>JALAZF010000649.1:1425834-2851668 GCA_022829125.1 Lathyrus tuberosus | reverse complement strand
AACACACGAGAATGTTCATTTGGATGGTGACTCATGATGGGCTGCTTACCAATGTGAAGAATGCTAGTTTTGGTGCTAGTAGCGCTATGTCCAGTCGATGTGAAGATGTGGAGGAAGATATTTTACATATCTTAAGAGATTTCCCAGTTGCTATGGCAATATGGTTGAGGGAGGTTAATACTAATTAAAGGGCATACTTTTTTGTAGGAATCTCAAGACTTGGATTCACATGAATTTACAAGAAGATATAGGTTGGCAAGCAGAGGAAGGTTGGAAAGAGTTTTGGGCACAAGCGTGCCATAACCTTTGGATGTGGCACAATAAAGAAATTCATAATGAAAGTTACTCAAGACCAAGGGATATGGTGACGCAAATTAAGAAATTTATGCATGAGTATAACATGGTGGAAGCGGCTTTGAGCTCAAATAGGGATCATATCAAAGAAGTGAAACTTATTAAGTGGGAGGCACCTTTAATGGGCAGAGTGAAAATTAACACGGATGAAGCAAGAGATAAAATTGGAAATGTGAGTTGTGGGGGCATAATTCGAGAAAGCGATGGCGAATGACTACTTGGTTTTTCCAAGAGAATTGGAGTGTGTGATAGTTATACTGCTGAACTTTGGGGAGTTTACGAAGGTTTGAAGATTACTATAGAGATGGGACTCACGAGTATTGATGTTGATGTGGATGTGAGGCGAGTAGTGCACGATATTAACACTAATAACTCTAGTAAGATCTGGGGAAGAAAACTTATTTCCAAAATCAGACACTATTTGGATCGTTACAAGGATATCACCATTTCTCATATATTTAGAGAAGCGAATTCGTGTGCGGATATGCTTGCTAGACAAGAACTTTCCTCTCAGCAAGAGATGTGTATTTTCCATAGTTGTCCCCCGTTTTTAGTTCCCTTTTTAGATAAAGATTTGGCGGATTTTACTACCCCTAGGCTTGTAATTGTTTAGTTTTTTTTTCCTTGGGCTTCGGCCCTCCTTTCCACCAAAAAAAAAAAGACTACAAAAAAAACGTTTATAAGTTAGATTTAAGACTTAAAAATTTATCGAAAAATAGACACGGGTCTTTTAAGGTCTAATCTGTCTTGATTTATTTTTACCCCTAATTCCATGTGCAACTTAGATGCTTCCTTTATTAATAATAAGGTGGGCATTGGAATGTGCATAAGAGACGAGAATGGTTCCTTTATTAAAGCCCGTACCGAATGGTTTACACCTAGCACCGATGTTGATGTGGGGGAAGCCTTAGGACTTGTGGCAGCAATAAAATGGGTGAATGAACTTGGTTACGATAATGTGGTATTCGAAATGGATGCTAAAAGCGTAGTGGATAATGTGAATTTGCAATTACCAAATGATTCTGATTTTGGAGCAATTATTCAGGATTGTAAACGCTTATTAGCTAATTCTTTTAGGAACTCTCATGTTGAGTTTATTAGGAGACAAGCGAATGAGGTTGCCCATGCTCTGGCATAGGTGGCATCATATCATGCTAGTGTCCACATTTTCAATGATGTACCTACATGTATCCATAACATTTTGTTTAATGAAATGATTTAAATTTTTCCTGTCAAAAAAAAAATGAAATAAAAATTGCAGTTATCAGTTATCCATGGGCTTGATCGATTATTTCTATTCATATTTTTATAATTATGAGAAATTTAATTCTTTTAGAGAAGTTAATAGATAAAATTTGGATAGTGTATTATAATTATGAGTCTAAATGCAATTGACATAATGAACTTAATTTTTCGATCATATTCAACTCATTTAATTCATGAATTTAGTTAAACAATTTAATTGTCGGACTGAATTTCGAACTATTTTCGAGTTGATTCGATTCATTGTCAGTCTTAATTATAGTACTCCATATTCATATGGGTATCTACATTTATATTTATATTTGTACTAAAATATGATACTTAATTGTACTTAGTCTTATTTATTATTCACATTTCTAGGAAAAACAAATAAATACATTATAAAATATCTTTTATGTAATTTTTTACAACATTAAAAAAATAAAATAAAAATATTTTTAAATTAAAAATTAAACAAAACATTTATATTAAAACATATAATAATTTATTAATAACGCATTTATTCCCATTGATAAACTATGAATATGGGATAAGACGGATAGTAAGATATTTGCACTCATAGTTTATATTAAAAGTAATTATTTGTTCCAAATCGCATACTTTTAGTGGCTTTCACAATATGTTAGTAATAGGGTTGGAAATGAGTCGAGTCGAACTTATTTTAGTTCGACTCGATTCGTTAAGAATTGGTTCAGTTCAAATCTCAGTTCGAGTTTGACACAAACTTTTTTTAAGTTCAAACTCGACTCGTTAAAAGTTCACGAACTATTTGGTTCATCTCGTTAGGTTCATCTCATTAGGTTCAACTCACTTGCTTCACGGAGTTAAAAACCATTTTGTAAGTCTATTTTATTTTTATATAATTGACATTTTAAATTAATATTTTTTTAAAAAGAAAATATTAAAATAATATAAAAGTTATAATTATGAAATTTAACTTTGTTTAAAAAATCTACTAATTCGAAAACTACACAACTTTCAAGAGACACATTTAAAAGTCTAACTCAAAAAACACTCAATTGAAGTTTAAATTTATCTCAAAAATTCATAAATTCATCAAATATTTAAGAAACTTACAGATTTAATGAAATATTACACAAAAATTACTATAAATTGATACATTTTCGTCACAGAATGATTACATCACTTGCAACCTTCTTTACACAAGTTATTTTAGAAAATGTCATAATGTCTCCAACAAGGATGACTCTAAATGCGATTGTCAATTTTATTGTAATAACTAGTACATATGGGACAATATATGGTTAAAATTTGAAGTAAATCTTTAAACCTACTCTTAAAAATAATATAATCATTCGCATATATAATCGGGTTGATTCATGAACCTAACGAATCGAGTTATTTATAGTTCAAGTTCAGCTCATTTAGTTAACAAACATAGTTTTTCACTCATATTCAGCTCATTTGGTTCATGAACCTAATTCAATGATTTAATTATCGAACCGAGTTCCAAACTATTTTCGAGTTGGTTCTGTTCATTGTCAGTTCTAGCTAGTAATCACACTATCTGGATTCAACTTTCATCTCTATACTTTTTTATCTACTACTTTTGGAATTTAATTAACTAAGAAAAAAAGTTGAATTTTTTTGTCAAGTTGTTTATTGGCTAGAATTTTATCCTTAAAAAACATTAAATTAATCTATTAATGTTATAAAAAATTCATTCCCATCATTATCCGATATCAAGTAGTTTTAGTCTTCTCTCAACCGTAATTGTGGACAATCGAATTGTGATATTTTTTATTAGGGATGACAATTGTATTCATTCTCATAATGTACCTGCAAAATTTATCTGCAACATGTAAAATAAAAATCCACAAAATAGGTACGGGCACAGACAGAGAAAATTATCCACTAAAATAAGCGAATATGAGTTCGAGTACGAATATCTTAGTACTCAACCCGTCTCATATTCGCACGATATATATTTATGTATTTTTATTTTCTTTATAATGTACATATATTAATTTAAAAATTTTATTCAATAAATCCCTATTAAATTTCAACGTATTTTAATATAAATGTTTGTTTATTTCTTAACTTAACAATAACATCCTCATTTTTTTTTAAAATATTGTTAAAAAAATAAAATGATATGATAAATTATAATTGATCGATAATTTTTTATTAAAAATGTAGGTAAACAGATATGGGTACGGGTACTTAAATACTTATAGGTGACAGGTACAGATACAAACATTTGTGCCCACGAGAATATAGAGTTGGATACTGAGATTTTTTAAAATTGCAGATTTGATGACGGATATTATACTACCCCTGTCCATTGTCATTTCTACTTTTTTTTTTTTTTTTTTTATCAAGTACAACTTTATCATCACTAAAACATCTAACCATATGTAAAAAATATGCTTAAATCAACAAAATTAAATGTATTCAAACATCACCTTAAAAAAAGTATAAAAAAAAGTTAATATTTTTGCTTTTTCTCAATATGATACTTTCTTATTTTATTCACATTCTTTATTTTTTTGAAACATTTGAATTTGGTGAGCCTTTTTATATATACCCTTAAGAAACCAAAAACACCATCATAACATTACACTTCCCAAAGACATCAAAGGAAGAAAATGCACAACATACAAAGAGGTCAAACCCTAGACCATAGCTTTGTCATACAAATAAAATCCAATATTGAAGAACCTAAAAATTCTTCTAATAAGTTCAAGTTAAACTTTTCAGCCATGAAACTTTTCCATCGATTCCGCAAAGTGCTTATGCGTTTTGTATTCTCTGGAAATTCTCACCATAGTTCTTCAACAAAGGATCACTCATCAAGACACAAAAATTCTGAAAGGTTTGAACCACCAAAGACTTCATGCAGCTCTTATTATTCATCTTATTCTCATTACAATGAAGCTATTTCTGATTGTATTGAGTTTTTCAATAAAGAAGGTGTTTTGGATGGTAGAAAATCAGATTTTAATGTGTAATAATCTTTTTATGTTCTTAGGTTTTCAACTATATGGTTATGATACTTGAATGTATATGTGAATGTGAGTGATTTGATTCATCAAGCCATAAGTTAATTCTTCATTTGTTGTTATTTGATTATTGTTCTAATAAAAAAATTATTTAATTTGTTTTGATTATGCTTTCACCACAATTGCCTTTTTTTTTAAGTTTTGAATTTGAATATCACTTGAATTTTTTTGACTATCAGTAATTAAAATTCAAGTTCTGCACGCAATTGATGATTCTATATGAATTCAAGAATGGATATACTTTTTGAGAATCCACAACTCACTGAGTTTTTTTTTTGTTTCTTTTCTGAATTTAATTTGCAGTCGAAATCATAAATATTTATCAGTAATTATTATCTTTAAGTTGATTATAATATTAACAAATTATATTATTTCTCTAAAATTATCATTTAGAAGATAAATTGTTTGATATCGTGAAAGAATAATCAACCAAACGCTGGATTATGAGTTCTCCTGATGTGATTAGAATCAGTTTTGAGACAAATGCAAAATAATTTGTTAAAAAAATTCTTTCTAATCTCATTTAAATTAATACTTTTTTTATTTTGAATTAATTTTTAATATTGAAATTATAAATTATTAATTTTTTGTTAGTATTTATATCATAAAAATGTAGTAGAAGGCGTCTCTTTTTGTCGTTTAGGGGGCCTTGAAAATCTACATCTTGAGAATGCTTCTATGGCTCAGAAACTAAATGAATCATTCATTTCTAGTCTCACAGCCATCTTAGAGTCATTTGAGAACGCTTTGCATCAAATAGAGCATTTTTACTCTCCTCTACTTATTTTAAAGGAGCAAGTACAGTTGAATTAGATGCTTACATATGGAAGAATCATCTCACTTGATATTGCTTTTACTTGTTTGAGACATATGTATTTGATCATAAGTTAATTACTCTGAAATTTATGCTAACTTACGAGGTATTCCCTCGAGGTTTATTTGTCATCTCTAGAGTCGTGCCCAGCCAAGGGTCGGTACCCCCTCCCCCAAGGTGAAATCTGGTATGAGGTTGATGAGTGGCAAATTCACTGCATCCTCTAGAGTGGCCTGATACCAAGAGGGGGTGAGCTGGTTATAGCCGTTTTTTGTGATTTTGTCACTTTCTTTGCGAATGTGTTTTGCGTAGTTATTTACCTTGGAAATTGGTAAACAACCGCTGATCTTCTAAAACAATAAAGTTCTAGTAACTTACAGGATCGATCAGATTGATCATAGGACATGTGCTATAAGTGTATTTAAAATGTTTCACAAATGCGTAAAGCAAACATTTCGACCATGCTGGCAAACAAAATGGACACTATGAAACGTGAAACAAAAAGTGATAAAGGCAGAAAAGTGTTTAAGTCGAACAAGAAACTTAGAGAAAACAATGTAAAAGCAAATTCAATGAAAGACTGAAGTTTAAATGGTAAAGAAAATGCATAAAGTCTTGAATAAACTGCAGAAATGTAAATGCTTGAAGGTAAAGGCTTCTTAATGTAAAAACTGCAAAGTAAAAACTTTGTAATGTAAAATGCTTAGAAGTAACAGACTGAATTAAAGGACTTCAAAGTAAAGGGTCTAAGGTAGAAACTTCAAAGTAAATTGCATTGCAATGAAAGATAATGGTGATTACAATCACGTACATTCTCGCCTCACTCTTTTCTCTACACGCTGGATACTTTGAGTGATTACAGAGTTACTTGTACAACACGATTTTTTCACACATTCTAACTCTAGAACTAACCTATTTATAATACTCTAAAATAACCACCATTTGACGGTTTACTCCTAGAACACGCCACTTGGCACTTTGCATGTCTTCCACTTCTGGATATTCACCACTTGTCCTCTTTTCAAATTCAAATAGTAGAATTTCCCTCCAATAATTGACTGTAACTGTAGCGCATCATCCATAGCCATTTTACCCTGTCGAATTGACTCTTTGGACTTGGAAATGTTTGAAGTCTTAAAATCATTCTCTTCGACTCAGGCTTTCAACAAATATGGTCGAAGCCTTCTGGTCGAAGCCTTCTTCTCCTTTAGCTTATTATTTTAAAGAATAACTTCTTTAAAAGCCAAATCTATTTGAAATCATGTAGCGTCGAAATTGGGAGCTAACAAATTTCCCCTCAAAAATGTCCTTTCGCCAGTGTTGGTAGGAAGGTCATTTTTTTATAGAACCATTTTCGACGCTTGCGCATTCGACTATGAGAAGACGTGGTCATAACTGACCAACCCATGATCTAGAAACTATTCAGTTTCTTTCAATCACGCTTATGACGTCATACCATAATGGCAAATCTTCAAACGTCTTTTCCGCCGGATCCTTGAACAGTTTTCATCATCACCTTTCTTAAAACTAGACATTTGCAGTCTGATCATAACTGCCACCACTCAAACAATTTTGCAAAAAACAGACACGTGTCCCACTACCCCGCTTTGCTCCATTGGTGGATTGACAACCTTTTTAACTTCCAAACGCCTATAAATACCCTTTTTCCATAACTTATTAAACTTTTGCATTCTCAGAATTTCTTGCAACCCTATTTCTTCATCCTTCAAACTCTCTCAAGAAAAACCCAGAACACATTCTCACTTTTCTTCAACTTCCAACAATGGCGTCTTCACAAACCATTCCCCAAGAAACAAAAGGTCAAAAAGGTAGAGCCACACAGTTCAAGCAATCCCTTCCACCATTTTTGAACATTCCAGTACCTAAGGTGGTGAAGAATCAACAGTTCATGCCAGAACCCCTTCTTGCAGAAGCGAGGAGCATTTACGAGTCTCAGGTAATGATTCCTCTCATTGTTTCTGATAAACCTTATGCTTTATGTGGCCCCTTAGCTGATGTTAAACCCACCGATGAAAAACTTAGTGAGTTTTTCCCTTCTTACCGTAAATCAAGACCTTTAAGGAAAAAGAGCAACCCTAAGGAAGATGAAGCTTCCCCTGATACACCCACCTTGACTAAAATGGATCTTAGGTATCTTCATGATGGTACTAGATTGGTAAGAGCTTTTAACCAGTTAAAGGATTTTGACCTTTAGATGACCAGGATGGAAAAGGTCAAATCTGATCATTAGAAAACCATTGGAATTTATGATCTGCTTATGCTGTCGAAGACCAATATTCCTTATTGTTTGCACCTGCTGGCAGCATCACTTTACTTTTGGGATAGTACCCACTACACTTTTCATCTTCCTTATGGGATGGTTACCCCCTACACTCTTCGACCTGGCTGCCATTGCAGGGCTTCGACCAGATGGCATTTCATATGATCCTGAAACGGATGCAGAGGATACCATGGGGATCTCTGATTCCAAGCTTACATGCACCCACTTCATAAACCACCACAAACGTGACACTGAAGAAATAACTGACAAGGAACACATTGCATTCCTCACCGTATAGTTGTCGAGGTATATATTTTGCTCAAAATCCCTACAGGTGGCCAAGAAATATCTCACTCTGGCCAACCAACTTCACAACAACAGAGGAGTTTGCCTTAGTGGGTTGATTTTGGCAAACCTCTATGAGTCTCTCAGCGAAGGGGCAGCTCGACTCAAAGACTTGGAGGCCCAGGGCACTGTACACCTGAATGGCCCCCTCTGGCTGCTTCAATTATGGCTTAATGCAACTTTCGAAGCTAGCCTTCCCAGGAAAGGGCAAATCGATGAGGACTCTGCTGAAATCAAAGAAAGGAGGGTCGAAGGTACTCGCCTGGTGAAACTCACGCCCAATGATGACGGGGAAACTCTCAAAGGAGCCTTCTCCAGTTACATTATGATGTTTGCCAAGCGGTATGATTTCACACCCAGTATGGCCCCTTTTGCTGAAAGAAAATGTGGACCTGAGTGGTTTACAAGGCCATTCCCTAATTCATCCAAAAAAACTCCATACTGAATCTGTTTCAATCTGGGAAGCCTTTTTGATTCCTAGATTTATCATTCAGAGGCTGAATCTTGGAAGAGATATGGCAGCCTTGATTGCTTACCAACCAAACCTTGTCTCTCGACAGTTTGGGTTGGCTCAAATTTTCCCAAAGTGTATGTATGAGAAGAAAGGCCATGTAGTCCTTCATACTGCCAGTTTTGATGAAGGAGGTGTTGCAATCCCTTTCGACCGGTGGAACGCTAGAAAATCAACTCTTTCCCCTGTGCACTTTCAACCCACATTTTTGTGCACTAAACCATTTCACAACTGGTGGTCGAAGTACTACAGTGAATAATTTCTTGATGTTGTTGCCTTCTCTTCATTACTTGACCAAGCTTTTCTTGATGTGTAGGAGAAAACCAAGAAGAGTAAGTTCATTCATGTCAAAGAAATGCAGGCCTTCCAAAAGTACTTTGAAACTGTCTATCGACCAGATGATATTAGTCGAACCGTTCGTGAGGCTGCTGTCACTTTGAAGGAGAAATTTCTACAAAAAATGGATCAGTTGAAAATCCCTTCAAACGTTCCTCTTAAGAAACGTTATGAGGTGGCGTTTGAACTATTTCCTCCAATGTTCCCTCGACTGCCTAACGCTGATTTTGGAGTGGCACTTGCCCCCCCCCCCCCATTTCTAGACTGGTTTGTCTGTGGTGAGCACCTAAAACTCCTTCGATAGCAGTCTCAACCGAAAGTCCAACAGGTGGTTGCGACTAAATATACGCTGGACAGTTTCAAAGGACACCTTCATATAGGGGCCGAGGATGTTCGTGTCGAATCCGAAATATATGAAGGTTTGAGGCCCTCGATTTGTGATTTTTAACTAACCACTCAATTATTAATCTTGTAATAATCATCTGTCTTTCAGCTATGGCCAGGAACACCAGCTCATCGAATGGTGCTGCAAGAGTCGAAAAGGAAACTGAAGGCACAAAAGTATTTTATATCCCTTGCCTAAATCTTTTTGTGTAACCAACTTCTAATATTTGCATCACCTTTTAGACTGCTCGAAAACCTCCAACGCCTTCAAAAAAGGGCAAGAAAGGTGCTCAAACAGTTGTCCCTTCAGATGCTGATGATGAATCCCCTGAGGAGGTAGTGGTTAAAAAGAAAAGGAAGTTTACCAAAGCTTCTGGAGCTACCACCCAATCCTCCTCAAAGGCAGCCAGAAATCTTGAGAAGACACTTGCTGATAGTGGTGTCACGAAACAACTCTCCAAGATTGCGTCGAAAACGACTGCTGGTGATCCTGAGAGCGCAAACTCAAGTCCTGATGCCGCAACTGTACAGGTATGCACACTATCTTTACTCAGCATTTGCATTCCTTACTCAGATTTCTTTCAATCTTATTCTCTTTACTTGTGGTTTTCAGGCTGATGTAGGTGGTTCTAAACTTCATTCAGCTTTGCAACAACTATCCTGAATAGCCAAGGTGAGCCAACTTATCACCCTACCTCTGACCTTGGTTCTGGATATAGTTCACTGAGCGAAATTAACCAACCTATCCCTCTTACAGTTCCTCCTTCTGAAGCAGATGAAACAAACAAAAACTCGCCCACCAGGACCAACACTCAACAATCCCAAACAGATGGCTCTGAACATGAAGAGGATGATGTTTCTAACCAACAACCTCTCGACCATACAGAGACCATTGCCATGGACGTATAAGGAAGGCCAATTGAAGAGGAAGAAGAGGAGGTCAAAAATGAAGAAGAACAAGAAGAAGAGAGGGAAAGGACTGAGCAGGATCAGACCCATTCACCCGTGGCTGAAACAGGTCCTGTCAACAATCCAACTCCTGGGCCTACAGTCACTTTGACTACAGGAGGATCCCCCACTGGAGACCCACTGGCTGCCCTTAAATGGTCGAATCCTTGAGAGTATGCCAGAATGATACTTGGGAAGAAGTACAGCTCTTCAGGTATTAGCCTTAGTACTTCGACCAGTTCTGGGGGTCCAGCTCCAGATGACTTTGCCAGCCGTATCCTTCAAAAGATCAAAGACAAATTCTTCAAGGGAGACATCCACAATGTCTTACTTTCAGATCGAACTGCTCCTCTCTTCCTGAAAGATAGCCTCCAAAAACTGGACCTCTCTGTTAGTTCTTTAATTTTAAGGGTTGGCATTAATTTTGTAAAACAAATAATAACAACAATATGTTAGATAGGATATTTTATCTTGCTAAAGAAGAACAGGTTGAGCAAGAAGTCCTAGTGTGCAATGGAACATGTTGAGCTGAAGTGGTTTCAACATCTGGAACAACATGTCGTATCAAGATGTCCCATGCAGGACCATTCGACATCGCGCCAGAACTGAAGTGAATTAAAGATTCTGTTATGTCTTAACAGATGCATAAGATTCAGGGAATAATATGCAAATTCTATGTGGCGCTGAATTAAAAGGTCTGAAGATTCAAATCTGAAATTGAGAAGAATATTGGAAAATATACACTTTCTAAATATGGAGATATTTTAGGAAGTTAAAGATTGAAGTCCTATTATGTAGCAGAAAGTTCTGCTGATTTGTAGCAGCTTATTTGCTGTGATTTTGTAGGCCCAAATCCAGTTGGGAATAGGTTATATATAGATGCATTGTAACCTAGATTTGTAACTCAACCAAAGATATAAAAGTTCTATTATTAGGGTTGGTTCCTGTACCACTCGACATGTGAGTTGGACAGTTTGTAAGTGTGATCCTCGAAGCTGTTAAGTAAGAGGAGTATTGTTCTTGGAGGAAGCTTTTAAGTAACTCTAAGTTGTGTCTTGGAAGTGTGTCTTCCTTGTTGAATTGTTGTATAGGTAAAGAGCCATTGATGATGTGACTGAGTGGTGACTGCTAGACATCATTGCGATGATTGGGAGTGAGAAGAGTTTCTCATAGCTAGAAAGGATCTAGGTAGAAGGGTCATTGGGTAGTGATTAAGTGATGAGCTGTATACAGAGAGTTTAGCTTTGAATTGATACTGCTGATAGTGGACTTCATCCCTGGCTTGGTAGCCCCCAGAGTAGGTGTGTTAAACCGAACTGGGTTAACAATTCTGTGTGTTTTGTTTTTATCTTTTCAGTACCAAGCTTATTGTTATATACCTTGCTATGTGTGTTCATGTCAGACCAGATGTCGAATGGCATGTTATAAGACATCTGATTTCTGCACATGTACTAGAATTTCAATTAGTATCAGAGCAGGTCATTCTGTTCTGTATCTGGATGAGATCCGAGGGAAGATACTTTCTGGTTCATGGTCAAGGTAGAAGCTATCTACTGAAAAGTTGTTTGAACTTGGAGAAGTTCATATAGGTGTGAGAATGGTCCCTAGAATTGGAGGTTTGGTTGAAAAGCTGTTGTGGTGTGGTTATGTTAGGGTTGATTTATTTTCTACCCTGTAGTTTTGTGGTGTCACCTGGACTATGATGCTAGGGCTGATATGTGACACCTGAAGTTTTTGAGGAGTTTGTGCTTTGATCCGCTGCGTATCTATCTGAAAACTCCTGAGAAGGTTATTCTTCTCTGGATGTATATCCTATGGTGATGGGATGTGTGCAAGACTGCTTTAACTTACTGTGTCAACGATACTTGAGGACTATTGTTCAAGTCCACTCATAAAGGCATTAATAAGTGAAGTTGTAAGGAAGAGATCTGAGGTAAGAGAGAAGTAATTTACTTTTGCTTCTAAAAGGACTAATCTCCAGTCTTTAATCTCTTGATGAGTTCCTTGGAATGATGTCCTATCTTGTGTTAGAACATCACGTCTAAAGGAATGGCTTATCAGATGCTCTGGGTGTTGAACTAATGTGGTTTGATCACATGAGTTTAGAACCTACTCTTGATCTGGAAGAGGAGGCATCTGGGTGGTATGTCTAAGAAGTTTCTGGCTCTGGAACTTATCTTAGATGTGTAAGTTGGTCAAGGTGTGATCAACATGTTATTTGCTCCAGAGGTCAGTTTATTTCAGGTCCTTGCTGCAGGAGTGGAGAACCTGAGATTCAAGAAGTATTATCTCTAGCAGACTTCTTGGACATGAATTCTCTCTATTATTTGGAAGCAGTATCTGAATGATCGTGTGAAGCTAGACTAGTATTGACTGTGTGTGATCTAATCACAGTCTGTGCTGCTAAGAATGATAGGAATTGATTATCGTTGGACGGTCGGATGAGAGAATACTGCTCTCATGCTCTTGTGATGTGATGGGTTATTCCGTTTTTGGAATGTGGTGTTTTTCATAGTGCTGCTGGACTCTGTTCACGATGTCAAGACTGATATCTTAAACACATGTTGACAGAACATTCTGTTCATAATGTTTTGATTTTTTTTTTTTGTGAAGGTCAAGCTGTAGGTGAATGTGTTCAGCAGGTGTGTTGAACTGAGAGTGCACTCTTGAAGACATAGTATTCTTCATGCAAAGGAGTACTGGTAGTCTTAGATAGAGAAAAGTTGATCAGATCATGTGAGTATTGGTACAAGAGATGATTGTGTTTAACTTGTGAGTTGAACAAAGAGTGAGCTCTTGGAGACATGAAGATGCGTCTTATGTTTTCCTTTCTTCATGGTACGAAGAAGCACATGTTATCTATAACAATATATAAAGGCAATACATTGTTTTGGTGTAACCTTTTTCTTCTTCCAATTTTATCCTCAATTTATCCATAACAATATGTCATTTTACTCTCAATTTAATAATAAATTGGTGAAATAAAAATTAAAAATTAAAAATCAAGCGGTTATTTTTTTGATAGAAGTTACCAAACGGTTTTTAAAAAAAAAAATTGTGTGGATAATAACTTCTCTTGAAAGTTACTCTTGATAATTTAAATTGTGTGGAAAGAGAAAATCGGGTGTGGAGAGAGAAGCGATGATGAGAATTCAAATGCAAATTATCCTTCTCTTTCATAACCCTCATATTTTCTTCATGAGAGAAGAAGAGTTTTGCTTCAAGAGAACAATGGAAGAGTTTTGTTCTTGACTAAATGAAAAATGGATGAAGATGGTTGTATATTCAATTTCTTTTGTTTTTGAATTTTTTTTCTCTCTCTCTTCTTTTACTCTCGCTCACGTTAAACCTCAGTATTCCTATTCCAATGCTCTCTCTTTCATCCTCCCCTAACTCTCTGGTTCTTCTTCAATTTATGGGACTTTTGATTGAATGATTAATGAATTTTAATATTGATTCTTGCAGGAAGTATGAGATTGCATTGTAATGAATTGCAAGATTTAGTGGATTATGTAAGATTAAAGAAGGCGGAGTATGATTTTGGTGACAGATAAAGTGAAAAACAAAATTTAAAAAAAATCTAGATTACAGATAGGGATCATTGCAGGTTTAATAAAGAAGAAAACAAAACTGTTCTAATGTATTCTTAAGTAAGATGATTATGGCAATCCAACAAAAGATAGTAAAAAGGTGCAGGATTTTTTTCAAAAAAATAATGGCAATCCAACAAAAAAACGTGTGTAACTGGTTTTGCCTTTTTTTTATCAACCTCCCAATTTATAAGTTTTTTTTTTTTACAAGAATTTATAACCTCTCAATTTATAACTTCTTAAAACAACACAAATACAAGTCGAAGATAGAATACGATTCATCCAGTGATGGTGACAACTAAATTAAACGCATTCACAATTGATGGTTTGTTAGAGGTAAATAGAGGATAATAGTTCTTCATTTACATTTCTGTTTTTGTCACTTATATGTAATTTCCTCTCTCCCTATTCATTCTTTATCATTTTTTAAAACACATATGTACTGCGTTACTATTTTCTAATGTATTAATATTAAATTCCTAATTGATTGCAACTTACAATAATGATATATTCGCTTACAATATTGTTTTTTTCTGTATTTTTTTTCAAGCATCATTGATTACTATTGAAAGAAAAAAATACACTTTTTTTCATATAAGATTTATGTGTAATCTTTTTTTCGTTCTATTTGTTTGTATTGCAAGAATTTAATAACAATTTAATATTATTTTCTAATATTATTAGTAAGAAAATGTGAAAACAAGAAATATAAGAATAAATCTCAACGATTCATTGTCACCGCTATCCCATGATCCTTATTAAAAAGAAAATTAAATTTAAAATCAATTTAAAATTCACTACTAAAACAGTGACATGTATGCATTCTTTCATTTCTTCTTCAAATTTTTTCGTACTTAATAACATTACTCAAGATTTAATATTGCAATATACAACTAAAATAAAATATCAATCGTATAATCAAATGCACTAAATGAAAAAAAATACATTAATGATAATTTATGATGGATAATGTATATTAATTTTTTTTGAAAAAGCACATGGTTTCTCTTTCATTTTATTGTTTCTTTATTCTATTTTTGAATTACCATGATTAGAGTGTTGATTTTTTCCTTCTAATCATCACTTAACATCATCATGTGTGATCCTATGTGACGCATAACGCATTTAAAAAGCTTATTAGATTGAGAAGAAAATGAGCAAATGTGTCGGGATAAGGATCCAAAAATTAAAAAAGGGGTCGGGATAAGGATCCGAAAATGAGCCAAGGGACCGGGATAAGGATCTGGCTGAAGAGTGGTCTGTAAAAGGGGCGAAGTCTCATGGTTAAACTATTATCGGGATCTCTCTCGAAGTTTTTAATGTGTTGCTCCCCGAGCTTTTGTTAACTCTTTCTTCCAGGCGTCCAAAATTTTCAAGAAGCACGAGTTTGGTTTTTTTTTAACAAGATTTCGCCTATGTACAAGGTCCTCCGCAATTTTTAAGGCGCGCGAATTTGTTCAATACCCATTTATATTTTAACACGTTAGCGTAATAAAAAAGCAGACAAACGGACACAGAGTGCCCGTTTGGACGCTAGTTCTTGATAGGGGGAGAGTGTCAAAATTTTATGCAGCTGGACGTGTGATGGGAGGTTGTTATTGGTACTTATCGTGGTTGATATATGTCTAAAGAGATAGTCTGACTTCTGTTTTCTGCTACTGCATTTCTTTTTTTTTATGTGTTTTGGCCAGAAGCAATTTAGGTAGTTGCATTAAGTGTGATGGGATGTGTTTTGTGCAGTTGTGATCCTTATTGCATTTGTTTAGTGTAAATGGAATAGAATTAAAACAGAACTTTATTGCACTGTTGAAAGCATACAAGATTAGTAAAAGCAACAAACAAAGGGTCTAAAGGTTATCCCAACCCCCCGAATCAAGAAAAGTTTTCCAATCATCATCCCATTCATCATCAGAAGCTTGAAGTTGCACTTGGCTTTTCTTGATGGCTTTCATCCTTGTCTCTGATGCCTTTCTTGTTCTTGTTGTTCCTGAAGTTGCCCCAGCTGTGGACAGTGTTTGGTCCTTCAACTTCTGTGGATCTGGTTTCTTGACTTCCTGCATGTGTCTCTTCTCTGCACCTTGTTAGACTGACTCATGGTTCTATCTGTGATGTGCTGTTAGGAGCAAGGAGGCTTGGTTTTTTATACTGTATAAAGAGTCATTGTTTGTATCGCCTGACCAGTCAAAGTGGTCTTTGGGTTGGAAACTTGTTTTCTTGGGAACCTGTTTTTTTTTAACCATGTCACATTGGATGTCAGAACTTCGTGTTTGGTGCCTTGGTAGGTTAAGAGGTTGTCCAATTGTGGCTAAAAGGATGGAGAGTGAGCCTAGGTTTTGTCTAGTTGTCTGATGTGATTCTTTTGAGTTTGCTTTCGGTAAAGCTGCTGGTGTTAGTTGTGATCAGGTGGTTGTGACTACCTGAATAAAATACAGAAGGTGTGTTCTTTTGTCTTATGCTGATGTCCTACATATTGTTACAATATCATTATTTGTTGTGTATCCTGGATGGAGGTCTAGGAACCGTGCTTGTGGAGTTGGGAGAAGCAGCATTATCGTCTGAAGTGGCAGTTCTGACATAATGTGGATTAGAATGGGCAGATTCTGATCTTGATGTTAAGTAGTTTGGTATGGCAATACATGACTATTTTTCATGATGAAGACTTCATTAGGTGCTTGTGAATGTAAGGACTGGAGGTTGTTGTCAGTGGTGTGATCTGATCAGAATGGCTGAAGATAAGGAGGTTCCTTCTAATACAAGTAAAAGGTGGTGGCAGTCCTTATCTTGTGTTGCAAGTAATCTAAAGACATCTGTTATGGAATTTGTGAGAAATTCCAAATTAAGTGGGCTCTTTCATTGGACTTGGCAGACCATGTATCTGAAATTAACATGGTGAGATCTTGCTCAACAAATACAAGAAGTGGCAGTACTTAAGTGTTGAGAATGTGGCAATACCGTTGTGTTATCATTGGTTGTTCATGTCAGGGGGAGTTAAGGCTGATGTCTATGGTCTATTACTGCAAGTGTGCAGACTTTTGTGTAGCTTGCGTGCTGTTTAAGTTTGTGCAGAGTGATGTCAAACAACATGATGGGACATGTACTACTAAGTATGGTTGGGTGTTCCTAAGGCCGGTGTGATATCCTAGCTGCGTGAAACTGGTGCTTATGCAGAAGGAGTCTGAAAAGCAGGATTGTTGTATCTGGGAGAATTTATTTTTCTCTGATGTTCTGAAGGAATCTAGAAGGGATCGTGAGTTGTACTGATCGATAGAAGTCGTCTCAGAATCCAACAGAAAAGAAGATGTGCTTGTGTTTTGGAATGTATAATTTACTGTGGAGTCTTGGGTTGATAATTTTGTGAGCAAGCAGACAATTGTTTGGTAAGATGTCAGAACATGGTACAGGACATGTTTCTCTTAAGCCAAACAAGGAATTATTCTGGTCGGTAGTGTAAGGATAAGGCGAAACACGTGTCTCTGCCTATGCATGGAACGTTATTGGCTTAATTTATGGTAAGATTCAGTTGAGAAACAATAAAGGCAGTCAAGACTGTTTTGGAAGGTAGACATTGAATTTGAATGGAGTTTTTGGTACCTAAAATAACATTTCTTTGACCAAGAACCTTGACATATTCAAAGCTCGTTAATTCCAAACTAAATGGTCAGCTATTTATAGGGGTTGTTCTCTTCTCCTTCAGCCAGTGAGTGTTCTTGTTTCATAAATCTTATGGCGTTTGTTCGTATTTGGGTGAGCATCACTTGGGTCTGGTTCTGTGAGGGCTTTCTTTGCCAATTTTTGGCTAAAAAGGGGGAGAAAGGGTGTGCGAAATGGTTTGCGCAGATGCCATGTCTGGAGTCTGCAGTTCCAAATGTGTGCAGAGATGTCGAAGAGGGTGTCCTTTCCTTGAGTTGGTGTTGAGTCTTTGTGACTTGTGTCCTGAGTTATGAACACAGTTGTGACTTGTGTTCTGAGTTACCTGGGTTGGTAGATTGATACTTCTTAAGTTTCATCTTATCCCACAGGTCGACTAGGGGCGTCTGATCAATTAAGGTGTGCAGAAATCTCTTATGCCACCATTGGTCCTTTGTGTCAAGACAGACGTTTCTTTTCTGGAGGAGTCTTCTTCAATTAATCTGGGTATGTCCTGGAAGGAAAAAGAAATATGTTGTATTAAGGGGGAGTGTCAGATATCTTCTTCCTCATGTACACCAGATATCTTCTTCCTCATATGCACTAAATGACTTCAGGACTTTCTACTTCTAAGGTCCTAATGTGCTGCCTGAAGTTATTGTGTTGTGGTGCTCGAAGGTGATGTTATGGAGCTCAAAGAATATGCTAAAAAGAGTTGTCAAACATGATGTCCTAACATCATTCAAGTATTCCCAAGAAGATTATTCTCCATGATTGCTGCTCACAGTAGCTACTGATGGTTACTGTTAGGTTCAGTAGTTGTTGATGACTACTGATAGTAGTGTAGGGTTGTAATTGTTGTTGTAGTATGAGTTGTAATGTTTATATATTTGTTTTAGCCAAAATTTGCCAAATGGGGAGAATGTTAGTTCTTTAATTTTAAGGGTTGGCATTAATTTTGTAAAACAAATAATAGCAACAATATGTTAGATAGGATATTTTATCTTGCTAAAGAAAAACAGGTTGAGCAAGAAGTCCAAGTGTGCAATGGAACATGTTGAGTTGAAGTGGTTTCAACATCTGGAACAACATGTCGTATCAAGATGTCCCATGCAGGACCATTTGACATCGCGCCAGAACTGACGTGAATTAAAGATTCTGTTATGTCTTAACAGATGCAGAAGATTCAGGGAATAATATGCAAATTCTATGTGGCGCTGAATTAAAAGGTCTGAAAATTCAAATCTGAAATTGAGAAGAATATTGGAAAATATACACTTTCTAAACATGGAGATATTTTAGGAAGTTAAAGATTGAAGTCCTATTATGTAGCAGAAGGTTCTGCTGATTTGTAGCAGCTTATTTGCTGTGATTTTGTAGGCCCAAATCCAGTTGGGAATAGGTTATATATAGATGCATTGTAACCTAGATTTGTAACTTAACCAAAGATGTAAAAGTTCTATTATTAGGGTTGGTTCCTGTACCACTCGACATGTGAGTTGGACAGTTTGTAAGTGTGATCCTTGAAGTTGTTAAGTAAGAGGAGTATTGTTCTTGGAGGAAGATTTTAAGTAACTCTAAGTTGTGTCTTGGAAGTGTGTCTTCCTTGTTGAATTGTTGTATAGGTAAAGAGTTGTTGATGAAGTGATTGAGTGGTGACTGCTAGACATCATTGCGATGATTGGGAGTGATAAGAGTTTCTCATAGCTAGAAAGGATCTAGGTAGAAGGGTCATTGGGTAGTGATTACGTGATGAGCTGTAAACGGAGAGTTTAGCTTTGAATTGATACTGCTGATAGTGGACTTCATCCCTGGCTTGGTAGCCCCCAGAGTAGATGTGTTAAACCGAACTGGGTTAACCATTCTGTGTGTTTTGTTTTTATCTTTTCAGTACCAAGCTTATTGTTATATACCTTGCCATGTGTGTTCATGTCAGACCAGATGTCGAATGGCATGTTATAAGACATCTGATTTCTGCACATGTACCAGAATTTCACTCTCGACTCTTAGTAAAGATGTGTCTGAATTCCTTGTGGAGTTAACTGCTTTAGTAAATCAGATGTCTGGGGACTTCAAACTTCTTCCCAAGATCCAACACACCATTGAAATTACAACTGGACTGGAACATTCAGCTTGGGATGAAGCACACACATCAGAAGCTAAGGTCGAAAATCTGTAGATTGGCTAAAACAAAAGGCAGGCAGAGATAGAGTCGAACCAAAAGGACATTGATACATGGAAGCAGCAAATTGAAGAACTGCAAAACAAGATTTCTAACGCTGAAAAGCACAACCTTGAGCTGAAAGACTTCGACGATACTGAAATGGCCAGAGAGCTAAAGCGCACTATAGACTTCCTTGATAGAGCCCAAACGCTTGAAAAGGAACTTTCAACAGCTAAGCTCAACAAAGCTCTGTGTGAGAAACGCCTTAATACTCACAAGGTCAACTTTCTTGAGTTGAAGTCGAAACTCCCTTTTTTATTGTCCTATGATTTCTTATTTGTAGTTCTTTTTTTATCTTCATGTTTTCTGGCCCTTTTGAGGCCCTATGTAAAGACAATCTCAATGCCCCCTAGCATCTATCTAAATACTTCTGTTTGCTATTAGCTCTTCGACTTGCAAAATCTTTGATAAAATCATGGCGCATTTTCTCTTAAACTTTGCTATTCTTTGTAATTAAAGTACTCTGCCTCTTTTCTTGGAAATCATGAAAATAACGCAGCTTTTAACAGCTTAGTGTTCCAACGACACAAGTTTCTATTGCATAAAGGAATATTAATAGCGTAACCCTAGGGTATATTCCCAAGAGCAATTTCACGTGTTTCCATTGTTGACTGGCCAATCCTTACAAGGCTTTGCCTCTATAAAATCCTCTTCACATGAGCCATATTCTGCACCTACTGAAGCAAGCATGAGTACTTCCTCAAAGAAGGCAGTGACCAAGAAAGTGGCTAAGGAGACAAATAAAGTTGAGGCAACAACTACTGCCTACAATGACACTTCAACTGGAGCAACCTCTCGCGCCAAGAAGCGAGAAACTAAGATGAAGGTCCCCAAGAAAGGACATTCCAAAGCACAAAACTCTGATGATGAAGCTGACGAAGATTATGTCACCTTCCTCAACTCTATTAATTGGAGAGACTATGAATGATCTTTCTCCTAGGTTTCATGTTGTTGTACTTATTTCCTTTCCTTTGTATGCCATTTTGGCCTCACATGGCCTATTTTGGCTTTTACAATCTTAATAAGACTTATGTTCTAATATGAATCTCTTGCAAAATAGGCTTATATTTTTTCAAATATTTCCCATTTACCCTTAAGACTCTTAGATCACCCTCAATCTCCTGAACCTCGTAAGCATTATTACTGAATGCCTTAATAATTTGAAAGGGACCTTCCCACTTAGGAGACCACTTCCCTAAAGATCTGGTCTTTCGATCCATAGGCAAGATCACTTTCCACACCAATTCCCCAGCTAAAAAGGTTTTAATCTTGACCTTTTTGTTATAAGACTTCTCCACCCTTTTCTTTTTCCTTTTCAGTAACTCCAACGCATGGAGCCTTTCTTCGTCTAAATCCACTAACTCATCAAGCATCATATTCCAATAAGACTCAGATGGGATCTCATGATGCCTTTGGATCCTTATGGACTGAAGATGAATTTCTACAGGTAAAACTGCATCATGACCAAATGTCAGTCGAAATGGGGTAGTATTAGTTGCCTCTTTTGGGGACGTTCGACATGCCCAGAGTATTTGGTCCAATGTTTTATGCCAATTTCTTGGCCTTTTTCCCACATTCTTTTTTATCAACCCAATAACTACTTTATTTGCCGCTTCGACTTGGCCATTAGCTTGAGCATAATAAGGTGTGGACGTTAAAAGCTTGAACCCCATGTCCTTAGAAAACTCTTGTATTTTCCGACCAGTGAAGACTGATCCTTGGTCTGTTGTAATTGTCTCTGGGATTCCAAACCTATAGATGATGTGTTTCTGGATAAATTCAATCACATCTTCTTGATCAACATTTGGTAAAGGGATAACTTCGACCCATTTGGTAAAATAATCAATACCCACCAAAATGTACTTATGATTTTTAGATGACGGTGGTTCAATTTCTCCAACTAAATCCAAGGCTCATCCTCTAAAAGGCCAAGGTTTTACTATAGAGTGCAATTCACTTGCAGGGACGTGTTGAATGCCAGCATGAACTTGACATTCCTGACAACCCTTAGCAAATTCTATACAATCTTTTAACATGGTATGCCAATACATGCCTTGTCGAAATAACAACCATTTCATTTTATGGCCTACCTGATGTGCTCCACATGTCCCACCATGGACAGTCGAAAGGGCCAAGTACGCTTCTGCCTCACTAAGGCACTTAAGCAATACTCCCTCATGAGTCTTTTTGAATAATTCATTACCCAACAAGACATAACTCAAAGCTTGATACTTGATTTTCCTTTCTGTCGAAGATATTGGATTTTTCAGATAATCTACTATAGGTTTTCTCCAATCCTTGCCAGTTATACTATCAACTGCTAGATTTGCAAAATTGTCTTCATCAGCGTATCCAAGCTTAGTTTCTTCCAAATCTGATGGGGCTAATCCTACTGACACCACCCTTCCTCTGACTTCAACTTCGCTTGCATCTTGTAATTTATCTTTCGAAACTTTATACCCTGATGCAATCTGAGCCAAGTCATTAGCGACCTGGATTTCCAGTCTAGGGATGTGTCGAAAACTAACTGCGTCGAACTTTTTCAACAGTCGATTCACAACTACAAAGTACATAATCAAGTTTTCTTTTATGCACTTGTATTCCTTGGTAACTTATTTTATGACCAGTTCTGAATCTCCCATTATTTTGACATGAGTTGCCTCCAATTCCAACAATACTTCAAGTCCAGCAATTAAAGCTTCATATTCAGCTTCGTTGTTTGAACAACGGCCTTCAATTTTATACTTAAGTGTTGTTAGAATTTTATTAGGAGAAATAACAAGCACTCCTATGCCTGTCCCATCTTTGTGGCTCGACCCGTCGAAGTATAACTTCCAAGGTTCCACTTCAAGATAGTTCAGAGGGGTCTCATTTGTAGAATGGTCAACTATAAAGTCTGCCACTACTTGTCCTTTAACAGCTTTTAAAGGCTTATAAGTTAAGGAATATTCAGTTAATGCTAATGCCCATTTTCCAATTCGACTATGCAAAATAGGTTTGGACAACATATGTTTAATAACATCATAACGAGAAGAAACATAAACATCGACTGGTTTTATATAATGCTTCAATTTTGTACAAGAGTAATACAAACATAAACATAATTTTTCAATCATGCTATATCTAGTTTCTGCATCATTTAGAACTCTACTAAGGTAATAGACGGCCCTTTCGACACCATCATCATCCTCTTGAGCTAACATGCTCCCTAAAGTTCTCTCTGGCGCAACTATGTACAATCTCATACTCTTATTGCCACAAGGTGGTGAAAGAATCGGGGGGTGACTCAGGTACTCTTTGATCTTGTCGAAGGCTTCCTGTTGAGCCTGCCCCCAATCGAACCCATCCTTGCTAGCTCGAAGCAATGGCGAAAAGGCTTGTGTTTTCCCACTCAAGTTGGATATAAACCTCCTCAAGAAATTTATTTTGCCCAAGAGAGACTGCAATTCCTTCTTTGTTGATGGTGCTTTTGCTTCCATAATGGCTTTGGTTTTATTCTGGTTAATTTCGATCCCCTTCTTGTGGACCACAAAGCCTAAGAAATCCCCTGCCTTCACACAAAAAGCACATTTGAGAGGATTCATTTTAAGACCATGCTTTCTCATCCTTTCAAAGGAATGTCGAAGATGGCTTAAATGATCTTTCCCTGAAAAAGACTTAACAACAATTTCATCAATATAGATTTGCATAAAAATCTCAATAAAATCATGAAAGATCGAATTCATTGCTCGCTGGTAAGTTGCCCCAGCATTTTTTAGACCAAAAGGCATTACTACCCATTCATAGGTGCCTAATGCCCCTGGACATCGAAAAGCAATTTTTGGGACATCTTCCTCAGCAATGAATATTTGGTTATAACCAGAATAACCATCCAACATACTCAAGTATTCATATCCTACAGCAGAATCAATCAACATTTCTGCCACAGGCATATCATATTCGTCTTTAGGGGTTACAGAATTTAGATCTCTAAAATCTATACAGACCCTTAAAGAACCATTCTTTTTAATGACTGGTACAATATTAGCTAGCCATTCGACGTACCTAGCTGTACGGATGAACTTGCATCTAAGTAACCTTTCAACTTCCTCTTTGATCTTTGAAAGGATTGTTGGGGCAAACCGTCTTGGATTTTGCTTGACTGGCTTTTTCCCAGGTATGATTGGCAACTTATGTTCAACAAGCTCTTTCTTCAAACCAGGCATTTCATCATAGTCCCAAGCAAACCAATCCTTAAATTCCTTCAATAGTTGGACCATTTTGACTTTGAGTTGTGGGTCAAGGTTAGCACTAACATAAGTAGGCCTTTTTACTCCCCTTTCACCCAAGTCAATTTCTTCCAAAGGATCTTGCGCCAGCATTCTAATGTTATCTGACACTAGATCCCTTTCAAAACCCAAAGGCTCATTATCATCAAGCCTTTGATTTTGGTCTTCGATTTGAGACCCATCAGGTGGTTCAGGCTCAAAGTCCTTACTAGGGCCTACTTCACAAATTTGAGTTGTGGCTTCGACAGCCATGTGGTTCTGTGCAGCCTCCAAGGCCGCTTGTAATTTAGATTCGGCCATATAGGCCGAAATTCTTTGTATTGCATCGAATTCAGTCATTATTACTGAATTCACTTCCCTAGCCTGTGGGGTCTACATCAGGCTCCCCACAGTATGGGACATTGCCTTCTTCCCTTATGACCTCTCTATCCCATCGAAATCCCTCCACATGGTGCAGGTGTAATGAGCAGAATGCATGGTCATCTGGGGTGAAATCAAATTCTATTGGAGTACAAGGCGCAATATGCGCCAAGTTTTTGTCAAACTCAACACCATCAACATGATTAACAGGCACCTTAAAGTACCATTGATCACCTTCAATGTTTTCTACTATGCCATCAGGCCTCCAGATTGTGATCCGCTGGTGCATTGACGAAGGTACTGCTCCAACACCATGGATTCATTCCCTCCCCAGCAGAAGGTTATAGTTAGCTTTGCTTTCGACTACCATAAACAAGGTAGGCCTTGCACCGTTCCCACAGTTAAATCAACCTGCAGAACGCCAAGAGTGGTCCCAATTTTCCCTTCATAGTTAGAAAGGACCATATTGTGGGGCTTAAGATCAGAGTCGAATTTACCGATCTTACTTAGTAGGAAATGTGGCATTAAATTGACTGTAGCCCCACAATCCACCAAGATTTTATTCACAGCCACGTTCTCTACTTTCCCTATAATGTACAAAGGTTTCAAGTGCCCTTTCATGGCCTCAGTTGGTCGTTCAAAGAAAGCATTATGTTCTTCGACACAACCATTGTTCATCACATAGTAGCACACAAGTTGGTGCGCTGCCATTTCAGCCTCAGCGTTGGCATCCAAGTTTTCTACTTCAGTTATCCTATCATATTCTCTTGGCATTACTGAAACCACATGAACAATGATGTTCAAAGAGGCATCAGAGTCGGAATCGAAGTTGTGAGTCGAATCTTCGTCCTCAGCTGCTTCGACTGCAAACCTCTCAGCTTCTTCCTTCTTGGAAGTAAATAACCTACACCCCGCAGGCATCTTATTTGTTATTTTTATCCCAACATCTTTATTGCTAGCAGGAAGAATGTTGGTACTAGTTTCAGTTAGATCTTTGGCCTGAGCTTCCCTCAAAGCCTTCCTTCGTCTCTGTTCCCTTCTCCACTGGGACCTAGACATAGGATTTTTGCCTTTGTAATTCTCAGAAATATAGGCAGCTTTGTTGGAGGACTTGAATTCTTTCCGGTACTCCATTGAAGAACCTCTAGCCACGTCAAAATTCTTCCATCTCTATTTCCCTTTCCCTGATGCTTCAACTGGTTTGACCCACTTTCTAGTTGGTACCTCACTGCTAGGCTTGAAAGTAGCCTGCTTAGCCATTGGCATTTATGGCCTTTAGCCATATTATTTTTGAGTAGCTTTTCTTGGGTCGAAACGCCCTGGCCTTTGAGCAGGTCTTTTCTCGCGTCCAGATTTGGCTTCTTTCCCCACTTGGAAGCTATAAGCAGCTTCTTTGTCAAAGATAGCACTGCATCTAGGGCACAACATGACTTCAGAGTTTTTTCCTTGGCACCTGTGGAGAAAATCAACAATGGTTTCTTCTTCTCTGGGATAAGCCAGCTTGTTGCAGTCTTCTTGACGAACCTGTTCATCAATATCCATGACTTGTCCGTTAGTCACTTCGACCATGTTTATGTCAATTTTATCTTTTAAACGCATTTTGGAGAAGTGGACATCAAGGCCTTCAGCAGCCTCATCCATCTGTCTGAAACGGTCAGCAATCTCTTTTGTCACCATCTGCAATTTTGATGCTTCAGCTTCGTCATGGATCTCGACTGTAGCCTCAGCGTCGAACCTTTGAACTTCAGAAGATGTCCTAAAGTAGTGTTCAGCAGCTATACATATCAAATGCTCAAGCTGGCAGCCATCCATTACCTTGACTTCTCTAATGAACATAACATCATTGTTAAGGTCCTCAGTAACCTCAACCACTATGGCATTTCTGCCAAGAGCTTCGTTGGTGCTAACACTATCTGAGCTACTGTCAGATTCCTCAACTAGTTCAACCATGTTAACCTCCTCGGGCTCTGTGTAATTTGCTTTAGCTACTTCAAGAGGGTTGGTATCAATCTTCATCTGGGTCTTAGTCTTCTCCCCAAATTTGAGTCTACCTTCCTGTATAGCATTCTGCACCAGATCCCTGAAAAGAAAACATTGAGAAGTTTTATGACCCAAATAATTATGGTATTTACAAAAGCCTCTCTTTTTCTTTGCTCTAAAGGTGGTATTTTAGCACCAGGAGGCACTAGTATTTGACCATCCTTAACTAACAAATCAAAAATTTCGTCACATTTAGTGATGTCGAAAGTGTATGTTTTTTTTGGGAACCTATCGTTCTTTTCGGTTTCGACAGGGTTTTTCCCATTTGAAGGGACTAATAATTTACAAGAATAAGGAGGACCTTGCTTAAGTTCGGCAAGATCTATTTCACTTTCGTCGAACTTAACAGGCTCGTCATACAACTCTTCGATGCCCTCCTGGTATTCGACGTAAGCTTCCTTCTTGTTTTTGTTCACCCTAGCTTTCTCATCCTTGAGACGCTCTAGCTGTTGAACTCTGTCAGCTAACTGGGCCATATCCCTTAGATACTAAGTGTCCAATTTTTTCCTGATAGAGTAATCAAGGCCACCAGCGGCCATTTTGACAAGTTCATGCTCAGGCACTTGTGTAAAGCACCTAGCCTTGAGTAGTCGAAACCTGTTCAAGTAATCATCTATTGGCTCATTGAACTTTCATTTCAGACCAACCAATTCTTTCAAACTAATTTTAGTCTGGCCCATGTAAAATTGCTCATGCAACAAACGTTCTAACTGGATCCAATTACAAATCGAACCAGATGGTAACGTAGTGAACCACGTGAATGCATTTTTAGTGAGGGAACTAGGGAAATACTTCACCCTTAGACTCTCATTAGTCGCAATCTCACCAGCTTCGATCAGGTAGCGCGCCACATGTTCGACGGTAGATTCTGTAGTATCTCTTAAAAACTTAGTAAACTTTGGTACTTTTGTCCTGGGGGCAATTCAGCTTGGAGTATATAGTCTACTATAGGCGAGGTGAAGTTTGGCCTAGAAAAACCCATATTCAGGTCATTTCGAGCCATTATTCTCTCGACCATGGCTGCCAAATTGTTCTCCGCTGCTACATTATTGCGTCGAACCTGATTCACCACATGATCAGCGTTTTGATTTCTGTTTACTAGCACCATCCTTGGTTCCTCCTCTTCAAGTGCAGGTATCTGATTCCTAGGAGCTCCTCCCTAGGTGGTTCGACCAACTCTGGATTCACCGGATTCACTTGTTGAGCGATTTCCCTTATCTCGGCTCCTTGATTTTGGTGTTGAACAGAAGCGGGCATTCCCATGAATTATGCTATACGCGTCATCTGGGCTATCATCATTTGATTGGTTTGAGTAGTATTCTGGATCAATGGCTGGAAAATATCTCCCATTGTCTGAGATAAAGTATGTACCATTTTCATGTTGCTCCCATCCATCTGTTGCCTCAAATATGCTGCAGATTCATTTGTTAAGTTGGGTCCTTGAGCAGAATATTCCAAACCTATGGACTGGCTGTTTCGACCCATGTTAATTCCAGAACCTGACTCCTGTAAAGGGGAAGATATCACATTCTCTGAAAATATTAAGGGCGCAGTATGCAAATTCTGCATCATTGCCGTTGGCATGCCATAGATTGGGTTCCTAGGCAAAGGCTGTGAAAATCCTAGGGGAGGAAACTGCCTATACGTCGAAACTCCTCCTGGCGGAGTCTGAGGATTTGTCACTGATGGGCCAATGTACTCCAGGACTGGTTGAGTGTAAGGCCTCACATATGTCTCCCCTGGTTCTGCTGTCGAAGGCGCTGGCTCTGTCACCATGGTTAACACTGTTGACCCTCCTGTCGAAGGAACTAGAGTTGGCGCCACAATACTTCTTGGTATTTCTTAAGGATTGATGGTGCTGTTCTGAACGCTTGAACTTCTTGGTTGAGGATTAGTCCCAGCAGAACTGGGATTTGAATTCCCTTGGCCAGATGCCATTTTCCTCGTGTTTCTTCTCTTTGGTCTATATTCATTTGAATTTGCTACCTTTCCACTTCTCAAGTGCATACAATGAAGTTTGCCACAATCTCGACCAATGAAACGAAAAAATTTCAAAAAGAGAGTTATGAAACTTCCTTTTGACAGTTATTTAAAAGTTATAAACTTCCAAATACATGTTTAGCACTGTCCCACTGGGCGTGCCAATTTGTTTACCTTGGAAATTGGTAAACAACTGTTGATCTTCTAAAACAATAAAGTTCTAGTAACTTACAGGATCGATCAGATTGATCCTAGGACTTGTGCTATAAGTGTATTTAAAATGTTTCACAAATGCGTAAAGCAAACATTTCGACCATGCTGGCAAACAAAAGGGACGCTATGAAACGTGAAACAAAAAGTGATAAAGGCATAAAAGTGTTTAAGTCGAACAAGAAACTTAGAGAAAATAATGTAAAAGCAAATTCAATGAAAGACTGAAGTTTAAATGGTAAAGAAAATGCATAAAGTCTTGAATAAACTGCAGAAATGTAAATGCTTGAAGGTAAAGGCTTCTTAATGTAAAAACTGCAAAGTAAAAACTTTGTAATGTAAAATGCTTAGAAGTAACAGACTGAATTAAAGGACTTCAAAGTAAAGGATCTGAGGTAGAAACTTCAAAGTAAATTGCATTGCAATGAAAGATAATGGTGATTACAATCACGTACATTCTCGCCTCACTCTTTTCTCTACACGCTGGATACTTTAAGTGATTACAGAGTTACTTGTACAACACGATTTTTTCACACATTCTAACTCTAGAACTAACCTATTTATAATACTCTAAAATAACCACCATTTGACGGTTTACTCCTAGAACACGCCACTTGGCACTTTGCATGTCTTCCACTTCTAGATATTCGCCACTTGTCCTCTTTTCAAATTCAAATAGTAGAATTTCCCTCCAATAATTGACTGTAACTGCAGCGCATCATCCATAGCCATTTTACCCTATCGAATTGACTCTTTGGACTTGGAAATGTTTGAAGTCTTAAAATCATTCTCTTCGACTCAGGCTTTCAACAAATATGGTCGAAGCCTTCTTCTCCTTTAGCTTATTATTTTAAAGAATAACTTCTTTAAAAGCCAAATCTATTTGAAATCATGTAGCGTCGAAATTAGGAGCTAACAGTAGTGAGGTTTATTTCTTTGGTCATACGCTTGTGGTATTTTTGACAACATCTATGGTTCTTTGTGTTGGGGCTTCGGCCCCTTCGGTTGTACCCCTGACTCGTCGCCACCTTACATTATCACAAAGAAAAGAGATGTCTTATAACTTTCGCTTTGTTCATTAACAATGGAAAGATCATAATACATTTTGTGATGTAATTAGTTATAAAATAAATAACATCAAATATAAAGTTGTAAACATAACCAAGTGGGTATTCCACTACTTATTCTCCATGGTTTGTAGCTGGTCGGGTCATCCATTCTTGACTATTGGGCCGACATAAGTTGTTATTTTCATGGAAGGTCGAATCTTCATGCTCCACAACTGGTCGGTGAGGGAAGCTACATTAATCTTTATGGCCTCGTACTTCCCTTGTCCTGCTGTAATGCTTGGTATATCCTTTTGGCTCCCTCGAGGTCGGCATTGACCATGACAGATTCGTCGTGAAGATTGTGGAATTTGAGCTTGAGGTGGACCGATGAGGCCAAAACATCAAGGGTTGCCACAAAAGGTTTATCAAGAATGCAGTTATATATGCTCTTAAAAAGGACTAAAAGGAAATATGAGTCCACGATCCCGGCGTCCCCCCTCCCCCCACCCATAAATATCATTAATTCAATTTATCCCCACGGATGAGTAGTTTTGTCGTTGAACGCTTGCAAATTTAACCCTTCATATGGCCATAAATTTTCTTTCTTGAGGCTCGTCTTTTAACATTCGAGACCCCCCTCACTTTTTCGCTATCCCAGAATCTGAACATGGGTTTATCTTGGGTGTTGGATGAGGTGATGTCTTTCTTATGGACAATCATAAATTTTTTAATCTCCCTTTTCATCGTTCTCTTTGACGGGTAATTCGCCCAAAGCGCTCCTCTGGTAATGGATGCAATGTGTCGGTACTTCATTTTACTCACTCCATTATCTTCACTACTGGCCCCCTTACCATTATTCGCGGCATCCATAGTCTTAGATGTGAACTTATTCTTTGGCGACTATTTTCTATCTCTCTTGCCTCCTTCGGTATACTCGGACAAACAACCCCTCTTTATTAAGCTCTCGATGGCATCCTTCAGCTGGATGCAGTCATTGGTGGTGTGTCCATGGCTCTTGTGAAAGTAGTAAAATTTTATCTGGCTAGTTATGGAATATTCTCTGACAAGGAAGGGGTTTATGATCACGACTTTCCAAAATTCAGTGTTGTCACATTCCTGGTATATCTTCTAATGGGAAGTATTTATAGGAGTGTACTTTTCGTATCGGCCACAGATTCCACAGTCATACTCCTCCCTTCGCCTATTAGAATCTTTTCGGATGATCGGTTGGATTCTGCATCTTCTAAGACCTAGTTGTCAACCCGAACTTTAAGTTTCTCCTCCAGGTTGATTAAAGGTTTCAATCTGTTAAGTATTTATTTCCCACTACATGCCTCCTTATGCCTCAATTTATGCTTGAATAAGCTATCTTTTATCATTTCATTCTCAAATATCCAGCACTTAAGGCCTTTCCACTTCCATAACTACTTGCATGAAACAATCAATGTTCGATTGCAAGATCTCTTTCTTCCATTACATTATCTCGCTGAGGACAGTTATTGTCACTGGTTGCCTTTTTCGAGCCGTGAAATGAGCGGTGAAGCTCTCGGACTGATTGATCCATGACTCAATACACCCATCTGGTAGAGCTTTAAACTAGAGTCTGGCAAATCTAGTTAGTGTTAGTGTAAATAGTTTTCACTTTTCTGCCTTATTGGCATGAGACTAGTTCAAACGTGCATCAACAAGTTGCACATGTTCGTCAGGATCTCCCTTCTCGTCATACTACATCAGCCTATGAGGTATTTCTAGAGACATTGGTATTTCTTTGTCCAGGATATGGGCACAAAGAGGATGCTTCTGTGGATTCTTCATTGAATATTTCTCTACTTGTTTATGAGGACCAACGTCACTACCTCAGTCTCCCCTAATACTTTGAGGAGGAGTTTGACATCCTTTTGTCCTTTTTATGATTTGGAGATTTCAGAGTTGCGTCTCTCCACAAAGTGGCCAACTAGGGGATGATATTTCTATGTCTCTAGAAGCGGCTTCCAGCACTGTGTTCCCTCTTAGATTCACATTGTGTAAGTTTTCTTCTAAACGAAGTAATCTTTCTTTGATCGCTTGTGATTTTTAATGTCGAACTATGTTATACATAATATTCAACAACTCTTTCGCTCCTTGTATTTTGAGGCTAGCCTTTAACAGTTGGACCCCAGGTAACATTTCCGGTCTTGAGACTGATAGTGGTATTAGAGGTCTGAACGAAGGCTCTCCTTGTTAGAACTACGGAGCAGATCTTGTGTTCTAAGGAGGTTGTTGGAGATCTGGATGTAATGGGGTGTCCACAATGTCCTGCTCTACAATGCCCAGAGTAAGAGGCAGTGGATTTCTTGTAACTTGAACAGCAGTAGTAGCAGTGATGGTAGCTTCACACAAAGCGACTGGGTGAGTGGCTATAGATCCAACCATTGTCGAAAGATCTAAAGACCAGGGATTTAGGAGTTTTGAAAATCAGAGTTGATTTTCTATTGGAATAAATTGAAAATGATGAATGTGAAGTTCAATTTCATGAACTCCAATCATCTAGCTTGGTTGACAAAGCTACAAATCGGCGAATCAAAGAAGGAGTATTCAATCGTGGAAAATGCGGGATTCAAAAGTCGATTCCCATAGATGGTGTCATTATTCTGTTATGGAACTAGAATTGATCGGAGAATGTTGGTTGTGGGATAAAACGGTAGAGTTGAACTTCTGATGTGATGAATGAGGGGATGACCTGCAAGGTTAGCACTCCAATGCTCAAGTCAGTATGAGTGAGATGAGTGAATAAAGTTTGAATTTGAAATTGCGTACCGAGAAAATTGTGTGCTTTCATTTATATAGCGAAGCGGTTGTAACCACCTATTATTCTTCAGGCGTAGGATATGGAGAGTCAGTAGATGTATCTTGGATCTGGATCTCCTATCCTTCTCCTTGGGATAATACACCTATGTTGCAAGTGATTGGGTAAACTATTATTTTCTTTAGCCTGTGGTCGTTGGTCCTTCTGGCAAGCGCAAAATAGAAGGTTCATCATATAATTTCATACAAAACTTGCAAAGATATAAGAGGAAATAAGATAGGGCGCCTCATTAAAAAATTTGCCTCTGTAGGGGGAAAAGTGTTACTCCTTAACTTAAATTCCATTTTTGAAGAATCTTCATACAAATGGAAGGCTCAAAAGCCCCACCTTAATCATCAAAAACATCAAAATAACTAGTTAACATGATCCATTAGATTACTAAGCTTCGAGATCCATAGACACTGCTAGATGTTATTACATGACAAATCAATGTTCTTCATAAATAGGGAAACCAACTCCTCCCTTATTTTAGAGGTTTCTTGCTTGATAGAGAAAAAATCCCAAGGCTTAGACTAGACTTCCTCTAGACCTTTATTAGGTGTCTGAATTTCCTTTTTAGGTTCTATTTTGGGGCTCAGTTCCATGAAGTCCACTCCCTGTATGCCTGGTGATGGAGCATTGATTACAACCATTTTCATCCTCCTTGCTCTAATATTTCCATGATAACACCTTCGGAAGGTCACCTAGTCTCCTTAGATCACCCCAACATGTTCGTCTGGTAGCAGATACTTCATGCATAAATATAAAGTCAATATGGCATCACCCAATAAGTTGAATGTGATCCTACATATGATTATATTATGCGAGTAAGTTCCCTCCATTATAGGGTATTTAACTTTGATCATATTTTCATTTTCGTTTAGCTTAAATACCATCTTGAAGGTGATGTATCTCTTCACTTGTAACTGCTTAATCGAGAAGTTGGCTAGTGAACCATGGGATGCTTGAAGATCATTTAGACTCAACTCAAGCCTTTCAAATGCATCCTAGTAGAGAATATTTATCGAATTCCTCTAATCAATCAACATTATCTTGATCTCCCATTTGTCGTGTTGTATGTAACGCCCCGTTTTATTTTAAATTATTTTTCGTAATTTAATTATGTGAAGTTGTGTGTATAAATGTGATTATGTGTGTTTTGTTGTATTTGGGGATACCCTTAGTGTAGAGTAGTAACCTTAAGAGTAGACCTTGAGGGTGAAGGAGTGTGTGAGCATTTGAGTAGAGATTGGTGGTGTGAGAAGTAAAACTAAATAGAAATATTAGTTATAATTATTTAATTATTTAATATTAGGTGGATATTAATTCAATTAAATAACTGTTGGGAATTATTATTATTATTATTATTTTAATTATATGGGATCAATAATAGTAATAATATAATGAAATAAAATAAAATGAAATATTAGATGTGTAGAGATTTGAAGGGCAGGATAGTAATTGTATGAGGATGAGTGAGGGTAAATGAGGTAAACCATAGTTGAAGGATTTTATGAAGGGAATTGGAGAATATTGGAGTCAGTTTTCATCGTACGTGAAATTGCAACAGAAGGTGAAAGAGGCTAGGGCAAAGAAGAGCGAAGAACTCCATTAGAGAAGGGAAAATCTCATCAATCTAAGGTAAGGCTGGGGTTCTGATCTTCTAAGGGATAATATGTTGAGTAGCGGGTAAGGGTTTAGGTCCTTACATTGTGGGTTGTTGTGTTCTTCTATGTTATGAATGTTGTGAAGTAATGGATGATGATATTGTTTAATATATAGATATGTGATGAATTTTGTTTGCCTATATGTATGATAATTATGTTTTGTGTTGTTGATAAGTTTTCCACCATTGTTGAGTTATGAAGGTTTAAGTCGTAGATAGGAAATTGATGATTATATGATTATACAAAAATATAAGTGTTACATAGCCAGTCTGATGAGCATGTTTTGTATGTTGGTTATAACATCCTAAGTTGCGTGTGTTTGATTTAATTACTCTGATGGTTTATTTAAAAATATTACGAGGGAAATTTAGGGTGTTACATTGTATTGTTATGACCACGAAAGCATTGTCATGGGGATGAATCCTAATAGTGTCCTTGTTGGAAAAGGTGATCTCAGACTCTGAATACTTGCATCATGGTATCATTATGATACTTGCACCATCTCCTGGGGGTCAAACCCTATAATGTGAAACCTGGGAGTTTGTGGATGAGGAATATCATGCGAGTGGAAGACTTTGCACCATATCTGGTCCTGGCGAGTGTGAAGCTCTCATCATGCCTTCCACTGTGCTTGGAGGTCACTCGATATCTCATGGGAGAGGTATAATGTCTCCTTCATTGTTGTTGTGAGGGGTTATGAGTGTAAAATGTTTGTTTATTAGTATCACTCTCTTTTTCTCTACATTACTCTCATCACCCTTGATATAACATTCGGCCCGCACAATGATTTTCTCTGTGGAAGACATCGGCTTCTCGGTTAGGGACTTGTTGAAGTGCCCTGACCTCAAACTGTTTTGGAATGCCTCTATAAACATCTCGTATTTTGGGTGTACAACTTTGATGGTTGCCTCGTTAAACGGGCAAGATACTCCATCACGACTCAGACCCTTGGCGTACTTTGAATTGGCTTATGGTTGACACCTTTCTATACTTACTCGCCGAAAATTGATGGATTAATTTCTTCACCGGGTCCTAGTAGCTAGTGACCGACAAACGTGGTAAGTTCATGTAACATCCTAGCATGACGCCCTTGAAATTATTGGAGAGTAGCTTGCACTTCAAAGAGTCTTCGGTGCCAATGATAGTCATATGGGTGTTGATATAGGTAACATGCTCCTAGGGTTCGCTCTTTCCATCAAACTTCGTTAGTGAAGGGGTTTGAAATTTTATGGCATGAAGGCCCCTTAAATTTCATCAGAAAATGAGGCTATGGGTCCAAGATTTTGATTTCCTCGGATGGATCAACCTATTGATGAAAGTGGTAGTGGTTGACGACATTGTCTTCCAAAGCTTAATTATGGCGACGCAACTCTTCCATAATAACTTACATTTCTATTATGATCTGGTGGTGTCTATCCTCAAAGTTGTGTTTATCCTCCTAACGTTGGAGGTTAGGGCATTTATAGAGATCTCATGGGCTTAGCTAGGAGTGGTTTCCATCATTCCATTATCATGAACATGAGGCATAGATGATTTGTTTCCCAAATTGTGGGAAGACGGTTTCCCTCCTTCATTAACACCCTACAACTGTTGTTCCACATGTGATAAGCGAGACAGGTTGTGGGTGGTGGATCCAAACTTTGTTGGGAAGCTCGTCATTCCCTTCAGGTGATCACATCTCTTCGGGTGCCCAGGATCATTTCGGGCGACTAGTCCACTTTGGGCGTCTAAACCTCTTCCTGCACGTAAGCTCGATTACGCCATCGACTACTCTATCATAAATCATCCCTTATTTATACTTAAATAAAATATTCCAATTCAAATAAGATTTTTTTTTTTAAATTTTCAATCCTTTGAGAACCTTCTAATCTATTGAACCGTGGATGTTCTGTGGTGATAGTAGGATGTTTTGATCTCTTTCACATTAAAACTTTTTAAATTAGTTTTTTCTAATATATTTTTATGATAACAAACAAATTTAAAATGTTTATATTTAGGGTCAGCTAACCAGTGTCCAGGGCATGGTTAAGAATTCCAAATATAAAAAAAGAACATCATATCTTTAGTACGTTGAATATACATAATATCCTTTAAAAAAAATTACGTATTTCTGCTTTCGGTGAATTGAATACACATATTTTTAGAAAAAACATATCTTTTTAATTTTTAAAATAATATTCAACTTACCTTTTTAATTTCTTAATCATTGTTCTGAAGGCACTCGTTAGCATCTCCCTTATATTTAATACAATAAAAATATTTTTGTTTTAATTTCTACATTCTATATGATAAAAAAGAATTTTTCATAAAGCTTTTGATTTTTGTAATTTTAAAGTCTAATCCAATTTTCTCAACAATCTCTTTTTAGAACTCATAATATAAACTTTTTTTTCTAATATTCTGAAACGTTTCAACTAACATAATCCAATTGTCATCCCTATTTCTTAGACTCTTTTTATCTATTATTTTTGGAATTCAATTAATTAAAAAAAAAAGTTTGAATTCTTTAAAATTCAGAAAAAATATAATAATCTTAGGTAAATTAATCCATTACTAATATGAGGAAATATTAATTACTATCACTATGGATATGTTCGCAAATATATTCTTTCTTTTATTTACTAAAATCAACAAAACTATGTATTAAAAAAAAATCAACAAACCTAAATGTCCTTAAACATTACCTTAAATAACAGGAAAAGAATTTATGAAACTTTATAATTTCATTCAAATCCTTTAATTTGTAGTAAAACATTTGAATTTGGTTAGCCTTTATATATAGAGCATACCCTAAGAAACCAAAAAAAACATCATAAGATTCATAACACTACACGTCCCAAAACATCAAAGAAAATGTATAGCATGGGTCAATTCCTAGACCATAGCTTTGTCATACCAAAGAAAGCCAATATTGAAGAACCAAAAAACCCTAAAAAGTTGAAGTTAAACATTTCAGCTATGAAACTTTTTCATAGTTTCCGCAAAGTGCTTACACGTTTTCATAGTTCATCAACAAAGGATCATTCATCAAAGCATAAAAATTCTGAAAAGTTTGAACCACCAAAGAATTCATACAGCTCTTATTATTCATCTCATTCTCATTACAATGAAGCTATTTCTGATTGTATTGAGTATTTCAATAAAGTGGGTGTTTTGGATAGTAGAAAATCAGATTTTAATGTGTAATGATTTTGTTATGCTCTTGTTTTGATTATGCTCCCACCATTGTTCTCTTCACAGTATGGTGATTCTATGAATTCAAGAATGGAATATTCTTTTTGTGCCTCAACAAATCGGAGTTTTTTTAATTTCTGAATTTCATTTCGTAATCAAAATTATTTATTAGTTATTATTATCATCATTAAAATTGTTTGTATCATTAATAATTTATATTGTTTGTTTAAAATTGTTGGTGTACAAGGTGAAAATAATGAAGATGAAGAAGAGAATATATTATATTGAATGACGGCTACAAAAGGATAAAGGGATACAAATGATTGGAATGACAACTACCCTATTTATAAGCTAAAATTAGGGTTACCAAAAGCAACAATAAAATACTAAAATACCCTCTAACAAACTTAATGACTAAGTTTGTGAATATAAAATAAAATATAAATTATTATTCTAATACCATCCCTTAATTTATATTTCCTCAAAACTAACAACTCCAATTCCATCCCTTAAGCGAAGGAATTGATCAGTCTTGATAGCCTTCGTCAGAACATCTGCCAACTGCTTCTGGGTGCTGCAGTGCAGAACTTCTAACACTCCATTCTGAACTTGACTTCTCAGATAGTGATACTTGGTCTCAATATGCTTGCTTCTCCCATGCAACACTGGGTTTCTGGCAAGATTGATTGCAGACTTATTATCAATCATCAGCTTCAGAGGCTTGTCAACTTTGATCTTCAGATCTTCCAGCAAGTTCAGAATCCACACAGCTTGACATGCAGTAACAGCGCCTGCAATATATTCAGCTTCACAGGTTGACAACGCAACAACAGGTTGCTTCTTAGAACTCCAAGAAATAGGACCTCCCAGAAACTTGAACAAGTATCCAGAAGTACTTCTTCTATCAACTCTGTCTCCACACCAATCAGAATCTGAGTAACTCAGAAGTTCTGATTCAATCTTCCTTCCAGAACTCAGAAGTTCTGATTCAATCTTTCTTCCAGAAGGGAACAACACTCCATACTTCAGAGTTCCCTTGATATACCTCAGAATCCTGACAGCAGCTTGGTAATGGGACCACTTAGGTTTACTCATGAATCTACTAACCATTCCAACTGCATAGCAAATATCAGGTCTGGTATTACACAAATACCTCAGAGAACCAACCAACTGTTTGAAGGTTGTAGCATCCACATCCTCACCATCAGAATCAGAATCTAATTTCTGATTTGTATCTGCAGGTGTGATAGCAGCCTTACAATTCTGCAGCTTAAATCTCTTCAGAAGTTCTCGTTCATACTTCAGCTGATGCAAAATGATACGTTTCTCAGAATATCTGAACTCCATCCCTAGAAAGTATGTCATTTTCCCGAGATCAGTCATTTCAAACTCATTCATCAGCACCTTCTTGAACTTAGCTAATTCTTGTTCAGAACTTCCGGTCAACAGTATGTCATCAACATACAAACACACCAGAATCATATTTCCTTCAGAAATATGCTGAACATAAACACCGTATTCCATCTCACATTTCTGAAACCCTAGCTTCTTGAAAAATGAATCGATCTTCTGATTCCAAGCTCTGGGCGCTTGCTTCAATCCATACAGAGCTTTATGTAATCTGTACACCATCCCTTCCTGATTCTCTTTCACAAATCCAGGAGGTTGTGACACATAAACTTCTTCTTCTAATGGACCGTTCAGAAATGCAGATTTCACATCTAAATGCATCAGAGGCCAATTCCTGTTAGCAGCTATTGCAATCACCAATCTGATTGTTTCATGTCTCGCTACAGGTGCAAACACTTCAGAATAATCCAGCCCAGGTTTCTGTAGAAATCCTCTTGCTACCAACCTCGCTTTGTATTTGCCAATTGATCCATCTGGCTTTAGCTTCTGCTTGAAAACCCATCTAACGCTGATGGCTTTCTTGTCCTTTGGAAGTTCTGTCAGCTTCCAAGTCTTGTTTCTTTCTATGGCCTCAAGTTCTTCTTTCATGGCCTTTAGCCAGAACTTCTGCTTGAGAGCATCTTCTGTACTCACGGGTTCAGAGTCTACTAACATGGCACACTGAATAATTTCTCCCTCAGAATCTACTTCAGTGTCTTGCAACATGTCAAACTCTTCAAATCTTCTTGGAATGTTTCTGATTCTCTGTGGCCTCTGACCTCGTTCAGAACTTTGTTCAGATGCTTGAACCTCAGAAGTTCTAACCTCAGAAGTTTCTCCTTCAGAACCTCTTGCTTCAGGAGTTGGACTTCCTCCAGAACTTTGACCACCTTCAGAGTCTGGCATATTCCCAGAATCTGAATCACAACCAGAATCTTGATCATCATCAGAATCTGGATCATCAGAATCACCTTCATCTTCTGAGTCTTCTTCAGAGTCAGAATCACCATCAGCTTCAGAAATTCTTATTTCTGACCTTTCTTCAGAAGTTCTAACATCAGGATTAGATTGAGACTTATCCCAATTCCAAACTTCTGATTCCTTCACAATAACATCTCTGCTGAACTCAACTTTATTAGTTTCTGGACAATAAAGCTTGTACGCACCCGTACTGTGGTACCCCACCAGTAACATTACTTTGCTTCTATCATCCAACTTCTGTCTTCTAGCTTCTGGAACATGTTTGTAACAAACAGAACCAAAAACCTTCAGATGACTAACACTTTGCTTTTCTCCCGTCCACTTCTGAATAGGAACTATTTCCTTCAGCTTCTTCGTTGGACATCTGTTGAGCACATATGCTGCGGTTGCAACAGCTTCTCCCCAGAAGTTCTGAGGAAGCTTCTTCTCCTTCAGCATGCTTCTCACCATATCAAGCAGAGTACGATTTCTTCTTTCAGCAAGACCATTGTGTTGAGGAGTGTAAGGAGCAGTAACCTCATGCTCAATTCCATTCTCCTCACAGAACTTCTGAAACTCTTTGGAGTTATACTCACCCCCACCATCGGTTCTGAGAATCTTCAGAGTCTGACCACTCTGATTCTGAACCTTCATTCGGAACTTCTTGAATTCACCAAACACCTCGTGTTTGAACTTAATAAGGGATACCCATATCATTCTTGTGAATTCATCAACAAATGACACGAAGTATTTATTCCCTCCGAACGATTCTACTGGAAATGGACCACACACATCAGAATGTACTACTCCCAAGGCATGTTTTGCTCTTGGAGCAACTTCTGACGCAAATGGCAATCTTGGTTGCTTTCCTTCCATGCACACTCTGCATGACTTCACAGGCTTCTTAATTGTAGGAATTCCATGTACCAGCTTTTTCGAATTCAGATGTTCTAAGCTTCTGAAATTCAAATGACCAAATCTTCTGTGCCACAGCTCACTTTCTTTCACAACACTTGTTGCACTAAGACATTCAGAATCAGAAGTTCTGACATTCACCTTGAATGTTCTATTCCTTCCTTGTTCTGACTCCATAATCAGCTTCTGATTACAGTCATACAGCTTCAGAAGATTGTCCTTCATGGTAACTGAAAAACCTTTCTCAATTAATTGTCCCACGCTCATCAGATTGCTTTTGATGCCAGGTACATACCATACATTCTGAATCAATGCTGTTTTCCCATTGTTCAGAACAACTCTGACATTTCCCATACCTTCAGCGTTAAGATATTTGTCATCAGCACATCTGATCTTTGTTCTCTTCTCAGAATCAAAATCAACCAGCCATTTCTTATTTCCAGTAAGATGATTTGAGCAGCCAGTGTCCATATACCACCAGTCTGTCAAATTTGTATCATCAGATTCAGAAGCCATCAATAGCACAGATTCATCATCAGAACTTCTGGCTATATTTGCTTCTTCTGACTTCCTTTCCTTGTTTGACCAACAATCTCTAGCAAAGTGACCAAACTTCTTGCAACAGTAACATTGGATCTTCTTCTTGTCATACTTCTCTTTTCCCTTCTGAGCATTCTTTTGCCTATCAGAAGTTGAGGTATCTGACTTCTGACCACCATCAGATCTTCTCCTAGCTTCTGACTGCTTCTGATGCTTCCTATCAGAAACTGCTTTCAGAGCCTGCTGCTCTACTTCCCTTTCAGAAGTTCTCTCAGTCAGACGCAACTCTTGCGCTTCTAAACTGCTTTGCAGCTCTTCAATTCTCATGGTGCTCAGATCTTTAGAATGTTCTATTGCTACCACAATGTAATCAAACTGAGGAGTAAGGGATCTCAATACCTTCTCAATGATTACTTGTTCAGAAAGAGTTTCTCCACACGCCTTCATCTCATTAGTGATCACAATCACTCTGGAGATGTACTCAGAAACTTTCTCATTGTTCTTCATGTTCTGATTCTCGTACTGCTTACGTAGAGACTGAAGCTTCACCTTCTTCACTGATGCGTCACCACCGTAACATCTGACCAGTGTGTCCCATGCCGCCTTTGCCGTCGTTGAATCTGCTATCTTCTCAAACACATTCGCATCCACACACTGATGGATGTAGAACAATGCTTTCTGATCTTTCTTCCTTGTATCCTTCTGCGCGTTCTTCTGCTCCTCCGTCGCATCTGCTGCTACCGGAACATAACCTTCGGTGACAAGATCTAGAACATCTTGAGCACCGAACAGTACACGCATTTGAATCATCCAACGATTCCAGTTTTTGCCATCAAATACTGGAAGCTTGGTGTTCATGCCGCCGCCGCCGTTCATCATCTTCAACCTTCTTGTACAGTACGCTCAGAATCTCACCGCACACAGTGTTTCCCAACCCACAAAATCACAAAAATGTGATTCTGATCAGATTTTGTTCAAGATTCAACAAGAATCACGAACCAAAATCAATCACACAAAGAAATCCTCACGTTTCACTCGTGTTTCCCGTGTTTCCCAATGATCCGAACCGGAGCTCTAGATACCAATTGTTGGTGTACAAGGTGAAAATAATGAAGATGAAGAAGAGAATATATTATATTGAATGACGGCTACAAAAGGATAAAGGGATACAAATGATTGGAATGACAACTACCCTATTTATAAGCTAAAATTAGGGTTACCAAAAGCAACAATAAAATACTAAAATACCCTCTAACAAACTTAATGACTAAGTTTGTGAATATAAAATAAAATATAAATTATTATTCTAATAAAAATTATCATTTAGAAAAAAAAAATTGTAAAATACTTTAATATCATGAAATATAATTGATCAAACTCGAAATTAGAGTGTCCATGGTGCAATTTAAATTTATTCAAAGACAAAAGTAAAATGATGCACGGTTTTCTTCATCTTGAATGATTAGTTAAAAAAATTAATCTTTTCCAATTTTATATTTTGTATTTTGTGTCATCTTGAAGTATTTAATTTTTTTACTAGTATTAATATCCTAAAGATGTTTAAAATAAAATGTTATATCCAAAATATATTATATACTATATATAAAAATAAATAGTATGAGATGAAAATAATGCTTGAAACATATATAGAAAAAAATAGTGAATAAATTAAATCAAATTAAACTAATAAGAAGTATTTAAGAAAATTAAGAACTTCAATAAAAAATCATTATTTAACATAAATTCATCTTTACATCATGTTATTTATGGATAACTATATCAATAACAGTTATGTACAAGAGAGTTTTTGAGTTTAGTTTTGTAATTTATTATTATTTTTTGTCTAAATTTCTATATTTCACTTTTTATCGTGTATTTTCAGATAAAAATAAATAAATTATAAAGACCAAACTCAAAAATTTACTAATTTACATGAATAATAGACTACTTAAACCTAATTTATTTGTTACCGTTATAAATAGAAAGTAGAAGGAAATAAGGTTTTAAAACTATGTACTATTAAAAAACATAATTAATATTATATTAAAAACATAATTATGTGACACAATTAACCAAATCACCATGTTAATTATTAGGCACAATTAGAAAACATAATTAAAAATACATTTGAAAATTGAAATCACATTTATTTTTAAGCAATATTTTTATTAAAGTGTTGTTGATTGTGAAACGATTAAGTCTGAGACATGTATTTTCATATTAACACTATATGGAAAATTTTAAGTTAAAAGATCTTTTGACTTAAATTTTAGTTATGACTTAATTCAAATTGTTTAAAGTTGTTGAAAGGTTTATGATGCAATTTGATCGTTTTTGAGAAAAAATGTAAAATGATAATCGGTATGATTTATCTTGAATAATTATTTAAAAAATTATTTAATTTTGTTCTATTTGGGAATTAAAATTGATCGGAGATTAGAGATTGTGAGATGCAGCGATAGATTTGAGCTTCTAGTGCGGTAATAGAGGAGCTGACCTGCAAGGCTATCATTCCAACACTTCCGCCAGTATGTGAATAATATGAGTTAATGAAGTTTGAATTTGAAATGCCCCTAAAAAAGTGTGCGCCTTTTTTTATATAGTATAATGGTCATAACAACCCGTTTATTATTAAGCGTAAGATGCGAAGAGTTGTTGGATGGATCTGGATTCAGTTTGCCTTTGAACAAACCCAGAATGGCACTCATAGCTTACAAGTGATTTTGTGAATCATTCTCTGGGCCGCAATCGTTGGACCTTCTGGTCGACCCAGAATAGTTGGCTCCCAAGCCATTGGCTTTGTTACATTTGTCCTTTTGTGTCGGCTATAACCCGACTTGAACGGAAAACCAGGAGGTGACATTAACGTCATTAAGAATTTGTGTCTTAAATGTGCCTCATACTTCAAATGTTTTTTTCGTAGGTTTTATATCATAATGGCATTTTAAAACTGAAGTACTCGAGTGTTTTCTTGAGACAATTTGGGTCGTTGATAGTGTTTATTATCTTTCTTTTTGGCAAATGCCTCTAAATTTGATCGTGAATATAATCTTGAAAGGACGTTCCTTGACGTGGGTCTTTCTTTAGACTGAGGTGTACAGACTCCTAAGGAAGATAAAAGGATTTATAGCGAGTATGATGGGTGTGTCATTTCTTTCTATGAGTGCACATTTTCGATCTTGGGTCTCTATAAGTTAGGCTTACATCAAAGTATTCCAGTATTGCTGTTATTACTAGGGAGGAAAGCCTTCTTTATCCCTTTTCTTCCATCTTTCCATAGTATAATGTAGTTTGGCAAACCACGTATAGGGCCAAGGCTTGATCACATTGGTGCAGGTTATCCGTTGTTTCAATTTTTTTAAAATAGCGTGAAGCATTTTGAAAATTGGTTTTTTTTTGTTATTGTTCTTCTTCATAAAGAGGCTCATGTGATTCTATGTACCATAGGGACCAGGACGGAAAATAGGTGCACTGGTTGATTTCATAAATATTGAAATCAGTGTCATTTTTTGACCGGGAATGGATCATACGTCGTGATATGTCCCAAGAGGAACTTTATCTAAACAAACAGTTGATCACCTTTGTCAAAGAGTCAGGAAATCCAAGTTGTTAAGTTGAGAAACTTTGATTCGGTGAATCGGTATATGAATGTCTGAACGTGGAAAACGCAGGAATCGAATGTCGATTCTCACAAACAGCACCATTATTCCGCTCGGCAGCTCGGGAACCAGAATTAACCGGAGATTGAAGGTTGCAAGATGCAATTGTGGACTTGAACTTCTAGTGCAGTGAGAGATGGGCTGACCCGAAAGATTAGCACTGCAACACTCAAGTTAGTATATAAATAATATAAGTGAATGAAGTTTGAATTTAAAATGTTTGAAAAATAGTGAGCCTTTTCTTTATATAGTAGAACGATTATGACAACCTGCCTACCATTAGATGTATGGTGCTAGAGAGGCATTAAATATATACTGCGTTCGAATTTCCCAAGCACTAATCCTAAATAACACTGCTATCATACAAGTGACTTGGTGAATCATTCCATTTTCTAGACTACGACCTTCGGACCTTCTAGTCAACCATAAACAAATTTTATTTAAATTAATATTCTTCTTTATTTTAAATTAATTTTTGAATATTGAAATTACAAATTTTTTTTTTTTTATTAGTATTATATCATAAAGATATGCTAAATAAAAAATTATATCTGATGCATAACATATGATATATTATATATGTGATGACAATTATTGACTATGAAACATATAAAATAATTAATAATTTGAATTAAATTAAATTTATATATAAGAAAATTAAAAATTAAGTAATAATATATTAATGTAATATATAATATTAGTTAAAAAAGAAAATTTTAAATATATGAATGCAGTTTATTTTGATTTTGAAAAATTAATATGATTTGATAGTTTTTGGAAGAAAAAAATCAATAATATTCAATTTTATGTGATTTTTAATTTTTAAAATTAATTTATAATTTTTATCAAAATTTGAAAACTTCTACATAAAGATACCAAAATATTTACCATAATATTTTATACCATGTTATCTTTATACCATGTTATTTATGGATAACTAGAATAATAATATACATCAAAAGATTATTTTGTAAATAGTTTAATAGTTAGAATTTTATTCTTTAAAAATAAATAAGTGTCTTTGGATTCAAACCTACACCTCAATAGGATATCTTTACTCAATAGAATATCTTTATAATGGTCAATTAAATTGTAATTACATGACTTAACATTTAGAAATGATTGTACAAAAATAATAAGAAATAATTTAATAAATAGTAAATAAATAATATATTTATTGAATGCCATTGATAATTTGAATTTCTTGCCCACTAATTATGAATGGTAAGAAATAGAATTGAGTTTTTAAGTACAACTCAATAGTTATAAGTAGGTGTAATATTTTTTTTTTTTGTCGAATGTTTATTTTGGGATTTATTTTGATCTCTTAACTTAAAAAAAAAATTGATATGATTCCTTAATTCTGCAAAATGTACTATTTTAGTCTCTTTCATCCAAGTAGCGATGAATTTAGCAACCAAAGTTTAAATTTTTTTGTCGTTAATTAGGCGAAAATGAATAATATGGTACGTTTTGAAGAGTTAAAGAGTTAATATGAATTTTTTTAAGTTAAAGAAATAAAATAAACTCCAAAATTAAAATACGAGACAAAAGAATATTAAAGAAAATATTGAGATTTTTCATTTTCCTATATTTAAGATTTAAGATGTGAGAGTCTAATTTTAAAGCAATTCATGTGATACAGTTAGATTTTTTTTTTTGTCAAGTTAAAGTTTAGGTGAGTTGAGCTTTTGTATTGAGTTTCAATTCAATAAAAATACATTATTATCATGTTCATTTTGATTCCCTCAATATAGTATCAATAGAATCAATAAATCTTATCATCTTTTCATTCACTCTTTTTCATTTATTGTGTTCATCCTTTCTTTGGTTTTCATCTGCAAGTTTTGTTCTATTTCTTTTAGTGAATCATTTTCTTTTCACCCATAATCAATTTTTTTTTCTTATCATTCTTTATTTCATCAATCAAAATATGCCTTCGTGTGTCACACCACCTCAACAAATTGATCTTAATTCTGTTTACTATGTTCATTTGAGTGAAGGTCCAAATTGAGTTAATGTTACTCCCAATCTTTGTGGTTCTAACTACCTTGATTGGAATAAATTAATGAAGGATGCTATTAGAGCAGAGAATAAGCTTGTTGATGGATCAATTCAAATTCCTCTGGCTAATGATCTCAATTTCGCTCAATAGGAAAGATGTAATCATCTTATTCACTCCTGGATAATTAATTTGGTTAGTGATAAAATTGCTTCAACCATTGTTTTTATGAAATTGCAATGAATGTTTAGGATGATTTAAAAAGTTGATCATGCTCGAGTAGTTATACTTAGATTTTCAAAATATATCTTGGAGTATTTTCTTGAATTGAATGAATTATGGGAATAACTTAATTATCATTGTCCCTTACCAATATGTACATGCTATCATAGATGTCATTGCAATGCAATTCGAAATGCTAAAGATTATTGACTTGAAGATAAAGCTATTTAGTATCTTACAGGTCTGAATGATACCTTCTATGTTGTGAAATCTCAGGTCCTTCTCATGGACTCTTTACCATCTATTAATAGCATATACTCCCTTGTAGTTCAAAAAGAAAACAATCACAAGAATTAACACCTGTTGAGGACAATTCCATCTTAATTAATGCAACACATAGACCTAATTTCAAGTATAAAAGTGGCTACAACAATGTCAAGAAATCTCCTAGAGTATGCAACTTCTGCAATAGAAGTGGACATACTATTGATTTTTGGTATTAAAAGAATGGTCATCCCAGCTTCAACAAAAATAAATATTCTGTAAATGCTAGTCTGGTTGATGCAAATGTCTAATCTCAGCCTACATGTGAAGTTTAGGCTACTTCTTCTACAAGCAATCATGTATAACTTTCCCAAGCTCAGGATGACCAGCTAATTACCTTGCTTCAACAAACAAATTTGGTTTCCACAGTCCCATCATCTATCACTAATCAGGTTTCCTCAAGCCATTCACTTGTTAATCCATATTCATGTATCATGTGTAATGCAGTTTCTAGTCCCAATCTATCGTCTTGCTTATGGATTCTAGATTAATGTCTCAATGGCCATGTTTGTTCTTCTTTAAAGCTATTTAGTTCATACAATATGATTAAGCTTGTTAAAGTTAGTCTTCCGATTGGAAATTGTGTTATGGGTCACTATGCAGGAAACATCACATTTCCACCTCTTCTTTATCTCAATCATGTGTTGTACGCATCAAAATTTAGCTTAAATTTAATTTCCATCTCAAAATATTGTCAAAATTTAAATGTTTTGCTATTTTTTCTGTCAATTAATGTGTGTTTTAGGAACTGAACACCAAGAGAATGATTGGTTTGGGCGGCCAAGAGAATAGCGTGTATAAATTTTAAATAAAGGACATTCATCTTGAGGCCAATGACCCTGATCAATTATTTGTTGATCCTACCATACCTCACTTTCCATCTGACCCAACCAATGCCTATCATATTACTATTCCCCTTTCTCATTCTCCTGCTAATAATTTTGTAATCCCTAAGTGTGTTGTATGGCACTTTGGATCAGACCATGTTTCTTAAAAAAGGATTAAACAATTATCACAAATGTACTCTTATTTTGATTTTGATAATAATCCTACCTGTGACATTTGTCATATGGAAAAACATAAAAAGTTATCTTATGCTACAAGTAATTTAATTGCTTCTCATAGTTTTGAATTATTACATCTTGACATTTGAGTACCTCTTGCTATTTCATCCATACAAAATCATAGATATTTTTTTACTATTCTTGATGATCATGCAAGACTTGTATGGATCATTCTCATGTAAACAAAATCTGAGGCCTCCATACAGGTTCAAAACTTCATCACCATGGTTATAAACCGATTCATCAAAAGATCTAAAACTATCAGTCAGACAATGACCCTTAATTTTTATGGAACCAATTTTATGCTTCCAAAGACAAAATTCACCAAACATGTTGTGTTGAAAATCCCCTAATAAAATGGGAATGTAGAGAGGAAACACCAACATTTTCTGAATGTTGATCGATCCCTTTTATACCAGTCAAAGTTACCTAAAAAGTATTGGTCATTTGCTCTTCAATTTTTTACTTACATCATAAATAGGGTGCCTACACCTATACTTAAAAACCAATCACCTTACCGAGTTCTACATAATAAGCTATCTGACATAAATTCCTTTATAGTTTTTTGTTCATTATGATATGCCCCATCTCTTCAAGCTTATAGAACAAATCTTGATCCCAAAGAAAGAAAGTGTATGTTTTGGGGATATAAATTTGGCATGAAAGGTTATGTGTTACTTGATTTCCATGTAACGCCCCAGTTTTGTCCGTTTTATTTAATCGAGTCGTTTTGATTATTTTATTATTATATTATTTTCGACTTTTATTTAGAAATATGTTATTTTTCAATGTTGTGATATTTTATCGCGTTTTGGGAACGTTTGCGAGATATGTGCGTGTAGGGGTATTTTGGGCATTTCACCTTATTTTCCTTAAGTTAGTAAAATAGAAAATAGAAAGAGAGAAAATTATAGAGAAAGAAAAAGAGAAGAAGAAAAAGAGGAAGAAAGAAAAGAAGAGAAGAAAAAGAGAGAAACTTGGAAAATCTAGGAATCGATCAACCGACTTTTCTAAACACGATTAAATTGGGTAAGGGTGCGAAACTTGATTATTATATACTTGTGTATGATTATGTATGTATGTTTTTGGTTGTTATTGGATTGAAATGAAAATATAGAGTAAAACCCATAAATGTTGAAAGTGTTAGAAATTGATCCAAATGTGTCTGAAATCATGTTTTCAGGTCTCTTATTGTTGATACATGTTAGATACATGTTGTTAGGCATTGTATTGGTAATTTTTCTGGTGTATAGGTGAAAATTGGATGGATTTTGGGTTGAAAACGCGAAAAAAATTCTGCAGAAAATTCTGGTTTTTCCACTGCCCATACGCGTATCACTCAAGGCAATACGCGTATTGGTCAAGGCAATACGCGTATGGCATTGAAGAAATGTGAGCAATACGCGTATGGAGCTTCATTTTCTCGGCCATCTGCCCATTTGCGTAATGGTACGCGTAAGGTTGAGGGCAATACGCGTATGAAGCAAGGCACTACGCGTATTGGATTTTTAATGGGAATTTTGGGGAAAAATGGGTCTCTGCCCATACGCGTACGACCTTGGGCAATACGCGTATGGAATGGGCGAGGGAGCAAGGCAATACGCGTATGGCTCAGGGCAATACGCGTATGGCCAGGAAGATTGCAAAATGTATTTTTTCGCGATGTCTTTTCTTGTTTAGTCCGTAACTTGTGTTCCGATTATCCGTTTGAGCATTCTTGGTATCGTTGGAAAGCTATTGAGTTGTATTTTCTTATTATAATAATTTTGGGATTGTTAGCCGATTTAATTATGTCGGAAATTGGGAATAGTGTCGTTTTGTCGACTTTTGTTGTTATAATTGTGTGTAATTGATGTGTATCATGCAATGTGTTGTTGATATGGATATGGTATGACTTATGTGCTGTTGTATGGTGTAAAAGCATGTGTTTAAATGGTGTGATGATGGTTTGTAGCCGTATGGTGAATAAATGCATTGTTTTGGGCTTGAATTGCAAAGCATGATTTTTGTTGATTGAGATGATTACATATATGTGTGCATTTGAATGTCATGAGTCATTGAATGCCAAGCATCATGATATGCATTCTTGAGATGTCGTGTGCCCTAGTGGGTGTGAGCGACGAATCGATTCTAGAGGGAATCCGCTATAACGTCGTGTGCCCGTGTGGGGTGTGAGCGATGATTATAGACGATCGTGTGCCCGTGTGGGGTATGAGCGATTGGGTCGTGTGCCCGTGTGGGGTGTGAGCGATCCATAAATGTCGTGTGCCCGTGTGGGGTGTGAGCGACGGGGAACATCGTATGCCCGACGGGGAGTTACATTAAGTAACGAGCGATGATTCCAATAGTTTATGAGTGAACTAGTGTTTAGATGATGGATGGATGGTACCGCATATGCATTGTATAGAGTCGTTATGTCGGTCTCTGTGCATTTGCATAATTCATGAATGGATTGATTTCGTGTGGAATTGTGATTGGAATTGATGAGTTGAGATATGTATTGTGTTGTGTTGTATTTGGATTTTGTTGTACGTTGTGGTGAGAATATTTTACGTGTGTAATGTTGTGTTATTATATAATTATATGCAATTATATTATGATTGTGTTTCTCACCCTTCTGCTGTTTTATAATGCTCTATAAGGCATTGCAGATTAGATTGCTGGAGGTCTTTTTGTGAAGCTTAGGTCTTCATTCTTTTGTCGGTCGGCTCTGATATGTGGCACCGGGTAGTTAGGGAGACCGTTGGTGATTTGTGTGTATATGTACATGTTTCTTTTGGGATTGTACATGCATGATTGTATTTGGCAGACAAACTTTTCATGATATATATATATATATATATATATATATATATATATATATATATATATATATATGAGATTTCAGTACAGATTTTCTGCTTTTATTCTGTATCTGAATTGTGGGTAGTAGGAACCAAGTTCCTCTGTTAATTGCTACCTGATTGTTGCATATCTTTATGGGCAGGTTTATGTGTATTTTGTTTCAAATTGATGTGACCCCTCGGTCTATGCCGTGAAGTTTTAAATATACTCTGATGAAATTTTGAATTTTATTTATCGCTTTAATAGCTTGGGGGTATAGATTGGGGGTGTTACATTAAGTGGTATCAGAGCCAGTCCGTGTCAGTTTGTGTCAGTCCTTGTTGGTCGTTGTAGTTGGGTGAGCTGTTTGTTTAACCATAGTTGCTGTTATTGGAAATGAACAGAATATGGCTGGTAAGAATGACGCTGCTTTGGCTGCTGCTATGCAAGCTATGGCTCGGGTTGTGCAGGGTGCACCTAATGCTGCAGGTAATGATGAGTTCAGGAAGAACAAACCGCCTATCTTCAAAGGAAGATATGATCTTGATGGTGCTCAGATATGGCTGAAAGAGATTGAAAGAATCTTCCTAGTGATGGATTGTGCTGAGGATCAGAAGGTGAGACTGGGTACTCACATGTTACTGGAAGAAGCTGATGATTTGTGGGTTAGTACACGTCATGTGTTGGAAGCTGCAGAGGAAGAGATCACTTGGGTTGTGTTTAGCATTGAGTTTCTGAGGAAGTATTTTCCCGAAGATGTAAGAGGAAAGAAGGAAATTGAGTTCTTGGAATTGAAACAAGGTAATATGTCTGTTGTTAATTATACTGCTAAGTTTGTGGAGCTTGTGCAGTTTTATCCACATTATGCTGAAGCGACTGCGGAGTTTTCTAAGTGCGTAAAGTTTGAGAACGAATTGCGTCCTGAGATAAAGCAGGCAATCGGTTACCAAAGGATCATAAGGTTTTCTGATTTGGTAGATTGTTGTAGGATTTTTGAAGAAGATAGCAAAGCTCGTTCTACTCATTATAAGAGTGCGAACGGGAGGAAAGGGAAGCAACCGTTTCGCAGTGGTCCTTATGTAACACCAGCTGATAAGGGTAAACAAAGGGGGAATTTTGAGAAAAGGCCAAGTGGGGGAGGAATGTCTAATCCTCCGAGATGTTATAGGTGTGGTGACCTAAGACATCGTCAGTTTGAATGCAGGAAAGATATGAGGAAGTGTTCCAACTGTGGAGGTTTAGGACACATTGCGGGTGATTGTAAGAGGAAAATTGTGGTGAAGTGTTTCAACTGTGGTGAACCTAGTCATATTAGTAGGAAGTGCCCGAAACCAAAGCAAGCTCCAGCTGGTGGGAAGGTTTTTGCATTGGCAGGAACTCAGACTTCAAGTGTAGATCGTCTAATCAGAGGTACTTATTTTATTAATAGTACTCTTTTAGTTGCTATTATTGATACTGGAGCGACTCATTCGTTTATTTCATCTGAGTGCGCGAAGCGTTTGAATCTTGTGTTGTCTTCGATGGGTGGTGAAATGGCTATTGATACTCCAGCAATGGGGTCGGTAACTACTTCTCTGGTTTGTTTAAGTTGTCCTTTGACCACTTATGGTAAAGACTTTGAGATGGATTTGGTGTGTTTGCCGTTGGAGGGTTTAGATGTGGTTTTAGGAATGAATTGGTTGCAGTTTAATATGTTTCATATTGATTGTTATCATAAGCTGGTAAGATTTCCTTCTCTTTGTAGCGAGCGATTTTGGACGCGGTTCTTAAGCGCTGGTCGCTCTCTGCGGTTGAGCTTAAAACTACAGGTCGATTCATTTTTTTATCCTATTGTGAGCTGAATAAGGAAGGGAAATAGATGTCTCCAATTAACCCTGCTTGCATACTGAGTTTAAACAGCGGTCTGTTAGGTTACGGATGCTATCAATGTGGGGGGGCCTTTGTACTAGTTATTCGTATTTCGCCAATACAGGTTCTTTCTTTCTTTTTTTCTAGGCAAAGGGTTTCTGGCGGGGAATAAGGATTAGGATGTTAGGACTGGTGCTTTTGAATTACTGCATTTAATTGATGGGGATATGGGATTTGGTTTTTTTGTTGATTGCGCTCGCTAAGATCTTTTCTTTCGATCTAATGCCTACGTATTCCCGTTTACCGAAACAGGGAAATCAGAATGTTCGTAGTTCCTCCTATTCTATGGGAGGAAATTGGTTTTTGGTGTCTTGTTCAAAGCCCAAGACGTGAAGCGAAAGGTGATTTGTATCTTGTTCAAAGCCCAAGATGTGAAGCTAAAAGGTCTATTTGTGTCTTGTTCAAAGCCCAAGACGTGAAGCTAAAAGACCTCGACTTTAGAGAGAATTTGTCATCTCTAAAGAGGGGAGAAGGAGAATTACTTTAACTGGGATACGCGGATCCGAGCAATGCCATAATTTCCGAAGAAAGGGTTTTAATCTGAAGGAGAAGACTTTAACTCAGTGTAGAGCAATGCCATCTTTCCTTAGGAATTTCTCATGCTAAAAGAGGGACAGTGGCATGGATATAGATGATCCAGAGGCTTACCGCTTACAGCGATTAGATGAAGGGAAAGGAGTTGTTGATGTTTGTGTACTGTGAACGAGGCACAACTTTGATGCTAAAAGATTGATCGGATCAACCAGTGGTTTTCTTATACGAAGCCTAAGAGGAGGCTAATTTCCGCTAGGAAAATCATTATACAAAGCCTAAGAGGAGGCTATTTTGTGTCTCGTACAAAGCCCGAGAGAGAGGCTAAATGTTTTTGACCCAGTGGGGCATATCGTTATACAAAGCCTAAGAGGAGGCTAGAAAAGAGTTCGACTCTTGCTTAAGGGATTTATATCTCGTACGAGGCCCGAGATGGAGGCAAGAAAGGGGTGATTGACTCAACGAGGGAATCTTTTGTGTCTCATACAAAGCCTGAGAGAGAGGCTAAAAGGTTGTTTTGACTCCACTGGGGAGAATTTTGGTATCTCGTACGAAGCCCGAGATGGAGGCTATTGTAACTGTTTCAGTTGAGTGACAGATCCAATATACTGATTTAAAAGAGAAAATCAGTTCTTATATGAGCAACACTGTACTCAGGGATTTAATTTGAGGATCAGGGATATTTCCTTCTCTTTGAGGAAACGGGAAATCCAAAGGGTATTGAGACTGTCCGAGTCTGCGGGTTTCCTTCCTATTTAACGAAGGGTGCTTGAGAATGTCTTTGAGACTCAAGGAAGTTAGACTGTCCGTGTCTAGAGTTTTATCTTTGGTACTATGCTTTGAGAAACAGTAGTAGACTCTATGAAAGGACTGTTCTATGAGGATGACTAGTTTCTGTTCCTATACCTCTAGGAGGTCGTCGGGACAATTTGTACGAAGCCCAAGAGGAGGCTGGAAACTTTTAAGAAGCCGACGGGTCCTTGTACGAAGCCCAAGAGGAGGCTATCTTTCTCGAAGGAAGAGATCATTATACGAAGCCTAAGAGGAGGCTGTGAATACTTCTAAGAAGCCGTAGGGTCCTTGAATAATGCCCAAGAGGAGGCGGGGTTGCTTTTAGGAAGCCTGTGGGTCCTTGTATGATGCCCAAGAGGAGGCCGATGCTTTTAAGAAGCCCGTGGGTCCCAAACCAAAGAAAAGTTCAGGAAAACTCTTTTAGAGTTAAAACCACTGGTAAACGTGCGAGGTTTACTATCCAGTGACTTTAATTTTTAGAGAGAGTCCGAACCGTTCGGCGGTTTGAAGAAATTCAAGAGAAGTTTCACCGAGAATAATTCATCTCTGGGGGATAGAATTTCTTGACGATTCCTAAGGAGGACAGCCGAAGAGAAGACTGTATCTGGTGCTCCTATTGGGGATCTAGGCGTCCATTTCTACGAATAATTGAAACGGCGTCACCTAGTTCTAGACGTAGTTGCCGGGGAAACTCGAAATATCTATAATATTATTACACAGTAGATATGAGTTTATGAAAGGAGACTTACAGTGAGCAGCCCCACAATACAGTTTATATATATGAAAGCAGTAAATGAAAGCGATAACCACTTACTCGGTTGTAGTGCTTCCATGCTGTTTGGTTAGTTGTTCAACAAAGAAAAATTGAAAACAACAGTATATTCAAAATCAAAGGAGAAAGTGCTTTGAAAAAGAAAGATTTGGGGCTTACAGCTCAAGGAGAGGCCCAGGGTTTTATCAGTGAGCGCACTGTTTGAATTTGTACAGAGGGACTTATACAAGTGACTGGGGCCCAAAAAGGTTTTCTGTACAAAGGGATGGGTCTTACACTCTCTCAAGAGGCCCAAAAAAGGTTTAAAGAAAAGAGTGGGGCTTATAACACGAGGGTAGGCCCAAATGATTTTTCGTTTAAAAATGGCGATCGTGCCGAGGTTTTCTTTTAACGCAGAGGGACTTATACAATAAGTGAGGCCCAAAATGTTTTAGTTAAAAGGGGGATTGGGTCTTACACTCTAATAGAGGCCCAAAGTGTTTTGAATGGGTCTTATAGCTCAAGGAGAGGCCCAGAAGGTTATTTTTCAAAAGGCGACGATAGCGCCATTTGTTTTTGACGGTATCGGGACTTATACAATACACTGAGGCCCAAAAAATGATTTGGTCAAAAAAAAGGGTTGGGTCTTACACTCTATTAGAGGCCCAAAGTGTTTTGAAAATGATTTATGAGGGTTGAATTAATTCAAAACCCTAATTTGTTTTCAAAAAGTATTTAATTGAATAAAAATTCAATTAAAATGATCAAAAATTGTTTAACACATGGAAAACAAATTGTGATCTTGGATTAATGCTTCAAGAATTAAGTATTGACCTACAAAATAATTAGAAAGCATTAAAAGTTGCAAAATCAATGTAGAAAAAATATTTAAAATGCCAAAAACAATTAAAATATTAATTCTTTACAAAAATATCAATTATATGAAATAAATAATATTTTTGGGATTTTTTGAGAAAATAAAATATTTTAACATTTTTGTGAATTATTAAAAAAAGAATCAACTCAAAATCATTAAAACTCAGAGAGAAATTAATTTTTGAATCAATTAAACAAAATCACAAAATTCAAATATTCAAATATATGAAAATGGCGCCAAGAACAACACCAAGAACACGCGCGTTTTCTGGGTTTGGCTGATTTACGTTTTCTATCCAATCTCACTGAATACGTAATCATATCATGCAATCCACATATCATTATGCTCGCCTCAACCTCACGATCATGTCTATGTACTTTAATTTCATTTAAATTAAACATACAACAAGAAATCACGAAGAGACCTCAAGAACCCTAATTTCTGCATGAAGGCTAGGATTTTTTATACACGATTCAAACAATGCAATTAATTGAGGGAAAACATTCCATGCATGATTATGAACATATGGCCAAATTATTGTGCGAGGAAATATGCATAGATTGAAAGATGCCCAAGTTTAGGCTTACCTTCAAGTCGTGACAGCAAGAGCAGATGTGATTTTGAGTTGGAGGTGTTACAGACAAGTTGTGATGATCTGGACAGCTTCCCTACACCATATGGAGTGTGTTTGAACACTTGGATTGAATTGAAATGGACTGGATCAGTTTATGGCACCTCAGCTGCAACTTCACTTCAAACTTGTGTGGATGGCAAGTGATTTTGTGAAATTGATGTTTCAGAAGTTATGTGAGTGTTTGATCAGCTCATATGTGATGTATGTGAGGTGTGTGAGTGATTGGTTTGATTGGAATTGCTCTCAAACTCAAAACCCGATAGCTACCTTGCTAAGAAAGGCATTTTTGCCAAGAGAAAGAGATTTTGAGGAAAGCATCTGTTAGATGGCTTTGGTGTACTGAAACTGACCACAATTGAGCTCTATTTATAGTAGAGTAAGTTTTTTTGCAAGGAATAGTACATGGCAGCTGGTAAGTAGGTTTCCTCAATGTTGGCCAATGGAAATGAAAGTCTCCTCTAGCCATTGACTAGAGGTTAGGGCACAGAGCTTTGGTCCCCTTGGTCTTGGATAAGTCTTGACTGATTTCAGATGAGAATGGCTCAGTCCATGCCACCTTGATGGTTCCATTGAATGTCTCATTCCAAATTTGAAGTCTTGTCCCTATTTTGGCCATTCTAGGTTCAACATGATATTCTTTGTTCCTTGGACCTTGGAGGCTTGGCTCAGTGATTGTCCCCTTTGGATTCAATCCTCTGAGGTGTCCAAGTGGATTGGAGCAATTGCAATTGGCTGATTTTGGCAAATCGAGCAAAAATGCAAATTCTGCCTTACTTTGACAGATTTCAGCAAGGCAACTTACCAATGTTGTATCTCATGATGTAGGTTGAATTTGGCAATGCTCTTGGCCATTTTGGAAAGCCCTTACATGATACAACAACTGTTTGACCAAGTTTGGTTTTGATCTCTTTTGATTCCAAGTGAAAAATCCCCCTACATTTGGCAAAAAGTGAAGCTGAATTCTGACTTAGTGAAAATTTCACTAAGTGTTGGAAAAAGTGACATTTTCACTTTTCAGCCACTTTGATCACTCCATAACTCAAAATCCTTAATGAATTGGAATGACTTGTAGTTGAAGTTTTTGTAGGTGATAATGAGGGCTACAAATCAAGCTTTGGATGGAAAAAATTGGCCTTGTGGTTTAGGAGTTATGGTCCTCCAAAGTTGGTACCTTTGCCACTTTATTTTTAACTTAGAAAAATTTCTAAGTTTTATGGTTACCCCTTTTACAAGTTATCTCACTTTTCTTGATTTTTCTTGATGAATGATGATTCAAATCATATATTAACATCATTTTAGGGTTAAAAATCCATTTTGGTGAAAAATCTCAAAAAGTCAAAGTTGACTTTTGTGCACAGTTGACTTTTTATCAGATGAATTCCAAACTGTGCAATTCTTCAGGAAATCATGTCCTTGACCTAAATCAAACTTGATGGACATGTTCCATGGGTGTCATAGGGTATATTCAATCATGTATTAGGGTTTGGGAGCATGTCTTGGTCAAAAGTCAAAGTTACAGTTGACTTTTCCCTTAAAACCCTAATTGTGGTGCAGATGAAAATGAGACTTGTTGCTCAAGCTTCTTGGATCAATCCATTGTTCCAAATGGATCAATATGGTATATTAGAGACCCTCAAATCATGTCTTGAGGTCTTGGCTCATGGTTTGTCCCAAAAGTCAACTTAGGGGTGAATTAGGTCAAGAAACCCTAATTCCTGATTTTTGATGAATGCATCCCCTGAGGCAAAATTGACTTGATGCATGGGTTCATGAGGTTCCATGAATCATATTAGGTCATGTTTTGGATCATTGCCTTGTGCCCAGATGAAAATTTCCATCTGGAGGCCCTGGTGGACCAAAACCCTAATTTGGTGACACTGTCGATCTTGAGACTTGATCCACCTAGAAGGGAGCAGCCTTGTGCTTAATCCTTGAAGTGGGAGTCCTTTTGATCCTTTGTGGATGTTTGAGAGATTAGACAAGTTGAAGATCATGTCATTTCTTGATTGATCCTTTGTCTAAAGCTCAGAGAGGGCTTAAAACCCTAATTTTGATTGTAGTGGATACTCACCCATCTTTGGGGAGTCTGATGAAGCATGATGGTTCATCCATATTGTGATGATGATTTTCACAATGATGGGAAATCTAAGTGGTCAAAATTTGGGGTATTACAGATGCCCCTATTTAATCTTCTTGGACCCGAAGGTATGAATGACGAAGGTATTCGGGCATTCGGGGTGCAAGAGGATTAAATATCAGAATATCCGAAATTTTGATGGTGGTTATGAATGGTAGCTTACGCATTCATCTTCTTTTAGCTAAGCAATGATGCTTAGAAAAGGTAAACTTCCCCTCGATCCTGGTCTTCAGCCAAGGAACTGGTCTCAGTTTTCTTTTGAAATAAACCTCCCCTCGTTCTTGGTTTCCTACCAAGGAACTGGTCTTAGTTTCTGATTTAAACTTCCCCTCGATCCTGGTTTCCTACCAAGGAACTGGTCTTAGTTTCTGATTTAAACTTCCCCTCGATCCTGGTTTCTTACCAAGGAACTGGTCTTAGTTTTTTTTGTCAATAAACTTTCTTGACAAGGGACGCTATTCATAGCGGTTTTCCTCAAACTTCTCGCCGAATTTTCTTGGGGAGATGCCATTTGGGTGAAAAAAGTTTTGATGTCAAACTTGCTGGGGAGCACAGTCGTCTGAGTCGTAGAGTTGTACAAACTTCTCTGTTGGAGACGCCATCTGTCGATTCTACTAGGGAAAGCGAGTCTCTTGAGAGACTATTTTCGTTTGGGGTTACATCATTCTTTTCTCGGGATCTTCCCGGAGAAATGCCATATGATGGGATCCAATTTTGAGGTGCTGATGACCTTCTCATCAACGACTTTTCGGAGAAATACTGATGTACTGCCGAATCTCTGATCACGAGGCTTTCTTTGTGGATTTTCCTTAATCCGGGAAAGCAAGGATATCATCTTCAATGGCGAATAGTGACATCTGTTGAAGGTTCTCTGATCTTTCAGAGGTTCAAGTTATCAAAGTGGCCAAGTGCCGACTCTGATCTAAAGATACACTGGTGGCGAGATTGTGCAGACGCAACACTTCCTGACGAGGAAAGAACTGACAAACTCGATTGAGAAAACTGTTTATCACTAGGGGACAAGACCGACTCAAGTGATAGTGATGCAATACGAAATGCGAACGCAAATAAAATGCATGAAGTATGTGTAAGTTCCTGGATTGGCTGGAATTTTGGTAAAACAACAAGGTGTTCAATGCTGATGTCATGGTGTTTATGTTGCAGCATTGAGTCTTAGTACTGGGCTGTACTAAGTTATGAAGGTTAACTATGTTTGATGTCATGGGCTTGATGTCATAACATTGCACTTAACACTGGGCTGTGTTAAGGTTGCTAGTTGCTGAAGTGGATGTCTGATGTCACATAGGTGATGTTGTAACATCAGACCTGCAGAACTGAAGCTAATGACAGCATGGGCTTGTTGTTATTAGGGTCGCGTATTAGCTGGAATTGTGGAGAGTGTTGACTCGTTGGATGAGAATATCTTGGGCTAGATATTTTCTGTTACATGGGAGATTTGATTGCAGGTTTGTTGGAGAATTAAAAGGTGGAAGATTTAAAAAGATTTTGGGGATAAAATCTGTTTTAAAAGATTTAGTTTTTAATTAACAAATCTGATCAAATATTGTGACAAATCCAATCCAAATTCAAGGAGCTATATAAAGCGCACAAGACCAAGGAAGAAGGTACAGAAAACAGATTGAAGATCAAGAGCTGGAGGCTTAGAGTCTAGGGTTTGTTTAGAGTACTTGTAATCACACTATTCTAGGTTGAATAGGTGTTGAATTTTCTGTCCTCTCTAGAAGCTGTGAAGCAATAGAGAGTTGTTGATTGATCGAAGCTAGGAAGCAAGATCAAGGGATCTCAAAGAGGTTGTTCTTTGAGTGTTTTAGGGGATTGAGTAGTGTTCTCATATCTAAGTGGTTTCTTAGGTAGAAAGTCACTACTAGAGTATAAGTTTAGGAGATTGTCAACTGGTGTGTTGAGTCTGTAAATTATATCTACAAGTAGTGAATTTCATCCCTGGCTTGGTAGCCCCCAGACGTAGGTAGTTAGACCGAACTGGGTGAACAATTCCTTGTGTTTTCCTGTTTCTTATTCTGTCCATTATTGCAGAGTGTGTTGTTGTGACATCGCACCTTAACATCACACGTCTGGTACCAGAATTTCAATTGGTATCAGAGCAGGCATCCTGTCTGTCTCTGGGTGAGATCTAGGGAAGTTACTTTCTGGTGAAAGATGGACAAAGAGGTTGGAGGATTCGTCAACAGACCCCCTATCTTGGATGGCTCAAACTATGAGTATTGGAAGCCTAGAATGACTACTTTTTTAAAGTCATTAGACAGCAGAGCTTGGAAGGCTGTCATTAAAGAGTGGAAAGCTCCAGAGGTATGTGAGAAAGATGAGGCTGGCAAGGATAAAGAAGGCACCTCAAAGCCTAAGCCTGAAGAAGAATGGACCAAGGAAGAAGATGAGCTTGCCCTTGGGAATTCAAAAGCCCTAAATGCTATCTTCAATGGGGTTGACAAGAACATATTCAGGATGATCAACTCATGTGAAACTGCTAAGGCTGCTTGGGATATTTTGAAGGCTACTCATGAAGGCACATCTAGAGTTAAGATGTCTAGACTTCAGCTTCTAACATCTAAGTTTGAAAGCTTGAAGATGAAGGAAGATGAGACTATTCATGACTTCCACATGAGTGTTCTTGAGCTGTCAAATGCATCCTGTGCTCTTGGTGAGAAGATGACAGAAGAGAAGCTGGTGAGAAAGATTCTTAGGTCCCTCCCTAAGAAGTATAAGATGAAGGTAACAGCCATTGAAGAATCTCAAGACATCAGCAAGATGAGAGTTGATGAGCTTATTGGATCTCTTCAAACATTTGAACTTGGACTGAATGAGGAAGAACCAGAAAAGAAGCCTAAGAGTATAGCTTTAGTCTCCACTTCTGCAGCAGCTAAAGATGATGAGTCCCGGGAGGATCTACCTCAGGCTATAGTTATGTTAGGAAGACAGTTCAATAAAGTGTTCAAGAAGATGAACTATAGACCTAGTGTCAAGAACATCTCTTCTGACATCAGCAAGTCAAAAGAGAAAGATGAAGAGAAGATTGCTCAAGATAAAGGAGTTCAGTGCTTTGAATGTGAAGGGTATGGACATGTCAAGAAAGAGTGTCCCACATTCTTGAAGAAGCAGAATAAAGGCTTGACAATTTCCTGGTCTGACACTGATAGCGAAAGTGAAAGTGAGTCAGCAAAGCATGTTACAGCTTTGACAGGAATTGTTGAATCTGATGATGATAGTGATGGAGAAGTCACTTATGATGAGCTAGCTTCAACCTACAGAGAGCTGTGTTTTAAGAGTGCTGAAGTCTGTCAAGAAAACAAGTGCCACAAGCAACAGATAGCTCAGCTTGAGGATGATAAAGCTGAATTGGAGAAAGAAGTCCTATGTGTCAAAGCTCATCTTGAGCATATGACTAAAACTGTTAGAATGTTGAACAGTGGTACAGCCACTCTTGACAAGATACTCCAGTCAGAAAAAGTTGCTGGAGACAAAGCTGGGATAGGATATGTGGCCGAAGACAAAGGTACCTCAGAAGCAAGTACTTCAGGTCTAAAGAAGGAAGAGTCACAAACTGTGCCTCAACATCAGCCAAAGAGGCAGAATCTTACTCCCAAGGAAGCTGATGTTTCACAACTTAAGAAGAGTGAGAAGAAGACTGGTCATAATCAGAAGAGAAAGTAGCCTCAAGGTGCTAGACAGTATATGCCTCCCCAATATCATAGGAGCATGAAGGCTGCAAGGTACAAACAGAACATGTCAGAGCAGATGTCTCAACATCAGGAAAACTGGTATGGATCTGGTTTCAACAATGCTGTGCCGTATAATTATGGAAGAAGGAAGCCTCGTCATCATGGGAGACAATCCAGGAAAAAGCATTCTCAACTTCCTTATGGATACCAGCATAATAGAAGGCAGGCAAGCAATGTTAGGAGAAGACAACATTATGAGTGGCAGCCACAGCTTTATCATCAAGGTGGGAGAAGGTTTAACCACTTCAGAGATGATCGAATCAGATGTTTCTATTGTGGAAGGTATGGACACATGCAGTACTCTTGTTACAAGCTACATGGATACCCTCAGCCTCAAAACAGAGGGAGAAAGCACAAGCCCAAAATTGTTAAACAATGGGTACCTAAGGAGAAGGGGAAGTGCTTATTGGTTCAGTTGTCTGACAAAGAAGCAGAAGAAGGAACTTGGTACTTTGACAGTGGATGTTCAAAGCACATGACTGGATCCAAGGAGTATTTGGTGGAGATCATGTATGGGCATGCTAACAAGGTTGTCTTTGGTAATGGAGAAGAAGGAGTTGTAGAGGGAGTTGGAAGAGTGAAAAATCTTGATGCACTCACTCTTGATAGTGTGATGCTTGTCCAAGGGTTGGATGCTAATCTGATCAGCATAGGTCAGCTATGTGATAAAGGGTACAAAGTCTGCTACTCAAAGGATTAGTGTCTGGTGAGAAGTGAGAAGGATGAAGTGGTCATGAAAGGAGTCAGAACCAGAAACAATTGTTATTCTTGGATACCCATAAGGGTTAGCCCCACTGTGGATGACAAGACTGATGCTTTAACATTAGGTTGTGACATCAAGTATGAAGGGATACTGAAAGGTCAAACTGAGCTAATGAGCTCTAGGGTGAATCATTTTAAATTTTTAAAAGGAAAGGTTTCGTGGAGGGAAAACTTTAGTAATTGGAACCAAAATCAGGGGCCTTACCATATTAATATCACATCAAGACCTTCCAAAACCATCTCATCACAACGCCTCATCTTCCTAAATCTCAACAACATAGAGAGTTTTGTTCTAAACCTGGTCTGTTTCAAAGGAATGATGTCTTCCAAGAACTCTGAACCGGCACGAACTAGGGTTCCCTCCGAAAATGACCTAGGCAATGATGAACACGGTTCTGGTGCTCCTTCCGAGTCAGATAACCCTAAACCCTCCCCTACGAATAAAACTGAAGGTAGGACATCATCATCCCAAGCTGTTGAAGAGAAGTTTAATGTAGACTTGGAGTTGGAACAACTTACCACCAAAATCCTGGAGAAGGGGATACGCGTAAAAGGGATTTCTGTCCCTCTAAGGCAAATGGCTGCTGAGAAGGTCGCCACTCAAGAGGACAAAGATCTTCAAAAGGATGAGGGTAAAGATCCTGATGTCAATGGTAATGTCAGAACATCATCCCTTAGGGAAGCTAGTCACAAGGGTAAAGAGAAGGATCAGGTCGAGGTCATTGAGATTGAGGACTCATCTGGTGATGAGAAAATTGGAAGAAGGAAGGACAAGAAAAGGGCCTCAAGTAAAGATTTTCCAAAATCGTGGAGCAAAGTTGACAAGGAGGGCAAAAAGAGGAGAATCAGTAAAGAGTCTGAGTCTGAGAGCGATGCTCAAGACATCGACCCAACTGATAATCAAGTGCAGAATCACTATGGAGCCATGTGGAATTATGTGCCTCAAAGAAAGATTGCACTGGAAAGAGAGGTAGCTGCAGAAGACACTGAAATTATTGACCTCATTGAGTGTGCTGGTCTGCGAAGGATTGTGACGGGGTTGACCAATTGTTATGATGGGCTGGTCAGAGAATTCATAGGTAATATCTCTGAATCTATAAACAACAGCAAGAGTCGAGCCTTCAGAAGAGTTACCATCAGAGGCAAATGTGTATGGTTCTCTCCTAAAGTGATCAATGGCTACTTAGGAAGAAGTGAGGAAGAATGTGAAGAATTGGAAGTCTCCAACAATGTGATATGTAAAGAAATCACTGGTGATCAGGTAAAAGTTTGGCCAGAAGATGGAAAGCTGCAAACCAGGTTGTTGAGTGTCAAATATGCCATTCTGCACAGAATTGGTGCTGTCAACTGGGTTCCTACTGGGCACAAGACCACAATTTCGGTTGAATTGGGGAAGATAATCTATGCTGTAGGGACAAAGCAAAGAATTGACTATGGCTCCTACATCTTTGATTACACTGTTAAGCATGCTGCTACTATGAAGATACCAATTGCTTTTCCCTCTCTCATTTGTGGGATTATCTTATCTCAACAGCCTGGAATTCTACAGCATTGGGATATAGCTTGCACAAGGAAGCCTGCCTTGTCAGTCCATTCCAAATTGTTTGAAGTGAAACATGTTTCTGACAATGTCAAGACATCTGCTTCAACATCACAACAGCAGCCAGCCAAGACAGGGTTAATTTCAGAATTGGAAGAGGCTTGCAAGGAGTTGGATGAAGTCATCAAAGTTAGTACTGAAAGGAAACAAAAATTTGAAAGACTTGTCATGACTCTGAAAATGGCAGCAAAGGAAGGTGGAGCAGTCAACACTAGCAAGGATGATGAAGGACCTGGTGATAAAGGAGAAAGTGAGGAGCTCGGCTCTGATGAAGACTAGCTTACTACCTTGCTGTTTTTGGTAGTTAGTAGTTTAGTTTTCTTGTTTTGCACTTAATGTGCTTGCCTGTGTAATTTGAATATTGTGCTGTTTTTTTTGCACCTATTTTTGTTCTATGATTTGTTTTGCCTACTGTGAGGCTAACAATGAGGGCTAGTTTAGGACTAACTTTATTGGGATAATTGTCTAATTATGGCTAAAAAGGGGGAGAGTTAAAAAGTTAAAAATTGCCATGAGGAGAAGAGTAGTTGCTGCTAAAAGAATAAAAATAAAAGGTGTTTAGTTGAAAAGTAATGATGCAGCTGTGGAGGGGGAGTATAGACAGCATAGTTGTGGAGTTGCTAGTGAAGTATTCATAGCATTGAAGAGTGCAGAGTGCAGCAAAGCAGACATCAAAGGGGAGATGTGCTGCACATTGTGAGCTACTGAACAGCTGTGATGCTGGTTCAATTTTTTGAGGGGGAGCACCAATTGGCTGTTGTCAATAATGAAGATGGTGCTGCAGCAGATCAAGTAATGAAGACTATATGAAGATTGTCAAACTGCTGCAAGTTAAAGTTTCAAAATATTGAAGATATTCCGCTGCTGAAGTCTCTGAAGATGCAGAGATTGTTTTAGCCAAAATTAGCCAAAGGGGGAGATTGTAAGTTCCTGGATTGGCTGGAATTTTGGTAAAACAACAAGGTGTTCAATGCTGATGTCATGGTGTTGATGTTGCAGCATTGAGTCTTAGTACTGGGCTGTACTAAGTTGTGAAGGTTAACTATGTTTGATGTCATGGGCTTGATGTCATAACATTGCACTTAACACTGGGCTGTGTTAAGGTTGCTAGTTGCTGAAGTGGATGTCTGATGTCACATAGGTGATGTTGTAACATCAGACCTGCAGAACTGAAGCTAATGACAGCATGGGCTTGTTGTTATTAGGGTCGCGTATTAGTTGGAATTGTGGAGAGTGTTGACTCGTTGGATGAGAATATCTTGGGCTAGATATTTTCTGTTACATGGGAGATTTGATTGCAGGTTTGTTGGAGAATTAAAAGGTGGAAGATTTAAAAAGATTTTGGGGATAAAATCTGTTTTAAAAGATTCAGTTTTTAATTAACAAATCTGATCAAATATTGTGACAAATCCAATCCAAATTCAAGGAGCTATATAAAGCGCACAAGACCAAGGAAGAAGGTATAGAAAATAGATTGATGATCAAGAGCTGGAGGCTTAGAGTCTAGGGTTTGTTTAGATTACTTGTAATCACACTATTCTAGGTTGAATAGGTGTTGAATTTTCTGTCCTCTCTAGAAGCTGTGAAGCAATAGAGAGTTGTTGATTGATCGAAGCTAGGAAGCAAGATCAAGGGATCTCAAAGAGGTTGTTCTTTGAGTGTTTTAGGGGATTGAGTAGTGTTCTCATATCTAAGTGTTTCTTAGGTAGAAAGTCACTAGTAGAGTATAAGTTTAGGAGATTGTCAACTGGTGTGTTGAGTCTGTAAATTATATCTACAAGTAGTGAATTTCATCCCTGGCTTGGTAGCCCCCAGACGTAGGTAGTTAGACCGAACTGGGTGAACAATTCCTTGTGTTTTCCTGTTGCTTATTCTGTCCATTATTGCAGAGTGTGTTGTTGTGACATCGCACCTTAACATCACACGTCAGGTACCAAAATTTCAGTATGTATGTTTATGCTGACAAAACAGACGCGACATACATACTAATGGATGAACACAATTGGATACTCGGCCATCGCGGGGCAAAGAAGTACCGTTGATTCAAAATAGCAATTCCACCTTGCTTAGGAGAGATAGTCCACGCGGGGAGCTATGTTGATCGGGCTTAAGAGATGAGAACTCGGCCGAGGGTGTCAGACGAAATAAGGTCTCTGGCACAGTTGATCCCTTCATTCAGGTGAACTGGTTTAGAAGGAGTACTTTGATTCTGCACTTTGAGGTTCAAACACCTTTAGAGAAGCGATCGAGATTCTTCTGATGTTCAACAGTCAAAAGAAATGTCATCTTTAATTTAAAAGCAGAAAAAGTTTTAACAAGTAAATTCATTTTTGTTTTATTTCAAGAATCGCTGATTAAGTTTAAACAACGTCGTTCTGTAAAGCTAAAACAAGTAAAGAATTACAAACAAAAGCACAAAGGCTCAAATTTTATTGATAAGATGGAAATCAGCCAAACGCGTGATTTCAAAGAGTATATACAAAGTTAGAAAATGGTAATTTACAGGGAAAAGGGCTGCGTTGAAACATAACGACCACTATCCTTCTACCAACTTTGAATTCGGGGCATCCTGAGCTTCCGTCGAAGATGACCTTTGACTGGAGATTTCCTCCGATAGATGATGTAACTACTGCTGCTGAGGGACTTGCCTCTGTTGAACATAGTTACTTGCCATTATCCCTAATTTTTGCCTGGATTGTACTATGAGATTTCCAATCCATCGGGATGATTCTTTTTTTTCATGTCTCTAACTTTTGCCTGGACCGCCCTTTCGGGTTTTCAATCCACCGAGACGTTTTTTTTTTTAGTTTAGTTTAGGCGAAGTATTTCTTGACTACATCAACATTCGTGGGGTAGGCAAATTCCTCTCCGTCCATGGTTGCAAGTCTCAAGGTGCCGCCTGAGAAAGCTTTCGTGACCACATATGGGCCATCATAATTCGGGGTCCATTTGCCCTGAGAGTCAGTGAGAAACGATTGTATCTTCTTGAGCACGAGGCTTCCTTTCCTGAAAATACGAGGTCAGACCTTTTTGTCGAACGCCCTTTTCATTCTCTGTTGATATAACTGACCGTGGCATAGTGCCGTGATTCTTTTTTCTTCGATCAGGTTCAGTTCGTCGTGTCGACTTTGACACCATTCAGCTTCGGTGAGCTGAGCTTCCATCAATACCCTGATTGACGGGATTTCTACTCCTATGGGGAGGACCGCCTCCATGCCATATACTAGAGAGAAAGGGGTTGCCCCTGTTGAAGTGCGGACAGATGTACGATAACCGTGAAGAGCAAAAGGTAACATCTCGTGCCAGTCTTTATAGGTTACAACCATCTTTTGAACGATCTTCTTGATGTTCTTGTTAGCCGCTTCTACCGCTCCGTTCATCTTGGGTCGGTAGGGAGATGAGTTATGGTGTTCAATCTTGAACTCTGCACACAACTCTTTCATCATCTTATTGTTCAAGTTAGATCCATTATCAGTAATGATCTCACTTGGAACACCATAACGGCAGATGATATTGTTTTCGATAAATCAGACCACCACTTGTCGGGTTACATTGGCGAATGATGCTGCTTCGACCTACTTGGTGAAATAGTCAATGGCTACCAGGATGAACCAATGTCCGTTTGAAGCCTTGGGCTCAATCATACCAATCATATCGATTCCCCATATGGAAAATGGCCATGGGGAAGAAAGAACTTTGAGATGTGATGGCGGTACATGAATTTTGTCGGAGTATATCTGACACTTGTGACACCTCCTCATGTACTTGTAGCAGTCGGATTCCATTGTCAACCAATAGTACCCGGCCCTGAGAATTTTTCTCGCCATTGTGTGTCCGTTGGCATGAGTGCCAAAGGATCCTTCATGAATTTCTTTCATGAGCATGTCTGCTTCTGGTCTGTCGACGCATCGGAGCAAGACCATGTCAAGATTTCTCTTGTAAAGAGTGTCACCGCTCAGGAAGAAGTTTCTAGCCAATCTTCTGAGGGTTTTCCTGTCTTTTCTGAGTGCCCCAGATGGGTACTCTTGTTTCTGAAGGAAGCATTTGATATCGTGATACCAAGGTCTGTCGTCTATGACTGCTTCAATCGCGAAGATGTAAGCGGGCCGTTCAAGGCGCATGATGTCAATCTTAGGTAAGTTATTCCATCGACCTACACTAATCATGGAAGAGAGAGTGGCTAATGCATCAGCCATGTGATTCTCATCATGAGGGATGTGATGAAAGTCGACTCTGTTGAAGAAGGGTAGCAACCTTCTTGCATAGTCTTTGTAAGGAATCAATCCTGATTGGTATGTGTTCCAATCTCCTTTTATCTGGTTAATAACCAAGGTTGAATCGCCGTATACGTCCAAGTTTTTGATCCTTAAATCAATCGCTTCTTCGAGACCCATGTTACATGCTTCGTATTCGGCCTCGTTGTTCGTACATTTGAACGTAAGTCTGGCAGTGAAAGGAATGTGGGAACCCCGAGGGGTAACAATGATTGCCCCAATTCCATTTCCATAATGATTGACTGCTCCGTCAAAGATAAGTCCCCACTGGGAACCTGGTTCTGGCCCTTCACTGGGTAGCGGTTCATCGCAATCTTTCATCTTTAGATACATGACATCTTCGTCTGGGAAGTCAAACCCGATTGATTCTTGATCGTCAATCGGTTGATGAGCCAAATGATCAGCTAAAATACTTCCTTTAACGGCTTTCTGAGCATGGTACTCTATGTCATATTCTGATAGTAACATCTGCCAACGGGCAATCCTTCCCGTGAGAGCAGGTTTTTCGAAAACGTACTTGATTGGATCCATTTCGGAGACCAACCAAGTAGTATGACGAATCATGTACTGGCGAAGACGTTTGGCTGCCCAAGCCAAAGCGCAGCAAGTTTTCTCAAGCATTGTGTACCGAGTCTCGCAGTCGGTAAATTTCTTGCTCAGATAGTAAATGGCAGACTCTTTCCGTTTAGTTTCATCTTGTTGGCCAAGTACACATCCCATTGAGTCCTCTAGGACTGTGAGGTAAATGATTAGTGGTCTTCCTTCCACTGGAGGTGATAGAATCGGAGGATTCAACAGATATTCCTTGATACTGTCGAAGGCGGTTTGGCAATCTTCTGACCAAACACAATCCTGGTTCTTTTTCAATAACTTGAAAATCGGCGCACAAGTGGCGGTCATAAGGAATATGAATCTGGAGATGTAGTTCAAACGTCCCAGGAATCCTCTGACTTGTTTTTCAGTTTTCGGAGAAGGCATTTCTTGAATGGCCTTGACCTTGTCAGGATCAACCTCAATTCCTTTCTGGCTGACGATGAACCCTAGTAGTTTCCCTGAACGGACACCGAAGGTGCACTTGTTGGGATTCAAGCGGAGCTTGAATTTTCTTAGACGTTCGAACAATTTCGACAGATGTTCAACGTGCTCATCCTCTGTTCTTGATTTTGCAATCAAATCATCGACATATACCTCGATTTCTTTGTGTATCATGTCATGAAACAGAGTAGTCATGGCCCTTTGATAGGTTGCCCCGGCATTCTTCAAACCGAACGGCATTACCTTGTAACAAAAGGTACCCCATGGGGTAATGAACGAAGTTTTCTCCATGTCTTTCGGCGCCATTTTGATCTGGTTATAGCCCGAGAATGCATCCATGAAGGAAAAAACTTTGAACTTTGATGTACTGTCTACCAGCATGTCAATGTGTGGTAAAGGAAAGTCGTCCTTTGGACTTGCCTCGTTCAGATCTCTGTAATCAACACACATTCTGACCCTTCTGTCCTTTTTGGGAACGGGTACAATGTTGGCTAACCATTGAGGATATTCAGATGTAGTGAGGAAACCTGCGTCGATCTGTTTCTGTACCTCCTCCTTGATTTTGATGGCCATGTCCGGGTGAGTGCGTCTCAACCTTTGCTTTACTGGCGGACATTCCGATCTCAACGGTAAGTGATGTTCCACGATGCTAGTATCCAACCCTGGCATATCCTGATAGGACCACGCGAACACATCGGGGAATTCTTTGAGAAGCTTTATCAAACTTTCTTTGACAGTTGGACTGAGCAGTGCTCCGATCCTGATTTCTTTTCTCTCTTTTTCTGAACCCAAGTTTACTGTTTCCAATGGTTCTTTATGAGGTTCAATGGACCTTTCCTCTTGTCTGAGTAGTCGGGAGATCTCTTCTAGAATTTCGCTGTCAACTTCTTCTTCAGCCTCGAATACCGGGAACTCAAAGTTGGAAGAAGGCATCGGATCGTATGTTTCAACGGGGTATAAAACAAGCAATCTGCATGACGTGATGATTCGTGTTTAGAAGAGATAGAGCAAATGCAAGTGTGTGCAGTGTATTTATTTTACTGCTTGTTTTTATTATTGAATGTTTTTTAGGATTACCATTTTCTGAAAAAGCAAAAAGAGAAAACAGCAATTAATGCGGAAATTACAGAACGACGTTATTTTATTAATGAACAAGTCGAATCTTGAAACTACAGCCCTATAAAACAAAACTCTGTCGCTTTGGGCAAAGCGAAGAGGGAAATTTACAGAAAGCGAGCCCTATCAAAACATCCGTTTCACCTGGGCAGGGTGAAAGGTTAAAGATGGCAATTACTTTGACTGACGAACGACCTTCGGAACCTCGACGGCAACCCATTGGTGGCGAACTCCTCGGTGAATCACAAAGTCTGGCACCTTTCTTGATTTGTCTTCAGAATGACGCTGATTTCTGGTGGAGTAGGATCATTGGAATCTGTCTCCCAGGCAGAATTTTCATAGGAGGATTCCTCTGTTGCATTTTGCATAGCATTGGAGCTCTCAGCTATATCTCCCCATCCAATTGACTGGATATCTTCGAGCCTGATACGAGAGCTTTCGGGAGCGGTGTACTTGACCATATAGTTGTATTTTCCACTTGGTTGTCCCAGGGTGTCCCAAACTTCTTTGGAACTGGAGAAGTCATCCCTCTCGATGACGTTGACCTCAGGAAAAGCATAGTTGATGAATTCTAGTCCTGCAAACGTTGCGAATTCATCTTCATGTTGAGTAGTTTCCGAATGACCTGAGTGTTGATCCCATGACACGGAGGGGACACAGGTATTCTGTTCAATGATGCTCAGCTGAGTTTCATTACTCGGCTGACTTTCTTGCCCCAAGTTTCTTGGGTAAGGCTGCCACATTGGCAGACCATCCATCGGGCCATAGTAATTGTGATCAGAGTTTTCTTTCATCAGAGTGTCTTCCTCTAATGAATTTGGCGGAGCACGGCATCCTTCCGGATCACAATCTCCGTAGATCATTTCGACATCTGATCTTGGTATAAATCTCGGACTTTCTGTAGGAAAGCAAAAAGGCATAGGCACCTCTTCCTGAGACATATAGCCGTCCTTGTTAAGGTAGGACTTCCATTCTTCATCTGTGTCAGAGGGATCTTCCTCATTGATAGCATGAACTGTCTGAGACACTGGGTGAAGAAAACCTCCACTGTGGAAGAAGTTTTGAAGGGGATGAAGACTTTCATCGTTGGCGGCTGTCTGGGTACAGGTTGGAGAAAAACCAAGACCCTTCTTTGTTTTATTGTCAATAGGAATGACAAGTCGTCCCCATCCTTTTGTATCGGTACTCTCGACCGCTTTGATAGCATCTTTGTATGAAGAAATTGAAGTTCCTTCTTCGGATTGATCGTTTTTGTTCACCGATAGTGCCTGGAACTGAGTTCCAATAACCTCCTCAGGTTCCACACAAGTAGATGATGATAGGTTACTCACAAGCAAGGCTTGTTCCCCACAAACTGTGACAAGTTGATCGTTCTGGACGAACTTTAGCTTTTGGTGGAGGGTCGAAGTAACCGCTCCAGCCTGATGTATCCAAGGTCTTCCTAATAAACAACTGTATGTTGCCCGGATATCCATGACCTGGAAAGTGATTTGGAAAGTGTGAGGACCAATAGTTATGGGAAGATCAACTTCGCCGATAACTATTTTTCTGGATCCGTCGAATGCTTTGACGACGACCTCGCTGACTCTCATCGGAGGGCCCTTAAATGATAATTGCGTCAAAGTGGACTTCGGCATAACATTCAGGGCTGACCCTGTGTCTACCAGTACGTTGGCTAAAGCATCGCCCTGGCAGTTAACTGTAATGTTGAGCGCCATGTTATGACGGCGACCCTCTTCAGGTAATTCCTCATCACTAAATCCCAAATTGTTGCAGGAAGTGATGTTAGAGACAATGCTATCGAACTGTCTGATTGTTACATCCTGTTCCACAAAGGCTTGCCCCAAGAATTTCTGTAGAGCCTCTCTGTGTGCTTCTGAACTGAGTAATAGTGATAATACTGAGATCTTTGAAGGAGTCTGTAACAGTTGATCAACAATGTTATATTCACTCCTTTGGATGAGCTTTAGCATCTCATCTTTGTCTTTTGAAAAGTCGGGATTACCAGATTGACTGACTGGTGGATCAGGAATTTCTGCCTGAAGTTCCTTTTCTTTGTTGGATTCTCTAACCCCTCGGTTGAAGATTCGACCACTTCGTGTTACACGACTGATGTCTGCAATGTTCACGACGGAGGGTAATGGAATTTCCTTTCCATTCTCGATTGTTGTTGCACCGTATTTGTAAGGGATTGCCTTAGCTGATTCATACGGTAGTGGTCCCGGTAGATAGATGACTATGGGAACCTTCTGATTTTTCTGACCGTCATAAGTAATCTCGATCCGTTCCTGGTTGGGAACTTTAGATTCGTCAAGTAGAGGAATGATGGCAAAAACATCCCTGGTCCTATAATGACTAGAGATTGTGACAATATCCTCAACTTGATCGGCAAGGTAGTTTGGCGTCCAGTTGATGTGTCCAGAACCTGGATATGGACGAATTTCTCCATGATCGACCTGATCCTGAAGAGCTGCTCTCACAAGGTAACACCCTTGATTACTTTCCGAACAGACGCTATAACTGTCATAGTTGTGTGGTGGCACCTGGCCACGCCCACTTTGAATACAATGTAACCTCACTAGGTTACCTTCCATTGATCGGACATCCTGACTTTGACGACGAGTAGGATTCCTGTTATTGATACTAATTTGCTGAGTATCTTCATCCATGTAGATTGGCATCCACCAGTGATTTAACAAGTGCTGAAGTGCCTCCTGGACAAGGGTACAACCTCGATCGTTTTCGCAGCCCGCTTTACAGTTTTGGTAATCATGTGATATTAAGAATCCGAGTCGGACCTGCTCAGCATGTAACTCTACCAGGTTGGTATTCATTACGCGGATATCGAAGATCTGAACCATGTTGATTTGATAGGAGTTCCTATCATGGTAATCTTGGATCCATCCAAGATCCATCTGACGCTGGAGGGCCTCTTGTATGAAAGAGCATCCCTGTTTGTTTACCGAGCAAATCAGACAGGAACTGTAATCGTGCCGCGGCAGATTATGATACTGGCTTTGCCTTGAGTGCATCGCCACCAAGTTGACATTCATCGCACGGATGTTGTGGTTTTGAATGACGTTGGAATTCATGTAAACCATGTTAACTCCACGAACTCGGTGCTCCTGGATCCACCCGAGATCCATCTGTTCCTGCAGAGCTGCTTGCACCACAGAACACCTCTGGTTATCTTTAGAGCAGATATCACACTGGTGATAGTTATGAGGTGGTACATGGCCATATCCACTCTGTCTACAATGCATCTTGACCAGATTGGTCCCCAATAAGAGTACATCGTGAATTTGATAGACATTGTTAGTCTCTTTCTCAATCAGATTGACTGCAGCTTTCTCATGTTGAGGCAGTGGGTTCGTGAGAACATTAGGATTCGTATCTTTGAAAGATAAGAGCCCGCTCCTAACAAGCTTTTGCGCGTCGGATTTGAAATTGAGACAAGTCTCAATGTTATGCCCTGAACCTCCTTGATGATAAGGGCATGTTTGATCCAACTTAAACCAGAAAGGCGGATTTTCCAGAGCTGAAAGGGGAAACTTAGTCTGGATGTGCCCCTTGGCTAACAGTAACGGAAACAGCTCTGCGTACAACATGGGTATAGGATCAAACCCTGATGGTCGTGTTGTACGGTTGTTATTATATGGAGGACGAGCCTGTTGAAGAGGCTGTTGTGTCCTTTGTTGGTCAGGTTGGCTCTGCGCAACCTGAGGTTGGTACGTAGGAACAGGCGCGGGGCCGATAGCAGGAGTAACAGCTGCTACTGGATGATAACGACGCCTTTGCTTTCTGAGAGAGATATTCCCAATATCTTGCTCTTTTTTCTTAGGGAGAGCACTACCGTATTTTTTAGTACCGCTCGTCGATCCAGTGTCTTTTACCAAACGTCCTTCTCAGACGGCTTCCTCAAGACGTACACCCATGCAGACCATTTCGGTGAAATCACTTGGCGCACTGGCAATCATTCGGTCATAGTAAAATGAGCTTAAGGTCTTTAAGAAGATTTTTGTCATCTCTTTTTCCTCAAGAGGTGGACAAATTTGAGCGGCAATTTCACGCCACCTTTGAGCATACTCCTTAAAGGTTTCCTTTTCCTTTTGCGACATTGATCTGAGTTGATCTCTGTCGGGTGCCATGTCCAAATTGTATTTGTATTGTTGGACGAAGGCAGTACCAAGATCTCTGAATGTGATGATCGTAGTACGGTTTAAACCCATGTACCATTTGAGTGCGGCACCGGTTAAACTATCCTGGAAGTAGTGAATCAGCAGGTCCTGATTCTCCGTCTGAGCTGACATCCGCCGAGCGTACATCACCAGATGGCTTTGAGGGCAAGAGTTACCCTTGTATTTTTCAAAGTCGGGCACTTGGAACTTGTGCGGGACTTTCACATTTGGGACCAAGCAGAGGTCTGCGGCGTCCTTTCCAAATATATCCTGACCGCGAATGGCTTGCAACTCTTTCTGCATTTCCAAGAACTGTTCCTGGAATTCCTCCATTTTGTCAAACATAGTTTCCTTCTTACCAGAAGGTGTTGGTGGAATCTGTCCTTCCGGGACAGTGTGCACCACAGAGGGTGGTACCGTGACTACGGCAGTAAGTCTTGGTGCTTCCCGAAGTTTGTAACCTTCAGGAGTCTTCAGTATGCCCCTGGCATCTTCGCTTTCCCGAAGTTTGTAACCTTCAGGCCCAGCGGCTTCTGTTGCGATTCCCTGATCTTCGGTGATCGGCGGAACATATCCTTCTGGGATATAGTTAACAGGCATGTCCCAAGGACGATCTTTCGGTATCTGATACCTAGGATCATACTTTTCTATGATGGGCGTTGAGGTGATCTTTGAGATCACAGTTCTTTGTAGCTGAGCTTCTGCCATGGCTTGCTTGTCGTTACGAAGCTTTCTCATATCCTCTCTCAGAGTGTCGATCTCTTCTTTCAACTCTCTGTTTTCTTCCTCAAGATCATCCATCTTTTTCTGACGATTGGCCCGAGTATTGTACGAATGAGACAGTTTGACTCTAGAATCGAGACACAAACATGAGATTCGTAGGGAAGAAGAATACGCGATGTGAGAATGATGAATGCAATGATTATATTAATTGTTTTTAGGTTTAATTAAAATAAACTTCGACAATTAGATTGCAAATATCAAACAGTGGGGAAACCCTTTTTTATTGAATTCCAAAGGATTACAGAAATGGAAATACAGTAGATTACAAAGTGCAGAAACAGAAACCTAAACTAATGGGTCCCGAGTCCTCTCTGAGGAGAAACCGGGTGCTGACTCTGGTACTTTCCTTTTCTTTGACCGGGGCGCTTGGGCCGTTGTCGGGTTGTCATTCCTTTGCCAGGTGAAAGGAGCAAGCAAATTCCTTTGGTCATCTTGATTCTCTACAGCATGCTGCTCCAAAATTTCAATCAGAGTATCTTTCTCTTTCAGTAATTGCTGTATTTGGATACACTCTACGTTGAGGGTGCGGTACTTGTTCTTCCAAGACCTTCTTTCCTTTTGAACTTTGTTGAGAGTAACCTGAAGCCTTTCAGTTTCCGTCATGAAGTACATGACAATTTCCCTCGGCGGAAGGATTCCGTAACGAGGATAAGGCATCTTTAGCTTGAGAGCTCTGGTTTGCACCCAATGGAGATAAGGCTCCACTGAGACACAATTTGGTTTTCCCAGAGACTCTCGTCCTTTCTTATGAACCTGTTTCCAAGCTTGCACTATTTCCATCTTTAGTGCTCTGTCACTTTCTCCTTCTTTGAAGAAAAGACCTTCCAGATGAACACCCAGTGGGATGTGTCTCATCGGGTATCCAAATTGACGAAGAACTAATATCGGATGATAGTTGATTCCTCCTTTAGTTCCTATGAGGGGTACGCTGGGGAAGTTTCCACAACGGTCAATGATTCTGATTCCCTCATAAATCCTATTACACCAATCTATATCAGAGTTGGTGAGGGACATGATCTTCTGCGACCAACGTAAGACACTCTTGCAATCCCAAAAAGCAGCAGACTTGGGCAAGTGCGAGATAAACCATTTGTAAAGCAAAGGTACACAGCATGTGATCTCCCCTCCGCTGTACAAATTTCCCAAGTGTACAGAATGATACGCATCTGCAAGCAAAGTCGGCACAGGGTTTCCAATGAGAAAAACCTTAATAGCGTTGATATCGACGAAGTTATTGATGTTGGGAAACAAAAATAATCCGTAGGTGAGCAAGACAAAGATGCTTTCAAAAGCAGTCCCGTTCCCTATACTAGCGAAGTACAGAGCTTTCTTGGTTAGGAACTGGGCTGGCAAACCTTGGATGCCACCCATAGTAATCATGTGAGTCCTGACCTCAGACTCATCTAAATAAATTGCTCTTGCAATAGTCTGATTCTTTGGAATTTCTTCCAGTCCAGAAAATGGAGCTCGATCCGTGATATGTAAATCAGTCAGATGAGAATACTCCTCCAGCGTTGGTGCCAGCTGGTAATCCGGGAACGTGAAACAGTGATAAACCGGATCGTAGAACTGAATGAGCGCGTCCATGATCCCCTTAATCACATGGACTCTTAACAGTGGTAGCAAACCACCGTGCTTGGCTCTGAAATCCTCTGGGTTAACGATCATCCTCACTAACTTTCTCAAATCCCCTAGTTTTGGAACCTTGAAGGTATACTGGTGAGTTCTCCTTCTACCGAAATCCATTAGCGTAATCTTTTTCTCTGATATTTGCAATCACAGTCTTAGTTTAATTTGAAAAACAGAGAGACTAGAAGAGAAAGTTTTTTGAATGTTTTAATGTTTTATTAAATGAATGCATGAATGCAGCACACAAAAACATAGAAAAAACATGGGGTCAAAGGGTCGTTGTCATGAAGTCAAGGCTCTACCCATCCCCAACGATTTATACTAGGGTGATTTTTGTACCTGTACTCATTATCATCAGCTCCTCCCAGGAAGGCAGACAACAAGCAGATCGCCAGCGAGTTGTGTGCAATCTTAGAGTAAGTGCTATTCACTGAGAATAGATCACCAGCCTCAAATGAGGGTAGTATCGCGTAACAGCTATTTCCGATAGCTTCCGCACTACGAAAAAGGTTGGCTTTTCTTAAGTGTATACTCAATCTCATCACATGCGGCATCACACGCATTCCCAGTAGCAGAAAAATAAACACGTATAGCAATTAGGAAAAGCAGTATATATATATTTGTCCTAATCATCCTAGACTTATAAAGCTATGAATCTTAAGTTCCTGACATAAATGGGTTCCCCGGCGGAAGCCCCAATCTGTGGTTCCCTGCCTAAGAGATGGACCAGCATAGGTCAATCTTTCTCTTCGGTAGAGTTCCCATTTTCTGTAGAAAACGGGGATGATGCCCTAAGGCAGAAAAGGAGACTCCCCAGCAGAGTCGCCATTTGTGTAAATTTTCACACAAGAGAAGTAGAAAGAAAGGAACGGGCCCCATGGTGGGCGCCACTTTTCTGTGGTGGCCACCGCCATGAAAAAGATTCGTCCAAGGTTTTCGCCTTAAATTTCAAGAAAGTCAGTGAACGACCCCACGGTGGGCGCCACTTTTCTGTGGTGGCCACCGCCATGAAAAAGATTCGTCCAAGGTTTTCACCTTAAATTTCAAGAAAGTCAGTGAACGGCCCCACGGTGGGCGCCACTTTTCTGTGGTGGCCACCGCCATGAAAAAGATTCGTCCAAGGTTTTCACCTTAAATTTCAAGAAAGTCAGTGAACGGCCCCACGGTGGGCGCCACTTTTCTGTAGCGAGCGATTTTGGATGCGGTTCTTAAGCGCTGGTCGCTCTCTGCGGTTGAGCTTAAAACTACAGGTCGATTCATTTTTTATCCTATTGTGAGCTGAATAAGGAAGGGAAATAGATGTCTCCAATTAACCCTGCTTGCATATTGAGTTTAAACAGCGGTCTGTTAGGTTACGGATGCTATCAATATGGGGGGGCCTTTGTACTGGTTATTCGTATTTCGCCAATACAGGTTCTTTCTTTCTTTTTTTCTAGGCAAAGGGTTTCTGGCGGGGAATAAGGATTAGGATGTTAGGACTGGTGCTTTTGAATTACTACTTTTAATTGATGGGGATATGGGATTTGGTTTTTTTGTTGATTGCGCTCGCTAAGATCTTTTCTTTCGATCTTATGCCTACGTATTCCCGTTTACCGAAACAGGGAAATCAGAGCGTTCGTAGTTCCTCCTATTCTATGGGAGGAAATTGGTTTTTGGTGTCTTGTTCAAAGCCTAAGACGTGAAGCGAAAGGTGATTTGTATCTTGTTTAAAGCCCAAGATGTGAAGCTAAAAGGTCTATTTGTGTCTTGTTCAAAGCCCAAGACGTGAAGCTAAAAGACCTCGACTTTAGAGAGAATCTGTCATCTCTAAAGAGGGGAGAAGGAGAATTACTTTAACTGGGATACGTGGATCCGAGCAATGCCATAATTTCTGAAGAAAGGGTTTTAATCTGAAGGAGAAGACTTTAACTCAGTGTAGAGCAATGCCATCTTTCCTTAGGAATTTCTCATGCTAAAAGAGGGACAGTGGCATGGATATAGATGATCCAGAGGCTTGTCGCTTACAGCGATTAGATGAAGGGAAAGGAGTTGTTGATGTTTGTGTACTGTGAACGAGGCACAGCTTTGATGCTAAAAGATTGATCGGATCAACCAGTGGTTTTCTTATACGAAGCCTAAGAGGAGGCTAATTTCCGCTAGGAAAATCATTATACAAAGCCTAAGAGGAGGCTATTTTGTGTCTCGTACAAAGCCCGAGAGAGAGGCTAAAGGTTTTTGACCCAGTGGGGCATATCGTTATACAAAGCCTAAGAGGAGGCTAGAAAAGAGTTCGACTCTTGCTTAAGGGATTTATATCTCGTACGAGGCCCGAGATGGAGGCAAGAAAGGGGTGATTGACTCAACGAGGGAATCTTTTGTGTCTCAACAAAGCCTGAGAGAGAGGCGAAAAGGTTGTTTTGACTCCACTGGGGAGAATTTTGGTATCTCGTACGAAGCCCGAGATGGAGGCTATTGTAACTGTTTCAGTTGAGTGACATATTCAATATACTGATTTAAAAGAGAAAATCAGTTCTTATATGAGCAACACTGTACTCAGGGATTTAATTTGAGGATCAGGGATATTTCCTTCTCTTTGAGGAAACGGGAAATCCAAAGGGTATTGAGACTGTCCGAGTCTGCGGGTTTCCTTCCTATTTAACGAAGGGTGCTTGAGAATGTCTTTGAGACTCAAGGAAGTTAGACTGTCCGTGTCTAGAGTTTTATCTTTGGTACTATGCTTTGAGAAACAGTAGTAGACTCTATGAAAGGACTGTTCTATGAGGATGATTAGTTTTTGTTCCTATACCTCTAGGAGGTCGTCGGGACAATTTGTACGAAGCCCAAGAGGAGGCCGGAAACTTTTAAGAAGCCGGCGGGTCCTTGTACAAAGCCCAAGAGGAGGCTATCATTCCCGAAGGAAGAGATCATTATACGAAGCCTAAGAGGAGGCTGTGAATACTTCTAAGAAGCCGTAGGGTCCTTGAATAATGCCCAAGAGGAGGCGGGGTTGCTTTTAGGAAGCCTGTGGGTCCTTGTATGATGCCCAAGAGGAGGCCGATGCTTTTAAGAAGCCCGTGGGTCCCAAACCAAAGAAAAGTTCAGGAAAACTCTTTTAGAGTTAAAACCACTGGTAAACGTGCGAGGTTTACTATCCAGTGACTTTAATTTTTAGAGAGAGTCTGAACCGTTTGGCGGTTTGAAGAAATTCAAGAGAAGTTTCACCGAGAATAATTCATCTCTGGGGGATAGAATTTCTTGACGATTCCTAAGGAGGACAGCCGAAGAGAAGACTGTATATGGTGCTCCTATTGGGGATCTAGGCGTCTATTTCTACGAATAATTGAAACGGCGTCACCTAGTTCTAGACGTAGTTGCCGGGGAAACTCGAAATATCTATACTATTATTACACAGTAGATATGAGTTTATGAAAGGAGACTTACAGTGAGCAGCCCCACAATACAGTTTATATATATGAAAGCAGTAAATGAAAGCGATAACCACTTACTCGGTTGTAGTGCTTCCATGCTGTTTGGTTAGTTGTTCAACAAAGAAAGATTGAAAACAACAGTATATTCAAAATCAAAGGAGAAAGTGTTTTGAAAAAGAAAGATTTGGGGCTTACAGCTCAAGGAGAGGCCCGGGGTTTTATCAGTGAGCGCACTGTTTGAATTTGTACAGAGGGACTTATACAAGTGACTGGGGCCCAAAAAGGTTTTCTGTACAAAGGGATGGGTCTTACACTCTCTCAAGAGGCCCAAAAAAGGTTTAAAGAAAAGAGTGAGGCTTATAACACGAGGGTAGGCCCAAATGATTTTTCGTTTAAAAATGGCGATCGCGCCGAGGTTTTCTTTTAACGCAGAGGGACTTATATAATAAGTGAGGCCCAAAATGTTTTAGTTAAAAGGGGGATTGGGTCTTACACTCTAATAGAGTCCCAAACTGTTTTGAATGGGTCTTATAGCTCAAGGAGAGACCCAGAAGGTTATTTTTCAAAAGGTGACGATCGCGCCGTTTGTTTTTTACGGTATCGGGACTTATACAATACACTGAGGCCCAAAAAATGATTTGGTCAAAAAAAAGGGTTGGGTCTTACACTCTATTAGAGGCCCAAAGTGTTTTGAAAATGATTTATGAGGGTTGAATTAATCCAAAACCCTAATTTGTTTTCAAAAAGTATTTAATTGAATAAAAATTCAATTAAAATGATCAAAAATTGTTTAACACATGGAAAACAAATTGTGATCTTGGATTAATGCTTCAAAAATTAAGTATTGACCTACAAAATAATTAGAAAGCATTAAAAGTTGCAAAATCAATGTAGAAAAAATATTTAAAATGCCAAAAACAATTAAAATATTAATTCTTTACAAAAATATCAATTATATGAAATAAATAATATTTTTGGGATTTTTTGAGAAAATAAAATATTTTAACATTTTTGTGAATTATTAAAAAAAGAATCAACTCAAAATCATTAAAACTCAGAGAGAAATTAATTTTTGAATCAATTAAACAAAATCACAAAATTCAAATATTCAAATATATGAAAATGGCGCCAAGAACAACACCAAGAACACGCGCGTTTTCTGGGTTTGGCTGATTTGCGTTTTCTATCCAATCTCACTGAATACGTAATCATATCATGCAATCCACATATCATTATGCTCGCCTCAACCTCACGATCATGTCTATGTACTTTAATTTCATTTAAATTAAACATACAACAAGAAATCACGAAGAGACCTCAAGAACCCTAATTTCTGCATGAAGGCTAGGATTTTTTATACACGATTCAAACAATGCAATTAATTGAGGGAAAAGATTCCATGCATGATTATGAACATATGGCCAAATTATTGTGCGAGGAAATATGCATAGATTGAGAGATGCCTAAGTTTAGGCTTACCTTCAAGTCGTGACAGCAAGAGCAGATGTGATTTTGAGTTGGAGGTGTTACAGACAAGTTGTGATGATCTGGACAGCTTCCCTACACCATATGGAGTGTGTTTGAACACTTGGGTTGAATTGAAATGGATTGGATCAGTTTATGGCACCTCAGCTGCAACTTCACTTCAAACTTGTGTGGATGGCAAGTGATTTTGTGAAATTGATGTTTCAGAAGTTATGTGAGTGTTTGATCAGCTCATATGTGATGTATGTGAGGTGTGTGAGTGATTGGTTTGATTGGAATTGCTCTCAAACTCAAAACCTGATAGCTACCTTGCTAAGAAAGGCATTTTTGCCAAGAGAAAGAGATTTTGAGGAAAGCATCTGTTAGATGGCTTTGGTGTACTTAAACTGACCACAATTGAGCTCTATTTATAGTAGAGCAAGTTTGTTTTGCAAGGAATAGTACATGGCAGCTGGTAAGTAGGTTTCTTCAATGTTGGCCAATGGAAATGAAAGTCTCCTCTAGCCATTGACTAGAGGTTAGGGCACAGAGCTTTGGTCCCCTTGGTCTTGGATAAGTCTTGACTGATTTCAGATGAGAATGGCTCAGTCCATGCCACCTTGATGGTTCCATTGAATGTCTCATTCCAAATTTGAAGTCTTGTCCCTATTTTGGCCATTCTAGGTTCAACATGATATTCTTTGTTCCTTGGACCTTGGAGGCTTGGCTCAGTGATTGTCCCCTTTGGATTCAATCCTCTGAGGTGTCCAAGTGGATTGGAGCAATTGCAATTGGCTGATTTTGGCAAATCGAGCAAAAATGCAAATTCTGCCTTGCTTTGACAGATTTCAGCAAGGCAACTTGCCAATGTTGTATCTCATGATGTAGGTTGAATTTGGAAATGCTCTTGGCCATTTTGGAAAGCCCTTACATGATACAACAACTGTTTGACCAAGTTTGGTTTTGATCTCTTTTGATTCCAAGTGAAAAATCCCCCTACATTTGGCAAAAAGTGAAGCTGAATTCTGACTTAGTGAAAATTTCACTAAGTGTTGGAAAAAGTGACATTTTCACTTTTCAGCCACTTTGATCACTCCATAACTCAAAATCCTTAATGAATTGGAATGACTTGTAGTTGAAGTTTTTGTAGGTGATAATGAGGGCTACAAATCAAGCTTTGTATGGAAAAAATTGGCCTTGTGGTTTAGGAGTTATGGTCCTCCAAAGTTGGTACCTTTACCACTTTATTTTTAACTTAGAAAAATTTCTAAGTTTTATGGTTACCCCTTTTACAAGTTATCTCACTTTTCCTGATTTTTCTTGATGAATGATGATTCAAATCATACATTAACATCATTTTAGGGTTAAAAATCCATTTTGGTGAAAAATCTCAAAAAGTCAAAGTTGAATTTTGTGCACAGTTGACTTTTTATCAGATGAATTCCAAACTGTGCAATTCTTCAGGAAATCATGTCCTTGACCTAAATCAAACTTGATGGACATGTTCCATGGGTGTCATAGGGTATATTCAATCATGTATTAGGGTTTGGGAGCATGTCTTGGTCAAAAGTCAAAGTTACAGTTGACTTTTCCCTTAAAACTCTAATTGTGGTGCAGATGAAAATGAGACTTGTTGCTCAAGCTTCTTGGATCAATCCATTGTTCCAAATGGATCAATATGGTATATTAGAGACCCTCAAATCATGTCTTGAGGTCTTGGCTCATGGTTTGTCCCAAAAGTCAACTTAGGGGTGAATTAGGTCAAGAAACCCTAATTCCTGATTTTTGATGAATGCATCCCCTGAGGCAAAATTGACTTGATGCATGGGTTCATGAGGTTCCATGAAGCATATTAGGTCATGTTTTGGATCATTGCCTTGTGCCCAGATGAAAATTTCCATCTGGAGGCCATGGTTGACCAAAACCCTAATTTGGTGACATTGTCGATCTTGAGACTTGATCCACCTAGAAGGGAGCAGCCTTATGCTTAATCCTTGAAGTGGGAGTCCTTTTAATCCTTTGTGGATGTTTGAGAGATTAGACAAGTTGAAGATCATGTCATTTCTTGATTGATCCTTTGTCTAAAGCTCAGAGAGGGCTTAAAACCCTAATTTTGATTGTAGTGGATGCTCACCCATCTTTGGGGAGACTGATGAAGCATGATGGTTCATCCATATTGTGATGATGATTTTCACAATGATGGGAAATCTAAGTGGTCAAAATTTGGGGTATTACACTCTTGAGGAAGACGAAGACTCGAGTTTCTTATCTACCAAAGAGTTGAAGAAACTTTTGGCGGATGAAGCTCAGTTGTTTGGGTTGTTTGCATCGTTGACTGTGGATAGTCAAGTTTCACTTGATGCGTTTCCTGTTGTGTGTGATTTTCCGGAAGTGTTTCCTGAGGATATTTCAAACTTACCGCCAAAGAGAGAGGTGGAGTTTTCTATAGATCTAGGTCCTGGTACTAGACATGTTTCTATGGCACCTTATCGTATGTCGGCATCTGAGTTGGTTGAGTTAAAGAAGCAGTTGAATGAATTGCTAGAAAAGAGGTTTGTGAGACCAAGCGTTCCTCCTTGGGGTGCTCCAGTTTTATTGGTGAAAAAGAAAGATAGAAGTATGTGATTGTGTATTGATTATCGCCAGTTGAATAAGGTGAGGATTAAGAATAAGTATCCTCTTCCGAGAATTGATGATTTGATGGACCAGTTGGTAGGTGCTTGTGTGTTTAGTAAGATTGACTTGAGGTCAGGGTATCATCAGATTAGGGTGAAAGAGGAAGATATTCAGAAGACGGCTTTTAGGACACGGTACGGTTATTACGAATATTCAGTGATGTCGTTCGGGGTTTCTAATGCGCCAGGTGTGTTTATGAAGTACATGAATCGTATTTTCCACGAGCATTTGGATCGTTTTGTGGTGGTGTTTATTGATGATATCTTAGTTTATTCTAAGTCTCGGGAGGAGCACGCGGAGCATTTGCGTATTGTTTTGCAGGTTTTGAAAGAAAGAAAGCTTTTTAACAAATTGTCCAAGTGTGAGTTCTGGTTGTCGGAAGTGAGTTTTCTTGGGCACGTGATTTCAGGTAATGGTATTGTTGTGGATCCATCTAAAGTAGAAGCAGTTCTACAATGGGAGGCTCCGAGATCCGTTACTGAAATTCAAAGCTTTTTGGGTTTGGCCGGATATTATCGAAGGTTCATTGAAGGTTTTTCTAAGCTAGCACTTCCTTTGACCCCAGTTGACTTGTAAAGGGCAAGCGTTCATTTGGGATATTCGGTGCGAGGAAAGTTTTAATGAGCTGAAGAGAAGATTGACGACAGCTCCGATTTTGATTTTGCCGAATCCTACTGAACCATTTGTAGTGTATTGTGATGCGTCTTTGATTGGTCTAGGTGGGGTGCTAATGCAAGATGGTAAGGTCGTGGCTTATGCTTCAAGGCAGTCGAGAGTGCATGAGAAAAATTATCCTACTCATGATCTTGAATTAGCAGCTGTGGTTTTTGTGTTGAAAATTTGGAGGCATTATCTCTACGGTGCAAGATTCGAAGTTTTTAGTGATCATAAAAGTTTGAAATATTTGTTTGATCAGAAAGAGTTAAATATGAGGCAGCGGAGATGGTTGGAATTTTTGAAGGACTACGACTTTGGCTTGAATTACCCTCCTGGTAAAGCGAATATGGTAGCCGATGCGTTAAGTCAGAAATCGTTACATATGTCCGCTTTAATGGTTAAGGAGTGGGAGCTTTTGGAAGCTTTTAGGGACTTGAGTTTGGTGTGTGAGGTGACATCCGATAGCGTGAGGCTTGGAATGTTAAAGGTTATTAATGATTTTCTGAGGACTGTTAGTGAGAAACAGAAGCTGGATGTGAAATTTGTGGACTTGATGTTGGTGAGAGAAAAAGATGCGAATAGTGATTTTAAAGTGGATGTTAATGGTGTTTTGAGATTCCGAGGTAGAATTTGTATTCTGGATGATGCGGAGTTGAAAAGGATGATTTTAGAGGAAGGACACCGGAGTAATTTGAGTATACATCCGGGAGCTAATAATATGTACTAAGATTTGAAGAAGATTTTCTGGTGGTCTGGATTGAAGAGAGATGTGGCTCAGTTTGTTTATGCATGTTTGACTTGTCAGAAATCAAAGGTAGAACATCTGAGGCCTAGTGGTTTGTTGCAACCGTTGAATATTCCTGAGTGGAAGTGGGACAACATTTCTATGGACTTTGCGACAGGGTTCCCGAATACTCAGCGAGGGCATAATGCTATTTGGTTGGTTATGGACAGACTGACTAAATCGGCGCATTTCATTCCGATTGACATCAGTTTTTCTTTGGAGAGGCTAGCTGAGATTTATATCAGTGTGATTATGAAATTGCATGGTGTTCCGTTGAGCATTGTTTCTGATCGAGATCCTAGGTTTACCTCGAGATTTTGGGAAAGTTTGCAAAAGGCTTTAGGATCTAAATTGAGGTTGAGTTCTGCTTATCATCCTCAAACGGATGGTCAGACCGAGAGAACGATTCAGTCGTTGGAGGATTTGTTGAGGGCTTGTGTTCTTGAACAAGGTGGTGCGTGGGATAGTTATCTTGCGTTGGTGGAATTCACGTATAATAACAATTTCCATTCTAGTATTGGAATGGCACCTTTTGAAGCACTGTATGGACGAACATGTCGAACACCGTTGTGTTGGCACGAATCTGGTGAGAGTTCGGTGGTTGGACCCGAATTGATTCAACAGACTACAGACAAGGTGAAGCTTATTTGTGAGAAAATGAAGGCTTCTCAAAGTAGGCAAAAGAGTTATCATGATCGTAGAAAGAAGGATCTAGAGTTTTAAGAGGGCGATCATGTATTTTTGAGAGTTACGCCGGTAACGGGTGTTGGTCGTGCATTGAAATCGAAGAAACTTACTTCTCAGTTTATTGGTCCTTACCAGATATCCGAGAGAGTGGGTGCGGTGGCTTATAGGGTGGCGTTGCCATCGAGTCTGTCGAATTTGCATGATGTGTTCCATGTTTCACAGCTTCGGAAGTATGTTTCGGATCTGTCGCATGTGATTCCAATGGACGAGGTAGAGGTAAGGGAGAACCTTACGGTTGAGGCATTACCAGTGAGAATTTTGGATCGTGAGTTGAAGCGGTTGAGAGGCAAGGATATTGCACTTGTGAAAGTAGCGTGGGGAGGCGCTTCTGAGGGCAATTTGACTTGGGAGTTGGAGAGTCGGATGCGGGAGTCGTATCCAGAGTTGTTCGTCTCAGGTATATTTTCGAGGACGAAAATTTCTAAGTAGGGGAGAGTTGTAACGCCCCAGTTTTGTCCGTTTTATTTAATCGAGTCGTTTTGATTATTTTATTATTATTTTATTTTATTTTCGACTTTTATTTGGAAATATGTTATTTTTCAATGTTGTGATATTTTATCGCGTTTTGGGAACGTTTGCGAGATATGTGAGTGTAGGGGTATTTTGGGCATTTCACTTTATTTTCCTTAAGTTAGTAAAATAGAAAATAGAAAGAGAGAAAATTAGAGAGAAAGAAAAAGAGAAGAAGAAAAAGAGGAAGAAAGAAAAGAAGAGAAGAAAAAGAGAGAAACTTGGAAAATCTAGGAATCGATCAACCGACTTTTCTAAACACGATTAAATCGGGTAAGGGTGCGAAACTTGATTATTATATACTTGTGTATGATTATGTATGTATGTTTTTGGTTGTTATTGGATTGAAATGAAAATATAGAGTAAAACCCATAAATGTTGAAAGTGTTAGAAATTGATCCAAATGTGTCTGAAATCATGTTTTCAGGTCTCTTATTGTTGATACATGTTAGATACATGTTGTTAGGCATTGTATTGGTAATTTTTCTGGTGTATAGGTGAAAATTGGATGGATTTTGGGTTGAAAACGCAGAAAAAATTCTGCAGAAAATTCTGGTTTTTCCACTGCCCATACGCGTATCACTCAAGGCAATACACGTATTGGTCAAGGCAATACGTGTATGGCATTGAAGAAATGTGGGAAATACGCATATGGAGCTTCATTTTCTCGGCCATCTGCCCATTTGCGTAATGGTACGCGTAAGGTTGAGGGCAATACGCGTATGAAGCAAGGCACTACGCGTATTGGATTTTTAATGGGAATTTTGGGGAAAAATGGGTCTCTGCCCATACGCGTACGACCTTGGGAAATACGCGTATGGAATGGGCGAGGGAGCAGGGCAATACGCATATGGCTCAGGGCAATACGCGTACGGCCAGGAAGATTGCAAAATGTGTTTTTTCGCGATGTCTTTTCTTGTTTAGTCTGTAACTTGTGTTCCGATTATCCGTTTTGAGCATTCTTGGTATCGTTGGAAAGCTATTGAGTTGTATTTTCTTATTATAATAATTTTGGGATTGTTAGACTATTTAATTATGTCGGAAATTGGGAATAGTATCGTTTTGTCGACTTTTGTTGTTATAATTGTGTGTAATTGATGTGTATCATGCAATGTGTTGTTGATATGGATATGGTATGACTTATGTGCTGTTGTATGGTGTAAAAGCATGTGTTTAAATGGTGTGATGGTTTGTGTCCGTATGGCGAATAAATGCATTGTTTTGGGCTTGAATTGCAAAGCATGATTTTTGTTGATTGAGATGATTGCATATATGTGTGCATTTGAATGTCATGAGTCATTGAATGCCAAGCATCATGATATGCATTCTTGAGATGTCGTGTGCCCTAGTGGGTGTGAGCGACGAATTGATTCCAGAGGGAATCCGCTATAATGTCGTGTTCCTGTGTGGGGTATGAGCGATGATTATAGACGATCGTGTGCCCGTGTGGGGTATGAGCGATCAGGTCGTGTGCCCGTGTGGGGTGTGAGCGATCCATAAATGTCGTGTGCCCGTGTGGGGTGTGAGCGATCCATAAATGTCGTGTGCCCGTGTGGGGTGTGAGCGACGGGGAACATCGTATGCCCGACGGGGAGTTACATTAAGTAACGAGCGATGATTCCAATAGTTTCTGAGTGAACTAGTGTTTAGATGACGGATGGATGGTACCGCATATGCATTGTATAGAGTCGTTGTGTCGGTCTCTATGCATTTGCATAATTCATGAATGGATTGATTTCGTGTGGAATTGTGATTGGAATTGATGAGTTGAGATATGTATTGTGTTGTGTTGTATTTGGATTTTGTTGTACGTTGTGGTGAGAATATTTTACGTGTGTAATGTTGTGTTATTATATAATTATATGCAATTATATTATGATTGTGTTTCTCACCCTTCTGCTGTTTTATAATGCTCTATGAGGCATTGCAGATTAGATTGCTAGAGGTCTTTTTGTGAAGCTTAGGTCTTCATTCTTTTGTCGGTCGGCTCTGATATGTGGCACCGGGTAGTTAGGGAGACCGTTGGTGATTTGTGTGTATATGTACATGTTTCTTTTGGGATTGTACATGCATGATTGTATTTGGCAGACAAACTTTTCATGATATATATATATATATATATATATATATATATATATATATATATATATATATATGAGATTTCAGTACAGATTTTCCGCTTTTATTCTGTATCTGAATTGTGGGTAGTAGGAACCAAGTTCATCTGTTAATTGCTACCTGATTGTTGCATATCTTTTTGGGCAGGTTTATGTGTATTTTGTTTCAAATTGATGTGACCCCTCGGTCTATGCCGTGAATGTTTTAAATATACTCTGATGAAATTTTGAATTTTATTTATCGCTTTAATAGCTTAGGGGTATAGATTGGGGGTGTTACATTCCACACCAGAGAAATGTTTGTGTCCCGGAATGTTTCCTTTCTCGAACACATACTTCCTTATGAACCACATGGACCAGGACGGAAAATATGTGCACCGGTTGATTTCATAAATATTGAAATCAATGTCATTTTTTGACCGGGAATGGATCATACGTCGTGATATGTCCCAAGAGGAACTTTATCTAAAGAAACAGTTGATCACCTTTGTCAAAGAGTCAGGAAATCCAAATTGCTAAGTTGAGAAGCTTTGATTCGATGAATTGGTATATGAATGTCTGAACGTGGATAACGCAAAAATCGAATGTCGATTCTCACAAACGGCACCATTATTCCGCTCGGCGGCTCGAGAACCAGAATTAATCGGAGATTAAAGGTCGTAAGATGCAATTGTGGACTTGAACTTCTAGTGCGGTGAGAGATGGGCTGACCCGAAAGGTTAGCACTGCAACACTCAAATTATTATGTGAATAATATGAGTGAATGAAGTTTGAATTTGAAATGTCTTTGAAAAATAGTGCGCCTTTTCTTTATATAGTAGAACGATTATAACAACCCGTCTACCATTGGATGCATGGTGCTAGAGAGGCATTACATGTATATTGCATTCGAATTTCCCATGCACTAATCCTAAATAACACGTCGACCATACAAGTGACTTCGTGAATCATTCCATTTTCTAGACCACGACATTCGGACCTTCTAGCCAACCATAAACAAATTTTATTCAAATTAATATTCTTCTTTATTTTAAATTAATTTTTGAATATTCAAACTACAAATTATTAGTCTTTTTTATTAGTATTATATCATAAAGATATGCTAAAATAAAAAATTATATCCGATGTATAACATATGATATAATATATATGTGATGACAATTATTGACTATGAAACATATAAAATAATTAATAACTTGAATTAAATTTAATTTATATATAAGAAAATTAAAAATTAAGTAATAATATATTAATGTAATATATAATATTAGTTAAAAAAGAAAATTTTAAATATATGAATGCAGTTTATTTTGATTTTGAAAAATTAATATGATTTGATAGTTTTTGGAAGAAAAAAATCAATAATATTCAATTTTATGTGATTTTTAATTTTTAAAATTAATTTATAATTTTTATCAAAATTTGAAAACTTCTACATAAAGATACCAAAATATTTACCATAATATCTTTATACCATGTTATTTATGGATAACTAGAATAATAATATACATCAAAAGATTATTTTGTAAATAGTTTAATAATTAGAATTTTATTCTTTAAAAATAAATAAGTGTCTTTGGGTTCAAACCTACACCTCAATAGGATATCTTTACTCAATAGGATATCTTTATAATGGTCAATTAAATTGTAATTACATGACTTAACATTTAGAAATGATTGTACAATAATAAGAAATAATTTAATAAATAGTAAATAAATAATATATTTATTGAATGCCATTGATAATTTGAATTTCTTGTCCACTAATTATGAATGGTAAGAAATAGAATTGAGTTTCTAAGTACAACTCAATAGTTATAAGTAGGTGTAATATATATATTTTTTTTTCCGAATGTTATTTTGGGATTTATTTTGATCTCTTAACTTTAAAAAAAAATTGATATGATTCCTTAATTCTTCAAAATGTATTCTTTTAGTCTCTTTCATCCAATTAGCGATGATTTTAGCAACCAAATTTTAAATTTTTTTGCTGTTAATTAGGCGAAAATGAATAAAATGGTACGTTTTGAAGAGTTAAAGAGTTAATATGAATTTTTTTAAGTTAAAGAAATAAAATAAACTCCGAAATTAAAATACGAGACAAAAGAATATTAAAGAAAATATTGAGATTTTTCATTTTCCTATATTTAAGATTTAAGATGTGAGAGTCTAATTTTAAAGCAATTCATGTGATACAGTTAGATTTTTTTTTTTTTCAAGTTAAAGTTTAGGTGAGTTGAACTTTTGTATTGAGTTTCAATTCAATAAAAATACATTATTATCATGTTCATTTTGATTCCCTCACTATAGTATCAATAGAATCTATAAATCTTATCATATTCTCATTCCCTCTTTTTCATTTATTGTGTTCATCCTTTCTTTGGTTTTCATATGCAAATTTTGTTCTATTTCTTTTAGTGAATCATTTTCTTTTCACCCATAATCAATTTTTCTTCTTATCATTCTTTATTTCATTGATCAAAATATGTCTTCGCGTCTCACACCACTTCAAAAAATTGATCTTAATTCTGTTTATTATGTTCATTTGAGTGAAGGTCCAAATTGAGTTAATGTTACTCCCAAGCTTTGTGGTTCTAACTACCTTGATTGGAATAAAATTAATGAAGGGTGCTATTAGAGCAAAGAATAAGCTGAAATTAGTTGATGGATCAATTCAAATTTCTCTTGTTGATGATCGTTGTTAGTGTTTTTCTATCAATCAATGTGTGTTTAAGGAACTGAACACCAAGAGGATGATTGGTTTGGGTGGCCAAGAGAATGGCGTGTATAAATTTTAAATAAAGGACATTCATCTTGAGGCTAATGACCCTGATTTATTCTTTGTTGAACCTACCATACCTCACTTTCCATCTGACCAAACCAATGCCTATCATATTACTAGTCCCCTTTCTCATTCTTCTGCTAAGAATTTTGTAATCCATAAGTGTGTTGTATGGCATTTTGGATCAGACCGTGTTTCTTAAAAAAGGATCAAACAATTATCACAAATGTACTCTTATTTTGATTTTGATAATAATCCTACCTGTGACATTTGTCATATGGAAAAACATAAAAAGTTGTCTTATCCTACAAGTAATTTAATTGCTTCTCATAGTTTTGAATTATTACATCTTGACATTTGAGTACCCCTTTCTATTTCATCCATACAAAATCATAGATATTTTTTTACTATTCTTGATGAGCATACAAGATTTGTATGGATCATTCTCATGTACACAAAATCTGAGGCCTCCATACAGGTTTAAAACTACATCACCATGGTTATAAACCGATTCATCAAAATATCTAAAACTATCAGTCAGACAATGACCCTTAATTTTTATGGAACCAATTTTATGCTTCCTGTAGCGAACGATTTTGGACATGGTTCTTAAGCACTGTCGCTCTTGGGGGGACTACAGGTCGATTCATTTTTTATCCTATTGAGCTGACTAAGGAAGGGAAATAGATGTCTCCAATTAACCCTGCTTGCATACTGAATTTGAACAGCGGTTTGTTAGGTTACGGATGCTATATGGTAATGGGGCCTCTTTCTTCTTACTTTGTTTAGGACTGGGATAACGGGACTGTTTATGGGTAGGACGCTAGGACTGATATTTTTCGATTGATGTATGAGGGTACGGGATTTGGGGCTTTGGATTAGTGTGCTCGCTAAGATTTTTCTTTCAATCTTATGCCTACGTATTCCCGTTTACCGAAACATGGAAATCAGAGCGATCGTAGTTCCTCCTATTCAATGGGAGGAAATGGTGTTTTGGTGTCTTGTTCAAAGCCCAAGACGTGAAGTTGAAAAGGTGGTTTGTATCTTGTTTAAAGGCCAAGATGTGAAGCTGAAGGGTCTATTTGTATCTTGTTCGAAGCCCAAGATGTGAAGCTAAAAAGGTGTTGTCTTTTAGAGAGAATTTGTCATCTCTAAAGGGGTTTTGTTTGTCACAACTGTTGGGTGACTGACTATAAAGGAGGATTACTTTAAATGGGATATGTGAATCCTAGTAATGCCATAATTTCCTTTAAAGGGGGTTTTAACCTGAAGGAGAAGACTTTAACTCAGTGTAGAGCAATGCTATCTTTCCTTAGGAATTTCTCATGCTAAAAGACGGACAGTGGCGTGGATGTAAATAATCCAGAGGCTTGCCGCTTACAGCAATTAGATGAAAGGAGATGTTGATGTTTATATCCTGTGAACGAAGCACAGTTTTGATGCTAAAAGGTTGATTGACTCAACCGGGGTTTTTCTTATACAGAGCCTAAGAGGAGGCTATTGACCCAACAAGAGGATGCTTTTGTGTCTTGTACGAAGCCCAAGAGGGAGGCTAAAAGGAGTTGACTCAACAAGAGAGTGCTTTTAGATGTGTCTTGTACGAAGCCCAAGACAGAGGCTAAAGGTTGACTCAACAAGAGAGTCTTTTATACTCAACAAGAGAGTGTTTTGTATCTCGTACGAAGCCCGAGATGGAGGCTAAAGGTTGACTCCACAAGAGAGTCTTTTATACTCAATAAGAGAGTGATTTTGTATCTCGTACAAAGCCCGAGATAGAGGCTAAAAGGATTATTGACTCATCAAGAGAGTCTTTTTCTATCTCTTACGAAGCCCGAGATAGAGGCTAAAAGGATTGCTGTTTCAGTTGAGTGACAGGTCTCGTAGGTTGGTTAAAAGAGAAAATCAGGTCTTATAAAGAGACTGATTAAAGGTAAGGCTATGCTTTGGGATTGATCAGAGGATCAAGGTTATTTCCTCTTCTTTAAGGAAATGGGGAATCCAGAGGGTATTGGAGACTGTCCGAGTCTACTGGTGTTTTTCCCTACTTGGGAATGCCTTCGAGACTCAAGGAGATTAGACTGTCCAAGTCTAGAGTTTTATCTTTTATACTATGCTTAAAGAAACAGTAGTAGTACGTTCACGGTAGAAAGATCTAGACTCTTTGAAAGACTGTTTTATTAAGATGACTAATTCCTGTTCCTATACCTCTAGGAGGTCGTCGGGACAATTTGTACGAAGCCCAAGAGGAGGCTGTAAACTTTTAAGAAGCCGAGGGACAATTTGTACGAAGCCCAAGAGGAGGCTCTCTTCCCGAAGGAAGAATCCTTATACGAAGCCTAAGAGGAGGCTGTGAATACTTCTAAGAAGCCGTAGGGTCCTTGTACAATGCCCAAGAGGAGGCGGGGATGCTTTTAGGAAGCCTGTGGGTCCCCAAACCCCGAGAAATTCAAGACAGACTATTCACAGAGAATAGATCAAGCCAGGAAAGTCCGAGAATTTGGAAGAAACTCAAGAGATGCCATTCACGGAGAAAAGATCATCTCTGGGGAGCAGAGTCTCTTTGACAACTTCTAAAGGTGACAGTCTGAGAGAGGGTTAAAAAAGAATCTGCCTTTCACATCTCCATATTGTTTAACCCCAAGAGGAGGGAAGACTGTATCTGGTAATCCTATGGGGATCTAGTTTTGACGGTATTTAAGAGTGATCAACAGGGCTTAGTGCCAGACGTAGTTGCCGGGGAAACTCTAAATATCTATACTAGTATTACACAGTTTATATGAGTTTATGAAAGAAGAATTACAGTGAAACAGCCCCACAATACAGTTATATGTATATGAAAGCAGATAAAGAAAGCATATAAACACTTACTCGGTTGTAGAGATTCCATGCTGTTTGGTTAGTTGTTCAACAAAGAAAGATTAAAAACAATAGTATATTCAAAATTAAAGGAGAAAGTATTTTGAAAAGATGTTGGGGCTTACAGCTCAAGGAGAGGCCCAAGGTTTATCAGTGATCGCACTGTCGTTTTATACAGAGGGACTTATACAAGTGACTGAGGCCCAAGAAAGGTTTTCTGTACAAGGGAATGGGTCTTACACTCTCTCAAGAGGCCCAAGTGTTTAAAGAAAAAGAATGGGGCTTACAACACGAGGGTAGGCCCAGATGATTGGTTTTTTTATTGGAGATCTTGCCGAGGTTTTCTTTTAACGCACGGGGACTTATACAATGTCTGAGGCCCAAAAAGTTTTGGTTAAAAGTGGATTGGGTCTTACACTCTAGTAGAGGCCCAAAAGATTTATTTTTGTACAAGTGGTGGGGCTTACAGCTCAAGGAGAGGCCCAGGGTTTGTTTTTCAACGGACGATGATCGCGTCGAACTTTTTGAAATACAACGGGACTTATACAATAAGTGAGGCCCAAAAATAGGTTTGTATTTACAAAGAATTGGGTCTTACGCTCTATTAGAGGCCCGAAAGTGTTTGAAATTGTTTGATGAGGGTGAAAATCAAAGAAACCCTAATTTGTTATTCTTTAAAAATAAATATTTAAAGAAAATCAAATAAAATACCAAATAAGTTTGAATAAACCATTTGTGATTTTTGTTTAAGGTTTTAGAAATGAGGGATTAATCACAAGATGAATTAAAACTCACTTGGTTTTGATTTTCAAAGTAAATATTCACTTTTAAAATGTTTAAAAACATTAAAAAGGAATTTATTCACAAAAATACTAATTATATTAAATAACTAATATAAACTTAATTTTTTTGTGGAATAAAATATTTTAACATTTTTGTGATTTTTTTGCAAAAAGAACCAATAAAAAATAATTAAAATTGAAAGAGTTATTAATTTTCCAATTAATTAATAAAACATGAAAATATTGGAAAAAATAGCAAAAATGTGAGAAAACACAAAATGGCATGGGTGGGGTTTAAACCCACGACCTCAAGGTTATAGGGCGCGCGCCTTGCCACTGGGGTGGTGATACATCCATTGCTTGAAGTGAAACCACAAATATACAAGGCTTGCCTTGTTTTTGGCCTGGCCCAAGGCAAGGCAAGGCAAGTTTTGGGTCAGAAACGTGAAGGTCATAACTTTCTCATTTCTCCATGGTTTGAGACAAAATTTATATGCATCTGGCCTAGAATTTCACAAGGAATCCAATGGTGGTGGTATTTTTTTCAGATCATACTCCCTCCTCAAAATCCGATAGTGGTTTTGAAAAAGGCCTATAATTGCATTTTATATGCTACACTTTGATACAGGCATGAATTGCATGATGAATTGGTTCAAACACAACATATATAACATGTATGAGGTGTGTATGATCAGTGGACTTCAAAGCAATGCATATTTTGGAAAGTTCAAGTCATGATGCTTACCTTTTTTGAGCTTTTGGAGTTTTCTGTGCAATCTGTCAAACTTCTTGTTCCAGAAATGGTTTGATGCTTTGGACACTCTCAAATGATCCCTTAGAAGCTTTTAGGATGGTTGGAATCAGCTGGAACCTGTAAAAACACAAACTGGCCCTTTCTTGCAAAAGGGGTTAAAATGACCAAAATAACAACTCTCTCAAATGGTGTTCCAGATGGGGGGAACCATTTGGGACAGTTCAAGGATGTTATTTAGAGTGTGTTTGAGGTTTTATCTGGTTTGGAAAGTGACTGAATCAAGACATGGCTTGAAAAATGCACAAAAGGCCTATTTTGAGGTTTTGAGATGTGACTTTGTGATTTTGGTGTTACGCGTCACTTTTGATAGTTTGGATCACCTACATATGATGTTTATGAGGTGTTAGGATCATGAGTTGTGATGGAAATGCTCTCTAACTCAAAAACTCATAGTTACCTTGCAAAAGAAGGCATTTTGGCCTAAAGAGAGGGATTTTGAGGAAAGCATCTGTTTGATGGCTTTGGTGTATTCAAACTGAGCACAAATGAGATATATTTATAGTAGAGCAAGTTTGTTTTGGGATCAATAGTGAATGGCAACTGCAGCAGAGGTTTGGCCAATGGTTGCACTTTGGAATCCAAGTCTCCTCTAGCCATTGACTAGAGGTTAGGGCACAGGGTTGTGGTTCCCTTGGTCTTGGATAAGTCTTGACTGAATTCAGTTGCAAATGTGTCAGTCCATGCCACCTTGGTGTATGTATTGAATGCTCCAATCCAAAATTGGAGTCTTGTCCCTCTTTTAAGCAATTCTAGGTTTGGCATGCTACTTCTTGTTCCAAGGACTTTTGAGGCTTGGCTCAGTGTTTGTCCTCTTTAAATTTGATCCTCAAATGTGTCCAAAGTGATGACAAGGCTTGGAATTATCTGATTTTTCCAAATCGAGCAAAAATGAAAAATTCTGCCTAGCCTTGGCAGTTTTCAGCAAGGCATATTGCCATTGTCATATCTCATGGCCCAAGTGGAATTTGGTGATGTTCTTGGCCATTTTGGAAAGCCCTCATATGATACAACAATTGTTTGATCATATTTGGTTTTGATACCTTTTGGATCCAAGTGAAAAATCCCCCTACATTTGTAAAAAAGTGAAGGTAGATTCTGACTTAGTGAAAATTTCACTAAGTGTTGGAAAAAAGTGACATTTTCACTTTTTGTGATTTTGATCATTTCATAACTCAAAATCCATGATGAATTTGGAAGGAGGTCAGTTCTAAGCTTTTGTAGAGGATAATAAGAGCTACAAATCTAGCTTTGGATGGGGAAAAATGGCCTTGTGGTTTAGGAGTTATGATCCTCCAAAGTTGGTACCCTTGCCACTTTATTCATAACTTAGAAAATTTTCTAAGTTTTTATGGTTACCCATTTTACAAGCTATCCCACTTTTCTTTATTTTTCTTGAAGAATGATGATTCAAATCATACATTAACATCATTTTTGGGTTAAAAAACCATTTTTGTGAAAAATCTCAAAAAGTCAAAGTTGACTTTTGTGCACAGTTGACTTTTTGTCACATGAATTCCAAATTGTGCGATCCTCTATGAAATCAAGTACTTGACCTAAATCAAACTTGATGGATTGATTTCATAGGTGTTATAGGGTGTATTGAATCATGTCCTAGGGTTTGGGAGCATGTCCTGGTCAAAAGTCAAAGCTACAGTTGACTTTTCTCGCGAAACCCTAATTGTGGTACTGATGAAATTGAGACTTGCTGTCAAGCTTCCTGGATCAATCCATTGTTACAAATGGATCAATGTGGTATGTTGGAGACCCCCAAATCATGTCTTGAGGTCTTGGCTCATGATTTGTCCCAAAAGTCAACTTAGGGGTGAATTAGGTCAAGAAACCTTAATTCCTGATTTTTGATGTATGCATCCCCTGAGGTCAAATTGACTTGATGCTTGGGCCCATGAGGTTCCATGGAGTATTTTAGGATATGTTTTGAAGCATTGGCTCATGCCCAGAGGAAATTTTCCATCTGAAGGCCCTGGTCGACCAAACCCTAATTTGGTGACACTGGCGATCTTAAGGCTTGATCCACCTGGAAGGGAGCAGCCTTGTGCTTAATCCTTAAAGTGGGAGTCCTCTTGATCCATTGTAGATGTTTGGGAGGGTAGACAAGTTGAAGATCATGTCATTTCTTGATTGATCCTTTGTCTAAGAACTCTGAGAGGGCTTGAAACCCTAATTTTGACTGTAGTAAGTGTTCACCCATCTTTGGGGAGACTGATGAGGCAAGATAGTTCATCCATATTGTGATGATGATTTGCACAATGATGGGAAATCTTAGTGGTCAAAATTTGGGGTATGACACTTCCAAAGACAAAATTCACCAAACATGTTGTGTTGAAAATTCCCCAATAAAATGGGTGTGTAGAAAGGAAACACTAACATTTTCTGAATGTTGGTCGAGCCCTTTTATACCAGTCAAAGTTACCTAAAGAGTATTGGTCATTTGCTCTTCAATTTTTCACTTACATCATCAATAGGGTGCCTACACCTATACTTAAAAACCAATCACCTTACCGAGTTCTACATAATAAGTTACCTGACATAGATTCCTTTAAAGTTTTTTGTTCATTATGATATGCCTCATCTCTTCAAGCTTATAGAACAAATCTTGATCCCAAAGAAAGAAAGTGTATGTTTTGGGGATATAAATTTGGCATGAAAGGTTATGTGTTACTTGATTTCCACACCAGAGAAATGTTTGTGTCCCGAAATGTTTCCTTTCTCGAACACATACTTCCTTATGAACCTTCATCTCAATCTTCCTCTACCTCCTAGAAATACTTTCCTTCTGTACATGATCATAACAACACATCTCGACCATATCATTCCACAACAAGTTCAACAAATTTACCTTCACATCATACCACATACAATTCAAACCATGACCAGCATATTCAACCTCAATTTTAGACAAAACCACATCAAGCCCAACCATGACCAGGATATTCAAACATCATCTCCCATAGAAAATGCTTCCAATAAAACTTCTCAACCTCAACCTAACACTCATCGTAACTCATCAATCAAAACATCGTCAAGACTGAGACATCATCTCTCTTATTTGCAAGACTATATATGCAATTCTTCAGCTACTCAAATCCAAAAATCAAAAGGTTTTATTTATCCTTTTTCTAAATTCATTTCTCATCAAAGGTTGTATTCTTCACATTAACATTACTCATTTTCATTAATGTCTCAAACTGATCCAAAGAGTTATTCTGAGGCATCTAAATATGAATGTTGAAATTAAACTATGCAGTTCGAACTTAGTGCACTTAAGAATACTGGTACATTGAAGCTTTTAGACTTACCACCCAATGTCGCACCATTTGGTTGTAGGTGGGTATATAAGATTAAATACTTGAAAAATGGTTCCATTAATAGGTTTAAGGACAAACTAGTTGCAAAAGAGTACAACTAGATATAAACCCTTGATTACTTTGATACTTATTCTCTTGTTGTAAAGCTTACCATTGTTAGATTTGTTATAGCTTTTGCCTCTATTAATCGTTGGAATTTACATCAATTGGATGTAAATAATGTCTTCCTATATAGAGAGCTTCAATAAGATGTTTACATGATGGTGTCATCAGGTGCCCGAACAACTAAGCTTAATCAAGTATGTAAGCTTGTTAAATCCCTTTATGGGTTAAAAAAACTAGCAGACAATGGTATGAAAGGCTTACAAAGTTCCTCCTTGAAAATCAATATCAACAAGCAAGCTCAAATCATTCATTGTTCATTAAGGCAAACTCCTCTTCACTTACTATCTTGTTGGTGTATATTGATTATGTCATTTTGGTAGGAAATGACTTTAATGAATTCAACTCAATCAAGATAGCTTTGGACAATGCCTTCAAAATCAAGGATTTATGTAAGCTTAAATGCTTTCTAAGAATAGTTGTGGCTCATTAAAAGCATGGAATATTGCTATGCCAAATAAAGTATTGTCTTTACCTATTGAAAGATTTGAGTTTCATTGAATCCAAACCAGTTTCAACTCCAGCTGATCATGTAATCAAGCTTCATCAAGATTCAAGTGTTCCATATTTAGACTCCTGCCTACATAAGACTTGTGGAAATTATTATACCTAAATACAACAAGACCTAATATTACATTATGCACTCAAGAACTAAGTCATTTTATATTTTCTCCTACCACAACTCATTTCAATGCAGCATGTAGGGTCCTCAAATATCTCAAGACATGTCCATGTCAAGGCATATTGTTTCCTATGGGTTCAATTATGCAGCTCAATGGATATTCAGATGCAAATTTGGCAGGATGTTTAGACGCTTGAAGGTCAATATCAGGTCAATGTTTCTTCCTTAGTAAGTCATTCATTTCGCGGAGAACCAAAAAACAATCGACAGTTTTGAGGTCCTCCTCAGAAGTTGAGTACAGAGCTCTTGCAGCAGTTACTTGTGAACTGCAGTGACTCTTGTTTCTCATGAACGATTTGAAGATGAAATATACAAGGACACATGTCGTTTATTGTGATTATCGAAGTGCTTTACACTTTGCAATTAACCCTAAACACTAAAGGACAGAACACTTAAAAATAGATTGTCACATTGTGAAAGAGAAGCAAAGCAAAGGATTGTAAAACTTCTACTTGTGAAGTTGAGAAATCAATTAATTGATTTCTTCACCAAAGCCTTACATCCTCAACCATTCATTGAAGATGGTAGATATATACCAACCTTCAACTTGTGGGGATGTTAAAAATCATGCAAATGAGAAAGGATTAAAATGAAGCAATGATCAAAAGGGGAGTGAAGATTATGGAGATGAGTTAGTTACAAGTCACTAACTAACTTTAATTCAGTTTAAAGTTATTTATAGAAGTTGTTAAATTGGTTACTTGTTGCTTAAGGAATAATCACATATAGGTAGAACATGATAGCTTGCCATAAAAGTTACATGATATTTATGTATATAGCTTCTGTATCAAGTTTCAATTTAATGATATTTAGCTCCATTCCAATAATTATATACTAGTTGAACAAAATGTTCAATCTTGTTTGTACATTGAATTTGAAGCTGCCAATAGAGCACCTCCAATACCAGAACCATCTTTTGAGTGTTCTATCACCACATTGTTTGATTTTTCTGTCCCTAATAGCTCCTTTACTGAAGAGAACAACAAGTGAATGAAAAGAAAACAGAAAAGTAAAATTAATGATTGAGATTAATACTAAGTTTTTTTCTTTCGCATCTTAATGTTATGAAAGAACAGTTCAAGAAGTTTACCCCTGCTTTATCATAAAGGAGGGACCCGACAATTTGTAAATCGCCAGAATCATCCTGATGCATGGCGCATAGATCGGGAGTCCTAATATATAATGACACTAGTTTTAACATCACCAAATTCTATCAACAATTAGAATTCATAGCATATTTAGTGTATTGCTAGAAATTAATTCTCCTACTATTATATGATTTGAGTTGTAGAATTAAACTTTGGAGTTAAAATGTACCCGAGTATGAACGGTGTAGACAGTTTTTGAGAGACGGAACTTCCAAACAAATCATCCACTTCCGCCATATTGAGTAGCACTCGTCTCGCAATTTCTCCTAGATACATTCCTGAGATTGTCTTCTCAAAGATCTGCTCAATGATATGAAAAGATTACTTTTCTCATTGCCACTCTCGCAGAAAAATTCCTGAGACAGTGCAGAAACTTACCTGCTGACCGGGATTGATGCTAGCAGCGTCCATTTCTCGATCAAACACGGTTAAAGGTAGACCTTTGGAGAAAGCCCCCCACTCAGTACTAATGATCTGAATCAATCAAGCAATGTTTTTTCACAAATTAATTAAGATAAGTTAATTCATGAACAAAATTTAAAATGAAGTGTGGCACTCTTAGTTACTAACCATTTTACCAGAAGAAGAAACATGGCCTTGTAATTTTGGAATGGAACTTATCTGCTCGACATAACAAGCATTGGTTCCAGTACCCAAAATAACAGCAACCTTAACATCATTATCATAGTATTCTGCTCCAGCTAGTGTTCCAACAGTATCATTAACCTATTAGGTAAACAATTACTAAAATCATACATACCAATACTGCATTTTGTTATTACTTATATGAAAAATTACCACGATTCACGAGCCTATTACAATACAAACAACATACCAGAGCAGAAACTCGCATATCTAGTCCTTGTCTTTCCATAGCCTCGTTCAAACAAACAACCACATCTCTTCCTACCTGTATGAAAAGCTTGAATTCTGTTACTAAATAGTGAGTAACAGTTAAGATTGAAAAGGCTCGAAGAAAGAAACACATACAGTTCCAGAGACAGCAAAACCCTTAGTCCACTTGATTAGTATGCCAGAATCAATAGAAGTTTGTTTCACAGGAAATGAAAATGTGAATCCAATCTCTCTCTTTCTACCTGGTAGAAAATGAAATTTACCATCCTCTTTTGCTACAAACTTATCTAGCCCCAAAGCAATGAAGTCAAACAGCTCCTACTTATATTACATCCCAATCATTAAGAAAACAACAAAGCTTTAACATGCAAAACAAACAAACAAAATATCTCACCATGAATCACTGCAACACCGACACTAACACGTTGACACTAATAATTTGAAAAAAAAAAAGGAATAAATTGAACTTAATCACATGTGATGGTGTCTAACACTGGCACGTGTCAGACACCTAACACGTCTTTGTTCGGAGGTGTCGATGTTACCTCGGATGTAGCAAACATGAGATCATGAGGAATAGAAACTTGTTCAAACTGAGTGGAAATAACACGATCATCTTTGCCACCTAACTCTACTCTCAAGACACGAAAGTTTGTTCCACCAAGATCCAATGCATAAAACAACCCTTTCTCATTCCTGTATCAAAACAACTATGGATCGATCATCATGAAGTGAAATAGTAATAAGCTAAGAAAGAAAGGAAAACAAACATATATACCCGGTGGGGAGAGTGTGGACATAAGTGGGTATCATGGGAAGCCCGGGCCCGTCTACGGAGGAAAGCCCGGCCCGCATTTCAGAAGACATGGTATCGGCCACATGCTGAAGAAGGGGGAGAGGAGTGGCACACTCTTGTTTCAGTTTCGTTAATAATCTCGTTTGTTCAACTGAAACCTTGCTGGATCGGAGGGCCGTCGTTGACCGCCGGCGGGATCGGGAAAGAAAGGGTCCCACGGCGGAGGTGACGGTAACAGAAACAGACATGTTTAGCTTATTTTTCTGTGATCTTGTTTGTTGTTATGTGTTCTTACTTAGGACTTTGATTTCATGAATCATGATGGACCGTTTTCATTAACAGAACTGTTGTTTGGTTGTAAACTAACTCCAAACAAAATTTTTATACATAAATGCCGTAAATTTGGATAAATAAATGAAGTAATATATTTGATCTAGCTAGGACTTTTTAATTTTATACATGTTTTGGTTTTGGGGTAAGTGTACATTCCATAATTTCCTTAGGTCGAGTTGATGAGAAAGCTGAGTATGACGAGGTTAGAAAGTCGGATAATTAAGATCATAACTAACAAATTAGAATAAGAAAGATGAAGTCGACCTCATACAAGTCAGGAGTGACCTCGTTCAGACAAGTCGAGTCTGATAACCATACTAAGATGTCTTCTAAAGGATCGCAAGAGACAGTTATAGAATGATACATGATGATAGGAGAGCTATGATTATTGAAGGGATAGACGTTACATGACAATTGTAAGGGCAACGTACATTACTTAAAGATGTATTTATGAGAAATATGAAGGGTAAAAACATGGCAGAAGGAGGTGAAGGTGGAGGCATATAAATAGGAGACTGCTTGAAGGGTAGAAGGCAGGTAAAAATCAGATAACAAACAGATAACAGATATTCCAACCAATCGTTTTAGGCTGATAATAAGGAAGTCAACCTTTTAGTGTTTTTTAGCAAGAACAATTGGCGCCCATCGTGGAGCCTCGGTAAAACTTGCTTAGGCCACACAAAATCCATCATTAAAATCGCTTGTAGCCCAACTGCGCGATGTCCAGATCATCTCCTAGCCGAAGTGATCCACCACCGCTACCGGATATAACTCAATTACTTGCAATGGTGGAGGCTTTCCGTCAACAAAATGAAACCTTGCAAGACAGTGTTCAGGTTTTGCAATCACAAAGTCAACATGAGGGGGACACAGAGGAGGAGCCTCTAGATTCCTAAACCTTTATCCAAAGCTATCTGGGATGATCAAGTCTCGGAGAACCTCAAACCACCGTCGCTAGCGTCTTTCAATTGAAAAATCGATCCACATGAGCATATTATTACGATCAATAACCAGATGGCAATAGTAGGGGCTTCTGATACCTTTAAGTATAAGCTCATGGTCGGGACCTTTAAATAAGGGGCTCTGAAATGGTTTATGAGTTTACACAGATGCTCGGTTATTAGCTACCAAGACTTAACTAAAAAGATGGTATAACATTTCTCAACAAGTAAGCATAGAAAGGTGTCGACTACCAGCCTATTTAATGTCCGACAAGGATACTCGAAGTCTCTCAGAGAGTATCTGGCAAGGTTCAATGAAGAAACAATCAAAGTGTCTCATCTGAATCAAGAAATGTTCGCGGGAGATTCCAACATGTCTTTAAAGCATGGCAGTTCAATGAATCCCTAGCTCAAAAACTGACATCCAGCATGGATAAGGTTATTACCAAAGCAAAATGTTACATAAAAGGTGAGGAAAGCAACATGGAAAGAGATCCCGAGATGTCAAAGAACAAGTGTGAATTAAAGAAGAAAGGCTCAGGCAGAGGAATGACTATACTAAGTCTGAACTCAGAGATCAGGCAATGACAAGGTCATCTCGGCGTTCGTTTGACAAAGAAGTTGAGTATACGTCATTAAATGCCAGACGAACTGATATATTGAGAGAAGTTTGTCATTTCAAGTTACTTCTCATATCCGGGCAGCCAAAGGGGGTCCATGTTGTGATGGGAAAGGATGGCAGTGCATGGTATCCATACCATATAATTTGTGAGGATCACATAGAGAATTGTCATCAGCTAAAAAGAAGAAATTGAGATCTTAATTTAGAAAGGTCAGTTGTCTTATGTTAAAGACATCGGAGGACAGCCCAATAAGACATCAACTCGGACAACCTTACACAAAAGAAGGGAAAGAGCGCGGAGGAAGTTCGCTAAGTCCGAATGACTTGTCATACATTGAACACTATTCCTTGGGGATTCGCAGGAGGAGGAGAAACCAATTCGGCTAGAAAGAGATATGCCCAGACAATGATGCACGTCAGGCAGAAGTCGCCCTCAAAAGAAAAGGGAAAACAGGCCACAATCAACTTCTCTATAAAAGATGTCAAAAAAGTGTTAGCCCACGAAAATTACCCGATGGTGATGAAAATGCAAATCGGGGACTGGAACGTGAAACGAGTTCTAGTAGACCGGGGAAGTTCAGTAGATGTTCTATATTAGGAGGCGTTCAATGGAATAAATTTTGATATCACCGAGTTGTTACCATTTAAAGGTACTTTAGTCGGATTCTCAGGAGAACAAGTGCAGGTGTTGGGACATTTGCCTATGATAACAACTTTTGGTAATGCAGAAAACACGAAAAGTGTCCAGGTGAGGTACTTAATTGTCAACGTTACATCTCCCTACAATATTATTATTGGTAGGTCGTCATTTAATTCCTTGGAGGGGGTGTTATCTAATTTATATCTCACACTGAAATATCCTCTCGGAGATGGTCGAGTAAGAGTAGCAAAGGGTAATCAGAGGTTAGCGAAGAAGTGTTATAAAGACAGTCTAAAACTCCAAAGGAAGGCCCAAACTGACAAATCAATAAGAGATGATCATGTGAAAGTGAACCTAGTTGATATTGACCCAAATGAGGATATGGTAGAGGATAGTCTTAAACTTATTAAGGTTGTAAAGGCAATACATATTGATACCCAATCATCGCAAACAACTCATATCGGCTCTAGTTTGTCTCCCGATGAGCAAGCTGAGATCATCAGAATATTGAAGGAGAATGTAGACCTATTCGCATAGAAACCCGCGGATATGCCCGAAATTGATCCAAGCATAGTTTGTCACCGTCTAGCGCTCGATCCGGCCATCAAACCAGTAGCACAGAGAAAACTGAAGGATTGTGAAGAGAAGAGAAGGGCTGTAGAAGATGAAATTGGAAAGCTCATGAAGGCCGGTTTCATTAAGGAGATCATGTATTTGACTTGGTTAGCTAACATAATTATGGTAAAGAAGAAATTGGGAAAATGGCATTGTGTGTGGACTTCACCGACTTGAATAAAGTTTGTCCCAAGGATCCCTATCCGCTTTCTCACATTGATCGACTCATCGACGAGGGTTTTGATTTCCCTCTTCTCAGTTTTTTGGATGCTTACTCAGGGTACAATCAGATACAAATGAATTCGTTAGACACTCCTAAAACGACGTTTATGACAAACATGAATAATTACTACTACGAGGTGATGCCTTTTGGGGCTAAAAAATACTGGGGCTACCTACCAGAGACTGATGGATATGGTTTTCGCTACATAAATAGTACGAAACCTAGAGGTGTACGTGGATGATATGGTAGTAAAAGCCCCAGAAGACCGGAAGCATGTCTAAGATTTAGAAGAGACATTTGCAGCAATCTGGGGTTACAACATGAGACTAAACCCCGACAAATGTACCTTTGGAGTACTAGCGGGAAAGTTCCTTGGTTTTATGTTACCCACCCGAGGAATAGAAGCGAACTTGGATAAATGCCAAGCAATCATTGATATGAGGAGTCTGTCGACAGTAAAAGAGGTACAACAGTTAACATAATGTTTGTCCGCTTTATCCCATTTTTTTAATCTTGTGTAGGGGATAAGTTGATTCATTTCTTCGTTGGGGTGAGGAAATCAATGAAGTAATGTGAAGATGCTTTTAAAGAGGTAAAATTTCTCTTATATGCACCTCCCATCTTGATACGACCTAAGGAGAATAAACCCCTTATCCTATATTTAGCCATATCGGACAAGACTATGAGTTCTATATTAGTTCAGGAAATTGAGGAGGGAGAAAAGTCGGTATAGTTTGTTAGTGAGGTGCTAAAAGGAGCAAAATCATGTTACTAGAAGATTGAGCGTCTCACGTTGGTAGTAGTAATTACACCCCAGAAGTTGAGATACTATTTCCAAGGACACCTCATCATTATCAAAACCAATTACCCTATTAAACAAGTTTTGAAGAAGTCGGATTTGGCAGGAAGAATGGTGGCCTAGGCGGTAGAGTTGTCAGAATATGTTATAAATTTTGTATCTCGGACTAGCATTAAGTCCCAAATCCTCTTTGATTTCTTGATCGAGTTAAGCGCTCCGGTTTTAGAAGAATCATCATGCAAATGGACTTTATATGTGGATGGATCCTCTAATCTCAAAGGAAGTAGGGCCGAGATAGTGGTAGAAGTACCGAGTGACCTAGTCCTTGAATATTCATTGTGTTTTAATTTTTAGGCTAGCAATAACGAGGCAGAATACGAAGCTTTGATTGCAGGAATGAAGTTGGCAAGAGAGGTTGGAGTGACACATTTGTTGGTCCAAACTGATTCTTGATTGATCGCTAGCAAAGTCAAGGGAGAGTTTCAGACAAAGGATCTTTCGTTGATCAGATATTTGCAAAATGTTCTAGATGTCTCAGACATTTGAAGAATTTAAGATAAACCACATCCCTAGGGAGGATAATGCCAGAGTGGATCTCTTAAAACGATTGGCAAGTATCAAAGGTATTGGTTTAAACAAGACAATAATTCAAGAAACCCTAGAAACACCGAGTACAAAGGTTGAAGAAATTATGAAACTGGATAGGGCTAGGGGCTGGACGGCGCCTATCGTTTGGTATTTGACTCAAAATGAGCTTCCCAAAGAAGAAATGGAAGCCAAGTGTATTAAAAGGATATCTATGAGATATCTCATTGTGGTCGACCACTTGTATAAAATGGGTAGATTGGTTTCTATGTTGAGGTACATCTTGGAAGAAGACATGATTTTTGTCATGAAGGAAGTACACTGAGGGATCTGTGGCGGTCACATCGGAGGAATGGAATTATCAGGAAAAATACTTAGAGCAATGAAATTCTGGTATCAGACGTGTGATGTTAAGGTGCGATGTCACAACAACACACTCTGCACAATGGACAGCAATAACAGTAAAATAACACCAAGAATTGTTGACCCAGTTCGGTTACAACCAACCTACTCTGGGGGCTACCAAGCCAGGGATGGAATTCACTACTTGTAGATATAATTTACAGACTCAACAACCCGTTGACAATCTCCTAAACTTATACTCTACTAATGACTTCCTACCTAAGAAACCACTTAGGTATGAGAACACCACTCAATCCCTTACAAACTCTCAAAGAAACCACTTTGAGTACCCTTGATCTTACTTCACAGCTTCGATCAAGCAACCACTCTCTATTACTTCACAGCTTCTAGAGAGGACAGAAACACAACACCTATTCAAACCCTAGAATAGTGTAAATACAAGCACTCTAAACAAACTCTAGACACTAAGCCTCCAGCTCCTGATCTTCTGAATGTTTTCTGTACCTTTTCCTTTGGTCTTGTGCGCTTTAAATAGCATCCTGAATTGGGCTTGGACTTGTCACAATATTTGATCAGATTTGTTAATTAAAACTGAATCTTCAAAACAGATTTTATCCCCAAAATCTTTTTAAATCTTCAACCTTTTAATTCTCCAACAGACCTGCAATCAAATCTCCCATGTAACAGAAAATATCTATCCCAAGATATTCTCATCCAATGAGTCAACCACTCTCCACAATTCCAGCTAACACGCGTACCCTAATAACATCACAACCTGATGTTATCAGTTCTGCAGATCTAATGTCACAACATCAGACATGTGACATCAGACATCCAGCTTCAGCAATTACAAACTTAACACAGCCCAGTGTTAAGCACAATGTTGTGACATCAAGCCCATGACATCAAACATTGTTAACCTTCACAACTTAGTACAGTCCAGTACTAAGACTCAATGTTGCAACATCAACACCATGACATCAACATTGAACACCTAGTTGTTTTACCAAAATTCCAGCCAATCCAGGAACTTACAAGCAAGATATTACTGGTCAGGCATGCTGCAGGATTACACACAATTTGTAAGTCGGTGTGAGAAATGCCAAGTGTTCGCTCATTCCAACCATTCTCTTATAAAATTACTGCATTCGGTATTTTCACCATGGTCGTTCTATCAATGGGGAGCGGATATCCTAGTTCCATTCCCTGTGGCAGCAGGATAACTAAAGTTCTTAATATTAGTTGTTGATTACTTCACTAAATGGGTGGAGGCAGAAGCAGTGGCACAAATCACAACGGAAAGAGTGCTCTGATTCTACTGGAGAAACATAATATGCTTGTTTGGTCGACCCGAGGCTATTGTATCAAACAACGACACGCAATTCACTAGTGCATCAGTTGTAGAATTTCACAAAGATTTGGAAATACAAAATCAGTTCATTTTGGTGGAACATCCTCAAGTAAAACGGTCAGACAGGAGCGACGAACAAGATCATTTTGTCTGGGACCAAAAAGAAGCTGGATGAAGCCAAGGGATTATGGGCCGAGTACTTGAATGAAATTTCGTGGTCTTATCATACTACACCTCATTCAACTACTCGAGAAACTTCTTTCAAGATGGTTTATGGAGTTGATGTAATGATACCGGTTGAGATCAACACGCCGACTTGGAGACGTCTTGCTTTTGACGAAAAGGTCAACTCGGAAGGTCTGGATAACTCAACAGATTTGTTGGATGAAATTAGAGAAACGGCCCACATCAGAGAGTTTGCAGCTAAACAAAGAATTTCTAGGAGGTTTAATATCAAAAAAAGTCAAATGGGATTTCACAAAGAAGACCTGGTGGTAAAGAGGGTGACGGACCCACGGAAAAAGGCAAGCTAGCTCCGAATTGGGAAAGACCCTACTATATCCGTCAGAAGTTGAATAATAGGGCTTACAAGTTAGAGAATTTTGAGGGTGTTGAAATACCCAGGACCTGGAATGTAACTAGTCTTAAGTTTTATCTCAGCTAAACTATGTAATAAATATTATAAATAAAAATTATAGGGATGTGCTCTTGTATTTATAAAGCAGATTCTAAGACATGATCCAGGATGAAGTCCAAGAAATTTGAAGCCTCTGGCATAATCTGATGCGGTCGGGCAACGTTAATAAAACCTTTGGCCTAACTGAAGTCCAAGCAACTTGAAGCCTTTGACATAATTGGCTACAGTTGAGCAACGTTAATAAAACCTCTAGTCTAACTGGAGTTCAAGCAACTTCAAGCCTCTGGCATAATCGGATGCGGCAAGGCAACATTAATAAAACCTCTGGCCTAACTAAAGTCCAAGCAACTTGAAGCCTCTGGCATAATCGGCTACGATCGAGAAATGTTAATAAAACCTCTGGCCCAATTGAAGTCCAAGCAACTTGAAGCCTCTGGCATAATCGGCTACGGCAGGGAAATAGTAATAAAGCTTTCAGCCTAAAGAAATCTTATATAGTGAAGTTAGGTGAATAAGTATGTCGACCTATGCAACCAACTAGAACCTATCGTCGGGATTCGAGGTCTTTGACTCTGATAATAGACAAACAAGATATTAGAAACTAAATGAAACATGCAGAGTGATAAAAAAACAACGTCTTCATAAAAAAAGCTTTCAAAGGGCTTAATTGTCTGGCAGAAAAAAAAAGCAAAATATTGTTCAAGAAATACAAAGTGCACATCACCACTGATGACCAATAACAAAACTTGAATAAATTCAAACTCGAGGCTCATTTACATGAGCTTTTGATGTCAGATTATCCACCGTCGCGTCCTTTGAGATTTCTGCTTCAGGAGAAACTTCTTCCATGTCGACTAGCTGCCCATCCACCACAACCTTGAAGAAATTCATCCTTGACACGTCTAGGTCTGGTGCGATGCATAAATCCTGGGCTTTGGCCCTCTCAAAGGCTTTATCACTAGCGGAAAACAGATCCATCCTTGACACGTTTAAGTGAAAGACTACTTTTGTAAATATGATAAAATAAAAAAATCTAATGAATGTACGAGATTTGAGAGTGTACTTCTGTCACATTAGGTGTTAACAATTTTTGTGTTGAATCTATCCATACAAAACTTTGCTCCGTGTTTAAAGTTAAAGTTTGACATATAGCTTATCCTAGACTTATTTTAAAGCATGAACATAACCTTTTCAAATGACTATTGACCTATTAGCCTATTTATAAATATATTTCAATTAAACATAAATAATTTAACTAATAATTCCTAAGGGTTGATTTAGTGGTAGATGTTTGGATCTTGAGAGTGCTCATTTCAAAGTCCTAAATTCAAATCCTACTAGGTGCTAACAGTAAAATTAAATAATCATTTGTATTAAGTTAATTGAATTTACCTAATAGCATTTGTATTAAGTTAATTGAGTTTACCTGATAGCATAAATTATATAATATTATTTGTTTGAAAGAATTTATTAAAATAACTCATAGTATTATTCATAAGAGTATTTTAACTTATTTTCTTAAGTTATTCAAGGTAACTAAATTTAATTTTGTATTTTAATTTGAAAAGTTTATATGGTATGTGACCTAACTTTTTAATTAAATAAGTTTATAAAAAAAAACTCATGTATTTTCTATTTTAAAAAAAAAAATCTGACTTGGCTTCTAATTGTATTGGTGCCTAAGTGCCTTGGTGGGTCTTTAGTGGAATATCAAACTTTCAAATAAAAAAAGAAAAAAGTTTATTCTTTACTAAAAAAAACTGTTAATAATATTAAAAATAAAATTTAGACAAAAAACGGTTAATAATATTAAAATAAAATTTAAACAAAAAAGGCATGACGTCGTTAGCCAGTCAACAAAGGTGAAATAAGTACAATAACTTCGTCTCCGTCAATTCACGGAACTTGTACTCTCCATTTGCAAGAACAAGAGAAAATCAATCTTCCTCTCTTACAATTTCATCCTTCATTCCACTCCTTTATCTCAAACCAAATGGTACTCTCTCTTTAAATACTCTTAACAATTTCTCTTTTGTCATTTCATTTCCAAAAAAAATTAACCATTTTCTTCCCCTTTTCAATCGCAGATCCGATTCATTCTGTTGCAGAACCGCCAGGGTAAAACCCGTTTAGCCAAATACTATGTTCCTCTCGAAGATTCCGAGAAACATAAGGTCGAATACGAGGTAACTTTCTCATTCTTTCTTCTCTATTTCTTCCTAAATTACAATTTTCTCCTTAACCTAATTTTCTCAAATTTCTTCATTTTTCAGGTTCATCGTCTCGTTGTAAATAGAGATCCCAAATACACTAATTTCGTTGAGGTATTATTTTTTTTTTGGGTTATATTCTAAAGATTGTGTTTTTTTTTTTATTCTGTTTGATGGGTATTTTTGGTTTTGCAGTTTCGTACGCACAAGGTTATATACAGGAGATATGCTGGATTGTTTTTCTCGCTCTGTGTTGATATTACTGATAATGAATTGGCGTATTTAGAGTGTATCCATTTGTTTGTTGAAATTTTGGATCACTTCTTCAGCAATGTCTGTGAACTGGATTTGGTTTTTAACTTCCACAAGGTTTGTTTTTGGGTTTTTGTTGAAAATTTCTTTGCTTGTTGTATTCTTTTAATTAAATAACTGTATGCAATGTGGTTATTTAGCATCAACATATGGATGGTTACATTCAATTATTCCATATTCTCAAATTGTTATTGATGCTGTCATGTTGATGTCAATGTTGCTTTAGATTGGTGTGGTAAAACTAGACAAGATAAGATTGAGTTGGAATAACATCTATTGTAAGAAAGATGGTGAAAACTCGGCTTAGGTGGTTTGGGCATTTAGAATTTCGTAGTATAAAAAGTAGATCAGACGCGGTTAGTCAAATCATTAGAGAAACTATTAAGAAAGATTTAGAGATTAATGAGTTTGATAGAAACATGATATATGAAAGAACATTTTGGCGATGTTTGATCCATGTGGTAAGATTTAGTTGTTGTTGGGTTTTTGCTGCATTTTGATTCTGGCTTATATTAGAATTTTTTCATAACCATTGTCTGCACTGATCCATTTGCTATGCTACATTTTGTTTATTTTGTTTATTTTGCTGAATGTTTCAGTTTGTATCTTCTATGCCACTTTTTCTGTACAGTCTCTGTTATTTTCTAATTGAGCATTCCTTATATGCAACAACTTTATCCACTGCTTGTGTTGTAGATATGTATATCCCAAGTTTTAATGTGCTCTACATATATTATGTTTTCTTGTCTAAATGTAGTGATTGCAGAGGGTTGGGATTGGAGTGGTTATTGATTACAATATTGAATATCATTGTTTCTTAAGATTTTTTTTTGTTGTTGTTGTTGTTCCTTGCTCATTTAGTTTTATCTGGCTTGAAGCCTTGCTCATTTAGTTTTATCTGGCTTGAAGGTATACCTTATACTTGATGAATTCATTCTAGCGGGTGAACTGCAAGAAACAAGCAAAAAGGTATACATTTTCTTTGATATGTGATTACTGAATTGAAGTTTGAGCTGTATAGTTATTAAATTATGATTATACGCTTATATCCTTGGTTTCTTTGTGCATATTGATTCTAAACTCCAGAACCAATCCAACTTGTTTTTTTGTGCTTGCAGGCTATCATTGAAAGGATGGGGGAACTTGAAAAACTAGAGTGAAACATAGCAGTTCAACAGAGTCACAATGGCTTGGAGATTCTGATGGTGTACTTGAGCATTTGGAGTGATTCTTGTATTTTAATTGTGATATGTGATACAAAACTTTGATATTTCCCCCCTTGAGCCATGTATTATGTACACTACCAAGGCTTCTTTTGGCTTGTGTTAATATATTGTAGACATGCATGAAGTCAGTTTTTAGTAACCTTTTTTCATTCTGTATTTTTTTGCAACACACCAGAAATATATAACTGGATAATAGTAATATATAATTAAACAATTTCAAAGTAATATTTTTTGATAATATAGAACTAATAGTGTTGGAAGTATTGTAAATGTTTCATTTTCACTATGGAGACTAAGAAGATTGTATCCATCTTCCTACCACTTCATATATATGCAACAAGTGTGACTGACAGGTTTAACACTTGAAGCAATGTTGTACTACCAATACTTAACAACCTGTCTCTAATTTCTTCAAATATAGTATTGAGATGAAGAAGATCTTGCCCATTTGTCTTGGATGGGGGAAATGAGCTGCTGTTGTCGTCCGGCAATTTTCGATCCAAATAATTCTTGTGATACAGAGGTATGAGGAAAAATGGCTTGGGCACAAGGAACCATTGCAGAAGAGTCATTTCTTCCACTCTGCCAATTAGGATTTTGGGTCCTCATAACAATATTGCAATTGACGGAAGACCTACCCTGAGCTACTTGTTGCTGCATCCCCCAAAAGTTTTGGTGCTCTTGCTTACTATTTGAGACTGTTGAGCTATATTGAGTACCACATAACTGGCTGCCATAATAATGAGGTTGTTGCAACCGAAGCTGCAAATAGTTGAAGCATTATAGAAAGACATTAGAGTAGTGTATGATATAATAGTAATAAGTTCAAGACATGTATTTATGAGGATATTGAATTGCGTGTTTTATGGTCTTTGGTTGTTAGAGTAGTTTCTTCAATTCATTGTGAGGAACAAACTTTGGCCACCTCATTTCATATTATTAGAAACATAGAATATGGAAGTTGGTCCCTAGATTTTGTTTCTTGTTTTGTAACAAAGAAAGGTTAACCAATATTAATACCTGTGGTCCTACAACAGACAACTGATCAAGGTAAACTGTCGAGGTGGCGTAACGACTCTGATGCGTAGGATTTGGCACGACCCTTTGTTGTTGTTGTTGTGCTAGTGACTGAAAATAAGGTACTTGCAAATTTGACAGTGGTTCCAACCTACTTACAACTTTATTATAATTGTTGTTGTCGACCTTTAATCCATAACTTCCGGTTGACAAAGACAAGAAGTTGAAACTCTGCATAATAAAGACAGTTATCAGCAGAGCATGAAAAGGGGATAAGAGGAGGCATTGTTACCAAAAGTAACCTTGAGCTTAGCTTACCTGCTTTTGAGGATCATATACTCCAGGTGTTGGAGTAGTCTGTGTTATCTCACCATAGTGGCATTGCTGCGAACGAATGCTACCATTCTTACTTTCATTAGTATTCCTCACGGTAGCACACATAGCTCTATTTCTCATTCCTTTCACGTTGTGTACTTCTGAAAGAATTTCACAATTTGACCCATCGGGCACTCTTATTTCATTACATTCGTGAAGCTTGGACTCTTTGATAGCTCCTTGTTTTTGCACCTCTAAACGCCGAATTGTATGACTGATGTAAACATGAGTCGCACACCTTTTCCGTGATCTTTTATGACTAACAGCAGATGACACTGAAGACAAGCCTGGCCACAATGCAAGACTTTCTGATAAAACAATAGAAAGAACTTCAAGAATTAGTCGCGTTGATGTAAAAAACTTTAACCTATAATTTTGTTATTTGGGGGAAGCATACCTTTTTTTATATGTTCCTTAATCAAATGCTGTTTTTGCTTGTTATCAACATATCTGACCTGAAATGTAACCAATCACACCAATAATCAGTTATACTAGCTCACAAATAAGAGTTTTCGGCAGAACCATACAAACTGTGAAATTTGAAAATGCCTACCGCGTCTAATTCGACATCTGGTTTCTTCTTGGGTGAAATCTGTGATTGTCGGGTTATATTTAATCTAAAAAATGATGACAAAACGTGTAAATGATTAAAAAATACTTGAAAAGTAGAGATTTCAGAATGTAACCGCAAAATACTCACCCCATTGCTAGACATAAGTCAGAGTCATGCAATGCAATTTTTTCGCAACATTCACGCTTAACCATCTCAGGCATGCTCTGAAGATTTATCGATGGAGTACTGCTATGAGATGCCACCAATAAACTCGCCTTCTCAGAATGTTCTTGACCAGTAGTTTCATTTACAGAAGTAATTTTTGAAGCTTCTCCAAGTAAACAACTTTCAGGACAAAGACTTGCACCCTGATCGGTTACCGATGCTAGAATGTATGGCAAAAGAAAGTGGAAAATCAAAACGCACAAGTTAATAACTAGAATTACACCGACATTGCATCACAATTAATCTCTTACTTAATAGATAAAGGTGAAATTAACCTTCGAGAGGAGCATTAACATTCTCCTTCTTGTCCTGCAAAACTGAAGAGTTCTCTATCAAAGATTCTCCATATAGTTCCTTACTAACATGATCGGAGCCACTGTGAGGGAACATTGCAGCCAAAGCATATAGAGTCTCAGCTACCTCTTCCTCGTCTTTTGTGATGTAACCAAAACCTCCTTCTCTTTGGGACAAGTGTTTGCTAATTTCCTGTTTCTACATAAAGTAAAATTCCATGTTAAAGGTGAAAAACAAATGCTTAGAAAACTAATCAAAAGGCCAAGTTTTTGAAATTGGAATCAACAGAAACCACAAGTGTCTTACTCACAATACTCACTTTTGACTTCTTTACATTATCCTTTTCTGAAGATTCTATTCCATTGTTCTTATGGTTCACCTTTTCTGCATCAAGTAAGATGGATTCGCGACCGCGCTTCTTCATGGCTGCAATTTTAAAAGGAAAAGTAAGAATAAAGTTCACGCTTCTTTTAAGCAAAATAAGAGACAAAAAGAATCATAACAATAGATTAGATTAAAGAGCAAGACATGTGAGCTTTATAAAAGCTTATCCACAAAAGCACTTTTGTAAATATTAACTTATAGAATGTGTTTATAACTTGTTTGAGATAGCTTTTACTTCTTCTATTATTCCCATGCAGTTTCAAATTTTATTTTTACATAGCAAACAAATATTGACATTGCAAACAAACACAAACAAGCAAGGTTTCAGGTTTGAGTCCTCCGAATTGAAAAAAAAAAACATCGACGGAGAAAAGTTAACAGTGAAGCCGGAGAATACTATATACCTATAACATGATAACAAATAAAACAGAAACAGCTTATTGAATGAACTTAACTGCTTAATATGATCAATGAATCCAAACACATACTAAGTAAACTTTATCACCAAAATGACCCTTTGGTTAATTAAAAGCTGTTACTACAGCCTCTTTCTGAAAAGATATACTTGTTGCAATAATTGACAAACAGAGAAAAAAAGACACATAATCAAGAGTTTAAGTGTGTAACAATCATGACAAAGAAAAAGCAAAAGTTTCAAACATTGCTTCAAGTCTAATTCAAATAAAAGATTTGATTTTTAATTAGGAAACCACACTAACCAGAACGTAGCTTCCTTGGAACAGAAGCACCATAGCATCCATTCAAAAACTAAGAAAAAAAACAAAACCCAAAATTAGTAAGCATAAAAAGTTCATAAATTTAGAAATTTACAATAAAAACTTACATTATTGGGAATCTTAAATCTCTTTGGGTCTTGATGTTGTTGTTGTTTTTCACAACCCATTTGATTGACAGCACTCAAGCTTCTAACTTTTTCTTCTTTCTTCGATTTCTTCAAGAATTTGATAGCAGCAGCACCGAAAACTATGTGTGAGAAAGAAAAAAAAGAAAGTGAGAGATAGTAGATAACAAAGGAGAGAAAGTGAGAAGCGTTATCTACAAATAAAACTCTTAATAAGAAAAGAGAGAAAAAACGACAAAGGGTTGAAATGGGTTTTGTTTGTTAGCTTGGAAAGAAACGAAAAAAGAGTTGGTGATGTGTGATTTGTTTACCACCAAAGAGTTTATTAGTGTGTCGTCGTTTGTTGGTTCCACGCCTTAGGTTTTGGGTTTTGTTGTTCATGGTGATAAGAATGAGAATGAGAAAGGTGAAGATGGAGAGGAAAGTGAGAGAGTTTGAGACGAGACAAAAGAGGTTAAAGGGAACATGGAATGGGAATGATGAGGTTGTTTGTTTGTGATAGTACTAGGACTGTGTGATGACTGTGCAGTTGTTGTGTTGGTCAGTGGAAAAAGAAGGTAGATAGATAGATAGAGGAAAAGTAAGTAATTTGTGCCTCGTCTTCAGTGAATTGTGTGTTTGTGACTGTGAGATAAAGTAGGAGAGAAAAAAGAGAAGAGAGAGAAGTTTATTCAATGAAGTGGCAAAATAATTTGGAGTAAAGCATGGGAGAGATAAATTAGAGAGTGATATAAGTTTACCTTTGGAATTGTGTAGTGATACTATTGAACCAACCGTCATAATTATGATGCTGAAATTTACATTGTGTTTGTTATGAGTGAAAATGAGAGGAAAGATTGATGAGGGCAAGAAAATTTATGGGGAATCAAAGCTTCCCCTGTTTGGTTCTATTGTAAAAGGAAAGAAATATTGTTTTTTATCCACATCAAGAGAGGCTCTGATACCACTGATGGGACATCAAGAGAGGAAAACATTCACATTGGGTTAAACACTCACCTAAAGGTGAAAGACTCACCCAAACAAATGAAAGAGACACCATATATTCACCTAAAACCTTAAGGTGATAGGTGTATGGGTCCTCTTACTTATAAATTGCTCAACCTTCACTTTTCTAAGCAATGTGGGACTTAAAACTCACACTTGTTTCTCCACACAACTCACACTTATTTTCCGTCCAAAAATTGGAATTTAGCAAGGGTTTACAATTTTTCCATTAAAAAATTGTAATTGGTAGGGGTTGCAATTTTCTCCTTAAAAATTGCAATTGTATAAGAGAGTTTGTAATTTTGTTATTATAAAATTACAAGTTGAATTATGATTTTATGATTTTTTTTGTTGGAATTTTTACTTCTTTTTCTTTTTTTTTGGGTATGTTTCCGCGTGCTTAGAAATTTGTTTTTTTTTTTGTTATTTTCCTTACAACTCGTATCAGAGCTAAGGTTCCGATCAAGGAGGAAGAAAGAGTAACAATTATTCTGATCAAGGGAGGAAGAAGACAAAAAGATTGAAGAGTAATAATTTTACAAATATTCCAAATCATTATAATTATAATGATCACTTTGAAGATGAAGTTGAAGACAAAGTAAAGATATGTGAGACTTTGGATGAAGGGAGGATTTGTTGGGTCAAATAGTATATTCATTCAAGTCCCACATCGGGTAGTAGAAAAAAATAGAATTTGAGTATTAATATAAATAGATATAGTTAGTTTTAGTTTTTCTACCCAACAACAAAATGTAGTCTTTCGGGTGTTTTGGGGATTTGAGTAGTTGTGTGTTTAGAAAGAGTTTTCTATTTTTCCGTTCAAAAATAGTTTGTTCAGAGAGTATTCTATTTTTCCGTTCAAAAATAGTTTGTTGAGAGAGTTTGCAATTTTTCCGTCCAAAAATTGCATTTGAGAGAGGGTTTTCAATTTTTCCGTCCAAAAATTACATTTGAGAGAGGGTTTGCAATTTTTCCGTTCAAAAATTGCAATTGAGAGTTTGTAATTTTGTCATTATAAAATTACAAGTTGAATTATGATTTTATGATTTTTTTTGTAGAAATTTTTACTTCTTTTTCTTTTTTGTGGGTATGCTTCCGCGTGCTTAGAAATTAGTTTTTTTTTTTGTTATTTTCCCTATAACTGGTATCAGAGCTAAGGTTCCGATCAAGGGAGGAAGGAAGAGTAACAATTATTCTGATCAAGGGAGGAAGAAGACAAAAAGATTGAAGATTACTAATTTTACAAATATATATGCCTAATAATTATAATTATAATGATCACTTTGAAGATGAAGTTGAAGACAAAGTGAAAATATGTGAGACTTTAGATGAAGGGAGGATTTGTTGGGTCAAATAGCATATTCATCCAAGTCCCACATCGGGTAGTAGAAAAAAAAATAGAATTTGAGTATTAATATAAATAGATATAGTAGGTTTAGTTTTTCTACACAACAACAAAATGTAGTATTTTGGGTGTTTTGGGGATTTGAGTAGTTGTGTGTTTAGAGAGGGTATAAATATATGACTAAAAATATGGGATAAAACTCTTAGATCCAAAGAGTATAAAATTTAGGATAAGACTCTTAGGTCTAAAGAGTATAAAATTTGGGATAAGGGATAAAAAACTTAGGGATAGAATTCTTATGATCCGAGAGTATAAATAAAGGACTAGGGATAAGGGATAAGGGAATAATTACAACTTAAATATATAGGGGTAAAGGGATAAAATCAACCAACCAAAATTAGGAAAGTGAACTACGGAAACTCTGATCCTTCAAAATTAAGGGTACGTAGGCATACGGTTGCAAACCCTAGCGAGTACAATAATAATAAAAAACTTAGGTTCCCCCTCTTCTTCTTTGTATAATAACAGTTAAACATTCAAGTAACCAGCAAACATACCCTAGAACTTAAGGAGGATCCCCTTGAGTACAATGGAGGCGAGGGGTGCCTAACACCTTCCACTCACTTAACTGACTCCCGAACTTAGTGTTTCTCCCTTAGGATTTAGGTTTTCTCATCATTTTCCTGTCCTCAGGACAAATAAAGAATGATGGCGACTCCGTCATTTTTGCCGGCCGCGAGTTTTCTATTTTTCCGTTCAAAAATAGTTTGTTGAGAGGGTTTGCAATTTTTCCGTTCAAAAATTGCATTTGAGTGTGGGTTTAAAATTTTTCCGTCCAAAAATTGCAATTGAGCAAGGGTTTACAATTTTTCCGTTCAAAAATTGTAATTGGTAGGGTTCGCAATTTTCTCTTTAAAAATTGCAATTGTATGAGAGAGTTTGTAATTTTGTCATTATAAAATTACAAGTTGAATTATGATTTTATGATTTTTTTGTTACAATTTTTACTTCTTTTTCTTTTTTGTGGGTATGCTTCCGCATGCTTAGAAATTTGTTTTTTTTTGTTATGTTCCCTACACTACGTTGAAGTGGCACCGTGGATCGAAGGGTGCGATCACAATACTTCTTGAACCAGAGATATCGATGTTGATACAATGTCTTTAATAATGTTGCTATCTCCAATACGACTGATCTAAGGAAGGAGTACTTGAATAGTTAGCACTCCAGCGCCCTAGTCAGTTTAGGGTTAAAGATAAATGAAAGTGAAAGTGCAGATTAAAAATTGTGTACCTTACAACCCTTTATGAAGGTATTTATACCTTGGGCTTGGCGGAGTAGGATAGGTAAGGACCCTCGTGCTATTGGGCCTCTAGTCGGTGCAGAGTAGTGGGTTCCAGGTCTTTGCTCGATGTAACACCCAAGAATTTGATTAATTTAATAAATTGAATTATTTGTGTATTATTTAATTATTTAATGTTTTGTCTGCTTTTAAATAAATATGTATGTTAAGTTGTATATGTTGATGTGCGACATAAATGGGGTGTAGTGAGAGTCTTGGTAGAGTGAAGGAAGGAATAGAAGAATGAAAATAATTAAAATAATTAGATGTGGATGTTGGATCGAACTCTAGTATTGTTGACAAAGGTTTAGCATGTCGTCGAAGTCTGCTCACATGTTGTTGTCGAAGACCTACATGATGTAGTCGAAATGTGTTTTAGTATGTAGTTTTCGAATTGGACCTTGTGTTAAGGATCCAATTGTTTAAGTTAGTTTGTATTCTAAGTTAGTTAGTTAATCTATAAATAGGCTAGATCACTCAGTTTGTTGGGTGAGGCCAATTATTTAGTTAGCTTGTACCCTAAGTTAGCTTGTAATGGGTAATTGTTAAAAAGCCTATTAGTTTAGTATGTTAGGTTTATTATAAATAGCATACTAGTCTCTCATCTTAAGTGTGGAAAATCCTAATTAGGGTGAGAGGGTTATTTGTTATTCTTGAGTATTTGTAATCTGATTTAAAGAGAAAGTAAAGAATAGCAGTTATAACCAATCCTTGTTGTTCTTCTTGTTTTTCCCGTTAACCCTAACCCATGTGTGTTTCTTTATCATAAATAAATAATTTATACTTTGTTTTAAGGCATCGGATTTCACAACAAATTGGTGTAGTAAGCATGGAGGAAGATGCCTTCAACAAAGTATGGAATTGAAAAGTTCACTGGAGTGAACGAGTTCGGTCTGTGGCGCTTAAAGATGAAAGCCCTACTGGTTCAGCAGGGGTGTTTGGAAGCGTGGAAGGGAGAGGCATCCATGAACGTTGCGTTAACGGAAACTGAAAAGACAGTCATGATAGAGAAAGCCCACAACGTAATATTGTTGAGCCTTGATGATAAGGTTTTCTGACAGGTATCAAAGGAGACTACGACATCGGGGTTTTGGTTGAAACTTGAAAGTTTGTACATGACCAAATCTCTGGTGAATCGACTCTACCTGAAGTAAGCTTTGTATTCATTCAAGATGAGTGAAAACAAAGTGTTGGCTGAGCAGTTGGATATGTTTAACAAGATGATTCTTTTTTTTTTTAATAAGTATATTTTTTTAATATATTTAACCAAATTGGAATAGACAGTACAATCAAAAGTGACACTAGGTCTAAACAGAACAAAATGATTCTTGATCTTGAAAATATTGATGTGAAGATCGATGATGAAGATTAAGCAATATTGTTATTGTGCGCTTTGCCCAGAACACATGCTCACTTCAAAGAAACTCTCCTGTAAGGAAGGGAGTCCCTAAGCTCTGAAGAAGTTCAATCAGACTTGTATTCTAAAGACTTGTTTGTTAGCTTGGAAAGAAACGAAAAATGAGTTGGTGATGTATGATTTGTTTACCACCAAAAAGTTTATTTGTGTGTCGTCGTTTGTTGGTTCCACGCCTCAGGTTTTGGGTTTTGTTGTTCATGGTTTTGGATTGATGAGTGGTGATAAGAATGAGAATTAGAAAGGTGAAAATGAAGAGGAAAGTGAGATAGTTTGAGACGAGACAAAAGAGGTTAAAGGGAACATGGAATGAGAATGATGAGGTTGTTTGTTTGTGATAGTACTAGTACTGTATGATGACTGTGCAGTTGTTGTGTTGGTCAGTGGAAAAAAAAGGTAGATAGATAGATAGAGAGGAAAAGTAATTCGTGCCTCGTCTTCAGTGAATTGTGTGTTTGTGATTGTGAGATAAAGTATGAGAGAAAAAAGAGAAGAGAGAAGTTTATTCAATGAAGTGGCAAAATAATTTGGAGTAAAGCATGGGAGAGATAAATTAAATAGAGTATAATAAGTTTACCTTTGGAATTGTGTAGTAATACTATTGAACCAACCGTCATAATTATGATGCTGAAAGTTACATTGTGTTTGTTATGAGTGAAAAGGAGAGGAAAGATTGATGAAGGAAAGAAAGTTTATGGGGAATCAAACCTTCTCCTGTTTGGTTCAATTGTAAAAGGAAAAAAATATTGTTATTTTTTAATCCAAATGGCGTAGATATGAGATTTCGGCTTCGTGAAACTTCAATTCCTTCGTTGGAGATCTCTTCGGAGCTCAAAATTGAGCATTGGGTGTGAAATCGTAGAAATTGTAGGAATCAAAATTCGATTCCTACATACGGTGTCATTGTTATGTTGTGGAACCATAAATGGTGATGATTGTGGAAACTACGGCGGAACAAAGCTTCTGATGCACTACGTTGAAGTGGCACCGTGGATCAAAGGTTGCGATAACGGTGCTTCTTGAGCCAGAGGTATTGGTGTTGATACAATGTCTTTAATAGTTGTTATCCTCGATACGGTGGATCTAAGGAGGGAGTACCTGCATGGTTAGCACTCCAACGCCCTAGTCAGTTTAGGTTTAAAGATAGATGAAAGTGAAAGTGCAGATTAAAAACTGCATACCTTGCAACCCTTTACAAAGGTATTTATACCTTGGGCTTGGCAGAGTAGGCTAGGTAATGACCCTCATGTTATTGGGCCTCTAGTCGACGCAGAGTAGTGGGTCCTAGGTCTTTGCCCGATGTAACACCCAATAATTTGATTAATTTAATAAATCAAATTATTTGTATATTATTTAATTATTTAGTGTTTTGTCTGCTTTTAAATAAATATGTATGTTGAGTTGTATATGTTGATGTGCGACATAAATGAGGTTAGTGAGAGTCTTGGTAGTGTGGAGGAAGGAATATAAGAATGAAAATAATTAAAATAATTAGAATTATAGTTATGTTGATTAATAATAAAGAACAAATAATGAGAATTATTGGAGTTGAAGTTGTTTTGGCATAAAGAGAAAATAAAGGAAATAAAGAGAGAGAAAAGATAATACAGGGGGGGGGGGGGAATATAATTATTCTAGAGTTAGAATAATTAGGTTTAGAATAAAAAGGAGTTAGAGAAACCTAGAGTTGTCAGTACATGAAAATAGATTTTGAGAGAAAAAAGGCAAGGCAAGGCTAGGGCTTGAAGAAAGAGGAAGAACCTTGATCCAAATCTGAATTTTTGCAAGGAACCTAAGGCAAGGGGGAGAAAGGGATTTCTCTAAGGGTGACTTGGGTGTATAGCATGAAGGGAGGTCCTTGTTCTCATTAGGATTGTATAATTTCTCTGTTGATGTGTTGTTGTATTAAAATTTCAAATTTGTTGATTGATGATATTGAATATATGATTATTGTGACTCGATTCATGTGTGAATCACTCTGTTTATGAATACATGTCTTTCTGCCATTGATAAATATTCAAAGCTTTGAACATGAGTATGAATGTTAGTAAAAGTGATGATTTAATTGTATGTCAAATTACCATGATTCATGAATGATGCGTGTACTATAAGTTGTTTGATTGTGAGGATAAGGTTATGTACTATTTAATTTGTGCTATGGGGTAATTGGAATGTGGGAATAAAACTGAAAATGAGGTATGCGGAATAGTGATTGAGGGAGATGAAGATCATGGATAAAAACTGGGATTTTTTGAAAATTTAGCTAACGTCAATCGATTGACACTATATGGCAATCGATTGCATGGGTAGAATTTTTGAAAAAAAATAATCGTGACAATCGATTAACATGGAGAATTAATCGTTTGCATGGCCTCTATAAGCAATTTTTGGGAAAGACATAATGAAATTGGACTTGATGTCGAATGTCAATCGATTGATGCTGCCTAGAGTTTGAAAATTTTCTTAATTAAAACCTAGTAAAATACCTAGGAGTGTTCATGGGTGCGGGTTGACCCATGAACCCGCTGACCCAAACCAAATCAACCCATAAATTACTTGAACTCATTCATTTATTGATATACCTAACCCAATCCATAACAACCTGTATAGTTTTGGTTCAGGTATCGGGTTTGAGTTTTGCAACCCGCAGACCCGTTGACCCAACCCATTGATGTAACTTTAGTAATTTCTTATTATTTTAAATAAAAATGTAAAATTAATATCTCACTAATAATCATAATTTTCCAAAATAAAATTATTCTCCACCAATAACACTACTAGACCAATGAGTTTACATAATTCTAAGAAGAAATGTTGTTTCTTTTTTTCTTTTGTATCATTTCAAACTTATGTATTTCATGAAAATAACGTATCTTGTTGAATTTTATACTATTTCAAGTGTTATTTCGTGTTGATGAATTTTATTTTTTGACCTGAATTTTATTAGATATCATATGATGCGTTTCATTGAATTTAAGTGTTATAAATGAACATGATAATATTAAGGGGTGTTGCATTTTTTTTTAAACCGAAAAAAAGAATCATAAGAAATAATTTTTTTTATTTGAAACACAACCTGCGAAATCAACCCTTAAATGAACTGGTCAGTTCTGGTTGTTTTGACAATGAAATTGCGGGTTGGACGACGAACCCAACCCATTGAAGTTTGAACGAGTTGGGTAATGGGTTAGACCAAACCTGTAATATCTCATATTCCCTTAAATACTCAATTGGGTGTCAGTTGAGATCAATTGGGTTCCTATGTACTCTATCTTTTGTCAGTTAGAACAATTAGAGCTCCTATGTACTCTAAGTGTTGTCAGTTGAGACCAATGGAGTAACTAATGAACTCTGAAGAGATCAATTATTAATAAAAGAGACAAACCAATATTAATAGTGCAAGAAAGGACATTTTGGTAACGACAATAATTGGTTAATTGGTGTTAGATAACAAAATATTAATTGGAGTATTTTGTATCTGTAAGTTCCTGGATTGGCTGGAATTTTGGTAAAACAACAAGGTGTTCAATGTTGATGTCATGGTGTTGATGTTGCAACATTGTCTTAACACTGGGCTGTGTTAAGTAGTTAAATTGCTGAAGTTGGATGTCTGATGTCACATGGCGATGTTGTGACATTAGATCTGCAGAACTGATAACAGCATTGGCTTGTTGTTATTAGGGCACGCGTGTTAGCTGGAATTGTGGAGAGTGGTTGACTCATTGGATGAGAATATCTTGGGATAGATATTTTCTGTTACATGGGAGATTTGATTGCAGGTCTGTTGGAGAATTAAAAGGTTGAAGATTTAAAAAGATTTTGGGGATAAAATCTGTTTTGAAGATTCAGTTTTAATTAACAAATCTGATCAAATATTGTGACAAGTCCAAGCCCAATTCAGGATGCTATATAAAGCGCACAAGACCAAAGGAAAAAGTACAGATTGAAGATCAAGAGCAGAGGCTGAGTGTCTTAGATATTTGTACGAATTGTGAGTAACCCATTCAAGTGTGAATTGGTGATCTGTCCTCTCTAAAGCTGTGAAGCATAGAGAGTTGTATTACTTGATCAAAGCTGTGAAGCAGAATCAAGGTTTCTCAAAAAGGTTGTTCTTTGAGTGTTTTAGGGATTGAGTAGTGTTCTCATATCTAAGTGGTTTCTTAGGTAGAAAGTCACTAGTAGGAATTAAGATTAGGAGATTGTCAACTGGGTTGTTGAGTCTGTAATTTAATTCTACAAGTAGTGAATTTCATCCCTGGCTTGGTAGCCCCCAGACGTAGGTAGTTAGACCGAACTGGGTGAACAATTTGGTGTGTTCTTCTGTTGTTTATTTTGTCCATTATGCAGAGTGTGCTGTTGTGACATCGCAGTTAACATCACACGTCTGATACCAGAATTTCAGTATCATTATATAATATAATATTATATAGTATATGTATTATATATTTATGAATAAGAAGAAAAGAAGTTAATAAGAAAAAGGAAAAGAAGAAAAAGAGAGATAGAAGGAAAGATAGAAAGAGGAAGGGAGGAAGAGAAAAAGAAAAACCTAGAAGTGGAAGTTCTCATCATCATTCATCGTCATCATCCAACAATTTCTTCTTCTTCTTCATTGCAAGGTGAGTTCCATTAGATAATGTAGCTTTTGGGGTAAATATGAGAATATTGGTGGTTATATTTTGTGTTTAAATTTAATTAAATATTGTTTTCATGTTGTAATTGATGAATTGCATGCTTAATAATGTTATAACATGTTTATGTGGGTGTTTTGATGTTGTGTGAACACGTGGGTTAACTTTTTGGCCATGGTTACCTTCCTTTCGCATTTTGTAGATTCTGGATTCTGCTTGAGTCGTCGGGCGAGCTCGAGGCTAGATGATTTTCGTCATCATTGTCGAGCAAGCTTTGGCGAACGGAAAGCGAGCTGCTCGCTGGTTGGTCGTCGGGCGACCATAGCTTAATTTTGGTTCTATATGGGCTTCGCCAAGCGAACCAAAGGCGATCCATCCTCGCTGGCTGCTCGTCGGGCGACCATAGCAGAACTTAGGGAGATTATTTTATTAATTAATTGGATTATTTCACATGCATGCTTGGCTATGTTATGAGCTACCTTGTGCTAATTATTACGTGGTTTATGCATGTTTCTTATAAGTAAATGGTTGCTTGTGGCTCATTGTTAACATGAGTTTTGGTTTGACATTTGGTGAGGAACCGTTATTCCAAAAGTCCTATTTGGTGAGGAACCTTTGTTCCAAAAGTCCTATTTGGTGAGGAGCTTGACTCTGAAAGTTCTATTTATCATGAGACCATGAATTTAACAGAGAATGCTTGGTAGAGGATAATGGTGACTATATGCCTTAAGTGCATTGTGTATGTGGAGTATGTTTGACTTCTTTATATTGTTATATGTGTTGCATGTATGATGTATGTGCGGATTGGATGTTTTGATTGTGATATAACATGCTTAAAACAATATGAAGATGAGTGAGGAAACCTAGGCTTGTAACTAGGTAAATGGATTAAAAAGATAACTAAGTTGCAAGTATGACATAGATATAGTAAAAGGTGACATTCATGCAATATGATACCTAGGTGTGTGTCATGGATGGATGGTTACCATAGTTGTGAGTGAGATGCATTATATGGAACATGTTTGGTTGGTGTGTTGTCTTATAATTAAGGTGAATGTGATCACTTTTTGATTGTCGAATGCGATCACGTTTTATTGTATTTTATCACGTAGTAAAAAACAACCCTTGATTTGTGTCGTCCTAAGAGTGATGCGTATGTAGAGCTCCTTTGGGATGTACACACCATTACTTTGACAGGTTTGAGTCCCCATAAGCATTGGATCATGTCATACCCTAATTTTTATCCATAAGATCACACCTTATTTGCATCTTCACAATTCATCAAGATCACAAACTTGGTTCTCCTCTAGCCCTCTTATCCTTGGGTTTGCCTATGCAGAAATCACCAAACACCTCTTGTGTGTATTCTTTATCTTTCTTATACTTATATGTTACTAACCTCTAATCAAAATACAAAAACATGTGCCTTGTCTTCTTGTGTCTTTTGCAAGGTAGGGTTTTGTATCAAAAGCATCAAGCATGCATCCTCAGTTAGGGTTTGAGTTCTTCAAGTTGAAGTGTGGTTAACCATTGATTCTCATGTGCCTCTACATCAAGGCATGGCCTTTAATCTCAAAGTGAAAAGTTCATGTGTTTATTTCCATGCCTTCATCAACAAGTTACCTCAATAATTGGTAAATTCAATCAAAGGACATTCAAAGGCACATTATTTTGAGTCCATACGATCATCCATGTACCTTAAAATGTAAGAAAAGTCCAAGATCACAAGTTAATTCCAAGAAGTTTGATCTAAAAAGTCAACATTGAAAGTCAAAGTTCAAAGGATCACAACTCCTTCAATTTTCAATATTTTTGAATGCTTATTTTTGAATATAACTCTTCTCAACATCCTCTACAACTTCTCTTTACTTGACAAAAGCCAATTATGCTTAGAGGATTATCAAACGTTTGAAGACATTATAGGTCATTTGTGGACTTAGTGAAATTTTGCATATTTCAAGTGGATTTGCCTCAACTTTCAAGAATCATAACTTCTTCAACTTTCAACATTTGAGGCTGATTCTTTTTGCATAATGTCATTTGAGATTCCCTCTAAAAGTTCGCAATTAACATCACACGTCTGATACCAAAATTTCAATTAGTATCAGAGCAGGCATCCTGTCTGTCTCTGGGTGAGATCTAGGGAAGTTACTTTCTGGTGTAAAGATGGACAAAGAATTTGGAGGATTCGTCAACAGACCCCCTATTTTGGATGGATCCAATTATGACTATTGGAAACCAAGGATGACCACCTTCTTAAAATCCTTGGGCAGCCGGGCTTGGAAGACTGTTATTAAAGAGTGGAAATCACCTGTTGTGTGTGAAAAAGACGATGTTGGCAAAGATAAAAAAGGCACCTCAAAGCCAAAGCCTGAAGAAGAATGGACCAAGGAAGAAGATGAGCTTGCCCTTGGAAATTCCAAAGCTCTAAATGCAATCTTCAATGGAGTGGATAAGAATATCTTCAGGTTAATCAATACCTGTGAAGTTGCTAAGGAAGCATGGGATATTTTGCAGGCTACACATGAAGGAACATCTAGAGTTAAGATGTCAAGACTTCAGCTTTTAACATCAAAATTTGAAGGCCTGAAGATGAAGGAAGATGAGACTATTCATGACTTCCACATGAGTATTCTTAAGTTGGCCAATGCTTCCAGTGCTCTTGGCGAAAAGATGTCAGATGAAAAGCTTGTAAGGAAGATTCTTAGGTCACTTCCTAAGAGGTACAAAATGAAGGTGACTGCTATTGAAGAAGCTCAAGACATCAGCAAGATGAGAGTTGATGAGCTCATTGGATCTCTTCAAATTTTTGAGCTTGGGTTGAATGAGGAAGAGCCAGAAAAGAAGCCAAAGAGTATAGCCCTGGTGTCAAATGATGAAGAAGTAAAAGGAAAGAGTTCTGAATCCCAGGAGGATCTATCTCAGGCCATAGTTATGTTGAGAAGACAGTTCACCAAAGTGTTCAAGAGAATGAATAATAACTCCAGGCCTAATGTCAAGAACATATCTTCTGACTCAAGCAAGTCAAAAGAGAAGGATGAAGAGAAAGCTGCCCAAGATAAAGGAGTTCAGTGCTTTGAGTGTGAAGGGTATGGACATGTCAAGAAAGAGTGTCCCATCTTCTTGAAAAAGCAGAAGAAGGGCATGACAGTTTCCTGGTCTGACTCTGATAGTGAAAGTGAAGGTGAGTCAGCAAAGCATGTTAGAGCATTAACATGAGCTGTTGGTTCTGATGATGATTCTAGTGATGGAGAAATAACGTATGAGGAGTTAGCATCTACCTATCAAGAGCTGTGTTTAAAAAGTGCTGAGATTTGTCAAGAAAACAAGTGCCACAAGCAACAGATTGCTCAGCTAGAGAATGAAAAAGCTGACCTGGAAAGTGAAGTTGTACTAGTTAGAGCTCACCTTGATCAAATGACCAAGTCTGTTAGGATGCTGAGCTGCGAAACAGACACACTTAATAAGATCCTTCAGACAGAAAAAGCTGGGATAGGTTATGTGGCTGAGGATAAGGGAACTTCAGAAGAAAGCACTTCAGGTTCAAAGAAGGGAGAGTCACAACTTTTGTCTCAACATCAGCCAAAGAAGCAGGATCCTACACCTAAGAAAGCTGATGTTTCACAACCTAAGATGATTGAGAAGAAGACTGGTCCTAATCAGAAGAGAAAGCAGCCACAAGGAGCTAGTCAGTATATGCCCCCACAATACCACAAGAGCATGCAAGCTGCTCAGTTCAAACAGCACATGTCTCAACATCAGGGGTATGGTTACACCAATGTTGTTCCTCATATCTATGGAAGAAGAAAGCCACACCATCATGGGAGACAATCCAGGAAACAACATTCTCATCCTTCTTATGGAAGAAGATACCAGCATAATAGAAGGCAGGCCAGTTATGGTAGGAGGAGACCACATTATGGATGGCAGCCTAAGCAATCTCATCATGACAAAAGACTCAGAGATGAAAGGGTGAAATGCTTTTATTGTGGAAAGTTTGGACATATGCAGTACTTTTGCTACAAGCTGCATGGATACCCTCAGCTTCAAAATAGATGGAGAGAGTACAAGCCCAAAGTTGTTAAACAATGAGTACCTAAGGAGAAGGTGAAATGCTTATTGACTCACATGGCTGACAAAGAGTTTAAAGAAGGTACATGGTATTTTGACAGTGGGTGTTCCAAACACATGTCTGGATGTAGATCCATGTTTGCTGAAGTCAGTCATTGTCCCTCTCATGAGGTTATGTTTGGCAATGGAGAAAAAGGTGTTGTTGCAGGAGTTGGGAAAGTGAAAGGTGATGGTAGACCTGAACTTGACAATGTTCTGTTTGTCAGTGGTTTAAATGCAAATTTGATCAGCATTAGCCAGTTGTGTGATGGAGGTTACAAGGTAAACTACACTAAGCATGAATGTGTGGTAGCTGATGAGCAGAATTAGGTAGTGATGAAGGGAGTAAGATCCAAAGATAATTGCTATCAGTGGGTACCTCAAGTGGACAGCTTATCTAGTGATGATGCTGTAACATCAGATGGTGACATCAAGTGTGAAAGTATGGTGAAAAGTCAATCTGGGTTAATGACTTATGGTGCTGTTACTCCTAAGATTGATGATGTGTTAAAAACCAACTTGAGTACTTAGTTATGTGAGCAAGATGAAGGAGTCAACAATGCTGATGGAAGGATCAAAAGTTGTGACCTTAAGAAGTGTTGGGAGCTGAATACTTGCAAGGCCAAGAAAGATGACAACCTCACTAATGACTCCTATAGTTCAGAAGAAAAATTTCACAAGTTGACAATCCTTAGGTTGGAAGATGCAGATGTTAGAGCCGATGATGAACTAATTGCAAAAGTGGCTCCTGGGGTTGCTAAATGACTGAAATCAAGGAAGAGGAAAGCTATTGAGTCACCTCCAAAGATGAGAACTGATAAGCAGAAGATCTATGTGGATGGTACTACAAAATCCAGGAGTAAAGTGTTCATCTCTTCCAGAAATAGGAAGATCAGAGATAAGTCTGATGATAATGTCCAGGATATCTCTCAAATGAAGGAAGTCGTTGTTGTTAGAACTTCTGAGAAAATTCAAAAGGCCATACTAGATAACATTCCTGTGCTTTTCATAAAATGGTGGAAGTATGTTCTGGAAAAAGAATTTGGTATAGATACTCTGGACATGGTTGAGTTTGCTAGGATATGGTTCAGAGAGGGTGTGGGAACTTATGGTATTCAGGTGTGTATGAATAAGCTGCTCTGACTGTGTTTTATTGGGAGCTTCTTGAAGGACTTCTTTGTGCAATGAGTCCTTTGAATGGTGATGAGGAGCTGATGTCCCAAAAGATGTTATAGCATCATGTTTGTTGATGGTTATATCTGGAAGATGATTAAGATTGGACATGTGGAGTTGGATGCTATGGTCATGTGTTTAGTAGTTTGTTCTGGCAAAGCATGACTACTGTCTTTGAAGACTTCACCAGTTTCAACAACTACTGGTGGATGTAAGAGGAATTGTGATCTCTTGAAGAGACTGGATCTCAGTAAAGCTTTTAAGTAAGCTGAGAATTTGTGGAGTTTGTGACACAGTGTTGAGTTTGGATTTTTTTTGCTGATAGTAAATCCAGTAGTGGAGCATATGTAATACCCTGGTGTCAAGAGTGTCAAGAGTACCCTTGGTGAAGGATGTCTTTGTTTTGGATCTGAAGCTTAGTGCTTACATTATATCTAAGGAGCATCTGCATAGTCATACGGGAGAAGGATGAAGTAGAAGGTTTGCCTTGGATGGAGAATGTAGAGAAGACTGAAGTTGATCAGGAAGTCTGAAGATGAAGATTATGATAGGGAATGACTGTCTGTGGAAAAAGGGACAGTGGTACCAAAATGAATGTGTTCAGCAAGTGTGCTCAAATGTTCATATTCATCTAGAGCATTTGTTAATCATGACAGGGGGAGTACTTGTCTATGGATTTTGCAGCAAAGGGTGTCATAGGACTTACTTGTTGAGGTTTGTCAAATTGTGGCTAAAAAAGGGGAGAAATAGCCAAGAGAGTCAAGAGTATCAAAGAATGTCAAGTGCTGCTAGTTGTGATGCAGAAGTGCAGATATTGAGGGGGGGATTTATTCCATACAACAGAGTATTTGAGTGTTTGTGCAGCATGCTGAAAGCATTGTGAAGTGTAGCTGCTAGTGAAGATATCATAGCATTTGAAGAGTGCAGCCAAGCAGACATCAAAGGGGGAGCTGTGCTGCACATTGTGAGCTATTGACTGCTGCTATGCTGGTTCATGTTTTTGAGGGGGAGCACCAATTGGCTGTTGTCAATAATGAAGATGGTGCTGCAGCAGATCAAGTGATGAAGACTATGAAGATTGTCACACTGCTGCTGATGTTGGAGATTTCAAAATATTGAAGTTATTCCGCTGCTGAAGACTCTGAGGGTTCAGAGGGTGTTTTAGCCAAAATTAGCCAAAGGGGGAGATTGTAAGTTCCTGGATTGGCTGGAATTTTGGTAAAACAACAAGGTGTTCAATGTTGATGTCATGGTGTTGATGTTGCAACATTGTCTTAACACTGGGCTGTGTTAAGTAGTTAAATTGCTGAAGTTGGATGTCTGATGTCACATGGCGATGTTGTGACATTAGATCTGCAGAACTGATAACAGCATGGGCTTGTTGTTATTAGGGCACGCGTGTTAGCTGGAATTGTGGAGAGTGGTTGACTCATTGGATGAGAATATCTTGGGATATATATTTTCTGTTACATGGGAGATTTGATTGCAGGTCTGTTGGAGAATTAAAAGGTTGAAGATTTAAAAAGATTTTGGGGATAAAATCTGTTTTGAAGATTCAGTTTTAATTAACAAATCTGATCAAATATTGTGACAAGTCCAAACCCAATTCAGGATGCTATATAAAGCGCACAAGACCAAAGGAAAAAGTACAGATTGAAGATCAAGAGCAGAGGCTGAGTGTCTTAGATATTTGTACGAATTGTGAGTAACCCATTCAAGTGTGAATTGGTGATCTGTCCTCTCTAAAGCTGTGAAGCAAAGAGAGTTGTATTTCTTGATTAAAGCTGTGAAGCAGAATCAAGGTTTCTCAAAGAGGTTGTTCTTTGAGTGTTTTAGGGATTGAGTAGTGTTCTCATATCTAAGTGGTTTCTTAGGTAGAAAGTCACTAGTAGGAATTAAGATTAGGAGATTGTCAACTGGGTTGTTGAGTCTGTAATTTAATTCTACAAGTAGCGAATTTCATCCCTGGCTTGGTAGCCCCCAGACGTAGGTAGTTAGACCGAAATGGGTGAACAATTTGGTGTGTTCTTCTGTTGTTTATTTTGTCCATTATGCAGAGTGTGTTGTTGTGACATCGCAGTTAACATCACACGTCTGATACCAGAATTTCAGTATCATTATATAATATAATATTATATAATATATGTATTATATATTTATGAATAAGAAGAAAAGAAGTTAATAAGAAAAAGGAAAAGAAGAAAAAGAGAGATAGAAGGAAAGATAGAAAGAGGAAGGGAGGAAGAGAAAAAGAAAAACCTAGAAGTGGAAGTTCTCATCATCATTCATTGTCATCATCCAACAATTTCTTCTTCTTCTTCATTGCAAGGTGAGTTCCATTAGATAATGTAGCTTTTGGGGTAAATATGAGAATATTGGTGGTTATATTTTGTGTTTAAATTTAATTAAATATTGTTTTCATGTTGTAATTGATGAATTGCATGCTTAATAATGTTATAACATGTTTATGTGGGTGTTTTGATGTTGTGTGAACACGTGGGTTAACTTTTTGGCCATGGTTACCTTCCTTTCGCATTTTGTAGATTCTGGATTCTGCTTGAGTCGTCGGGCGAGCTCGAGGCTAGATGATTTTCGTCATCATTGTCGAGCAAGCTTTGGCGAACGGAAAGCGAGCTGCTCGCTGGTTGGTCGTCGGGCGACCATAGCTTAATTTTGGTTCTATATGGGCTTCGCCAAGCGAACCAAAGGCGATCCATCCTCGCTGGCTGCTCACCGGGCGACCATAGCAGAACTTAGGGAGATTATTTTATTAATTAATTGGATTATTTCACATGCATGCTTGGCTATGTTATGAGCTACCTTGTGCTAATTATTACGTGGTTTATGCATGTTTCTTATAAGTAAATGGTTGCTTGTGGCTCATTGTTAACATGAGTTTTGGTTTGACATTTGGTGAGGAACCGTTATTCCAAAAGTCCTATTTGGTGAGGAACCTTTGTTCCAAAAGTCCTATTTGGTGAGGAGCTTGACTCTGAAAGTTCTATTTATCATGAGACCATGAATTTAACAGAGAATGCTTGGTAGAGGATAATGGTGACTATATGCCTTAAGTGCATTGTGTATGTGGAGTATGTTTGACTTCTTTATATTGTTATATGTGTTGCATGTATGATGTATGTGCGGATTGGATGTTTTGATTGTGATATAACATGCTTAAAACAATATGAAGATGAGTGAGGAAACCTAGGCTTGTAACTAGGTAAATGGATTAAAAAGATAACTAAGTTGCAAGTATGACATAGATATAGTAAAAGGTGACATTCATGCAATATGATACCTAGGTGTGTGTCATGGATGGATGGTTACCATAGTTGTGAGTGAGATGCATTATATGGAACATGTTTGGTTGGTGTGTTGTCTTATAATTAAGGTGAATGTGATCACTTTTTGATTGTCGAATGCGATCACGTTTTATTGTATTTTATCACGTAGTAAAAAACAACCCTTGATTTGTGTTGTCCTAAGAGTGATGCGTATGTAGAGCTCCTTTGGGATGTACACACCATTACTTTGACAGGTTTGAGTCCCCATAAGCGTTGGATCATGTCATACCCTAATTTTTATCCATAAGATCACACCTTATTTGCATCTTCACAATTCATCAAGATCACAAACTTGGTTCTCCTCTAGCCCTCTTATCCTTGGGTTTGCCTATGCAGAAATCACCAAACACCTCTTGTGTGTATTCTTTATCTTTCTTATACTTATATGTTACTAACCTCTAATCAAAATACAAAAACATGTGCCTTGTCTTCTTGTGTCTTTTGCAAGGTAGGGTTTTGTATCAAAAGCATCAAGCATGCATCCTCAGTTAGGGTTTGAGTTCTTCAAGTTGAAGTGTGGTTAACCATTGATTCTCATGTGCCTCTACATCAAGGCATGGCCTTTAATCTCAAAGTGAAAAGTTCATGTGTTTATTTCCATGCCTTCATCAACAAGTTACCTCAATAATTGGTAAATTCAATCAAAGGACATTCAAAGGCACATTATTTTGAGTCCATACGATCATCCATGTACCTTAAAATGTAAGAAAAGTCCAAGATCACAAGTTAATTCCAAGAAGTTTGATCTAAAAAGTCAACATTGAAAGTCAAAGTTCAAAGGATCACAACTCCTTCAATTTTCAATATTTTTGAATGCTTATTTTTGAATATAACTCTTCTCAACATCCTCTACAACTTCTCTTTACTTGACAAAAGCCAATTATGCTTGGAGGATTATCAAACGTTTGAAGACATTATAGGTCATTTGTGGACTTAGTGAAATTTTGCATATTTCAAGTGGATTTGCCTCAACTTTCAAGAATCATAACTTCTTCAACTTTCAACATTTGAGGCTGATTCTTTTTGCATAATGTCATTTGAGATTCCCTCTAAAAGTTCGCAATTAACATCACACGTCTGATACCAAAATTTCAATTAGTATCAGAGCAGGCATCCTGTCTGTCTCTGGGTGAGATCTAGGGAAGTTACTTTCTGGTGTAAAGATGGACAAAGAATTTGGAGGATTCGTCAACAGACCCCCTATTTTGGATGGATCCAATTATGACTATTGGAAACCAAGGATGACCACCTTCTTAAAATCCTTGGGCAGCCGGGCTTGGAAGACTGTTATTAAAGAGTGGAAATCACCTGTTGTGTGTGAAAAAGACGATGTTGGCAAAGATAAAAAAGGCACCTCAAAGCCAAAGCCTGAAGAAGAATGGACCAAGGAAGAAGATGAGCTTGCCCTTGGAAATTCCAAAGCTCTAAATGCAATCTTCAATGGAGTGGATAAGAATATCTTCAGGTTAATCAATACCTGTGAAGTTGCTAAGGAAGCATGGGATATTTTGCAGGCTACACATGAAGGAACATCTAGAGTTAAGATGTCAAGACTTCAGCTTTTAACATCAAAATTTGAAGGCCTGAAGATGAAGGAAGATGAGACTATTCATGACTTCCACATGAGTATTCTTAAGTTGGCCAATGCTTCCAGTGCTCTTGGCGAAAAGATGTCAGATGAAAAGCTTGTAAGGAAGATTCTTAGGTCACTTCCTAAGAGGTACAAAATGAAGGTGACTGCTATTGAAGAAGCTCAAGACATCAGCAAGATGAGAGTTGATGAGCTCATTGGATCTCTTCAAATTTTGAGCTTGGGTTAAATGAGGAAGAGCCAGAAAAGAAGCCAAAGAGTATAGCCCTGGTGTCAAATGATGAAGAAGTAAAAGGAAAGAGTTCTGAATCCCAGGAGGATCTATCTCAGGCCATAGTTATGTTGAGAAGACAGTTCACCAAAGTGTTCAAGAGAATGAATAATAACTCCAGGCCTAATGTCAAGAACATATCTTCTGACTCAAGCAAGTCAAAAGAGAAGGATGAAGAGAAAGCTGCCCAAGATAAAGGAGTTCAGTGCTTTGAGTGTGAAGGGTATGGACATGTCAAGAAAGAGTGTCCCATCTTCTTGAAAAAGCAGAAGAAGGGCATGACAGTTTCCTGGTCTGACTCTGATAGTGAAAGTGAAGGTGAGTCAGCAAAGCATGTTAGAGCATTAACATGAGCTGTTGGTTCTGATGATGATTCTAGTGATGGAGAAATAACGTATGAGGAGTTAGCATCTACCTATCAAGAGCTGTGTTTAAAAAGTGCTGAGATTTGTCAAGAAAACAAGTGCCACAAGCAACAGATTGCTCAGCTAGAGAATGAAAAAGCTGACCTGGAAAGTGAAGTTGTACTAGTTAGAGCTCACCTTGATCAAATGACCAAGTCTGTTAGGATGCTGAGCTGCGAAACAGACACACTTAATAAGATCCTTCAGACAGAAAAAGCTGGGATAGGTTATGTGCCTGAGGATAAGGGAACTTCAGAAGAAAGCACTTCAGGTTCAAAGAAGGGAGAGTCACAACTTTTGTCTCAACATCAGCCAAAGAAGCAGGATCCTACACCTAAGAAAGCTGATGTTTCACAACCTAAGATGATTGAGAAGAAGACTGGTCCTAATCAGAAGAGAAAGCAGCCACAAGGAGCTAGTCAGTATATGCCCCCACAATACCACAAGAGCATGCAAGCTGCTCAGTTCAAACAGCACATGTCTCAACATCAGGGGTATGGTTACACCAATGTTGTTCCTCATATCTATGGAAGAAGAAAGCCACACCATCATGGGAGACAATCCAGGAAACAACATTCTCATCCTTCTTATGGAAGAAGATACCAGCATAATAGAAGGCAGGCCAGTTATGGTAGGAGGAGACCACATTATGGATGGCAGCCTAAGCAATCTCATCATGACAAAAGACTCAGAGATGAAAGGGTGAAATGCTTTTATTGTGGAAAGTTTGGACATATGCAGTACTTTTGCTACAAGCTGCATGGATACCCTCAGCTTCAAAATAGATGGAGAGAGTACAAGCCCAAAGTTGTTAAACAATGAGTACCTAAGGAGAAGGTGAAATGCTTATTGACTCACATGGCTGACAAAGAGTTTAAAGAAGGTACATGGTATTTTGACAGTGGGTGTTCCAAACACATGTCTGGATGTAGATCCATGTTTGCTGAAGTCAGTCATTGTCCCTCTCATGAGGTTATGTTTGGCAATGGAGAAAAAGGTGTTGTTGCAGGAGTTGGGAAAGTGAAAGGTGATGGTAGACCTGAACTTGACAATGTTCTGTTTGTCAGTGGTTTAAATGCAAATTTGATCAGCATTAGCCAGTTGTGTGATGGAGGTTACAAGGTAAACTACACTAAGCATGAATGTGTGGTAGCTGATGAGCAGAATTAGGTAGTGATGAAGGGAGTAAGATCCAAAGATAATTGCTATCAGTGGGTACCTCAAGTGGACAGCTTATCTAGTGATGATGCTGTAACATCAGATGGTGACATCAAGTGTGAAAGTATGGTGAAAAGTCAATCTGGGTTAATGACTTATGGTGCTGTTACTCCTAAGATTGATGATGTGTTAAAAACCAACTTGAGTACTTAGTTATGTGAGCAAGATGAAGGAGTCAACAATGCTGATGGAAGGATCAAAAGTTGTGACCTTAAGAAGTGTTGGGAGCTGAATACTTGCAAGGCCAAGAAAGATGACAACCTCACTAATGACTCCTATAGTTCAGAAGAAAAATTTCACAAGTTGACAATCCTTAGGTTGGAAGATGCAGATGTTAGAGCCGATGATGAACTAATTGCAAAAGTGGCTCCTGGGGTTGCTAAATGACTGAAATCAAGGAAGAGGAAAGCTATTGAGTCACCTCCAAAGATGAGAACTGATAAGCAGAAGATCTATGTGGATGGTACTACAAAATCCAGGAGTAAAGTGTTCATCTCTTCCAGAAATAGGAAGATCAGAGATAAGTCTGATGATAATGTCCAGGATATCTCTCAAATGAAGGAAGTCGTTGTTGTTAGAACTTCTGAGAAAATTCAAAAGGCCATACTAGATAACATTCCTGTGCTTTTCATAAAATGGTGGAAGTATGTTCTGGAAAAAGAATTTGGTATAGATACTCTGGACATGGTTGAGTTTGCTAGGATATGGTTCAGAGAGGGTGTGGGAACTTATGGTATTCAGGTGTGTATGAATAAGCTGCTCTGACTGTGTTTTATTGGGAGCTTCTTGAAGGACTTCTTTGTGCAATGAGTCCTTTGAATGGTGATGAGGAGCTGATGTCCCAAAAGATGTTATAGCATCATGTTTGTTGATGGTTATATCTGGAAGATGATTAAGATTGGACATGTGGAGTTGGATGCTATGGTCATGTGTTTAGTAGTTTGTTCTGGCAAAGCATGACTACTGTCTTTGAAGACTTCACCAGTTTCAACAACTACTGGTGGATGTAAGAGGAATTGTGATCTCTTGAAGAGACTGGATCTCAGTAAAGCTTTTAAGTAAGCTGAGAATTTGTGGAGTTTGTGACACAGTGTTGAGTTTGGATTTTTTTTGCTGATAGTAAATCCAGTAGTGGAGCATATGTAATACCCTGGTGTCAAGAGTGTCAAGAGTACCCTTGGTGAAGGATGTCTTTGTTTTGGATCTGAAGCTTAGTGCTTACATTATATCTAAGGAGCATCTGCATAGTCATACGGGAGAAGGATGAAGTAGAAGGTTTGCCTTGGATGGAGAATGTAGAGAAGACTGAAGTTGATCAGGAAGTCTGAAGATGAAGATTATGATAGGGAATGACTGTCTGTGGAAAAAGGGACAGTGGTACCAAAATGAATGTGTTCAGCAAGTGTGCTCAAATGTTCATATTCATCTAGAGCATTTGTTAATCATGACAGGGGGAGTACTTGTCTATGGATTTTGCAGCAAAGGGTGTCATAGGACTTACTTGTTGAGGTTTGTCAAATTGTGGCTAAAAAAGGGGAGAAATAGCCAAGAGAGTCAAGAGTATCAAAGAATGTCAAGTGCTGCTAGTTGTGATGCAGAAGTGCAGATATTGAGGGGGGGATTTATTCCATACAACAAAGTATTTGAGTGTTTGTGCAGCATGCTGAAAGCATTGTGAAGTGTAGCTGCTAGTGAAGATATCATAGCATTTGAAGAGTGCAGCCAAGCAGACATCAAAGGGGGAGCTGTGCTGCACATTGTGAGCTATTGACTGCTGCTATGCTGGTTCATGTTTTTGAGGGGGAGCACCAATTGGCTGTTGTCAATAATGAAGATGGTGCTGCAGCAGATCAAGTGATGAAGACTATGAAGATTGTCACACTGCTGCTGATGTTGGAGATTTCAAAATATTGAAGTTATTCCGCTGCTGAAGACTCTGAGGGTTCAGAGGGTGTTTTAGCCAAAATTAGCCAAAGGGGGAGATTGTAAGTTCCTGGATTGGCTGGAATTTTGGTAAAACAACAAGGTGTTCAATGTTGATGTCATGGTGTTGATGTTGCAACATTGTCTTAACACTGGGCTGTGTTAAGTAGTTAAATTGCTGAAGTTGGATGTCTGATGTCACATGGCGATGTTGTGACATTAGATCTGCAGAACTGATAACAGCATGGGCTTGTTTTTATTAGGGCACGCGTGTTAGCTGGAATTGTGGAGAGTGGTTGACTCATTGGATGAGAATATCTTGGGATATATATTTTCTGTTACATGGGAGATTTGATTGCAGGTCTGTTGGAGAATTAAAAGGTTGAAGATTTAAAAAGATTTTGGGGATAAAATCTGTTTTGAAGATTCAGTTTTAATTAACAAATCTGATCAAATATTGTGACAAGTCCAAACCCAATTCAGGATGCTATATAAAGCGCACAAGACCAAAGGAAAAAGTACAGATTGAAGATCAAGAGCAGAGGCTGAGTGTCTTAGATATTTGTACGAATTGTGAGTAACCCATTCAAGTGTGAATTGGTGATCTGTCCTCTCTAAAGCTGTGAAGCAAAGAGAGTTGTATTTCTTGATTAAAGCTGTGAAGCAGAATCAAGGTTTCTCAAAGAGGTTGTTCTTTGAGTGTTTTAGGGATTGAGTGGTGTTCTCATATCTAAGTGGTTTCTTAGGTAGAAAGTCACTAGTAGGAATTAAGATTAGGAGATTGTCAACTGGGTTGTTGAGTCTGTAATTTAATTCTACAAGTAGTGAATTTCATCCCTGGCTTGGTAGCCCCCAGACGTAGGTAGTTAGACCGAACTGGGTGAACAATTTGGTGTGTTCTTCTGTTGTTTATTTTGTCCATTATGCAGAGTGTGTTGTTGTGACATCGCAGTTAACATCACACGTCTGATACCAGAATTTCAGTATCATTATATAATATTATATTATATAATATATGTATTATATATTTATGAATAAGAAGAAAAGAAGTTAATAAGAAAAAGGAAAAGAAGAAAAAGAGAGATAGAAGGAAAGATAGAAAGAGGAAGGGAGGAAGAGAAAAAGAAAAACCTAGAAGTGGAAGTTCTCATCATCATTCATCGTCATCATCCAACAATTTCTTCTTCTTCTTCATTGCAAGGTGAGTTCCATTAGATAATGTAGCTTTTGGGGTAAATATGAGAATATTGGTGGTTATATTTTGTGTTTAAATTTAATTAAATATTGTTTTCATGTTGTAATTGATGAATTGCATGCTTAATAATGTTATAACATGTTTATGTGGGTGTTTTGATGTTGTGTGAACACGTGGGTTAACTTTTTGGCCATGGTTACCTTCCTTTCTCATTTTGTAGATTCTGGATTCTGCTTGAGTCGTCGGGCGAGCTCGAGGCGAGATGATTTTTGTCATCATTGTCGAGCAAGCTTTGGCGAACGGAAAGCGAGTTGCTCGCTGGTTGGTCGTCGGGCGACCATAGCTCAATTTTGGTTCTATATGGGCTTCGCCAAGCGAACCAAAGGCGATCCATCCTCGCTGGCTGCTCGCCGGGCGACCATAGCAGAACTTAGGGAGATTATTTTATTAATTAATTGGATTATTTCACATGCATGCTTGGCTATGTTATGAGCTACCTTGTGCTAATTATTACGTGGTTTATGCATGTTTCTTATAAGTAAATGGTTGCTTGTGGCTCATTGTTAACATGAGTTTTGGTTTGACATTTGGTGAGGAACCGTTATTCCAAAAGTCCTATTTGGTGAGGAACCTTTGTTCCAAAAGTCCTATTTGGTGAGGAGCTTGACTCTGAAAGTTCTATTTATCATGAGACCATGAATTTAACAGAGAATGCTTGGTAGAGGATAATGGTGACTATATGCCTTAAGTGCATTGTGTATGTGGAGTATGTTTGACTTCTTTATATTGTTATATGTGTTGCATGTATGATGTATGTGCGGATTGGATGTTTTGATTGTGATATAACATGCTTAAAACAATATGAAGATGAGTGAGGAAACCTAGGCTTGTAACTAGGTAAATGGATTAAAAAGATAACTAAGTTGCAAGTATGACATAGATATAGTAAAAGGTGACATTCATGCAATATGATACCTAGGTGTGTGTCATGGATGGATGGTTACCATAGTTGTGAGTGAGATGCATTATATGGAACATGTTTGGTTGGTGTGTTGTCTTATAATTAAGGTGAATGTGATCACTTTTTGATTGTCGAATGCGATCACGTTTTATTGTATTTTATCACGTAGTAAAAAACAACCCTTGATTTGTGTCGTCCTAAGAGTGATGCGTATGTAGAGCTCCTTTGGGATGTACACACCATTACTTTGACAGGTTTGATTCCCCATAAGCGTTGGATCATGTCATACCCTAATTTTTATCCATAAGATCACACCTTATTTGCATCTTCACAATTCATCAAGATCACAAACTTGGTTCTCCTCTAGCCCTCTTATCCTTGGGTTTGCCTATGCAGAAATCACCAAACACCTCTTATGTGTATTCTTTATCTTTCTTATACTTATATGTTACTAACCTCTAATCAAAATACAAAAACATGTGCCTTGTCTTCTTGTGTCTTTTGCAAGGTAGGGTTTTGTCTCAAAAGCATCAAGCATGCATCCTCAATTAAGGTTTAAGTTCTTCAAGTTGAAGTGTGGTTAACCATTGATTCTCATGGGCCTCTACATCAAGGCATGGCCTTTAATCTCAAAGTGAAAAGTTCATGTGTTTATTTCCATGCCTTCATCAACAAGTTACCTCAATAATTGGTAAATTCAATCAAAGGACATTCAAAGGCACATTATTTTGAGTCCATACGATCATCCATGTACCTTAGAATGTAAGAAAAGTCCAAGATCACAAGTTAATTCCAAGAAATTTGATCTAAAAAGTCAACATTGAAAGTCAAAGTTCAAAGGATCACAACTCCTTCAATTTTCAATATTTTTGAATGCTTCTTTTTGAATATAACTCTTCTCAACATCCTCTACAACTTCTCTTTACTTGACAAAAGCCAATTATGCTTGGAGGATTATCAAACGTTTGAAGACATTATAGGTCATTTGTGGACTTAGTGAAAATTTGCATATTTCAAGTGGATTTGCCTCAACTTTCAAGAATCATAACTTCTTCAACTTTCAACATTTGAGGCTGATTCTTTTTGCATAATGTCATTTGAGATTCCCTCTAAAAGTTTGCTTCAAGGGTCAAAAGCCAACTGTGTTTGGAAGGCCATGGAATTCAATGATACATTACAAGTCATTATAGGTCATTGGGACTTAGAATTTTTCAAGTTTACACCATCAGAATTTTGTGCCAACTTCAACATGCCATAACTTTTGATACAAGCATCCAAATGCAATCTTTCTTGGCACATTGTGATATTTGTTATAATGTTAACAAGTTGCAAAAAGAATGGAATCAAAAAGCCTCCCGTGCAAGATGCCCAATTGATTGAAACATGACTACTTAAAGCTGAAAATTCAACATGATCAGATTTTGAAGTTCCTTAATTCTCAATTACAAGCCAATTTACCACGCATGTTCCATCTAAACATGTTTAATGAAGTTCCCTGAAGTTAATTAACACCTAAAACGTAGATTTAAGGCGAGTTTTGAGCAAATGCAAGTCACACTTTCTTCACTATGAGGGTGCACAGGATTTCAATCAAATTTTAATCATTTCACCCCTCTCAACATTCCATCATCATCTCCTATAAATAGAGACCTTATTCCCTTCATTTCACAAGCTTTAGAGAGCCAAAATCACTCTGTAGAAACTCAGAATTTTCTCAAAATTTTCAGAGATCGTGTTTGCTTTTCATGCTCTTCTAGCTGCATTCTTCGTTTTAGTTAGCATCCTTGATATCTCCTGAAGCTATTCCAACCATTTTCAAGTCTTGCAGATAACCAGGAGGGAGCATTGTTGTTGTGTATGGAAGGTGGCTTGTCGAAGTTACTCTTCGTTTTTCTTTATTTATCGCTTTATCGCACTTTAATGATTTTAGTGCTCTAATTGTGTAACATTGGAGACGAGAGTTTGTCATGCCTTATGTTGATGTTGGTTTTTTTAATTTTATTTTGAAGTTTATTACTTTATCTATGAAGTTGCTATGAAATGTTTTTCCGCTAGGTAATGTTCAAATGTCGGATGTGTTTTGAAGGGTGGTCGTTGGTGACACCATAAATTGTGTAAATCTTTTTATATAAGTTCCAGAGTTTAGGGTGTTACATTATTCATATCAGAGCAGGTTGGTCCATCCGGCCAGGTTTTTGACATGTTAAATATTCCCTAGTATATGACATGTGTATGTACACTGTCGATGCATTGTTTCTTCTAATGTCTGTTTACTGGTGTACATAATAATGGACAGAAGAAACGATCGTGCAATTATTGATGCTTTGCAGTCAGTGGTTTAGGTGCTTCAGGGTCAGCAAAATCATTAAAGTGCTAATGATGAATTATGTGGTCTGGATAAATTTCAGAGAAATAATTAGGCGAGTTTCAAGGGCATATATGATCTAGAGGATGCGCAGGCATGACTCAGAGGTATTGAGAAGATTTTTTGAATGATGGATTGCACTAAAGTTCAAAAGGTGCAGTTCGATACTCATATGCTATCTGAGGAGGCCGAAGACTGGAGGGATAATGCGTGCCAGAGACTAAAGGTTATTAGTAGTAAGGTTACTTGGGCTATGTTCAAAGTTCATTTCCTTGAGAAATACTTTTTGGAGGATGTGCGTTGTAAGAAGGAGATCGAATTCCTGGAGCTAAAGCAGGGAAATATGATCGTTGCTGAGTATGCTGTTAAGTTTGAAGAGTTTGTGAAGTTTTTTCCACACTAAAATGGTGCGGCTCCTGAGGGGTCTATGTGTGTCAAGTTTACTAGCGATTTGCGTCCTGAGATCAAGCAAGATATTGGTTATTTGGAGATTTGTCGATTTCTTATGCTGGTGAATAAATGTAGGATATATGATGGGGATAACAAGGCTCATTCTTCTCATTATAGGAGTCTTAGTGAGAAGAAAGGGAAGAATCAGTATTGTGAGAAACCGTATAATGCTCCATCCACATGGAAAACCAATATCTTTATATATAGAGACGTCAATCCAATTAGAAAATCTATTTGGTTCAAACAAATCAATAATACATCCAATCTTCTGCAATATAAACCGTTCTTCCATAACATATGCAATTTCAACAAATCAAATATTTTCAAAGAAAATATTTCTAAAAGAAAATCATCAAATTCTGTAACAGATTACATTTCTCCACGATAAATATTTTTAAAATAAATTATTGGGAAAAACCCAAGTCTCACATTGGTTAAAGATAATGCCCATAAAAGGTTTATATAGAGTGACACCCCCTCACCCTACAAGCTGGTTTTAAAGCCACTTTTATAGGGATGAGTTAGGTGAAACTCTAATTCTATCATGGTATCACTAGCCTATCGATTCGGGTCACCCACCGTTTATATACACACACCAAGCCCAATAATGTTAGACGTGAGAGGGTGTATTGGGAAAAACCCAAGTTTTTAATTGGTTAAAGATGTTGTGTACAAATGTGAGTTGGAAGTCCCACATTGTTTAGAAAAGTGGAGGTTGATCACTTTATAAGTGAGAGGAGTCATACACCTATCACTTAAGGTTTTGAGTGAATATGTGGTGTCTCTCTCACTTGTGTGTTACTCTTGACACAATGTGGATGCTCCTCATGATTACCCTACAGTGGTATCAGAGTCGATGGTTCAATTAAGGGGCCGACTCTTTGTATCGAAAGTCTTTCTGACAATGTGGTGGTCAGCCAGTGTGTTCCGTTGTAGCATCCGCAACGACAGTACAAGTGTATATGGATGAAAGAGTTTCTGCTTGAGGAGGAGCATAGTGGATGGACTCACATTGCTTAAAAAAGTGGACGTTGAACACTTTATAAGTGAGATGACTCATACACCTATTATCTTAAAGTTTTGAGTGAATATGTGTTATCTCTCTCACTTGTGTATTGCTCTTGACCCAATGTAGACACTCTCTATGATAATCCAATAAAAGATAATGCCCACAAAGGGTTTATATGTTTATATAGAATAACACCCCTCATTCTACAAGTCAGTTTTAAAGTCAATTTTATAGGGATAAGTTATATCAAACTCTAATTTTATCACATATCATTTAAATTTTAAAGGAAGTAAATCTTTTCAAAATTAATTATACAGTAATTGAATCTCAAATCTTAAAAAAAAAAATTGTGCATTAGTGAATAATTGAGTCAATATGTAACAACTTTCGTGATATCTTGTTTAATATGTTTTCGCTTAAAAATAAATCAATTCATTTGTAATAATATACTTGTTTAAGGGAGGAAAACTTGCATGGAAACAAACTTAAATGCTTATTGTTACAAACAACCAATAAGAAAGAGAGAAAATATTTAATTTATTTAAAATTTATTTTATTTTTAAATTGGATTCATGGGTGGTTGTGATTATGAAGGAGAGAGAATATTATATTTTTATTTTTAATTAATTAAAAAAATGTGATTGGTTGTTTGTAAAACCAAGTGTTATGTTTGTTCCTATCTAAGTTTTTTCCTGTTTAAGGAACTGTTTTTAAGTTGTTAAGATAGTTTTCGTTTAAACATGTTCTTGTTAGACATGCACACAAGGTTGTCTATTATAAATAGTAGATTAATCTTTAGTTCATTTCTTCCAAAAACACTAGCCCATAATATTCAAACATATGCTCTATCAAGATTCACTTTATTCGATGCACTGTGAACAAAATTTGTTACTTTATGTTAAATTCAAACAATCTTTTACATTAGTTTTTAATCATTTTATATATTTGTCATTGTATTTTATTAGCTGTATTCCTAGTCCTATCGGAACAACACCCTTAAAACTCAATTAATCCATTAAGTTTAATATTTTAAAACCGTATCATGATCAACTCATAACCCCTAACGATTTCACTCGAATCTTAGATATATAACTTGTGAAATCTATTTATTTATAAAAAGTATTTTGCCGACGACATGTTTCAATGGCCACACATATTTAAAAGCAAAATAATAATGAATTATTTCAAAATCAAAATATTCAACAAGAAATCCTCATTAATACAATGATATACTAAGTAGTAGTAGACTAGTAGTAGTAGTACAAAAGAAGTGAATACAATAGACAAGAAGTAGTAGTACAAAAGAAGTGAATACAATAGAGTAATAGACAAGAATTGAAAATAACACTATAACTCAACAGGTATTGAAAACGTACAGATTTTATTTTCCATGTTGTTCAGACCACAGTGACTAAGGAATACTAATATTTTTATTATTAATACATGGTAATGTTTTGGATATTTATGATAAAAGATTCTAAGTCCAAATTCCATTTAAGGTAGTTTTTGTTTTTCTATGGGCACTTGCGTTTGCCACCACGAGTAGTCAAGCTGGCATAACAGGGACACTTTTCTTGGTTTCCAGCCGTGCCAGGTGGCACGCAGTTACATCTTCTACAACATGTCCCACATGCTCTTCGACACAATCTTGGTCGAGATGATAAACGGCACCTTGCAACACATGCTCCATTACAATCTGAAATATGTAATCACGTTTTCAAATTAATCAAAATTATAATCACACACATATATATTTAATACTCTTATATTATATTATGCATGAATTTGTAAGTTATAGTTGTACCTATTTTCTGAAGAAGAGAGCCTTGAGTTTTAGTATTTTGCTGCAGTTCATAAAAAACATACATAAATTAATAAAAGACTATATTAAAAGTGATTAGTTAATGAACAAAAAATATATACATACCGATTGCTCTGCTGCATCAACAAGATGGAGAAGGAGAAGTGATGCAAGAAGTGAAGCAGCTAGAAGCTTAGAGAAAGCCATGATTGAGAGAATGGAAATTAAGTTTGTGAAATGAGAGATATTATGAGGTAGTATTTATAGCTGATGAGACAAGCTTTAGGAAATTAATAGTAACAACATTTGCTAGCTGGAGTACTGCTTTTTTTACACTCGTGTCACTAGATCATGATAGATATATGCAAGTGGCAAAAAAGAGTGGGTCTAATTTGGAGGCTACCAAGATGGTAAAGAGCAATTGCATGGTGGATAGACAAGACAATGAAGTGGGACGAGGATGGTTTTTAACTTTGTATTCAAACTGAATCTTCTGATAAACAGATAAATATTCCCTTGTGATTTTCAATGAATGAGAAAAATTCAATTTAAAGGATATACGAGAACTCTCACGACTTGGTATTTTATTAAAGACATCTTAAAAATTCTCACGACCTTGTTATTTAAAAAAAGACATCTTGAAAAATTGAAAACACTCACTAACATTTTTTCATACTACGGTTTTACTACTATGAAATAGATTTTTCACTTCGGTTGAAACAAACACTACTACGGAAAACCTATTTAACAACGGTTGAGAAAAATGTATAATCACGTGGGCGCAGACATTGTTATGTAGAGTGTCGTTGTAAAATGATACGTACTTACTAAGACTGCCCATTAACCGTTGTAATAACCTAGAAACAACGCGCCCTATCACAACGGTTTTTCAAACGAACCGTTGTGATAAATATAATGGACGTTGGTTCGATTCCCAACTGCGCCGTTTTGATATTTATTTTTATTCTAGACAACGCACGGGATATTATTACGGTTATGATGTATAACCGTTGTTATATATTCTGCTGGATTAACAAATATCATTCTGCTTTTATATATAATCCCATTTTTTAACCTATATTATTGTTCATCATATCACAACCGTAAATACAACCCACATTTGTGATAAAGTTTTCATTCAAGTACTTTTAATAAGAATTGTGTGCCATATCGAAGACAACAAATTGCAAGTTTCATATAAAGTTTCATAAGTGCAAGTTTCATATTTAATACATCTAAATTAAACTCCTGAATATTGAAGACAACAAATACACTTTTAAGTTTTAATTATCAAATCTAAATGTCCTAGCTAACATAAAATTACTCCAAATATACAGTTCTACATCATCATCATCTGAATCGACCGTAGCTGTCCCCCTTCTCTTTCTTCTTGATCTCCTTATTCTCCTCCTGATTCGTATTCCTTGCAAGGCGACCGCCTGTTGGGTCTGTACATCTTGTTCGGGTTGGACAACTGGTTGGGCCTCTACAGCCTCTACGACCTGGACAACTTCTTTGACATCTACATCATCTACGACCTGAACAACTTCTTGGACATCTACAACATCTTTAACCACACGCACAGTTTGTTGGACTTCTTGGACAACTTCTTGAACATCTACAGTTTGTTGGACTTGGACTGCATTGTTGGAACTCATTTTTATTATTCCTCTTCAATGATGCTGCTTGTGTGATGGTAAGGAATACATAATTTTTAGGGTTAATTGTACGATACCCCCTGCCAATAGGGCGAGATTTGATTTCCCCCCTCCCCCTCAAGGTTTTTTTATGGACGCCCCCTCATAAAACCAAACCCAACCTTTTACTACACCCTTTTACCACACCCCTACATTTGTGGTTTTGTGTATGTGAACTCATCTTCATTCACGGGTTTGTGTATGTGAAATCATCTTCAACAAATTCTAGGGTTTTTCTTCCCTTTCCTTCCTCAATTCGTGAATCATTATCGTCATCCCCTCTAGCCATTATTCGTTCATTCGTGAATCATCATCGTCATCAATGTCTATTGGAAGCAGCAAAAATTCAGTTTCATTTCTAGGTTTACCCAGATGTGGTTGTGATAGAGCAATGAAGATGCGGGTCTCCAACACAAGTAAAAATCGCAATAGAAAGTTTTGGAAATGCCGCAATGCTGGGGTAAGTATCTTTCTGGATTAATTGGCAAAATGTGAATTCAAGGTTTGATTTTTAGCAATGTTAATAGTTGTGTAATTCCAATTTTGTAGACTGGGAATGGCTGTGAATTATTCTTATGGGATGATGAAATTGGAGACTCAAGAAGCGTTTTTGGCACAATTTGTAAGAAGTGTGAGATCCTACAAGAGAATTTTGATGCAGTTACAAAGAAATTGGAGAAGTCGAAGACGAAGCTTGAAGCACAAAGAAGTATTAATATGAAGTTCAAGATAGCAATTGTGTTGTGTTGTTTGATTATTGCTCTTTTGGTTAACTCTGTGTAAAACAATATGGTTATGTAACTTAATGTAAACCAGTTGTTAGCATTTAGCAGTAAGCATTATGTTTCTGTAGCTTTATGTAATTATGTATCAATGGAATGGAAAGATTTATGGTGTAGATTTATGGTGTAACCTATTAATTTTCTGGTGTAATAAGAATGATGTTTAAGAGCCTGTTTAATTTCTGGTGTAATATGAATGATGTTTAAGAGTCTGTTTAATTTCTGGTGTAATATGAATGATGTTTAAGTTGCGTCAAACATTACAAAAGTGTTTTGTATCTTGCAGTAAAACAACAAGTATGTGTAACAAAAGTTGGTAACATTTGCATCACAAAATTTGCTGTCAAACATTACAAAGTCCGCTGTCAAACATCAATACTATGATGTGTTACATCACAAAACAAACTAACACCAAAAGTGTGCATAATTCAAACATGACAAAAGAAACTAGCACCAAAAGTGTGCATAAGTCAGACATTACAAATGTTATCAAGCTGTCATAAACATTACAAATGTTGTACAATCATAAAAGATGATAGATCATAAATTGATTTTTTCTTTGGAGCCTTCTTAGGAGTACTCTTTGAACCCTTTTTTGGAGTGGTCTTTGGAGTCTTTTTTGGAGTAGTCTTTGGAGCCTTCCTTGTAGCTTGTGAGGCATTACTTTCTCCTTTTTCATTCAAGCACAGAGGTTGGTTTGGGTCAGAACCAGGACCAGTGAAATATTTTGGTTTTTAAAACCAATTTTCCTTAATTCTCTCACTTGATCTCTTTTTCAATGGTTTGAATTCTTGTTTGACCTTAGCCTTGCCCTTATCTTTGGTACATGTTGATCTGATACTTGTTGTTGTTTGTACACTTGTAGTAATGTCGGGTAGGCTTGAAATCATATCATCAGTGATGTCCCCAAACAATGAAGCCTCACTTTGTGTAGCACCAGCTGTGACAGTTGCACCAGATGTCTCATTTGTTTGTGTAGCACCAGCTGTGACAGTTGCACCAGATGTCTCATTTGTTTGTGTAGCACCAGCTGTGACAGTAAAACCAGAGGTTTCATTTGGTTGTGTAGCACCAGTTGTGACATTTGCACCCGATGTTTCATTTATTTGTGTAGCACTAGTTGTGACAGTTGCACTAGTGTTCCTTTTCTGTACATAACAAAGGAGTCAAATTAACAACCATTGAACATATAACAATACATCTAATCCATTCACACATAACAAACTAGTCACATACCTTTCTTTTCAAGGCATTTGGATCTTGCCTTTTGCTCTTGCATGACTTCACATTATGTCCAAACTTGTCACACTTAGTGCATCTGTAAGATACACCAGGAAGCCTCCTTCTAGCACCTTCCTCACCAGTCTCCCTAATCCTTAATTTTCTTGGTCTACCAAGGCCCTTTTTGTAGTTAGGAGGAAGGAGCTCTTCACTCTCAATCTCAGGCCACATGGCATACTTTTCCCTGGTGTAACATTCATGAACAAAGCTTTCTGGGTTCTGCTGCCAATATCCTAATGCAGCAACAACATGTCTGCATGGAATACCAACTAACTCCCAAAAATTACAACTGCAGGACCTTTTAGCTATGTCAACAATGAATTCCTGTCTGTTATAACAATGAGTGACCTGGAATTTTTCTTCCATAACCCAAGTTGGTAACCATTGACCACTCATAGCTACCTCAGTATCTAATCTTTTCCTAGGAATTGACATAACTTTGTGTGGCCACTTTTCAAGTTTCAAGGTGGAATTACTACACCTATTCATCAGATATTTCCTAATCCATTCACACATTGTCAATACAGGTTTATCTCTAGCAATTAGAATTGTGGCATTAAAAGATTCAGCAATGTTATTCATCAATACATCACACTTAGGATAAAAACTAAAAGCATGTTTACACCAAATTTTAGGAGGAACTCCCACAAGAGCAGTCGTCATTTCATCCTCACTATCGTTCAACCTTTCAGGAACCTCTTCATCACTGCCATCTAACTCAGTCATTTCATTCACACAACTAGGATTGCTTCTACTTCCCATTGCATCGTGTTCCAAAAACATTTTCCCATCAACTTGATTCGCACAAGCATAAGCAGCGAAATCATAAGCATCATCATCATTCTTAATCTGGAAATGATTAGGATCTATTTCTGGGATTTTGGTCCACAACCTATACGACCCAACTAATTAACCCCACCCATTTACTAAATTTTCAATGTGAGCCATACTCCAGTTATCTACGTGTTCCACAGAAATCAAAGTCGTAACACCACCCATGTAATTCGTCTCTCCATCACTTAGCATTACAAACTCTCCACCGTGATGAAAAACGGTGTTAAACAATTCACGTTTCTGTCAATGCAAGAAAATCTATTACAATCAATGTTAAATTAAAATAACAAAGCTTTGGATTAATACTTACCTGAGACGATTCGCCGATTTCTTCGCATTTCACAGCCATGGCTTCGTCGTCTTCTTCGCAAACTAACCTTTGAACTGAAACCTAATTTCACGGGGGGAAATTAAGAATGGGATTTTGAATGATTTCACATACACAAAACCACAAATGTAGGGGTGTGGTAAAAGGGTGTAGTAAAAGGTTGGGTTTGGTTTTATGAGAGGGCGTCCATAAAAAAAAAATTTGAGGGGGAAAAATCAAATCTCGCCTTATTGACAGAGGGTATCGTACAATTAACCCTAATTTTTATTATTAATGCATGGCAACCTTTTGGATATTTATGATAAAAGATTCCAAGTCCAAATTCCTATTAAGGTAGTTTTTGTTTTTTTAAGGGCACTTGCATTTGCCACCATGAGTAGTCAAGCTGGCATAACAGGGACATTTTTCTTGGTTTCCAGCAGTACCAGGTGGCACGTAGTTACATCGTCTACAACATGTCTCACATGCTCTTCGACACAATCTTGGTCGAGATGATAAACGGCACCTTGCAACACATGATCCATTACAATCTGAAATATGTAATCACGTTTTCAAAACTAATCAAAATTATAATCACACACATAGTTTATATTAAATACTCTTATATTATATTATGCATGAATTTGTATGTTGCAGTTTTACCTATTTTCTGAAGAAGAGAGCCTTGTGTTTTTGTATGTTGCTGCAGATCATCAAAAACATACATAAATTAATAAAAGACTATATTAAAAGTGATTAGTTAGTGAACAAAAACTATATACATACCGATTATCTGCTTCATCAACAAGATGGAGAAGGAGAAGTGATGCAAGAAGTGAAGCAGCTAGAAGCTTAGAAAAAGCCATGATATTGAGAATGTTAATTTTGTGAAATGAGAGATATTATGAGGTAGTATTTATATCTGATGAGACCAGCTTTAGGAAATTAATAGTAACAAAATTTGCTAGCTGGAGTACTGCTTTTTTTACACTCGTGTCAATAGATTATGATGGATATATGCAAGTGGCAAAAAAGAGTGGGTCTAATTTGGAGGCTACCAGAGATGGTAAAGAGAAATTGCATGGTGGATAGACAAGACAATGAAGTGGAACGAAAATGGTTTTTAACTTTGTATTCAAACTGAATCTTCTACTAAACTGATAAATATTTCCTTGTGATTTTCAATGAATGAGAAAAATTCAATTTAGAGGATATGCGAGAACTCTCACGACTTTGTATTTTATTAAAGACATCTTAAAAATTCTCACAACCTTGTTATTTAAAAAAAAACATCTTGAAACATTGAAAACACTCACTAACATTTTTTCATACGACGGTTTTACTACTGTGAAATAGGTTTTTCACTTCGGTTGAAACAAAGCTTTTATCTTAGTTTAATGGGCAAAATAACAAAAGGTGTAATAGATAGTTTCCACTTTTTTTCTTTTTTTGAAAAGGCATACAAATCAATGATATAAATAAAGGAGAGACACAAAGGCCAACAGTACAGAGAGTCCCGAGAAAAGCACAAGGAGTACCAACACCCAGCAAAAGAAACAACACAAAAAAATACAAGAAAGAAAACCCCCCAAGCAAAAAACCCTACCCGCACACACAAACAGCTACAAGGAAAAAGCAAACAGAAAGATCCTAACAAAACACAAAGCTAGAGCTAACCAATACAGGACCACCTGAAGAATCAAGGAGCCACAGAAGGAACCAACAAAAACACAACCAATGGAGGTCGAAACCGCTCACCTCCCTAAAGGTTAAGAAACAGGATATGATTCTCCAGCCAGACCAAGAAGACACAAGAGTTGTCAGCTGACCTATTAAGATACCATTTTCAAGCCAAGAAGATGCACCTATCCTCCACTTCTTTTTTTGAGTCACCAAAATCCGAAGAAAACTATATCGTTCTAGGATTTCCAAATCGACCAAATCACGACATACCAAAACATCGTCAACCCCCATAAACCTAAGAGCACCAGAAGGACTGTTAAACATCTCAAAAGAGTAATAAGGTTACCAAGCATCACAATGCACTACCTAACCACCTAAAGATCCTATATCATAAGGACGATACAAACTCATAAGTCACAAAAAGATGAGAGGCAGACTAAACAAAAAGGGAACAAAAGAGACAAGAAATAGTCCCAGAGGTCAGAGGGACACCCCTCTTAAGTAAATAAACTCTGGTAGGAATACAATCCTGGATAAGCTGCCAAGAGAAAACTAAGACTTTAGAAGGGGCCCAACTATACCAAATGGCTGGGATAGGCAAATCAACTAAACCAATCTAGCGATCAGGGGGTACCAAATGGTTGTGACATCAGACAACCAACTAAACTCTTAACACAGCCTAGTGTTAAGACTCAATGTTGTGACATCACCCGTATGACATCAAACATTAAACAGCTTCACTACTTAACACAACCCAGTGTTAAGACTCAATGTTACAACATCACCACCTTGATATCAACATTGAACAACTTTGTTTTACCAAAATTCCAGCCAATCCAAGAAACTAACAAACTTGATTAATTCTAGGTTTATTTTTTAGAATTAGATTAACTTTTCTTATTAATTTTTAATCTTGATTTTAATTAGCATTTTAATTCTAACTTAGACTATTTTGATTAATTTCTGATTAATTCCTGATTACTTCTTTGTACTTAAACTTCTCCTAACTTTGTTCTCGTATTCCATTTTCTCTTTGTGATTGCGTGGCTTCGTGGTTACTTGTTGATTACCTTGGTATTCACATGGTCCCCTTAGGATTCCTAGCTCCACTTAATTTTTGATTAAGCTGGAGGTAGGAGAGACATTAGGCTAGCAATCCAAGCATGATAACATTAGATAGATTTCCCTCCTGATCCTGACCTTAGGGCCATCTTTGCATGATAACTTGTAGGACTAAGTTTCCCCCTTAGACCTTTCGTAAGTCCCGATTCTTTTCTCTCGCACCTTTGCGATCGAGACCGTTCCAGTTTTTCGCAGTCCCACGAACTACGGACGCTCTGATTTCCTTTCTCTGGTTAGATTGAGGATACATAGGCACAAGACGATGATGTCTTGGCGAGCACCCTTCCACCCTTTTCCCGTAGTCCCACGAACTACGGACGCTCTGATTTCCTCTCTCTGGTTAGATTGAGGATACGTAGGCACAAGACGACGATGTCTTGGCGAGCACCCTTCTCCCATTTCTGTAGTCCCACGAACTACGGACGCTCTGATTTCCTCTCTCTGGATAGATTGAGGATACGTAGGCACAAGACGACGATGTCTTGGCGAGCACTCTTCCACCTTTCTTCCGTAGTCCCACGAACTACGACTGCTCTGATCTCATCCTTCTGGTTAGATTGAGGATACGTAGGCACGAGATGCGATATCTTGGCGAGCACACTAACAACTAACTTCCCCTCTTCTCTCGCACCCTTGCGATCGAGACCAACCTGATAACCGAGTCTTTTCTCTCGCCCCCGATGCGATCAAGACCTTTCTAACCCGTAGGTCGAACTACGACTGCTCTGATTTCCTCTCTCTGGTTAGATTGAGGATACGTAGACACAAGACGACGATGTCTTGGCGAGCAACCTCTCCCTTAGTGCGTAGTCCTTCGAACTACGTTGACTCTGATTCTTCGTTCGTCCACGAAGATACGTAGGCATTAGATTGCGATGATCCATGCGAGTCCGTCTTTGTTTCCCCCTCCCCCATTTCTGTTTAGCCGTAGACTTTAGGATAACTCACCCTTTGATTAGACAACAAGCATGGATCCCATCGAGTACGATGGACGCGTGGGGGTGCTAATACCTTCCCCTCGCGTAACCGACTCCCGAACCCGGACTATGGTTGCGATGACCATGTCTTCTCCCTTTCTAGGTTTCTTCAATCCTTTCATTTCCCATGCGTCGGGATAAATAACGTTCGGTGGTGACTCGTCTGTTCTTGTTTCTCGCCGGTTGTTTTTTCGCAGTTGCGACAACTGGTGTACAGAGTAATGGACAGAAGAAACGATCGTGCAATTATTGATGCTTTGGAGTTAGTGGTTTAGGCGCTTCAGGGTCAGCAAAATCATTAAAGTGCTAATGATGAATTCTGTGATCTGGATAAATTTCAGAGAAATAATTAGGCGAGTTTCAAGGGCATATATGATCTAGAGGATGCGCAGGCATAACTCAGAGGTATTGAGAAGACTTTTTGAATGATGGATTGCACTAAAGTTCAGAAGGTACAGTTTGATACTCATATGCTATCTGAGGAGGCCGAAGACTGGTGGGATAATACGTGCCAGAGACTAGAGGTTGTTGGTAGTAAGGTTACTTGGGCTATGTTCATAGTTCATTTCCTTGAGAAATACTTTTTGGAGGATGTGTGTTGTAAGAAGGAGATCAAATTCCTTGAGCTAAAGCAGGGAAATATGATCGTTGCTGAGTATGCTGTTAAGTTCAAAGAGTTGGTGAAGTTTTTTCCACACTAAAATGGTGCGGCTCCTGAGGGGTTTATATGTGTCAAGTTTACTAGCGATTTTCATCCTGAGATCAAGCAAGGTATTGGTTATTAGGAGATTTGTCGATTTCCTATGCTGGTGAATAAATGTAGGATATATGATGGGGATAACAAGGCTCATTCTTCTCACTATAGGAGTCTTAGTGAGAAGAAAGAGAAGAATCAGTATTGTGAGAAACCGTATAATGCTCCATCCACATGGAAAACCAATATCTTTATATATAGAGACATCAATCCAATTAGAAAATTTATTTGGTTCAAACAAATCAATAATACATCCAATCTTCTGCAATATAAATCGTTCTTCCATAACATATGCAATTTCAACAAATTAAATATTTTCAAATAAAATCTTTCTAAAAGAAAATCATCAAATTCTATAACAAATTACATTTCTCCATGATAAATATTTTCAAAATAAATTATTGGGAAAAACCCAAGTCTCACATTGGTTAAAGATAATGCCCATAAAAGGTTTATATAGAGTGACACCCCCTCACCCTACAAGCCGGTTTTAAAGTCACTTTTATAGGGATGAGTTAGGTGAAACTCTAATTCTATCAAGATATCACGAGCCTATTGATTCGGGTCACCCACCGTTTATATACACACACCAAGCCCAATAATGTTAGACGTGAGAGGGTGTATTGGGAAAAACCCAAGTTTTTAATTGGTTAAAGATGTTGTGTACACGTGTGAGTTGGAAGTCCCACATTGTTTAGAAAAGTGGAGATTGAGCACTTTATAAGTGAGAGGAGTCATACACCTATCACTTAAGGTTTTGAGTGAATATGTGGTGTCTCTCTCACTTGTGTGTTACTCTTGACACAATGTGGATGCTCCTCATGATTACCCTACAGTGGTATCAGAGTCGATGGTTCAATTAAGGGTCCGACTCTTTGTATCGAAAGTCTTTCTGACAATGTGGTGGTCAGACAGTGTGTTCCGTTGTAGCATCTGCAACGACAGTACAAGTGTATATGGATGAAAGAGTTTCCGCTTGAGGAGGAGCATAGTGGATGGACTCACATTGCTTAAAAAAGTGGAGGTTGAACACTTTATAAGTGAGATGACTCATATACCTATCATTTTAAGGTTTTGAGTGAATATGTGTTATCTCTTTCACTTGTGTATTGCTCTTGACCCAATGTAGATGCTCTCTATGATAACCCAATAAAAGATAATGCCCACAAAGGGTTTATATGTTTATATAGAATAACACCCCTCATTCTACAAGTCAATTTTAAAGTCAGGATGAGTTATATCAAACTTTAATTTTATTACATATTATTTAAATTTTAAAGGAAGTAAATCTTTTCAAAATTAATTATACAGTAATTGAATCTCAAATGTTTAAAAAAATTTGTTCTAACATTTTATTTTTCATATGAGGAATCTTATATTTGTTGGAACCTCTTGCTTTCATGATTTCAATCATGCACAACTACAAACTTAAAAATATATGATTTGACTTCAGAGCTGAAAATTCTTCAAATGATTTCTCAACTGCAAGCAAAAACTCATCCACTAATTTAGATGATTCCTTATACTATAAGGATTTAATAGCACTAAAAAATCCAAGATCTAAAATATTTTAATCTTGAGAATTCGCAGGCTGACATATCATTTGAATATCAAATTGATCTTGTGATGCTACTCTATGAACATTTTCATCATCACAATCAATGTGAGTTATTGCATTGTCTTATTGAATAAATAATGGACGATATATATATATCCTTTCTTGGACATTTTTCCTTGTTGGCAGGTAAGACTTTGTTGAGCAATAAAGTCTATACAATTTGTTTATTAATCAAAGGTATTGGGTTGGTCTCTAGTGTTCCTGCAACACTATTAATACTAGACCTCTTAGCTGACTCTTGTGTGACAAAAGGAAATACACCAATTTTTCGAGGGAATATTTCATTTTCTTGTGCATCAAATCTTGGACGAGCTATTGCAACTAAGAACATGACTTTTCCAATAAAATTCTTACTTTTACAGTTGCGTATAAGATCTTCTTCATCTTGTAGTAAGTAATAATTCTCGAATTCCTTTGTCATATAAAACCATTTCTCATCAATATGAACAACATTATACATCCTTGAGAAAATTGGATCATGTGGGAAATTTTCTCTTTCAAGCATTGATATGCAAAAATGCAATCTAGCTTTTGTATTCTCTTCATATATAGAATGTTTTATATCATTTGAATGTTTTCGTATGACTCCAAACTTTAGACACCGATGTATTCTGGCTGAACTCACTTTCAACAACCAAAAAAGGGCTCTAATCGTTATTCTTTGAGACAAAGGAATATTACGAATTTGAGAGAAATCAAGTTCAACTCTTTTGCAACCACAATTTTTTGTTGAATTGTGAGATATACCACCAGCACATGCACCACCAGTTTTTTCTTGTTTTCAAATACGGTGAACTGTACGTATGGAAGTTAAAAATTGTGATACCCCCAATTTTGTCACCTTTTTCCAATTTTCTTCTGGAACTCTTATCCAAAAGAAACTCGTATATGGCTCTTCTTTCATCATTACATAACTTTCTTTTTTTACATAACTTCATCACCTATTATTAGACCTTATTTTATTGTTAACTAGCCATTATGCATTATGTAATCGTTAAAGGCTAAGCTGTTGTTTTAGTTTTATTTCGTTTTCTTGCATCGCACACTATCTTATATAAATTTGTATTGCTGTTTGTATCAGTAGTAATTGGAATACAACATTTTTCCCTTTACATTCCATTATGGTATCAGTAGAATAATTATGTTTTCTGTACCTTTTCTTCCCTATTTTTTCATTTCTTGATCTTCATCTTCTTTCTTTCACCATGCTGAAACCGATAAAGAAGATTTTTCAACCACCTCAAACAACACCAACACATGCAAGAATCCTGCACTGAATCATTCCAGCCCCTACTATCTTCATCCTGCATAAAATTCTGGAACCATTCTTGTTTCCCCACCATTATCCAAAAACAATTATGAGTCTTGGAGTCGCTCCATGAAACGGGCCCTCCTTAGCAAAAACAAAATCAAGTTCATCAATGGTAAGATCATTGCTCCTGATGAAGCTGGTCCTCTCTATGACACATGAGAACGCTGCAACAACATTGTCCTTGCTTGGATTTCGGCTACCCTTTCTCCAGACATAACACAAAGCACCATTTATGTTGATAACGGTGCTTAACTATGGACGGATCTTCAACATCGTTTCTCAAAAACTGATCACTTTAGTTTATCAGATTTGTTACAGCATATTCATTCCATGCGCCAAGGAAAAAAAAAATCTGGCACGACGTATTTCAATGATCTCAAAACTCATTTGGGAAGACCTAAATCCTATGAGTTCTTCCTTCCTGCACCTGTGGTGCTCTTGCTACAATCAAGAAACAACGCGATATGGAGTACATGATGTGTTTCTTGAAAAGTTTAAATGACAACTACACCACTATCAAGTCTCAAATTCTCATGATCGAGCCCCTTCCCGATGTTTCTAAAGTTTTCTCCTCAATCTTTCAACAAGAACAGCAAATCTCTGCATCTTCTATTTCAGATCCTTCCAATGTTATCATGGCTCAATCCCAAGATATGACTTTCCAAAAATTCAACTCCAAGCCTAGAATATAAAAAAAAAAAACAACAAATTGTAGTAACAATAATAAAAAAAAATTAAAACTGTTATAAAAATATACCGTGTCATATGATAAATTACTTGATAGTGAAAGGGCTTAAATTTAACCGCTTAAAAATAAATCAATTCATATGTAGTAATAGACTTGTTTAAGAAACTGTTTTTAAATTGTTAAGACGGTTTCCGTTTAAACATGTTCATGTTAGACATGCACACAAGGTTGTGTATTATAAATAGGAGACTAACCTTTAACATGAGTTCATTTCTTCCAAAAACACTAGGCCATAATAATGAAACATATGCTCTATCAAGATTCACTTTATTCGATGCAATGTGAACAAAATTTGTTACTTTATTTTAAATTCAAATAATCTTTTACATTAGTTTTTAATCATTTTATATATTTATCATTGTATTTTATTAGCGGTATTCTTAGTCCTATCGGAACAACACCCTTGAAACTCAATTAATCCATTAAGTTTAATATTTTTAAACCGTATCAATTCAGAACCTCTAACAATTTCACTCGAATCCTAGATATATAACTTGTGAAATCTATTTATTTATAAAAACTATTTTGCCGACGACATGTTTCAATCGCCACAAATATTTAAAAGCAAAATAATAATGAATTATTTCAAAATTAAAATATCCAACAAGAAATTCTCATTAATACAAATGATACTAAGTAGCAGTAGTAGTACAAAAGAAGTGAATACAATAGACAAGAATTGAAAATAACACTATAACTCAACAGATATTGAAAACGTACAGATTTTATTTTCCATGTGGTTCAGACCACAGTGACTACGGAATAATATTTTTATTATTAAATGCATGGTAACCTTTTGGATATTTATGATAAAAGATTCTAAGTCCAAACTCCATTTAAGGTAGTTTTTGTTTTTCTATGGGCACTTGCGTTTGCCACCATGAGTAGTCAAGCTGGCATAACAGGGACATTTTTCTTGGTTTCCAGCAGTGCCAGGTGGCACGCAGTTACATCTTCTACAACATGTCCCACATGCTCTTCGACACAATCTTGGTCGAGATGATAAACGGCACCTTGCAACATATGCTCCATTACAATCTGAAATATGTAATCACGTTTTCAAATTAATCAAAATTATAATCACACACATATATATTTAATACTCTTATATTATATTATGCATGAATTTGTAAGTTATAGTTGTACCTATTTTCTGAAGAAGAGAGCCTTGAGTTTTAGTATTTTGCTGCAGTTCATAAAAAACATACATAAATTAATAAAAGACTATATTAAAAGTGATTAGTTAATGAACAAAAAATATATACATACCGATTGCTCTGCTGCATCAACAAGATGGAGAAGGAGAAGTGATGCAAGAAGTGAAGCAGCTAGAAGCTTAGAGAAAGCCATGATTGAGAGAATGGAAATTAAGTTTGTGAAATGAGAGATATTATGAGGTAGTATTTATAGCTGATGAGACAAGCTTTAGGAAATTAATAGTAACAACATTTGCTAGCTGGAGTACTGCTTTTTTTACACTCGTGTCACTAGATCATGATAGATATATGCAAGTGGCAAAAAAGAGTGGGTCTAATTTGGAGGCTACCAAGATGGTAAAGAGCAATTGCATGGTGGATAGACAAGACAATGAAGTGGGACGAGGATGGTTTTTAACTTTGTATTCAAACTGAATCTTCTGATAAACAGATAAATATTCCCTTGTGATTTTCAATGAATGAGAAAAATTCAATTTAAAGGATATACGAGAACTCTCACGACTTGGTATTTTATTAAAGACATCTTAAAAATTCTCACGACCTTGTTATTTAAAAAAAGACATCTTGAAAAATTGAAAACACTCACTAACATTTTTTCATACTACAGTTTTACTACTATGAAATAGATTTTTCACTTCGGTTGAAACAAACACTACTACGGAAAACCTATTTAACAACGGTTGAGAAAAATGTATAATCACGTGGGCGCAGACATTGTTATGTAGAGTGTCGTTGTAAAATGATACGTACTTACTAAGACTGCCCATTAACCGTTGTAATAACCTAGAAACAACGCGCCCTATCACAACGGTTTTTCAAACGAACCGTTGTGATAAATATAATGGACGTTGGTTCGATTCCCAACTGCGCCGTTTTGATATTTATTTTTATTCTAGACAACGCACGGGATATTATTACGGTTATGATGTATAACCGTTGTTATATATTCTGCTGGATTAACAAATATCATTCTGCTTTTATATATAATCCCATTTTTTAACCTATATTATTGTTCATCATATCACAACCGTAAATACAACCCACATTTGTGATAAAGTTTTCATTCAAGTACTTTTAATAAGAATTGTGTGCCATATCGAAGACAACAAATTGCAAGTTTCATATAAAGTTTCATAAGTGCAAGTTTCATATTTAATACATCTAAATTAAACTCCTGAATATTGAAGACAACAAATACACTTTTAAGTTTTAATTATCAAATCTAAATGTCCTAGCTAACATAAAATTACTCCAAATATACAGTTCTACATCATCATCATCTGAATCGACCGTAGCTGTCCCCCTTCTCTTTCTTCTTGATCTCCTTATTCTCCTCCTGATTCGTATTCCTTGCAAGGCGACCGCCTGTTGGGTCTGTACATCTTGTTCGGGTTGGACAACTGGTTGGGCCTCTGCAGCCTCTACGACCTGGACAACTTCTTTGACATCTACATCATCTACGACCTGAACAACCTCTTGGACATCTACAACATCTTTAACCACACGCGTAGTTTGTTGGACTTCTTGGACAACTTCTTGAACATCTACAGTTTGTTGGACCTGGACTGCATTGTTGGAACTCATTTTGATTATTCCTCTTCAATGATGCTGCTTGTATGATGGTAAGGAATACATAATTTTTAGGGTTAATTGTACGATACCCCCTGCCATTAGGGCGAGATTTGATTCCCCCCCCTCAAGTTTTTTTTATGGACGCCCCCTCATAAAACCAAACCCAACCTTTTACTACACCCTTTTACCACACCCCTACATTTGTGGTTTTGTGTATGTGAACTCATCTTCATTCACGGGTTTGTGTATGTGAAATCATCTTCAACAAATTCTAGGGTTTTTCTTCCCTTTCCTTCCTCCATTCGTGAATCATTATCGTCATCCCCTCTGGCCATTATTCGTTCATTCGTGAATCATCATCGTCATCAATGTCTGTTGGAAGCAGCGAAAATTCAGTTTCATTTCTAGGTTTACTCAGATGTGGTTGTGATAGAGCAATGAAGATGCGGGTCTCCAACACAAGTAAAAATTGCAATAGAAAGTTTTGGAAATGCCGCAATGCTGGGGTAAGTATCTTTCTGGATTAATTGGCAAAATGTGAATTCAAGGTTTGATTTTTAGCAATGTTAATAGTTGTGTAATTCCAATTTTGTAGTCTGGGAATGGCTGTGAATTATTCTTATGGGATGATGAAATTGGAGACTCAAGAAGCGTTTTTGGCACAATTTGTAAGAAGTGTGAGATCCTACAAGAGAATTTTGATGCAGTTACAAAGAAATTGGAGAAGTCGAAGATGAAGCTTGAAGCACAAAGAAGTATTAATATGAAGTTCAAGATAGCAATTGTGTTGTGTTGTTTGATTATTGCTCTTTTGGTTAACTCTGTGTAAAACAATATGGTTATGTAACTTAATGTAAACCAATTGTTAGCATTTAGCAGTAAGCATTATGTTTTTGTAGCTTTATGTAATTATGTATCAATGGAATGGAAAGATTTATGGTGTAGCCTGTTAATTTTCTGGTGTAATAAGAATGATGTTTAAGAGCCTGTTTAATTTCTGGTGTAATATGAATGATGCTTAAGAGCCTGTTTAATTTCCGGTGTAATATGAATGATGTTTAAGTTGCGTCAAACATTACAAAAGTATTTTGTATCTTGCAGTAAAACAACAAGTATGTGTAACAAAAGTTGGTAACATTTGCATCACAAAATTTGCTGTCAAACATTACAAAGTCCGCTATCAAACATCAATACTATGATGTGTTACATCACAAAACAAACTAGCACAAAAGTGTGCATAATTCAAACATGACAAAAGAAACTAGCACCAAAAGTGTGCATAAGTCAGACATTACAAATGTTACCAAGCTGTCATAAACATTACAAATGTTGTACAATCATAAAAGATGATAGATCATAAATTGATTTTTTCTTTGGAGCCTTCTTAGGAGTACTCTTTGAACCCTTTTTTGGAGTGGTCTTTGGAGCCTTTTTTGGAGTAGTCTTTGGAGCCTTCCTTGTAGCTTGTGAGGCATTACTTTCTCCTTTTTCATTCAAGCACAGAGGTTGGTTTGGGTGATAAGTGCAAATTGTACCTATTTGTGTAAATAAGTTTTGTTGCACTTATCGTTACTTTGTGTTAAAATTGGTTGAGTAAACCCCACTTTATGTGTAAATACGTTTACGTTACGTTTTCGTGTGTATATTGCGTTTTCTTGTAAATACCGTTGAGTTTAATTGATTTTGTCTCATTTTTGTAGGTAACTAATAAAGGCCATCTTGCCATATTCTTGTAGAGCATCTAATAAGCTTTCCAGCGCTTCCGACCGTGCGTAAATCGGAGCTATGGTGCAGAAGTTGTGGTCAAATAAGGGGCTGTTTTTCTGTCATGTTCGCTTAGTGAGTGTGAAAGTGAACGTTCGCTTAGCGAAGGTTGGGGAAGGTCCCAGCGAAGGAGGCCAGAAAGAGGCAGAGGAGAAAAAGACCAATGTTCGCTTCGCGAACGTCTTAGCAAGCATTCGCTAGGCGAATAAAACGTTCGCTTAGCGAACTTCTGAAGACAGCAAAGGGCAGTTTAACTATTCAGAGGCACTTAAGTGCCATGTTCGTGCATTCGCCTAGCGAATGATCTGTTCGCTTAGCGAACAGTGCAGAATTTGCAATGTATATAATTCATTTCAGTCACTTTTTATGTTATGGTTTTTGGATTTTCTTGATCCCACTTCCATCAAACTTCATTCTTTGGTAGATTAGCTTAGAAAACAATTGTGGAGCATGCATACGGATGAACCGGGGTGGATTGATCGTCGATCGGCTTTGACAATCCGCGAGATGTTTGGTTCATTTCTCTTTTTCTTTGTGTTTTTCTTTATGGTTGGGTTGTGTATATGTATTGTCTATGAACTCATGTATATTTGTCGCCCATGGCGTTATATAAAACTTGCTTTATAAATCTCTATTGGTGATTGTCTTTGATTTTTGCTTTATGCGCGGGATTTGGGTTGCGTTAGACATAACCTTCGCGAACTTTGATTAGGGATGATTGTCTGTTAGTTTCTGGACTCTAGAGATAGATTTAGGAGCTAACAATCTTCAATAGGCGTCGAAGCTTAATGCCTTCCGTGTTTCGAGGCTTCGCTCGCGAGAGTGACGAAGAGAGAGACACGGTTGTTATCTCAACTTTGCGTTAGACATAACCTGTGTTGTGAGCGATGCTGGGTGATATTGAGGAGTATTGTAGGTGGAGTATAACTGGTCGGTAAGTTTAGGTTTGTGAGGAGTGATTTGTATGCATTACCGGATGAGTTTTTCTCTCTGAAGAATGATTTATTTTTATTTTAATGTTTACTTTTATGTTTTCTTGTCTGAAACTATTTTAATCCAAACTCATAAACGCGAGAGACTGTCGAACGACATTCTTTCCCTCAAACCGATCTCTGTGGACACGACATAAATCCCGGAGGGAATTCTTTCCGAAAATAAATATTTTTGCTTGCTTGCTACTATTCTGCATTCAACATTGGGTCAGAACCAGGGCCAGTGAAATGTTTTGGTTTTTTAAACCAATTTCCTTAATTCTCTCACTTGATCTCTTTTTCAATGGTTTGAATTCTTGTTTGACCTTAGCCTTACCTTTATCTTTGGTACATGTTGATCTGATACTTGTTGTTTGTACACTTGTAGTATTGTCGGGTAGGTTTGAAATCATATCATCAGTGATATCCCCAAACAATGAAGCCTCACTTTGTGTAGCACCAGCTGTGACAGTTGCACCAGATGTCTCATTTGTTTGTGTAGCACCAGATGTCTCATTTGTTTGTGTAGCACCAGCTGTGACAGTTACACCAGAGGTTTCATTTGGTTGTGTAGCACCAGTTGTGACATTTGCACCAGATGTTTCATTTGTTTGTGTAGCACCAGTTATGACAGTTGTACTAGTGTTCCTTTTCTGCACATAACAAAGGAGTCAAATTAACAACCATTGAACATATAATAATACATCTAATCCATTCACACATAACAAACTAGTCACATACCTTTCTTTTCAAGGCATTTGGATCTTGCCTTTTGCTCTTGCATGACTTCACATTATGTCCAAACTTGTCACACTTAGTGCATCTGTAAGATACACCAAGAAGCCTCCTTCTAGCACCTTCCTCACCAGTCTCCCTAATCCTTAATTTTCTTGGTCTACCAGGGCCCTTTTTGTAGTTAGGAGGAAGGAGCTCTTCACTCTCAACCTCAGGCCACATGGCATACTTTTCCCTAGTGTAACATTCATGAACAAAGCTTTCTGGGTTCTGCTGCCTAAATCCTAATGCAGCAACAACATGTCTGCATGGAATACCAACTAACTCCCAAAAATTACAACTGCAGGATCTTTTAGCTATGTCAACAATGAATTCCTGTCTGTTATAACAATGAGTGACCTGGAATTTTTCTTCCATAACCCAAGTTGGCAACCATTGACCACTTATAGCTACCTCAGTATCTAATCTTTTCCTAGGAATTGGCATAACTTTGTGTGACCACTTTTCAAGTTTCAAGGTGGAATTACTACACCTATTCATCAGATATTTCCTAATCCATTCACACATTGTCAATACAGGTTTATCTCTAGCAATTAGAATTGTGGCATTAAAAGATTCAGCAATGTTATTCATCAATACATCACACCTAGGATAAAAACTAAAAACATGTTTACACCAACTTTTAGGAGGAACTCCCACAAGAGCAGTCGTCATTTCATCCTCACTATCGTTCAACCTTTCAGGAACCTCTTCATCACTGCCATCTAACTCAGTCATTTCATTCACACAACTAGGATTGCTTCTACTTCCCATTGCATCGTGTTCCAAAAACATCTCCCCATCAACTTGATTCGCACAAGCATAAGCAGCGAAATCATAAGCATCCTCATCATTCTTAATCTGGAAATGATTAGGATCTATTTCTGGGATTTTGGTCCACAACCTATACGACCCAACTAATTAACCCCACCCATTTACTAAATTTTCAATGTGAGCCATACTCCAGTTATCTATGTGTTCCACAGAAATCAAAGTCGTAACACCACCCATGTAATTCGTCTCTCCATCACTTAGCATTACAAACTCTCCACCGTGATGAAAAACGGTGTTAAATAGTTCACGTTTCTGTCAATGCAAGAAAATCTATTACAATCAATGTTAAATTCAAGTAACGAAGCTTTGGATTAATACTTACCTGAGACGATTCGCCGGTTTCTTCGCATTTCACAGCCATGGCTTCGTCGTCTTCTTCGCAAACCAACCTCTGAACTGAAACCTAATTTCACGGGGGGAAATCAAGAATGGGATTTTGAATGATTTCACATACACAAAATCACAAATGTAGGGATGTGGTAAAAGGGTGTAGTAAAAGGCTGGGTTTAGTTTTATGAGAGGGTGTCCATAAAAAAAATTTGAGGGGGGGAAAATCAAATCTCACCCTATTGAGAGAGGGTATCGTACAATTAACCCTAATTTTTATTATTAATGCATGGCAACCTTTTGGATATTTATGATAAAAGATTCCAAGTCCAAATTCCTATTAAGGTAGTTTTTGTTTTTTTAAGGGCACTTGCGTTTGCCACCATGAGTAGTCAAGCTGGCATAACAGGGACACTTTTCTTGGTTTCCAGCAGTACCAGGTGGCACGTAGTTACATCGTCTACAACATGTCCCACATGCTCTTCGACACAATCTTGGCCGAGATGATAAACGGCACCTTACAACACATGATCCATTACAATCTAAAATATGTAATCACGTTTTCAAATTAATCAAAATTATAATCACACACATAGTTTATATTAAATACTCTTATATTATATTATGCATGAATTTGTATGTTGCAGTTTTACCTATTTTCTGAAGAAGAGAGCCTTGTGTTTTTGTATGTTGCTGCAGTTCATCAAAAACATACATAAATTAATAAAAGACTATATTAAAAGTGATTAGTTAGTGAACAGAAACTATATACATACCGATTGATCTGCTTCATCAACAAGATGGAGAAGGAGAAGTGATGCAAGAAGTGAAGCAGCTAGAAGCTTAGAAAAAGCCATGATATTGAGAATGTTAATTTTGTGGAATGAGAGATATTATGAGGTAGTATTTATATCTGATGAGACCAGCTTTAGGAAATTAATAGTAACAAAATTTGCTAGCTGGAGTACTGCTTTTTTTACACTCGTGTCAATAGATTATGATGGATATATGCAAGTGGCAAAAAAGAGTGGGTCTAATTTGGAGGCTACCAGAGATGGTAAAGAGAAGTTGCATGGTGGATAGACAAGACAATGAAGTGGGACGAAAATGGTTTTTAACTTTGTATTCAAACTGAATCTTCTGCTAAACTGATAAATATTTCCTTGTGATTTTCAATGAATGAGAAAAATTCAATTTAGAGGATATGCGAGAACTCTCACGACTTTGTATTTTATTAAAGACATCTTAAAAATTCTCACGACCTTGTTATTTAAAAAAAACATCTTGAAACATTGAAAACACTCACTAACATTTTTTCATACTACGGTTTTACTACTGTGAAATAGGTTTTTCACTTCGGTTGAAACAAAGCTTTTATCTTAATTTAATGGGCAAAATAACAAAAGGTGTAATAGAAAGTTTCCACCTTTTTTTTTTTTGAAAAGGCATACAAATCAATGATATAAATAAAGGAGAGACACAAAGGACAACAGTACAGAGAGTCCCGAGAAAAGCACAAGGAGTACCAACACCCAGCAAAAGAAACAACACAAAAAAATACAAGAAAGAAAACCCCCCAAGCAAAAAACCCTACCCGCACACACAAACAACTACAAGGAAAAAGCAAACAGAAAGATCCTAACAAAACACAAAGCTAGAGCTAACCAATACAAGACCACCTGAAGAATCACGGAGCCAAAGAAGGAACCAACAAAAACACAACCAATGGAGGTCGAAACCGCTTACCTCCCTAAAGGTTAAGAAACAGGATAGGATTCTCCAGCCAGACCAAGAAGACACAAGAGTTGTCAGCTGACCTATTAAGATACCATTTTCAAGCCAAGAAGATGCACCTATCCTCCACTTTTTTTTTTGAGTCACCAAAGATCCAGAGAAAACTATATCGTTCTAGGATTTCCAAATCGACTAAATCACGACATACCAAAACATCGTCAACCCCCATAAACATAAGAGCACCAGAAGGACTGTTAAACATCTCAAAAGAGTAATAAGGTTACCAAGCATCACAATGCACTACCTAACCACTTAAAGATCCTATATCATAAGGACGACACAAACTCATAAGTCACAAAAAGATGAGAGGCAGACTAAACAAAAAGGGAACAAAAGAGACAAGAAATAGTCCCAGAGGTCAGAGGGACACCCCTCTTAAGTAAATAAACTCTGGTAGGAATACGATCCTGAATAAGCTGCCAAGAGAAAACTAAGACTTTAGAAGGGGCCCAACTATACCAAATGGCTGGGATAGGCAAATCAACTAAACTAATCTAGCGATCAGGGGGTAACGAACGCACCAGAAGGCGAGAATAAGCAAATGACACAGAGTAAATCCCATCACTCGACTCACACCATCTCCACACATCCCTCTCCACAGTAGGGATGAAACCCCTAATCACAGATTGGAGAACAGTGAAAAAGGCCAGCTCATAATCGAAAAGAAAATGTCTCCTCAATTTAAGGTCCCAGATCCAAATCTCCCCCTCCCATCTGCCAACCTCCCCCACGGAGCTAGAAAACCACAACCGAATTTCAGAGAAATCCCATCCATGAACCAGTCGGAAGTGTCTCCAACTCTAGAGCTCATAAGGGAGACCCTTCTCCATCAAGGCGAGGCAGATTTGAGGCAACCGACTCTCCCACCCAAGATAGAAGTGATATGGTAGATTCCATATCTAGTAGTAAGAATATCACGCGAAATGCCAGAGGTCCCAGAGAGAAGGCGCCACCTCCACTCACCCATGTTGTGTTATTGTTGTTTTTTTGTCGCCCTATGTTGTTGTTGATAATTTTATTGCTTATGCAGCTTTCATTTCGTTCAGCCTAACATGTCTAGAGCACATAATAGAAGATACAAGTGAGTTTATTATATCGTATGTGAATTGAGTGTTTTACCAACCCCTCACTGAATTTATAATCTGTCAAATTGAATTAGAAAATATAAATCTGAAAAATTAAGTTATATTTTAGGAACAACTTACATTAATCAATGTTTTTCAAGCTTTCTATAACCCATTATCCATATCTCGCTCTTTAACAGTTGGAATTAGGTTTGATACTTCTAGTTCTTTAATCAACACTTCATTCGCTACTAGTTTATTCTGCAAAGCATCAAATTTTTATGAAATTTTATGACTCATTATCATCATGATGATAATTATGATGATGATGAATCAAAATTTCTAAACTAATTTGATAGTTTGAAGAATGAACTAGTAGAGAAGTAAGTGTTGATTAAAGAATTAGAAGTATTGAATCAAATTATAGCTATTAAATAACGAGATATGGATAATATGTTGAAAAAAGCTCAAAGAAAATAAATGATTAGTGTAAGTTGTTCTTCAAATGTAGCTTAATTTTTCATATTATTATTTTTTAAATCAAATTGAATGGTTATATTTTAGCGAGTAGTTGGGGAAACAAGCATTCCACAAAAGTTATAATAAACTCTAATGTATATATCACCTCAGTTATAAGCTGCAACTGTGATGAAATGTTGATGCTCCTTTTTTAAATGTCAAAGTGGTATCGTTGGGTATCAAACACATGACCATTCCACCTTTCACTGCGGTCGGAATTTACAAATGTTGTGCGCTATGCTATTTTTACCAAGACAACTAGCCCGTGGTTGAACAGAGAAGACTTACTATTACAGCCTTAGTCACTACAGACATCCAACCGTGGTAAAATCCTTCTCTTAATCATGGTTAAGAGTGTTTTTTTTGTAGTAGTGTAAAAATAGACGACAAAGATTTGTTGTTCAAATAAATAAACACACATTATCCTTGAAGAACCGAGGGAATAGATTATATATAATAAATTAAAATTAATAAAATATGCTAAAATGATGTTGTTGAGATTGGAAGGAAGGTTGATCAATGTTGGAACAATGCTCAAGCTTGAACACAAAAACACAAGAATATGAATGATCTACACAATTTGCTTAAGCTTTGTTCTCTCTCTCTCTCTCTCTCTCTCTCTCTCTCTCTCTCTCTCTCTCTCTCTCTCCCTCTCTCTATCACACACACACACACACACTTTGCTCCTTTGATTGACTTGAAGAAAAAATGAAGATCGACAAAGAGAGAATAAGATGTATTACATTAGTTTGAATGGTCATATTACAAGAGTATATGTAATTGTTACTTGCAATACAAGTAACTAACAAATCCCTAACTAACTGTCATAACTAACTTATTTAAAACAAAATTTTATTTCTAACCAACTCTTACTTGTATTCCAAGTAAGATACACACAATGAATTACATTCAACACACCACCTAATTACTTATGTCCAAGTGCTCTACACCCATTAAACTTCTAATTTTCTTCAACACTTTCACTTGCAATACCTTGGTCATGATGCTGCAACTTGGGTTTCACTTCTACAATACTATAGACATAATCTTTCATTGCTAACTTGCTCCATAAGATAATGGAATCTCATCTCTATATGTTTCTTCCTACCATGTGCAGTAGGATATTTGGCCAAATTTATGGCAAATATGTTGTCAGTCTTCATGGTCATGGTCCATGGAATTTTCCTTCAACTTAATCAATTGATTTCACCAACAATATATCTTGACAAACACATAGTGGTGCTGCAGTGTATTTTTCTTCACATGAGAACAAAGTCACCATAGGCTCCTTTCTTCAGCTCGAAGCTACTGGTGTACTACTTAGCATGAATACATAGCATAATGATTTTCTATCATCAACATCACCACACTAACTAAAATCAGTGTATCTATCAAGCTTTCACTCTGTTCCTTTATATGTTGTTGGAAACAAGATGCCATAATCCAATGTGCCTATAAGATACCTTAATATCTTCTTAGTGGCTCCTAGATGTACCAACTTCGGATTTTGCATGAATTTGATTAACATACTTATGCAAGGTCAGGTCTTGAGTGATAACATATATCTCATTGATCCAATAAGCCTTTTATATTGAGTTGGATCAATGTCACTCTCATCTGAGTGCTCTGTCAATTGTAGTCTTGGCCCATCTGGTGTTAATGTAGAATAACAGTGTTTCATCTCAAATCTCTTGAGTATCTCACTTGCATATCGTCCTTGATGCATCAACAATCCCCTAATACATTTGTAAAACTCAATTCCAAACAAATATGAGATGTTGCCAAGATTGATCATCTCAAATTCCTTCATTATGTTTAATTTGAAATCTTTAAATTCATTCTCACAACTACTAGTGATTAATAAGTTGTTTATATAGTGACATGCTCAGAGACATACATACCATGCATACCATGCTCAGAGACACATTTCATGAATCATATCTCTCTTAGGAAGCTATAAATCATCTTATTTCAATCTCTTGGAGATTGTTTAAGTCCATAGAATGCCTTAAGCATTATATACACTTTGTTCTTTTGGCATTATTTCTCAAAACCAACTAATTGTGACACATGCACCTCTTCATCCAAAGGGCTATTTAGAAAAGCACACTTAACTACCATCTGACACATGGACTAATTATTGATATTGGATAAATAAATAACCAATCTCATTGTTTCAATCCTATAAACAAGTGCAAAGACTTCATCAAAGTAAATGCTTTCTTTTTAAAGAAACCCTTTGTCCATAAGCCTTGCTTTGTGTCTGATCACTTCACCTTTAAGAATTAGTTTAAATTTGTTTATCCATTTCATATCAATTGTCTTTATGCCTTATGGTAAATTAATAAGTGGCCAAGTTTTGTTTACTTTAATAGAGTCCATATCCTCCATCATAACACTCACCCATTTAGGATCCTTCAATGCCTTACTGGCTCAGTGTTTGCATAAATCGCATAGTGAATTAGACCCTCTTCATCATTGACCACATCATCTAGTTTGAATACACAATCTTGTAGTCTGGCTGACATGTTTCTAGCTCTTTAAGGCATGTTGGTACCTGCTTGAGTCTGCACTTCAGTTTCACTACTTGGTTCTTCATACATGATTCTCATTGGATCCTTCTTAACATTATCGCTTCAATCACATTCCTTCAAGTCTTCTATTATTACATCTATTCTATTTATTATTTGCTTACTCACAAGATTAAATAACTTGAAACCACTAGTTGAGTGATAACTAATCAAGATCATTTAGATTAATTTGCCATAAATTTTCCTCCTCACTAGATCAGACACATGTCTATGTGCAATCGACCCAAACACCTTTAAGTGACCCAAGTTTGGTTTGAAACCAGATCAACAATCTTCTGGTGTGATTCCCTTTAGCCTCTTGGTTGAACACTTATTCAAGATATCTGTAGCAGTGGACACAACCTCACGCAATAGTTCATTAGATAAGTGTTTTCCCTTCAACATACTTCTCACAATTTTCATAATGGTCTTGTTCTTTCTCTCTACAGTTCCATTTTTCTGAGGTGTATATGGTGGCACAACCTCATGAACAATTCCTTCTTTTTCACATAGTGCATCAAACTCACTTGATACATACTCACCTCCACCATCAGTTTTTAACACCATAATCTTGTGACCACTTTGCCTTTCCACCAAGGACTTGAACTTGATAAACACTTCAATTATATCACTTTTATGCTTGATCAAGTATGTTCATAGTTCCCTGCTGAAATCATCCACGAATGTGGCAATATTTGACTTCAAGAATGGTTCTAAAATTTCTTCCTACATCCTTACTGAAGTTATTCTTGTGTTGCTTGGCTTGTACACATTCTTCTCATACTTCACGAGGAATTTGAATTTCAAGAAACCATGAAACCATGTTTTACTTCTTCAGGTGATCAATCTCTTTAAAATTGAAATGGCCAAGCCTATTGTGCCATATCCACTCATCCTTGCTAGTTGCACTTCCTAGGATTTTTTTCTCCATCACATCAAGTTCAATCATAAAGGTTCTACATTGTGACGTAGGTGCCTTTAAGATCAATCTTCCACTTGAGTCATATCCTCTCATCATATTGTCTTCTATCAAAACCTTATAATTCTCCTAAATCATTTGGTCAATATTGATTAAGTTACTTTTCATGCTTGGAATGTATAGCACATTTGAGATCACTGCCTGCTTGCCATCTTTCCTCATGATCAAGACATCACCAGTGCTTTCTACTGTCAATGTGCTATCATTTGCAAACTTCACTTTATTCTTCATATATTTAACGGTGATGATGGTGATGAGCCTCCTTCCTCGAGTTTCTTATTCTTGAATTCTCTTATTTTTCTCTATCTCCTCATTTCCTCTTCTTTTCCCTTCTCTTTATCTTTTTTTCTCCTCTCCTATTATCTTACTAACAGTACACACACACACACACAAAAACACACACACACACACACACACACACGCAGATATATATATATATATATATATATATATATATATATATATATATATATATATATATATATATATATATATATATATATATACATTATTGAGATATTAGATATAATCCAAGTTGAATTATATGGCCCAACCCCAAAGCTAATTAGGGTTTAGAGTTTTTTACTTAGTTTATTATATTTATTTCTTAGTAGTAAAGTCACTTAGGTCTATAGAAATAGACACTTTGTAATTCAGTTTTATTCATTCAATAATATCAATCCTTATTTCCTTATTCTCTATCTTTCTCTCCTCACTAAAAGTGTCTCACGCACTAACAAATTGGTATCAGAGCTCCTGTTAGATTCTTGATCATGTTTTCAAGAATCACATGCCAGAGATCGTATTTTCGAGATTGTGGGTTGTTGTTGATCAATCACTGCAAAGATGAATGGTAATGGAAATTTACCAAACTCCCTTCAAACTTTTGAGGGAAAGAATTGGCTTTGATGGAGAAAACAAATGAAATATCTATTGGGCTTTCATGAAACCCTAAAAATGGTTACTAACGATGTTTCTGCGCTTGGTGAAGATGCAACCGACACACAGAGAACCGCTCACAAGGATGCCAAGAAGAAGGATTGCAAGGTAGTGTTTCACATCCAATCGGCGCTTGTCAAGTACTATGAAAGAGGCGAGAAAGTCAAGGTTGTCAAGTTGCAAACTTTGCGACGACAATATGAATTATTGTCGATGGGAGAAGACGAAAAGATTATAGGCTATGTGTCAAAGGTTCAAAAACTCGTTCATCTCATGAAGGGTTATGGTGAAACCTTAACTGATAAGATGATAGTCGAGAAGGTAATGCGTACGTTGACCTCTCACTTTGATCATATTATCGTAGCTATTCAAGAATCCAATAATCTTGAAACCCTAAAATTGGAAGATTTGGTTGGTTCGTTGGAGGCGCATGAGATTAGGATTATCGATAGGAAAGGAGTTTAAGACTCGATACAAGCACTACAGGCTCAGTCATGGAAGAATAATGGTGGTTCTAACAAGTTCAAAGGAAAAATCGACAAAACTCGGGGCAAGAAGTCTTGGTCGAATCCTCACAAGAATAAGATCGATGATAGAATTTCTGAATCCTCGAAAAGAGGAGAAGGAAATTCCTATAAGGAAGACAAAGTAGAGAAAAATGGTGTGCAATGCTATAACTGTGAAAAGTGGAGTCACTTGGCCAATCATTGTTGGTACATAAAAGACAAGGGATCGACGAAAGGCAAGGACGAAGGAGCAAACCTTGCACTTCAAGATTCAGATGATTCTGATGATATGGTGGTTATGGCTGCAGTTGCAGATGACCATGTCGAAGCCAAGATCTGGTTCCTTGACTCGGGCTGCCCAAATCACATGACTGGTCGAAAAGTATGGCTAGTAGATTTCAATGAGTCGAAGAAGAGCAAGGTCAAACTTGCTGATAATAGCTCATTGAAAGAAGAAGGTACTGGCAACATAATTATTCAAAGGAGTAATGGAGTAAAAACCTGGATTAAAGATGTAATCATTGTCCCTAGAATGAAGTACAATCTACTAAGTGTATGATAACTGGTCGAAAAGGGGTTCTTAGTGGTTATGAATGATGGAGCCTTAAAACTTTTCGACATCAAGAATAACTTGGTCTTGAAATCTCCTCTGTCAAAGAATAAGACATTGAAGACCATGATTAGTTCGACTAAGGTACAGTGTCTGAAAACAGTTGTCGACCACAAGAATAGTTGGTTGTGGCATCTGAGGTTTGGTCATCTAAACTTTAGGTCGCTCAATCAACGGATCACTCAAGATATGGTAACTTGTATACCAAGTCTTGAGATACCGGACAAACTTTGTGAAGGCTGTCTAGTCGGAAAGCAATCCATGAAGTCTTTGTTTCGACTATGCTAATGAGACCATCTTGCATACTCGAAGTCGTACATTCAGATGTATGTGGCCCTTTTGAAGAGCATACCATTGGTGGAAACAGGTATTTCATGTCATTTGTCGATGAGTATAGTCGAAAGCTCTGGATCTATGTGATCAAACAAAAGGACAAAGTATTTGAAATCTTTAAGAGATTCAAGATACTTGTCGAAAAACAGAGGGAACAGAAGATCAAAGTTCGGCAAATAGATGGAGGTGGCGAGTACACATCCAAGATATTTGAAGCATTCTGTGCAGAACATGGTGTTGATTATGAAGTAACTGCTCCTTATATTCCTCAATATAACGGAATAGAAGAAAGAAGAAACATGACCATATTGGACATGGCGAGATGCATGCTGAAGCAGAAGAATTTTCCAAAGTCCTTATGGGGTGAAGCTGTTTCGACTGTTGTTTAAATTTCGAATAGTTGCCCTACCAAGAAGCTGAAGAACAAGGTTCCTGAAGAAGTGTGGAGTGAATGACCATCAGTGATTCATATGAAAGTGTTTGGCTCTATTTGCTACAAGCATGTTCCTGATGCAAGAAGAAGGAAGCTTGATGACAAGAGTGAACCTATGATTCTGGTAGGATATCATAAGACTGGAGCATACAGGCTATTCAATCCAATGAATAATAAGATCGTAATGAGTCGAATCATTGTGATTGATGAGAACTCTGCGTGGGATTAGAGTTTTGGTGATCCAATTAACAAGCCATTTATGAGCTATGATTTCGAAGAAGCAAGTAATGATGTCGAAGTCAAAGATATAGTCGATATTCTAGTTGAAGTCGAAGCTATTACTGACATACCCCACATAGTCAAAGTTGAAAAGGATATGGCTGGAACAAGCCAGAGACCTCAAAGAACTAGAGCTCATCCAGCAAGACTTCAAGACTATAAAGTGGTTGGTGATGATAAAGTCACAACGGATGGAGAACTAGTTCATTTTGCTTTACTTTCATGTGTTGAACCAATCAACTATAGCGAAGCCTTCAAAGATAAACACTAGAAGTCTGCTATGGTCGAAGAGTTACAAGCAATCGAAAGAAATAACATGTGGGAGTTGGTCTAATTTCTAACACATATAAAAGCTATCAAAGTGATGGGTCGATAACTCGAGGATTTCTTCAAAGAGCAGGACTCGACTACTTTGAAGTATTTACACCTGTCGCAAGATCAGAAATTGTTCGACTAGTGGTAGCCTTGGCATGCAATCAAGGTTGATCGTCATTTCACTTAGATGTGAAATTGACATTTTTGAATGGAAATTAAGATGAAGATGTATATGTCATACAACCTTTTGGGTTTGTGATTTAGGAGGAAGCAAGGAAAGTGTACAAGTTGCACAAAGAGCTCTATGGTCTCAAGCAGGCACCTAGGGCATGGAACAAAAAGATCGACTCGTACTTGGTCAAATTGGGATTCTTCAAATGTAAATCTGAGTATGGTGTCTATGTTCAGGTTATGGCACAATATATAACAATCATTTACTTATATGTTGATGACTTGCTTGTAACTGGAAATAGTTTGAAGAACTTGTCAAAGTTCAAAGAGCCGATGAAGAAGGAATTTGAAATGTCAGATTTGGGAAAGTTGTCATACTTCCTAAGCATGGAATTTCAAATGTCGAAGTAAGGTATGGTGCTAAATTAAAGAAAGTATGTCAAAGAGATACTCAAGAGATTCTGGATGGATGATTCGACTCCTGCATCTTGGCCTATCGAACCAAATTTGAAGTTGGAGAAGCATGGATATGAAGACAAAGTCGATGCGACTTTGTTCACACAAATTCTCGGATCTCTGAGATATGTGTGCAACAGTCGACCTGATATATGTTTCTCAGTCGGATTATTGAGCAGATATATGAGTGAACCAAGGGTGTCACACATGAAGGCTACAAGAAGAATCCTGAGATACTTAAAAGGATTGACAAACTATGGAATTTTATTTCGACAAATCTGAAAGAAAATAAGCTACGGTTAGTTGTTATTCAAATGCTGATTGGTGTGGAGATAAGGAAGATCAAAAAAGCACTACTGGATATTTCTTTCAAGTATTTGGTGCTACAATCTCATGGTGCTCGAGAAAGTAACCTGTGGTGGCACTGTCATCATGTGAGGATGAATATATATCAGGATCCTATAGTGCGTGTCAAGAAATTTGGATCAGATCTCTGCGGGAAGAGATCGAGGTCGAAGTGAAGAAACCTCTACTACTGCAGATCGACAATAAGTTAACCATAAAACTTGCGAAGAATCCAGTTTTGCATGGAAGAAGTAAGCACATCGATGCTAAATTTCACTTCTTAAGGGACAAGGTGAATCAAGGTGAACTTGAAGTAAGGAATTGCTCAAATGAAACACAATTGGCCGACATTTTTACCAAAGGAATGAAGATCGACAGGTTCCTAACTTCGAGAAAGAAATTAGGAATAGTTCAGATCGATAATAATTAGTGTGTTTCGACAACTTAGATTATAGGGGGTATGTTGTGATATTAGATATAATCCAAGTTGAATTATATGACCCAAGGTCAAAGCTAATTAGGGTTTAGGGTTTGTTACTTAGTTTGTTATATTTATTGCTTAATAGTCAAGTCACTTAGGTCTATATAAATAGACACTTTGTAATTCATTTTTATTCATTCAATAAAATAAATCCTTATTTCCTCATTCTCTCTCTCTTTCTCTCCTCACTAAAAGTGCCCCACACTTTGTAAGTCATATATTTTGTGATATGTTGTGTCCAGTAAATTCAATTAGCTTAGGATCAAACAGAGAATAATATTTATTTATTTTTTTAGCGGTAGTTAATTTAGGAAAAATGTAGTGTCCATTATTGGAATAATATAAGCAAGTGTGAGTAAGTGGGAAAATAGTCACACATTGGATAAAAATGTGGTGACTTGAGCATTTATAAGTGGGAGAACCCACTCACATATCACCTTAAGGTTTTAGGTGGACAAGTGGTGTGCCTCTCACAAAGGTGCCTAGTCCTACACTATGTATCAATGCTCCCTAGTAAACTCCCTCCAACAACAAATGGTATCCAGAGTCTGGTTCGTAAAGGGACCGACTTACTTGTATTGGAATAATATAAGCAAGTGTGAGTAAGTAGGGAAATAGTCCCACATTGGATAGGAATGTGGTGACTTGAGTATTTATAAGTGGGAGAACCCACTCACCTAGCACCTTAAGGTTTTGGGTGGATATGTGGTGTCTCTCTCACTTGTGATGCTCTTGGTCTAATGTTGATGCTCCTTCTCATACCCCAAAAAATGGTATCATGAGTCTTTGGTTCGAGAAAGGGACCGACTTACTTGTATCGAAACGCCCAGGAAGTGGTGTTCCGTTGAAATCGAAATGCACAAGGAAGAGGTGTATTCGAAATGCCTAATGAGAGGTGCCTAGTAATTGGTTTCAACGGCGGTACAAGTATAAAAAGGGGGAACATTGTGGACTCACATTTGAGGGGGAGTATTGGAATAATATAAGCAAGTGCGAGTAAGTGGGGAAATAGTCCCACATTGGATTGGAATGTGGTGACTTGAGCATTTATAAGTTGGAGAACTCACTCACCTATCACCTTAAGGTTTTAGGTGGACAAGTGGTGTGTCTCTCACAAAGGTGCCTAGTCCTACACTATGTATCAATGTTCCCTAGTGTAAAACTCCCCCCAACAAATAGTATCATGAGCCTTTGGTTCAAAAAATGGACCGGGGTGTATCGAAATGCCCAGGAAGTGGTGTTTTGTTGAAATCGAAATGCCCAAGGAAGAAGTGTATTCGAAATACCTAATAAGAGGTGTTTTGAAAAAGGTGTCAACGACGATACAAGTATAAAATAGGGGGAACATTGTGGACTCACACTTGAGGGGGAGTATTGGAATAATATAAGCAAGTGTGAGTAAGTGGGGAAATAGTCCCACATTGGATAAGAATCCGGTAACTTGAGCATTTATAAGTGGGAGAACCCATTCACATATCACCTTAAGGTTTTAGGTGGACAAGTGGTGTGGCTCTCACAAAGGTGCCTAGTCCTACACTATGTATCAATGCTCCCTAGTAAACTCCCCCTAAGGAACATTGATACATAGTGTAGGACTAGCCACCGTTGTGAGAGACACACCACTTGTCCACCTAAAACCTTAAGGTGATAGGTGAGTGGGTTCTCCCACTTATAAATGCTCAAGTCACCACATTCCTATCCAATGTGGGACTATTTCCCCACTTACTCACACTTGCTTATATTATTCCAACACTCTCCCTCAAGTGTGAGTCCACAATGTTCCCCCTTTTTTTATACTTGTACTGCCGTTGACACCTATTACTAGGCACCTCTCATTAGGCATTTCGAATACACCTCTTCCTTGGGCATTTCGATTTCAACGGAACACCACTTCCTAGGCGTTTCAATACAAGTAAGCCGATTCCTTTACGAACCAGGCTCTGGATACCATTTGTTGTTAGAGGGAATTTACTAGGGAACATTGATACATAGTGTAGGACTAGACACCTTTGTGAGAGACACACTACTTGTCAACCTAAAACCTTAAGGTGATAGGTGAGTGGGTTCTCCCACTTATAAATGCTCAAGTCAACACATTCTTATCCAATGTGGGACTATTTCCCCACTTACTCACACTTTCTTATATTATTCCAATACTCCCCCTCAAGTGTGAGTCCACAATGTTCCCCTTTTTTTATACTTGTAGCGCCGTTGACACCTTTTTTTCAAGGCACCTCTTATTAGGTATTTCGAATACACCTCTTCCTTGGGCGTTTCGATTTAAATGGAACACCACTTCCTGCGCAATTTCGATACACCCCGGTCCCTTTCTCGAACCAGGCTCTGTTACCATTTGTTTGAGGGAATTTACTAGGGAGCATTTGTTGAGTCCCTGCTTTTGAGGTTGGCATTAATTTTGGTAAAACTAACTTAACTGAAAGATGTTGGACAAGATGTCCTAACATGTTGAACTAACTGCAGGTTAAGATGTTAGACAAGATGTCCTATCAGGAGGATTCGACATCTTTGTCTGTTACAGTTTTGAACTAACTGTTTTTGGTAACAGGTGTGATTGGAATATGACTAGGATTCCAGGTGGCATATGAGATTGTGGAATCAGAGATTCTGATTCTAAATGGAATTTGCGGTTTCCTTGTGAAGGAGACATTTTTGGTAACTTGGGATTGAAGAAAGAATTAAGTCGCTAATTCTGAGGAAGTTATCTGCTGCGCTTTTGAAGCCCAAGTCCAACTGTGGGTTACTTTATAAATAGGTTAGAGTTAACCTAGTTTGTGGTTAATTGTTGCAGCTATTTTAGAAGTACTAGGGTTTGTACTTTTGTGAGCCTCTCGCGTATTATGTGAATACCTGAGAATGACTATTTATTGAGTTGTAATATTTTCAGTCACTACTGTGATTGGAAGGGAATTGAGAATGGTCTCATACCTAGGAGAGTCTTAGGTAGAAATCTAGGAAGGGTAGTCTTTAGGTACTAAGTTGTAAACGCTGGAGTTTAGCTTAGAAGAAATTCTACTTAGTGATTTCATTCCTGGCTTGGTAGCTCCCAGACGTAGGTGTCGTTGTTCACCGAACTGGGTTAACAATTTCTGGTGTTGTTTACTTTCTGCTGTTTACATTTGTTCTTCCTTAGATCCTTGTGAGAAGCAGAGATCAAGTGTCACGACATCTTGTCTGACATCTTCGTGATCTGCTTAACCAGAATTTCAATTGGTATCAGAGCAGGCATCCTGCTCTGTATCTGGGTGAGATTCAGGGACGATACTTTCTGGTACGATGGATAAAGAAGGAGGAATTCTAAATAGACCACCAATACTTGATGGTTCCAATTATGATTATTGGAAAGTTCGCATGGTGGCGTTTATCAATTCTATGGTTGGAAAGGCTTGGAAGTCTGTGGCCAAGGGGTGGGATCCACCAAAGATCAAAGACAAAGATGGGAAGCTCACTGAGGAGCTGAAACCTGAAGAAGATTGGGATGATGAAGATGATAGGCTTGCTCAAGGAAACTCCAAAGCCTTGAATGCTTTTTTCAATGGGGTGGACAAGAACATCTTCAGACTCATAAAAAATTGTACTGTTGCAAAGGATGCATGGGAAATCCTGAAGACTGCGCATGAAGGCACCTCTCGTGTCAAATCCTCAAGGCTTCAGCTTCTCACTACTAAGTTTAAAAACTTGAGGATGAGAGAAGATGAAAGTATACATGACTTTAATATGAATATTGTTGATATTGCCAACACATCTAGTGATCTTGGAGAGAAAATTCCTGAAGCCAAGTTGGTCAGGAAAATTCTAAGGTCTCTCCCCAAGAGGTTTGATATGAAAGTGATAGCTATTGAAGAAACTCAGGTCATTAATACCATGAAGGTAGATGAGCTTATGGGATCACTCCAAACCTTTGAGATGGCAATTAGTGAAAAGGATGAAAAGAAGAAAAGTCTTGCTTTGATGACCAACCAAGAAAAAGGTGACACCAAAGAGGATTTTTCCAAAGCGGTAGGGTTCCTTGAAAAACAATTTCATTAACTGGCAAAGCAATTGGATAAGAAGTTTAAGACAAATGTTAAGGCTCGGACTTCTGACATCTATAGATCAAGAAACTTTGGGAGAAGACCTAGCTATGATAAGAAACTAAACCGTGGCAAGGGAGTTCAGTGCTTTGAGTGTGGGGGTTTTGGACACACAAGAGGTGAGTGTCCCACATACCACAAGAAGGAGAAAAAATGTCTATCCACCTCATGGTCTGAGGATTACTCCTTAAGCGATGGAGAAACTACTAAGAAGGTGTCTGCAATGACTGGAGTATATGATTCTGACAAGGAGTCAGATAACAGATCAGCCAATTCTAATGGATTTGCTGAATTGTATCAACTAGGACAAGATCAGCAGAATCTTATCTCATAACTGTGTGATGAAAGACGGAACCATCTGGAAGCGATCTCAGAATTGGAGGATAAAGTGGAGTGGTTAAACTCCAAACTCAACAACCTGACCAAGTATATAAGGATGATGAACAATAGCTCAGACATGCTAGATGAAATCCTTATGTCAGGAAGAAATGCTGGAAGTGGAAAGGGTCTTGGCTATAATGATCAAGTTGAGATCAAAGGACATAGGACTGGAGGGAACTCAACCCAAGTGATGTCAAGAAGGATGTCTCAACATCATCAAATGCCTCAGAACAATTCTACAGGAAAACAAAAATAGGAAAAACAGTGTTACTACTGCGGGAAGTTTGGTCATATACAGGCTCACTGTTACAAGTTGAATGGATATCCTAAATCTTCAAAACAATCCAGAAGAAGAAGGAAGACTACCAAAGGGAAGAAGAAATGGATACCTAAGGGTCAAACTATAGCTTTCATTGTCCATACCTCCCTGAGAGCCTCCGCCAAAGAAGACTGGTACTTTGACAGTGGTTGCTCCAGACACATGACTGGTGTGAAGAAATTCTTGGCTAACATCAAACCCCATCCCATTGGTCATGTCACCTTTGGAGATGGCTCAAAAGGAGTAATAAAAGGTGTTGTCAAGCTGAAGTATGAAGGTCAGCCTTGCCTTGATAGAGTCTTGTATGTCAAGGGATTGACTGCAAATCTAATAAGCATCAGCCAACTGTGTGACCAAGGTCTTAAGGTGAACTTCTCTGAATCTGAGTGTCTGGTTACAAATGATAAAGAAGAACTCATTATGAAAGGTGCCAGATCCAAGGATAATTGCTACTTGTGGGCTCCTCACGAAACTCAGAGTCCCTCCACCTGCTTGGTGTCTAGGGAGGATGAAGTAAAGTTGTGGCATCAGAAACTGGGGCATTTGCACTTAAAAGGAATGAAAGAAGTCATATCCAAGGAAGATGTCAGAGGAATTCCAAATCTTAAGATAGATGAAGGGAAGATATATGGGGAATGCCAGATTGGGAAACAAACTAGAATGTCACACAAAAGGCTTCAACAACAAACCACCTCAAGGAACTTAGAGCTTCTTCATATGGATTTAATGGGACCTATGCAAGTTGAAAGCCTTGGAGGAAAAAGGTATGCCTATGTGGTTGTTGATGATTTTTCTAGATACACTTGGGTGCATTTTATTAAGGAGAAATCAGAGGTGTTTGAAGTTTTTAAGGGATTGTGCCAGAGACTTCAAAGAGAAAAGGATTATGGTATAATCAAAATCAGAAGTGATCATGGGAGGGAATTTGAAAACAACAAGTTTAATGAGTTCTGCTCCTCAGAAGGAATTAGTCAAGAGTTCTCTTCACCCATCACTCCTCAACAGAATGGTGTGGTTGAAAGGAAAAATAGAACTATTCAAGAGTGTGCAAGGGTTATGCTCCATGCAAAGAAACTTCCGTATCACTTCTGGGCTGAAGCAATGAACACAACTTGCTACATCCTAAACAGGGTAACCATCAGATCGGGAACTTCTGCTACCTTGTATGAATTATGAAAGGGTAGAAAACCAACAGTGAAATACTTCTATGTCATCGGAAGCAAATGCCACATTCTGGCAGACCGTGTGCAGAGGAGGAAGATGGATCCCAAGAGTGAGGAATGAATCTTCCTAGGTTACTCCACAAACAGCAGAGCATACCGTGCCTACAAACCAAGAACTCAAGTTGTATTGGAGTCCATAAATGTTGTGGTTGATGAATCTCCTATGGAGGTTGAAGCTACAAATGATATTGGAGCATTATTTCTAATGGAAGAGGAAGATGTCACAGAAGATGTTGAAACATCTCAAGACGACTCTGAAGATATTGCAGTACCCAACGATGACAATCATGAGTCTACTGTGTCTGAGAGAGTTGATAAGGGACCTTCCATCAAAATACAGAAGGATCATCCTAAGGAACTCATAATAGGGGATCCAAATGGAGGTAGGATGACTAGATCACGGGATGTGGTGGCAAGTGCCTTCTTTGTGTCAAAGATGGAACCGAAAAATGTTAAGGAGGCCTTGACAGATGAATTTTGGATTAATCCAATGTACGAAGAGCTTGAGCAGTTCAAGAGACATGATGTTTGGGATCTGGTACCCAGACCAGAAGGATCAAATGTGATCGGAACTAAGTGGGTCTTTAAGAACAAGTCTGATGAACATGGAGTTGTCACAAGAAACAATGACAGACTCGTCGCACAGGGATATACCCAGATAGAGGGAGTGGATTTTGATGAGACTTTTGCACCTGTAGCTAGACTGGAATCTGTACGACTATTCCTTAGAATAACTTGTCTTCTAAAGTTCAAACTCTTTCAAATGGATGTTAAAAGTGCCTTTTTGAACGGATATCTCAGTGAAGAGCTCTATGTGGAACAACCCAAAGGCTTTGTTGATCCAACATTTCCAGATCATGTCTACAAGTTGAAGAAAGCCTTATATGGGTTGAAACAAGCTCCAAGGGCCTGGTATGAAAGGCTGACTGAGTTCCTTGTTACAAATGGCAACAGAAAGGGAGGAATTGATAAAACTCTCTTCGTCAGAGAAAAGGAAGGTAACCTCATGATAGCACAAATCTACGTTGATGACATTGTTTTTGGTGGAATGTCTGAAGAAATGGTCCAACATTTTGTTAAGCAAATGCAGTTAGAATTTGAAATGAGTTTAGTCGGAGAATTAACCTACTTCCTTGGTCTCCAAGTCAAACAAATGAAAGATTCCATTTTTCTCTGTCCAGGGAAATATGCCAAGAATATTGTTAAGAAGTTTAGCTTGGAAAATGCAAAGCACAAGAGGACTCCTGCCCCTACACACCTAAAATTGACAAGAGATGAGAATGGTGTAAGAATTGATCAGAGTCTGTATAGAAGCATGATTGGAAGTCTTCTATACCTTACAGCCAGTAGACCTGATATAACGTTCTTAGTAGGAGTCTGTGCAAGGTATTAGGCTGAACCCAAAGCAAGTCATATTAATCAAGTCAAGAGGATTCTTAAGTATGTGAATGGAACATACAACTATGGACTACTCTACACACACATCTCTGACTCTGTATTAATAGGCTACTGTGATGCTGACTGGGCTGGAAATGCAGATGATAGAAAAAGTACCTCAGGGGGATGCTTTTTCTTAGGAAATAATTTAATTTCCTGGTTCAGCAAAAAGCAAAACTGTGTCTCCCTTTCCACTGTTGTTGGGTGTGAAAATGTGTTTATTTTCATAGTTTATTTTGACACCTTTTAAGCTCTTTTAATTGCTTTACTCGGGAAACGACTTATTATTTAAGCAAGACTTACATTTTTTGTGAATAGATGTTGTTTTGATGTGTTTGCTACTTTTTGCAGGAACTCTGGACCGCCCGGCGCAGCAGAGGCGGTTGGGCACCCCAAATTCCATTTCTTTATTTCAAAGTTCCAGAGAGTTGGCACTGCTGCGCCTCATGATTTCGCCCGGCGAAAGGTTTGCATCGCCCGGCGCTTGGGAAGTTTCACCCGGCACTCCACAGGCGATGCCTCATCCCATGTTTTCTCCAATTTTCCAGCCAAGTTACAGAAAGTTGGCATTACTGCGCCTCCTGCTTCGCCCGACCATTTTTCCATCGCCCGGCGCTCTAATCCTTTCACCCGGCGCTTTTTGCAAAATATCTTTGCCACTTTTGGCTTTGTGGCTGTCACGTGGGATGAAAAGTGGGCTTCGCCCAACACAAAATTGCACCGCCCAGCACTCCTTTCTGGGCTGAACTTCTATTTAGGCTAATGTGTGTATCATTTTGGAAGTAGAATATAATACTTTTCATCTTCTCACTTTGTAACTTAGATATTTTGGAGAGAAAAACTCCATTAAAACCCATTTTCTTGCTTTCTTAGTTTTTATGCTTCAATCTTTGATTCTTGAAGATTGATGCTCCAAAAACTTTGTCCATTACTTGTTGCTCAAGCTACCATGAAGATGAGTAGCTAATTTCTCTTTTGTGTCAAGGTTAGATGTAGGTAAACCTTTCCTTTGTATGTATATGGATTGATTCTAGTTTGTGAACTCTTAGATGATGAATGTATGGTGAAAAACCTTGTTTCTATGTTTATTCTTTGTGTTGGTTCATGATTGAGAAATATGCTCCAACTCTTTACCTAGGTTTTTCATCCATCAATGTCCATTAGCTAGAGATAGTAATGTGTGTTGATGTTCACCAAATATTGAACTTTAATGTTGTTATTTTGATAGTTTGTGTGAGAAATCAACAAAGGATCAAAATGGCAAAACTCACAATATGTGTTAGAAATAAACATATTGGGAGGATATGTGATTGTATTTATCATTTAACCGAGTTCACTAGCTTATCGATTATATACGTACAAAGTGGTTTGTCAAACCCTAATCTTGACATGCTTTTATAAACCGTTAAATCAACCTCTTTACCGCTTTTAATTAATTAATTTGAATGCAAACGCTACGAAACCAACCTAAAACCCCTGGTTACTTTAAAGTTTGAAACGTTACGACTGTAGAACGGTGGTAATATCACGAACAATCTCTGTGGAACGATAACTAAAACCCGAACTCTATTTGTATTCCAATAAATTGGCGCCGTTGCTGGGGATTGTTATTTGATATTGCAAGCATTGCAATAGTTGTGAAGTTTTAAACTTGTTACAAATTTTTCTTGTGCTTGTTGATTTGTTTTGTTTAGTGTGCATACTTGGTTTATGCGAGGGAAACTACCGGCAGACCAACTTCTTTTCGATCCTGAGATTGAAAGAACCGCTCGTAGGCTCAATAGCAGAACTAGACGGAGGAGGCAACTTGCAAGGCAAAGACAAGAGCAAGAAGGAAGTTCTACTACAACACCACCATTCACACCAATCATGGCGCAACCACCTCCACCTCCCGCATCCACACCTTGTGTGAACAGTTCACGACATACCGCTCAGTTTGCCAACAACAATCAAGGAAGGCAAACCGAGATGAAAACTGGAACTTTGAACTTGTTGTATGGAAGTCCATTCACCGGAATGGACCATGAAGACCCTTTTGCATTTCTCATAAAATTCTATGAGATTGCATTAGCGGCCGGTGTAGATCAAGCACAAGAGTTACCTCTCTTTAAAAGATTATTTCCGCATGCTTTGCTTGGCAAGGCAAAGGATTGGTACCTCGATCAAACTCCCGCCGTGATGACCGATTGGAATGTCTTGGAGGAAAAATGTATTGAACGGTTCTTCTCTCATAACCGTTTCATGGAGTTAAAAACAGCAATTTCAGTGTTCTCTCAAGGCACTAATGAATCCCTCAATGAGGCATGGGAACAATTCAAGTCCATGCTTCGCAAATGTAAAGGTCACGGGTTTGATGATCTAACACAAATTCATAACTTCAAGAATGGTCTCCAACCAAATTGCAAGACATTATTGGATGCCACGTCTGGAGGATCTTTGTTATCAAAGAATGCCGAGGAATCAACGAATATTATTAATAGAATGGCTCTAAACGATCTTCAAAGTCAAAGCCGTAGCAGCTCTCAAAAGAAGCCCGGGGTACTTGAATTGGGAACTAATGATGCAATCCTTGCACAAAACAAGCTCATATCTCAACAGGTGGAACTTTTGACTCAACAAATTAAAGAATTGAAGGAACCTAGCAAGAGTAAGCAAGTAGCTTGTTGTGAGCTTTGTAAAGGGGAGCATGACACCGGATTTTGTCCTCCTCCGGGTTTTGAAGATGTGAACTATATGGCAAATCAAAGGGACTATCAAGGTAGACAACAACAACCTTACCTACAACAACACAATTCTCAACAAAATTATCAAGGAAATCAAGGATTTCAATCGCGACCAAACTATCAACATAATCAAGGTTATGGTGCCGGTCCTTCAAATCGGCAAAATCCATATCAACCTCCACCACCTCCGGTCGCTAGCTCTAAATTGGAAGACACTTTGACTCAATTCATGCAAATGTCTATGGCCAATCAAAAGAGTAGTGATGCGGCGATAAAGAACCTAGAAAATCAAGTGGGGCAGCTTGCTAAGCAACTTGCCGAGCAACAATCGGGTCCTTCATTCTCCGCAAATACTTAAGTGAATCCTAAGGCGGATTGCAAGGCAATCGTTACACGAAGTGGAAAGGGGATGGTGACTAAAAATGAGAAAAAGGTTGATGAAGAAAAAATTGATGGTATTGTGGAGGAGGATTGTGATAAGGAGGTAGTTGAAAATAAAAGTGAAAATGAAGGTGTAGTTGAAAATAAAAGTGATGAAATGGTTGAAGTTGAAAATAATAGTGGTGAGGAGTTGAAGAAAAAGGAGAGACTTAGGAGAGTGAAGAGGGGAAAGGAACTAGTGAGCGCTATTCCGATCCAAAACTTACCATATCCTCATGCTCCTTCAAAGAAAGAAAATGAGCGGCACTATGCGCGTTTCATGGACATTTTCAAGCAATTACAAGTTAACATTCCGTTTGCCGAAGCTTTGGAACAAATTCCGAAATATACAAAGTTTATGAAAGACATTCTCACGAAGAAGCGGAGGTATTCGGAACCGGAAACTATTGTTCTTGATGCGAGTTGTAGTGCCATCATCCAAAGAACTCTTCCTAAAAAAGAAGTTGACCCGGGGCGTGTGACTTTGCCGGTCACCATTGGTGACGTCTATGTTGGAAAGGGCTTAATTGATTTGGGCTCAAGCATTAATCTTATCCCATTGTCCATTGTAAAGAAGCTTGGGAACATTGAGATGAAAGCCATTCGGATGACGTTACAATTAGCCGACAAGTCCACAACTCATCCTCACGGGTTAGCTCAAGATGTCTTAGTAAAAGTTGACAAATTTTTCTTCCCGGTTGATTTTGTTGTTATCGATATGGAGGAAGATGAAGATGCACCTTTAATTCTTGGCCGTCCTTTCATGAAAACCGTCCGAATGATGATTGATGTGGATGACGGTTTAATGAAGGTGAGGGTTCAAAATGAAGAGGTTTGTTTTGATCTTTTCGAAGCTATGAAACATTCAAAAGATAAACATGATAGCTTTCGGATCGATGCAATTGAAGAAGCAACTTTGGAGGTTTCTAAGCATGTACATGAAATCTCTCCTTTGGAAATGGCTCTTAATGATTCTTTTGAAGTGTTTTCGGAAGAAGAAGAAAGAGCTCTTGAAGATTGTTTAAAAGAGCTTGAATCCGCCAAAGACTTGCAACCATGGGAGGTAGAACCGGAAGAGTTAAAGAGGGATGTGAAAGATGAGAAGTCACCACTTGAATTGAAGGTCTTGCCTTCCAATTTAAAATACGCGTTTCTTGATGACAGTGGTAACAAGCCGGTTATCATTAGTAACGTGTTGTCCAAAAACGAGGAAGGCCGTCTAATTCATGTTTTGAAGAAATACCAAGATGTTATAGGTTGGGTCCTTTCCGATTTGAAAGGAATTAACCCGGCTTATTGCATGCATCGTATCTTGATGGGAGAAAATTTCAAAGCGGTAGCCCAACCGCAACGCCGCTTGAATCCAACAATGAAAGAGGTGGTGAGAAAAGAAGTGGTTAAGCTATTGGAAGCCGGTATGATTTACCCGATTTTCGATAGCCCTTGGGTTAGTCCAGTCCATGTTGTGCCAAAAAAGGGAGGAATGACCGTGATTCGTAACGAAAAAAATGAGTTGGTCCCAAAAAAAACAATGACGGGGTGGAGGATGTGCATTGATTATAGAAGGCTCAACACCGCGACAAGGAAAGATCATTTTCCATTACCGTTTATGGACCAAATGTTAGAGAGGTTATCCGGGCAGCAATTCTATTGTTTCTTGGACGGATATTCGGGGTATAACCAAATTGCGGTTGACCCGGCGGATCATGAGAAGACGGCCTTTACGTGTCCCTTTGGCATTTTTGCGTATCGAAAAATGCCTTTTGGGTTATGTAATGCGCCGACAACTTTCCAACGGTGTGTTCAAGCTATATTTGCCGACCTTATAGAAAAGACGATGGAAGTGTTCATGGATGATTTTTCGATTTTTGGAGGTTCGTTTGATTTATGCTTGACAAATTTGGAAACTGTTTTAGAGAGGTGTGTGAAAACCAATTTGGTGCTTAATTGGGAAAAATGCAACTTTATGGTGAACGAGGGAATTGTTCTTGGTCACAAAGTTTCTTCAAGGGGCCTTGAAGTTGATAAAGCCAAGGTGGACGTTATAGAGAAGTTGCCTCCTCCGACCAACATCAAAGGGATCCGAAGTTTCCTTGGGCATGACGGGTTTTATCGGCGTTTTATCAAAGACTTTGCAAAGGTGGCTAGACCATTGAGCAACTTGCTAAGCAAGGACCAGGTATTTCTTTTTAACGATGAATGTCTTCATGCTTTCAAAATTTTAAAAGAAAAGTTAGTTACCGCTCCAATAATAGTCGCTCCAAATTGGACTTTGAATTTTGAACTGATGTGCGATGCGAGTGATTATGCCGTTGGAGCGGTACTTGGTCAAAGGAAGGAAAAAACTTTTCATGCCATACACTATGCAAGTAAAGTTTTAAATGAGGCACAAGTTAATTATGCCACGACCGAAAAGGAATTACTTGCTATTGTGTATGCGCTTGAGAAATTTAGATCCTACCTCATCGGGTCCAAAGTTGTTGTGTACACCGATCATTCGGGGATCAAGTATTTGCTAACCAAACCGGATTCGAAGCAAAGGCTCATCCGATGGATCCTTTTATTACAAGAGTTTGATTTAGAAATAAAAGATAAAAAGGGTTCGGAAAATTTGGTGGCGGATCACTTGCCTCGCCTTGTCAATGTTGAGGTCATCGTAGCTGAAAAGGAAATCCAAGAGGAATTTCCGGATGAAAAACTTTTTTTAGTCCAAGTTAGGCCTTGGTTTACAGATTTTGCTAACCATAAAGCCACGGGTTGGGTACCCGAAGACCTAACTTGGAACCAAAAATGGAAATTTCTGTCGGATGCTAATCACTACGTGTGGGACGACCCATACTTGTTTAAGTTGGGAAGTGACAACCTCTTAAGAAGGTGTGTCACGAGCGATGAGGCTCAAAGTATTCTTTGGCATTGTCATAACTCGCCGTATGGAGGTCATTTCAATGGTGCGAGGACGGCCACTAAAGTCCTTCAACCAGGCTTTTATTGGCCTACTCTGTTTAAAGATGCACATTTCCATGCCAAAAGTTGTGACATGTGCCAAAGAACGGGTGGAATTGGACAACGTGATGAAATACCTCTCCAAAACATACAAGAGGTAGAAATTTTTTATTGTTGGGGTATCGATTTCGTTGGTCCATTTCCACCATCTTTTGGTAATGAATACATGTTGGTAGCAGTAGACTATGTTTCGAAGTGGGTTGAGGCGATTGCATCACTTAAGGCGGATGGCAAAACGGTGATTAAATTTTTAAAGAAACACATATTTTCCCGTTTTGGCACTCCTCGGGTGCTCATTAGTGATGGTGGGTCGCACTTTTGTAATACACCTCTTGAAAATGTCTTAAAACACTATGGTGTATCGCATAAGGTGGCGACCCCTTACCACCCGCAATCGAATGGTCAAGCTGAGGTATCCAACCGTGAGGTAAAAAGAATCCTTGAAAAAACTGTGTCAAGTTCGAAAAAGGATTGGTCTCAAAAATTGGACGAGGCTTTATGGGCATATCGCACTGCTTATAAAGCTCCAATCGGTCTAACTCCGTTTCAATTGGTCTATGGTAAAACTTGCCATTTATCGGTTGAATTGGAGCATAAGGCTTTGTGGGCTTTGAAAATGTTAAATTTGACAAGGACTTGGCCGGTAACAAAAGAAAAGTGCAACTTCTTGAGCTGGAAGAAATGCGTAATGCCGCATACCACTCAAGTTGGTTGTACAAGGAAAAAGTGAAAGAATACCACGACAAGAAGCTCCGGCAAAAGGACTTCAAGGCCGGACAATTGGTGTTATTGTTTAACTCTTGGTTAAGACTCTTCCCGGTAAAATTAAAATCCAAGTGGTCCGGGCCTTTTCGTGTGAAGGAAGTGAAAACTTTGGAGCGGTTGTTATCGAAGACTTGGAAGAGAAAGACTCTTGGACCGTAAACGGTCAGCGTCTTAAAATTTACCTTGTACCAAATTTCGATCGCGCTTCTAGTTCTGTTCTCCTTGATGTTCTTAATTGAGCATCTTGGACCGTCGAGCTTATCCGACGTTAAACAAGCGCTTGTTGGGAGGCACCCCAACATTGTAAGTATTCCTTTCAATTTCTTGATTTTTAGTGTTTTTGAGTGTTGCTTTACCTTTTGATGTTGTATGAATTTTTCTGCATAAATTAAGATTGAGCTTTGGTGCATTTGCTGATCTGCTGCACCAAAGCAGAAAAAAAAATTTCTGGTGTAAAGCGCCCGACACTTGAATCATGTCGCCCGGCGGTTGTGTGTTTGATGGCCCCTCCTGGGCCAGGCGTGAGAATATGGGGGGATATGAAGTGGTTTGTCTTTTGAATTTTTTTCTGAGGGTTTTAATTTTAATTATTATGAATTTATTGGGGCTTTGACCATTGTGCCCCTTCTTGCTTTAAAACCCTTGGAAAGTGTTTTGTTGGTTTTATCTCTCATTTGGAAAACTCAAGAATTGTCTCTCCCTCTGCTCTCACGAATTCTCAACTTCAGTTTCTTTTTCTCAGCACTCAAGGTATGCATGTTATTGTTTTGCTTTGAATCATGTTCTTTTCATCATTGTGTCATTAAAAACCTTTTGGGTTGTTTGATTTTGAAGATGACTTACTCAAACCCTCACTCAATTTCATTTTCTGATTGAGAAACAAATTGATTTTGAAGCAAATTGCATGTTCTGATTTTCTTTCTTAATTTCTGTTAATTTTCTGGTGTGGGTTTTGAGTAAGTGTTGAAGTGTTTTAATTTTTTTCTGGTATGGGTTTTGAGATTTTTGGTTCTTTACTGCTCTGGGGTTTGATATTTTTCTGGTATGGTTTTGTAACATTCTGCTGCTGCTGATGTGTGTAATTTTTTCTGGTTTTCGTGATGTCGCCCGGCCCTTGAGAGGCGCTGCATCGCCTGCTTATCGCCCGGCGGTTGAGGGGCAATGCATCGCCTGCATGTCGCCTGACGATTTAGGGGCATTTTGCCCTGTTCTGATCTTTACATGCTGTTCCTTTCTTGTTTTCTGACAGGGCTGATGGTCTTTTGTCTTTGCATGCTGTTATTGTTATTTTTGTTGCAGATGGCTTCTTTTGGACCTCAACGGCGAAGAACGAAGAAGAGAAGTGTAGAATCCACATCCAATGTTCCAACGGAATTCGACAGCTCCCGATTTATCTCCGCTTACCATGAATCAAGGATCAAGTCTCTAGAGGGCAGAACTGTCCTCTCTGAAAAGAAGTTTGCTATCAACTGTGAGGGGGATTATCGACGAATTCAGGCCATATTTGAAAAGAAAAGGTGGGAAGTTTTGTTGAACCCTGCTGATCGTGTTTGCTATCAGCTGATAAGAGAATTTTATGCAAACGCGATTCAGCCCGAAGACGAATTTTACAGGTTCAAAACCTTTGTAAGGGGCAGGGAAATTAGCTTTAGCCGAGATTCCATCAACAAAATCTTAGGAAAGTCGAGTTCCTTGGGTAGCTTGCAAACCGACGAGTACTCGAAACTGTTAACAAATTTGCATGATCACCAGGCTGTTGGTAGTGTGCTTTTAAAACCGGGGTACATGGTGGATAAAAATATTAAAGGGGAGCCGATTAAGTATAGTCGGAAGTACATGACTCTGGAGGCACAGGCCGTCTTCCTTTTGCTGTGTTACAATGTCAAGTCGCGACATCACCGTTCTTCTGTCCCGCTTGATGTAGCACTCCTCATGTACTGTATTATGACGGATAAAGAGGTGGATGTTGCCAAGGTCATAGCTGGGGAAATGAAAAATTTTGTTGAAAATACCCGGAGGCCAGGAGTTCATGATGATGCTCCTATTATTTTTCCTTGTTTGGTTCAATCTTTGATCTATCAAACTGATATCCTCATTCTAGGTGTGATTAACGAAAAACTAAAGTTTTTGGTTGATGACAATTATTTGGATCGATTTTGTAAACCAAAGGAGGAAATGAAGAAGAAGGCAGTAGCAGAGAAGGGAAGTAGTTCAGGTGTCCAGGCGGATACGAGTGACTCATCCGTTTTCGATATGAAAGCGGCATTCAACTACACTTGGGACATGGGTGAGTCACTCAACAGGTCTAACCAATTTAATTTTGATTGTATGCATCAGTTATATCATTATCAGACGCACCCGGCGGAGTACCTTCCTTTTCCTACAAGGGAGGCGTACGACGCTTATGCAAATTGGCCTGGGGACAGGCGCCCATTCTTTTCGGAGGGGGCAAGCACTGGTGGTGTTGTTGCGGAGGATAATGATGATGATGACGATGGTGATGAGATGCAGGATGATCTCAATGAGTTGATTAATTAGGCTTCAAAGTGAAGGAATTTAATTTTATTTTCAGTTTTAGTATGAACTTTTATTTTCAGTTTTAGTATGAACTATTGTTTCAGTTTTTAGTATGTACTTTTGGATCGCTTTGGCGAGTACATTTTCGGTGTTGTTAGCACCATAATTATAATATTTTAAGTTGGTTAAAGTTGGTTTAGTATAAATTATGTTTATATGGTGTTAAATTCTGTTTTTTTTTATGATGGTTGTCCTTGAAATGTTGGAAAATTTTGTGTGTTAACACAAGGAAGAGAAAATATTACCTTGTTGGCTTTCAACATGGATGGTGATGATATTATTCTTGATGGTGTGCACACCCAAAGTTTGGAATTTTGTGTGGTAGAATCATAGTGTGAATGTGAAGTTTTTACTTTTTGTAAAGTTTGTCAATGCAATGTTTGGTAAACTCTTATTCGATGTGATTCAATTAGGACATAACCATATATGTGAGTGTCCTCCATTGTTCAAAAATTAATAAGGGATTTTAGTAATTGGTGCTTACTTAAACTTTTTATGTTTAAATCTTACTTTTTGTTTTGAATTATGGAAACTTTGAAATGATCAAGGCAATTTTTGAGTATTATGAGTAGAACCACTTTTCCAAAAATTCACTTCAATATTACCTTGTGAGTGTGTGAACATTTGATACCTCTCTTGAGACTATAATGAAATTTTTTTTTTGTTTTCTTGAAGCATGAACCCTTACTTTAACCGTTTGGATGAGCATTTTGAATTGAGACATAATATTGTTGAAGTTGGGGAGATTGGTTCATTTTGATAAGAGAAGAAGGAATTGTGGGCAATGCATTCTCAAAAGATTGAAATAGAATAATTAAAAAAAAAAAGAAGAAAAGTATATAATAAATAAATAAAATTGTGAAATTCAAAAGAAAGAGAAATAGAATGCATTGTGAGAAAAGTTGGGAAGTTTGAGCATAAAGGATTGTTTCGGAACAGAAAATGCTCGTCACAAAATATACCCCTTTCGTGTTCAATGGCCGTGTACATATGTCCCTTATTTCTTAACCCGGCCAAGTTTCAACCTATAAAAGTCCTTTTGTGATCATTGTTTCCATTTTTGCTTGATTAATTGTGAGATGAGTGCATAAATTGTTTTGGATGTGGCACTGTTGCTTTGAGTGTGTTTTGTCCTTTGTATATATTGAGCTAGGCTCATTTGAATAAGTTAGGTGATTCGTTTTGAACTTGAGGATACTTTGTGTTGCATTGTATGATTTTATGATTAAGCTGAAGTCATATTTATGTTTTGATCCTATGTATATTTTGAAAAATTTTGCGCGTGCATCTTTAGAGTTTGAACCATTTATGGTTTCGGGTAATTTGGTATTTGGAAATCTTGTTTGTGTTTGATCAACACTTACTTTTGTTTGAGGACAAACAAAGATGCAAGTTGGGGAGAGTTGTTGGGTGTGAAAATGTGTTTATTTTCATAGTTTATTTTGACACCTTTTAAGCTCTTTTAATTGCTTTACTCGGGAAACGACTTATTATTTAAGCAAGACTTGCATTTTTTGTAAATAGATGGTGTTTTGATGTGTTTGCTACTTTTTACAGGAACTCTGGTATTTTGATCGCGAATCGTTTTCGCCGGATTTTGAAGTGGTGAAATTTCTAAGTTTTGGTCCTGAGGCCTCTTGACCGCCCGGCGTAGCAGAGGCGGTTAGGCACCCCAAATTCCATTTCTTCATTTCAAAGTTCCAGAGAGTTGGCACTGCTGCGCCTCATGATTTCGCCCGGCGAAAGGTTTGCATCGCCCGACGCTTGGGAAGTTTCGCCCGGCACTCCACAGGCGATGCCTCATCCCATGTTTTCTCCAATTTTCCAGCCAAGTTACAGAAAGTTGGCATTACTGCGCCTCCTGCTTCGCCTGGCCATTTTTCCATCGCCCGACGCTCTAATCCTTTCGCCCGGCGCTTTTTGCAAAATATCTTTGCCACTTTTGGCTTTGTGGATGTCACGTGGGATGAAAAGTGGGCTTCGCCCAGCACAAAATTGCACCGCCCAGCACTCCTTTCTGGGCTGAACTTCTATTTAGGCTAATGTGTGTATCATTTTGGAAGTAGAATATAATACTTTTCATCTTCTCACTTTGTAACTTAGATATTTTGGAGAGAAAAACTCCATTAAAACCCATTTTCTTGCTTTCTTAGTTTTTATGCTTCAATCTTTGATTCTTGAAGATTGATGCTCCAAAAACTTTGTCCATTACTTGTTGCTCAAGCTACCATGAAGATGAGTAGCTAATTTCTCTTTTGTGTCAAGGTTAGATGTAGGTAAACCTTTCCTTTGTATGTATATGGATTGATTCTAGTTTGTGAACTCTTAGATGATGAATGTATGGTGAAAAACCTTGTTTCTATGTTTATTCTTTGTGTTGGTTCATGATTGAGAAATATGCTCCAACTCTTTACCTAGGTTTTTCATCCATTAATGTCCATTAGCTAGAGATAGTAATGTGTGTTGATGTTCACCAAATATTGAACTTTAATGTTGTTATTTTGATAGTTTGTGTGAGAAATCAACAAAGGATCAAAATGGCAAAACTCACAATATGTGTTAGAAATAAACATATTGGGAGGATATGTGATTGTATTTATCATTTAACCGAAGCTTATTGATTATATACGTACAAAATGGTTTGTCGAACCCTAATCTTGACATGCTTTTATAAACCGTTAAATCAACCTCTTTACCGCTTTTAATTAATTAATTTGAATGCAAACGCTACGAAACCAACCTAAAACCCCTGGTTACTTTAAAGTTTGAAACGTTACGACTGTAGAACGGCGGTAATATCACGAACAATCTTTGTGGAACGATAACTAAAACCCGAACTCTATTTGTATTCCAACAACTGCTGAAGTTGAGTACATTGCTGTAGGGAGTAGCTGTTCTCAAATGATGTGGATGAAATAAATGCTGACTGAATACAATGTCCCACGAGATGTTATGACACTCTTCTGTGACAACTTAAGTGTAATAAATATTTCTAAGAATCCCATCCAGCACAGCCGAACTAAACACATTGACATCAGGCATCACTTCATTCGAGATCTGGTGGAAAATAAAGTCATCACTCTGGAACATGTGGCCACAGAAAATCAATTAGCTGACATCTTCACTAAAGCTCTAGATGCAAATCAATTTAAGACATTGAGAGGCAAGCTTGGAGTTTGCCTTTCTGATGAGGCATAACTTTCCAATGGTTGGGGGGAATGATATTCTGGTTTCTGAATATGTATTCCCACCATAGTGAGAGGATTTTTCAGTATTCTCTCTTATTCTGTTTTTTTTTTTGCTTTGTTTTTCTTCTTTCTTTTGGTTGTGTAAGGGTTGAATGCCCAAGATAATTTTCATTTCTGTTTGGTGTGTAAACTTTTACTCTGAACTGGTTTATTAGTTTTTGGGTTAGTTCTTCTACCTTTGTCATATTGTGGCTAAAAAGGGAGAGAATTACTAACTTCACTAACCACTGCTGACTGCTGATTGTCTACTAACCACTGAGGGGGAGTAGATCTGATATGATTGAGGGGGAGACATGTTATGATTCCGCTGCTGCTCTGATAGTGGTCTCCCTGATATGTTTCTGCAGGTCTATGAAAGTTAGTTTTAGCCAAAATCTGCCAAAGGGGGAGATTGTTGAGTCCCTGCTTTTGAGGTTGGCATTAATTTTGGTAAAACTAACTTAGCTGAAAGATGTTGGACACGATGTCCTAACATGTTGAACTAACTGCAGGTTAAGATGTTAGACAAGATGTCCTATCAGGAGGATTCGACATCTTTGTCTGTTACAGTTTTGAACTAACTGTTTAGGGTAACAGGTGTGATTGGAATATGACTAGGATTCCAGGTGGCATCTGAGATTGTGGAATCAGAGATTCTGATTCTAAATGGAATTTACGGTTTCCTTTTGAAGGAGACATTTTTGGTAACTTGGGATTGAAGAAAAAATTAGGTCGCTAATTCTGAGGAAGTTATCTGCTGCACTTTTGAAGCCCAAGTCCAGTTGTGGTTTACTTTATAAATAGGTTAGAGTTAACCTAGTTTGTGGTTGATTGTTGCAGCTGTTTTAGAAGTACTAGGGTTTGTACTTTTGTGAGCCTCTCGCGTATTGTGTAAATACCTGAGAAAGACTGTTTATTGAGTTGTAATATTTTCAGTCACTGCTGTGATTGGAAGGGAATTGAGAAGGGTCTCATACTTAGGAGAGTCTTAGGTAGAAATCTAGGAAGGGTAGTCTTTAGGTGCTAAGTTGTAAACGTTGGAGTTTAGCTTAGAACCAATTCTACTTAGTGATTTCATTCCTGGCTTGGTAGCCCCCAGACGTAGGTGTTGTTGTTCACCGAACTGGGTTAACAATTTCTAGTGTTGTTTACTTTCTGCTGTTTACGTTTGTTCTTCCTTAGATCCTTGTGAGAAGCAGAGATCAAGTGTCACGACATCTTGTCTGACATCTTCGTGATCTACTTAACCAGAATTTCAACATTGATACATAGTGTAGGATTAGGCACCTTTGTGAGAGACACACCACTTATCCACCTAAAACCTTAAGGTGATAGGTGAGTGGGTTCTCCCACTTATAAATATTCAAGTCACCACATTCTTATCCAATGTGGGACTATTTCCCCACTTACTCACACTTGCTTATATTATTCCAACATTCATCACATCAATTAGTGAATTCCATTAAAATATTAAATTAAACATATCCATAATTGTTAGTAGGTAATACGGACAAAAATTGATTATATCTAACATGGAATTTTCAAGTCATTAATTTTCTCAAAGATAAACTTGAAAATATTGAAGTATTAATAGAGAAAAAGGAAGTAGTTTATAAAATTTATTAACTATAAGAGTATATTTCTAATCTTTTCTAATCCTTGATACATCAGAATAAATAAACACTAAAACGAATGGAATAGTAAAGTTTATTTGCACATATATTTATAAAAGTATATTAATATTTATTATATGTGAAATTATAATAATATAATATCATTAAGTGAAATTTTAATAATTTAAATAAAATAATATGGCACAATAGGGATGCCAAGGATCGCAAGCAAAGTGAATGATATGGCCTTAACCTTAGAAGAGGCAGTTAGAGCATTGCTAATATGTCGTTCATGGCTTGTAGATTTTCGTTATTAGTATTTTCAATATTAGGATACTTGAAATTATAATGTTTCCAATCCCCCAAAGCCTCTTTGTACCACCAATAATTTGTCCCAACGGTTCAACTGCCAACGACATTAAACTAAGCCCCATTACATTGATCATGTGTCTCAATGCTCATTTTTGCACTCTATTTCATAACCCATCTAATATGTGTTGAGTAAGAAAATGGGAACCAAACAAATAATTTTGTAGTGGTAACTAATATGAGCATCCATATTGATTTTCGTAGTCCATTGAATCCAACTAACCACTCTTCATAGCAAGAAATTCGTGATTCAATAGTTGGCGTGATAATTATATCAGGAGTTCAACTCGAAATAAAGACAACAAATAAAGTAAAATTTCCTAATAAAAAAACTATGATCCTTGGTGTGACTTAGATGATGTAAGTGAGGTTGTCTTCTTCATAATGTATAACGATAATTGAAAGTATAACCAATAGGAATATTTCTAAAAATAAACATGATTTTAGGTTGGTGCATGATAACTCGCAAGTTATAGTTTTTGTGAAAGGAAACATTTTGGGCATGTTCTGGATCAACCGACATAATAACCTGGGCATTTCCGACTGTCACGAAGAAAGAGAACATAGGGTTACCTATTCTAATTTGATGGTGATCACCAGCGACAAGGTCACCATTAAAGGCCTGACATGGTCGCTAGAACAAATTATCGGCAACATCAAGCCACAAAAATTCCAAAACAAAGATAACTACTTAATGAGGTCTTGTTTCTTCGTTGAAATCATCTCCAAATGAATGATCGAGATCAACAGCGTAACAAACAAGAATGATAGCAATTGCAATAGCCATGAAGACAAAGAAAATAAAAGGGAGAAAACGACCAAAACTTGAATGTTTGCGGTCAGTAAAGTATCCAACAAGTTGTTGAATGATCATTCGTAAAATTGGGCCGCAAAAAAATGTATACCAACTGCAATGGATGCAACCACCATCAAAATATGAAGAGTGACGGGCCTTCACCTTGAAACTGATAAACATTTGGTAATTTCATTGTTGATATGATGGTGGAAGTATTATCAATTGGTCAATTCACTTTAAAGATAAGTTCTAATATAATATAATTTTATAGAAAAAGATATGTGTGTGCGTGCGCGTGAAATTTTGTTAAACTCACAATTTAGTGATAAAGTCCTTACTAATAATTGGGCCTTCCTGTATCTATCACATGTTTATATTTTATTCTATCAGATATGTTCATTTTTGGCATCTATTTCTAAGAATAAGGTTACAATATAGTACTAACTATAAAATTAGGAAAATATGGATTACTATCAAAGTTATCTTTCTGATTTTAAAGTGGATCGGGAATCTTAAGTTTGATAATGCACTATGTATCAAATTCTTTTAACTAAGTATAAAATTATCTCACATTAATTAGAATATGTCATATATTTTGTGATATGATGTACCTAGTTTATTGTACTAACTTAGGATTAAACCGAGAATCAGATTTAATTATTTTTTTGAGTGGTAGTTGATATGAAAAAAATGTAGTATCCAACACTTCAATTTGTGCATCCCCATTAACATAATCACTTAAACATATGCATATATGTTAGTAGATAATATGGACAAAAATTAATTATCTCTCAAAAGTTGATAATGCACTATGTATCAAATTCTTTTAACTAATTATAAAATTATCTCAAATTAATTATATATTTTGTGATATGATATACCTAGTTTATTGTACTAACTTAGGATTAAACCGAGAATCAGATTTAATTATTTTTTTTAGTGGTAGTTGATATGAAAAAAAAGTAGTCTCCAACACTTCAATTTGTGCATCCCCATTAACACAATCACTTAAACATATGCATATATGTTAGTAGTTAATATGGACAAAAATTAATTTATTCCAAAGATAAATTTGGAAACTTTGAAGTATTAATAGAGAAAAAATATACTATTTTTTAGATTTTTAATTCATTTTGATAAATATTTTATATTGGAAGGAGTAGTTTATAAAATTTATTACCTTTAAGAGTGAGTTTCTTATCTTGTCTAATCCTACTAGATGTTAAAACAAACGGAACACTAAAGTTTATTTGTACATGTATTTATAAAAGTATATTAATATTAAATATATGTGAAATTATAAAAAATAATATTATTAAGTGAAGTTCTAATAATTTAGATAAAATATAATAAGGCAAGAGAGATACCAAGGATCGTAAAGAAAGTGAATGTAGCAGCAATCTTAACTTCAGTATAGGGCGTATTGGCAATGCTAATATGTCGTTCATGGCTTGTAGGTTTGTTTATTAGTATTGTCATTATAAAGATATTTTAAAATCTGATGCTTCCAATCCCCAAAGGCTCTTTGCACCACCAATCACAAGTCTCAATGCTTCTTTTTCCACTCTAATTATATATGATGCATCTCCTATTTTGCATTGTACACTATTTGACCCATCTTATAAGTGTCGAGCAAGAAAAATGGGAACATTCAAACCAAATTTCTAGTGATCTCTAATATCATCATCAACATTGATTTTTATAGTTCAATGAATGCACCTAACATCTCTCCATAATAAGTTACTCGTGATTCAATAGCCAGAGTGATAATTATATCATGAGTTCAACTTCAAGCAAAGACAACAAATAAAGTTATATTAAATATTAAAAAATCCTATGATCTTAAGTGTGACTTGGATGATGTAAGTGGGATGTCCTCTAAATAAAATAGAGTGACAATTGAAAGTATAACCAATAGAAATATTGCTAAAAAGAAACATGCTTTTAGATTGCGCATGATAACTCTGAAGTTATGGTTTTTGTGTAAGGAAACATTATGTACATATTCCAAGATGAGTTGGCATAACAACTTAGGACATTTTCGACGCCCATGATGTAAGAGAGCATAATATTACCTATTCTCATTTAACGGTGATCACCGGCCGCAAGGTCACAAATGAAGGCTCGCGATGGTCGTTAGAGAAAATTATTGGCGATATCAAGCAACCAAAATTCCAAAACAAAGATAACGATTACACAAAAGTTGGCAATTCTTTCTTAGAATAAAGTTACAATATAGTACTAAATATAAAATCAGAAAACTGTGGAATACCATAAAAGTTGGCTTTTTGAATATAAAGTGGACATGGAATCTTAATTTTTATTATATACTATATACCAAATTATTTTATCTAAATATAAAATTTGTTCAAATCAATTAGAGTAAGTCATATCTTTAGTGATATTATGTGTCCAATAAATTGAAGTAGCTTAGGATCTATCAGGAATAATATTTATTTATTTTTTGAATAATATTTATTTATTTTTTGAATGGTAGTTAATTGGGGAAAAATGTAGTATAAATCACATAAAATTTTCAACTCCATTAAAATAATAATTTAAATATATATTCATAATTGTTAGTAGGTAATATTGACAAAAATTAATTATCCTCAACATGAAGTTGTCGAACCATTAAATTTCCAAAAAATAATCTTGAAAATTTTGAAGTGTTAATAGAAAAAATATACTATTTTTTAGATTTTTAATTCATTTTGTTCAAAAATTTATTTTGGAGGGAATATTTTAGAAAATTTATTTACTATAAGAGTTTGTTTCTAATTTTGTCGGATCCTTGTAAACCAGAGTGAATAAACTCTAAAACAAATGGAACACCAAAGTTTATCTGCACATGTATTTATACAAGTATATTAATATTAATGATATGTGAAATTATAAAAAAATAATATTCTTAAGTGAGATTATAATAATTTAAATAAAATATTATATCGCAAGAGGGATGTCAAGGGCTGCAAAGAAAGTGAATGCAACAACCTTAATCTCAGTAGATGGCATCCTAACATTGCTACAATGTCGTTCATGACTTGTAGCTTTTGGTTATTAGTATTTTCATTAATAGGATAATTGAAACTATGATGTTTCTAATCCCCTAAAGCCTCCTAGCACCACCAATCGTTTGTTCCCATAGATCCAAAGTCAACAACATTAAACTAAGTCTCATTACGTTAATCATGAGTCTCAAATGCTCCCTTTACCACTCTTTATCTACGCAACATCTCCAATTTTTCCACTGTACATTTCATGACCCATCTAATAAGTGTCGAGTAAGAAAAATGGGAACCAAACAACCAAATTTGTAATGGTAACTAATATCAACATCCACATTGATTTCATAGTCCATTAATTACACCTAACAACTTTCCACATCAAATATGTGATTCAATAGTTGGAGGGATAATTATATCATGAGTTCAACTCCAAACAAAGACAACAAATAAAGTAATATTGACTAATACAAAAATCTTTGATCCTGAGTGTGCCTCAAATGATGTAAGTGAGATTTCTTCTTCATAAAGTAGAACGACAATTGAAAGTATAACAAATAGGAATACTGCTTAAAAGAAACATGATTTTAGGTTGGCGTATGATAACTCGCAATTTATAGTTTTTGTGAAATGAAACATTTTGGTCATGTTCTTGGATAAGCCGTCATAATAACCTAGGACATTGCCGACTGCCATGAAGAAAGAGAACATAATGTTACCTATTCTAATTTGACGGTGATCACCAGCGGCAATGTCACCATAGAAGGCTCGACATGATCGCTTGAACAAATTATTGGAAATATCAAGCCACCAAAATCCCAAAACAAAGATAACCACTAAATGAGGTCTTGTTTCTTTGCTAAACACATCTCCAAATGAGTGACCGAGATCAACAATGTAACCAATAAGAATGACGGTAATTTCATAGCCATGAAGCCAAAGAAGATAAAAGTGAGGCAACAAACAAAAATTGAACGTTTACGATCACTAAAGTATCCAACAAGTTGCTGAATGATCATTCTTAAAACTGGACCGAAAAAAAAATATACACCAACTGCAATGGATGCGACCACCATTACAATATGAAGAGAGATGGCCTTTGACTTGAAACTAATAAACATCTCATAATATCATTGTTGGTATGGTGTTTGGAAGAATTATCACTTGGTCAACTCACTTTAAAGATAAATTCTAATATAATTAAATTTATAGAAAAAGATACGTGTGTGCGTGCGCGTGAAATTTTGTCAAACTCAAAATTTGTGATAAAGTCCTTACTAATAAATTAGAATAAATAATTATAACTAAATATAATATTGGGCCTCCTTAATTCTATAAAATATTTTTTCTATCACATGTGTTCATTTTCTACATCTATTTGTGAGAATAACGTTACAATATAGTATTAACTATAAAATTAAAAAAATATGGATTGCCATCTGATTATAAAATGGATATGAATCTTAAGTTTGATAATGTACTATATATCAAATTATTTTTATCAAATTATTTCCATCGTATTATATCAGTTTATAATTTCTGGATCTGGTATAGAATGTTGTTTGAGTTTATTATATTCTATTTACATTGTTTGTTTAACTAACCCTCACATAAAGTTTACTGGTGGTAGCAAGCGTATAATATGAGTTTATAATATCTGGATCTGGTATAGAATGTTGTTTGAGTTTATTATATTCTATGTAGATTGTTTGTTTCACTAACCTTCACTTAAAATACATTCAGTTAATTTGACATAGATACTTATAATCTGCAAATTAAGTTGTATTTGAAAACCAACTTAAACAAATCAATGTTGTTTTCTGATTGCATGCCTCTCATCATTTATCTCACGTTATTTTATATATAGATTATGGTATAATGATATGGCTCCTTAGATGCATCGCCATCTTCCATTATAGTTAAATCAAAGATAAGGCAGATTATCCAATGTCTTGTTGATCTTATGAAAATTTAACTATAATCGAATATAGCAATATATCGAAGGAGTCAGATCAATAAACCACAATATATGTAAAAGAGCGTGAAGTGCACGATGAGACGAATGCAATCAGAAAACAACATTGGTTTGTTTAAGTTGGTTTTCAAGAACAATTTAATTTACAGATTATAGACATCTTCATCAAATTGAATCCATGTATATTTATTTAGTGAGGTGTTTGGAAAATAAGCAATCTACATTTAATATAATAAACTTAGGGTACTTACAACAACGGTTATCTATTGTAACCGATATCATAAGTAATTTATGTTTTATATAATTTCGCTGCTGATGAGTTTCGAACCCAGAACCTAAGTGTATGTATCACAACGGTTTATTATCATAACCGTTGTGATATATGGCTTGCGTCCTATCTTTCAATAACGGTTTCCAGCCCGTTGTAGAAACAACTAACTTACAACGACAATCTACATAACAACGCCTTCGCCCGCGTCATTATATGTCATTTCCAACCGTTGTTAAATGGATTTTTCGTAGTAGTGAGTATAAATTTAGCTCAAATCAATTAGAATAAGTCATATCTTTTGTGATATGATGAGCCTAGTTTATTGAACTTACTTAGAATCAAACCGAGAATAAAATATAATTATTTTTTGAGTGGTAGTTAATATGTAAAATAATGTAGAATCCAACACTTTAATTTGTCAATCCCTATTAACATAATCACTTAAACATATACATAATTGTTAGTAGTAAATATGAAAGAAAAATGGTCTATTTTATGGAATTGGCGAGCCCCATTAATTATCCCAAAGATAAACTTGGAAAATTTGAAGTATTAATAGGGAAAAAATATACTATTTTGTATATTTTTAATTCATTTTGATAAATATTTTATTTTGGAAGGAGTAGTTTATAAAATTAAGGGTTAATAGTCATTTACCCCTGCAATATAGGCGAGTTTTGATTTACCCCCCCTTTAAAAAAAAGTTTTTTTGGATTACCCCCCTGAAATTTTAAAATTCTAAATCTTTTGCCCCCCAGGTAGAAAAATTACCCCCATGTAAAATATTTTTTTATTTTATTTACCCCCCTGGTTTTTACACGCTTAGGGGGGGTACCCCAAAATTTCAGGGGGGTAATCCAAAATTATTTTTTTAAAGGGGGGGTAAATCAAAACTTGCCTATATTGCAGGGGGGTAAATGGCTATTAACCCTAAAATTAATTAACTTTAAGAGTGTGTTTCTTATCTTGTCTAATCTTTGACGCACCAGAGTAAGTAGACGCTTAAACAAACGGAACATTGAAGTTTATTTGCACATATATTTATAAAAGTATATTAATATTAAAGATATGAGAAACTATAAAAATATAATATTATTAAGTGAAATTCTAATAATTTAAATAAAATATTATAGAGCAAGAGCCAAGGAGTGCAAAGAAAGTGAATGCAACATTAACCTTAACCTCAGTATAGGGCGTCTTAGCATTGCAAATATGTCGTTCATGGCTTGCCTGGTTTGGTTATTAGTATTGTAATTATTAGGATATTTGAAAGTATGAAGTTTCCAATCCTCAAAGCCTCTTTGCACCATCAATCATTCGTCCCAACGATTCCACTACCAAGAAAATTAAACTAAGCCCCATTACATTGATCATGAGTCGCAATGCTCCCTTCTCCACTCTAATTATGTATGCCACATATCCTATTTTACACCGTGTATTCTTTGACCCATCTATAAAGTGTCATGTAATAAAATGGGAACCAAAAAACCAAATTTATAGCAATCGCTAATATCACCATCCACATTGATACTCGTAGTCCAATGAATGTGCATAGTCACTCTCTATAGCAAAAAACTTGTGATTCAATAGTTGGAGTGATAATTATATCATGAGTTCAACTCCAAGCAAATACAATAAATAAAGTTATATTAACTATTAAAAAACATGTGATCGTGAGTGTGACTCAGATGATGTATGTGAATGTCTTCTAAATAAAGAAGAACGACAATTCAAAGTATAACGAATAAGAATATTGTTAAAAAGAAACATGCTTTTAGGTTGGCGCATGATAACTCTTAAGTTAAGGTTTTTGTGTATGGAAATTTATTGTACATATTCGAAGATGAGCCAACATAATAACTTAGGACATTTTTGACGCTCATGAAGTAAGAGACATTAATGTTACCTATTCTCGTTTGAGGTGATCACGGGCAGCAAGGTCACCAGTAAAGGCTCTCGATGGTTGTTAAAGCAAATTATTGGCGACATCAAGCAACCAAAATTCCAAAACAAAGATAACTATTACACATGATCTTGTTTCTTGGTTGAGCTCATCTCCAAATGCATGCGTGCGTGCACTTGAAATTTTGTCAAGCTTACAATTTAATAATTAAGTCCTTACTAATAAATTAGAATAATTAATTATAACTAAATATAATACTAGGCCTCCTGGATTCTATCACTTGTGTTTATTTTATACACATATTTGTGAGAAATTTTTTTTTTCAATCACACTAGTAGAAGACTCGTGCTTCCGCACGGGTAAAAACATGTCTACATCGGACGCACAGGTAAGAGCTAGTATGTAATAGATTAGACGGAAAGAAATGTAATATATATTAGATTTAAAAATATGTAGAAAATCCATAGAAAAGTATTATTATTTTATAAGTTATTGAAAAAAATAGAAAAAAAAAGTATAAGAAAAGTAGTTTATGAAACCACTTAATAGTGTAAAAAATGAAGTTAGTGGAAAAAGAAATGTTAGCAATGTAATGTAATGAATAAAAATGAATAAAATATAAAATTGATGAACAAAAAAAAATGTAACAAAATAAATGAAAAGTTGCAGCATGTCCAAGTTAGAGAATTGTACTTGGACACCCGAAGCTTTGGTTAATTTTTGCAAACCCATTCTAATTTCTCTGATTCTAACATTGTGTAACCATCGACCAGAAATTGTTGGAACAACCTTCGTGAACATAACAAAGTCTTAGCTTCAGTTAACCTGGTTTGAATGCGATATGAAAGCAATTCTCTAATTGTTAGCTTATTTCTTATGTTATTCACGTGGAACGGCCTGTCTCTATGAGCAATATTAGGTCTATATCCGTCTTCACCATACGGAAAAATCAAAGGATATTGGAAAGCCATGTAACTCGCATGGAGCTCATTGATTCTCTGAAGTCCTCCTCCTTTTGTTTGCATTATTATATCCCTCATTTGTGTCGTGTCAATATCACCGACTACAAACGCAGCAACTTCAGAAATCGTTGGTTGATTATATACTCTCCCATCCGTGGATCTATCAGAAATGAGTCTCAGCTTCAAGTTTTGAGTATCACCGTTATATAAGCACTGTTTTGCGATTTGAAAACACTTTGCATGAGGATTGTGTTCATACAACATTCCAGACAATTGTTGTACAACTAAGAGATCAATGTTCTTGGTGTTCCTAAACATGAGAAGTGTATGAAAATGGTTAGCAATGATTATATAGTAATAATAGATTGTAGTGATGGGAACTATGAACTACAAATCTCAATGTTCAGTAAAATAACTTTACCTCAAACCTTGCATTCTATTTTGGACCTCAATTTCCGTGTCATAAATATATAATTGAGCAAACTTAGGTGGCTGACCATCAGGAGGTAACAAACTTCCAATTCGATGACACGTCTGACCTTGTATCCTTAGTGTTGGAGGTCCACGTCCATTGTTAAAATGATTGTCCAACTTTGCCCTAGGTGATGTGAAGGGAAACATTATATTGTAAGTTCGGATCTGTTGCTGAAACTTCTTGCTAACTAAATTATCGTGATCAAACAAAAGCTTTGCAAGTACTGTTGGAGGTTGTTTTAGTTTTGGGATTTCAAATTTGCCATTCCCATAACGCAGCATAAACTTCGGATTGGCTGAGTGCTTACTCTTGTGCATCCTCTCTTGATACCACATAATGGCATTACAATAACGACATTCGATAAGAGGGTCTCCGATGTCGTAATAATCTACAGAAGTAATGATTTTGTCAATCACTGACCAGAATTTCAAAATTCATTTCAATGGTGTAATATCACAACAAATGGTGTAACAAATGACATACCATCAGAAGTTCTTGATGAATTGGCATGAATTGTAAAAGGTGCTTCGACGTCTTCTGATTCTGAATCGAACTCATCTTCGGATAGATATGCTATTATGAATAATAAAGTTATATGAATATCATTGACTGTTTGGATTACTTAACAGTATTTGAGTCAATAAAATGTTAGGACAGTCCTTAACCAAGTCGTATACTTACTTGCAAAAGGGTCATAGTCGGAATCATTGTCGGAGTCGCTATTAAAATCCAATTTGACTGTAGGTGTAAAAATAGGACATGGAGGCTGAGATCTTTGTCTGGGAATATCTGTAGAATGTGAGACTGGTTTAGCCACAGGGAAAACGGGTTGTTGATTTTCATGGGATACGTTCTGATCATGGACAATCTTTCTAAGGACTATGCTGTTTCAGAAATAATTTTTTACAGTGATGAGCAAGGATTATGGAAAGTTTAATTCAAAATCCTTAAAGTGAGTAAAACATATTAGTTGTTACATTATAATAACATGTACCTAGTTTCTGAGTTTGATCCGGGTGTTCCTATAGAACTGTCATTCCTTTGATTGTTTGCTTCGATTGGAAACCTTCTGCTCAAGTTAAACGACATATTTGGAACTCCAACTGTCCTAGGCCTGCCACGACCTGGTTTTTTTATGGTATGAATTCTGGTTACACAAAAAGAACAGCTCACAGTTGGTTTAGTTACATGCAGGCATAGGGAATTTACATTGGTCTGACATAATAAGAACAAAACTAACATTGGTCTGGCATAGTGAATTTAGAGTTGATAAAAAGAACATGCTGGTTTAATTAGCTCACAGCTGGTTTGTTTATGTCAAGATAATACAGTTCACATAATAAGAGCAGAACTAACAGTAGTAATGCAGAAAAAATAAAACATTTATATGAACCATATTGTGGTTGAGTTTCGGCACAGTGTGATTGGTTTGTCTCGCACGACTCTGAATCACTTTGAATTGGAAGTCCATTGTTTGGCAGGCTGATGTTTTTTGGTAGTTCAAGGTTTATTCCAAAAACCCCATGAGGCGGTGTGACAGTTTGGGAGGATCTGTAATGTCGATAAAATAAACCTCGTATAATTGAGAAATTTCCAAAAACATAATGCAGTCATCATCCAAAAAAAGTATATTAACAAAAATGTATTACTCAGTATATTTAATGAACATTTACCTAGTTTGCGAGTTTGATCCGGGTGTTGCGTTAGAAGTAGCAGTTACTTGAGTGTTTCTCTTAATAGGAATGTTTATGCCATAATTAAACGCGCGAATTGGAATACCCAACTGTTTCCTAGGCCTGCCCCGACCTGTTTTGGCAGTGCTTGGATTTCTGTTAACACCATTCCAATCAAATAAAATTTACTACAACAAAAATGACTTCTGGCAACACCACAAAACCGCAGCCTAAAGTGCAATAACCGTAGCCTAAGGCTTTAGGGGACGGTTTTTCTGTCGTGGAATAAACGGCCGTTGCCTATTCCTTTAGAGCGCGGTTTTTTTACTTTTACCCACGGAATCAAAACACTGTCGCCTGAAACCTGAAAAGTCCACGGTTTTAGTTATAGTTTTAAGCCGCGGTTTTCAAGTAACAACACAAAATAACCGTCCCCTAAACTGGAAAATGCAACGGTTAGTAAAGAGCAATAACTGGAAACCGTAGCTAATATATATTTTCATTTAAAACAACTACAGTTAACCGCGCCTAAAGGTTAGGAAAAGTCCATGGTTTTTTATAACCAACACGTAAAAAGCGTTGCCTATGAATTGAAAAAAATTGGTAAATCATGTGCCTTCTATGTTGAACTTTAAACTTAAAGATATAATTATTATAGAATTTCCTATTTATTTATATGGTGATACATTTCTACCATAAACCTTCACTTTTTATTCTAATATAATATAAGTCAATATTATTAATTATATTCTAATATATTATAAATCAATATTATTAATTAAATGATCAGAAACACATGTATAAACTTAAAGATATAATTATTATAGAATTTCCTATTTATTTATATGGTGATACATTTCTACCATAAACCTTCATTTTTTATTCTAATATAATATAAGTCAATATTATTAATTATATTCTAATATATTATAAATCAATATTATTAATTAAATGATTAGAAACACATGTATAAATTAATCAAAATATATCAATATAAAGTATTAATAAGATCAAATATTAATAAGATGAAGTGTAATAAACACTTTGAAATGTAAAAACAAATATTTCCAAAATAAATTCAAACTCTTTGAAATGTAATAAACTAATTAGTTAGCTTATATAACTCCATAAAACAAAAAATAATTGTCCATATTTGAATCAATGAAGGTCTTCATCATATTCATTGTATTGAGGATCATCATCTTGGAGATCGTCATCTTGATCATATTGAAGATCGTCTTCTTGATCATATTGAAGATTGTCATCTTGATCATAATGAAGATCGTCATCATCTTGGAGATCGACGTCATCTTGAAGATCGTCATCTTGAGGATCATCTTCGTTTCTAACCTGTAAATATAAAGAAAAAAATTTATAACAATGAACTCATTCTCATTTAAGAACATGTTTATATTGAGAGTGAGTACAGTGATCCCTTAAATTAGACAGTGCAAGTATTAGTTCACTGTAGTCCCTGTCCATGTTAAACATGTTTAAATAGTCAACCATACTCATTGTACTCACTGCCTATGTTAAACATGCTCATTTATTTTGTCTATTTAAATATTGAGAGTGAGTACAGTGAACCATTCTCACTATCTATGTTAAACATGTTCTTGCAGTGCCTATGTTTATATTAGTTCACTACCTATGTTAAACATGTATGTACTGACACAATCAAATTCAAATGAAAAAGAACAAACTTCTATATAAACTCCAAAGGAGAACTGACATCATTTCCCGTTCAGTGCATGCATGCTCGTTGTTGGTGACAGTACTAACAGGGACTAAATGGATTTAAACAAAACCTTTAAATTAAAACATTACTATAACCATAAATTAATAATAATAATAATAATAATAATAATAATAATAATAATAATAATAATAATAATAATAATAATAATAATAACAACAATAACTTTTAGGATGGGGCGAGGGAGAGGAAGGGGACGAGGGCGGCCTGCCAAGGTGCCACCGTCGACGGCCATTCCTGAGGTAACATCCGTCGGTCAGAGTGAATCGGCAAGAGATACGTACGAAGAAGTGATTATGAGGAATGAATTATCAAATGAGGATCAAACTGATGAAGATGAATCGATTGCTAGTGACGATAAAACCCTAAGAGGAAATGTTGTGGAAACCCTACAAGGAGTTGCGCAATCAACGGAAGTAAACCAAGAACAGAAGAAGCTATGGGTAGATGTCATCAAGGAAAACCGAAACCCTGCGAAGGGATTATCCATGTAATTTGTTGCACCCAAAATTGTGGATGGAGAAGTTGAAATTGAAATTGAAGCAGCTGATGTGGAAGCAGAGGTGAAATTCTGGGAGTCTGCACTTATCATGTATGTTTTTGATGAATATTTAAGCATGAATGCTGTTAAACAGTTTATGATGAGGGATTGGAATTTTGTGAAGCTACCAGACCTATATTACAATGAGGAAGGATTTTTCATTATGCGTTTCCAGTCATTCCAAGACAAAGATTCAGTACTAATGAAGGGACCTTATACAATCCATAAGAGACCAATGATGCTAACATAGTGGAAACCAGACTTTAGCTTGAAGAAGGATATGCTGAGAACGATCCCATTGTGGGTGAAGCTGCCTCAACTGCCCTTACATCTATGGGGAGCTCGTAGCCTGAGTAAGATTGGAAGTGCAATTGGGACACCTTTGGTGACAGATGAGTGCACGGCTAATAAGCTTAGGGTGTCGTACGCGCGAATTTTGGTGGAGATTGACATTACTCAAGAGTTAAAGAAGGAGATTATGATTAAATATGAAAGAGGTAACAAAATGAAACAACCTATAGAGTATGAATGAAGGCCTTTGTACTGCAGAAGATGCCACAAAGTTGGACATAATTGTGACAAGCCTGCCAAAAAATCTACAGAATGGAGACCCAAAACTAAGGTAGTTCAAGAGAGAGTGGAAGACAACACCCAAGATGAAGAACAAATCATTAAAAACCAGTCTGCTACTACAGGAGTGAATCAAGATGAAGGAAATGATGAGTGGACAAGAGCTACAAGTAGAAGAATGGATAATGGAAAGGGTATTGCAAATGAAGGTATTCAATGTCAAAATGGGTTTGGACTACTAGGGATTTTGAATGATCCTCAGAGTAGTCAAAACACGGGGCAATGTTAGCTTCATGAAACGTGAGGGGGTTAAATAAACTGGTTAAGATTAGAGAGGTTAGCTCCCGCCTCATATAGCTTAACCCAAAGATTAGTGTTATGATTGAAACTAGGGTCAAGAAAGGTAAGGCTGATAGAGTCAGAGGTAAGTTAAAGTTGCAGGGTAGCTACATTGACAACTATGAGAAGCATGATAATGGAAGGATTTGAATTTGGTGGAACAACTCTCAGATTGAAATCAGGAAAATAACTTGTTCTATGCAACTGATACACTGCAGTGTGTATGACAGAAGTGGTGATTTCATGTTTTGGTTAACTGCTGTCTATGGAGCTAATCAACTGGAGCAAAGGAAAAAGCTTTGAAAGGAGATTGAGCTAATACATTTGAATCTACAAGGGCCTTGGCTTATCATCGGCGATTACAATAATGTGATGCAAACAAAGGATAGAAGAGGTGGGAACATGGTTCAGGTGAATGAGTATAAAGATCTGGCTGATATGATGGTGAAAACTAATCTTAGCAGCATGGACACTGTTGGGGACTACTTCACATGGTCTAACAAGCAAAGTGACAATATTATCCATTCAAGAATTGATCATGGCATGGCTAATACAGACTGGTATCACAAATATTGTAACTTGACTCTGAAAATTCTTGATCCTAGTATTTCTGATCATGCTCTGCTCTTTCTGGTTCATCCTGATAAGCAATGCAAGAGATTTCATCAGTTTAAATTCATTAATAATGTGGTTAATGTTGAGGGCTACCATGAGGAGATAGCAAAAAGTTGGAATGACCCTATCAGAGGGAGTCCTATGTTTGTTATTTGGAGGAAGCTAATTAGGGTCCAAAGTGTGGTGACAAAGCTGAGTAAACCTTTAGTGGGTGCATCTCAGTTCCTTAAGCAGGCTAGGAGTAAGTTGCAGGAGGCTCATAAAAAGCTCAACAATGATCTTGACAATGCTATGCTGATTAATTTGGTTAAGGAGAAAACTGAAGAGGTCTTTCATTGGAGTGAGATTGAGGAACAGGTTCTTAGACAGAGGTCTAAGGTTAACTGGTTGAAATTAGGAGATGGGAACAATAGGTTTTTTTATGCTATGTTGAAGGCTAGACAGAATCAAAATGGCATTCATCAGCTCTATCTTGAGGATGACACTTTGCTGGACAGCCCTGAAGATATTGAAAATGAAGTTCTTAGGTTCTATGGTAAACTAATGGGTAGTGCTAATAGCAGCCTTGAAGGTATTGATCTTCCTGCTATAAGAAAAGGGCCTCATTTATCTGCTGATCAAAGAAGTTTACTTGAGAGACCTGTTACTATTAAGGAAATCCAAAATGCCTTAAAAGATATTGATGATTTTAAAGCCCCTGGGGTGGATGGTTTTGGTGCTAAGTTTTTCAAATCTACTTGGGACATAACTAAGCATGATACTATAGCTGCTGTCATGGATTTCTTCAATAATTTCCAAATGTACCCTGCTATAAACTGTACTCTTGTGTCCTTGATTCCTAAAGGTAATGCTGGTAAGTATGTTAAAGATTTTCGGCCAATGTCCTGCTGCACTACTCTGTACAAAATCATTTCTAAAATTTTAACCAGCAGTTTGAGATTGGTAATCAATAATATTGTCAATAAGAGCCAGGCAGCCTTCATACCTGGGCAGAATATTCAGGATCACATTTTACTAGCTTATGAACTTATCTGTGGTTACAGTAGGAAAGGAGGTACTCCAAGGTGTATGCTGCAGTTAGATATTCAAAAAGCTTACGATACCGTTGACTGGGGGTCTCTTGAGTGCATTTTAAAGGAGTTTGGTTTTCCTCACAAATTTACTAAATGGATTATGACTGCTGTGTCTAGTGTGTCTTACAAGTTCAATATAGGTGGAAGAGTCACAAAGAGCTTGAAGGCAAAGAGAGGCCTGAGATAAGGAGACCCTGTCTCACCTTTTTTGTTTGTTCTGGTATGGAGTACTTCCATAGAGTGATACATAAACTGGATCAAATTCCCAACTTTAACTTTCATGCGAAGTGCGAGAGGCATAAAATCATCAACTTGAGTTTTGCAGATGATGTCCTGTTGTTTGCCCGTGGTGATTGCAAGTCTGTAGAGCTACTAATGGAGCAGGTAAACAATTTCTCTAATTCAACTGGGCTGGTTGTGAATCCAATGAAGTGCAGAATTTTCCTAGGAGGGATGACAAGTGATATGAAGGAAGCCATCCATACTGTCACTAACTTTGTGGAAGGGGAACTACCATTTAGATACTTAGGAGTTCCTCTTACTACTAAGAAACTCTCTGTCAGTCACTACATGAGTTTGGTTGATCGTATCGTGAGCCGTATCCGTCATTGGAGCTAAAAAATGCTTAGTTATGCAGGAAGATTTCAATTGATCAATAGTGTTATTGCTTATATGACTATCTACTGGATGTGGTGCCTTCCATTCCCGAAGAAAGTGATGCAAGTGATTAACTCGATCTGCAGAACATTTCTTTGGTCGGGAAAGGATGTTAAGTCTAAAAAATCTCCTATTGCCTGGAAAAATGTTTGTAAGCCTAAGAGGAATGGTGGACTCAATATCACTTCTTTGACAGATTGGAACAAAGCTAGCATTGCCAAACTCCTTTGGAACCTTTGTAATAAGAAGGAATCATTGTGGGTCAAGTGGATACATGCATTCTACATAAAAAACAATTCTATTCAGCAGGTACAGATCAGCCAAAATATGTCATGGATTATGAAATCTATCCTTAATCAGAGAGACATAATGAGAAGGATGAGTGATTGGAATTCCATGCAAGGGAAGTATAGTGTGAGCAAGGTTTATAGGTTTCTAAAGAGTGAGGAACCGGCTGTAGCGTGGAAGAACTTGCTGTACAACTCAGTTGCGAGGCCAAGAGCGATTTTTATGTTGTGGATGGCTTGCCACAATAGACTTGCAACTAGAGATAGACTGAAAAAATTCAACATTATTAGTTATAATGATTGCTCTTTTTGTGACCAAGTGGAGTCCAATGAACACCTTCTGTTTAGTTGCCCTCCCTTTAAGAAATGTTGGCAGGATATTTTGTGTTGGATTGGCATAGAGCATTGCCCTCATGGTTGGAAAGAGGAACTCAGTTGGATTGTGGATGCTAGCAAAGGTAAAAGCTGGAGGGCCATTTTGGTTCGTAGTGCTGCGGCGGAAACCATCTATGAAATTTGGAGATATAGGAATAGGAAAGTGTATGGGGATAGTGTGAATACTATAGAAATTAAAGATTTAGTGATATCCAATATTGTTAATAGGGGGTGGGGAAATACTAGAATTAGAAAGAACATTGCTAACCTACTTATGGCTTAGTTAGTTAGTTTGTTCCTTTGTTGGGTGGGTGAGCTAGAGGCCACCTTGTACTTCTTATTCTTTTGGTTATATAAAGTTTACTTTATTCCAAAAAAAAAGAAAAAAAAAATAATAATAATAATACTTGTGACCCTTATTATTACGATAACCATACTTGTGTTTTTCAAGAAGGAGCTTTTGTTTATTTGAATACATTTTCTAGTGAAACAAGACAATAAATAACATAAACTGAGACGAGACTTTGTATAAAATTTTCAGATACGAGACTTTGCATAGATTTCATTTCTACAGTTGACCCTTATTAGGAATTTCCCTAAACTGAGACGCATGAAAAGTTTTTCAATGCATAAAAACATACTTGCAACATACATTATAATCTCAATTATTAGAAAGTAGTAAATAGAAACTAAAGACAAAAAATATATAAATGGTAATTCATCGCTATAGTTTATATTTATTGGCTAATAATTCATTGAAAAATTAACTTAAAAACGGAAAATGCTTAAAATGTGAGAGAAAAGAGATATGTATTCCTTCGCTGCAAGGCATTTCTATATAAACTGGTTGCGCTATGATAAAATAATAATGCTATAATAAAATAAAATAATAAAATAATAGAAATTAAATAAATATATTAAGTTTTTAATCTGTTATTATTATTATTATTATTATTATTATTATTATTATTATTATTTTATGGTTATAGTAATGTTTTAATTTAAAGGTTTTGTTTATATATATTTAAATAAATATATTAAGTTTTTAATCTATTATTATTATTTTTATTATTATTATTATTATTATTATTATTATTATTAATTTATGGTTATAGTAATGTTTTAATTTAAAGGTTTTGTTTAAATCCATTTAGTCCCTGTTAGTAAACACATCTTTAATATCTTTATATTATAATAGCAAACACATGATACAGAACCTCAGATAATGGTGACAACATATTTGTGAGACTGGAAACACACAAGTTGGAATCATTTTAACTTGTAAAGATGAACAAAATACGGATATGGCACAAAAGAGGCATATCAAGTGAAAACATGAGAGGTGAAAAGAGCTAATTTCACCAAATAACAATGCCTTATAATATAATTAATATTGATCATGCATGCAAAATTAACTGTGTGTATCTTTGCCCTCTCCAGCAAAGATGGCTTCACTTCCTGCTATGCTTTAAGAAGCAAGCATTATATGTTTGGGTTATTTTCTTTGGGGGTGTATATTTGTAATAAGCTAAGAGGATTAGTAAGCTTCATTTTAATGGTAAGTGTTGCAATATTCCATTAGTTAGATGCTATGTAGCATTAGTAGTCTTACTGGCCTAAGCTTGGTCTGGTTTTTTACGCTACTACTTGACATAGATTATAGTAGTATACAGTAAAAAATTGAGCATTGAGTTGGCTATTGCAACATTGGCATATTTCTGCCACATTTAACATGTCAAATATCACAGCTCACACTTATCAGACAATCTTCCAATGTTCTCTATTCTATTGCCTAAAATTCATTCTTTAAAGTTGAAATAAAAAATATACTAATAGTACTATGATTTGTAAAACAGGGAAAATTGCAAGCATTTTGAGTATCACAATTCATAAATTTACTGAATATACCACTGAATATACCGTTGAATCTGAACTGAATGAAGTTAAAAAGCCGACCTAATCTAGTACAAAGTTTGGACAGAAGGAAGAAACTTCGTTAATTCCTTATAACAAAATGTACAATTCAACTAAAAAAATGTTGTTCACTCTGAAGAAGATAAAAACTTCTTTCAGAACCTTTGAGAAGGACTACTATCGTATAGAACAATACATCACTTACCTAATATAATTCAACAAAAGAAATGTTTTTTAATATTTCTCTTTTGTTCGACAGTCAAATGTAACCTAATTATTCTAAAACATTAATCAATATTTTCTATAACCAGTATGTTAAAGAGCTGTTATACAAAACAGGAAGCATTTTACCATAAAATTTATCATAATGAAGATAAAGTTTTCTAAGATTTGGAAGCCATTTGCAAATATTTGATTGAAATAAATATCTAGATAGATAATTGTAATAAAGAAATAAATAAATATTGCCACAATGAGTTGTTAAACATTATCATGATATGATGTCAGAAGCTGATTATACTCAAGGGGACATGGAATCTGTTCCGTGAGAGATTACACTGCAGGGAGTTCATTGGACATTAAAATAACATAGTGTATATATAATTAGCTAAATTTATATCACTTTTTTTTATAACTTAACTATGGTTATGGTTATGGATTCAGCTACTGGTTTTTAGTTTCAAAGATGCTATAAATTTTCATATTTACTATGGCTAAACCTTCAAAGTTATTAAGAATGTTGTTGATGGCCAAAGCTATCTTCTTCTTCGGGTACTTTTAGTTTCAATCCATGAATTTCTTTCATTAGAAACTCATAACAAAGACTTAAAACAGAGCTTCGTCACAAAACTTCTCCCAAAATAAGCGCATATCGTACGTACCTGCTCGAATTCGTTCAAGTTTGTCCAAGCTTCTCGAATTTGCTAAAGATATGGAATTTACAATGGAAGATGATATCCAATTGCAGCACTTTCTCTGCTTCCAACGCAACGATGATGAAGCTCCTTTGTTACTTCAACGATAAAACATTGCCGCAATCATATGACATTGAAAGCTTATTGTCAAATCTGAATAAGAACGAAAGCTGTGACACTTATAGTGCAGGTTGTGTAGATGAGTGGTGTGATTCATGTGCCTTCAACAAAGACAACCCTGCATTTCCAAAACACAAGTGTGAATGAGCAAAGACAGGATGCGATGAGTTGGTACCCCATTTGTGCGGAATAAGAAATCAATAATAGAAGAACAAATAGCCAAATAAAGGTGTGTTTGTGATACGAATTCAGGTGTGTGAACAGGCAACAAAACACACATTCAATGAATTTGAAAACTTTCAAGATCATGTTCCATACATTCCCAAACATTCCCCAAACATTATCAGACATCATCAATCTACTTCCAAAACCAGTTCTAAACAAATCCAAACCATAAAAAGCAAAAGCCTAATTTCTTTCCAAAACCAACCAAAACATGTTTGGAACATAATTCAAATGAATTCAAAAATAGTTCCAAGCATAGCTCATAAAAGATCTTCAAGTGTCCAAGACATGTTTCTATAAAAATGGAAAGAAATTAATCCTGATATCAAACAAAAAACCAGCAATGTATTCAAATTCAAAAAAATCAGGAATTTAATGTTTGCAACCTATAAAAAGGAAAAAAGAACAGAAAAAGTACACACCAGTAACATACAATACACCAGAAATATTCATAAACTCATGCACACCAAAACATAACACGACTCATACATGTCCACACCAAATTCTTCAGAAATTCATGAGCGTACGTATACCAGAACAATAACTTATAACTATGAATCCTATAAATTTTCCACTAGTTTTTTTGTAAAAGATTTATGAAATTTCATTCATGAATTTATTTCATTGGTATAGTATCTTTTAACACAGTTGTGTTGTTTTGGTAACTGAGATTCTTTTGATATAATGCCATTACTCAGTAGTCACAGTAGTGTTTGTGGTTAAGCTTATTATTGTGTGAAAGTCAAATGCAGAACTAAGATTGAGAGTGAATACCCTAGAGAAAAAAATATGAACATGAGAGATTGAAAATAGCATTATTATTCAAAAAATGAGAATGAGAAACTTACGTTTGAGAGATGTAAGCAATGGATGAAAAAAGGGAGGACGGTTACCGGCATGAATGAGGGTTAAAGCGTTAGAGTTCACTTTGCGTGCAGAGAGATGAAAAAGTTAGGGTTTAAACAACCCCCAATTTTTAGAAACTATTTATGTGTGTTTCAAAAAATATACTATGTTAGTTTTAGGGACGGTTTTATAGCCGCTGTCTATTCCTCCGTTGCCTAAAGTCATTTTTGTTGTAGTGTCATTATAACCAAATATGCGGTTGAAACATGTAGATACATGTTCAACATATTTACCATTAATCAATGTAGAGTACAATACATGTTACTACCATACACAAAAAGTAATCAATATTTACCATGAAACAAAGTCAAGTATAGAGCGGCGTAGTCAATTGTAAAAATAAATATTCAAATGAAGCTATGAAACTTACGTGATTCTATGAGAAGAACTTCCAAACTCAATGACGGTGTTATGCTGAAATGGCAATCCATTTTCCGTATAATTGATTATTGAAGGGGTAACAAATTCATTTGAATTGACATTAGAATCTGATGTAAATTTTGACAATATATTTGTTCCCAAAGATTGTATTTGGCAGAACCTTAAATTTGATTTAAAACCATGTCTTGATAGGCTTGGTTCGGAACCGAGTAACACTGTACTTTGCATAATACTCTCTTCATCTGTCTGTGAAATAGGCTTAATGTTTTGAAACGACGGGGTCAGCTCCGACAATGGTTGTCTCATTGTGAATATATTTGGAGTACTATGACTGCACTCCTTACCAAGCATCTGTTGAGTATTATGTCGCTGTCGTTTTGAACTGTTTTCTTTCATTATCATTGATCTTCTTGCTCTTTCTTTTTTCCCTAACCCAATGTTGTCAATAGGGTCCATTCTTGTCACAATAAATAACCTTATATAATCATATTATGAGTGTTAAGTATAAAAAGTGTAACAACAATAATGATATTCACCACCTGATACACTATAACTGACAACATTGTAATTTACATGCTAACGACTTAATGAGCTGCCAACCTTTTAACATAAATTGGTTACAATGTAGTTGATTAATTATATGAATGGTAAAGCTTCTTAGTAACATATCATTAACTGCTCCTTATATCAAATGAAAACATGTTCCATAGAAACACCAATGAGGTAGGTGTTGCATCATAAATGAGTTCAACCAACTTATATTATCATAAGTTTTCCTATAAAAGTGAGTGTCTGTTGGAGAGATTCTGTAACGCCCACATATACATACATACATCAAAGCATATATCATACATGAATAATACGTTTGGTACTGAAATATATATGTACAAGTTCCTAGTTGACACATTGTATACATTAAATGCCCTAAATACAAAGTTCTAAAGTCTACGGCATAACATACACAAGATGTCCAAAAAAAACACGAAGAACTAGATCAATATAATGATATCAAAATAAAACGCCATAGCGGAAGCCATGCCATCTCAAAAGCTACGATTCGTAAGGAAAAGTCAAACCACCTTATCCTTACCCTTCGCCGAACCTGCAGAACCTGTGATGTAAACAACAACAGTGGGGTGAGATACATCAAATCTCAGTGAGTTCGCTATCTTATAGTCCTCTCGGCTCTACAAGGTTCTAATAAGCCTAACTCAAGTCAAAGGAAAAATGGAAGGGACTTTGAGTACACACACACTATATGGAAACATGTCATGAGTTCATCAACTCACACTATCACTAATCGGTAACCAAACCAAGGCATCCCCTTTTCCCGTCCGCTTCTACGTCTAGAAGTCAGCCCGAATCATGGATCCTGGTAACCTACTTAACATACGAATGGATTCGGGTCCTACGAGCCATTAACCGTTATGAACCGTCACTTCACACGGGCCATTAACCGTCACAAGCATACGCTCCCAGAGCGCCATTCGTACTGCACGCGGGAATCAAACCTGCCAAGTAGTCGTGCACATGTTTCAGAGGAGCTCGGGATCCATGAAACGCACTCACAAGATAACCGGTTACGACTACGTGATAACACTCACAAACATGATCGTATTCGACGATCACAAGGCCATAACGCGTTAGCATAACCACAAAGGTTAACACACATGTTCCATACTAGTGTTTGTCCCATCTACATTTGTCGACATTGTTTATGGTAATATTCCTCACCCTACCTAATTCGTATTTCCACATACGTACATAAAGGAAACACATAATGTAACATATTCTACCAATTTACGGTTCCCTCCGATTCATTTAATCGGGCAATAACCAGGTATTTGTCACTGCCATCAGCTAGAATATGTTCCTAGCTTCACAACGATATCAAGAATACGTAAAACGGACAACCGAGTCAAAAGTTATGCAAGAAACAAAAAGGGATGTTCTGATATGTTCGCATTGCGAAGAAGCCAGCGAACGCTCGCTACTTCATTCGCAGTGCGAAGCGTCCAGCGAACGCCTAGCCAACACTTGTTCGCTGCACCATTCGCAGTGCGAACTCTGGCGAACCGAGGCAGTGGCAAAACAACATAAGGTTCGCAGTGCGAACCACTGGCGAACGCTCGCCTTCGCATTCGCAGTGCGAACTGCCAGCGAGTCCACAATTTCCCCTTCGCTGGGGGATTCGCAGTGCGAATCTGGGAATTTCAGAAACTTCATCAGCGTAACAGCTGATCTCCCATGGTTCCAACACCCCACCAAAACATATCCCAACATCATACAATCAAATATAAATGATTCTACACTCCTATAACCCATACTACTCAGTTTACAACACATCTTAACCGTTAATTTCCAAGATTTGCAATTTATCCAATTTCCTTACAATTCTAACCTAAGTCTTAGAATCTAAGAGAGTCTAAAACAAAAGCATCTAACTAGAACCCACCTTGAAGAGGTGAAGGTGGTGAAGATTTGAAGATGATTGGATGAAGATTTGATGATGAGATGATGATGATCTTGCTGTTGAACCTTTTCTCCTTTTCTCTTCCTTTCCTTCTCTTTTCTTTCTCTCCAAAATCTTTTCTATCTTTTTCTTTGGAAAATGAAAGGAAAGAAAATAATATAGGGAAAAATATCATCAATTGGCAACACTACTAATTATCCAAAAAGTCTCTAAAGTCCAAAAATTTAAATACCTCAGAGTCAGATAATATTAATTGGATTTACTCTAACTCCGACAGTGACCCTAATTACCTCTGCAGATAATTTATCAGAGTACACTGGGACTCAGTTGATCACAACTAATATTATCCAGAGCAAAAATAATTTACGGGGTATTACATCCTCCCCCCCCTTAAATAGAAATTCGCCCACGAATTTAAAACAATTACCTGAAAAGATGAGGATAGACCTCCCGCATCTCCGATTCCAATTCCCAAGTTGCATCACCCGGATGCGTCTTATCCCACTGGACCTTAACAAGAGAAATCTTTTTACTCCTTAACACTTTAGTTTCTCTTCCGGTGATACGACTCGGTTGAGGCTCAAATGTCAAATCTGCTTCTATCTCAATTGTATCCGGTAAATTTGGCTGAAGTGGATCTGGGACGAATTTTCGAAGCTGAGATACATGAAAAACATTGTGCATCTCTGACAGAGAAGGCGGTAAAGCTAATCTGTAGGCTACTTCACCAATTCTTTCCAAAATCTGATATGGTCCCACATATCTCGGACCTAACTTTCGCGACTTAAATGGTCCTTTCAACTGCAATCTCGGAGTAACTTTCAAAAATACGTGATCGCCTTCTTCAAATTCTAAAGGTCTTCTACGGTTATCTGCATAACTCTTCTGACGATCTTGGGCTTGTTTGATCTTGTCACGGATCGTCTTAATTTTCTCCGTAGTTTCATGAATAATCTCGGGTCCCAACATACTATCTTCCCCCACTTCTGCCCAACACAACGGTGTCCTACACTTCCTCCCATACAATGCCTCATACGGAGCCATACTAATACTTGCATGATAACTGTTATTATAAATGAACTCGATCAATGGCAAAAGTTCTATCCAATTTCTGCCACTTCCAATACACAAGCTCTCAACATATCCTCCATGGTCTGTATTGTTCGTTCCGTCTGACAATCCATTTATGGATGATTCGACGTGCTCAAACACAACTTCGCTCCCATCGCCTGTTGAAAAGCTCTCCAAAATCTCGAAGTGAACTTCGGATCTCTATCCGAAACAATACTAGTAGGAATACCATGCAACCTCACTATCTACGAAATGAACAACCTTACGAGATGACTCGCCTTATAGGTAGTCTTTACGGCCAAGAAATGAGCAGACTTCGTCAACCGATCCACAATCACCCAAATTGAATCATAACCACCTTGCGCACGGGGTAACCCCACCGCAAAGTCCATCGAAATACTATCCCATTTCCACACCGGAATTTCTAAAGGTTGCAACAAACCACCCGGCCTTTGGTGTTCAATCTTCACTTGTTGACACACCGCACATTCCGACACATATACCGCAACATCTCTTTTCATCCCGGACCACCAATAGTCTCTCTTTAGATCTCGGTACATCTTTGAAGATCCCGGATGTATAGTAAAAGCACCCTTATGCGCTTCATCCAAAATCTTCCTTTTTAACTCCGTGTTATCCGGAATACAAATCCTTCGGTTAAATACAATAACTCCATCGGTATCCCGTACAAAACCCGGTTGCAGTAACACTTCTTGCAACTTCTCATCTAACTCTTGTTCTTGTTGGATTTCTTTCCTAAGAGTAGAATTGATATCCAAATTCCCCATAATCACACAATTTGGAGTCCAATTAAACTGAAGATTTAGATCACGGAATTTCTCCAATAAGGTATATTCTAGCATCATCCAGTCGGCACTGTGCAACACTTTCCTACTTAAAGCATCCGCCACCTTATTCTCTTTACCCGGATGGTATTTTAGTTCCAAGTCATAATCCTTCAAATATTCCATCCACCTCCGTTGACGCATGTTCAACTCCTTCTGATTAAAGTGGTATTGTAAGCTCTTGTGGTCACTAAACATCTCAAAATGCACACCGTACAAATAATGACGCCACACCTTCAGGGTAAATACAACCGCCGCCAATTCTAAATCATGCGTTGGATAATTCTCTTCATGGACTTTCAACTGTCGTGAAGCATAAGCCACTACATGTCCATCTTGCATTAGCACCCCTCCTAATCCCATCTTCGAGGCATCACAATATACCTCATACGACTTGCTAGGATCAGGAATGACCAAAACAGGAGCGGTCGTCAACCTTTCCTTCAAACTCACAAAACTTTGCTCACAAGCCGAATCCCATTCATAAGAACAATCTTTCCGAGTAAGTCTCGTCATCGGTAAAGCCAGTTGGGAAAAGCCTTTAATAAACCTTCTATAATACCCCGCTAGCCCCAAAAAGCTTCTAACTTCAGACACATTCTTCGGTCTCTCCCAATTTATCACTGCTTCAACTTTGGATGGATCAACCGCTACACCCCCTTGAGATATGACATGTCCAAGGAAATTCACCTCTGACATCCAAAATTCACACTTACTTAGCTTAGCGAAAAGTTGTCTTTCTTGTAAAATGGATAAAACGATTCTTAGGTGTTCTCCGTGCTCTTGAAGGTCACGAGAATAGATAAGAATGTCATCAATGAAAATCACCACAAATTGGTCCAAGTAAGGTTGAAATATCCGATTCATGTAATCCATGAAAACTGCTGGAGCATTCGTCACACCGAAAGGCATCACCAAAAATTCATAATGACCATAACGGGTTCTAAATGCAGTCTTTGGCACGTCTGAATTCTTCACCCGAATCTGATGATAACCCGACCGTAAATCAATCTTCGAGAACACACAGGCTCCTTTCAATTGATCTAACAAATCGTCTATCCTTGGCAATGGGTATTTGTTCTTGATGGTGACCTTATTCAATTGACGGTAATCAATACATAACTGCATTCCACCATCCTTCTTCTTTACCAACAACACTGGAGCTCCCCAGGGCGAAACACTTGGTCGCACAAAATGCTTAGCCAACAACTCTTCCAATTGATCCTTTAATTCTCTTAATTCAAGTGGTACCATCCGATACGGAGAAACGGATATTGGAGCCGTTCCCGGTATCAGGTCAATAGAGAATTCCACTTCCCGTTCAGGAGGAAGAGAAGTGATATCCTCGAGGAAAACTGCAGGAAAGTCACAAACTACCGGAATACTCACAACTTGACGGTGACTAGCCTCCTCCTTAGTAAGAATCAAAAGAATAGATTTTTCCTCTTCAAACAAGAAATTAATCATTCCAACCGTACCTTCTAGAATAGTAGTTAACACATCCTTCGAAGTAACTTCAGGAGATGGAGTAATGATTAACTTCTCCTCACTACCGATAAAAACCGAATTAGCTGAAAGCCAATCCATTCCCAGAACAACATCCACTTTCTTAAGCGGTAAGCAAATCAAATCAATCTGGAAGACTCTTTCATTCACCGACAATACACAATTTTCACACATCAACGGTGTTTCAACAATTTCATCCATGGCAGTAGTAACCACCATAGGTGGAGACAAAGGAACAGCTTGCAACCCAAGTCGCTTCACGCACCGCGTGGACACAAAAGAATGCGTTGCCCCACAATCAAATAAAACGAAACAAGGATTTCCATTCACAAAACACGTACCAGCTATCAAAGAGTTGTCACCCTTTGTTTTCCTTGCATCCAAGGTATACACTCGCCCGGTATTCTTCTTTTGAGGACAGTCTCTCGCCAAATGGACCATTTTCTGACACTGATAACACCTCACACCTTCGATACCACACCTCCCTTGATGATTTCTACCACAAGTACGGCATACCGGAGGCACGCTAGTCCTGGAACTCTGAACTTGTTTCCCTTTAAAAGGTTGTTGTCTCGGTCTAAATTATTGACTCGATCGCCCACGATCACTTTGATTCACCCTACTTAACTCTCCTTCTACTTGTACCTTTTTCAAACTATGCTCCGCCACATAACACTGTCGTAACAATTCAGCATAGCTAGTAAATTCTCTCTGAGACACACTATGTGAAATTTCAGCCCTTAAACCAAATAGAAACTGATCAATCTTCCACCTTTCATCGGGAGCATACATGGCTTGTCTAGAATAAGCAACCATATCTTCAAACTTTTCCGCATAAGAAGCCACTGTCAAGTTACCTTGCCTCAGCTGTTGAAATTCGAATTCTTTTTGAGACCTTAAGGAACTTGGAAAATACTTCTCCATAAAAGTTATCTTAAACTGCTCCCACACTTTCGGTACCTCTTGAATTGTCATCAAGGCTGAAGCGCTTTCCCACCATCTCATAGCAGGACCCTTTAACAAGTGAGAAGCAAAGACAACCTTATTCTCTTCGGTACACTGGACAATCAAGAAAATCCGCTCCATACCGGATATCCATTCATGAGCCTTTACTAGATCTAACCCTCCCAGAAACTCCGGAGGATTCATATGAATAAAATCCCTAAAGGTTCCCCCTGCAGCTTCCAGAACAACCACTGGAGGATGCACACCACCAGCCATTTGTTGTACCATTTGCTGCACAAACTGATTTTGTTGTTGCTGCATCTGCTGTATGAATTAATATAGAGGGGCATTCCCTTCGTCCCCTGGCGGATTTGTCCCTGCTGGAGTAGTTCTCGGTCTACCACGGTTGTTTCTGCGTCGGTCGGCCATGTTCCTAAATGCCATACAGATAGGATTAAGTTGATCAGGCTCAATACCATAAATATAACACGTAAGACCAATGGCGACACAACACATATGAAACAGAAAGAAACACTTATACTATTTCATGGCTAGGTCGAGGATACGACCTGCTCTGATACCAACTGTAACGCCCACATATACATACATACATCAAAGCATATATCATACATGAATAATATGTTTGGTACTGAAATATATATGTACAAGTTCCTAGTTGACACATTGTATACATTAAATGCCCTAAATACAAAGTTCTAAAGTCTACGGCATAACATACACAAGATGTCCAAAAAAAACACTACGAACTAGATCAATATAATGATCTCAAAATAAAACGCCATAGCGGAAGCCATGCCATCTCAAAAGCTACGATCCGTAAGGAAAAGTCAAACCATCTTATCCTTACCCTTCGCCGAACCTGCAGAACCTGTGATGTAAACAACAACAGTGGGGTGAGATACATCAAATCTCAGTGAGTTCGCTATCTTATAGTCCTCTCGGCTCTACAAGGATCTAATAAGCCTAACTCAAGTCAAAGGAAAAAGGGAAGGGACTTTGAGTACACACACACTATATGGAAACATGTCATGAGTTCATCAACTCACACTATCACTAATCGGTAACCAAACCAAGGCATCCCCTTTCCTGTCTGCTTCTACGTCTAGAAGTCGGCCCGAGTCATGGATCCTGGTAACCTACTTGACATACGAATGGATTCGGGTCCTACGGGCCATTAACCGTTATGAACTGTCACTTCACACAGGCCATTAACCGTCACAAGCATACGCTCCCAGAGCGCCATTCGTACTGCACGCGGGAATCAAACCTGCCAAGTAGTCGTGCACATGTTTCAGAGGAGCTCGAGATCCATGAAACACACTCACAAGATAACCGGTTACGACTACGTGATAACACTCACAAACGTGATCGTATTCGACGATCACAAGGCCATAACGCCTTAGCATAACCACAAAGGTTAACACACATGTTCCATACTAGTGTTTGTCCCATCTACATTTGTCGACACTGTTTATGGTAATATTCCTCACCCTACCTAATTCGTATTTCCACATACGTACATAAAGGAAACACATAATGTAACATATTCTACCAATTTACGGTTCCCTTCAATTCATTTAATCGGGCAATAACCAGGTATTTCTCACTGCCATCAGCTAGAATATGTCCCTAGCTTCACAACAATATCAAGAATACGCAAAACAGTCAACCAAGTCAAAAGTTATGCAAGAAACAAAAAGGGATGTTCTGCTATGTTCGCATTGCGAAGAAGCCAGCAAACGCTCGCTACTTCATTCGCAGTGCGAAGCGTCCAGCGAATGCCTAGCCAACACTTGTTCGCTGCACCATTCGCAGTGCGAACTCTAGCGAACCGAGGCAGTGGCAAAACAACATAAGATTCGCAGTGCGAACCACTGGCGAGCCACTGGCGAACGCTCGCCTTCGCATTCGCAGTGCGAACTGCCAGCGAGTCCACGATTTCCCCTTCGCTGGGGGATTCGCAGTGCGAATCTGGGAATTTCAGAAACTCCATCAGCGTAACAGCTGATCTCCCATGGTTCCAATACCCCACCAAAACATACCCCAACATCATACAATCAAATATAAATGATTCTACACTCCTATAACCCATACTACTCAGTTTACAACACATCTTAACCGTTAATTTCCAAGATTTGCAATTTATCCAATTTCCTTACAATTCTAACCTAAGTCTTAGAATCTAAGAGAGTCTAAAACAAAAGCATCTAACTAGAACCCACCTTGAAGAGGTGAAGGTGGTGAAGATTTGAAGATGATTGGATGAAGATTTGATGATGAGATGATGATGATCTTGCTCTTGAACCTTTTCTCCTTTTCTCTCCTTTCCTTCTCTTTTCTTTCTCTCCAAAATCCTTTCTATCTTTTTCTTTGGAAAATGAAAGGAAAGAAAATAATATAGGGAAAAATATCATCAATTGGCAACACTACTAATTATCCAAAAAGTCTCTAAAGTCCAAAAATTTAAATACCTCTGAGTCGGATAATATCAATTGGATTTACTCTAACTCCGACAGTGACCCTAATTACCTCTGCAGATAATTTATCAGAGTACACTGGGACTCAGTTGATCACAACTAATATTATCCAGAGCAAAAATAATTTACGGGGTATTACAGATTCACATACATTGGTGAAATGGATGCAAAATATGTCTACTCTGTATTTGCTTATGCACATATTCAACCAAAGGCTAGTTCTTGAAATCCGTTGTATTTACATACACTATGAATCATGTCCAACATATATAATGAGGTAACATTAGTTCTATGTTATGTAATCTAAAATGTCTTAAATGTTTCAACTTCTGTGAATATATAGAGATATATCTAAATTTAAGTTAAACATGACCTTATTGTGAGATTCCAATAAATGCTAGATATGCAACAAAGATATACTCATAGGTATAATGAATATACTCACCTTCTTGCAGAAATTTTTCTCTAACAACAACAAACTTGTTGGCTATCTTGCTCAGCTAAGCACTCACTGTCCATTTGCATTGTCCATTCTCAGGTATGACATTAGTTTGGTTCTTTTGTTTCCTGCACTCAATGTTTGTTATTCAATGAGTATAAGGCTTGTTAATTTTAGGATAAGTTGAGGACTGTTCTGCAATATTTTTTAAAGTTAATTAGTAACACCAACTAAAATGCTCCTAGTTGGAAGGACTAACTAAAACTTGTCTTACATTGAACAGTCAGCTATACTAAGTTATTTATCCTTTCTTAATAAACTTGTCTTGTTAACAATAACGGTACAGGGGTTCAGCAATAGTTAGACTGTTAGGAACTTAGGAAATTTGCTAACCGGCTACATCAACGGGAAAAATAACAATAATATATTATAAATTCTGACATTACACAAAAAAGTCCTTGGTAAAAGTGGATGTACCTTGTCAAAGGGCTAACAAATGTCCTTGATAAAGTATTTGCAGGCTGCCTATACATAGAATCTTGTCTTATGCATTTAAGGTTGAAGTGACCATATACCCAATATATTTCCAAAATGCTGGAATTATCATTCTCTCTCTTCTGATATGTAGCAAGAAAATGTACAGGTTTAAGTTAGTGGCAGTTCCCAATGTAGGCTATATTGAAGTTACATTCGAAAAAAAGAGAGTTCCCTATGCAACCGTACATCAGGCTGTATATAAAACTCTTTATAAAACTTCATATGAATGATGGTTTTAAATACCAGGTGCAGTCAAATAGCAGTTTTACATAAACCTCAACAGACAGTAGGTATGCAAAATGAAATCTTGAGAAAACCACCAAAACATTAAGGGTTCTTTACTAAAAATTTTCATACTAAAACTGATTCTATAAAATTGTATATTCATGTATCTATAAATGTACATGCTCCCTTTGATTATATAAACTATAGATAAACTAAAGATGCTAGTTAGACTATCTATATGATGCCTAATGGACAGAAGTTTATGCAGGCGAGTTTTTGAATGGGAAGAATATGAAATATGACACAAGTATATACAGCCACCCTTGGTCTAAAAGTCCTCTCCAAGTTGTATATTATTAATTGTATAGAATCATTGGAGATGAGTTTCATTGAATATTTGGAAGAGTTCGATATGGTTAATGCATTCATCAGCAACATGTTTCATAAGCATTCATAAGCCATATAGACACATAAATTAGGATAAGAAAATAAACTTAAGAGATTCATATATTGGAAATAATCCATATAGATAATTCAATTAGGATTAGGAAATTAACTTAAGAGATTCATTACAATGTTGTGTTTAAATGATCAGTTTAGGTGTCAAAGTACGACTAAAAGTGCATAGAACATGCATAATGACACGAGACAGTCAACAAAAGAGTTAATAGTTGGAATATATCAATACAAAAAGCGTGTCAAGTGATTATGCATTAAAAAATTGAAATCTCCTGAAGGCTGCAAACCATTTCACTCCTTCTTTATATGCTTGACCTTCTTTCCAGGCTTTGCCTTAGTGGCGGATTGTTTTGGAGTAAGATCCTCAGCATGATTGAGATCATTTTTCGAACTTGGTATGGCAACCCTCTTGGTAGGTTTACTACTGGAGCTTGCAGAAGGACTCCAAGGATGGTTTGCAGTAGAGGATGGTTCTACCGAGTGGGATTGTTCAGATGACTCAAGGCCCTACATATGCCATATGAAAATATTAACAACTATGGAAAATAATAGAGACTCATTCAGAATCATGAATAACAATATAGATAATGGGGCATTCCATGACTTGTTTTGGTTCATTGGTTGGAGAGGTAGTGGAGATTTCCATAGCAGGTGCATATGAAGTATGTTGGAAATAGTGAAACATAAAAATTAGACATGTTGAATAATAATTTCAATAATTAAACAATGAATATTCAAAATACAAATGAAGCACCTCATTTGGAGTGAGGTAGTTGTCAAACTTATTGTAAAGATTGTCCTAGTTAAGTATGGTCACTACAGAGAATTGCTCGTAAAAGGATTGATACTTGATACGGAAAACCATCTCTCTATTCAACAGAACATCTAGGTGAGCAGGCCAAATTTTAGGATTGTCCTCTCCAGCCTACGCAATATACAAAGTCATCATTCCCAATGGTTTTAGAATTCATGACAGTCTTTCACAATAATTCAGAGTAAAAGTTATGATCCGGAAAACTCACCGCCTTCATTACTTGTCGTAATTCCTTAGCAGTCTTCTTAGTGTAAGGAATACAATCCTTATCCCAAAATACAAAGGTTCCTTTGTGGTTATCATACTCAACTTCAACTTCAAGTTTGAATCTACCGCAAGCAAATGTAGGAAAAGTTAATTCAGAATTATACAATGAGGTAGTTGAAATATAAGCTGTAAGAAACAGCAGAGGCTTACTTTGTGACAGGTTCCACGTCGGTAAGTCCACGGGAACACACAAATTTTGCACCGACTGACTTGTTAGAAACTTTACAGTCAGGGCAAATCTCAAAATACCATCCAAACTTCGAAGCTTTGAACCGTTTTGTAGTGCCAATAGTCGTTGCAAAACAATCCAATTGTGTTCAAGATTCATTAATAAAGGTTAAATACAAAAGCACATGTTCACAATGAATTCATAATCATGTTTATAAGTTGGACAAGAGACACACCTTTCCGGCTTCATAGATAGCACGGATACTCTTGACCTCATTGAAGCTAGTCCAATTTTTGTTAGTGGATTGAATGGATGAATCACATGTTAAAGATTGAGAAAGTGCAGGTGCAGTTGCTAAGTCAGATGCTCCAAAACTGTAATTTAATTAGTTAAGGCATTAAAGATGTGTCTTTTTAAGGGATATAATAAATATGTATGAAGTGAATGCATAGGATATTACCTGGACTTGAATTCTTCAACCTGTGGATGATCCAAGTTAATGAAAAGTTTAGAACCGTTCCATGCGTTTGATAGACTTGGTAATCCAGAAACTGTGACATATTAGATAAACTGCTAGTTAGGGAGTACAATAGTATATGATATGCAATAGTTGAGAAACATGGCAGCAGAAACTAATTTTTGAAACCTGTATTTGTCTTGCACCAAGCATGTGTCAAGATGATAATGGTAGGACCAGGGGCTTTGTTAGGGTTATTGTAATTCATGAATTGCTTTTCGTAATCATCCCACAACGCAACTTCGATAACATTGCCTTCAATATCAGGCAATGTGATATTGGCGCAAGACTTCTTACCACCACCTCCCATTTGCGTCTTCACAACATCTTATAAAACACCAATAACATTTGCAACAGTTAAACAATTAGGTGAAAAAAAATCAGGGCTAGGACAGTTATGACAAAACAAACACATGACGATTAAGTAATATACAAGTACATAGGCCAAACAACATAAGCATAAGTGTAAACTCACCAACAAATCAGGTATGAATTTTCCATTGAGAAAGTTCTGTATAGCGTGGAAGTTAAACTTGTGAGGTGGTATTTCTGGTATCGCCACATTTGTCACGTAGTCCCTCCATTGAAGAGTAGTTTGAGTGGGTTAAAATAGACCTTGAAATGACCAACATTAGCAACTGGCTCTCCATTATAAAGGAAATAAGTTCATTCTCCTTGAGTTGGTCAAGCCAATCTTTGAAGTACATGCTTCTAGTGGTAACATGAATTTGGTCTGCCTGTGAAAGTTATTAACAAACAATGTTCAGTGAAACAAAAACATGTAAAAATGTGTGAAAATGTATTACCTTTCCATCCTGAATGACCATTTCAAGGTGTTGTTGGCCATTTATCTCCTTAACAACCCACAAATCAACGACCCTAATATACATCTTCCACACTTGGTTTCCTTTGACCAGATCCTTGATAAGAATTGAAGCCCTTGACATAGTTCTTTTCCTAGTCAACCAAGTATTAGAACATGTTACATCAAACCAGTAAAGTTGTTTACTCAAATAAGTGTACTCGAAACATAAAGATAACTCAATATTGAGTACATTGAGTACATTACGCAAAAAACTTCTGTCCATAAGGCATGGAAAGTTGTAAAACAACAAAGCAATATACATCAAAACTGAGTTAAAAATAAGTACTTATAAAAGAAATGTTGAAAAATAAAGCTTTTCTGCTACACAGGAAAACTCTAAACAAACCATGCGTATATTTTGAAGACAATGAAAACCTAAACAACATCAAATGGTTGAAGACACAACCATTCAAAAAATATTAGTCCTAGCAGATCAAACCCAAAGTGTTTCTTTCTCATCGAAAATCATTGACAAACCATAAGCATTAATAAAATGTGATTTTTTTCCAGTCAAATGCAAGGTTACCTGAGTGAAAGGCGAGAAGGAGTTTGCGACCAAACGCTGAGCAAGATCTTCAGTCAAAATAAAAACAAAAGTTTCATTAAATGTTTGATGTGCAACAAAAACTGGGAAGAAGAGGAAGAGTAATTACAGAGGAAAGGCATTAGAGGAAAAAATGGAGGTTGACGAAAAACAATGCAATCGGAGGTCACCTTAAACACGGTTGAACAGAAGCGGTGGTTTGTGGAGAGAGAGAGCAAAAGTAAAAGGAGATACACGTGAGAGATGAGGTAGTTTAGGAGGATGAGTTAACTTTGTTTGGAGGGAATAGTATTTTTTAATTGGGGACAAATGGGAAGTCAACACATGACATTCAATTGTGAGAAACAAGTTATGAATTTTGCTGAATTTGCTAGTTACGAAAACAACCTTTTCATAGTGTAAATAAATTATGGTTGAAGGGCATTTTAGGCAAAGCAAGAAACTTTTATGTAATGGGTAAATAGTATATGTGTTCATATTTGGCATCACTTTCTTAAAATAAGGTTACAATATAGGACTAAATATAAAATTAGGAAATTGTGGAACTTGACTCTCTGAATATAAAGTGGAAATGAAATCTTAAGTTTTATTATATAATATATATCTAATTCTTTTATCAAAGTATAAAATTTGCTCAAATCAATTAGAATAAGTCATATCTTTTGTGAAATTATGTGTCTATTAAATTGAATTAGCTTAGGATCAAACAGAGAATAATATTAATTTATTTTTTGACTGGTAGTTAATTGGGAAAAAAATATAGTATCCATCCCATTAATTAGTCAACCACAATTAACATAATAACTTAAACATATATCCGTAATTGTTAGTAGGTAATATTTACAATAATTTATCATCTCTAACAAGGAATTGTCGAGCCATTAATTTTCGAGAAAATAAACCTGAAAATTTTGAAGTATTAATATAGAAAAAATATACTATTTTCTATATTTTACATTTATTTTGTTTTATACTTTATTTTGGAGGAAATAGTATATAAATTTTAGGGTTAATACACATTTTAGACCCTGCCATATGGGGCGAATTCGAAAAAGGACCCTGTAAAAAAAACTTAGATTCCGTCCCTGCCATTTGAAGATTCTTTCATTTTGGCCCCTTAGTCCACACAGTCAGTATTTTTTTTAATGTGACGTGGCACTTACTTGGATTTTTATGTTTATTTTCTTTATATTTTAATTACACGCGTGGCATTTTACTATTATTTTATTATTTGAATGTTGAAATGTTTAAAGATTCAAAAATCAAAATTTTGCCCTAACCAAGGTTTGAACCCATGATCTCATGCTTGCAAGGAGATACTCTTCCACTAGGCCATTTAGTTCTTCTTGTCTATTTAAAATATAAAGAAAATAAACATAAAAATCCAAGTAAGTGCCACGTCACATTAAAAAAATAAAAAAAATAAAAAAATACTGATTGTGTGGACTGAGGGGGCAAAATGAAAGAATCTTCAAATGTCAGAGACGGAATCTAAGTTTTTTTTTACAGGGTCTTTTTTCGAATTCGTTCCATATGACAGGGTCTAAAATATGTATTAACCATAAAATTTATTAACTATAAGAGTTTGTTTCTAATCATGTTGGATCTTTGATGCACCAAAGTAAATAAACTCTAAAACAAATTGAATACTAAAGTTTATCTGCACATGTATTTATAAAATTATATTAATATTAATGATAAGTGAAATTAAAAAAATATAATATCATTAAGTAAAGTTTTAATAATTTAAATAAAATATTATAACGCAAGAGGGACGCCAAGGACTGCAAAGAAAGTGAATGCAACGGCTTTAACCTCAGTTGAGGGCGTCCTGACATTGACATTGCTAACATGTTGTTCATGACTCGTAGCTTTTGGTTATTAGTATTTTCATTATTAGGATAATTGAAATTATGATGTTTCCAATCCCGCAAAGCCTCTTTGCATCACCAATCATTTGTCCTAATGGATCCACTATCAATGACATTAAACAACCTCATTACGTTGATCATGTGTCTCAATGCTCCCTTCTCCATTCTATTTATTAATGTAACATCTCCTATTTTCCACCGTACATTTCATGACCCATCTAATAAGTTTCGAGTAAGAAAAATGGGAACCAAACAACCAAATTTTGTAGCGGTAACTAATATAAGCATCCACATTGATTTTCGTTGTCTATTGAATGCACCTAGCGACTCTCTAAAGCAAGAAACCTGTGATTCAATAATTGGAGGGATAATTATATCATGAGTTCAACTCCAAACAAAGGCAACAAATAAATTAATATTGACTAATTCAAAAATCTTTGATCCTGAGTGTGACTCAAATGATATAAATGGGATGTTTTCTTCATAAAGTACAACTACAATTGAAAGTATAACAAATAGGAATATTGCTAAAAACAAACATGATTTAAGGTTGGAGTATGATAACTCTTGAGTTATAGTTTTGGTGAAAGGAAACATTTTGCTCATGTTCTTGGATGAGCTGACATAATAACCCTGGACATTGTCGACTGCTATGAAAGAAAGAGAACATAGTGTTACCTATTCTAATTTGATATTGATCACCCGCGACAAGGTCACCATTGAATGCCCGACATGGTCGCTGGAACAAATTATTGGCGACATTAAGCCACCAAAATCCCAAAACATAGATAACTACAATACGAGATCTTTTTTCTTCGTTGAACTTATCTTCAAATGAGTGATCGGGATCATCAATGTAACCAATAAGAATGGCGGAAATTGCAATAACCATAAATCCAAAGAAGATAAAAGGTAGGCAACCTCTAAAACTTTAATGTTTGTAGTCACTAAAGTATCCAACAAGTTGTTTGATGATCATTCCCGAGATTGGGCCGCAAAAAAATTGTACACCAACTACAATGGATGCGGCCACCATCGTAATATGAAGAGAGATGGGTGTTCGACTTGAAACTGATAAACATTTGGTAATGTCATTGTTGGAATTGGGGTGGAATAATTATCAATTGGTAAACTCACTTTAAAGATAATTTCTAATATAATTAAATTTATAGAAAAAGATACGTTTGTGCGTGAGCGTGAAATTTTGTCAAATTCACAATTTAGTGATAAACTAATTACTAACGAATTAGAAAAAAAAATTATAACAAAATATAATATTGGGCTCCCGGATTCTATCAAATGCTTTTTTTTTTCTATAACATCTGTTCTTTTTTGGCAACTATTTGTGAGAATAATGTTACAATATAATACTAACTATAAAGGAAAATATGGATTACCATCAATGTTGCCTTTTGATTGTAAAGTGGAAATGGAATCTTAAGTTTGATAATGTACTATATATCAAATTATTTTATCTAAGTAAAAAATTAGTTCAAATCAATTAGAATAAGGCATATATCTTTTTTTTATATGATGTGCCTAGTCTATTGAACTAACTTAGGATAAAACCGATAATAAGATTTAATTATTTTTGAGTGGTAGTTAATATGAAAAAAATGTAGTATCCAACACTTCAATTTGTTCATGTCCATTAACATAATCACTTAAACATATGCATAATTGTTAGTAGTTAATATGGAAAAATATTAATTATCTCTCACATGGAATTGCTGAGCCCCGATAATTATTCCAAAGTTAAACCTGAAATTGTTTAAGTAGTGTTTTTCTAACCTATGCAACATTGTATAGGATATGAGACAATTAATACACCACTTTCATCAAGATAAAATACCATATTAATTATTCTTTTATTGAAAATTGATTTTTTTTTATTTTCTCTCTCCCACCCAATTAATAGACCACCGTAAAATGATTTTTATTTTCTCTCTACACTATTAACATTGTATTTATTGTATATGTGAAAAATTAAGAAACTAAAAACCCGTCATCTAAAAAACCCACTATTAATGGTAGTTTGAATTCAAGTTCGGTAAGTTTTATTTGAATTCAGGTTTGACATATATAATTTATCTAAGATTCTGAGTTATAATTGCCCTTTATCCTATCAATTTTTCAACTTTGGTAAGTGTTCTCAAACATATTCTAATTTTTATAGTATTTCAATTCAATCATTATAAATATCAAAAGCTATTCAGTTTGACCATTTTATTACTAGTATATAGTATGATTTAACAATGTTAATAATATTATTGTAACATGTTAGCAGTCTCGTGACACACAATGCACGGTTCTTTAAAAGAAATAATTCACTAATAAATTTCCACTAAATTACCACTAATAAATTACCACTAAAGAGATGTAATAATTGCTCCTTAAACATTTTATTTTGGAGGGAGTAGTTTATAAAACAAACTTAACACTAAAGTTTATTTGCACATGTATTTATAAAAGTATATTAATATAAAAGATATGAGAAATTATAAAAAATATATTATTAAGTGAAATTTGTTGAAAATTCACCACACCCTATGATGATTTCGCTTCAATCTTGATCTCAAGATCGATCACCAACCCACAAACAATACGTAATGACAATGAAGAACAAAGGAAGAAGAAGAACAAACTAATAGCAAGAAAGAAAAGAGAGAGAAGAGAAATATTTGGAGAAAAGTGTTTCTACCCACGAACTGTGGGATTTCTTCTATTGCTATTATTCACTTGCTAATCTGCAAACTGTGAATGCAATTGTGTTACAATGTACAAGGGGAACTCGCTATTTATAGATTTAGATTTACAAAGGCCCAAAACTCTAAAAGCCCAAAATATCAAATCTAATCTAAATCATATAAAATCTAATCTAAAACAGAATCCAAACAAATCTAAAATGAATCTGTCGAAACTATTCGACACATGAATGCTTCGACTTCGACTTCGACACTATGAATTACATTTAACACACCACCTAATTCATTGTGTCTAAGCTGTCTACATTCATCATGGCTCTTAGTCTTCTGAAGGCTTCGACCTGCACTCCCTTCATCATAATATCTGTAATTTGATTCTCAGTTTTGCAGTGTTCCAAATTCATCTTCCCTTCTGCTACCTGCTCTCGAAGATAGTGGAACCTCATTTCGATGTGCTTGCTTCGACCGTGAGCTATTGGATTCTTTGCCAAATTGATAGCTGACATGCTGTCTATCTTCATGGTAATTGCTCCATGACTCTTTCCTGTAATCTCTTCGACCAAGTTCACCATCCAGGTTGCTTGACATGCACAAAGAGAAGCAACTATATATTTTGCTTCGCATGATGACAATGCCACTACTGACTCCTTTCTCGAACTCCAAGCAACTAGTGCACCACCTAACATAAACACATATCCAGCTGTGGATTTTCTATCTTTTGTATCACTACACCAGTTAGAGTCTGTGTATTCCACTAACTTGCATTCTTTCCCTTCATCAGCTGCAGGAAATAAAATGCCATAGTCGAGAGTCCCTTTCAGATACCTCAGTATCCTCTTCGTCGCTGTTAGGTGTGATACCTTTGGCTTTTGCATGAATCTACTTACCATACCCACATTGTATGCTAAGTCAGACCTTGTGTGACAAAGGTATCTAAGTGACCCAATAAGTCTTCTGTATTGGGTTGGGTCGACATCATCTTCATCTGAATCCTTCGACAGTTGCAGACTGGTCTCAACTAGAGTCGAAGTTGAGTTGTAATCTTGCATCTCAAATCTCTTGAGTATTTCGCCTGCATATCTTCGTTGGTACATCATCAAACCTCTACTAGTCTTGTAAAATTCGATGCCAAGGAAATATGAGAGACCTCCCAAGTCAGACATTTCAAACTCCTTGCTTAGATCATGTTTGAAATCTTCGATCTCCTTCTTGCAACTTCCTGCTATCAACAAATCATCGACATAGAGACATAGTATAAGCAATTCGTCATTGCTTCTTCTTACATATACTCCATGCTCAGTCGTACACTTCACAAATTCCTTCTCCCTTAAGAAGCTATCAATTTTCTTATTCCAAGCTCTTGGAGCTTGTTTAAGTCCATATAGGGCTTTATGCAGCCTGTACACTTTTCCTTCTTCGCCTCGTTTCACATACCCAGCTGGTTGTGCGACATAAACTTCTTCATCTAGGGGACCATTAAGGAATGCACACTTCACATCCATCTGACATGTGTTCCACTTGTTCATATTTTCTAGACCAACAATCAACCTGATTGTTTTGATTCTAGCAACAGGTGCGAACACTTCATCGAAGTCGATTCCTTCCTTCTGAAGAAATCCTTTCGCCACAAGTCTCGCCTTGTGTCGAGTTACTTCTCGTCTAGGATTCACCTTTACCTTGTAAACCCACTTCACATCAATTGCTTTCTTGCCTTGAGACAATTTGACAAGTGACCATGTGTTGTTGACTTCGATGGATTCTAACTCTTCATTCATTGCTTTCACCCACTACGAATCTTTCAATGCCTCAGCTGCATTGCGGGTTCGACGTCTGCATAGAAAGCATAATGTACCAGCTCACCTTCTTCATCGACCACATTATCTGATGTAATTACACATTCTTGCAACCTTGCAGGCATGTGTCTTGTTCGTCGAGGTCTGCTTGAACCTGCTTCATCTGCAACTGGTTCCTGTCGAACTTCTCTTTCGACTTCAGTGGCTGGTTCTTCACAAGAGATTCTCACTGAATCCTTCTTGGCTTTCTCGTTCCAATCCCATTCTTTAAGCTCATCTATGATCACGTCCCTGCTGATCACTACCTGCTTATTCACTGGGTCGAACAACTTGTAACCTCCAGTCGAATGATATCCTATCAAGATCATCTGATTCGACTTGTCATCAAGCTTCCTTCTCAACTGATATGGCACATGTCTATGTGTTATAGATCCAAACACCTTCAAGTGACTGAGGCTTGGCTTGACACCAGACCAACATTCTTCTGGTGTGACTCCTTCAAGCTTCTTCGTCGGACATCTGTTCAAAATATATGTTGCTGTCGAAACTGCTTCTCCCCATAATTCTTTGGGTAGATGCTTTCCATTCAACATACTTATTACCATGTTCATGATGGTTCTGTTCTTGCGTAATGCAATCTCATTCTGCTGTGGAGTGTAGGGTGGCACCACCTCATGCACAATCCCTTCTTTTCTACACAATGCATCAAACTCTTTTGACACATATTCTCCACCACCATCAGTTCTCAGAGTTTTCAACCTTCGACCACTCTGTCTTTCGACCATGGATTTGAATCTGACAAATACCTCAAACACATCACTTTTCTTCTTGATGAGGTAAGTCCATAACTTTCGACTGAAGTCATCTATAAACGTGACAAAATATCTGTTGCCACCAATCGAATCCACCTGGATTGGACCACATACATCAGAGTATATGACTTCAAGAATTTCCTTCGACTTCCTTCCTGCATCCTTGCTGAAGCTATTCTTGTGTTGTTTCGACTGAACACACTCTTCACAGACTTCACTAGGAATGTCGATTTCTGGTAATCCTGACACCATATTTCTTCTCTTCAGCTCCTTGATGTCATTGAAGTTGAGATGGCCTAGTCGAAAGTGCCATAACCACTCATCTCTGCTGGGTGCTTGAGTTCAATCTTGAAGGTCCTATTCTGAGACATTGGAGCCTTCAAGATCAACCTACCACCTGCGTCGAGAACTCTCATCATCTTGTCTTCGACAACTACCTTGTAGTTCTTTTCGACAAGATGCCCTATACTGAGCAAATTACTCTTCATGCCTGGTATATACAACACATTGGAAATTGTTGACCTTTTGCCATCCTTCCTCATAATCAGAACATCACCAACACCTTCAGCTGCTAGAGTGTTGTCATTTGCAAACTTCACCGTGTTCTTCGACGAGGGCTTCATGTTGACAAACCAATCTTTCCTTCCAGTCATGTGTGATGAGCATCCTGAGTCCAAGTACCACTGATCTTGGAATCTCTCTTCATCTTTCGTTGTGACCATCAGCAACGTCTCTTCTTCTTCATGCTTCGCCAGATTTACATCAGTTTCTTGATTTTTCTTCTTTTCTGGACAGTTACTAACATAATGGCCATACTTCTGACAATTGAAACATTGAATGTGACTTTTGTCTGGCTTTCGACCACCACCTCTTCCTCTACCTGCAGCACCACCTCTTTGGTTGCCTTGGTTCCAAGGTTTCTTCTGAGTCGAATTACTGCCTCCTCTATCTTTGTTGCCATTCACATTTCCTTTGCCTTTCCTTTCCTTTTCTGACTGCGCCTGCAAAGCCATATCACTCTTCGACTTTCCTGCAGCTCTCTCAGACATCCTTTGTTCATGAGACTCAAGCGTCCCTTGAAGCTCTTCCTTCGTCAATACTGACAAGTCTTTCGACTCTTCTATGGCTACTACCACGTGGTCGAACTTAGGAGCCAACGATCTCAAAATATTTGAGACTACTGCTTTCGTCGTCAGCGTTTCTCCACATACTTTGATTTGATTCACCAGTTTTGTAACTCTGGTGAAGAAATCTGTAATACTTTCATTGTCTTCCATCTGAAGCAACTTATAGGTTCTCTTGTGAGTTTGTAACCTCATCTCTTTCACCTTCTCTGCGCCTCCAAACGACTTTTCAAGAATCTCCCATGCTTCCTTTGCTGATTCTGCATCGCTAACTTTTTCAAAGTTATCTGGATCAACACATTGATGGATTATAAACAGCGCTTTATAATCTTTCTTCTTCAAATCTTTGAGTGCAGCCTTTTCTTGATCCGTCGCGTTTTCCCCAAGCGGTGTTACTCCTTCCTTCACAAGATCCCACAGATCTTGATAATAGAAAACCACCTTGATCTGCTTGCACCAATTCTCATAATTATCTTTCTTGAGAATTGGTAGGGTCGCCGGAAAGTGCCCATTTGAATGATTCATAGCCATCACGATTTCCCTCCTTGAATCGCAACCGGAGCTCTAGATACCAGATGTTGGAAATTCACCACACCCTATGATGATTTTGCTTCAATCTTGATCTCAAGATTGGTCATCAACCCACAAACAATATGTAATGACAATGAAGAACAAAGGAAGAAGAAGAATAAACTAACAGCAAGAAAGAAAAGAGAGAGAAGAGAAATATTTGGAGAAAAGTGTTTCTACCCATGAACTGTGGGATTTCTTCTATTACTATTATTCACTTGCTAATCTGTAAACTGTGAATGCAATTGTGTTACAATGTACAAGGGGAACTCCCTATTTATAGATTTAGATTTACAAAGGCCCAAAACTCTAAAAGCCCAAAATATCAAATCTAATCTAAATCATATAAAATCTAATCTAAAACAGAATCCAATCAAATTGATAACACGAATTTATATCATATTTTTACTTCAATTTATGTTAGTTTTTATTCCGTTTTTCGTCTAATATCCGATTTTCTCGAGATTATTTAAGTGTTTTTGCAGGTAATCATATTTCACAAGTCAAAGTATGCTAAATGTGGAAAAGAACCAAAACATGCAAGAAAGGAGCAGAAAAGAGAAGAAAAATTGAAGAAATCCATTTTTTGCTGATATCACGATCGTCATGGGAGTGCCACGACCGTGGCAGCTCCAAAGTTCACCACGACCGTCACACGTCACCACGATCGTCATGCGCTTAAATTGCACGTTGGATGCAGAGACTCAACTACGAATTCTCAGATGAAATAGTTTCACACGATGCCATTACCTCCGAAGTTTTCTAGGTCCAACATGGGATAACCGTTAGCATGACTGGCTAATTTTTCTCTAACTTCCACATGATGCTGAGCTTATAAATAGAGACACTCACGAAGAACAAAGGGTGACCATTTTTCTGTTTTCAAAGTATACCGTTGTGCTGCCAATTTATTTTCAGAAGCTCCAGTCATTCTTTTTACATTGCATTTCCATTTCCTTGTTAACCATTACCGAACAAAAGTGACCGTTTCTCATACTGAGGGACTGTTACAACTTAGCTTTAGATTTCTTTGTTTCATTGCCTTCAACCGTGCATTTTATTACTTTCAAGCAAGAACCTACCGATTTATGGAGGGATTGCTGTTGCCATTAGTATTGAATTCCAGGTTCCGTTATTTAATTCAAGTATTGTTTGTTTATTTCTTAATTATGTCTGTGTTTGTTTATTTTCTTGCTTTCGCGTTTAATTTCCTAATTATGTCGAGCTAAACTGATATTATCGGTGTATAATGAAGTAACTAAAATGAATTAATTTTCTCTAAGCTAAAATCAATAATCAATCCTTCTTCTGGCTTCGATTTCTTAATATAAAACCCAAACTTTTATTACGAGAGTAAAGAAGTAACATAGGTTAAAGTCAAGATCCACGGGAGTGTGAGGCTTTACCCGGATATCTGAAATCGGGCATTAGGTTTAAAAACAGTGGAAGCGCTTTAAAGTTAATTAGGTTTAATTAGTTTTCAAAAAGTATTTTTAACCTCATACGGGCTAGCGAGAGCAGACGTATTGACTTAGAAGTATAGTCCGAAGCAAGATCCACGGGAGTGTGAGTCGAGGGCTTTTAAACCGGTTTCTCCTACAGAGGAATAAGGTGATAAATCTCTACAGGCTTAGGTTTAATTAATTCTACGTAGGTTACCGAATTATATACCGATAACTTATTCATAACTAGTATTCCCAAATTTTAATTTCCCTTTAATTTCCCGTTTGAACTAAAAACCCAAATTCTGATTAGCCTTAGATAAACATAGTAACGATATATAACGGTGCGTTCGATTTCTAGTCTCTGTGGGATCGATAATATTTTAAACTACGCGATACGACTGTATACTTGCAGTAACCCTCATTCGACTCATAAAGTCGCGATCAAGTTTTTGGCGCCGTTGCCGGGGACTAATTAAGTCGACATAGTAATTCCTTTGTTACATCGTATAGACCAAGGCAAAAGCCCAAAATTCCCTTTCTGTTGATTGTATGCCAAGTACTCGCTCTTCTGGCGAAGACCTCGTACGACCAACAGACGAACCTGAACGTCTTCTTTCTGTAAAAAGACGTATCCAAGAATACTGCTTAACTCACGATATCCCTTTTCCTTTATCAGAACCTGAATCTCAATCAGATCCTGAACTCGAATCCGAATCAGATTCCGAATCAGAACCAGACATGGATGATCCACCGCAGAACCAACCTCTAAAGTATTATGCTGCCGCATCTCAACAAGAACCTCACAACAGCATTGTCGCTCCAGCTATCAACCGAAACGATTTCGAGTTGAAACCCTCGCTGTTATCTGCTGTACAACAAAATCAATTTTTTGGAAACCCAACAGAAGATCCGAACGAACATCTAACCAAGTTTGTACAGTATGCAGACACAGTGAAAGCGAATGGTGTAACCGCAGACGCCATAAGACTACGTCTTTTCCCTTTCTCATTAAGAGATAGAGCTAGGGCTTGGTTGCAATCCTTGCCATCAAATTCTATTACTTCTTGGGAAGATTTGAAGAAGGTCTTTCTGGCAAGATATTTTCCGCCAAGCAAAACAGCTATGCTGAGAGCCCAAATCAACAGCTTCAGATAAAAAGACAACGAGTCTTTATATGATGCATGGGAAAGATACAAAGATATGAGGAGGATATGCCCGCATCATGGTCTTGAGGATTGGTTAATTATCCACACATTTTACAATGGTCTCTTGTACAACACAAGATTGATAATAGATGCCGCCGCAGGTGGTACACTCATGGATAAACCCTACGATGAAGCCCAACAACTCATCGAGAGTATGGCTCAGAATCACTACCAATGGGGAGGTGAAAGAACTCAAGTGGAGAAATCCCAACCGAAAGGAGGAATGTACGAAGTATCTAGCCTAGATGCCGTCCGTGCTAAGGTAGACGCAATAGCTCAAAAGATAGATAACTTGACCATGACACCCACAGCCACCGTGGCTGCTGTAGTGCCAAACTGCGAATTATGTGGAACAGCTGGACACGCTGCCCCTGAATGCCAAGTTTTAGCAGGAGCCTCTACAGATCAAGTGAATTATGCTCAAGCAAACCCTTATGCAAATACCTACAATCCTGGTTGGAAGAATCACCCCAACTTCTCTTACAAAAACAATAATGCACTGTATGCACCTGGTCAAGCACTTGCTGCACCGCCAGGTTATCAAAAGGCTGCAACAACTGCTCCAAATGTTCCTAGGAAGTCTAACCTTGAACTGATGATAGAGAACTTCATAGCTACCCAGACTCAAACAAACAAAGAGTTCCTGAATCAAAACGTACACACTAGTGAACAGATTAAGCAGTTAGCAAACAAAGTAGACACTTTGGCCACTCACAACAAAATGCTTGAAACACAAATTTCCCAAGTGGCTCAACAACAAGCACCTACTGCTGCTCCTGCTGGAACATTTCCTGGACAGCCACAACCTAATCCTAAAGGGCATGCAAACGCTGTTATACTGAGAAGTGGAAAAGAATTAGATGGACCCATTGACCCAAGACTTCAAAATCCAGCCATGTACCAAAAGTCTGCTAACGACCAAACAACTGAGAAGGAGAGTGAACCCAAGGAAAAGGAAGATAATAACCAAGAGGATGTAGACAAAGAAAAACCTTATGTGCCTCCACCACCTTATAAGTCATCTATTCCGTATCCTCAAAGATTGAAAAATTCTAAAACAGCAGGGCAATTTAAGAAATTTGTTGAACTTCTGAAACAATTAAACATCACAATACCTTTTACAGAAGCCATCACCCAGATGCCCTCATACGCTAAGTTCCTAAAAGAAATCCTATCCAATAAGAAAAAGATTGAGGAAAACGAAACAGTTTCGCTTACTGCTGAGTGTAGCGCAATAATCCAAAACAAAATGCCTCCTAAGCTAAAAGACCCAGGCAGTTTCTCAATACCTTGTGTAATTGGGAAATTCGTCATAGACAAAGCTCTATCTGACTTAGGAGCCAGTATTAGTGTTATGCCTTTATCCATTTGCAAGAAACTTGATATGGGAGAATTAAGACCAACTAAAATGTCTGTTCAATTAGCTGACCGCTCTATTAAATACCCAGTTGGTATACTAGAGAATGTTCCAGTTCGTATAGGACAATTCTATATCCCTACTGATTTCATAATCATGGATATTACAGAAGACTCTACTACTCCTATCATATTAGGAAGGCCATTCCTAGCTACTGCCGGAGCAATTATAGATGTAAAGAGAGGCAGGCTAACTTTTGAAGTTGGTGAATAGAAAGTTGAATTTATCTTGACACAATTCTTACAAGCTCCAGCCATAGACGACACATGTTATTTACTAGATGTCATAGACGAGTGCGTAAGAGAAATCGAGATGGAACCGACCATATATTCAGATATTCTAAAAATTCCTATACCTCCGATTTTCGAAGATGATAACTGGCGTGAACCTTATCAAGATGATAGCCTAAGTGAATGCTTAGCACTTACACCAGATCATCTACCTTGCCCAAAGAACCCAGCTCTAGAACTGAAAACATTACCCAAAAATTTAAGGTATGAATTCCTAGACGAAGCTCTCGAACGACCTGTGATAGTCAATGTAGACTTAGGACAGACCGAAACAAAGAAATTATTAGATGTCTTAAGAAAATATCCAACTGCGTTAGGCTATAACATCGTTGACCTTAAAGGAATAAGCCCTTCTATTTGTATGCATCGCATCATGCTGGAGGAAGACTGTAAATCCTCTAGGGAACATCAGAGAATGATTAACCCGATCTTGAGCACTGTAGTCAAGGACGAAGTGAAAAAACTTTTAGAAGCAGGAATCATATACCCGATATCAGACATTCAATGGGTTAGCCCAGTACATGTCGTTCCAAAGAAGGGAGGTGTTACAGTTGTTAAGAACGAAAAAGGTGAATCTATAACAAAAAGGGTTGTAACCGGAAGTAGAATGTGCATCGACTATAGGAAGCTGAATAAAGCCACTCGTAAAGACCATTTCCCATTGTCTTTCATTGACCAAATGTTGGAAAGATTGGCTAAACACTCATACTTCTGCTATTTAAACGGTTACTCAGGATTCTTTCAAATTCCTATTCATCCTGACGACCAAGAAAAGACGACCTTCACATGTCCCTATGGTACATTTGCTTATCGGCGAATGCCGTTTGGACTATGTAATGCACCTGCCACATTCCAAAGATGCATGATGTCAATCTTTGCTGACTTTATAGATGACATTATGGAAGTGTTTATGGATGACTTCTCCGTATGTGGGCAGAGTTTCGAAGGATGTCTATCGAACCTAGAAATGGTATTGGAAAGATGCGTAAAAGTTAATCTTGTATTAAACTGGGAGAAATGTCATTTTATGGTAAATGAAGGAATTGTACTTGGACACGTTATGTCCGATAGAGGAATTGAAGTTGATAAAGCCAAGATAGAAATTATAAAAGATCTTCAACCTCCAAAAACCGTACGAGAAATACGAAGTTTCTTAGGACACGCCGGTTTCTACCAACGATTCATAAAGGATTTCTCGAAAATCACTAAACCTCTTACCGGTCTATTAATGAAAGACGCTGAATTCATCTTTGATGAGAAATGCCTAAAAGCGTTTGAACAGCTGAAAACAGCTCTTATTACTGCACCTATCATGCAACCACCAGATTGGAGATTACCTTTCGAAATCATGTGTGATGCAAGTGATTATGCTGTAGGTGCAGTCTTAGGACAAAGGAGGGATAGAAAACTTCATGCCATTTACTACGCAAGTAGAACTTTAGACTCCGCCCAAATAAATTACGCTACCACAGAAAAAGAACTTTTAGCCGTGATCTTTGCCCTTGACAAATTCCGTTCCTACCTAGTGGGAGCTAAGATCATCATTTATACAGATCACGCAGCTATCAGATATTTACTTAACAAGAAGGATGCAAAACCTAGACTGCTAAGGTGGATCCTACTTCTACAAGAATTCGATTTAGAAATCAAAGATAAGAAAGGAACCAAAAATGTAGTAGCAGACCACTTATCCAGATTAGAAGGCATTAAACCAGAGCCAGTACCCATTAATGAGGATTTCCCTTATGAACGACTCATAGCCCAGCTGGAAAATGATATGTCTACTCTACAGTTAAATGACCCAAAGATGGAAGAAGTCGTGGAAGAAATTAACATGCACGCAACCCTGCCATGGTATGCTGACATAGTCAACTACTTAGCAGCTGGAGTACTTCCACCAGACTTATCTTATCAACAAAAGTAAAAATTCTTTCATGATCTAAAACATTATTATTGGGATGAACCTTTGCTGTTTAAGAGAGGAGCCGACGGTATTTTCCGTCGTTGCGTCCCAGAAGAAGAAATAGAAAACATCATCTCTCAATGTCATTCTGCTCCTTATGGAGGACATGCTAGTACCTCAAAGACATGCGCTAAGATCTTGCAATCCAGCCTATTCTGGCCCAATCTTTGGAAGGATGTCCACATCGCAATACTAAACTGCGACCGGTGCCAACGCACTGGTAACATATCAAGATGCGATGAGATGCCTCAAAAAGGTATATTAGAAGTAGAAGTCTTTGATGTATGGGGGATTGACTTTATGGGACCCTTTCCATCATCCTTTGGAAATAAATATATACTCGTAGCCGTCGATTATGTTTCAAAATGGATTGAGGCAATAGCTTCTCCTACAAATGACGCACGAGTAGTCATAAAGCTCTTTAAAAACACAATCTTTCCCAGATTTGGTGTGCCGAGACTTGTCATAAGTGACGGTGGTTCTCATTTCATATCAAAAATATTTGACAAATTACTATCGAAATATGGAGTAAGACACCGCGTAGCAACACCATATCACCCACAAACAAGTGGACAGGTTGAGGTCTCGAACCGAGAAATAAAACAAATTCTAGAGAAGACCGTAGCCACCTCTAGGAAAGACTGGTCATCAAAACTCAACGAAGCTTTATGGACATATAAGACGGCCTACAAAACACCAATCGGAACTACACCTTTCAAGCTTGTCTATGGTAAATCTTGCCATTTGCCAGTGGAATTAGAACATAAAGCCTATTGGGCAATTAAAACATTGAACTTAAGGTATGATTCCGTGGGTGAAAAACGTATCCTAGATCTGCATGAACTAGAAGAGTTAAGATTAGACGCTTACGAGAACGCTAAGATATATAAAGAAATAACTAAAAGATGGCACGATAAGCGCTTATCTAGAAAATAATTTAGTGTGGGGGACGTTGTACTCCTCTTTAACTCAAGATTAAAACTCTTTCCTGGGAAATTAAGGTCTAGATGGTCCGGTCCTTTTGAAATTACAAAAATTCTACAAAGTGGAGCGGTAGAAATAAAGGGGAGGAATAGTAATCCATTTTTAGTCAATGGACAACGTCTAAAACATTATCACAGCATTGAAAATAGAGATTATTTGAACTGCCTAAGACTTTTAGAGTTGCCCACCGAACCTCCTAACTAAGAATATAATTGAATTCGTCAGGCTTTCGACGTTAAAAACAGCGCTTGATGGGAGGCAACCCATGATTTCCGTTTTCATGCTTTATATTTGTTATTTCTTTATGCTTTCTATGTTTTGTTTTTATTTTGTAAATTTTCAGTTTCTTTTACATCGTTTTAAATTTAATTTGAAAATATTATGCTGATCTTAAAAACTGAAAAACTACAGGATTATAAAGTCTTTCTACTCTCTCTGTTCTCCTCTTCTGCTTTCATTTTTTGCAAAAAAAAGTACTAACTAATGGCAAACGAGGATAACATGCCAGTAGAATTCAGAGATGGAACACAGTGGCGTCGCTATGAGGCTCTGTCTCTTAGACCTTTTGCTTTGACAAAATTCGCCCACAGACCCACCATGACCCCCTTAGGTGTAGGTGAGAGCATAGACTTTCTGTTTAGCCAGTTAGGTTGGGAGGGTTTTGCAAATAAGAAACATAAGTGTTACCGTAGGATGACTTTAGAATTCCTGAGTTCTCTAAGTTATAACCCGCACTGTGGAAAAGGTTTAACCAGGGGAAGAGCTACATTTAGATTATTTGGATACAGCTGCCAGTTCACCATAAAGGAACTGTAAGATCTTTTGGGATTTCCTGAAGGACCCCATGTTTTCTCTGTGGTTCAAGAGGACTTAGAGTTAGTTGGAGAGCTGAGTGACTTTTGGGGTAGAATTTCAGGGAAACCTGATTTTGACATGGACCCTATGCTCTCAACCGAGATACATAACCTCGCTTTCCGATACTTTCATATGATCCTGGCCTATACCCTGTTTGGTAAACCCGAAAATGATAACACTGTTTTGAGGGACGAGCTTTTTATTATGTTTTGTGCTTCTCAGTCCAGAGAGGTTAATGGACTTACTTTTATGCTGAATAACTTTTGCAAACTTATCAATAATGAAAACAGTCCAATTTTGATAGGTAGCCTGGTTACTAAGATAGCTGATGCTATGGGATTCAGAACCCGACTCTCTAAGATTAACCCCTTTGGAGATTTTAGATCCATGAATATTACCTTTTGCTTCAATAGGGCTATGATTAGGGACCAAGGTCCGAATCACTTCCAGCTTTTAATTAACAATGTTGTCGTACCACACTTTACACTTCCAAATCATGAACGCACAAGTGTGCATGACCAACATAACTGGCTATACAACCTTGATGAACCCGTGCCTGAACCAGAAGAAACCTTTCCTGAACCTGAGATTGACCCAAAAACACCCCCTCATTACCATGATCTAGACTATATGGATTTCCAAGAAAATATTGACATTCCTAAAGTTGATGCCACTGATTATGCTTCCAATCTGAATTCTATTTTAAAGACCATGGATGAATATCATAAAGAAATCAATTCGGTGAAGGATGAGCTTAACACTGTACGTCAAAATATTGTTGGACTTATGGACATGACCGTTGAACAGTTTGATCATCTAAATCAAGCCATCGCATCTTTGAAGAAAACGCCTTGGCTAGATTTATGAAGCACATTATTTCCAAGAATTACTTTTTATGCATTTTACTTTGGAACAATTTACATTAATTCTGTTTTCATTTTTTTCATGTTGGGAATAATTTGATTTCATACATTTTGGACACAGTGCTAGTAGTTTAACTAGCACCAATCTGGTTTTTAAATAAATAATTCCATTTGCTGCTGTTATTCAATTCATGTGATTTGAAATCCCATTCCTATTCTTTTCATTCTATATTAATTTGTGTTATACTATTACTTATCTATGTGTATGAAATTACTGTTATTTCCATGTGCTTGTTATAACCTGCTATTGAATTAAAATGTTTGGAACCGTGTCTGTCATTAAACTAAATCACCACCCAGATTTTGTGGGTGTCACGATCGTGACAACCCCACCACGACTGTCACGCGGGTCTGAAACAAATTCTGCGTAAAAACATAATTGTTTCATTCATTCCCTCTTCTTCCTTCATTCAAACACAAGCCGTCCACTACCTCCATTCAAATTCCAAACCGTCCCATTATCAATTAAACCACATTACTCATTGCAATAACCATTCAACTTCCCATTACACTATATAATCACATCATACGGCCATTCTCTTCTCACAAACCCTCAAAACTCCATAACCCACTTTCTTCCCAAAACCCTCTCTAACACAACAATGGCACGTGAAGTTCCAGATTTATCTATACTAAACTTCTGAGATGGAGAGGCAGGAGAACGCCAAAGAGCTCGGTATATCGACTTCTACCGTCGTTCCGTTCTACCGACCCAGTATGTCGACATTGCATGCTTAGAAGAACTAGGATTACTTGAGGGAGTTCAATGGATGTTACAGAATGCCGGTCTTTGGCAGCTTTGCACTCAGAGCCGGCCCACTTACGAAGCCCTCACTCTAGAATTCCTCAGTTCCTTTACCTACATAACCCCTCCGGGCGAAACGAACCAATTATCCGGCGTCGCAAAGTTCCGCATGTTCGGCAAAGTGTACTCAATCGAACAAGATCGTCTTGCCGAGATGCTTGGCTTCAAACATGGTGAGAATGTCCATCGCCGAGTACCGCAGGACACTTTCTATCAAGCGGGGTTCAAACTTTGGAATCATTTAACCAGAACAACAGATGACAGTTGGGATAGCCTTAATGCTACATTTATCCATAACCCAGCGGTCAGATACGTCCACCGCACACTTGGAAGCACCATCTTTGAACGAGATAGTAACCATAAGGTGAATTCTAAAGAGTTGTTTTTCCTTCATTGCATTTTTCATCCGGAGCTAATCAATGCCGCACCATTTTTATTAGCACACATACAGTCAAACTGTGCTAGAGGCTCCAAACCCTTCTACTTTGGAGGGATTGTCACCTCTATTGCACTTAGTTTGAATTTGGAAAACGACCTTGCTAGATTACCCCCCTTTCCTCCAGCCTTCCTTGATATAGATTATTGCAGAAGCTCTCAGCTCATCAAGTTACGACGAGATGGGAAATATCATCCTATGGTCCGAGCCAAAACCGTAAGAAGTATCATCATGCCTTGCAGGAGTCGCATTGACCCTCAGAATATGGCCAATTGGCTTTTTGATCTTAATGCTCCTGAGCAAAATGCGCCTGCTCCAGATGATCAAGCACAGGGACCTGTTGATGAGATGGAGCATGAAATGGATACCGCCCATGAGAACCAACCACCGCCAGCTAATGATGCTCCTTCGACCTCCAGACGTCGTCGCCGCCCTGACCAAGACCCAGTTACTAATGATGAAATCTTAAGGGCTATATGGCAACAAACCCAGCAACAGAATGAAATGATGACACTTATGCGTCAAATCCAGCAAGGGCAAGTTGACCAAGGACAAAGACTTGACGGTGTCATCAAGGAGATGGGTGCATTGACAGTGCGAGTGCAGGGCTTACACGAGTACATCCACCATGTGGGCATTCCTGATCACGTCGCACAGCATGGAAGAGGACGCTCTAGAGGCAGAGGACGTGGTCCACCTTGATTTTATTTTGCTTTTTGTATTTTGTTTCCCTTTTTAGTTTTCCATTCCCCTTTATATCGCAACATTGAGGACAATGTCTGATATAGTGTGGGAGAGTCAGATTTATTTCCGTATATTTCCCTTTCTTGTACTTTCTTTTTCCTTATCAAAGTAATATATGAATATTTTCGTTCAGTTATCCGATTTCCTCACTTTATTCTTCCATGACGAAATTTTTTTTACGATTAATGCACGTCTGTGACGTACCAAGCTTTAAACTATGTTAGGAAGCGTGGGAATTGCTAACAAGATCGATACCGTCTTGACACCTTAGACCTCTTGCGTATGCGATATCAGTTTCGATACTTATTATACGATACCTTGAGTTCAGTCCCAAAGTAACCCTTAGTAGTTTATATTAGCAGTCAGCACCGTCTATATCACAAACCACGTGGGGAACCGATGAATATAAGTGTTTGATGCCCAAATCAAGAAAAAGAAAAAAAAAATCTTTCTTATCTATATGCCGAGAAAAAAAATAAATAGAATATGCAACAACTCTCACAGTTGTGAAAATGTGCAAGGAAAGAAAGAAAGAAAATTTGTTGTTGATTGGTTCAGACGTACCTGATTCTGAACTTGGTAGGGAGAACTACTGTTCGATCCCCCGCAATCTACGAATGGGGTGTTTAAAGGGTTACCACATTTGTGTATCAGGCCCCGTGCGAGAAAATGGGATCAAAGTCACTAACCGGTTACTCCACTACGCGCGTGAATAAGGCAAAGGGCTTAATGTGATTGCGTTAGAATGAAACCAGGCGAAATGGGTACAAAAACTTATGGTTGAACCATAATATAATGATCTGGACTGGATTGTACAAAAGAGAGGTCTATGACAAGCTTGTTGCTTTGTGTCGTTATTGTATCCTTAGTGTTTTGCACTACTACCCGTCTGACTAACAAGAAAGTCTTTTTCAACACCATTGGTATGCCAGGTATGTGCATTTGATAAAGTTTATCCGTTTTAATAGATTGATTGCTTGAGGACAAGCAAAGATTCAAGTGTGGGAGAGTTTGATAACACGAATTTATATCATATTTTTACTTCGATTTATGTTAGTTCTTATTCTGTTTTTCGTCTAATATCCGATTTTCTCGAGATTATTTAAGTGTTTTTGCAGGTAATCATATTTCACAAGTCAAAGTATGCTAAATGTGGAAAAGAACCAAAACATGCAAGAAAGGAGCAGAAAATAGAAGAAAAATTGAAGAAATCCATTTTTTGCTGATATCACGATCGTCATGGGAGTGCCACGACCGTGGCAACTCCAAAGTTCACCACGACCGTCACATGTCACCACGATCGTCATGCGCTTAAATTGCACGTTGGATGCAGAGACTCAACTACGAATTCTCAGATGAAACAGTTTCACACGATGCCATTACCTCTGAAGTTTTCTAGGTCCAACATGGGATAACCGTTAGCATGACTGGCTAATTTTTCTCCAACTTCCACATGATGCTGAGCCTATAAATAGAGACACTCACGAAGAACAAAGGGTGGCCATTTTTCTGTTTTCAAAGTATACCGTTGTGCTGCCAATTTATTTTCAGAAGCTCCAGTCATTCTTTTTACATTGCATTTCCATTTCCTTGTTAACCATTACCGAACAAAAGTGACAGTTTCTCATACTGAGGGACTGTTACAACTTAGCTTTAGATTTCTTTGTTTCATTGCCTTCAACCGTGCATTTTATTACTTTCAAGCAAGAACCTACCGATTTGTGGAGGGATTGCTGTTGCCATTATTATTGAATTCCAGGTTCCGTTATTTAATTCAAGTATTGTTTGTTTATTTCTTAATTATGTCTGTGTTTGTTTATTTTCTTGCTTTCGCGTTTAATTTCCTAATTATGTCGAGCTAAACCGATATTATCGGAGTATAATGAAGTAACTAAAATGAATTAATTTTCTCTAAGCTAAAATCAATAATCAATCCTTCTTCTGGCTTCGATTTCTTAATATAAAACCCAAACTTTTATTACGAGAGTAAAGAAGTAACATAGGTTAAAGTCAAGATCCACGGGAGTATGAGGCTTTACCCGGATAGCTGAAATCGGGCATTAGGTTTAAAAACAGTGGAAGCCCTTTAAAGTTAATTAGGTTTAATTAGTTTTCAAAAAGTATTTTTAACCTCATATGGGATAGCGAGAGCAGATGTATTGACTTAGAAGTATAGTCCGAAGCAAGATCCACGGGAGTGTGAGTCGAGGGCTTTTAAACCGGTTTCTCCTACAGAGGAATAGGGTGATAAATCTCTACAGGCTTAGGTTTAATTAATTCTACGTAGGTTACCGAATTATATACCGATAACTTATTCATAACTAGTATTCCCAAATTTTAATTTCCCTTTAATTTCCCGTTTGAACTAAAAACCTAAATTCTGATTAGCCTTAGATAAACATAGTAACGATAGATAACGGTGCGTTCGATTTCTAGTCTCTGTGGGATCGATAATCTTTTAAAACTACGCGATACGACTGTATACTTGCAGTAACCCTCATTCGACTCATAAAGTCGCGATCACAAATCTAAAATGAATCTGTCGAAACTATTCGACACATGAATGCTTCAACTTCGACTTCGACACTATGAATTACATTTAACAAAATTCTAATTATTTAAATAAAATATTATACTGCAAGAGGGATACTAAGGAATACAAAGAAAGTAAATGCAGTAGCAGCCTTAACCTCAGTAAAGGGCGTTTTGGCCCTGTTAATATGTCTTTCATTGCTTGTGGGTTTGGTTATTAGTATTTTTATTTTCAGGATATTTGAAAGTATGATGTTTCCAATTCCCAAAGCCTCTTTGAACCATCAATCATTCGTCCCACCAATTCCACTGCAAACAACATTAAACTAAGCCCCATTACGTTGATCATGGGTCTCAACGCTCCCTTTTCCAATCTAATTATGTACGCCGCATCTCCTATTTTCCACCGTACACTATTTGACCCATCTAATAAGCGTCAAGTAAGAAAAATGGGAACTAAAAAATCAAATTTATAGTGGTCGCTAATATCAACATCCACATTGATTTTCATAGTCCAATGAATAAACTTAACCACTTGTTCGCTGGTGAATTTGGCGAACAATCTCTGGTTTCCTAATTTATGAAAATTAGTTTACTAACAGGACTAACCAAACAAATCCTAGGACAAAGAGCTTTTGAGAATGTGTTTGATTTTGAAAAGTAATGTATTCGTTCTATGTTTCTAAGATTTCTTTTAACAATTATTTCGACTAATAGAACAACACATGGTAATGGCGAAAAAAGTAATTGAAACAAACTTAAACTAAAACAAAGTAAATTTCTGAAGTGAAAGATAACTTGAATATAAAGAAATGAAGGAAAACTTGAAATTTTATTGAAATGCATAAAGATAAACTGGTGTTTTCCACACATACATTTTCCAGAACACTCGTTTCTCTCGCACAGTTACTTTGAGTATTTTAGGTAATTTGTACAAAGTTTGGAACACCCCGAATCTAACACCAAGATCTCCTATTTATATACAAACAAAATAACTACCCATAACAGCTATCTCTCCTAATGGCGACAAATGTCATTCTGCATGTATTCGCCTCCTAGATGAGTTCCACGCGTCCCATTTCAAAATGAAACTCCCTCCAGAAATTTGAAATTCAAAACAACCGTCGAATGGGCCGAATCTTCCTTCGTCGAAACTTCCTTCCTTACTTGGAAAAAAATCTACCAATGCTTCTTTTAAGTACCGTGTTCTTTCGACTTGCCTTTTTTCGTCAGAAAACTTTCTAGCTGCAATGTCTGGTCGAATCATATTGTCGAATTGTCGAATGTTTTCCTTTTCTTTTGATCCATTTTCCTGGCGTCAAAATTAGCCACCTACAAATTGCCCCCCCAAAAAATGCATTTTCGACCGAGGGAGAAAAACATTTTTTGCTAGTGCAATTCGACACCACAGAGCATTCAACCAGTGACTGTTCATATGATTTAGACATTAGAAATGTCAGAATCATCATTACGTTTTTCCCAAAATGTTATTTCAGCCCACGTTTTTGGATCTTCATCATTCCTACTCTAACCCCTATCACATCGTGGGTCAAACCCTAACTGCCACCGTCAGCATTATCCTAACTTTATTGTCTCCAAATCTGATGGAGACAACTTAGTTGATACAACTCTTCCTCTCACTTCAATGGCCTTTTCCAACTTTTCTTTCGACACTTTATAACCAGATGCAAGTTGTGCCAAATCATTCGCCACTTGATTTTCCATTCGAGGAATATGTCTGATAGTTACATTGTCGAATTTCTTCAAGAGCCTGTTAGCTATTATGAAGTACATGATTAAATTTTATTTAACACACTTGTACTCCTTGGTTACTTGCTTTATTACCAACTCAGAGTCTCCCATTATTTCGACTCTGGTTGCCCCCAATTCCAATAAAATTTCAAGTCCAGTTATCAAAGCTTCATATTCTGCTTCATTGTTCGAACATAAGCCTTCGACTTTGTACTTGAATTTTGTTGGAATTCTGTTAGGAGAAATAACCAATAGCCCAATGCCAGTTCCATTCTTATGGCTGGAACCGTCGAAGTATAGTTTCCATGGCTCTATTTCGACATATTTAATATAATCTTCATTTATGGCGTGGTCAGCTATAAAGTCAGCCACCACTTGTCCCTTAACAGCCTTCAAAGGCAAATACATTAAGGAATATTCAGTCAATGCCAAAGCCCATTTCCCAATTCGACTATGTAAAATTGATTTTGATAACATATGCTTTATTACGTCAAAATGAGAGGAAATATATACATCGACTGGCTTTATGTAGTGCTTTAACTTCATACACGAAAAGTAAACACACAGACATAACTTTTCTATTACACTATTGTCGCGGTGAAAATTGGATACCATAGTTATTTGTTAACTAGGATCGCATTTTTAATGTCACCACCGTCTTTGATTTTATCCAAGGGAAGGGAGAAAGACCGAATTCCCACAATGCAATGCAAATGCACTTAAGATTCTAAGTTCGGGGGTTGGTTATACCTAGGGAAGGTTTTAGCATCCTAGATATCTGTAGTACTCTACAGGAACCTCTTGTTAGTATTTATGGTATCTATTACTTGCTTGCTAAAGGTATATGTGCTAAAGGAAAGACCTAGGGGATTAGTATCTAAGTATACTCGCCAAGACATCGCATCTTGTGCCTACGTATCCTGACGGGAGTGGAATCAGAGTATTCGTAGTTCCCCTCAATGAGGGTGAGTAACTCTTGACTGTGGTCAAGGTTCCAGGGGGAGATAGAGTGCAGTGACTCTAAAGTTGAAGTTAAGTTGAAAATGGTAGATTAAGTGTCCATGGTAGGAACACATGAATAGAGTGCGGTGACTCCGATCCTAAGGTTAGGATAAATGAGAAGGACCTAAAGTTTAGGCTAAGTTGTGGCATGGTAGTCAACGGAGGGAAACCCTTCCTTTGGAATTGCATTGAGAAGGTGCTAACCTAATGTTATCGTGCAAAGGTTTACATCCTAAGAACTAGTCTTAATTCTAAGAGAATGGATGAATCAAGCAAACAAGATTTTAACAAGAGCAATATCGAGGATCAAAATCACAACCTAATGCGTCAAGAATCGACATGAACTTCAAGGATTAACAAAATAAAATATCAATATTGAATTAATAAAAAAAACTAATTAAACCAAAATTTAAATTACAAATTAATAGGTCAATCAAACAAAAATCTAATCGAAAATAAATTAAAGTCTAATTAAGACCCAAATATTGAAATAAGTTATAATTAAAACCAAAATACACTCTAATTAAATTAAATTCTTAAAAAAACTAAATTAAATTTTAACCAAGATAATTTACTTAAATTCTAAAACAATAAAAATAATAATGGGCATGATACAACGTCATAAGCCCAAGATCATAGCAAACAGGAAATAAAAAGTAAAAAAAAAAGTAAAAAGAAAAAGAAGTTGGGCCGGGTCCTTCAAAACCTGTCTGACCCACATTAACCATCAGTACCACATTGCCTTGCAAAAGAACAACAACACAACAACAGGGCAAAACGTTCGTACACTTTCCAGCAAAAAGCTCTCCCTTCACGCATCATCTCTCAGTTTCTCATCTCTATCTCGAACTACTATCATCGACGCCTCCACTCCTCTTTCGCGAACGCTAATGGCTCACAAGTCCGCCGCGCTTCCAATCGTCGACCGCCCGTCTCCTCTCTCTCCTTCGCGATTCCGACCCGTATTTCGCCGGTAAATGAGAAGAATTTCAACACAGCGGAAAATTTCGTAACAACAAACACTTCAATTCGCAAAGATGAAAATTCTACAGCGATGTAATCGTTCTTTACAAGTATAGAAGTGAGAATCTTGTACCTTCTAAGAATTAAGACACGGCGATTTCGACAACGACAACGGTTCCAACGGTATTCCTCCTCTCTCACAAAGTTCGCTTTCGATTCTCTCTCTCTCAGCGCAACTTCTCAAAACCAATTCATTCCTAATTCGACTCGGTTTCGCTCGAACATTCGACGGCAACATACACAGTATATTGAAGGGGGGAAACAAACAATCAAAGGCAACGAAACAACAACCGATTACAGCATATGTGAAATAGGGGGCGAAGTGAATAGAATTACCTGTCGGAGTTCGTCCGACGCGACTTTTACAGCGATGTCGACACAAGCTAAATACAGGTACCGCTTCCTCTTTCTTGCTTACTGATCCTGCGTGTGATTTCTGCTTGTGAATATGTTGCAAACTCGTATGTGAAGCTGTGTTGTGTATGATTTGCTCTGAAACCGCGTATCCTCTTTTGCGTATGAACTACTACTTGCTGATGTGTGCGCAAATCCTGTTTTGGTGTTGTTGTTGCTGATGATTTTGGTATGAGTATCGTGTGAAGACTGTGAAACTTATGTAAACTTTTGTCTGTGTGTATGTGAATTGCGTGTATGTGAATTGATGTAGGAATTTTGTGACCTCTTCTCTGATTTGAAAACCCTTTCATAAGCACATGTGAGATTCGACTCTGATGTCGACATTGAATGTGCAAAATTATAATCGTTCTGAGTTTTGATTTGTGTAATGACAATGTTTCCATTTTCACTTTATCCTGTCTGCAAAACTTATGATCCTCATGAAGATTTGATTCAATGTCTCTTTTAATTTTGGGATGGTACTGATTATTGAAGGTCATGACTTGTTGATTATTGTTTTGGAAATGATTTTGTCATGAATGCATTCCGTTTTCGTATCGACATGTCTGATTCTGTTGAACGAATTCGAAAACTTACCGTGAATGTTTGATGAATTTTCTACTTTTGTTTGATTATGTTTTGGAGATGGTTTTGGAAACATGATTGCTGATTATCTCTGGCCATTGATTCTGTTGATTCCTTTCCTTGTTCGATTTTCCCGTTTTGCTTGAGAGATTTGAATACTCACAAATGACCTGAATTTTCACATCTGCAGGAGATTTGAGGTACACTTCTTACGTGCTTTTCTTCAGTGTGTGCCACCATCTTCTTGTGTTGTCTTGGAATGGTAACTGTAAGCAAGGTTTCCGTCATATGCTTAACTGCTACATCATACACACCAAGAGCAGCGTACCAGTGTCTCTCATATGGGAATGAACATGATCCTTGATATAACTCCAAGTAGAGCACTTCTCTTGAATTTGGCAAAGGTTTCGGAATTGGAACTAGTGTTTCTCTTTTGAATGAATGAAAATTTTACTCGTTGCTTTTTTTGGAATTAATTTGAAATTGTAAAGTGCTACACTTTTGGGTCCCATTTGTAAGAACTTGGCTTTGTGAATAAACCTTGAACTTGTAAGAACTTGGCTTTGTAAAGTGCTACAATTTTGGGTCCCATTTGTAATTTTCTAAACTTGAATGATAGTTTAAAGGCTGGAGTGGGTTTTGTTTTTACCAATAAACAAATTCAGTTGCAAATCTCAAACAAAATGGGTGAAAAGATACACTGTCATTAGAATCTTGTAATTTTGATTAGCTTGAACAATCTTGTACTTCTCACCAATATTTGCACTCTAAATGAACTTGCAACATTTCGTGAACATGTATGATGTACTATAATTTGAGTACTAGCACTTCAATCCAAATGAATCCTTTTTCCAACTAAGCTCATTTTTTAATTAATTCAAACCATTTGAATCCAAGATGTTAAGTAATGAACTTTGATGCCATAGGAGAACCATAAACCAAGTCTTGCCACTTTGTTACTTTAAACATATTGAATTTGAAACACACTTGAGCGAACCACTTGAGACATAAACCAAATTCTAGGGCAAAGTAAATGCCTAAGAAGTTAATGACATTTAAGCATTCTTGAATCCATGAATTCATTATCTTTTCATGCCGCACTCATGTCATAGAACAAACACATTTCTTGATCTTGAAGAATCTATGGAAATGGGGATACAATCTTGTGATATGACTTATCGCAAAACCCACAACCAATCCTCAAATAACCATGCTCAACACTAATAGCACAGACTCTGATTTTCCTTGAGACATACGCAGAGCTTCTGAGAAACCTTGAAGGGAACGACCAGTAGAAAACCCTAGGATCTCCATGAATAAGGATCCAATGGTCACGTCTTGAAACACTGAATTGTGAGAAAGAGGACTATCTCCACTTGAAATTAAAATTCCTGCACAAACCCGTTAGTGATAAAAACATGTAGATATGCGAGATGATGCACACAGAGGTGGAATCTTATGGTGAAAAATTAGGGTATGACAACTATACCCAGTTTCGGCATCATTTAAGACTCTACTGAGGTAGTAGATGGCTCTTTCGACGCCATTCTCATCCTCTTGACATAACATACTTCCTAATGTCCTATCTGATGCCGCTATATACAACCTCATACTTTTACTTCTACAAGGAGACATCAAGATTGGGGGATGGGTCAAGTATTCCTTGATTTTGTCGAACGCCTCTTGCTGATCTTGCCCCCATATAAAATCTTCCTTCTTCAGTCGAAGTAGAGGAAAGAAGGCTTGCGTTTTTCCACTAAGGTTGGAGATGAACCTTCTAAGAAAGTTGATCTTCCCAAGCAAAGACTGCAACTCCTTCTTTGTTGATGGCGCTTTCGCCTCCATTATTGCTTTGGCTTTGTTTTCATTGATTTCGATCCCCTTTTTGTGGACCACAAAGCCAAGGAAATCTCCCGCCTGCACACCAAAAGCACATTTGAGAGGGTTCATTTTTAAACCAAACTTCCTAATCCTTTCGAATGATTGTCGAAGATGGTCAATATGATTTTCTCCTGAAACAGACTTAATTACAATGTCATCTATATAAATCTGCATAAAAGTTTCGATAAAATCATGAAAAATCGAATTCATGGCTCGCTGATAAGTTGCCCCAGCATTTTTTAAACCAAAAGGCATTACCACCCATTCGTAGGTGCCTATGGCTCCAGGACAACGAAATGCCGTCTTAGGGACATCTTCTTCAGCAATAAAAAATTAATTATAGCCAGAGTATCCATCTAACATGCTTAGATAGTCATGGCCTGCAGCAGAATCTATAAGCATTTCCGCTATTGGCATAGGATATTCGTCCTTAGGGGTAGCTGAATTCAAATCTCGAAAGTCAATGCATACCCTTAATTTGCCATTTTTCTTTATTACAGGAACAATATTTGCAATCCATTCGACGTACCTTGTTGTACGTATGAACTTACACTTCAGAAGTCTTTCGGCCTCCTTTTTAATCTTCGACAAAATTTCTGGTGCGAAGCGTCTGGGAGTTTGCTTGACAGGCTTCTTTCCTGCTATTATAGGAAACTTCAATTCGACCAAACTCCTGTCGAGACCAGGCATTTCGTTGTAGTCCCACGCGAAACAATCTTTAAACTCTTTCAGCAGTTGGACTATTTCGACTTTTAACTGAGGGTCCATCTTGGCACTTATGTAGGTTGGCCTTTTTTCTGCCCCCAGTCCTAAATCGACTTCTTCTAATGGATCCTGCGCCACCATCTTCATATCAGTCGAAACTGGATCCTTTTCAAACCCCAAGGGTTCATCATCATAAATGGCGTCTAACTTTTGATGTTGCCATTCGCCAATTTCTGCGTTGAACAAATCTTCTTCAACGTCCCTTTCAGGACACTGTTTGTTGAAATATTTTTTATTGGCTTCGACAGCCATATACTTTACTTCGGCTTCTAGAGCCGCCTTGAGCTTATTTTTGGCTACATAAGCCGTAATCCTTTCGAGCGCTGATGATTCACTCATCGTCACCAAACTCGCTTCCCCAGCCCGTTGGCTCTATATGTGCAGCCCCAAAGATGTAGTTTACTTCGTCGACCACTTCTATATCCCACTGGAAACCATATGTGGGGTGGAGATACAGCGAACAAAATGCATTATCTGTAGCCTTCAGGTCGAAATTTGCTGGACTGCATGGAGCTATATGGGCCAAGTGTTTGTCGAAACTGCATCGATCCACATGGTTTACCTCAGCCATGAAATAGCTTTGATCCGCCTCTATATTTTCGACAATACCATCAGATCGCCAAATAGCTATGCATTGATGCATCGACGAGGGCACAACACCTACTCCATGGATCCATTCTCTACCCAGAAGTAAGTTGTAATTAGCCTTCGAGGCTATGACCATGAACATCGTTGGTCTAGTTATTGTTCCAACAGTTAAATCCACTTGGATAACGTCCAAAATGGTTCCTACTTTGCCTTCATAATTTGATAGTACCATGTTGTGGGGTTTTGTGTCGGACTCATCTTTCCCAATTTTCTTCAACATGTAATGGGGCATTAAGTTAACTGCAGCTCCTCCATCCACCAGGATTTTGTTTACTCCTACATTCTCCACCTCCCTTTGATGAATAGGGGCTTGAGGTGGCCACGCATGGAGTCATCTGGCCTTTCGAAAAAGGCATTTTGTTCCTCGACACAGCCGTTATTCATGACATAGTAACATACTGGCCTGTGTCCTATAACTTCACTTTCGACAACATGATCCTCTTCTTCGACCTCCATGATTTGGTTGTATTCTTTTGGAAGGATAGAGACCACGTTGCACACAATGTCGAGAGACGCGTCTGACTCAGACCTGAAATCGTTCGTCATTTCGTCATCCTCCCCCACTTTTTCCTTAGATGGTACTGGTTCAATTGCATTGCAGGAATTGATGCTGTAAGATGCCTCTAGTCGATTCACCACTTCAGTATTGCTACTTGACTCTGGTTTGCTTCTTTCGACAACTACTTCCTCAGCAACTTCTTTTTCAGCAGCTTCCTTTTTCGCCCTTTTTTTTCTTTGGAAACGCCTCCATTGGGATCTCGACATGGGATTCTTGCCTTTATAATTCTCTAAGGGATAAGGCCTTGGTTTTAGCCTTTCGCCTTCCTTGCTGCCAGTCATAGACGAACCTCTCTGAACTTCGAAAATTTTCCACTTTCTCTGTCCTTGGGCTTCCCTTATTGGCTGAACCCATTTGTCATTGGGAACTTTGTTGGTGGGTTTGAAGGTATTTGGGTATCTTTGTCCAAACTTTTGCTGGTAATGATCACTTCGCCTTGGGTCGAACCTCTCCTTTCTCGCTGGTGGAACTGCCCCCCAGTTTCCCTTCCTTTTGGCTTTCTCCATTCCCTCCAGGTTATCTGCTGCCTTCTTATCGAACACGGCACTGCAGCGGGGGCACAACATAACCTCAGACTTTTTCTTCTGACACCGTTGAAGGAACTCTATCAGATTCTCTTCCTCTTTAGGGTACGCCACTTTTTGATACTCCTCTCTACGGCGCTCTTCGTCAGTCTGCATTGGAGCTTTCTGGGATACTTCGACCATATTCACATTGGCTGTTTTCCCATCTCCAATACTCAACTTGTTCATTTTCAGAGTGAGTCCCTCCTTAATCTCATGCTTCTTCTTCGCCAGGTCGAAATCCCCTTCTGGCGATGGCCTCTTGATGTCATGTTGGCAACAAAAACCCGCGTATTTCTCCCTGGGATCCTTTGTTGTTCTTCGTAGAATCCCATAAACAGTTGGCTTCGCAGGACCCTCAGTAGTCTTTGTGTGCACTTTAGAGACACCTTCGCCAATCTCAGTATTGGCTTGGTTGATAGTAACACCAATCTCCACGCTGTCTCCATTAAGGCCCTCAGTAGCCTTATTCTTGTCTTCGACAAAGCCTTCAGTAGCTTCGTCATTCTTCACAAAGTTGAGACCCTCAGTAGTCTCCTTCTCTTTCTCGATGCAACTCTCAGTAGTTTCGTCATTCTTCACATAGTTGAGACCCTCAGTAGTCTCCTCTTTGTTTACATTATTGAGGTCTTCAGTGGCCTCTTTGCTGACGCAATTCTTCAAGCTTCCTTCGTCAAGGTATTGAGTAACCTTGATCATCACTGGTTCATTGACGAAATCTTCAGATATTTCCTCCACATCACTTTCGACTATAGGGATTTTAGTGATTTCTACCATGTTCACATTTGTATCGAAACCTTCAGTGGCTTCTATCATCTCAAAGCTGCAGTCAGAACCCTCTTCGACCTCCACCATGTTCACTGTGGATGGTTCAGCATAGTGGGCTTCGACCATCTGCATCGGATTTGAGTCAACCTTCATTGGTGGTTTCGACTTGTCACCGAACTTCAATCTTCCGTCACGAATGGCATTTATGACCTAAAAAATTATGGTACTTACAAAAACCTATCTTTTTCTGCTGTTCTATGGGAGGCACTTTGGTGCCAGGTGGCACTATCATTTGGCCATCTTTAACCAACAAGTCAAATATTTCGTCACACTTAGTGACGTCGAATGTATAAGTCCTTTTAGGAAACTTATCATTCTTCTCAGGTTCGACTGGGTTTTTTCCGTTCGACGGAGCCAATACTTTACAAGAGTATGGCGGGCCCTGTTTCAATTCTGCTAAGTCAATTTCTTGTTCGTCGAAACTAAACGATTCGCTCTCCTCATCATCATCTTCTTGACATAACCCCACATAAGCCACTCTTTCTTTCTTATTTTTCGTTACTCTAGCTTTTTCGGCTTTTAAGCGTTCGACCTGTCTTACCCTATCCGCCAACTGTGCCATATCCCTTAGATATTGAGTGTCTAGCTTTTTTCTGATCGAATAGTCTACACCACCTGCTACCATTTCGACTATTTCGTGTTCAGGTACTTGCGTGAAACATCTCGCCTTAAGTACCCTAAATCTATTTAAATAATCATCGATTGGCTCAGAGAATTTTCTTTTAACACTAGCCAATTCCTTCAAACTTATTTTTGTTTGTCCCATGTAAAATTGTTCATGGAATAGTCTTTCTAACTGGACCCACGTGTGGATCGAATTCGTAGGTAAAGATGTGAACCATGTAAAGGCATTTTTCGTCAAAGAACTTGGAAAATATTTCATTTTTAAATTTTCATTGCGTGCAATTTCTCCTGCTTCGATCAAGTAACGGGCCACGTGTTCGACAGTGGATTCGCTAGTGTCCCCTGAAAATTTGGTAAACTTGGGGACCTTCCACCTTGGGGGTAATTCCTCTTGCAAAATATACTCAAACAACGGTGATGTATAACTGGGCCTTTGCAGCCCCACATTCACACCATTTCTGGCCATAATCCTTTCGACCATGGCTGCTAAGTTGTGTTAACATCTGCACCATGTCATGGTTACTTTTGTCCATTTGTTGCCTAATGACTTGTGCAGAATTATTAGTGATTGCAGGCATATAATTTTGGTATCCCGTTGACACAGGCTGACCTATTCTGCCTATGTGGTTTGCACCAGACCCTGATCCTTGTAGGGGTGAAGTAACATTCATCAAAGGATCAGAATATAATGAGGACGAATTGTGCAAATTTGCCATCACCGTTGTTGGCATTCCATAAGGCTGTTCTCTACTATGTGGAGGCATTGAAAAATTCGTCACAAATGGCCTATGAACACCCCCTATAGGAGGAGGGGTCATTTGAGGCATTTGGGGTCCCACCGTAGAAATACTGGGCGCGTTTTGGGATGCCGAAAACGTTGGAATTGACCCCGTTGATGATGGTATTGCTTCTGACACAGAAATTGACGCCGTATTGTCTCCTGTCGAAGGAATAGGCGTTGGGTTGTTAACATTTTGATTATTAGGCGCGTTTTGATTCGCCATTCGTCTTGTTCTTGTTCTTTTTGGTCTTTCTTCGTTGTTCAAGGCTAACTTGCCACTTCTTAGAATCATACAACGAAATAAACTTTTCCTTCCAAGAACTTGTTATAAAAACAAAAGGATAAACTAGACAGATGCACTAGGTCCCACTGGGCGTGCCAATTTGTTCGCTGGTGAATTTGGCGAACAATCTCTGGTTTCCTAATTTATGAAAATTAGTTTACTAACAGGACCAACCAAACAAATCCTAGGACAAAGTGCTTTTGAGAATGTGTTTGATTTTGAAAAGTAATGTATTCGTTCTATGTTTCTAAGATTTCTTTTAACAATTATTTCGACTAATAGAACAAAACATGGTAATGGCAAAAAAAGTAATTGAAACAAACTTAAACTAAAACAAAGTAAATTTCTGAAGTGAAAGATAACTTGAATATAAAGAAATGAAGGAAAACTTGAAATTTTATTGAAATGCATAAAGATAAACTGGTGTTTCCCACACATACATTTTCCAGAACACTCGTTTCTCTCGCACGGTTAATTTGAGTATTTGCGGTAATTTGTACAAAGTTTGGAACACCTCGAATCTAACACCAAGATCTCCTATTTATATACAAACGAAATAACTACCCATAATAGCTATCTCTCCTAATGGCGACAAATGTCATTCTGCATGTATTCGCCTCCTAGATGAGTTCCACGCGTCCCATTTCAAAATGAAACTCCCTCTAGAAATTTGAAATTCAAAACAACCGTCGAATGGGCCGAATCTTCATTCGTCGAAACTTCCTTCCTTACTTGGAAAAAAATCTACCAATGCTTCTTTTAAGTACCGTGTTCTTTCGACTTGCCTTTTTTCGTCAGAAAACTTTCTAGCTGCAATGTCCGGTCGAATCATATTGTCGAATTGTCAAATGTTTTCCTTTTCTTTTGAACCATTTTCCTGGCGTCGAAATTAGCCACCTACACCACTATCCATAACAAGAAACTTGCGATTCAATAGTTGGAGTGATAATTATATCATAAGTTGAACGCCAAGAAAAGGCAACAAATAAAGTTATATTAACTCATAAAAAAACCTGTGATCTTGAGTGTGACTCAGATGATGTAAGTGGGATGTCTTCTAAATAAAGTAGAATGACAATTTAAAGTATAACCAATAAGAATATTGCCAAAAAGAAACATGTTTTTAGGTTGGCGCATAATAATTCGTAAGTTATAGTTTTTGTGTAAAGAAATATTTTGTACATATTACAAGATGAGCCGACACAGTAACAAATGACATATTTTTGACGCCCATGAAGTAAGAGAGCATAATGTTACCTATTCTCATTTGACCGTGATCACCGGTAGCAAGGTCCCCAATGAAGGCTAGCGATGGTCACTAATGTTATTGGCAACATCAAACAACAAAAATTGCAAAACAAAGATAACAATGACATGAGATCTTGTTTCTTTATTGAGCCCAACTCCGAATGCGCACGTGTGCGTGCGCGTCAAATCTTGTCAAGCGTACAATTCAATGATCAAATCCTTACTAATAAATTAGAATAAATAATTATAAATAAATATAATATTGGGCCACCCACATTCTATGACATGTGTTTATTTTATACATATATCTGTGAGAAATTCTTATTTTTTTCTATCACATGTGTTCATTTTGGCATCTATTTCGTAGAATATGGTTACAAAAAAATACTAAATATAAAATACTAGTTGGCTTTCTAAGTGGACATAGAATCTTAAGTTTTATTATCTACTATATATTAAGCCACACTTAGAATCTTATCTCCAACCGTGAACCCATTTTTGGGTTCTTTGTGGGACCTATTATGCCACGTCAGTTTGAAGCAACTCAACTAGTTTTTCACTCCAATGGTGCAACTCTGAAGAACTAATATTGGGTCCCACAACTTTACTTTTTATATTAATATTTTATTCATATTAAATTTTATATTAATTAAAATAATAATTTTAATTATTTAAATTAAATTTGATATAAAATAAATAAAATTCAAATTAAACTTATAATTTAAAATGATAATTAAAATTAATCTCAAATACATGATATATAATTAAAAACAATAAAAATAAATAACATCACATAATTAATCAAACTTAAATTTCATCATCTTCATGTCTAAAACGTTCCCAAATATATTCGACTAGATCTCCTTGAAGTTTACGATGAACTTGTTTTTCACAAATACTTGCTCTTCTTTGTAGTCTTGTTGCAAGATTCGGATGAGGACCACTTAATGTTTCAGTTGTTGAGTTGTTGATATCCACATTATCATAAGAGTAATCAAAATTACCTCCATATGTATGTCGTTCGTCTTCCACAATCATGTTGTGCAATATGATGCAAAAATATATGGTATGCTTGAGGGTGTCCATGTGCCAGGCACGCGCTGAGCCACGTATAATTGTAAATCGAGATTGAAGCACTCCAAATGCCCGCCCCACATCTTTTCTAGCCGATTCTTGATGTTGAGAAAATAATTTTTTCTTTTCTCCCTGTGGCATTGAAATGGTCTTGACAAATGTAGCTCACTCAGGATATATACCATTTGCTAAATAATACCCCATATTATATGGTGTCCCATTAATTGTATATTGCACATTAGGAGCATGTCCTTCCAAAATATCGTTAAACACGTTGGATTGGTTTAGCACATTAATGTCATTGTTTGAACCTGCAATACTAAAAAAAAACATGCCAAATCCATAAGTCTTGTGATGCCACTACTTCAAGCATGATTGTGGGCTTACCATGATCACCTCGACAAAACTGTCCTTTCCATGCAACAGGAGAATTTTTCCATACCCAATGCATACAATCAATGGACCCAACATACCTGGAAAGCCACGTGACTCTCCTATTTGTAAAAGATGTTCAACATCAGTGTTGTTAGGCTTTCTCAAATACTCAGCCCCAAATACAACATTCACGCCCTTAACGAATCTTTGTAAGCACTCAATTGAAGTGCTTTCACCGATTCGAACATATTCTTCTACAAGGTCAGCAGGAGACCCATACGCCAGCATACGAATAGCAGATATACATTTATGCAATGGTGAAAGACCCATTTTACCAGTTGCATCGACCCTCATTTGGAAATATTCATCCTGATTTCCAAGGGCATCTACAATTCGAAGAAATACATGTCTATGCATTCTGAACCTTCTTCGAAATTGAACATCTGTGTATACTGGGTTTTCCGAGAAGTAGTCATTGAATAATCGATTGTACCCTTCTTCACGACCTCGATCTACCATTGTTCTTCTAGATCGACGTTCATTCTGAAGCTGTTGTTCTTCATCACTGTCGTCCATAAATTATTCTTCAACCAACTCCCAAAATTCTTGGTCGTAATTATCTGAATTGTCTGAATCCATTTAGTGAGTAAAGAATGAGAGAAAAATGAGAAGAATAAGATGAGAATGAGAAAACAGTGACATAAGTGGTAGTATATATAATGGTTTGAAGAACGGCTAGTTTGAATAACGACTAGTTTGAATAATGGCTAGTTTGAATAACGGCTAGTTTGAATAATGACTAGTTTGAATAACATAATATTTATTATAATTTAAAGTGGTACTAATGACCATTTTACATAGGTTATGATAAATTAAAGTGGTACTAATGACCATTTTACATAGGTTATGATAAATTAAAGTGGTACTAATGACCATTTTACATAAGTGATACTAACTACATTCCATATTTTTTTTCATCTTATTACAATATTTTTCATGAATATCTCGTTGACTATCGCTCATAGTAGAAGTGTCTTTCATCATCATTTGCACTACCTTTAGTTCTATCTCATCCTCCTTACATTGTGCTAGTCTTTCCATTGTTACCGCTCTTTTATTCCTTGCATCTTGTGTTGAATTTGGAATTTCCTTTGCCTTACCCTTCCTTTTTGCTGCTTTTTGTCCCATTGGACGCTCCATTGGTGATGATGAGTTAAACTCATTACTTGAAGGTGTATCTGGGTTAGCCGATGATGCCGTATTAGCAGAAGTCATTGTTATTTTTGAAGAACTTCCAATCAATTCTCCCATCCGTTTAGGTTCATCTTTTAACAATCGCCATGCGTACTCAAGATTGAATGTTGTACCGTCATCCTGAGTAAAAAAAGCATGTGCAGTGACCATGACATCGTTCTCTGATGTCCCACTTTTCTTTCCATTAACAGCTTGTTTGTAACACCCAACAAATTTTTGAGCCGAGCCATTTATTCGATGCCATCGACATTTTAATTGCCCTTAACTTTTCCCGCGATTGTTCGCGATACAGGTTATAATTTACAGTGATTCTATACCAAAAACTCTCAGCTTTTTGATCAACTCCCACAATTAGATCCTTTGAAACATTAAGCCATGATTGGATAAGAAGTGTATCCTCATCCCTTGTAAATTGCTCTCGAGATTTTTTTTAACGACAACCCTTTCTTCTTTTTCAACACCAACTTGAGTAGAAAATGGTGGAACTTCAGGTCTAGGAAACATATTTGGATTGTTTGGTGACGAAAAAAATATGGCGGGGTTTGTTGACACCGATGGAATTTGAGAATTTTAAGGATTAGGATTTTGATAATTTTACATGTAATTAAACATAGCGTGTTGATAATGAAAATGATTAGGATCCATTTGGCCTAAACAATTTTAATTTGAAGTAAAAGGATGAAATTGTAAGACAAAATTTTACAAATGAAGAGTAAAATGATGAAATTGTGAGAAAAAATAAAAGTGTGAGAGAAAATTTGTGTGTACACTTTTTCATATTGGTTTATTTATAATTAACTAAAATATTAAAAAAAGAAAAATAATTAGCCATTGGGAGCAACAACTGCAAAAGAGTCATTGGAGGAATTTGGCATTTAATTTTCATTAGCATTTATTTTGAATTTGGCAAACCAACTGATGCTTGGCTTTAAAGCGTTTGACATACTGTCAAACTTCATCCAGCATAAAAGTTGAAAAACACTCCTTTTTCATTGTCAGGCTAGAGCTCTAAGATGAAGAACCAACCGTTGGAGTTGGTTTTAGAATCAAACTGATAATAAGATTTAATTATTTTTTAGTGGTAGTTAATATGAAAAAAATGTAGTATCCAACACTTCAATTTGTCCATGTCCATTAACATAATCACTTAAACATATGCATAATTGTTAGTAGTTAATATGGAAAAATATTAATTATCTCTCACATGGAATTGCTGAGCCCCGATAATTATCCCAAAGTTAAACCTGAAATTGTTTAAGTAGTGTTTTTCTAACCTATGCAACATTGTATAGGATATGAGACAATTAATACACCACTTTCATCAAGATAAAATACCATATTAATTATTCTTTTATTGAAAATTGATTTTTTTTATTTTCTCTCTCCCACCCAATTAATAGACCACCGTAAAATGATTTTTATTTTCTCTCTACCCTATTAACATTGTATTTATTGTATATGTGAAAATTTAAGAAACTAAAAACCCGTCATCTAAAAAACTCACTATTAATGGTAGTTTGAATTCAAGTTCAGTAAGTTTTATTTGAATTCAGGTTTGACTTATACAGTATAATCTATCTAAGTTTCTAAGTTATTATTGCCCTTTATCCTATCAATTTTTTCAACTTTGGTAAGTGTTCTCAAACATGTTCTAATTTTTATAGTATTTCAATTCAATCATTATAAATATCAAAAGTTATTCAGTTTGACCATTTTATTACTAGTATATATGATTTAACAATGTTAATAATATTATTGTAACATGTTAGCAGTCTCGTGACACACAATGCACAGTTCTTTAAAAGAAATAATTCACTAATAAATTTCCACTAAATTACCACTAATAAATTACCACTAAAGAGATGTAATAATTGCTCCTTAAACATTTTATTTTGGATGGAGTAGTTTATAAAACAAACTTAACACTAAAGTTTATTTGCACATGTATTTATAAAAGTATATTAATATATATATAAAAGATATGAGAAATTATAAAAAAGATATTATTAAGTGAAATTCTAATTATTTAAAAAAAATATATTATAGTGCAAGAGGGATACTAAGGAATGCAAAGAAAGTAAATGCAGTAGCAGCCTTAACCTCGGTAAAGGGCGTCTTGGCCCTGTTAATATGTCTTTCATTGCTTGCGGGTTTGGTTATTAATATTTTTATTTTCAGGATATTTGATAGTATGATGTTTCCAATTCCCAAAGCCTCTTTGAACCATCAATCATTCGTCCCACCAATTCCACTGCCAACAACATTAAACTAAGCCCCATAACGTTGATCATGGGTCTTGTTCTGGACTGGACCAATGGTTAGAATTGGCCCAATCCGCCTCTGCTCCAGAGCGGCCCAAATTGCCTAAGTCCAATCCATAGAGGGGCGAAAGCGACCTTTCTGCCCCTCCAACCGGGCAAGGAACACAAGGTTCCTCCCCGGCGTTGATGCCCGTTCCGCACGGCTTCCTCGCTGCCCGGACAGCAAAGGACAGGTGCCCGGAACTACGTGTATGCCCGACATAACGGCTAGTTTCGAGCACCCTGCCTGGCCTAACGGCTAGTTTGGGCAGTTACCTATTCTTTGGGGAAAACGGTTATTTCGCCCTGAAAATAGGACTGTTGGCCACGCGCTGGGGGCTCTATATAAACCCTCTCGCTTGAGAGGGTCAGGTATCCAATATTCACCCTACGAATTCATACTTTGTACTTGCCCCTTTTCTCTGACCCTTTCTTACTTGAGCGTCGGAGTGCCTTGCAGGTACACCCCCTCCTCCTCTCCATACGACCAGCATCCTTGACGCACTTGGCGGCCTGATTCTACAGGATCTGATCCAGCCTTCACGATTAGTGGCGCCACCGGTCCTCTCTCGCCCGGACAATGGCGAAACATTGTACCTATACCTGGCCGTAGCTGCCGAAGCAGTGAGCGCCAGCCTCATCCGCGAGACACCTGACGGGCAGAACCCCATTTACTTTACAAGCAAAGCGCTGCAAGGACCAGAGTTAAGATACCAGCAGATAGAGAAATTGGCATTAGCCCTCATCAACGCAGCCAGGAGATTGAGACACTACTTCCTGGCTCACACGATCGTGGTTCGGACAAATCAGCCTATAAAGCAGCTACTCGGTCGTCCAGATATGGCTGGCAGAATGCTTAAGTGGTCGCTGGAACTATCCGAATTTGACATTCAATACGAAGGCAGAAAGGCCCTCAAGGCCCAAGCTCTGGCCGACTTCGTCGCGGAAATTACATTCACGGACTTCCCCGCGAGCGAAGCGCGCAAATGGACTATCTTCGTCGACGGTGCTTCAAGTTCGGTAGGAAGCGACGCGGGCATCATACTGGAAAGCGACGAAGGGACTATCGTCGAGGTATCACTCACACTGTCTTTCCCAACCTATAATAACCAGGCTGAATACGAAGCCTTCCTCGCTGGGCTATGCCTTATCGAGGACCTGGGAGCGGAAGAAGTCGTCATTTGCACGGATTCACAACTCGTGGCCCTCTAGGTCCGAGGTGAATACCAAGCCAAAAACGACAACCTGACCGAATACTTAGCCCTGGTAAAGAAGGAAATGGCAAAGTTCACAACAGTAGAAGTGAAACACGTTCCCTGCGAACATAATGTACGAGCAGACGTGCTGTCTAAACTAGCCAACACGAAGAAGAAAGGCAGAAACAAATCCGTCATACAAGAAGTGCTTCCTCGACCCAGCATTAAGAAGACCTCCCCGACACTCGACGTGCAGGTGATCGGCAACAGCAACTGTTGGATGACCCCAGTCTACAACTATCTCGCCAAAGACGAACTCGCGTCCGACGCAAAGGAGGCCAGCACGACCCGGCGAAGAGCCTGCTCGTATGTCCTGGTCGAAGGTAAACTATACAGGCGGGGATTCTCCACTCCACTGCTCAAATGCGTCGAGGAGGAGATGGTCGCACACATCTTGCGTGAAATCCACTAGGGAATCAACGCCCAACATCTCAGAGGAAGGTCCCTTGCTCGCAAGGCTCTCCGAGCAGGGTACTACTGGCCGACCATGCAAAACGACGCGAAAGAACACGTAAAGAAATGCGACAAATGCCAACGCCACGGGGACATGCACCTGGCTCTTCCCAACGAGCTCAAGGCTATGTCCTCCCCGTGGTCGTTCGCCTGGTGGGGCCTAGACATCCTTGGACCCTTCGTGGTAGGATCGAGTCAGAACAAGTACCTCATAGTGGGCGTGGATTATTTCACTAAGTGGATAGAAGCAGAAGCTCTAGCCAAAATAACTGCCCTCAACATCCTGTGTTTCTACAAATGAAACATCCTTCCACGTTTCGGTATTCCCCAAGCGATAGTAACGGACAACGGAACGCAGTTCACGGACAGGAAGTTTCAGGACTTCGTCGCCCAACTGGGCCCGAAACAACACTTCGCAACTGTCGAACACCCCCAAACAAACGGGCAGGCTGAGGCAGCTAACCGAGTCATCCTTCGAGGCCTCAAGCGAAGGCTAGACGAAATAAAGAAGACGTGGGTCGAGGAGCTACACAGTGTGCTCTGGGCATACCGTACAACTCCCCATTCAACGACCGGGGAAACACCTTTCAGTTTAGCATACGGAACCGAGGCTGTAATTCCCGTCGAAGTTCACATGCCCTCTAGACGGACAGAGTCGCCCTTAGACGAGGAGATGAACGACGAATCTTTAAGGGAAGAGCTCGACCTCGTCGAGGAAATCAGAACTGGGGCAGCTCTCCGCGAGGCCTCACTGAAACAAAAGATCACCATCAGGCAAAACGCCAAAGTGATACGACGAGAGTTCGACGTGGGAAGCCTTGTCCTAAGAAGAAACCACAAAGACTCTCGCGAAGGCAAGCTAGCAGCCAATTGGGAGGGACCCTATCGCGTCCGGGCAAAAACGAAAAATGGGGCGTACTACCTAGAACATCTCACTGGGGAAGAACTCGCTCGACCATGGAACGCTGAGAAACTAAAACAATACTACAGCTAAATCCTCGGTTCGACTCGTCGAAATGACGAACGTCAGCTACCGACCATTATGCGTGTCTAGGTACAAGCATCGCATACGACTAAAGTATAACCCCGCTCAGTAACGATCCCGTTAAGTGCTCGACAGCGATCCTCGATCGAGCATCGCCGTCATCAGAGTACCACGATTGGCAGAACCCCAGCTCGCGATGGGACGTTCACGCCGCGAACTCAGGCCTCAAATGCGACCTGAGCTCCGCTCCCCACCAGGACATTCCCCGACAATTCAACTAGTTCCCCTCACTGCCGAACACATCTATTACGAGCAATCTCCCCAAAAAATATCCACACGTCAAAAACCCCCAATCACGGGCGAACATACATTCAGAGCGAGCATGCTTTCAACACTTAGCAAAAATAAACGCAAGTAAAATCATGCAAAGCCAAAAATAAAATAACTTAACATAGTGGGTGCCCACGAGGACCACCATTGGGCGTCGTTACATAAAACGGGGGCCACGCCCCCCCAAAAATAAATTACAATAATACGGCACGCAGGCCGGGCATATTACAACAACATCCAAAATAATAACAAACTCCTCATTCATTGGCGTGATCGGTCGACTCTGGCTCGGGTCCCTGCTCCTCTGCGGGCTGATCCTCGGGGGTAACAACGAGAAGACCTTCGGGCAAGACAATGCGACCATCCTCAACACGCGCAAGATAGTGAGTACCCTCAGCAGAGATCTCAAGCCCAGGGTTCACCACCCGCAATTGAGCCACGACGCTTTGAAAAGACTCCTCTGCCACGGCGATGTCGTCATCTTCAGCCAGCAGGATGCGCGTAACCAGCTCAGACCTAGTCTTCAACTCTTTTACATCATCCGGCTCGTCGGCACCCGGGGCGTTGGCCGCCATCAACTCTTTGTTCATCTCCTCGGCAACCTTTTTCTCCGCCGCCAGCTTGGAGACATCCTCATTAAGCCTGGCCGTCTCCTCTTCGGCCTTCCTCCGAGCCTCACGGGCACTGTTAACTTCCTCCTTGAGGGCCGCCTCAGAAGGCCGGGCAGCTTTTAGTTCGGACTCAAGTGTAGAGTCCCCTTCTGCGTAGACAGCAGCCATCTCTAGCATCCTGACCAGGGCAGAAGCATCTTGGGCCAACAGCGCCCTCTTTCTCGGGAGATCCATGCCTTCCAAGCAAAGGGATTCCGCCCGGGGGACGACCAAAGATTTACCTTCAAAAAACCTCCTATCAAGGATACACGAAGGGAGCTCAAACTTCCCTTTCTCCGGCACGCGGGTAAGGTCCACAGCGTCTGATGTGCCTTAACATTGACGAATCTGCGCTCAACTCTCTGGCTCCCATCATCCTCGAAGAAAGGGCTGCCCTTGCTTGTCCAGCAGCTTGCAAGACTTAAGGAGTTGACCCAGTTCACCAGCTTCTTGTACACCACGGCGTCCTGCCCGCGCAGATCGCTCGGCTGAAAGACATAATCGCTGGGCTTCTTGGAGAAATGGTCGGGTGCCCAGCGGATGGGGAACCTGTAGAGCCTCCGCCCAATATATTTCCCCTCCTCGTTAAGCAGCTCATTTCCATCCTCGTCAACCTCGATTTCCCAGACGTATCTGTTGTCCTGGGCCACCTCGGACACAGGTTCAACGATGAAGTACCGCTCCTTGAAAGTCCGGATTGACTCCGAGAATGGCTTAAATAGCTTTCTGGGCTGCTTCAAAGAAACCCATTTGTACTTCTTCCCTGTCAGCTACCTTTGAAGATGGAAAATAGCAAAGAACAGAGGGAGAGTAGTCCCCAGAGAGAGATGTTCGCACACCAATTCAAAAGCCCGGATGAAGGCCAGCGAGTTAGGGTGAAGTTGAGAAGGGGCCAGCTTCAGAAGCTCAAACACCGACCGCTGGAAATCTGTGAAAGGCAGCCTCAGTCCCAGCTCTTTGAAGGCATACTCGTACATTGTAAAGCAGTCCCCGAAATCCGTGCAGATCCGCTCGTTCAAATTAGGGAAGTGCACCTTCCACTCCCCTTCTGGTCCTACCTCCGTAAAGACGTCCGCCAAAGACTTTGCGAACGTAGAAATATGCTCGGAAGGTTCGGCCACCTCCCACTCCTCAGTGGAGAACCCTTCGATGTCATCCTCCTCCATATCATCCCGAACCTCTTCTTCCTCCCCGGTAGTGCTGGAGGAACTTGAGGCCGCCGAGCTCGAAGCCGTCGAGCTACTATTTTCCTCGGAGCCAGTTTCCTCCTCGGACATATCTAGAATAACTTCTCTGTCTGGCCCCGTCGCCATTATGATCACCTGAAAAGCAGAGAAAGACGGTGAATTTGACAGCAAATCAAATCCACCCTTCCACCGCTAAGTCAAGTGAAAGGACGCGCAAAAGGCCGAGGACAACGTCCCCGGCCTAAGCCATAACATCGAAAGAAAAACTAAAAACTCCCCGCGAGGAGATTCTCGAAACGTATCATCCTCCTCCGAGGAGCTTCCCCATACTCATGCTCAGATTCCGTTTGAAGCTCCACCAGAAACCGCAAAGCTTCACTGGAATCTGGAAACGTTCTACCAAAAAATTCATCGCTCTATCAGAAGATGAACAAACACGGTGGTCACGCATGCACAACTACCGCAACCATGCCGTGGACCATCCTACTCGCTGAACGCACTATCTACTCCGGCAAAGTGTTGGAGTCAGCAAAATGGCAGAACCACCGTCCACCACCAACACTCGCCAGAAATCCACCTATTTTGTCATCTAAAGCTAACCCTAACCGCATACAATCTACCACTAACAACAAAAAGGAGTAAAATAAGTTACAGATCAGAAAACTTACTTGATTTTGGAAGAAGGTATAAGCTGCTCGAAGCTGGTGACGGTGGTCGGAAAGCCTGAAGACGGTGACGGGCAAGAATTGAAAGAGACGGGGAGAAATCATAAAGGAAAAGTTTCAAATGAAACGGTTTCCCCCCTTTTTATACAAAGGGGCACGTGCAACCACGCGCTTGTAGGTCATTATGACTACTTGCTAGCCATTATTGCCTATTAACTGCTACACGGAGCTCTAGGTACACGTGGCGCCCCAACGTTTCAAATTCTGTCTGACCATTAGTCTCCCCGTACACCGGGCAACATGGTCACGACCACGAATCTCACAAACACCTGGGGTCACGGGCACTTTGAAACAACCTTCCTCGCCTACAAACGACGACTCTATGCTAGCTCCCCGGAGCAACGAACAGTCCTTAAGTCATCACTCCCATGCTCGGGAGCAACAACTTGGGGGCTCCTGTTCTGGACTGGACCAATGGCTAGAATTGGCCCAATCAGCCTCTGCTCCAGAGCGGCCCAAATTGCCTAAGTCCAATCCACAGAGGGGCAAAAGTGACTTTTCTGCCCCTCCAACTGGGCAAGGAACGCAACGTTCCTCCCTGTCGTTGATGCCCGTTCCGTACGGGTTCCTCGCTGCCCGGACACCAAAGAACAGGTGCCCGGAACTGCGTGTATTCCCGACATAACGGCTAGTTTTGAGCACCCTGCCCGGCCTAACGGCTAGTTTGGGCAGTTACCTATTCTTTAGGGAAAACAGTTATTTCGCCCCAAAAATAGGACCGTTGGCCACGCGCTGGGGGCTCTATATAAACCCTCTCGCTTGGGAGGGTCAGGTATCCAATATTCACCCTACGAATTCATACTTTGTACTTGCCCCTTTTCTCTGACCCTTTCTTACTTGAGCGTCGGAGTGCCTTGCAGGTACACCCCATCCTCCTCTCCATACGACCAGTATCCCTGACGCACTTGGCGGCCTGATTCTACAGGATCTGATCCATCCTTCATGATTAGTGGCGCCATCTGTGGGAATCTTTGTTCTCCCCTTCTTTCTTTAACCGAAGATCAAAACAACTTTCGAACATCATCACGATCATGGCCTCCCAAGATCGCACCCAGGATCCTCTTTATTCCACCATCCTCCCCGTCAACAAATCTGACGATTGACGGCCAATCATCTCTCCTCCGAGATGCCCGTTTCCTTAGGGATGGAGCCACCACTTCTCCTTCCCCAACCCCTGCTGATCGCAACAACGATCAACCGTCTCTCGACCTCTAGCCCGTTCCTGTTCCGCCCAGCGCCGACCCGACCGTGGCAGCCCTCCTGGAGGCCCTCAACAAAACCAACACCCTAATCCTGCAGTCAAACGAGAGGATCGGGGCACTGGAAGAATGTCGCCGTCCAAGATACCCTTCTACGCTGAGGAACCAGTGACGATCTAGAAGCCCGCAACCCCAGAGAGAAAGCGACCTAAGACTGCGCCAAGAGCACGATCCTCGTGTAGCCCGAAAGCGCGACCAGATCTCCCCGCGTGACCAGCATGCTCATGACCATAAAAGGACTCGATGGAACGAGGAGTCTCCAATCAAGTCCAAAGGACGGGCAAGCTCACCTTCCCCACGAGGAAACCGATCATACCGCCCACTTACGAAAGGTCTTCGAACAAGCCAGGAAATACAACATGCGTTTTAATCCGGAGAAGTGCACGTTCGGCGTCCGGGCAGGCAAATTCCTCGGCTTCTACTTGACGGAACGAGGAATCGAAGCCAATCCCGACAAATGTCGGGCATTCTCCGAGTTTCCTATGCTCAAATCCAAAAAATCCATCCAGTCCCTCAACGGGATACTCGCGGCACTATCTCGTTTCGTGGCCAAGTCCGCCCAACATGCCCTACCATTCTTCAAGCTCCTCCGCAAAGAGGCTGCGTTCAAATAGACCGAGGAGTGCGACAAGGCCCTTCTCCATCTAAAACGAGCACTCTCAGAGCCACCGGTCCTCTCTCGCCCAGACAATGGCGAAACATTGTACCTATACCTGGCCGTAGCTACTGAAGCAGTGAGCGCCGCCCTCATCCGCGAGACACCCGACGGGCAGAAACCCATTTACTTTACAAGCAAAGCGCTGCAAGGACCAGAGTTAAGATACCAGTAGATAGAGAAAGTGGCATTAGCCCTCATCAACGTAGCCAGGATATTGAGACTCTACTTCCTGGCTCACACGATCGTGGTTCGGACAGATCATCCCATAAAGCAGCTACTCAGTCGTCCAGATATGGCCGGCAGAACGCTCAAGTGGTCACTGGAACTATCCGAATTTAACATTCAATACGAAGGCATAAAGGCCCTCAAGGCCCAAGCTCTGGCCGATTTCGTCACGGAAATGACATTCGCGGACTTCCCCGCGAGCGAAGCGCGCAAATGGACCATCTTCGTCAACGGTGCTTCGAGTTCAGCAGGAAGCGGCGCGAGTATTATACTGGAAAGCGACGAAGGGACTATCGTCGAGGTATCATTCACATTGTCTTTCCTAACCTCCAATAACCAGGCTAAATACGAAGCCTTCCTCGCTGGGCTATGCCTGGCCGAGGACCTGGGAGCGGAAGAAGTCGTCATTTGCACGGATTCACAACTCGTGGCCCTCCAGGTCCGAGGTGAATACCAAGCCAAAAACGACAACTTGACCGAATACCTAGCCCTGATAAAGAAGGAAATGGCAAAGTTCACAACAGTAGAAGTGAAACATGTTCCTCGCGAACATAACGTACGAGGAGACGTGCTGTCTAAACTAGCCAGCACGAAGAAGAAAGGCGAAAACAAATCCGCCATACAAGAAGTGCTCTCTCGACCCAACATCAAGAAGACCTCCCCGACACTCAACGTGCAGGTGATCGGCGACAGCAACTGCTGGATGACCCCAGTCTACAACTATCTCTCCAAAGATGAACTCCCGTCTAACGCAAAGGAGGCCAGCACGATCCGGCGAAGAGCCTGCTCGTATGTCCTGGTCGAAGGTAAATTATACAGGTGGGGATTCTCCATTCCACTACTCAAATGCGTCGAGGAGGAGATGGTCGCACACATCCTACGCGAAATCCACGAGGTAATCAACGCCCAACATCTCGGAGGAAGGTCCCTTGCTCGCAAGGCTCTCCGAGCAGGGTACTACTGGCCGACCATGCAAAACGACGCGAAAGAACACGTAAAGAAATACGACAAATGCCAACGCCACGAGGACATGCACCTGGCTCCGCCCAACGAGCTCAAGGCTATGTCCTCCCCGTGGCCGTTCACCTGGTGGGGCCTAGACTTCCTTGGACCCTTCGTGGTAGGATCGAGTCAGAACAAGTACCTCATAGTGGGCGTGGATTATTTCACAAAGTGGATAGAAGCAGAAGCTCTAGCCAAAATAACTGACCCCAACATCTTGCGTTTCTATAAACGAAACATCCTTGCACGTTTCGGTATTCCCCAAGCGATAGTAACGGACAACGGAACGCAGTTCACGGATAAGAAGTTTCTGGACTTCGTCGCCCAACTGGGCACGAAGCAACACTTCGCATCCGTCGAACACCCCCAAACAAACGGGCAGCCTGAGGCAGCTAACCGAGTCATCCTTCGAGGCCTCAAGCGAAGGCTAGATGAAACAAAGAAGGCGTGGGTCGAGGAGCTACACAGCGTGCTCTGGGCATACCGTACAACTCCCCATTCAACGACCGGGGAAACACTTTTCCGTTTAGCATATGGAACCGAGGCTGTAATTCCCGTTGAAGTTCACGTGCCCTCTAGGCGGACAGAGTCGCCCCTAGACGAGGAGATGAACGGCGAATCTTTAAGGGAAGAGCTCGACCTCGTTGAGGAAATCAGAACCGGGGCAGCTCTCTGCGAGGCCTCACTGAAACAAAAGATCACCATCAAGCACAACGCCCAAGTGATACGACGAGAGTTCGACGTGGGAAGCCTTGTCCTAAGAAGAAACCACAAAGACTCTCGCGAAGGCAAGCTAGCAGCCAATTGGGAGGGACCCTATCGCGTCCAGGTAAAAACGGGAAATGGGGCCTACTACCTAGAACACCTCACTAGGGAAGCACTCGCTCGACCATGTAACGCTGAGAAACTAAAACAATACTACAGCTAAATCCTCGGTTCGACTCGTTGCAACGACGAACGTCAGCTACCGACCACTATGCGCGTCTAGGTACAAGCGTCACATACGACTAAAGCATAACCCCGCTCAGTAATGAGCCTGGTAAGTGCTCGACAGCGATCCTCGATCGAGCATCGCCGTTGTCAGAGTACCACGATTGGAAGGACCCCAGCTCGCGATGGGACGTTCACACCGCGAACTCAGGCCTCAAACGCGACCTGAGCTCCGCTCCCCGCCAGGACATTCCCTGGCAGTTCGACCAGTTCCCCACACTGCCGAACACATCTATTACGAGCAATCTCCCCAAAAAATATCCACAAGTAAAAAACCCTCTATCACGGGCGAACATACATTCAGAGCGAGCATGCTTTCAACACTTAGCCAAAATAAACGCAAGTAAAATCATGCAAAGCCATAAATAAAATAACTTAACATAGTGGGTGGCCACGAGGACCACCATTGTACGTTGTTACATAAAACGGGGGCCACGCCCCCCCAAAAATAAATTACAATAATACGACACGCAGGCCGGGCATATTACAACAACATCCAAAATAATAACAAACACCCCATTCATTAGCGTGATCGGTCGACTCTGGCTCGGGTCCCTGCTCCTCCGCGGGCTGATCCTCGGGGGTAACAACGAGGAGACCTTCGGGCAAGAGAATGTGACCATCCTCAACACGCGCAAGATAGTGAGTACCCTCGGCAGAGATCTCAAGCCCAGGGTTCACCACCCGTAATTGAGCCACGACGCTTTAAAAAGACTCCTCTGCCACGGTGATGAGGTCATCCTCGGCCAGCAAGATGCGGGCAACCAGCTCAGATCTAGTCTTCAACTCTTTTACGTCATCCGGCTCGCCGGCACCCGAGGCGCTGGCCGCCATCAACTCTTTGTTCAGCTCCTCGGCAGCCTTTTTCTCCACCGCCAGCTTGGAGACATCCTCCTTCATCCTGGCCGTCTCCACTTCGGCCTTCCTCCGAGCCTCGCGGGCACTCTTAACTTCCTCCTTGAGGGCCGCCTCAGAAGCCCGGGCAGCTTTAAGTTCGAACTCAAGTGCAGAGTCCTCTTCTGCGTAGACAGCAGCCATCTCCAGCATCCTGACCAGGGCAGAAGCATCTTGGGCCACCAGCGCCCTCTTGCTCGGGTGATCCATGCCTTCCAAGCAAAGGGATTCCGCCCGGGGGACGACCAAAAAGTTACCTTCAAAGAACCTCCTATCAAGGATACACGGAGGGAGATCAAACTTCCCTTTCTCCGGCACGCGGGTAAGGTCCACATCATCTGATGTCCTTGGCCGCTTCGACCGCCCAATCAAGGGCAGAGGAGATTCCCGTGGAGCAGGAGAGGGAGAAGAAGAGGCCCCTGCTACAGTTTGAACAGGAGGAGGAGCACGGGCACCAACATGCCGAGATTTAGGAGGAGCCGCTCCGGCTTTATTCCTAGCCATAGCATTCCTCACCACGCGATCGCGAGCCTGAGGCATCTCACCTGCACAAATAAAGAAAAAAATGAGCACGTTAGCTACGAGGAAAAGACATAACACAAACAAAATCTAAATAACTAAGACTACTTAGCAGCTTCTCAGCGTCCGCGGGAGTCTTGCACTCCAGCAGTGCGTTAACATTGACGAATCTGCGCTAAACTCTCTGGTTCCCATCATCCTCGAAGATAGGGCTGCCCTTGCTCATCCAGCAGCTTGCAAGACTGAAGGAGTTGACCCAATTCACCAGCTTCTCGTACGCCACGGCGTCCTGTCCGCGCAGATCGCTCGGCTGAAAGACATAATCGCTGGGCTTCTTGGAGAAATGGTCGGGTGCCCAGCGGATGGGGAACCTGTAGAGCCTCTGCCTAATATATTTCCCCTCCTCGTTAAGCAGCTCATTTCCATCCTCGTCAACCTCGATTTCCCAAATGTATGTGCTGTCCTGGGCCACCTCGGACACGGGTTCAACGACGAAGTACCGCTCCTTGAAAGTCCGGATTGACTCTGAGAACGGTTTAAATAGCTTTTTGGGCTGCTTCAAAGAAACCCATCCGTACTTCTTCCCCGTCAGCTGCCTTTGAAGATGGAAAACAGCAAAGAGTAGAGGGAGAGTATTCCCTAGAGAGAGATGCTCGCACACCAATTCAAAATCCCGGATGAAGGCCAGCGAGTTAGGGTGAAGTTGAGAAGGGGCCAGCTTCAGATGCTCGAACACCGACCACTGGAAATCTGTGAAAGGCAGCCTCAATCCCAGCTCTTTGAAGGCATACTCGTACATTGTAAAGTGGTCCCCGAAATCCGTGCAGATCCGCTCGTTCAAAGTAGGGAAGTGCACCTTCTACTCCCCTTCTGGTCCTACCTCCGTAAAGACGTCCGCCAAAGACTTTGCGAACGTAGAAATATGCCCGGCAGTGCTGAAGGAACTTGAGGCCGCCGAGCTCGAAGCCGTCGAGCTACTATTTTCCTCGGAGCCAGTTTCCTCCTCGGACGTTTCTAGAATAACTTCTCTGTCTAGCCCCGTCGCCATTACGATCACCTGAAAAGCAGGGAAAGACAGTGAATTCGACAGCAAATCAAATCCACCTATTTTGTCGTCTAAAGCTAACCCTAACCGCATACAATCTACCACTAACAATAAAAAGGAGTAAAACAAGTTACAGATCAGAAAACTTACTTGATTTTTTGAAGAAGGTAGAAGCTGCTCGAAGCTGGTGACGGTGGTCGGAAAGCCTGAAGACGGTGACGGGCAAGAACTGAAAGAGACGGGGAGAAATCAAAAAGGAAAAGTTTCAAATGAAACGGTTTCCCCCCTTTTTATACAAAGGGGCACGTGCAACCACACGCCCGTAGGCCATTATGACTACCCGCTAACCATCATTGCCTATTAACTGCTACACGGAGCTCTAGGTACACGTGGCGCCCCAACGTTTCAAATTCTGTCTGACCATTAGTCTCCCCGTACACCGGGCAACATGGGCATGACCACGAATCTCACGAACACCTGGGGTCACGGGCACTTTGAGACAACCTTCCTCGCCTACAAATGACGACTCTATGCTAGCTCCCCAGAGCAACGAACAGTCCTTAAGTCATCACTCCCATGCTCGGGAGAAACGACTTGGGGGGCTCCTGTTCTGGACTGGACCAATGGCTAGAATTGGCCCAATCCGCCTTTGCTCCAGAGCGGCCCAAATTGCCTAAGTCCAATCCACAGAGGGGCGAAAGTGACCTTTCTGCCCCTCCAACCGGGCAAGGAATGCAACGTTCCTCCCCGGCGTTGATGCCCGTTCCGGATGCTTTCCTCGCTGCCCGGACAGCAAAGGACAGGTGCCCGAAACTGCGTGTATGCCCGACATAACGGCTAGTTTGGGCAGTTACCTATTCTTTTGGGAAAACGGTTATTTCGCCCCTAAAATAGGACCGTTGGCCACACGCTGGGGCTCTATATAAACCCTCTCGCTGTAAAGGGTCAGGTATCCAATATTCACCCTACGAATTCATACTTTGTACTTGTCCCTTTTCTTTGACCCTTTCTTACTTGAGCGTCGGAGTGCCTTGCAGGTACACCCCATCCTCCTCTCCATACAACCAGCATCCCTAACGCACTTGGCGGCCTGATTCTATAGGATCTGATCCAGCCTTCACGATCAGGTCTCAATGCTCCCTTTTCCACTCTAATTATGTACTCCACATCTCCTATTTTCCACCGTACACTATTTGACCCATCTAATAAGTGTCGAGTAAGAAAAATGGGAACTAAAAAATCAAATTTATAGTGGTCGCTAATATCAACATCCACATTGATTTTCATAGTCCAATGAATAAACTTAACCACTATCCATAACAAGAAACTTGAGATTCAATAGTTGGAGTGATAATTATATCATAAGTTGAACGCCAAGCAAAGACAACAAATAAAGTTATATTAACTCATAAAAAAACCTGTGATCTTGAGTGTGACTCAGATGATGTAAGTGGGATGTCTTCTAAATAAAGTAGAATGACAATTTAAAGTATAATCAATAAGAATATTGCTAAAAAGAAACATGTTTTTAGGTTGGCGCATAATAATTCGTAAGTTATAGTTTTTGTGTAAAGAAATATTTTGTACATATTCCAAGATGAGCCGACACAGTAACATATGACATATTTTTGACGCCCATGAAGTAAGAGAGCATAATGTTACCTATTCTTATTTGACCGTGATCACCGGTAGCAAGGTCACCAATGAAGGCTTGCGATGGTCGTTAGAGCAAATTATTGGCGACATCAAACAACCAAAATTGCAAAACAAAGATAATAATGACATGAGATCTTGTTTCTTTATTGAGCTCAACTCCGAATGCGCGGTGTGCGTGCGCGTCAAATCTTGTCAAACTTACAATTCAATGATCAAATCCTTACTAATAAATTAGAATAAATAATTATAAATAAATATAATATTGGGCCTCCCACATTCTATGACATGTGTTTATTTTATACATATATCTGTGAGAAATTTTTATTTTTTTCTATCACATGTGTTCATTTTGGCATCTATTTCGTAGAATACGGTTACAGAAAAATACTAAATATAAAATACTATAAAAGTGGCTTTTTAAGTGGACATAGAATCTTACGTTTTATTATCTACTATATATTAAATTCTTTTATCTTAGTATAAAATTTGCTCAAATCAATTAGAATAAGTCATATCTTTTGTGATTTTATATGTCCATTAAATTGAATTAGCTTAGGATCAAACAAAGAATAATATTTATTTATATTTTGACTTGTAGTTAATTGGGAAAAAAATGTAGTATCCATCACATAAATTTGTCAATCCCCATTAACATAATAACTTAAACATATATTCATAATTGTTAGTAAGTAATATTAAAAAAAAAATTATCCCTAACACAGAGTTGTCGAGCAATTAATTTTCCAAAAAATAAACCTTAAAATTTTGGAGTATGAATAGAAAAAGAAATACTATTTTTTAGATTTTTAATTCATTTTGTTTAATATTTTATTTTGGAGGAAATATTTTATAAAATTTATTAACTATAAGAGTTTATTTCAAATCTTATCAGATCCTTGATAACCAGATTAAATAAACTCTAAAACAAATGGAACACTAAAGTTTATCTTCACATGTATTTATAAAAGTATGTTAATATTAATAATATGTGAAATTATAAAAATATAATTTCATTAAGTGATATTTTAATAATTTAAATAAAATATTTATAGCGCAAGAGGGACGCCAAGGACTACAAAGAAAGTGAATGCAACAACCTTAACCTCAGTCGAGGGCGTCCTGACAATGCTAATATGTCGTTCATGACTTGTAGCTTTTGGTTATTAGTAGTTTACTTATTAGGATACTTGAAATTATGATGTTTTCAATCCCCAAAGCTTCTTTGAACCACCAATCATTTGTCCCAACGGATCCACTATCAACGACATTAAATTAAGCCAAATTATGTTAAGCATGAGTCTCAATGCTCCCTTTTCTACCCTATTTATCTATGCAACATCTCTTATTTTTCTATCGTACACTTCATGACCCATCTAATAAGTGTCGAGAAAGAAAAATGGGAACCAAATAACCAAATTTGTAGTGGTAACTAATTTCAACATCCACATTGATTTTCGTAGTCCATTGAATGCACCTAACCAATCTTCATAGCAAGAAACCTGTGATTCGATAGATGGAGTGATAATAATATCATGAGTTCAACTCCAACAAAGACAACAAATAAAGTAATATTGACTAATACAAAAATCTTTGATCTTTAGTGTGACTCAAATAATGTAAGTGAGATGTCTTTTTCATAAAGTTGAACGACAATCAAAAGTATAATAAATAGAAATACTGTGAAAAAGAAACGTGATTTTAGGTGGGCGCATGATAACTTGCAAGTTATAGTTTTTGTGAAAGGAAACATTTTGGGCATGTTCGTGGATGGGTCGACATAATAACCTAGGACAATGCCAACTGCCATGAAAAAAGAGAACATAATGTTACCTATTATAATTTGACGGTGATCACCAACAGCAAGGTCACCATTGAAGGTCCGACATGGTTGTTGGAACAAATGATTGGCGACATCAAACCACTAAAATCCCAAAACAAAGATAATTACTATACGAGGTCCTGTTTCTTCATTGAACTCATCTTCAAATGAGTGATAGAGATCAGCAGCGTAACCAATAAGAATGGCTGTAATTGCAATGGACATGAGTCCAAAGAAGATAAAAGTGAGGAAACGGCTAAAACTTGAACGTTTACGGTCACTATAGTATCCAACAAGTTGTTGAATGACCATTCCCAAAATTAGGCCGCACAAGAAATCAGACACCGACTACAATGGACGCGACCACCATCACGATATGAAGAGGGATCAGTGTTCAACTTGAAACTGATAAACACATGGTAATGTCATTTTTGGTATGGCAGTGAAAAAAATATCCATTGATCAACTCACTTTAAAAATAAGTTCTAATATAATTAACTTTATAGAAAAAGATATGTGTGTGCGTGCACATGAAATTTTGTTAAGCTCACAATTTAGTGATCAATTCTTTACTAATAAACTGGGCCGACCTTGTGTGTGTGCAGGATAAGCTACCGCACAAGGCCTCAAATATTCAGGTGACTCCATAAAAACCAGGTTTAATTAATTTATATATATGTTAGCTATAACTTATACAGTTTTGCAAATTTATTAACTGATATACATAATAGTTTAGCGGATATGTCTATATTTTGCAATGTAAGGGTCCTCGATTTGAATTTGAAAATTTGTTTTTTATGATTTTATTTGTTTATTCATAAAAAAAGTCATTACGAAGACTCGAACACACGACCATTGCCATAAAAAATCTCACTTTATCACTACACCAACAACCAATTACTGTTCAAATTTTAAATTGCTTAATATTATTTTATTAATGATTGATTTAAAAAAAAATATTATTTATTAGAGACCTTATTTTTAAAATAAGAAGAAAGCCACTGAAATATTTAGGCCGACCCTACTAATAAATAAGAATAAATAATTATAATATTGCATCGTAGGTTAAACTAAACCCTTTTCTCTCCGCGGCCATTTTTTGTCTTCTTCAAATTATATACACAGAATAGGTTAAACAACTGTTAATTCAATAAATCAGTTTTCGACGAGGAGGAAATGATTTATTCGATTAAGTTTTTAACTTGGAGATGATTTTGTATAGGTTTTAGATCTACTCCCTCTTGTTCTTTTTATAACTGGTTTAATTACCTAATATGTTGTTTGAAGCGGTGGTTCTTTCCGCTTCTTAGGGCTTTTGCATCCCTTGTGTTGTTTAAAGAATTTTATTGCCTATAAATAAAATACACAGAATAGGTGACACATGCTTTTTAGAATCAATATTATAATAACTAGCATCTAAACGAACACTCCAGTGCTCGTGTATCCGGTTTTTTTTTAATGAAAACACATATCAAAATTACAAACGGATATTTTTTAATTAATTTTGATTTTAATTTAAATTATCTGTGTAATAAACTTTGTAATATATACTATTATGTTTATTTTTCCGTTTTTTAGTGCGTAGGTGAGAATCTCTCTCCCTCCCTTCCACGCTCTCTAATCATCATAATCACCAAAATAAAATTACACAAATAAAATCAATTACGTCAATGTTATAAAAACTTTGACAATTAATACTACCAAAATATATAGTGATAACAATAGAATTTTTCTAGATAGTAATAGACTATTTCTTAGCTTAACTGTGGGTTGAGTTAATCATTCATCTTTACTCATTCTAGACCTTGAAAATCCACCATAAATGTGGAAGGTTACTCCTTTTTCAATTACAATACATGCTGATTCCTTGTAAAAATGATAAAACAAAATTAGTAGAATTAGATTAGAAAGAAACTATAAGTTGTGAGTTGAAACAGACATAAAAATATTTATTTCTTAGTAATTCTTATTATTTGATTAGAATGAAAGTGGACAAAATCTTAGAGAATATAAAAACAATAAATCTGCAAAGTAAAAAACATCAAATACCTAGAAATTGCACTTTAAAAAATAGTCAAATCACATAAGTTATTGGTGTCTGTTCATGGAAACAATATTTGATTTCACAATCCCTAAACAGTTTCCCTTTACTAACGACACCAATCTCAATCTAAATTGTGTGGGTGTTTTACTATGACCATTGTCATAGATTTATAATTAATTGAAAATATATTTACAATCCATAAATAAAGTACCCTTCCCTACTTCCAATGTCAACAGAAATCTCAAAAAATAAAAGCAATACAAAAATAAAAATAGAGAAATACAACCAAAACACAATAATTGTTAACCGTTATTCCATGAGTGACAGGATAATTGAGAACTTGAATGAGAAAGAGAATTATTTTGAACAAAAACCGCAAGAAGAAGTTATAGGGTACTCCATCAAATATTGAATGGAAGTTGAGGAGGAAAAGAGAAAAAATGATGTTTTAATCATGAATGGCAAAAGTAATAAACTGTCCATTAATATGTGTTTTAATTACCCTAGGTATGGAAGAGAAAATAACTAATTTTGTTAACATAACGGGATAATTGACAAACTAAATGAGAGAGAGATTTATTTTGTAAACAATGAAAGGCGATGTTAAATTGGAAGCATTGAATTACATTTATTGTAAATTAAATAAGCTATCACAATAACGTTAAATTTTGATTTTACCACTATGGTCTAAAGGTGTTAATTGGTGTTGATTTAACTACCTGTTTGTATATTATTGTCTCACTATGCACGGTAACAACAGTTTTGTATATTTTTGACACCTTATGTATATTTAGTTATTATTGGGCAGTTAGATGCAGTTGTTGTTATGTTAAACATCTAGAGTGGGAGAGAGTTAAAGGGTGAAGTTGGTAATTTACTAAAGTTATTAACCACCTAATTTTTTTACTTTTATTGTTATTTACTAAAAAAATGAAGGGTATTTTTTTATATAAAAAAGGTCAGCCCAAAAACCCTATCCCCTTTATATATAATTATAGATGAAATATTTGTCATCCACTATATTCATTATTGTATCATAAGCTGAACTAAAACTCTATTTTTCTCTTCAAGGCCATATTTTTCTTCTTCAAATGAGATATACATGAAGGTGAACAAGAACACTTCTTTCTTTTCCGACATGATCACTCATCCAAAGACAATAAATCTTGTGTCAAGTGTAAATCGTGGAACTTTATCTTCTCCATCAAAATCATTTGTTGTATACAATATCAAAATGTATACATAAGATCTTTTGTCTCTCTCCTTAAAATAAACCGAAATACTAAATTTTTTTTTTCAACATTAAGATTAAGATTTTACAAAGAAAGACTTACAATAAAATAAAAATAAGAAGAGGATGGTATCCCCTACTTGTCTCTAAGATATTCAAATTACCTCTAATATGATTTTTAAAAGCTGTGCCGCATAAAACCTTATGGAGGATTTCAAGTCATATAGACACACATGAAGAATGAATTTATAATGTGGATGTCATAAATCAAGCGTGCGATATTATTATTTTTTAATCTTTAATTATTTTTCTAACATTTTCAATATTTATATACTTTTATAAATATGGACCATTTGTAGGTTGAAAAATAATCACCTTAACTTAACAATTTATAGAGAAAAGCTTAATAGTACAAAGGTAAGAAGACACGACAAATGACGAATTCGCCTTTACTATTGTAGATGTTGTTTGATTTTAGTTTAATTTTACTTTGATTGTTTTTTAAAATATAAATTAATTTACTGAGGTATTTCTACCCAGGCATGTTTCACTTTTCTCATAACATATGACAATTCTCCAACTTGAATATTGTTATTATATCGTGTGAAAGTAACACAAGAACGTTCACACAAAAATTAAAATTGTATTTTGTTGTTATGTTGGTCAACATTATATTTAGAAGAATGAGACTATGAAATTGCAGTTGTAAATGTTTACGGATAACACCATTGTGATATCAATATCTTTTCTGAAACTATTCATTAAATTTCATTAAATTTATATTCATTAAATCACAGCACTGCGTAATCAGCTTTGTGTGAATACAATCCCCAATGACCTAGAGGTGACCTAGAGAGAGAGAGTCACAACCTACGAAGGTTTTATCACACGTAAAATACCCATGGCACAACCGAGTATGTCCTATGTCTATAAATCATAAACATCCCCCACAAAGTTATTTAATTTCAATATGCAAATCTACATAAGGGGACTAGCCTCTCAGACTTAGGAGATTAATGTAAATTACAACAGAAAGAGAGAAATTGTCTTACAAACAATTACGAGTGATTATATAATGATGCAGTTCATATTACACTACTAATTAGCTTCAAATAGGCCAAGTACAATGTCTCTCTTGTATTAGATGAGACACTATTATATTATAATAGTTAAATATAGAGCAAGTCCTTCTTTGGTGTGGCGTAATGTCTTCAACTTTTGCGTTTTCTCGTTTCAAGCTTAATTAGGTTTGCTCTAATATATAGCTAGGGCGATCCTCTTGTTTCTTTTGTAATTTAAAAAAAAAATATTTTTTCTTCTATTTCTCATTGTTAATCCGGTTGTTAATCCTATCCTTGCTTTATTATTATAACTTCCATAATATAAAATACCATATAATTTTTCTGGTTATGATGATTTTGGTTTGAATTAGGCTTTTTCATATTTTTTTTAGAATCTTTATAAAATTTTACAAAATATAAACAAGTTAAAATAGAAAGCACTTAAAAGGACGAGAAATCAGGCTAAAAAAAATATTATGATAAACTATAATCATATGATCGTACAATATCAACGAGCTGTGGGGATAATTGGTATATGATATCATGTATAAGCATGGCATTGAGTCGGGCCAAAGGTGGGTTTAAGCATTACCAACCCTGCCCCCGCCCATGCCCCCTCCCTGCATCCGCCCCATTCTGGTGTAAGAAATGACCACCCACCCCTGCTCCCAACGGGGAACACGTTTTATTAGACCGAACTCTAGTTGAGCATGAGGTCGAAGTCTGTTCCCATGCATTAGTTAATATTGCTAGGTTTGTTAGCATATTGAATTGGGCCTTGTGTTAGAGATCCAATTGTTTAAGTTAGCTTGTAATGGGTAATTTGTTAAAGGCCCATTAGTTTAGTGTGCTAGGTTTTATTATAAATAGCATACTAGTCTCTCATCTTGAAGTGTGATAAAACCTAATAAGGGTGAGAGAGGTTAGTTTGCTATTCTTGTATACTTGTAATCCTTGTTTTAAGGAGTAAGGAAAGAATAGCAGTTTATAACCAATCCTTGTTGTTTTTTCCTTGTTGTTCCTTTAACCCTAACCCTTGTGTGTTTCTTGCCTATAAAGAAACCGAGTATATTTTGTTTCAAGGTATCGTTTTTCACAACAAATTGGTGCGGTGAGCGTGGAGAAGATGTCTTCAACAAAGTGTGAGATTGAAAAGTTCACCGGAGTGAACGATTTCGGTCTGTGGCGCTTGAAGATGAAATCCCTACTGGTTCAGCAGGGTTGTTCGGAAGCATTGAAGGGACAGACAGCCATGGACGATGCGTTAACGGAAAGGGGAAAGATGGCCATGATCGAGAAAGCCCACAACGCAATATTGTTGAGCCTTGGTGATAAGGTTCTTAGACAGGTATCAAAAGAGACTACGGTGTCAGGATTATAGGTGAAACTCAAAAGTTTGTATGTGACCAAATCTCTGGTGAATCGACTCTACCTGAAGCAAGCTTTGTATTCGTTCAAGATGAGTGAAGACAAAGCTTTGGCTGAGCAGTTGGATATGTTCAACAAGATGATTCTTGATCTTGAAAATATTGATGTGAAGATCGATGACGAAGATCAAGCACTGTTACTATTGTATGCTTTGCCCAGAACACATGCTCACTTCAAAGAAACTCTCTTGTATGGAAGGGAGTCCCTGAGCTTTGAAGAAGTTCAATCAGCCTTGTATTCTAAGGACCTGAACAAATGAAAGGAGCATAAACCTTCGACGGTTGGTGAAGGTTTGTCCGTTACGGAAAAGTTCTTGCAAAAGGATGGTAAGCTCAACAAGAAGAAAGGTAAAAGTCAGCATAAGTCTTATAGTGGCGAAGCATCTGGTTTTTGATGTTATCATTGTAAGAAGAAGGGTCACACTAGAAAGGTGTGCCCTGAACGCCAGAAAGATCATGGAGGTAAGGATAATGGAAATGCATCCATTGTTCAAGATGACTTTAACTCATCTGATGTCCTTGTAGTTTCAAGCGACGACTCAAGAAAATAGTGGATTATGGATTCAGGTTGCACTTGGCACATGACTCCAAATAGAGAATTGTTAGAGGAGCTATGTGATCAAGATGTTGGATCGATGCTGCTGGGAAACAACAAATCCTGCAAAATTGCAGGTATTAGATCTGTCAGATTCAAGCTCCATGATGAATCAATAAGGTTATTGACTGAAGTCAGGTATGTACCTGATTTGAAGATAAATTTAATTTCTCTTGGTGAATTCGACAGGAAGGGATATGTTTTCCAAGGAGAGAAAAGTATTATAAGAGTCATAAAGGGGTCGAAGGAAGTCTTAATAGGCGTGTAGAAATAAGGCTTGTATACCCTTGAGACTGAGGTTGTAAGTGGTTCGACAAATGTTGTATCCACGAAACCTGTGTCGAAGACAGAATTATGGCACATGAGATTGGGCCATGTCAGCGAAAGAGGCCTGGTCGAATTGGGGAAGCAGAACCTGCTAGGTGGTGACAAAGTCGAAAAGTTGGAGTTTTGTGAATGTTGTGTATTTGGTAAATCCTGTAGGGAGAAGTTTAACAAAGGCAAGCAAAGAACACATGGATCCCTGGATTACATTCATGCTGATCTTTGGGGGCCTGCAAGAAATCCTTCACACTCAGGTGCAAGGTATTTTCTATCCATCGTTGATGACTATTCTAGAAAGTTATGGGTATTCATTCAGAAGATAAAGGATGAAACTTTTGAGAATTTCAAAAGTTGGAAGGTTCTGGTCGAAACTCAAACTGGCATAAAGGTTAAGAGGTTGAGAACCAACAATGGCCTTGAGTTCTGCAACAAAGCGTTCGACAGTTACTGTGTTGAGTCTGGGATTGCAAGGCATAAGACTGTAGCAGGTACTCCTCAACAAAATGGCTTAGCTGAGAGATTCAATCGAACAATCCTTGAAAGGGTTAGATGCATGTTGGTTAGTGCTGGATTGAAGAAGGTGTTTTGGACAGAGGCTGTTTCAACAGCAGCTTATCTGATTAATATATGTCCCTCGACTGCCTTGGGAATGACGACACCTGAATAAGTTTGGTCGGGACATCCACCTAGTCTCGACAGACTGAGAGTATTTGGCTGTGTGGCCTATGCTCACATTAGGCAAAATAAGGTCAAACCTAGAGCTCTGAAGTGCATGTTCATGGGATACCCTGAAGGAGTCAAAGCTTATAGGCTATGGTGCCTAGAGTCAGGTCACAGGAGGTGCATCACCGGTCGAGATATAGTTTTCAATGAAGCTGAGATGGCTTTCAAGAAAACTGATGATGCTGACGAAGAGCTGGAACAGGAAGAGATTCCTGTTGAGGTGGAGCATGTTGATGCTGAATTGCATACCCCAGATGAAGTCGAAGAAGAAGCAAAAGATGTTATCAAAGAACTCATCCTATCATGAGAGAACCAAGCACATTGATGTGAGGATGCATTTTGTCAGAGGGGTAATCGAGCGTGGAGAAGTCCAAGTGCTGAAGGTTTCGACAGATCATAATGCTGCTGATATAATCACCAAGACGTTGCCAAGTTGCAAGTTTTTCCACTGTATGCAGTTGATAAAGCTGCATGAAGAAAACTAGTTAGTTTTCTTGATGGTAGAGTTAGATCCAAGGTGGAGATTTGTGAGATATTGGATCGAACTCTAGTTGAGCATGAGGTCGAAGTCTGTTTGCATGCATTAGTTAATATTGCTAGGTTTGTTAGCATATTGAATCGGGCCTTGTGTTAAGGATCCAATTGTTTAAGTTAGCTTGTACCCTAAGTTAGCTTGTAATGGTAATTTGTTAAAGGCCCGTTAGTTTAGTGTGCTAGGTTTGATTATAAATAGCATACTAGTCTCTCATCTTGAAGTGTGACAAAACCTAATAAGGGTGAGAGAGGTTAGTTTGTTATTCTTGTATACTTGTAATCCTTGTTTTAAGGAGTAAGGAAAGAATAGCAGTTTATAACCAATCCTTGTTGTTTTTTTTCCTTGTTTTTCCTTTAGCCCTAACCCTTGTGTGTTTCTTGCCTATAAAGAAATCGAGTATATTTTGTTTCAAGGTATCGTTTTTCACAACATAATCAAATTAAAATAAAAAGCACCTAAAAGGACGAGAAATAGGCTAAAAAAATATTATGATGAGCTGTAATCATATGACACAATTATCACCTGAATTGGATCATTTGGCATCTAGTTCTTTGACTTATTGAACCTCATTATAAACCATGGGTCGTACAATATCAACGAGCTGTGGGGATAATTGGTAAATGATATCATGTATAAGCATGGCATTGAGTCGGGTCAAAGGCAAGTTTAAGCATTACCAATCCTGGCCCCGCCCATGCCCCCTCCCTTCCCCCACCCTATTCTGGTGTAACAAATGACCATTGAAGGCCCGACATGGTCGCTGGAACAAATTATTGGCGACATTAAGCCACCAAAATCCCAAAACAAAGATAACTACAATACGAGATCCTTTTTCTTCGTTGAACTTATCTTCAAATGAGTGATCGAGTTCAACAACGTAGCCCATAAGAATGGCAAAAATTGCATTAGCCATAAATCCAAAGAAGATAAAAAGTAGGCAACCTCTAAAACTTTAATGTTTGTAGTCACTAAAGTATCCAACAAGTTGTTTGATGATCATTCCCGAGATTGGGCCGCAAAAATAATGTACACCAACTACAATGGATGAGGCCACCATCGTAATATGAAGAGAGATGGGCGTTGTAACACCCTTCTACCCCACAATCAGTTTTAAAGAAATAAATCATATTATCAGAGTAAACTCCATAACCAAGGGTGTACATATTCAAAAACATCATATAATTCTCATAGTCCTGTCCCGTAACACGGGTTGCTCAAACATCGACAAAAGAAATCATAATCTCGCAGTGGAATCAACTTGTCATATTAAATTCAATTAAACATTTCATAAGAAACTTATCCAATCTAGAACAACATCATCAGTATAAAATTCCAACATGAATCAAAAGAACACGAAGTTCGCAATTCATCCCAACCCGATGTTACATGACACAGAGCAGGACACCGCTAAACTTAAACAACATAAACGAGAGACTCCAAAGCTACCTCTTTCGTCACCTCAAAGTTACTCTGGGTTATCTGCAAGTTACCCACATTAGAGGCAACATTTCCAAGCAGGCAGGGTGAGAAAACATAATTCGATATAGTAATAAAAGACATGGAAATTAAATAAATTAAGCAGCAACAACAACAGATTATCATCCACCTTCATTCACATCATCATCAACTTAAAATTCATAATACGACTCATCACAATTACTTCATAAGAAAATGCAATGTCAACTTCAATGAAAATGCAACGTATGCAATGCAGTACCGACTTTTCTCCATGTGATGGACACTGGTCATCAACCCTCCCCAATGGGAGCACAACATAGCAACATATCACTCCAATCCGTACTATGGAATTGAAGCTACCAATAGGCCGAAGCCCCAACATAAAATATGCCATGAAATGCAATGATGCTAAACTCCTCATTCCATTCAATTATCAACATGTGCATCATTCATTTCATCTCAACAATATTCATCATAAAACCATGTTTCATCAATTATATATCATCAACACCTCGACTCTAAGTAAACAACACGAGAAAACACCGAGAAACTTCAAGAAAACAGCAAAATATAAAACAACCAGCAGTCTGACACGGCCGCCCGTGTCCTGTGACACGGCCCGTGTCAGAAGACCTGAAACACGATTCCAAAACATCAAAAAAAAAGTAGCAAGTCAGTAGCCTGACACGTCCACCCGTGTCCTGTGACACGGCCAGTGTCAGAAAGTCTGGGACCAATTTCCAAAAATTAAATTTTTCATACAAGACCAGAAAGCTGACACGGCCGCCCGTGTTCTGTGACACAGCCCGTGTCAGAGTGCGACAAAACCCACTTTTCCAAAAATCTGATTTTTCTGCAATTTTTATCCCCATATCCCCCAAAACCAATGTTCTACACGAAATTTGATCAAAATACTCATAAGACACACATATATCAACACATACCAGTGAAGTTCCTCATATTATCATCATATCATACATTTCACATCAAAATCATCAAAATCAAACACAATTCCTCACAATCCTAATCTATTCAATCCCCAATTTCATAACTACAAGGAATTAGGAATTCTCCCCGTACCTTAGAGTAATCAGAAACCTTTCTTTTCCTTCTTCAAGATTCTTCTCGAAGTTCCTCAGCCCCTTAGGTTTCCTCTTCCTCTTCTTTGCTTCAGTTTCCTTCACCAAAACACGATCGGTTAGAATGATCGTTCCTTTTCTCTTTTAGTCATATATTCCAGTTTATGAACTTCCCATCATATCCTTACTTATTCTCCAATAAGACCACCTCGCCCTTTCTTATTTTATTTTAAATAATAATAATAATATAAATAACACATGCTCATTTACTTTATTAGATTATTCAAAAGTGCCTTCTTTCTCCAAAATTCTCCAAAATTATCAAAAATCTCTTAATTCCTTCTAATTCAATTAAACAAATAATTAATTAATTGATTTAGATTTTTGGGTCGTTACAACTCTCCCCTACTTTAAGAATTTCCGTCCTCGAAAATTACCTGAAGTAAACAGAGTCGGATACGACTCCTTCATCTGATCTTCACTCTCCCAAGTCCAACTATCGTCAGCTGGTCCGCCCCACAGTACTTTCACTAAAGCAATCTCTTTACCTCGCAGTTGCTTCAACTCTCGACCATCAATCCTCACAGGCAAAGCTTCCACTGTCAGGTTATCCCTTACCTGCACATCATCCATTTGAATCACATGCGACGGATCCGGAATATACTTTCTCAACTGTGACACATGAAACACATCATGCAAATTTGCAAGTGATGGTGGTAAAGCCACCCGATAGGCAACTTCTCCTATCCTCTGCATAATCTGATACGGACCAACAAAGCGCGGAGTGAGCTTTCTAGACTTCAAAGCTCGTCCCACACCGGTCATCGGTGTAACTCTTAAGAACACGTGGTCTCCCTCTTGGAATTCCAGTACTTTTCTTCTCTTATCATGGTAACTCTTCTGACGACTCTGCGACGTCTTCATTTTATCCCGAATCATTTTAATCTTCTCCGTTGTCTCTTGCACAATCTCAGGTCCAAGTACATAACTCTCTCACGACTCATACCAACACAATGGAGTTCGACAACGTCTACCATACAACGCCTCATATGGAGCCATCCCAATACTAGCATGAAAACTGTTGTTGTATGTAAACTTGATCAACGACAAGTGACTATCCCAAGATCCTCCTTGATCCAGCACACAAGCTCTCAACAAATCTTCTAAAGATTGGATTGTTCTTTCCGTCTGACCATCTGTCTGTGGGTGATAAGCAGGACTCATCCTCAACTTAGTACCCAAAGCATCTTGTAGACTCTTCCAAAACCTTGACGTAAACCGCTGATCTCTATCCGATACAATACTCGAAGGTGTTCCATGCAACTTCACAATCTCATCAATATAAATCTCAGCTAACTTCTGCATAGAATAATTAATCCTCATTGGCAAGAAATGCGCCGACTTGGTTAACCTATCCACAATCACCCATATCGAGTCATTACCTCTTGCAGTCTTCGGTAACCCAGTCACAAAATCCATGGAAATGCTATCCCATTTCCATTCAGGAACATTCAATGGCTGCATCATACATGAAGGCTTCTGATGTTCAATCTTGGACTTCTGGCAAGTCAAACATGCATACACAAATTCAGCAATGTCTCGTTTCATACCTGGCCACCAAAACAATCTACGCAGGTCTTGATACATCTTCATAGCACCAGGATGAATACTCAATCGACTTCTATGCCCTTCCTTCAAAATACTCTTTTTGATTCCAGAAATATCCAGAATACATACTCTATCTCGAAATCTCAAAACTCCATCTTCACCAATTCGGAACTCGCCCCCATTACCTTGATTAATCTTCATTAATTGGTCCACTAACTTCAAATCAGATTTCTGACCTTCCCGAATTTCCTCCAAAATTCCACTAGTCAGCTTTAGCATGCCCAATTTCACACTATCAGCGGTCCCCTCACACAACAAACTCATGTCTCTGAATTGCTCGATCATTTCAAGTTCTTTCACCATAAGCATCGAAATATGCAATGACTTTCTACTCAAAGCATCAGCCACTACATTTGCTTTACTGGGATGATAATTCAAATCGAACTCAAAATCCTTCAACAATTCTAGCCACCTTTTTTGCCTCATGTTCAACTCTTTCTGATCGAATAAGTATTTCAAACTTTTATGATCACTGAATACCTCAAATGTCGAACCAAAAAGATAATGCCTCCAAATCTTTAGCACAAATACTACTGCAGCCAACTCTAAGTCGTGTGTAGGGTAATTCCTCTCATAGACTCTTAACTGCCTAGAAGCATAAGCGACCACTTTACCATTCTGCATTAAAACTCCACCAAGGCCCATCTTTGAAGCATCACAATAAACCACAAAGGACTCATTCGGGTCTGGCAAAACCAACACCGGAGCAGTCGTCAACTTTTTCTTTAGTTCCACAAAACTTTCTTCACAAGCGACATCCCATACATATGTTTGTCCTTTTCGAGTCAATTGCGTCAACGGCAAAGCCAACTTAGAAAAACCTTCAATGAATTTACGATAATAACCAGCCAATCCAAGAAAACTACGAATCTCCGTAGCAGACTTCGGAGTCTCCCACTGCAACACCGCATCAATCTTTGAGGGATCCACAGAAATTCCACCACTTGAAATTACATGGCCTAGGAAACTCACTTCCTTCAACCAAAACTCACACTTTGACAACTTAGCATACAATTTCTTTTCCCTCAACACTTGTAACACAATCTTCAAATGTTCCGTATGTTCTTCTTCTGATTTAGAATATATCAAGATGTCATCTATGAAAACCACCGCAAACTTATCAAGGTATTCATGAAAGATCCTGTTCATATACTCCATGAACACACCAGGCGCATTAGAAACTCCAAATGGCATCACTGTATATTCATAATGACCATACCTCGTTCTGAAAGCTGTTTTCGGAATATCATCAGCCTTAACTCTAATCTGATGATAACCAGACCTCAGATCAATCTTACTGAACACACAAGCACCTACGAGTTGATCCATTAAATCTTCGATTCTCGGAAGCGGATACTTATTCTTGATGGTCACCTTATTCAACTGCCGATAATCGACACACAATCTCATACTACCATCTTTCTTCTTAACAAGCAACACTGGAGCACCCCACGGAGAAACACTAGGACGAATAAACTTCTTCTCTAACAATTCTTCTAGTTGTTTCTTTAACTCACTCAATTCTAAAGCAGACATCCGATAAGGAGCCATCGACACTGGACTCGTACCTGGTATTAAGTCCACAGCAAACTCAATTCCACGTTCCGGAGGTAAATCACTTATATCCTCAGGAAACACATCTTGAAACTCACAAACCACAGGCAACTCAGCACTGACGGCTTCACCATCGACTTGCAATGATCCAAACACTGCGAACATCAACGCTTCATCTAATAAAAGTTCATCCACTTGTTTAGCAGATAAGAACCTCAGTTCACCATCCTCGCCTATCTCTGGAAACTCCACAGTCTTGCTATAGCAATTAATATGAATGTAGTTGAACTCCAACCAGTTCATACCAAGGATAACATCGATTTGGTGCAAAGGTAAGCACACCAAATCCATCACAAAATTCTTCTCAAAGATTGTCAAGGGACACTTCAAACAAATAAGCATGGTAGTCACCGAACCATTAGCCGGAGTCTCTATTATCATACTACCATTCATGTTAGACAAATTTAAACCCAAACTAGTAGCACACTCAAGAGAGATAAATGAATGCGTAGCTCCAGTATCAATAATAGCAATCAACTCAACATTGTTAATAAAACAAGTACCTCGAATCAATTTGTCCTTATTGGGAACTTCTGAGCCAGCCAAAGCAAACACTCTTCCTGTAGTCTGGGCAGCAGTAGCAGTCTTCTTTGGTTTCTGGCATTGAGTACTGATATGCCCCTGTTCACCACAGTTGAAACAGGTCGGACCCTCATTCGGACAATCACCAATTCTATGCCCAGTCTTACCACAACGGTAACATCTCAGAACTTTGTTAGTACACACATCAGCTTTGTGACCTGCCTCTCCACACTTATAGCACTTAGTAGGTGCATTAACGGCTCCCCTACTTGACTTCTTCTCATCCGATACCTTCTGTTTCCCTTTATCACCTGGGGTCGCATAAGGTTTTCCTCTGAACTGACCCTTATCTTTCTTTTCACTTAGCTGTTTGTAGTGAGCAGATCGAGCTCGGATATCTTCATCATAGATCCTACTCTTATCCACCAGTTCCGCATACCTGCGAATCTGTTGGCATCCAATCCCTTGCTTAATTTCTGGTCTCATCCCATTCTCAAATTTAAAACACTTAGAAAGTTCAGCATCTGCACGGTTGTAATGAGGACAAAACTTCACAAGCCTCTCAAATTTGGCAGCATACTCCGCCACAATCATATTTCCTTGTTTCAATTCAATGAATTCCACTTCCATCTTACCACGAGCATCTTCAGGAAAATACTTGCCCAGAAATTCTTGCTTGAATACATTCCAAGTCACCACAGTGCCAACATCTTCCTGTCTCTGACGGGTGTTATCCCACCAGTCCTCGGCCTCTTCTTCCAGCATATGCATTCCGAACTGCACTTGCTGCGCGTCAGAGCACCCAATCACTCTAAAAATCTTCTCAATCGCCTTGAGCCACTTTTGTGCGCTCGCCGGGTCATGAGTTCCTTCAAACTTCGGTGGGTTGTTCCTCTGAAACTTCTCCAATGCACGAAACTCATCAGGAGCATGGTTACGAGCAAGAGCTGCAATAACATTAGCAAGAGCACGTGTGTTGTTTCCAGCCAGTCTGTACAACACTCACCACGTCAGAAAACAAATAATCATTAACAAGTAACGACTGACAACAGACCAACAACACAAAACTTGGCCGGACAGACCGACCTGCTCTGATACCACTAATGTAACACCCTTCTACCCCACAATCAGTTTTAAAGAAATAAATCATATTATCAGAGTAAACTCCACAACCAAGGGTGTACATATTCAAAAACATCATATAATTCTCATAGTCCTGTCCCGTAACACGGGTTGCTCAAACATCGACAAAAGGAATCATAATCTCGCAGCGGAATCAACTTGTCATATTAAATTCAATTAAACATTTCATAAGAAACTTATCCAATCTAGAACAACATCATCAGTATAAAATTCCAACATGAATCAAAAGAACACGAAGTTCGCAATTCATCCCAACCCGATGTTACATGACACAGAGCAGGACACCACTAAACTTAAACAACATAAACGAGACACTCCAAAGCTACCTCTTTCGTCACCTCGAAGCTACTCTGGGTTATCTGCAAGTTACCCACATAAGAGGCAACATTTCCAAGCAGGCAGGGTGAAAAAACATAATTCGATATAGTAATAAAAGACATGGAAATTAAATAAATTAAGCAGCAACAACAACAGATTATCATCCACCTTCATTCACATCATCATCAACTTAAAATTCATAATACGACTCATCACAATTACTTCATAAGAAAATGCAATGTCAACTTCAATGAAAATGCAACGTATGCAATGCGGTACCAACTTTTCTCCATGTGATGGACACTGGCCATCAACCCTCCCCAATGGGAGCACAACATAGCAACATATCACTCCAATCCGCACTATGGGATTGAAGCTACCAATAGGCCGAAGCCCCAACATAAAATATGCCATGAAATGCAATGATGCTAAACTCCTCATTCCATTCAATTATCAACATGTGCATCATTCATTTCATCTCAACAATATTCATCATAAAACCATGTTTCATCAATTATATATCATCAACACCTCGACTATAAGTAAACAACACGAGAAAACACCGAGAAACTTCAAGAAAACAGCAAAATATAAAACAACCAGCAGTCTGACACGGCCGCCCGTGTCCTGTGACACGGCCCATGTCAGAAGACCTGAGACACGATTCCAAAACATCAAAAAAAAGTAGCAAGTCAGTAGCCTGACACGGCCACCCGTGTCCTGTGACACGGCCCGTGTCAGAAAGCCTAGGACCAATTTCCAAAAATTAAATTTTTCATACAAGACCAGAAAGCTGACACGGCCGCCCGTGTCCTATGACACGGCCCGTGTCAGAGTGCGACAAAACCCACTTTTCCAAAAATCTGATTTTTCTGCAATTTTTATCCCCATATCCCCCAAAACTAGTGTTCTACACGAAATTTGATCAAAATACTCATAAGACACACATATATCAACACATACCAGTGAAGTTCCTCATATATCATCATATCATACATTTCACATCAAAAACATCAAAATCAAACACAATTCCTCACAATCCTAATCTATTCAATCCCCAATTTCATAACTACAAGGAATTAGGAATTCTCCCCGTACCTTAGAGTAATCAGAAACCTTTCTTTTCCTTCTTTAAGATTCTTCTCGAAGTTCCTCAGCCCCTTAGGTTTCCTCTTCCTCTTCTCTGCTTCAGTTTCCTTCACCAAAACACGATCGGTTAGAATGATCGTTCCTTTTCTCTTTTAGTCATATATTCCAGTTTATGAACTTCCCATCCTATCCTTACTTATTCTCCAATAAGACCACCTCGCCCTATCTTATTTTATTTTAAATAATAATAATAATATAAATAACACATGCTCATTTACTTTATTAGATTATTCAAAAGTGCCTTCTTTCTCCAAAATTCTCCAAAATTATCAAAAAATCTCTTAATTCCTTCTAATTCAATTAAACAAATAATTAATTAATTGATTTAGATTTTCGGGTCGTTACAGGCGTTCGACTTGAAACTGATAAACATATGGTAATTTCATTGTTGGAATTGTGGTGGAATAATTATCAATTGGTAAACTCACTTTAAAGATAATTTCTAATATAATTAAATTTATAGAAAAAGATACGTGTGTGCGTGAGCGTGAAATTTTGTCAAATTCACAATTTAGTGATAAACTCATTACTAACGAATTAGAAAAAAAAATTATATCAAAATATAATATTGGGCCTCTCGGATTCTATCAAATGCTTTTTTTTTTTTTAATAACATCTGTTCTTTTTTTGGCAACTATTTGTGAGAATAATGTTACAATATAATACTAACTATAAAGGAAAATATGGATTACCATCAATGTTGCCTTTTGATTATAAATTGGAAATGGAATCTTAAGTTTGATAATGTACTATATATCAAATTATTTTATCTAAGTAAAAAATTAGTTCAAATCAATTAGAATAAGGCATATATCTTTTTTTTATATGATGTGCCTAGTCTATTGAACTAACTTAGGATCAAACCGATAATAAGATTTAATTATTTTTGAGTGGTAGTTAATATGAAAAAAATGTAGTATCCAACACTTCAATTTGTCCATGTCCATTAACATAATCACTTAAACATATGCATAATTGTTAGTAGTTAATATGGAAAAATATTAATTATCTCTCACATGGAATTGCTGAGCCCGGATAATTATCCCAAAGTTAAACCTGAAATTGTTTAAGTAGTGTTTTTCTAACCTATGCAACATTGTATAGGATATGAGACAATTAATACACCACTTTCATCAAGATAAAACACCATATTAATTATTCTTTTATTGAAAATTGATTTTTTTTTATTTTCTCTCTCCCACCTAATTAATAGACCACCGTAAAATAATTTTTATTTTCTCTCTACCCTATTAACATTGTATTTATTGTATATGTGAAAATTTAAGAAACTAAAAACCCGTCATCTAAAAAACCCACTATTAATGGTAGTTTGAATTCAAGTTCGGTAAGTTTTATTTGAATTCAGGTTTGACATATATAATTTATCTAAGATTCTGAGTTATAATTGCCCTTTATCCTATCAATTTTTCAACTTTGGTAAGTGTTCCCAAACATATTCTAATTTTAATAGTATTTCAATTCAATCATTATAAATATCAAAAGTTATTCAGTTTGACCATTTTATTACTAGTATATATGATTTAACAATGTTAATAATATTATTTTAACATGTTAGCAGTCTCGTGACACACAATGCACGGTTCTTTAAAAGAAATAATTCACTAATAAATTTCCACTAAATTACCACTAATAAATTACCACTAAAGAGATGTAATAATTGCTCCTTAAACATTTTATTTTGGAGGGAGTAGTTTATAAAACAAACTTAACACTAAAGTTTATTTGCACATGTATTTATAAAAGTATATTAATATAAAAGATATGAGAAATTATAAATAAAGATATTATTAAGTGAAATTTGTTGGAAATTCACCACACCCTATGATGATTTCGCTTCAATCTTGATCTCAAGATTGATCACCAACCCACAAACAATACGTAATGACAATGAAGAACAAAGGAAGAAGAAGAACAAACTAACAGCAAGAAAGAAAAGAGAGAGAAGAGAAATATTTGGAGAAAAGTGTTTCTACCCACGAACTGTGGGATTTCTTCTATTGCTATTATTCACTTGCTAATATGCAAACTGTGAATGCAATTGTGTTACAATGTACAAGGGGAACTCCCTATTTATAGATTTAGATTTACAAAGGCCCAAAACTCTAAAAGCCCAAAATATCAAATCTAATCTAAATCATATAAAATCTAATCTAAAACAGAATCCAATCAAATCTAAAATGAATCTGTCGAAACTATTCGACACATGAATGTTTTGACTTCGACTTCGACACTATGAATTACATTTAACACACCACCTAATTTATGGTGTCTAAGCTGTCTACATTCATCATGGCTCTTAGTCTTCTGAAGGCTTCGATCTGCACTCCCTTCGTCATAATATCTGCAATCTGATTCTCAGCTCTACAGTGTTCCAAATTCATCTTCCCTTCTGCTACCTGCTCTCGAAGATAGTGGAACCTCTTTTCGATGTGCTTGCTTCGACCGTGAGCTATTGGATTCTTCGCCAAATTGATAGCTGACATGCTATCTATCTTCATGGTAATTGCTCCATGACTCTTTTATGTAATCTCTTCGACCAAGTTCACCCTCCAGGTTGCTTGACATGCACAAAGAGAAGCAACTATATATTCTGCTTCGCATGATGACAATGCCACTACTGGCTCCTTTCTCGAACTCCAAGCAACTAGTGCACCACCTAACATAAACACATATCCAGCTGTGAATTTTCTATCTTCTGTATCACTACACCAGTTAGAGTCTGTGTATCCCACTAACTTGCATTCTTTCCCTTCATCAGCTGCAGGAAATAAAATTCCATAGTCGAGAGTCCCTTTCAGATACCTCAGTATCCTCTTCGTCGCTGTTAGGTGTGATACCTTTGGCTTCTGCATGAATCTACTTACCATACCCACACTGTATGCTAAGTCAGGCCTTGTATGACAAAGGTATCTAAGTGACCCAATAAGTCTTCTGTATTGGGTTGGGTCGACATCATCTTCATCTGAATCCTTCGACAGTTGCAGTCTGGTCTCAGTTGGAGTCGAAGTTGAGTTGCAATCTTGCATCTCAAATCTCTTGAGTATTTCGCCTGCATATCTTCGTTGGTGCATCATCAAACCTCTACTAGTCTTGTAGAATTCGATGCCAAGGAAATATGAGAGATCTCCCAAGTCCGACATTTCAAACTCCTTGCTTAGATCATGTTTGAAATCTTCGATCTCCTTCTTGCAACTTTCTGCTATCAACAAATCATTGACATAGAGACATAGTATAAGCAATTCGCCATTTCTTCTTCTTACATATACTCCATGCTCAGTCGTACACTTCACAAATTCCTTCTCCCTTAAGAAGCTGTCAATTTTCTTATTCCAAGCTCTTGGAGCTTGTTTAAGTCCATACATGGCTTTATGCAGCCTGTACACTTTTCCTTCTTCGCCTCGTTTCACATACCCAGCTGGTTGTGCGACATAAACTTCTTCATCTAGGGTACCATTAAGGAATGCACACTTCACGTCCATCTGACATGTGTGCCACTTGTTCATATTTGTTAGACCAACAACCAACCTGATTGTTTCGATTCTAGCAACAGGTGCGAACACTTCATCAAAGTCGATTCATTCCTTCTGAAGAAATCCTTTCGCCACAAGTCTCGCCTTGTGTCGAGTTACTTCTCCTCTAGGATTCACCTTTACCTTGTAAACCCACTTCACATCAATTGTTTTCTTGCCTTGAGGCAATTCGACAAGTGACCATGTGTTGTTGACTTCGATGGATTCTAACTCTTCATTCATTGCTTTCACCCACTTTGAATCTTTCAATGCCTCAGCTGCATTGACTGGTTCGACGTCTGCGTAGAAAGCATAATGTACCAGCTCACCTTCTTCATCGACCACATCATCTGATGTAATTACACATTCTTGCAACCTTGCAGGCATGTATCTTGTTCGTCGAGGTCTGCTTGAACCTGCTTCATCTGTAACTGGTTCCTGTCGAACTTCTCTTTTGACTTCAGTGGCTGGTTCTTCACAAGAGATTCTCACTGAATCCTTCTTGGCTTTCTCTTTCCAATCCCATTCTTTAAGCTCATCTATGATCACATCCCTGCTGATCACTATCTGCTTATTCACATGGTCGAACAACTTGTAACCTCCAGTCGAATGATATCCTATCAAGATCATCTGATTCGACTTGTCATCAAGCTTCCTTCTCAACTGATCTGGCACATGTCTATATGCTATAGATCCAAACACCTTCAAGTGACTGAGGCTTGGCTTGACACCAGACCAAAATTCTTCTGGTGTGACTCCTTCAAGCTTCTTCGTCGGACATCTGTTCAAAATATATGTTGCCGTCGAAACTGCTTCTCCCCATAATTCTTTGGGTAGATGCTTTTCATTCAACATACTTCTTACCATGTTCATGATGGTTCTGTTCTTGCATTCTGCAATCCCATTCTGCTGTGGAGTGTAGGGTGGCACCACCTCATGCATAATCCCTTCTTTTCTACACAATGCATCGAACTCTTTCGACACATATTCTCCACCACCATCAGTTCTCAGAGTTTTCAACCTTCGACCACTCTTTCTTTCGACCATGGATTTGAATCTGACAAATACCTCAAACACATCACTTTTCTTCTTGATGAGGTAAGTCCATAACTTTCGACTGAAGTCATCTATAAACATGACAAAATATCTGTTGCCACCAATCGAATCCACCTGGATTGGACCACATACATCAGAGTATATGACTTTAAGAATTGCCTTTGACTTCCTTCCTGCATCCTTGCTGAAGCTATTCTTGTGTTGTTTCGACTGAACACACTCTTCACAGACTTCGCTAGGAATGTCAATTTCTAGTAATCCTGACACCATATTTCTTCTCTTCAGCTCCTTGATGTCATTGAAGTTGAGATGGCCTAGTCGAAAGTTCCATAACCACTCATCTCTGCTGGCTGCTGTTGCTAGACACTTGTGCTCCATCACATTGAGTTCAATCTTGAAGGTCCTATTCTGAGACATTGGAGCCTTCAAGATCAACCTACCACTTGCGTCGAGAACTCTCATCATCTTGTCTTCGACAGCTACCTTGTAGTTCTTTTCGACAAGATGCCCTATACTGAGCAAATTACTCTTCATGCCTGGTATGTACAACACATTGGAAATTGTTGACCTTTTGCCATCCTTCCTCATAATCAGAACATCACCAACACCTTCAGCTGCTAGAGTGTTGTCATTTGCAAACTTCACCATGTTCTTCAACGAGGGCTTCATGTTGACAAACCAATCTTTCCTTCCAGTCATGTGTGATGAGCATCCTGAGTCCAAGTACCACTGATCTTGGAATCTCTCTTCATCTTTCGTTGTGACCATCATCAACGTCTCTTCTTCTTCATGCTTCGCCAGATTTGCATCAGTTTCTTGATTTTTCTTCTTTTCTGGACAATTACTAACATAATGGCCATACTTCTGACAATTGAAACATTGAATGTGACTTTTGTCTGGCTTTCGACCACCACCTCTTCCTCTACCTGCAGCACCACCTCTTTGGTTGCCTTGGTTCCAAGGTTTCTTCTGAGTCGAATTACTGCCTCCTCTATCTTTGTTGCCATTCACATTTCCTATGCCTTTCCTTTCCTTTTCTGACTGCGCCTGCAAAGCCATATCACTCTTCGACTTTGCTGCAGCTCTTTCAGCCATCCTTTGTTCATGAGACTCAAGCGTCCCTTGAAGCTCTTCCTTCGTCAATGCTGACAAGTCTTTCGACTCTTCTATGGCTACTACCACGTGGTCGAACTTAGGAGCCAACGATCTCAAAATCTTTGAGACAACTGCTTTCGTCGTCAGCGTTTCTCCACATACTTTGATTTGAATCACAAGTTTTGTAACTCTTGTGAAGAAATCTGTAATACTTTCGTTGTCTTCCATCTGAAGCAACTCATAGGTTCTCTTGTGAGTTTGTAACCTCACCTCTTTCACCTTCTCTGCGCCTCCAAACGACTTTTCAAGAATCTCTCATGCTTCCTTTGCTGATTCTGCATCGCTAACTTTTTCAAAGTTATCTGGATCAACACATTGATGAATTATAAACAGCGCTTTATAATCTTTCTTCTTCAAATCTTTGAGTGCAAACTTTTCTTGATCCGTCGCGTTTTCCCTAAGCGGTGTTACTCCTTCCTTCACAAGATCCCACAGATCTTGATAACAGAAAACCACCTTGATCTGCTTGCACCAATTCTCATAATTATCTTTCTTGAGAATTGGTAGGGTCGCCGGAAAGTGCCCATTTGAATTATTCATAGCCATCACGATTTCCCTCCTTAAATCGTAACCGGAGCTCTAGATACCAGATGTTGGAAATTCACCACACCCTATGATGATTTCGCTTCAATCTTGATCTCAAGATTGATCACTAACCCACAAACAATACGTAATGATAATGAAGAACAAAGGAAGAAGAAGAACAAACTTACAGCAAGAAAGAAAAGAGAGAGAAGAAAAATATTTGGAGAAAAGTGTTTCTACCCACGAACTGTGGGATTTCTTCTATTGCTATTATTCACTTGCTAATCTGCAAACTGTAAATGCAATTGTGTTACAATGTACAAGGGGAACTCCCTATTTATAGATTTAGATTTACAAAGGCCCAAAACTCTAAAAGCCCAAAATATCAAATCTAATCTAAATCATATAAAATCTAATCTAAAACAGAATCCAATCAAATCTAAAATGAATATGTCGAAACTATTCGACACATGAATGCTTCGACTTCGACTTCGACACTATGAATTACATTTAAAAAAATTCTAATTATTTAAATAAAATATTATACTGCAAGAGGGATACTAAGGAATGCAAAGAAAGTAAATGCAGTAGCAGCCTTAACCTCAGTAAAGGGCGTTTTGGCCCTGTTAATATGTCTTTGATTGCTTGTGGGTTTGGTTATTAATATTTTTATTTTCAGGATATTTGAAAGTATGATGTTTCCAATTCCCAAAAGCCTCTTTGAACCATCAATCATTCGTCCCACCAATTCCACTGCAAACAACATTAAACTAAGCCCCATTACGTTGATCATGGGTCTCAATGCTCCCTTTTCCACTCTAATTATGTACGCCGCATCTCCTATTTTCCACCGTACACTATTTGACCCATCTAATAAGTGTCGAGTAAGAAAAATGGGAACTAAAAAATCAAATTTATAGTGGTCGCAAATATCAACATCCACATTGATTTTCATAGTCCAATGAATAAACTTAACCACTATCCGTAACAAGAAACTTGTGATTCAATAGTTGGAATGATAATTATATCATAAGTTGAACGCCAAGCAAAGACAACAAATAAAGTTATATTAACTCATAAAAAAAACCTGTGATCTTGAGTGTGACTCAGATGATGTAAGTGGGATGTCTTCTAAATAAAGTAGAATGACAATTCAAAGTATGACCAATAAGAATATTGCTAAAAAGAAACATGTTTTTAGGTTGGCGCATAATAATTCGTAAGTTATAGTTTTTGTGTAAAGAAATATTTTGTACATATTCCAAGATGAGCCGACACAGTAACAAAGGACATATTTTTGACGCCCATGAAGTAAGAGAGCATAATGTTACCTATTCTCATTTGACCGTGATCATCGGTAGCAAGGTCCCCAATGAAGGCTAGCGATGGTCACTAATGTTATTGGCGACATCAAACAACAAAAATTGCAAAACAAAGATAACAGTGACATTAGATCTTGTTTCTTTATTGAGCCCAACTCCGAATGCGCACGTGTGCGTGCGCGTCAAATCTTGTCAAGCTTACAATTAAATGATCAAATCCTTACTAATAAATTAGAATAATCAATTATAAATAAATATAATATTGGGCCACCCACATTCTATGACATGTGTTTATTTTATACATATATCTGTGAGAAATTTTTATTTTTTTCTATCACATGTGTTCATTTTGGCATCTATTTCGTAGAATACGGTTACAAAAAAATACTAAATATACAATACTATAAAAGTTGGCTTTCTAAGTGGACATAGAATCTTAAGTTTTATTATCTACTATATATTAAGCCACACTTAGAATCTTATCTCCAACCGTGAACCCATTTTTGGGTTCTTTGTGGGTCCTATTAAGCCACGTCAGCTTGAAGCAACTCAACTAGTTTTTCACTCCAATGGTGCAACTTTGAAGAACTAATATTGGGTCCCACAACTTTACTTTATATATTAATATTTTATTCATATTAAATTTTATATTAATTAAAATAATAATTTTAATTATTTAAATTAAATTTGATATAAAATAAATAAAATTCAAATTAAACTTATAATTTAAAATGATAATTAAAATTAATCTCAAATACATGATATATAATTAAAAACAATAAAAATAAATAACATCACATAATTAATCAAACTTAAATTTCATCACCTTCATGTCCAAAACGTTCCCAAATATATTCGACTAGATCTCCTTGAAGTTTACGATGAACTTGTTTTTCACGAATACTTGCTCTTCTTTGTAGTCTTGTTGCAAGATTAGGATGAGGACCGCTAAATGTTTCAGTTGTTGAGTTGTTGATATCCACATTATCATAAGAGTAATCAAAATTACCTCCATATGTATGTCGTTCGTCTTCCACAATCATGTTGTGCAATATGATGCAGGCATATATGGTATGCTTGAGGGTGTCCATGTGCCAGGCACGCGCTGGGCCACGTATAATTGCAAATCGAGATTGAAGCACTCCAAATGCCCGCTCCACATCTTTTCTAGCCGATTCTTGATGTTGAGCAAGTAATTTTTTCTTTTCTCCCTGTGGCATTGAAATGGTCTTGACAAATGTAGCTCATCAGGATATATACCATCTGCTAAATAATACCCCATATTATATGGTGTCCCATTAATTGTATATTGCACATTAGGAGCATGTCCTTCCAAAATATAGTTAAACATGTTGGATTGGTTTAGCACATTAATGTCATTGTTTGAACCTGCAATACTAAAAAAAGCATGCCAAATCCATAAGTCTTGTGATGCCACTGATTCAAGCATGATTGTGGGCTTACCATGATCACCTCGACAAAACTGTCCTTTCCATGCAACAGGACAATTTTTCCATACCCAATGCATACAATCAATGGAACCAAACATACCTGGAAAGCCATGTGACTCTCCTATTTGTAAAAGATGTTCAACATCAGTGTTGTTAGGCTTTCTCAAATACTCAGCCCCAAATACAACATTCACGCCCTTAACGAATCTTTGTAAGCACTCAATTGAAGTGCTTTCACCGATTCGAACATATTATTCTACAAGTTCAACAGGAGACCCATACGCCAGCATACGAATAGTAGATATACATTTCTGCAATGGTGAAAGACCCATTTTACCAGTTGCATCGACCCTCATTTGGAAATATTCATCATGATTTCCAAGGGCATCTACAATTCGAAGAAATACATGCCTATGCATTCTGAACCTTCTTCGAAATTGAACATCTGTGTATACTGGGTTTTTCAAGAAGTAGTCATTGAATAATCGATTGTACCCTTCTTCACGACCTCGATCTACCGTTGTTCTTCTAGATCGACGTTCATTCTGAAGCTGTTGTTCTTCATCACTGTCGTCCATAAATTATTCTTCAACCAACTCCCAAAATTCTTGATCGTAATTATCTGAATTGTCTGAATCCATTTAGTGAGTAAAGAATGAGAGAAAAATGAGAAGAATAAGATGAGAATGAGAAAACAGTGACATAAGTGGTAGTATATATAATGGTTTGAATAACGGCTAGTTTGAATAACAGCTAGTTTGAATAACGGCTAGTTTGAATAACGACTAGTTTGAATAACATAATATTTATTATAATTTAAAGTGGTACTAATGACCATTTTACATAGGTTATAATAAATTAAAGTGGTACTAATGACCATTTTACATAGGTCATGATAAATTAAAGTGGTACTAATGACCATTTTACATAAGTGATACTAACTACATTCCATATTTTTTTTCATCTTATTACAATATTTTTCATGAATATCCCGTTGACTATCGCTCATAGTAGAAGTGTCTTTCATCATCATTTGCACTACCTTTAGTTCTATCTCATCCTTCTTACATTGTGCTAGTCTTTCCATTGTTACCGCTCTTTTATTCCTTGCATCTTGTGTTGCATTTGGAATTTCCTTTGCCTTACCCTTCCTTTTTGCTGCTTTTTGTCCCATTGGACGCTCCATTGGTGATGATGAGTTAAACTCATTACTTAAAGGTGTATCTAGGTTAGCCGATGATGCCGTATTAGCAGAAGTCGTTGTTATTTTTGAAGAACTTCCAATCGATTCTCCCATCCATTTAGGTTCATCTTTTAACAATCGCCATGCGTACTCAAGATTGAATGTTGTACCGTCATCCTGAGTAAAAAAAGCATGTGCAGCGGCCATGACATCGTTCTCTGATGTCCCACTTTTCTTTCCATTAACAGCTTGTTTGTAACACCCAACAAATTTTTGAACCGAGCCATTTATTCGATGCCATCGACATTTTAATTGCCCCCTAACTTTTCCTGCGATTGTCCGCGATACTGGTTATAATTTGTGTGTACACTTTTTCATATTGGTTTATTTATAATTAACTAAAATATTTAAAAAAAAGAAAAAAAAATAGCCGTTTGGAGCAACAACTGCAAAAGAGCCGTTGGAGGAATTTGGCATTTAATTTTCATTAGCATTTATTTTGAATTTTATTATTATTTAATTAAATAACTTTTTATTATATTATTATTTTAATCAAACCAACTGAGGCTTGGCTTTAAAGAGTTTGACATACTGTCAAACTTCATCCAGCATAAAAGTTGAAAAACACTCCTTTTTCATTGTCAGGCTAGAGCTCTAAGATGAAGAACCAACCGTTGGAGTTGGTTTTAGGATCAAACTGATAATAAGATTTAATTATTTTTTAGGGTAGTTAATATGAAAAAAATGTAGTATCCAACACTTCAATTTGTCCATGTCCATTAACATAATCACTTAAACATATGCATAATTGTTAGTAGTTAATATGGAAAAATATTAATTATCTCTCACATGGAATTGCTGAGCCCCGATAATAAGATTTAATTATTTTTGAGTGGTAGTTAATATGAAAAAAATGTAGTATCCAACACTTCAATTTGTCCATGTCCATTAACATAATCACTTAAACATATGCATAATTGTTAGTAGTTAATATGGAAAAATATTAATTATCTCTCACATGGAATTGCTGAGCCCCGATAATTATCCCAAAGTTAAACCTGAAATTATTTAAGTAGTGTTTTTCTAACCTGAAATTATCAATGCTCCCTTTTCCACTCTAATTATGTACGCCGCATCTCCTATTTTCCACCGTACACTATTTGACCCATCTAATAAGTGTCGAGTAAGAAAAATGGGAACTAAAAAATCAAATTTATAGTGGTCGCAAATATCAACATCCACATTGATTTTCATAGTCCAATGAATAAACTTAACCACTATCCGTAACAAGAAACTTGTGATTCAATAGTTGGAATGATAATTATATCATAAGTTGAACGCCAAGCAAAGACAACAAATAAAGTTATATTAACTCATAAAAAAAACCTGTGATCTTGAGTGTGACTCAGATGATGTAAGTGGGATGTCTTCTAAATAAAGTAGAATGACAATTCAAAGTATGACCAATAAGAATATTGCTAAAAAGAAACATGTTTTTAGGTTGGCGCATAATAATTCGTAAGTTATAGTTTTTGTGTAAAGAAATATTTTGTACATATTCCAAGATGAGCCGACACAGTAACATATGACATATTTTTGACGCCCATGAAGTAAGAGAGCATAATGTTACCTATTCTCATTTGACCGTGATCACCGGTAGCAAGGTCACCAATGAAGGCTAGCGATGGCCGTTAGAGCAAATTATTGGCGACATCAAACAACCAAAATTGCAAAACAAAGATAATAATGACATGAGATCTTGTTTCTTTATTGAGCTCAACTCCGAATGCGCGGTGTGCGTGCGCGTCAAATCTTGTCAAGCTTACAATTCAATGATCAAATCCTTACTAATAAATTAGAATAAATAATTATAAATAAATATAATATTCGGCCTACCACATTCTATGACATGTGTTTATTTTATACATGTATCTGTGGGAAATTTTTATTTTTTTCTATCACATGTGTTCATTTTGGCATCTATTTCGTAGAATACGGTTACAAAAAAATACTAAATATAAAATACTGTAAAAGTAGCTTTTTAAGTGGACATCGAATCTTACGTTTTATTATCTACTATATATTAATTTTTTTTATCTTAGTATAAAATTTTCTCAAATCAATTAGAATAAGTCATATCTTTTATGATTTTATGTGTCCATTAAATTGAATTAGCTTAGGATCAAACAAAGAATAATATTTATTTATATTTTGACTTGTAGTTAATTGGGAAAAAAATGTAGTATCCATCACATAAATTTGTCAATCCCCATTAACATAATAACTTAAACATATATTCATAATTGTTAGTAGGTAATATTAAAAAAAAAATTATCCCTAACACAGAGTTGTCGAGCAATTAATTTTCCAAAAAATAAACCTTAAAATTTTGGAGTATGAATAGAAAAAAAATACTATTTTTTAGATTTTTAATTCATTTTGTTTAATATTTTATTTTGAAGGAAATAGTTTATAAAATTTATTAACTATAAGAGTTTATTTCAAATCTTATCGGATCCTTGATAACTAGATTAAATAAACACTAAAATAAATGGAACACTAAAGTTTATCTTCACATGTATTTATAAAAGTATGTTAATATTAATGATATGTGAAATTATAAAAATATAATTTCATTAAGTGATATTTTAATAATTTAAATAAAATATTTATAGCACAAGAGGGACGCCAAGGACTACAAAGAAAGTGAATGCAACAACCTTAACCTTAGTCGAGGGCGTCCTGACAATGCTAATATGTCATTCATGACTTGTAGCTTTTGGTTATTAGTAGTTTACTTATTAGGATACTTGAAAATATGATGTTTTCAATCCCCAAAGCTTCTTTGAACCACCAATCATTTGTCCCAACGGATCCACTATCAACGACATTAAATTAAGCCAAATTATGTTAATCATGAGTCTCAATGCTCCCTTTTCTACTCTATTTATCTATGCAACATCTCTTATTTTTCTATCGTACACTTCATGACCCATCTAATCAGTGACGAGAAAGAAAAATGGAAACCAAATAACCAAATTTGTAGTGGTAACTAATTTCAACATCCACATTGATTTTCGTAGTCCATTGAATGCACCTAACCAATCTTCATAGCAAGAAACCTGTGATTCGATAGATGAAGTGATAATAATATCATGAGTTCAACTCCAACAAAGACAACAAATAAAGTAATATTGACTAATACAAAAATCTTTGATCTTTAGTGTGACTCAAATAATGTAAGTGAGATGTCTTTTTCATAAAGTTGAACGACAATCAAAAGTATAATCAATAGAAATACTGCGAAAAAGAAACGTGATTTTAGGTGGGCACATGATAACTCGCAAGTTATAGTTTTGTGAAAGGAAACATTTTGGGCATGTTCGTGGATGAGTCGACATAATAACCTAGGACAATGCCAATTGCCATGAAAAAAGAGAACAAAATGTTACCTATTATAATTTGACGGTGATCACCAACAACAAGGTCACCATTGAAGGCCCGACATGGTTGTTGGAACAAATGATTGGCGACATCAAACCACTAAAATCCCAAAACAAAGATAATTACTATACGAGGTCCTGTTTCTTCATTGAACTCATCTTCAAATGAGTGATAGAGATCAGCAGCGTAACCAATAAGAATGGCTGCAATTGCAATGGACATGAATCCAAAGAAGATAAAAGTGAGGAAACGGCTAAAACTTGAACTTTTGCGGTCACTATAGTATCCAACAAGTTGTTGAATGGCCATTCCCAAAATTAGGCCACACAAGAAATCAGACACCGACTACAATAGACGCGACCACCATCATGATATGAAGAGGGATCAGTGTTCAACTTGAAACTGATAAACACATGGTAATGTCATTTTTGGTATGGTAGTGAAAAAAAATATCCATTGATCAACTCACTTTAAAAATAAATTCTAATATAATTAACTTTATAGAAAATGATATGTGTGTGCGTGCACATGAAATTTTGTTAAGCTCACAACTTAGTGATTAATTCTTTACTAATAAACTGGGCTGACCTTGTGTGTGTGCAGGATAAGCTACCGCACAAGGCCTCAAATATTCAGGTGACTCCATAAAAACCAGGTTTAATTACTTTATATATATGTTAGCTATAACTTATACAGTTTTGCAAATTTATTAACTGATATACATAATCGTTTAGCGGATATGTCTATATTTTGCAATGTAAGGGTCCTCGATTTGAATTTGAAAATTTGATTTTTATGATTTTATTTGTTTATTCATAAAAAAAGTCATTACGAAGACTCGAACACACGACCATTGCCATAAAAAATCTTACTCTATCACTACACCAACAACCAATTACTGTTCAAATTTTAAATTGCTTAATATTATTTTATTAATGATTTATTTAAAAAAAATAGGGTTAAATATACAATACCCCCCTGCAATGTTAGCGATTTCTCATTTTAGCCCCTGGTAAAGTTTTTTTTTTTAAAACCCTCTCGTAATATCCAGATTCCCTCACTTAGGCCCCTGGCTGCCACATGGCAGCAAAGATTCCTCTCTCTTTGCTTGCGTGGCAGCCACGTGGCATTTTTTATATTATTTTATTATTTTATTATTATTTTATTATTTATTTTTTTTTATTTTTTTTTTATTTTTTTTTATTTTTTTGTACTTTTTTTTTAAAATTTTTTTTATTTTTTTTTTTAATTTTTTTTTAATTTTTTTTTTACTTTTTTGTTTTATTTGTTTTTATTATAATTTTTATAATTTTTTTTCTTTTTTTTATTTCTTTTTCGTTTTTATTTATATATATATATATATATATATATATATATATTTTTTTTTTCGTTTTTGGACCTAATTTTTATTTTTGATTCTATTTTAAACAAATTTTTATTTTAAAAATTACACTAGTGCAGAAAAGACTTTTTATATCGGGCGAAAAACACATTTTACATCGGTTCTGAGTCCGATGTAAAGTCAAGCGATGTAGTAAATCAAAGACATTTTACATCGGGCCATAGTCCGATGTGAAAAATACATCTACTACATCGGTTGACTATTAAGTCTGATGTGAAATACATCTACTACATCGGTTGACTATTAAGTCTGATGTGAAATACATCTACTACATCGGTTGACTATTAAGTCCGATGTAAAATGTATGTTTTTACATCGGTTGCCTTTCTGACCCGATGTAAAATGTATGTTTTTACATCGGTTGCCTTTCTGGCCGATGTAAAATGTTTTTTTTTTATATCGGTTTCCTTTCTGGCCCGATGTAAAATGTATGCTATCTTTCTTAAAATGTATGTTTTTACATCGGTTGCAAGGCGAAAATGAAATAAAAAAAAAGAAAAAAAATTATAAAAAAAACAAATATAACAAAAAATAAAACAAAATTAAAAAAATTAAAAAAAAATAAAAATTAAAAATTAAAAATAAAAAATAAATAAAAAAAATTAAAAAAAAATTAAAAAAATAAAAAAAATAATAATAATAATAAAAAATAAAATAAAATAAAATAAAAAAAAATAAAAATAAAAAAATAAAAAAAATAATAAAATAATATAAAAAATGCCACGTGGCTGCCACGCAAGCAAAGAGAAAGGAATCTTTGCTGCCATGTGGCAGCCAGGGGCCTAAGTGAGGGAATCTGGATATTACGAGGGGGTGTTTAAAAAAAAAAATTTTACAGGGGCTAAAATGAGAAATCGCTAACATTGCAGGAGGGTATTGTATATTTAACCCAAAAAAATATTATTTATTAGAGACCTTATTTTTAAAATAAGAAGAAAGACACTGAAATATTTAGGCCGGCCCTACTAATAAATAAGAATAAATAATTATAATATTGCATCGTAGGTTAAACTAAACCCTTTTCTCTCTGCGACCAATTTTTTGTCTTCTTCAAATTATATACACAGAATAGGTTAAACAACTGTTAATTCAATAGATCAGTTTTCGAAGAGGAGGAAATAATTTATTCGATTAAGTTTTTAACTTGGAGATGATTTTGTATAGGTTTTAGATCTACTCCCTCTTGTTCTTTTTATAACTAGTTTAATTACCTAATATGTTGTTTGAAGCGGTGGTTCTTTCCGCTTCTTAGGGCTTTTGCATCCCTTGTGCTGTTCAATGAATTTTATTGCCTATAAATAAAATACACAGAATATGTGACACATGCTTTTTAGAATCAATATTATAATAACTAGCATCTAAACGAACACTCCAGTGCTCGTTTATCCGCTTTTTTTAATGAAAACACATATCAAAATTACAAACGGATATTTTTTTATTAATTTTGATTTTAATTTAAATTATTTGTGTAATAAACTTTGTAATATATACTATTATGTTTATTTTTTCGTTTTTTAGTGCGTAGGTGAGAATCTCTCTCCCTCCCTTCCACCCTCTCTAATCATCATAATCACCAAAATAAAATTACACAAATAAAATCAATTACGTCAATGTTATAAAAAATTTGACAATTAATACTACCAAAATATATAGTGATAACAATAGAAATTTTCTAGATAGTAATAGACTATTTCTCAGCTTAACTGTGGGTTGAGTTAATCATTCATCTTTACTCATTCTAGACCTTGAAAATCCACCATAAATGTGGAAGGTTACTCCTTTTTCAATTACAATACATGCTGCCTCCCTGTAAAAATGATAAAACAAAATTAGTAGAATTAGAATAGAAAGAAACTATAAGTTGTGAGTTGAAACAGGCATAAAAATATTTATTTCTTAGTAATTCTTATTATTTGATTAGAATGAAAGTGGACAAAATCTTAGAGAATATAAAAACAATAAATCTGCAAAGTAAAAAACATCAAATACCTAGAAATTGCACTTTAAAAAATAGTCAAATCACATAAGTTATTGGTGTCTGTTCATGGAAATAATATTTGATTTCACAATCCCTAAACAGTTTCCCTTTACTAACGACACCAATCTCAATCTAAATTGTGTGGGTGTTTTACTATGACCATTGTCATAGCTTTATAATTAATTGAAAATATATTTACAATCCATAAATAAAGTACCCTTCCCTACTTCCAATGTCAACAGAAATCTCAAAAAATAAAAGCTATACAAAAATAAAAATAGAGAAATACAACCAAAATACAATAATTGTTAACCGTTATTCCATGAGTGACAGGATAATTGAGAACTTGAATGAGAAAGAGAATTATTTTGAACAAAAATCGCAAGAAGAAGTTATAGGGTACTCCATCAAATATTGAATGGAAGTTGAGGAGGAAAAGAGAAAAAATGATGTTTTAATCATGAATGGCAAAAGTAATAAACTGTCCATTAATATGTGTTTTAATTACCCTAGGTATGGAAGAGAAAATAACTAATTTTGTTAACATAACAGGATAATTGACAAACTAAATGAGAGAGAGATTTATTTTGTAAACAATGAAAGACGATCTTAAATTGGAAGCATTGAATTACATTTATTGTAAATTAAATAAGCTATCACAATAACGTTAAATATTGATTTTACCACTATGGTCTAAAGGTGTTAATTGGTGTTGATTTAACTACCTGTTTGTATATTATTGTCTCACTATGCACGGTTACAACAGTTTTGTATATTTTTGACACCTTATGTATATTTAGTTATTATTGGGCAGTTAGATGCAGTTGTTGTTATGTTAAACATCTAGAGTGGGAGAGAGTTAAAGGGTGAAGTTGGTAATTTACTAAAGTTATTAACCACCTAATTTTTTTACTTTTATTGTTATTTACTAAAAAAATGAAGGGTATTTTTTTATATAAAAAAGGTCAGCCCAAAAACCCTATCCCCTTTATATATAATTATAGATGAAATATTTGTCATCCACTATATTCATTATTGTATCATAAGCTGAACTAAAACTCTATTTTTCTCTTCAAGACCATATTTTTCTTCTTCAAATGAGATATACATGAAGGTGAACAAGAACACTTCTTTCTTTTCCGACATGATCACTCATCCAAAGACAATAAATCTTGTGTCAAGTGTAAATCGTGGAACTTTATCTTCTCCATCAAAATCATTTGTTGTATACAATATCAAAATGTATACATAAGATCTTTTGTCTCTCTCCTTAAAATAAACCGATATGCTAATTTTTTTTTCAACATTAAGATTAAGATTTTACAAAGAAAGACTTACAATAAAATAAAAATAAGAAGAGGATGGTATCCCCTACTTGTCTCTAAGATATTCAAATTACCTCTAATATGATTTTTAAAAGTTGTGCCGCATAAAACCTTATGGAGGATTTCAAGTCATATAGACACACATGAAGAATGAATTTATAATGTGGATGTCATAAATCAAGCGTGTGATATTATTATTTTTTAATCTTTAATTATTTTTCTAACATTTTCAATATTTATATACTTTTATAAATATGGACCATTTGTAGGTTGAAAAATAATCACCTTAACTTAACAATTTATAGAGAAAAGCTTAATAGTACAAAGGTAAGAAGACACGACAAATGACGAATTCGCCTTTACTATTGTAGATGTTGTTTGATTTTAATTTAATTTTACTTTGATTGGTTTTTAAAATATAAATTAATTTACTTAGGTATTTCTACCCAGGCATGTTTCACTTTTCTCATAACATATGACAATTCTCCAACTTGAATATTGTTATTATATCGTGTGAAAGTAACACAAGAACGTTCACACAAAAATTAAAATTGTATTTTGTTGTTATGTTGGTCAACATTATATTTAGAAGAATGAGACTATGAAATTGCAGTTGTAAATGTTTACGGATAACACCATTGTGATATCAATATCTTTTCTGAAACTATTCATTAAATTTCATTAAATTTATATTCATTAAATCACAGCACTGCGTAATCCGCTTTGTGTGAATACAATCCCCAATGACCTAGAGGTGACCTAGAGAGAGAGAGTCACAACCTACGAAGGTTTTATCACACGTAAAATACCCATGGCACAACCGAGTATGTCCTATGTCTATAAATCATAAACATCCCCCACAAAGTTATTTAATTTCAATATGCAAATCTACATAAGGGGACTAGCCTCTCAGACTTAGGAGATTAATGTAAATTACAACAGAAAGAGAGAAATTGTCTTACAAACAATTACGAGTGATTATATAATGATGCAGTTCATATTACACTACTAATTAGCTTCAAATAGGCCAAGTACAATGTCTCTCTTGTATTAGATGAGACACTATTATATTATAATAGTTAAATATAGAGCAAGTCCTTCTTTGGTGTGGCGTAATGTCTTCAACTTTTGCGTTTTCTCGTTTCAAGCTTAATTAGGTTTGCTCTAATATATAGCTAGGGCGATCCTCTTGTTTCTTTTGTAATTTAAAAAAAAAAAAATTTTTTCTTCTATTTCTCATTGTTAATCCGGTTGTTAATCCTATCCTTGCTTTATTATTATAACTTCCATAATATAAAATACCATATAATTTTTCTGGTTATGATGATTTTGGTTTGAATTAGGCTTTTTCATATTTTTTTTAGAATCTTTATAAAATTTTACAAAATATAAACAAGTTAAAATAAAAAGTACTTAAAAGGACGAGAAATCAGGCTAAAAAAAATATTATGATAAACTATAATCATATGATCGTACAATATCAACGAGCTGTGGGGATAATTGGTATATGATATCATGTATAAGCATGGCATTGAGTCGGGCCAAAGGTGGGTTTAAGCATTACCAACCCTGCCCCCGCCCATGCCCCCTCCCTGCATCCGCCCCATTCTGGTGTAAGAAATGACCACCCACCCCTGCTCCCAACGGGGAACACGTTTTATTGGACCGAACTCTAGTTGAGCATGAGGTCGAAGTCTGTTCGCATGCATTAGTTAATATTGCTAGGTTTGTTAGCATATTGAATTGGGCCTTGTGTTAAAGATCCAATTGTTTAAGTTAGCTTGTAATGGGTAATTTGTTAAAGGCCCATTAGTTTAGTGTGCTAGGTTTTATTATAAATAGCATACTAGTCTCTCATCTTGAAGTGTGATAAAACCTAATAAGGGTGAGAGAGGTTAGTTTGCTATTCTTGTATACTTGTAATCCTTGTTTTAAGGAGTAAGGAAAGAATAGCAGTTTATAACCAATCCTTGTTGTTTTTTCCTTGTTGTTCCTTTTACCCTAACCCTTGTGTGTTTCTTGCCTATAAAGAAACCGAGTATATTTTGTTTCAAGGTATCGTTTTTCACAACAAATTGGTGCGGTGAGCGTGGAGAAGATGTCTTCAACAAAGTATGAGATTGAAAAGTTCACCGGAGTGAACGATTTCGGTTTGTGGCGCTTGAAGATGAAATCCCTACTGGTTCAGCAGGGTTGTTCGGAAGCATTGAAGGGACAGACAGCCATGGACGCTGCGTTAACGGAAAGGGGAAAGATGGCCATGATCGAGAAAGCCCACAATGCAATATTGTTGAGCCTTGGTGATAAGGTTCTTAGACAGGTATCAAAAGAGACTACGGTGTCAGGATTATAGGTGAAACTCAAAAGTTTGTATGTGACCAAATCTCTGGTGAATCGACTCTACCTGAAGCAAGCTTTGTATTCGTTCAAGATGAGTGAAGACAAAGCTTTGGCTGAGCAGTTGGATATGTTCAACAAGCTGATTCTTGATCTTGAAAATATTGATGTGAAGATCGATGACGAAGATCAAGCACTGTTACTATTGTATGCTTTGCCCAGAACACATGCTCACTTCAAAGAAACTCTCTTGTATGGAAGGGAGTCCCTGAGCTTTGAAGAAGTTCAATCAGCCTTGTATTCTAAGAACCTGAACGAACGAAATGAGCATAAACCTTCGACGGTTGGTGAAGGTTTGTCCGTTAAGGGAAAGTTCTTGTGAAAGGATGGTAAGCTCGACAAGAAGAAAGGTAAAAGTCAGCAGAAGTCTTATAGTGGTGAAGCATCTGGTTTTTGATGTTATTATTGTAAGAAGAAGGGTCACACAAGAAAGGTGTGCACTGAACGCCAGAAAGATCATGGAGGTAAGGATAATGGAAACGCAGCCATTGTTCAAGATGACTTTGACTCATCTGATGTCCTTGTAGTTTCAAGCGACGACTCAAGAAAAGTGTGGATTATGGATTCAGGTTGCACTTGGCACATGACTCCAAATAGAGAATTGTTAGAGGAGCTATGTGATCAAGATGTTGGATCGATGCTGCTGGGAAACAACAAATCCTGCAAAATTGTAAGTATTAGATCTGTCAGATTCAAGCTCCATGATGAATCAATAAGGTTATTGACTGAAGTCAAGTATGTACCTGATTTGAAGATAAATTTAATTTCTCTTGGTGAATTCGACAGGAAGGGATATGTTTTCCAAGGAGAGAAAAGTATTATAAGAGTCATAAAGGGGTTAAAGGAAGTCTTGAGAGGCGTGAAGAAACAAGGCTTGTATACCCTTGAGACTGAGGTTGTAAGTGGTTCGACAAATGTTGTATCCATGAAACCCGTGTCAAAGACAGAATTATGGAACATGAGATTGGGCCATGTCAGCGAAAGAGGCCTGGTCGAATTGGGGAAGCAGAACCTCCTAGGTGGTGACAAAGTCGAAAAGTTGGAGTTTTGTGAATGTTGTGTATTTGGTAAATCCTGTAGGGCGAAGTTTAACAAAGGCAAGCAAAGAACACATGGATCCCTGGATTACATTCATGCTGATCTTTGGGGGCCTGCAAGAAATCCTTCACACTCAGGTGCAAGGTATTTTCTATCCATCGTTGATGACTATTCCAGAAAGTTATGGGTATTCATTCAGAAGATGAAGGCTGAAACTTTTGAGAATTTCAAAAGTTGGAAGGTTCTGGTCGAAACTCAAACTGGCATAAAGGTTAAGAGGTTGAGAACCGACAATGGCCTTGAGTTTTGCAATAAAGCATTCGACAATTACTGTGTTGAGTCTGGGATTGCAAGGCATAAGACTGTAGCAGGTACTCCTCAACAAAATGGCTTAGCTGAGAGATTCAATCGAACAATCCTTGAAAGGGTTAGATGCATGTTGGTTAGTGCTGGATTGAAGAAGGTGTTTTGGGCAGAGACTGTTTCAATAGCAGCTTATCTGATTAATATATGTCCCTCGACTGCCTTGGGAATGTCGACATCTGAATAAGTTTGGTCGGGACATCCACCTAGTCTCGACAGACTGAGAGTATTTGGCTCTGTGGCCTATGCTCATATTAGGCAAAACAAGGTCGGACCTAGAGCTCTGAAGTGCATGTTCATGGGATACCTTAAAGGAGTCAAAGCTTATAGGCTATGGTGCCTAGAGCCAGGTCACAGGAGGTGTATCACCAGTCGAGATATAGTTTTCAATGAAGCTGAGATGGCTTTCAAGAAAACTGATGATGCTGACGAAGAGCTGGAACAGGAAGAGATTCCTGTTGAGGTGGAGCATGTTGATGCTGAATTGCATACCCTAAATGAAGTAAAAGAAGAAGCAAAAGATGTTATCGAAGAACTCAGCCTATCATGAGCGAACCAAGCACATTGATGTGTGGCTGCATTTCGTCAGAGGGGTAATCGAGCGTGGAGAAGTCCAAGTGCTGAAGGTTTCGATAGATCATAATGCTGCTGATATAATCACCAAGACGTTGCCAAGTTGCAAGTTTTTCCACTGTATGCAGTTGATAAAGCTGTATGAAGAAAACTAGTTCGTTTTCTTGATGGTAGAGTTAGATCCAAGGTGGAGATTTGTGAGATATTGGATCGAACTCTAGTTGAGCATGACGTCGAAGTCTGTTCGCATGCATTAGTTAATATTACTAGGTTTGTTAGCATATTGAATCAGGCCTTGTGTTAAGGATCCAATTGTTTAAGTTAGCTTGTACCCTAAGTTAGCTTGTAATGGGTAATTTGTTAAAGGCCCATTAGTTTAGTGTGCTAGGTTTGATTATAAATAGTATACTAGTCTCTCATCTTGAAGTGTGACAAAACCTAATAAGGGTGAGAGAGGTTAGTTTGCTATTCTTGTATACTTATAATCCTTGTTTTAAGGAGTAAGGAAAGAATAGCAGTTTATAACCAATCCTTATTGTTTTTTTTTCCTTGTTTTTCCTTTAGCCCTAACCCTTGTGTGTTTCTTGCCTATAAAGAAATCGAGTATATTTTGTTTCAAGGTATCGTTTTTCACAACATAATCAAATTAAAATAAAAAGCACCTAAAAGGACGAGAAATCAGGCTAAAAAATATTATGATGAGCTGTAATCATATGACACAATTATCACCTGAATTGGCTCATTTGGCATCTAGTTCTTTGACTTATTGAACCTCATTATAAACCATGGGTCGTACAATATCAACGAGCTGTGGGGATAATTGGTAAATGATATCATATATAAGCATGGCATTGAGTCGGGTCAAAGGCAGGTTTAAGCATTACCAATCCTGGCCCCGCCCATGCCCCCTCCCTGCCCCCACCCCATTCTGGTGTAACAAATGACCATTGAAGGCCCGACATGGTCGCTGGAACAAATTATTGGCGACATTAAGCCACCAAAATCCCAACACAAAGATAACTACAATACGAGATCCTTTTTCTTCGTTGAACTTATCTTCAAATGAGTGATCGAGATCAACAACGTAACCCATAAGAATGGCGGAAATTGCATTAGCCATAAATCCAAAGAAGATAAAAGGTAGGCAACCTCTAAAACTTTAATGTTTGTAGTCACTAAAGTATCCAACAAGTTGTTTGATGATCATTCCCGGGATTGGGCCGCAAAAATAATGTACACCAACTACAATGGATGAGGCCACCATCGTAATATGAAGAGAGATGGGCGTTCGACTTGAAACTGATAAACATCTGGTAATGTCATTGTTGGAATTGTGGTGGAATAATTATCAATTGGTAAACTCACTTTAAAGATAATTTCTAATATAATTAAACTTATAGAAAAAGATACGTGTGTGCGTGAGCATGAAATTTTGTCAAATTCACAATTTAGTGATAAACTCATTACTAACGAATTAGAAAAAAAAAATATAACAAAATATAATATTGGGCCTCCCGGATTCTATCAAATGCTTTTTTTTTTTAATAACATCTGTTCTTTTTTGGCAACTATTTGTGAGAATAATGTTACAATATAATACTAACTATAAAGAAAAATATGGATTACCATCAATGTTGCCTTTTGATTATAAAGTGGAAATGGAATCTTAAGTTTGATAATGTACTATATATCAAATTATTTTATCTAAGTAAAAAATTAGTTCAAATCACTTAGAATAAGGCATATATCTTTTTTTTATATGATGTGCCTAGTCTATTGAACTAACTTAGGATCAAACCGATAATAAGATTTAATTATTTTTGAGTGGTAGTTAATATGAAAAAAATGTAGTATCCAACACTTCAATTTGTCCATGTCCATTAACATATGCATAATTGCTAGTAGTTAATATGGAAAAATATTAATTATCTCTCACATGGAATTGCTGAGCCCTGATAATTATCCCAAAGTTAAACTTGAAATTGTTTAAGTAGTGTTTTTCTAACCTATGCAACATTGTATAGGATACGAGACAATTAATACACCACTTTCATCAAGATAAAATACCATATTAGTTATTCTTTTATTGAAAATTGATTTTTTTTTATTTTCTCTCTCCCACCCAATTAATAGACCACCGTAAAATGATTTTTATTTTCTCTCTACCCTATTAACATTGTATTTATTGTATATGTGAAAAATTAAGAAACTAAAAACCCGTCATCTAAAAAACCCACTATTAATGGTAGTTTGAATTCAAGTTCGGTAAGTTTTATTTGAATTCAGGTTTGACATATACAGTATAATCTATCTAAGTTTCTAAGTTATAATTGCCCTTTATCCTATCAATTTTTTCAACTTTGGTAAGTGTTCTCAAACATGTTCTAATTTTTATAGTATTTCAATTCAATCATTATAAATATCAAAAGTTATTCAGTTTGACCATTTTATTACTAGTATATATGATTTAACAATGTTAATACTATTATTGTAACATGTCAGCAGTCTCGTGACGCACAATGCATGGTTCTTTAAAAGAAATAATTCACTGATAAATTTCCACTAAATTACCACTAATAAATTACCACTAAAGAGATGTATTAATTGCTCCTTAAACATTTTATTTTGGAGGGAGTAGTTTATAAAACAAACTTAACACTAAAGTTTATTTGCACATGTATTTATAAAAGTATATTAATATTAAAGATATGAGAAATTATAAAAAATATATTATTAAGTGAAATTCTAATTATTTAAATAAAATATTATAGCGCAAGAGGGATACTAAGGAATGCAAAGAAAGTAAATGCAGTAGCAGCCTTAACCTCAGTAAAGGGCGTCTTGGCCCTGTTAATATGTCTTTCATTACTTGAGGGTTTGGTTATTTGTAACACCCACATATAACATCATACATCAAAACATAAATACAATACATGAATTCAAGTGTTTGGTACTGAAATACCATAAGCTCCTAGTTAACACATTGTATACATTACATGCCCAAAATACAAATACTAAAAAAATCTATGGCATAAAATATATACAAGATGTTCTAAACACTAAGAACTAGATCAACTTGATGATCTCAAAATAAAGTGCCATAGCGGAAGCCATGTCATCCCAAAAGCTATGATTCGTAAGGAAAAGTCAAACAACTTTATCCTTACCCTTCGCGGAACCTGTAGTACCTGTAATATAATCAAGGGTTAATACCTATTTTCCCCCCTGCCATATGGGCGTGTTTTGAAAAACCCCCATGCGAAAAAAAAAGTTGCAAGACTGACCTTAACAAATTTTAAAAGTTTTGATTTTCACCTTTATCAGGCCACATCATCAAAAATACTGATGTGGCAGTCATTTTTTTAATTTTTTAATGAAAAAAAATTCCACATCACTACTAGGCTTTGTGAAATGACTCTTATACCCCCCACTTTTTTATTTTTTTTTATTTAGTTTTTTTTTAGTTTTTCTTTTATTTAATTTTTTTAGATATTATTTAATTTATAATTTTTTTATTTATTTAATTTTTTCTTTAATTATTTTTCGTATTTCTTTAATTTTTTTATTTATGAAGCATTTTTTTAAATTATCAAAATATTAATTTATTTTAAAATTTCAAGAGCAACCCAATTCATAATAGGGCCTAAGCCCAATTCACATTGTCTCAATTCATTTGATATTTTTTACAGTCTAGTGTATTATAAACATCAATACAACATTTGATATAAACGATGTGGGATTCTAACTACACATTAAAACCAAGCATTCACAGTAAACAACGAAGCCAATATCAAAACCTTCATTCCAAGTCATCATCATTTTCAAGCCAAGAAACACGACCACAACATATCAGCTGCTACCCAAAAACTGCACACCAATCCATTTCAATGACGAATATCCACAACTTCTTCGACCCCAAATGATACACGCACTACTTACCATACGAACCAAAACACCCTTCACAACAAACCGACCTCACATCACACCACCTGCCTTCAGTGGCAGTTTATCATCAGTTGGATGGTCAGAGACTCCAAAAGCTCCATTGGTGGCATCACCTAATTCACAATCCATAGCTGCCAGGTCACCATTTAAATTCCAATCAGAAGTGTTTCGCTTTTCAGTTCCATTTGGTGATGATATGGTGGCTTGCTTTTCATGATGAGAACTTGCATTGGCATCAATCATAATGCCACCTGTGGGGACATGACCAATATTCTGCTGCGTGTGTAAAAAGAAGAAAAAGTGAAACATGTTCCTTTTGTTATTGGAACAGAAAAAGAAAAAGAAATTACAAATATTAGCTTACATTTTCAGATGACATATTGATATTGCTGGAAAACTGCTTACTACCATCAGTATAACTAGATTTTAAGTGGCTCGCGTCTTGAACATCGGACAAAGAAACCAAGTATGAAGAAACATCCTTGTATGTCTCAAACTGGCCTCCGTCAGGGCTGAATGGAATCAAATTAGGAAAATTGCATAAGAATCCAACATAAATAATACTTAAGCAATAGTCAATATATGCATAAACTGTGCCAATAGACTTCAGGTTACAGCTGCTACAAAGTAAAATTATAGTAAAATTCATTTTTGGTCCATTGCAGGTCACATATGAATACTTGATAACTTCATTCCTTGAGGATTAATATGAACAATTTATTCTCAAACTTCAATGTCACAATAACTTCATCCCTCCATCCATCTCATGAAAGGTGGGATTGTTATGAATTTGATGCTTGAGTGAATAAACAATCAAATTCATTCTCAGTTCCCGGTGGTGAAATTGATTTAAAAAAATAGATACATTCTAAAAGTTACAAAGATAGTTGGGGGAATTCAAGTGTAAGAGAAATTACAACACTGCAGGAATGGAAACTAAAAATTGAGAGCACCATAATCTGTATAATTCAGAGATCGTATGAAAATTGAAAGCCAAAAGTTGGTCATATAATAGCTGTGTCATAACTTAGATACAGTAGAAATTGAAGATTCGTAAGGAAAGGTTTTAGTATTTTAAGTAAGAAATTGAAGATGTACATTGATAATTATGATCAATATGTTCAGACACGAGGTGATTTGGAAGAGAACCAGATGAAGCAGTACAAGTGGGAATAGGAACAGTTTTAATGTGTAACTAGAGTCCCACATCGTTTATATCAAATGTTGTATTGGTGTTTATAATACACTAGAGTGCAACAAATATCAAATGGATTGAGACAATGTGAATTGGGCTGCTCTTGAAATTTAAAATAAATTAATATTTTGATAATTTAAAAAAATGCTTCATAAATAAAAAAATTAAAGAAATACGAAAAATAATTAAAGAAAAAATTAAATAAATAAAAAAATTATAAATTAAATAAAATCTAAAAAAATTAAATAAAAGAAAAACTAAAAAAAAACTAAATTAAAAAATTAAAAAATTGGGGGTATAAGAGTCATTTCACAAAGCCTAGTAATGATGCGGAATTTTTTTTCATTAGAAAATTAAAAAAATGACTGCCACATCAGTATTTTTGATGATGTGGCCTGATAAAGGTGTAAATCAAAACTTTTAAAATTTGTTAAGGTCAGTCTTGCAACTTTTTTTTTCGCAGGGGGGTTTTTCAAAACACGCCCATATGGCAGGGGGGAAAATAGGTATTAACCCTATAATCAACAACGTGGGGTGAGATATTAAATCTCAGGGAGTTCCCTATCTTATAGATTCTCTCGGTTCTACAAGGTTCTATCAATCCTAACTCAAGTCAAAGGGAAAGGGAAGTGACTTTGAGTTCACAATCTCACACTATATGGAAACATGTTCATTAGTTCACCAACTCACAATATCACTAATCGATAACCTTACCAAGGCATCTCCTTTTCTCGTCCTCTTCTACGTCTAGAAGTCGACCCGAGTCATGGATCCTTGTAATCTACTTGACATACGAATGGATTCGGATTCTACGGGCCATTAACCATTATGAACGTCACTTCACACGGGCCATTAACCGTCACAAGCATACGCTCCCAGAGCGCCATTCGTACTCACACGCAGGAATCAAACCTGCCAAGTAGTTTTGAATACGTTTCAGAGGAGCTCGAGACTCATGAAACTGCAACTCAAGATAAACAGTTACGTGATCTCACACACAATGTGATTGTATTCGACAATCACAAGGCCACAATGCCTTAAGGCCACATTCGCCTTTCACAAAGAACACAAGGTTCACACACATGTTCCATACTAGTGTCTCACTATCCTCTAGACTATTACTCGTCAAGGATGCACACCTAGGCATCGAATGCACGAGCATCGCCATCTAGATTCTCTATCACAATCCTAGTCACAACCTAGAATCATATCATTTGTTTTGGGATAAAGTTTCCTCACTCTTCCTAATTTATATTAAGCATGCATATTCACTTAATATACATAATGACACATAGAAGGATATAACATGTTTAACAGCGATAGAATAGGTAAACATAATGCAATTATATAATGGGATCACACATAACAACTTATCACAAAATTACACCATTCTTGGGTTCCCTCCGATTTATTTAATCGGGCAACAAAATTGATATTTCTCACTCCCACTAGATAAAGTATTTCCATAGCTCTCCATCGGTACCAAGAATGCCTCAATCGGAGTCGCGGTTCAAAAGTTATAGGAGAAACAAAAATGGGAAATCTGTCATGTTCGCTAGGCGAACATTCGCTTTCACCTTCGCCTTGCGAACTCTTGGCGAACAAGTCAGAAAGAAAAGGGCATAAAGTTCGCACAACGAACTCCAGGCGAGTATTCGCCTTCCCCTTCGCTTTGGTTCGCAAAGTGAACCCGCGAATCCCAGAATTCTCAGCAACATGAAAACAGAACATTTGGGTCCAAAACTCCCAATTCTTCGCCCAAACCACTTCCAATTCATGTTTCTATCAACCCCAATCATAACCTGACTATGTTACCCGACTATTTCCACATTTTAACCGTTAGAAACATCGATTTCACATTATCATTCACAAAATAATATTTCTAACCTAAACCCTAACCTTTCCAAACTTCTAAAACAAAAGTTCTAACTAGAACCCACCTCAATACAAGATGATGATGAAAATGTTGGGATGGATTGATGAAGAAGAGATGATGATTCCAAGCTTCTTCTTCTTCTCCTAGGTTTTCTCCTTTTCTTCTTTTCCTCTTCTATCTCTCTACCCTTCTTCCACTTCTTTCTATCTTTTTCTTTTTAATTGGAGAGGAAAAAGGAAATGAAAAGATATAGAGAAATATCTTTAATTAGTAATACTACTAAAAGTCCAAAAAGTCTCTATAGCACTTAAAGTTAAAACCTCAGAGTTAGATAATATTAATTTGATCTGCTCTGGCTCATCAGTTTACTCTAATTATCTTAACCGATAATTTCTCAGAGTACACCGGAACCTAGTTGATCACACTAATATTATCTAGAGCAACATAACTTACGGGATATTACATCCTCCCCCCCCTCTTAAATAGAAATTCATCCACGAATTTAAAAATTACCTGAAAAGATGAGGGTAAGCTTCTCGCATCTCTGACTCTAGTTCCCAAGTTGCATCACCCGGATGCGTCGCATCCCACTAAACTTTAACAAAAGGGATCTATTTATTCCTTAGTACCTTAGTTTCTCTTCTGGTGATACGACTTGGTTGAGGCTCAAATGTTAAATATGCTTCTATCTCAATCGTATCTGGTAGAAGTGGCTGAAGAGGATCTGGAACAAACTTCCAAAGCTGGGATACATGAAAAACATCATGCATTTCTGACAGAGAAGGCGGTAAGGCTAATCTGTAAGCTACTTCACCAATCCTTTCTAAAATTTGATACGGTCCCACGTATCTCGAACTTAACTTTCACGACTTAAACGGTCCTTTCAGCCTCAATCTCGGAGTAACTTTCAAAAACACGTGATCACCTTCATCAAACTCCAAAGGTCTCCTACGATTATCCGTATAACTTTTCTGACGATCTTGTGCTTGTTTAACTTTATCACAGATCATTCTAATCTTTTCCGTAGTCTCTTGGATAATTTCGGGTCCCAAAATTCTATCTTCGCCAACTTCCGCCCAACACAATGGCATCCTACATTTCCTTCCATATAGTGCCTCGTAAGGAGGCATATCAATACTCGCATGATAACTATTGTTATACGAAAACTCGATCAACGGTAAAAGTTCTATCCAATTTCCTCCACTTTCAAGTACACAAGCCTTTAACATATCTTTCATTGTTTGTATTATTCGTTCTGTCTGACCATCTATTTGCGGATGATTCGACTTACTCAAACACAACTTTGTTCCCATAGCTTGTTGAAAAGCTCTCCAAAATCTTGAAGTAAATTTTGGATCTCTATCCGAAACAATACTAGAGGGAATACCATGTAATCTCACAATTTCCAAAATAAACAACCTTGCAAGATGACTTGCCTTGTACGTAGTCTTTACGGCTAAGAAATGCGCAGACTTCGTCAACCGATCCATAATCACCCAAATAGAATCTTAAACACCTTGTGCACGGGGTAATCCAACTGCAAAGTCCATAGAAATACTATCCCACTTCCATACCAGAATTTCTAACGGTTGCAATAAGCCACCCGGTCTTTAGTGCTCAATCTTCACTTGTTGGCACACCGCACATTCCGATACAAATATATCAACATCTCTTTTCATACCGGACCACCAGTAGTCCCTCTTTAAGTCTTGATACATCTTCGAAGAACCAGGATGTATAGTAAAAGCACCTTTATGCGCTTCCTCCAAAATTCTTCTTTTCAACACCACATCATCCGAAACACAAATCCTTTGGTTAAACAAAATTATTCCGTCGATAGCCCGCACGAAACCTAGTTGCACTAATATTTCTTGTAACCGCTCATCCAACACTTGCCCTTGTTGAATTTCCTCTTTAAGAGTAGAATTAACATTCAAATTTCCCATAACCACACCATTAGGAGCCCAAACAAATTGAAGATCAAGATCCCGAAACTTTTCCAATAAAGCATATTCTAACATCATTAACTCGACATTATACAACACTTTCTGGCTCAATGCATCCTCCACTTTATTCGCTTGACCCGGATGGTACTTTAGTTCCAAGTCATAATCCTTCAAATACTTCATCCATCTCCTTTGACGCATGTTCAACTCCTTTTGGTAAAAACGATACTTCAAGCTCTAGTGGTCGCTAAACATCTCAAAACGTACTCCATACAAATAATGACGCCACACTTTCAATGTAAACACAAATGCCGCCAATTCTAAATCATGTGTTGGATAATTCTCTTCATTAACTTTTAACTGTCGAGAGGCATAAGCCACCACATGACTATCTTGCATTAAAACACCTCCTAATCCCATCTTTGATGCATCACAAAATACTTCATACGACTTGCTACAATCAGGAATAATCAAAACAGGAGCAGTCGTCAATCTTTCCTTCAAACTCATAAAACTTCATTCACAAGCCGAATCCCATTCATAAGGACAATCCTTTCGAGTAAGTTTCGTCATTGGTAAAGCCAATTGAGAAAAGCCTTTTATAAACCTTCTGTTATAGCCTGCCAGTCCCAAGAAACTTCTAACTTCTGCAACATTCTTTGGTCTCTCCCAATTAATCACCGCTTCAACTTTTGATGGATCTACCGCCACACCTCCCTGAGATATGACATGACCAAGAAAATTAACCTCTGACGTCCAAAACTCACACTTGCTTAGCTTGGCAAAAAGTTGCCTCTCGTGTAAGATTGATAAAATGATTCTTAAATGCTCTTCGTGCACTTGAGAAGTACGAGAATAAATAAGAATGTCATCAATGAAGATCACCACAAATTGGTCTAAGTAAGGTTGAAATATCTGATTCATATAATCCATAAAAACTGCCGGAGCATTCGTCACGCCGAAAGGCATTACTAAGAATTCGTAATGACCATAACGGGTTCTAAACGCGGTCTTTGATACATCTGAACTCTTCACACGGATTTGATGATAATCCGATTGTAAATCAATCTTCGAGAACACATAGGCTCCCTCCAATTGATCTAACAGGTCGTCTATCCTTGGCAATGGGTACTTGTTCTTGACGGTGACTTTATTCAACTGTCGGTAATCAATACATAACCGCATTCCACCATTCTTCTTCTTTACCAACAACACTGGAGCTCCCCAGGGCGAAACACTGGGTCGGACAAAATGCTTAGCCATTAACTCTTCCAATTGATCCTTCAATTCTCTTAGCTCAAGTGGTGCCATCCGATATGGAGAAACGGATATAAGAGTCGTTCCTGGTATCAGATCAATAGAGAATTCCACTTCCCTTTCCGGAGGAAGAGAAGTGATGCTCTCGGGGAAAACTTTGAAAAACTCATAGACTACCGGAATACTCAAAACTTGAAGGTTGTTACTCTCCTCCTTAGTGAGAACCAAAAGAACATATTTTTCCTTCTCAAACAAGAAATTTATCATTCCAATCATACCTTCCAAAATAATAGTTAACACATCCTTCGGAGTAGTCTCAACGGATGAAATGATGATTAACTTTTCCTCACAACCAATAAATATCGAATTAGAAGAAAGCCAATCCATTCCCAAAACAACATCCACTTTCTTAAGCGACAAACAAATAAGATCAATCTGAAAAACTCTCCCATCCACAGATAAAACACAATTTTCACACATTAAAGGTGTTACAACTATCTCATCTATGGCAGTAGTAATCACCATGGGTGGAGACAACAGAATAACTTGCAACCCAAGTCGCTTCACACATTTCATCGACACAAAAGAGTGTGTTGCTCCACAATCAAATAATACAAAACAAGGATTCCCATTAACAAAACACGTACCAGCAATCAAAGAGTTATCACCCTTTGCTTTCTTTGCATCTAACGTATAAACTCAGCAGATACTCTTCCCTTGTATCTGATTCCTATTATGAGGGCAATCCCTCACCAAATGACCCATCCTCTAACACTGAAAACACCTCACACTATCGATACCGCATCTTCCATAATGATTCCTACCACAAATGCGACACACATGAGGTGCGTTGGTCCTAGAACTCTGAACTTGCTTCCCCTTAAAAGCTTGTTGTCTAGGCCTAAATTGTTGATTTGATCTCACACGATCACTCTGATTCGACCTACTCAAATCCCCCTCTGCTTGAACTTTCTTTAAACTATTATCTGCCACATAACATTGCCTTAGCAATTCCGCATAACTAGTGAACTCTCTTTGAGACACACTATGAGAAATTTCAGCCTTCAAACCAAAAAGAAACTGATCAATTTTCCACCTCTCGTCCGGAGCATACATGGTCTGCATAGAATAAGCAGCCATAATCTCAAACCGCTCAGCATAAGCAGCTACAGTCAAAGTACTCTATCTCAACTGTTGAAACTCAAATTCCTTCTGGGTCCTCAAGGAACTAGGGAAATAATTCTCCATAAACTTAATCTTAAATTGTTCCCAGACCTTAGGTACCTCTTGAATAGTCATCAGGGCTGAGGCACTCTCCCACCACCTCATGGCAGGACCCCTCAACGAATGAGAAGCTAATATCACCTTGTTCTCCTCACTACAATGAACTATCAAGAAAATTCTCTCCATGCCAGCTATCCATTCGTGAGCTTTCATAGGATCTAACCCGCCATGAAATTTCGGAGGATTCATGCGGACGAAATCCCAAAAGCTTCCACCTGCAGCATCTGGAACAACCACTGGGGGGTGAAGATCCTCATTTATTTGTTGTACCATCTGTTGCATAAACTGGTTCTGCTGCTGTTGCATCTGCTGCAAAAACTGGGGCCATGGGACATACTCCTCGCCGCCTGGAGGATTCGTCCCTGCCGAAGTGGTTCTGGGTCTACCACGATTGTTTCTGCGTCCGTCAACTATGTTCCTAAATGTCATACAAATAGGATTAAGTTGATCAGGCTCAATACCATAAATATAACACTTAAGACCAATGGTGACACCACGCATATGAAACAGAAAGAAACACTTATACTATTTCATGGCTAGGTCGAGGATACAACCTACTCTGATACCAACTGTAACACCCACATAAAATATCATACATCAAAGCATAAATACTATACATGAATCCAAGTGTTTGGTACTGAAATACCATAAGCTTCTAGTTAACACATTGTTACATTACATGCCCAAAGTACAAATACTAAAAAAATCTACGGCATAAAATATATACAAGATGTTCTAAACACTAAGAACTAGATCAACTTGATGATCTCAAAATAAAGCGCCATAGAGGAAGCCATGCCATCCCAAAAGCTACGATTCATAAGGAAAAGTCAAACAACTTTATCCTTACCCTTCGTGGAACCGGTAGTACCTGTAATATAATCAACAATGTGGGGTGAGATATTAAATCCCAGTGAGTTCCCTATCTTATAGGTTCTCTCAGCTCTACAAGGTTCTATCAATCCTAACTCAAGTCAAAGGGAAAAGGAAGTGACTTTGAGTTCACAATCTCACACTATATGGAAACATGTTCATGAGTTCACCAACTCACAATATCACTAATCGATAACCTTACCAAGACATCCCCTTTTATCGTCCTCTTCTACGTCTAGAAGTTGACCCGAGTCATGGATCCTTGTAATCTACTTGACATACGAATGGATTCGGGTTCTACGGGCTATTAACCATTATGAAGCGTCACTTCACCCGGGCCATTAACCGTCACAAGCATACGCTCCCAGAGCGCCATTCGTACTCACACGCGGGAATCAAACCTGCCAAGTAGTTTTGCATACGTTTCAGAGGAACTTGAGACTCATGAAACTGCAACTCAAGATAAGCTGTTACGATTACTTGATCTCACACACAACGTGATTGTATTCGACAATCGCAAGGCCACAATACCTTAAGGCCACATTCGCCTTTCACAAAGAACACAAGGTTCACACATATGTTCCATACTATTGTCTCACTATCGTCTAGACTATTACTCATCGAGGATGCACACCTAGGCATCGAATGCACGAGCATCGCCATCTAGATTCTCTATCACAATCCTAGTCACAACCTAGAATTATATAATTTGTTTTGGGGTAAAGTTTCCTCACTCTTCCTAATTTATTTTAAGCATGCATATTCACTCAATATACATAATGACACATATAAGGATATAACATGTTTAACAGCAATAGAATAGGTAAACATAATGCAATTATATAATGGGATCACACATAACAACTTATCACAAAATTACACCATTCTTGGGTTCCCTCCGATTTATTTAATCGGGCAACAAAACTGATATTTCTCACTCCCACTAGATAAAGTATTTCCATAGCTCTCCATTGGTACAAAGAATGCCTCAATCGGAGTCGCGGTTCAAAAGTTATGGGAGAAACAAAAATGGGAAATTTGTTATGTTCGCTAGGCGAATCTCTAGGCAAACATTCGCTTTCACCTTCGCCTTGCGAACTCCTGGCGAACAAGTCAGAAAGAAACGGGCATAAAGTTCACACAATGAACTCCAGGCGAGTATTCGCCTTCCCCTTCGCTTTGGTTCGCAAAGCGAACCCGCGAATCCCAGAATTCTCAGCAACATGAAAACAGAACATTTGGGTCCAAAACTCCCAATTCTTCACCCAAACCACTTCCAATTCATGATTCTATCAACCCCTATCATAACCCGACTATGTTATCCGACTATTTCCACATTTTAACCGTTAGAAACATCGATTTCACATTATCATTCATAAAACAATATTTCTAACCTAAACCCTAACCTTTCCAAACTTCTAAAACAAAAGTTTTAACTAGAACCCACCTCAATACAAGATGATGATGAAAATTTTGGGATGGATTGATGAAGAAGAGATGATGATTCCAAGCTTCTTCTTCTTCTCCTAGGTGTTCTCCTTTTCTTCTTTTCCTCTTCTATCTCTCTACCCTTCTTCCACTTCTTTCTATCTTTTTCTTTTTAATTGGAGAGGAAAAAGGAAATCAAATGATATAGAGAAATATCTTTAATTAGTAATACTACTAAAAGTCCAAAAAGTCTCTATAGCACTTAAAGTTAAAACCTCGGAGTTAGATAATGTTAACTTGATCTGTTCTGAGCCCATCAGTTTACTCTAATTATCTTAACCGATAATTTCTCAGAGTACACCGGAACCCAGTTGATCACACTAATATTATCCGGAGCAACATAACTTACGGGGTATTACATTATTAATATTTTTATTTTCATGATATTTGAAAGTATGATGTTTCCAATCCCCAAAGCCTCTTTGCACCATCAATCATTCGTCCCAACAATTGCACTGCCAACAACATTAAACTAAGCCCCATTACGTTGATCATGGGTCTCAATGCTCCCTTTTCCACTATAATTATGTACGCCGCATCTCCTATTTTCCACCGTACACTATTTGACCCATCTAATAAGTGTCGAGTAAGAAAAATGGGAACTGAAAGATCAAATTTATAGTGGTCGCTAATATCAACATCCACATAGATTTTCATAGTCCAATGAATGAACTTAACCACTATCCATAACAAGAAACTTGTGATTCAATAGTTGGAGTGATAATTATATCATAAGTTGAACGTCAAGCAAAGACAACAAATAAAGTTATATTAACTCATAAAAAAACCTGTGATCTTGAGTGTGACTCAGATGATGTAAGTGGGATGTCTTCTAAATTAAGTACAATGACAATTCAAAGTATAACCAATAAGAATATTGCTAAAAAGAAACATGTTTTTAGGTTGGCACATAATAATTCGTAAGTTATAGTTTTTGTGTAAAGAAATATTTTGTACATATTTAAAGATGAGCCGACACAGTAACTTCGGACATATTTTTGACGCCCATGAAGTAAGAGATCATAATGTTTCCTATTCTCATTTGACGGTGATCACCGGTAGCAAGGTCACCAATGAAGGCTAGCGATGGTCGTTAGAGCAAATTATTGGCGACATCAAGCAACCAAAATTGCAAAACAAAGATAACAATTACATGAGATCTTGTTTCTTTATTTAGCTCAACTCCGAATGCGAGCGTGTGTGTGCGCATCAAATTTTGTCAAGCTTACAATTCAATGATCAAGTCCTTACTAATAAATTAGAATAAACAATTATAAATAAATATAATATTGGGCCTCCCACAATCTATGACATGTGTTTATTATATACATATATCTGTGAGAAATTTTTATTTTTTTCTATCACATGTGTTCATTTTGGCATCTATTTCTTAGAATACGGTTACAATAAAGTACTAAATATAAAATACCATATAAGTTGGCTTTCTAAGTGGACATAGAATCTTAAGTTTTATTATCAACTATATATTAAATTCTTTTATCTTAGTATAAAATTTGCTCAAATCAATTAGAATAAGTTATATCTTTTGTGATTTTATGTGTCCATTAAATTGAATTAGCCTAGGATCAAACAAAAAATAATATTTATTTATTTTTTGATTTGTAGTTAATTGGGAAAAAAATGTAGTATCCATCACATAAATTTGTCAATCCCCATTAACAAAATAACTTAAACATATATTCATAATTGTTAGTAGGTAATATTAAAAAAAATAATTATCCCTAACATAGAGTTGTCGAGCAATTAATTTTCCAAAAAATAAACCTTAAAATTTTGGAGTATGCATAGAAAAAAAATATTATTTTTTAGATTTTTAATTCATTTTGTTTAATATTTTATTTTGGAGGGAATAGTTTATAACATTTATTAACTATAAGAGTTTATTTCAAATCTTATCGAATCCTTGATAACCAGATTAAATAAACTCTAAAATAAATGGAACACTAAAGTTTATCTTCACATGTATTTATAAAAGTATGTTAATATTAATGATATGTGAAATTATAAAAATATAATTTCATTAAGTGATATTTTAATAATTTAAATAAAATATTTATAGGGCAAGAGGGACGCCAAGGACTATAAAGAAAGTGAATGCAACAACCTTAACCTCAGTCGAGGGCGTCCTGACAATGCTTATATGTCGTTCATGACTTGTAGCTTTTGGTTATTAGTAGTTTACTTATTAGGATACTTGAAATTATGACGTTTTCAATCCCCAAAGCTTCTTTTAACCACCAATCATTTGTCCCAACGGATCCACTATCAACGACATTAAATTAAGCCCAATTATGTTAATCATGAGTCTCAATGCTCCCTTTTCTACTCTATTTATCTATGCAACATCTCTTATTTTTCTATCGTACACTTCATGACCCATCTAATAAGTGTCGAGCAAGAAAAATGGGAACCAAACAACCAAATTTGTAGTGGTAACTAATTTCAACATTCACATTGATTTTCGTAGTCCATTGAATGTACCTAACCAGTCTCCAAAGCAAGAAACATGTGATTCGATAGTTGGAGTGATAATAATATCATAAGTTCAACTCCAACAAAGATAACTAATAAAGTAATATTGACTAATACAAAAATCTTTGATCTTTAGTGTGACTCAAATGATGCAAGTGAGATGTCTTTTTCATAAAGTTGAACCACAATCAAAAGCATAATCAATAGAAATACTGCGAAAAAGAAACGTGATTTTAGGTGGGCGCATGATAACTCGCAAGTTATAGTTTTTGTGAAAGGAAACATTTTGGGCATGTTCGTGGATGAGTCGACATAATAACCTATGACAATGCCAACAGCCATGAAAAAAGAGAACATAATGTTACCTATTATAATTTGACGGTGATCACCAACGGCAAGGTCACCATTGAAGGCCCGACATGGTTGTTGGAACAAATGATTGGCGACATCAAGCCACTAAAATCCCAAAACAAAGATAATTACTATACGAGGTCTTGTTTCTTCATTGAACTCATCTTCAAATGAGTGATCGAGATCAGCAGCGTAACCAATAAGAATGGCTGCAATTTCAATTGACATGGATTCAAAGAAGATAAAAGTGAGGAAACGGCTAAAACTTGAACGTTTGCGGTAACTATAGTATCCAACAAGTTGTTGAATGATCATTCCCGAAATTAGGCCGACAAGAAATTAGACACCGACTACAATGGATGCGACCACCATCACGATATGAAGAGGGATCAGTGTTCGACTTAAAACTGATAAACACATGGTAATGTCATTTTTCGTATGGTAGTGAAAAAAAATATCATTGATCAACTCACTTTAAAGATAAGTTCTAATATAATTAACTTTATAGAAAAAGATATGTGTGTGTGTGCACATGAAATTTTGTTAAGCTCACAATTTAGTGATCAATTCTTTACTAATAAACTGGGCCGACCTTGTGTGTGTGCAGGATAAGCTACCGCACAAGGCCTCAAATATTCATGTAATGCCCTGTATAATATATATCTAGAATAATACAATGCAAGCATTTTATTTGGTACTGACACCATCATAAGTGCCTAATGGCGTAATTCACATACTTGACCATTTCTTAAACATAAATACAATCTATGGTACAAGATATGGAAATTAGCCAAAACAATAAAAACTAAGATCAATATACAATATCCTCAATTGTATACAACAAATACACAGCGGAATAAGCTCAACTAAGCTTCTCTTTAAACATCCAAGCATAGCTCCACTTGTAAATCACACCTGCAAAATACCTCCTGCAAATAATCAACAATAGTGGGGTGAGATACATCAAATCTCAGTGAGTTCCCTATCTTATAGATTCTCTCGGCTTTACAAGGTTCTATCAATCCTAACTCAAGTCAAAGGGAAGGGAAATGACCTTGAGTTCACAATCTCACAATCTCACACTGTATGGAAACATGTCATGAGTCTATTAACTCATAAATCCCATGAATGGAATATAACTTGAGCCTGTTAACTCAAGAATCTCACTAATCGATAACCTTACCAAGGTATCCTCTTTTCCCATCCACTTCTACGTCTAGAAGTCGACCCGAGTCATGGATCCTTGTAGTTACTTGGCATACGAAATGGATTCGGGATCATCGGCCTGTAAACCGTGATCCGTCACTTCTCATGGCTTGTTATCCATCGCAAGTCTCTTTACCATATAGGCTCCATTCGTACTACACGCGGGAATCAAACCTGCCAAGTAATTGTGCATACGTTTCAGAGGAGGAGCTCGAGACTCATGAAACTACACTTCAGGGAAAACGGTTATGATTACGTGATCATATACACAACGTGATTGTATTCGACAATCACAAGGCCACATTCGTCTTAAGGCCTCTTTTTCCTTTTCTCAATAAAACACAAAGGTTTCCACATGTTCCATACTAGTGTCTCACTCTCTCCTAGACCAATCTCGTCACAGATGTACCTTCCTACATCAGGTGCCCGAGCTTTGCCATCTAGGTTATCTACTCCAGGCCAGAACTCGCCAATGAATGCACGAGCGTCGCCATCCAGAGTTTATCTACTCTAGGCCAGAACTCGTCAATGAATGCACGAGCGTCGCCATCCAGAGTTTCTATCACAATTCTATTCACAACCTAGAATTATAACAATCTTAACTATGCCATTTGTTTTGGGGTAAAGTTTCCTCACTCTTCCTAATTCATTTTAAGCATTCATATTCTCTCAATTATGTTCAACAACAATATTGGACAAGCATATTACAACATCAATCATAAGACACACAAGATAGCATAACATGTCAAACATAAACCACATAGTAATTCACACACATTTTTAAGGCATACAAGCCACTACTATCCTCTACCAAGTATCCTTGGTTAAATCATGGTCTCACATACCATTTAATAGCACATTGGACTCTCTTTCCAAGGCTTCGAGTCCCATATCCATCAGATTCCCGATTCATGCATTTCCGGTGGAAACATAAACCACACTTTTCACATTCATCACAATATTTAACTCTACCATTTCAATTCATCACATAAACATATGTTTCTATTTCACTATCATAAAGAGCATTGAAATAGCTTTCCAACGCTTCTGACCGTGCATCAATTCGATTTACGGATCAAAATTTATGGAGGAAACAACATAGAAAAATCTGTCACGTTCGCTACTGTATTCGCTAGACGAACCACTCAGCGAACCTAGTCAGAGGAAAAAGGGCATAAAGTTCGCTAAGCGAGCTCTGGGCAAACATTCACCTTCAATTCGCTTTCGGGATCGCTAGGCGAACCCTCGACCAACCATTCGCTTTCGCGTTCGCCAGGTTCGCTAGGTGAACCATGCGAAACTCAGAATTTCGCAGCAGTGAGAAACCAGAAACGTTTGGGTCCAAACTCCCAATTCTTCACCTAAACCACTTTCAATTCATACCATATCACCCAAAACAATGTTCCAATCATAACAACAAGCATTCCACACATTTATATCGCATTTCATCCGTTAGATGTCATTGATTTATCCGTTTAATCATTTTCTCTCAAATCTAACCTAAGTTCTAAATCCTTAATTCTAGAACTTAGAGCGTCTAACTAGAACCCACCTGATAATCGAAGAGGAGTTTGAAGAAGATGATGATGATCCAAGCTTCTTCTTTTCCATTTTCCTGTTCTCTTCTCTTCCTTCTCTCTTTCTCTGTTTTCTTCTTCTTTCTATTTCTTTTCTTTCTCTTTCTCTTACCACACATATATATATATAAATCCAACAGGGTAAAATATCTCCAATTGATATTTTGTTGTCTCAACCCAATTGATCAATTATTAGAGTTACCATAAAATACTCTCTCGTACTAATAAATATCAATCTGTCTCTTTCAATAAATAATTGATCTTCTCAGAGCTCATTAGTTGCTCTATTGATCCCAATTAATAATACTTAAAGTACTTAGAGGATTCCATTAATCCAATTTACCAAAGATAGAGCACATAGATACTCATCTGATCTCATCTAATATCCAATTGAGCATTTAAATAATATGGGGTATTACAATTCAGGTGACTCCATAAAAACCAGGTTTAATTAATTTATATATATGTTAGCTATAACTTATACAGTTTTGCAAATTTATTAACTGATATACATAATAGTCTAGCGGATATGTCTATATTTTGCAATGTAAGGGCCCTCGATTTGAATTTGAAAATTTGATTTTTATGATTTTATTTGTTTATTCATAAAAAAAGTCATTACGAAGACTCGAACACACGACCATTGCCATAAAAAATCTTACTCTATCACTACACCAACAACCAATTACTGTTCAAATTTTAAATTGCTTAATATTATTTTATTAATGATTGATTTTTAAAAAAAATTATTATTTATTAGAGACCTTATTTTTAAAATAAGAAGAAAGCCACTGAAATATTTAGGCCGACCCTACTAATAAATAAGAATAAATAATTATAATATTGCATCGTAGGTTAAACTAAACCCTTTTCTCTTTGCGGCCAAATTTTTTTCTTCTTCAAATTATATACACATAATAGCATCTAAACGGGCACTCCCGTGCCTGTTTATCCGCTTTTTTTTTAATGAAAACACATATCAAAATTACAAACGGATATTTTTTTATTAATTTTGATTTTAATTTAAATTATTTGTGTTTTCCGTTTTTTAGTGCGTAGGTGAGAATCTCTCTCCATCCCTTCCACCCTCTCTAATCATCATAATCACCACATTAAAATTACATAAATAAAATCAATTACGTCAATCTTATAAAAAATTTGATAATTAATACTGCCAAAATATATAGTGATAACAATAGAATTTTTCTAGGCAGTAATAGACTATTTCTTAGCTTAACTGTGGGATGAGTTAATCATTCATCTTTACTCATTTTAGACCTTGAAATCCACCATAAATGTGGAAGGTTACTCCTTTTTCAATTACAATACATGATGCCTCTCTGTAAAAATGATAAAACAAAATTAGTAGAATTAGATTAGAAAGAAACTATAAGTTGTGAGTTGAAACAGACATAAAAATATTTATTTCTTAGTAATTCTTATTATTTGATTGGATTGAAAGTGGACAAAATCTTAGAGAATATAAAAACAATAAATCTGCAAAGTTAAAAACATTAAATACCTAGAAATTGCACTTTCAAAAATAGTCAAATCACATAAGTTATTGGTGTCTGTTCATGGAAACAATATTTGATTTCACAATCCCTAAACAGTTTCCCTTTACTAACGACACCAATCTCAATCTAAATTGTGTGGGTGTTTTACTATGACCATTGTCATAGCTTTATAATTAATTGAAAATATATTTACAATCCATAAATAAAGTACCCTTCCCTACTTCCAATGTCAACAAAAATCTCAAAAAATAAAAGCTATACAAAAATAAAAATAGAGAAATACAACCAAAACACAATAATTGTTAACCGTTACTCCATGAGTGGCAGGATAATTGAGAACTTGAATGAGAGAGAGAATTATTTTGAACAAAAACTGCAGGAAGAAGTTATAAGGACTCCATCAAATATTGAATGGAAGTTGAGGAGGAAAAGAGAAAAAATGATGTTTTAATCATGAATGATAAAAGTAATAAACTGTCCATTAATATGTGTTTTAATTACCCTAGTTATGGAAGAGAAAATAACAAATTTTGTTAACATGACAGGACAATTGACAAACTAAATAGAGAGAGATTTATTTTGTAAAAAATGAAAGGCGATGTTAAATGGGAAGCATTGAATTACATTTATTGTAAATTAAATAAGCTATCACAATAACGTTAAATATTGATTTTACCACTATGGTCTAAAGGTGTTAATTGTAGTTGATTTAACTACCTGTTTATATATTATTGTCTCACTATGCACGGTAACAACCGTTTTGTATATTTTTGACACCTTATGTATATCTAGTTATTATTGGGCAGTTAGATGCAGTTGTTGTAATGTTAAACATCTAGAGTGGGAGAGAGTTAGAGGGTGAAGTTGGTAATTTACAAAAGTTATTAACCACCTAATTTTTTTTACTTTTATTGTTATTTACTAAAAAAAATGAAGGTTATTTTTGAAAAAAAAAAGGCCAGCCCAAAAACCCCTATCCCCTTTATATATAGTTATAGATGAAATATTTGTCATCCACTATATTCATTATTGTATCATAAGCTGAACTAAACCTCTATTTTTCTCTTCAAGGCAATATTTTTCTTCTTCAAATGAGATACACATGAAGGGGAACAAGAACACTTCTTTCTCTTCCGACATGATCACTCATCCAAACACAATAAATCTTGTGTCAAGTGTAGATCGTGGAAAAGGGCCTCAAAGGGCTAAGTAACATTACAACTTTAAATTAGAAAAAGATTTCTTCAACTTGTTGAACTTCGAACGTTGGATCTGAATTCTACATTCACAAAGACCTTTGCTAGTCGAAAGCTCTTCGATTTCTTTGCCTAATGTTTGAGCTCTGTCAGCATGGTGTACTCCCACTTCCAGTTCTTTGTCAATTTCATCTTGCTTGACCTGTTGCAGTTCCTCCTTGCGTTTTTTCGCCTGGGAAATTTTCTTTTGGAGCGCAGCTATTTGTTTCTCCCACTTCAAAATGTTTTCGTCACAACTGGAAGCTTCTTTCTTGTTCTTTTCAGAAAGTTCTCCCAGTTCAGTCACTCTATTAGTGGAGGCTGCAACGACATCTTGTAGCGCAATTTTTGTGGTTTCGAAGCACTATCGCTTGGGTACTATAGTTCGATTCATTTTTTATCCTATTAATGCTGATGAAGGAAGAGAAATAGATGTCTCCAATTAACCCTGCTTGTAAACTGAGGTTAAACAGTCAAAACTGTTGATTTACAGATGCTATCAAAATAGGGGGTTCTCCCTTTGGGTTATTTTGCTGAAAACAGTGTCTGGGTTATGGGTAGGATGTTGGGCCTGATGTTTTTCGGTTTATGTATGGGATTTTGGGTTTTTGATTAGTGTGCTCGCTAAGATTTTTCAATCTTATGCCTACGTATTCCTGGGATAGGGAAATCAGAGCGATCGTAGTTCCTCTTATTCTATGGGAGGAAATGGTGTTTTGGTGTCTTGTTCAAAGCCCAAGAGGTGAAGCTAAAGGTGGTTTGTATCTTGTTCAAAACCCAAGATATGAAGCTAAAAATGATTTGTATCTTGTTCGAAGCCCAAGATGTGAAGCTGAAGGTTCCTAATTGAGAGGGAATTTGTTATCTCTAAGGAGGAGTTGTTGATGTTTGCATGTTGTGAGCAAGGCATGACTTTGATGCTAAAAGGTTGATTGACTCAACCGGGGTTTTCTTTATACAAAGCCTAAGAGGAGGCTAAAAGGTTGACTTTTCTGGTGAAAATGTTCTTTCTGTCTTGTACAAAGCCCAAGATTGAGGCTAAAAGGGTCTGACTCAACAAGAGAGTCTTTTTGTGTGTCTTGTACGAAGCCCAAGACGGAAGCTAAAGGGTTTGACTCAACAAGAGAGTCTTTTATACTCAACAAGAGAGTGATTTGGTGTCCCGTATGAAGCCTGAGACGGAGGCTAAAAGTTGTTTGACTCAACAAGAGAGTCTTTTATACTCAATAAGAGAGTGTTTTGGTATCTCGTACGAAGCCAGAGATAGAGGCTAAAGGATGGGTGACTCAACAAGAGAGTCTTTTACACTCAACAAGAGAGTGTTTTTGTATCTCGTACGAAGCCCGAGATGGAGGCTAAAGGACTGATTCAACAAGAGAATCTTTTATACTCAACAAGAGAGCGAAAAGGTTAGCTCCGCTGGGGAGGATCGTTGTACAAAGCCCAAGAGGAGGCTAGGGTGCTGGTGACTGTTTCAGTAGAGTGACAGGTCCAGTATGTTGGATAAAAGAGAAAATTAGTTCTTATATGGGTAATGTTGCACTTATGGATTTGATCAGAGGATCAGGGTTATCTCCTATTCTTTAAGGAAATGGGAAATCCAAAGGGTATTGAGACTGTCCAAGTCTACGGGTTTTATCTTTTGTACTATGCTTAAGAGAAGTTAAGAGAAAATACGTTTGCGGTAGAAAGATCTAGACTCTTTGAAAGACTGTTCTATTAAGATGATTAATTTCTGTTCCTATACCTCTAAGAGGTCGTCGGGACAATTTGTACGAAGCCCAAGAGGAGACTGGAAACTTTTAAGAAACCGAGGGACAATTTGTACGAAGCCCAAGAGGAGGCTATCTTCCCGGAGGAAGAATCATTATACGAAGCCTAAGAGGAGGCTGTGAAAACTTCTAAGAAGCCGACGAGTCCTTGTACAACGCCCAAGAGGAGGCGGGGATGCTTTTAGGAAGCCTTTAGGTCCTTGCACTAAGCCCAAGAGGAGGCTGATGAACAACTCCAGAAGGGGTTTCACTTGGAACATTGGCCTTTTGTATATGAACTGTTCAAGGGGGGGGGGATTTTTTAGATCTAGTTATCTAAAACTGTTGTAAGGAGATGAGGTTTTGTCTAGTTCTAGACGTAGTTGCCGGGGAAACTCTAAATATCTATACTAGTATTACACAGTTGATATGAGTTTATGAAAGAAGACTTACTGTGAAACAGCCCCACAGTACAATTATATACATATGAAAGCGGTAAATGAAAGCGGGTAAACACTTACTCGGTTGTAGAGCTTCCATGCTGTATTGTTAGTTGTTCAACAAAGAAAGTTTGAAAACAGTATATTACAAAATCAAAGGAGAAAGTGCTTTGAAAGGAAAATTGGGGCTTACAGCTCAAGGAGAGGCCCAGGGTTTTATCAGTGATCGCACTGTCGTTTTGTATAGGGACTTATACAAGTGACTGGGGCCCAAGAAAGGTTTTCTGTACAAAGGGGATGGGTCTTATACTCTCTCAAGAGGCCCAAAATGATTGAAAATGAACAAAGATGGGTCTTATAGCTCTAGGAGAAGCCCAATGGTTAATTTAAAAAGGGCGACGATTGCGCCGAGGTTTTTGAAAATACAGTGGGACTTATACAATGACTGAGGCCCGACAAGGTTTTGGTTTCAAAAGGGGATTGGGTCTTACACTCTATTAGAGGCCCAAAGAAGTTTTGTACAAGAGATGGGGCTTACAACTCAAGGAGAGGCCCAGGGTTTGTCTTATACGGGCGATAATCGCGCCGAACTTTTGAAATACAACGGGACTTATACAATAAGTGAGGCCCAAAATAGGTGGTATTTACACAGGGTTGGGTCTTACACTCTACTAGAGGCCCATGAGTATTTGAAAATGATTTGTGAGGGTGAAAATCAAAGAAACCCTAATTTTGTCTTCTTTAAAAGTAAATATTTAAAGAAAATCAAATAAAAATGATAAAAATACAAAATAAATTTGAATGAACCACTTGTGATTTTTGTTTTTGGTTTAAAAAATGAGGTTTTAATCACAAGATGATTTAGAACTCATTTGGTTTTGATTTTCAAAGTAAATATTCACTTTTAAGTGTTTAAAAATAATTAAAAAAGGAATTTATTCACAAAAATACTAATTATATTAAATAATTAATATAAACTTAATTTTTTTGTGGAATAAAATATTTTAACATTTTTGTGATTTTTTGCAAAAAGAACCAATAAAAAATAATTAAAATTGAAAGAGTTATTAATTTTCCAATTAATTAACAAAACATGAAAATATGGGAAAAAATAGCAAAATATGAAAAAAAAAACACAAAATGGCATGGGTGGGGTTTGAACCCACGACCTCAAGGTTATAGGGCGCGCGTCTTACCACTGGAGTGGTGATACATCCGTTGATTAAAACAAACCAACAAATATACAAGGCTTGCCTTGTTTTCTAGACCTGGCCAAGGCAAGGCAAGGCAAGTTTTGGCAAGAAACGGGAAGGTCCATAACTTTCTCATTTCTCCATGGTTGGGGACAAAATTTATATGCATCTGGCCTAGAATTTCACAAGGAATCTAATGGTGGTGGTATTTTTTCCATATCATGCTCCCTCCTCAAAATCCGATAGTGATTTTGAAATAGGCCTATAATTGCATTTTCTATGCTACACTTTGGTATAGGCATGAATTACATGATGAATTGGCTAAAACATAACATATATAACATGTATAAGATGTGCATAATCAGTGGAACTCAAAGCAATGCATATTTTGGGAAGTTCAAGTCATGATGCTCACCTCCTTTTGAGCTTTTGGAGTTTTCTGTGCAATCTGCCAAGCCACTTGTTCCAAAAATGATTTAATGCTTTGGACACCCTCAAATGATCCCTTAGAAGCTTTTAGGATGAGTGGAATCAGCTAGAACCTGCAAAAACACAAACTGGCCCTTTCTTGCAAAAAGGGATTAAAATGGCCATAATAGCAACTCCCTCAAATGGTGTTCCAGATGGGGGGAACCATTTGGGACAGTTTAAGGATGATATTTGGAGTGTGTTTGAGGTTTTATCTGGTTTGGAAAGTGACTGAATCAAGGCATGGCTTGAAAAATGCACAAAAGTACTATTTTGAGGTTTTGAGATGTGACTTTGTGATTTAAGGATTACAGGTCACTTGTGTGAGTTTGGACAGCTTAGATATGACATATTGGACGTGTTTGGATCATGAGCTGTGATGGAAATGCTCTCTAACTCAAAAACTCAGAGTTACCTTGCTAAAGAAGGCATTTTGCCCTAAAGAGAGGGATTTTGAGGAAAGCATCGGTTTGATGGCTTTGGTGTACTCAAACTGAGCACAAATGAGCTTTATTTATAGTAGAACAAGTTTGTTTTAGGATCAATAGTGAATGGCAACTGCAGCAGAGATTTGGCCAATGTTGATCAAAGGGAAGCCAAGTCTCCTCTAGCCATTGACTAGAGGTTAGAGCACAAGCCTTTGGTTCCCTAGTTGTTGGATCATTCTTGACTGAATTCAGTTGCAAATCTGTCAGACCATGCCACCTCTAAGCATCCATTAAATGCTCCAATCCAAAATTGGAGTCTTGTCCCTCTTTTAGGGATTTCTAGGTTTGGCATGCTGCTTCTTGATCCAAAGACTTTGGAGGCTTGGATCAGTGTTTGTTCCCTTTAGATTTGATCCTCAGATGTGTCCAAAGTGATGACAAGGCTTGGAATTATCTGATTTTGCAAAGTCGAGCAAAAGTGCAAAATTCTGCCTAGCCTTGGCAGTTTTCAGCAAGGCATATTGCCATTGTCATATCTCATGACTCAAGTTGAGTTTAGTGATTTTATTGGCCATTTTGGAAAGCCCTCATATGATATAACAACTGTTTGATCAAAATTGGTTTTGATACTTTTTGGATCCAAGTGAAAAATTCCCCTACATTTGAAAAAAAGTAAGGCAGATGCTGACTTAGTGAAAATTTCACTAAGTGTTAGAAAAAGTGACATTTCATGTTTTCAGGCATTTTGATCAGTCCATAACTCAAAATCCATAATGAATTGGAATGAGGTGTAGTTGAAGCTTTTGTAGAGGGCCATGAGGGCTACAAATCCAGCTTTGGATGGGAAAAAATGGCCTTGCGGTTTAGGAGTTATGATCCTTCAAAGTTGGTACCCTAGCCACTTTGTTCCATAACATAGAAAATTTCTAAGTTTTTTATGGTTACCCCTTTTACAAGTTATCCCACTTTTCTTGATTTTTCTTGATGAATGATGATTCCAATCACACATTAACATCATTTTGGGGTCAAAGAACCATGTTTGTGAAAAATCTCAAAAAGTCAAAATTTGACTTTTGTGCACAGTTGACTTTTTATCAGATGAATTCCAAATTGTGCAATCCTTTATGAAATCATGTCCTTGACCTAAATCAAAATTGATGGACATGTTCCATGGTTGTTATAGGGTGTATTGAATCATGTCCCAAGGTTTGGGAGCATGTCTTGGTCAAAAGTCAAAGCTACAGTTGACTTTTCCCGCAAAACCCTAATTGTGGTTCAGATGAAATTGAAACTTGTTGCTCAAGCTTCTTGGATCAATCCATTGTTGCAAATGGATCAATGTAGTGTGTTAGGGACCCTCAAATCCTCTCTTGAGGTCTTGGCTCATGTTTTGCCCCAAAAGTCAACTTAGGGGTGAATTAGGTCAAGAAACCCTAATTCCTGATTTTTTTTATGAGTGCATCCCCTGAAGCAAATTTGACTTGATGATTGGGTTCATGATGTTCCATGGAGCATATTAGGATATGCTTTGAAGAATTGGCTCATGCCCAGAGGAAAATTCCCATCTGGAGGACCTGGTCGGCCAAAACCCTAATTTGGTGACACTGGCGATCGTGAGGCTTGATCTACCTGGAATGCTGCAACATTGTGCTTGATTCTTGATGTGGGAGTCCTTTTGATCCATTGTAGATGTTTTAGACAAGTTGAAGATCATGTCATTCCTTGATTGATCCTTTGTCTAAGAGCCCTGAGAGGGCTTGAAACCCTAAGTTTGATTGTAGTGGATGCTCACCCATCTTTGGGGAGACTAATGATCCATCCATATTGTGATGATGATTTGCACAATGATGGGAAACCTTAGTGGTCAAAATTTGGGGTATGACAGATTCCCCTATTTAATCTTCTTGGACCCGAAGGTGTGAATGGCGAAGGTATTCGGGCATTCGGGGTGCAAGAGGATTAAATATCGGAATACCCGAAATTTTGACGGTGGTTAAGAATGGTAGTTCACGCATCCTTCTTCTTTTGATAAGAAATGATGCTCAGAAAAGGTAAAAACTTCCCCACAATCCTGGACTTCAGCCAAGGAACTGGTCTCAGTTTCTGTAATAAACTTCCCCTCGATCCTGGCCTTCTGCCAAGGAACTGGTCTTAGTTTCTGAAATGAACTTCCCCTCGATCCTGGCCTTCTGCCAAGGAACTGGTCTTAGTTTCTGAAATGAACTTCCCCTCGATCTTGGCCTTCTGCCTGTCGCACCCTAATTTTTGACCCTAAGATCCCTTTTCTCTTTACATAATATATTAGGTCGATCATTCTTGCATAACTAACCGTTTCACCTAGTTTGTCTGTTTGTTTCATTTATATGAGATAGGTGCTGTTGCAGGAGGTTCAAGATCTTGAAGAAGATCCAAGAAGGACTAGGACTTCTATCCGTTGGCACTGGGATTGAGCATTGGAAGACTATTATGATTTTATGGCAAGTCACGATTCAAGTGGTGCTCCCAAGGTCTCCTCAAAACATGACGCTCGTGTTTACGTAAAAGATCATTTGAATTTTGTCAATATATGGCTTGAGATCTGATGTGTTGGATTTGCGATTTATTGGAGATTAAGGCTAATGGTGGTGGATTCAAAGGTGTTTCACTTGATTTAAATTCTTGGACATTTATTCTGTCCTGAGCCTTGATCCAACAAGAGGATGTCTTGTGTGGCTGGCATAATGTTGCGATCCAAAAAAGAAGGAGAGATGATAACTTTGGTACAAGGTTCCAAATTCCATCACCCAAGTTACATGGTCCACTTCAAGGATGTTTCCACTAAGTTATTCAAAATTTAAAGACTTCACATAGGATTGAGAGGCCATTCCAAAGCCCATTTCAACGATCAAATGCTAAGTTCAAAGAGAAGAGTCTCATTTTTATTTCATACCAAAGGTTAAAGTTACGAGTTCATGTCGATTCAAAGCCCATCCAAGATTCAAGGGCGAATTTCATTGTCATCCATCAGGTATTTCAAGAGTCCAAATTCGTTTATCTTTCAAGGGACAAGTTGGATTCGAGGTTACATTCAGCACAAATTCATTAATTCATTGGGCTACAAAGTTTTGGAACTTAATTTATTTCATATGATTCACATGTTACAAGAAGCTCATACTAGGTCCACATTACAAGAATACAAAGTTCGTGGAATCATATGTATTAGCAAGCTGCAGGATATTCATAGAATACCGTAAAGTTCCTAATCTACAAAGCCTAAGTCCTAAACTCTAGCCTAGCTCCATTTTTCTTCATGGCATGTCCCTGCTTCAATCTCCAAGCTCTCATTCCTACAAGTTTAAACCAAAAAAAACATCCCTGCATACAAAACCACAATGCATGAAAAGCCACCAACAGTATTAAGGTTACAACTAACATCTCAAGGCCCTACCATTGGTTTGCGTAGACATCACAACTTGGCAGAACATATTCCTGGACAACATTAAGCATAGCGCCTATGCTAGCTCTTTCCCGTATCATCCCGATTGAACACCCTCCGACAACCCTTTGAAGAATCATGCTCAGGTGTCAACACCTAGGAAAATAATTGGTAAAGTCAGATTCAGACGTAAATTCAGGAAAACCATGAGGGCACTTATTGTTTTAGAAAGTAAAACAACTGCAAATAAAATTTCAGTTTGTTTGGTCTCATGAATAGAACCTGTACAGCCGGGATGAGGAAATGGTTTTTTACTGGCAACACTTGTGGACTCTTTGCTCGAGCTCGTCGGAGAATAGACGAAATTCTTGCCAGGATCGGTTGTTGAGTCAAAGAAAAACTATGTCATCAAAATCCTCCTTGTGTCCCAACATTTAGCCTATACCTGCACCAACACATACCAGTCAGTGGACAAACATGGAATAAAGGGGGGGTAAGGGAGGCCATCTGCCCGTTGGAAAACATCAATGTTACCCAAATAAAACTAAACATTAACATCCACCACAAGTTTTGTCAAAAGAAGGATCTTACAACAAAGATGAAAGCATTACCAGATCGTGGCTTCTTACGCACTTCGACTGGATCCGAATCAAGTAAGATTAAGAGAAAGCAGAGTTCATGTGTTGTGTTGTTGATGAGCGAGCGGTTTTCATCCGTCTTCACAACTGCCTGCCAAGGAAGTGTACATCTAATTAGAGAAAGACTGCCCAAATTCCATTTCAATATTCATATTATTTCATACACATAGAAATAACAACAAATTGGTATCCTAAACCTAAACCCACCACTACCATCATACTTCGAAGCTTCCGAAAAATATGTATTCAGAAGATATTCATAAATCAAATCGTTACGGTTTCACAGCTACAAACGGATTCAAAGTCAATCTAACATTGATCCTGCGTGATGCTTCTCTGTCATTTGAGATATGTCAACTAGCGATTGAGATGAAGTAGTATCAAGGGCAAATGAAGTCTTGTTTCTAGTAGCTGAGAGCATCTCATGGAAACATCAGAAGGCTAAGCTCCATAACCTTTGATATCGATTCCCAGAAGTTTGTTTGCCTCTACAAAAGTGGCTCATTCGACCAAAGGCCCTCTTCTGTTTAATCAATGAGCTAGGCCGCGACACATCTCATGACCTGCAGATTGAGTTAAAATCCCGGTATCCATCAGTTTAAAGGCTCAGCAAGTTACTAAATTTCAAGAAAAGGAAATATCAAATGCTTACAAAGGAGAGTTCCAAAACCGGCGCTAACTTAACCGTCACCAATGAGTGTCTGCATTCAAAAAAGAAAGCTACCTAAGCTCTCAAAACTCCAAATGCATTCCAACAACCATCATCCTGCTGAAAGCACAGCAATCACGGTTTAGCAGCAGTAATTTGATGCACAAATTGTATCATGACAGAAGAATGGAGTTCCTACTTGAAACCATATATGATATCATTAAAAGTGACTGCAAAAGTTAAGATTCGACGATATTAGATGGCTTACAATGGCGGTTATTTTCTTGTCCGTGTTGGTCACACAAATGTCTGCCTGAAAACATCCAAGTAAAAACATTTGAAGCCACTATTGTTCTGACAGACATCTGGCCGAAGCTAAGCTTGAAATTGCTGACAGATGTGATCTTCAAGCTTTGGTATAGGTACAAAAAAACTTTATCAGACCTGCATCGAATGGTACACAAAGTAAGGAAATATTGCTCAAAGGAATGGAATAGTTGAAATTATGCACGTAAGAAGTTAACATGAGTGAACGATTTCTAAAAATCAGTTTAACAAAAAAGAAAGAACTTTCTATTTTGGCCTCAGAATATTTTTGAATCAAAGGAATTTTCATCATCTTCAAAATTAAGGATTGAGGGCAACATCGTAAAGACGCCGCCAGCATCAATTCCTTCCAATGTTGGATCAATCAGAGCATTCAATTCAATGATTAAGAGATCATATCAAAAGTGTGTCACAAATTCAAATTTCAAGCTCAAAACTTTCCAAATCAGCAAACCAAGTGAATCGTATCAAGTTACCCAAATCAATTCAAAACTTTCCAAAACCATTCACTAAAGACACGTTGGAAAACAGTCAGCAACAGGGCATCAGTAATTCAAATCAAAATCAGATCGTATCAAGCCATTCAACATTTCAAAAACTTTCTAAACCCAACAAAATCAAATCAATCAGCATTCAAGACTTTCAAGTGCCTTAATTCATCATTGGCCTTATAAAAGGGACGCCTTTCTCATCGAAAAAAAAAAGGAGAAAAAAAAACCTAGCAGAGCATCCAAAGAAAGATTAACGAAAAACAACGAGAATCCCACACTTTCAAAGACAACACGATCGAGGCTCAGAACACCAAGAGCGTTCATCATCGCCCAGAGACTCAGAAGCACGTCACTCATCATCGTCCCTCAGAAACCGACAGACCAAAGGCAAACGATACAAACCGCGAAAGCTCGCAAAAGGTAAAAAAGGGGTATAGAAAGAGAACTTCCCTGGTTGACGTCCGTGGAGCCACTCGCCATTCATCGCCAACCCTCATTTTTCTTTTTTCCTCCGCCGTTTCTTTCTATTTCGCATCATTGTAACTGTAATCATCAATATAATGAGAATGATGGGGTATTGGGTCGATTGGGGATTAGGGTAGATTTAGGGTTTATGTTTGTTGAAATCGAGAGAAATCAAGAGAGAAATCGAGTGAGGGAGACGGCTGTTAGGGTTCAAGAACCCTAATTCTTGAGAGAGCGGCGAGAGAGAGGAGAAATCGAGAGAGGAGAGCTTGTGCTTGTCTTTCTTTTGTGTTTGCCTTATGATCATGTACACATGCACACACATCACTTACCGTGCTTCCTCACCTGTGTGCGTACGATCCCTCCATCTTTAATATCTTCTTTAATTAATTGGGCACTTTTCTTTTAATAAATTAGAGTTTTATAACTTAATCATCAATTTTAGTTTAATAAAAGATAATTTAAAATGAAACCCTTTTGTTAATCTATTTCAAAACTAAAAAAACATAATTTAAAATTAAACCCTTTTGTTAATCTGTTTCAAAGAAGAAGTGAATTATAAGTTTTTGTTAAAACTTTTTTTTATTAGTAAAACTTTTTTTTATAATAATAAAACTTTTATAAAATATTAAAATTAAAATCTTTTTTTAATTAATAAATAAGGATCTTTAACTTTTTTAAAAAATAACGAGTAAATCTCTAAAATAATAATAAAACTATTTTATTTAAAAACTAAAAACTCTTTTTTAATTAAAAACTCTTAATAACCTTTCTTTTTAAACTTAATATTGAAATCGTTTATAATTAAAAATCCTTATCTCTTTTTTAATATAACTTTAATTTAGTTTTTTTTTCCTTTTAGATAATTTAAACCTTTTCTGAAAATTAAACATAGTATCTCTTATAATACTTAACTTCTTTTCAATAATTAAAACCTAGTAGAAACCTTTCTTTTTAATTAGTCAATAATCTCTAGGCAATGTTTCTAACTAAAAAAAATAAACCTCTTATCATTAACCTTAAAATAAATCAAAACTACTTTCCTAATAATCAGTCCTTATCTTAATTTCTTCATCGCACGCCTGAGTGAATCGTATGCTATGTGTTATTTTTTGTGATTGATATCATTTTGCTTAATATTGTGCTCATGATGTATGCATGCCTCTCGTATTCCAAACCCTTTCAAAACATAAAAATTTCTCGATCCAACGTCAAGCCCATTTTCTACCCATGTAAGTCGATCGCCTTAGGGCATCGCATTCAACCATTTGGTCACAAGACACAAGTCTAGCATCACTTTGCTAGCACCCTCACCTAAATAACAATAATATAATTAACTGTATAATATCCAAGGGAAAATACCATGCATGATAACCACGTTATTGTGCATGGTGCGTATAATTTGCATTTCATAATCGATACCTTAAGATAAGTCTATTAGATAACTTAGGGTAGATTTCCTAGGTTAGTCCCCCATAATTTTGATTATTTAATCAAACTTTAGCCTACCTAATTCTCCACACAAGAGAATTAGATGTTAATCATCTCAAAGAAAGGGACATACAATCCCATACCCCACAAAATACAAACATTTTCGAAACTGTGGTGGTCTTTCTTAAGATGATGACTCATCTTCTTTTCATAAACCTTTAAACATTTAGTATCCTTAATAAAGGAACTACAAGTGCTCTGATTCCCTCCTGACAAGATATGTAGGCACAAGATGCGATATCTTGTCGAGCACACTTAGGATAAAAAAAATAATAACACCTACCCTTAAACCTTAGCAAAACAAATAACAAATAACATAAAATGAATCAAGAGGTTCCTGTAGAGTACTACAGATATCTAGGATGCTAACACCTTCCCTAGGTATAACCAACCCCCGAACTTAGAATCTTAGTGCATTTGCATTGCATAGTGGGAATTCGGTTTTTCTCCATTCCCTTGGATAAATCAAAGACCGGTGGTGACATTAAAAATGCGATACAAGTTAACTAATAACTTGATATCCAATTTTCACCGCGACACTGCCAAGGAACTGGCCTCAGTTTCTTTTATCAATATACTTCCCCTCGATCCTGGCCTTCTGCCAAGGAACTGGTCTTAGTTTCTTTTGTCAATAAACTTTATTGACAAGAGACTCTAGTCGTAGCGGTTTTCCTCAAACTTCTCGCAGGATTTTTCTAGAGATGTCATTTGATGGGAAAAAGTTTTGATCGTAGAGAGGCACAAACTTCTCTGTTAGAGACGCCATTTGTCAAATCTACTGGGAAAATGAGTCTCTTGAGAGACTGCTTTCACTTGGGGATATTACACCATACTTTTCTCGAGATCTTCTCAGAGAAATGCCATATGATGTACCCCAATATTGAGGTTCTGATGACTTCACTAACATTGACTTTCTGGAGAGAAGAACCAATGTGCTGCCGAAAGTCTTTAGTTGAGAGGTTTTCTCTAGGGATTTTCCTTAATCTGGGAAAGCGAAGATATCATCTTCAATGGCGAAGAGTGACTTCGGCTGAGGGTTTTCTTGCCTTTCAGAGGTTCAAGTTATCAAGGTGGTCGAAGACCGTCTCTACTGGAGAGAGATTGCGCAGATGTGTCACTTCTTGATGAGGGAAGAACCGACAATTCGATTGACAAGAGGACTTTACCACTGAGGGGGACAAGACCGACTGGAGTTATAGTGATATGAATATGCATGTAAAATAATAATGCATGATGCATGTATGTATATGCTGACAAAACTGACGCGACATACAGACTAGTAGATGAACAAGACTGGATACTCGGCCACAGTGGGAGATGAAAAGGTATCCTGGGTTCAAAATAGTAATTCTGCCTTGCTTAGGTGAAGTAGTTCCTGCGGGGAACAACTGTTGGTCGGGCTTAGGAGGTAAGAACTCTGCCGGGGGTGTCAGATGAAACACGGTCTCTGACACAGTTGATCCTTCGTTCAGGCGCACTGGTTTAGTAGGAATACTTTGATTCTGCACTTTGAAGTTCTCTTACTTCTGGAGAAGCGATCGATGTTCTTTCGATGTTCGGCAGTCAAAAGAAAATTCCATCTTTACTTAAAAAGCAGAAAAGGTTTGACAAGGGAATTCATTTTTGTTTTATTTCAAGAATCGTTAATCATATTAAAATGTCGTTCTGTAAAGCTAAAACAAATAAGAATTATAAACAAAAGCACAAGGGCTCAAATTTCATTGATAGGATGGAAATCAGCCAAACACGTGATTCCAAAGAGTATATACAAAGTTAGAAAAATGGTAATTTACAGGGAAGAGGGCTACGTTGAAACATAATGACCACTATCCTTCTACCAACTTTGAATCCTGGACATTCTGAGCTTCTGTGCATGACCCTGACTGGAGTTTTCTTGACGGATGAGGAAACTGCTGCTGAGGGATTTACCCCTATTGAACATAGTTACTTGTCATTATCCCTAATTTTTTCCTGGATTGTACTTTGAGGTTTCCAATCCACCGGGAGGATTTTTGACCATGTCTCTAATTTTTGCCTAGACCGCCCTTTCGGGTTTTCAATCCACCGAGACGTTTTTTTTTCTTTTTTAGGCGAAGTATTTCTTGACTACATCAACATTTATGGGGTAGGAAAATTCCTATCCGTCCATGGTTGCAAGTCTCAAGGCGCCGCCTGAGAAATATTTCTTGACCACATAGGGGCCGTCATTATTCGGAGTCCATTTGCCCCGAGAATCAGTGAGAAATGATGGTATCTTCTTGAGCACAAGGTCTCCTTTTCTGAAGATGCGAGGTCGAACCTTTTTGTCGAACGCCTTCTTCATTCTTTGTTGATACAACTGACCATGGCATAGTGCCGTTATTTGCTTCTCTTCGATCAGATTTAGTTCATCGTGTCTTCTTTGACACCATTCAGCTTCTGTAAGCTTAGCTTCCATCAATACCTAGATTGATGGGATCTCTACTTCTATGGGAAGCACTACTTCCATGCCATATACTAGAGAGAAAGGGGTTGCCCCTGTTGAAGTGCGAACAGATGTACGATAATCGTGCAGAGCAAATTGTAGCATTTCGTGCCAATCTTTGTAGTTTACAACCATCTTTTGAACGATCTTTTTGATGTTCTTGTTAGCTGCTTCTACCGCTCCATTCATCTTAGGTCGGTAGGGAGATGAGTTATGGTGTTCGATCTTGAACTCAGCACACGACTCTTTCATCATCTTATTGTTCAAGTTAGATCCATTATCCATAATGATCTGGCTTGGAACACCATAACGGCAGATGAGATTGTTTTTGATAAATCGGACCAACACTTGTCGGGTTATATTGGCGTATGACGCTGCTTCGACCCACTTGGTGAAGTAATAAATGGCTACCAAGAAGAACCGATGTCCGTTTGAAGCCTTGGGCTCAATCACGCCAATCATGTTGATTCCCCATATGGAAAAAGGCCAAGGGGAAGAGAGAACTTTAAGATGCGTCGGCGGTACATGGATCTTGTCGGAGTATATCTGACACTTGTGACACATCCTCATGTACTTGTAGCAGTCGGATTCCATGGTCAACTAGTAGTGCCCTGCTCTTAGAATTTTTCTCGCCATCGTGTGTCCGTTGGCATGAGTGCCAAAGGACCTTTCGTGAATTTCTTTTATCAGCATGCTTGCTTCTAGTCTGTCTACACATCGGAGTAGGACCATGTCGAAGTTTCTCTTATAGAGTGTATCACCGCTCAGGAAGAAACTTCCAGCCAGACTTCTGAGGGTTTTTCTGTCTTTCCTGGATGCCCTATGTGAGTACTCTTGTTTCTGAAGGAAGCTTTTGATATCGTGATACCCAGGTTTGTCGTCTATGACTACTTCGATCGTGAAGATGTAAGCGGGCCGTTCAAGGCGCGTTATGTCGATCTTAGGTAAGTCACTCCATTGACCTACACTAATCATGGAAGAAAGAGTGGCTAAAGCATCAGCCATGTGATTCTCTTCACGGGGGATATGTTGAAACTCGATTCTGTTGAAGAAGGGTAACAACCTTCTCACGTAGTCTTTGTAAGGAATTAATCTAGATTGGTATGTGTTCCAATCTCCTTTGATCTAATTGATAACCAGGCCTCAATCGCCATATACATCCAAGTTCTTGATTCTTAAGTCGATCGCTTCTTCGAGACCCATGATACAAGCTTTGTATTCGACCTCGTTGTTTGTGCATTTGAACGTAAGTCTGGCGGTGAAAGGAATGTGGGTACCCTGAGGGGTAACAATGATTGCCCCAATTCCGTTTTCGTAATGATTGACAGCCCCGTCAAAGATAAGTCCCCATTAGGAACCTGGTTCTGGCCCTTCACTGGGTAGCGGTTCGTCGCAATCTTTCATTTTTAGATACATGACATCTTCGTCTGGGAAGTCAAACCCGATTGATTCTTGATCGTCAATCGGTTGATGAGCCAAATAATCAGCTAAAATACTCCCCTTAACAGCTTTCTGAGCGTGGTACTCTATATCATATTCTGATAACAACATCTGCCAACGGGCAATCCTTCCCGTGAGAGCAGGTTTTTCAAAGACATACATGATTGGATCCATTTCAGAGATCAACCAAGTAGTGTGATGAATCATGTACTGGCGAAGACGTTTGGTTGCCCAAGCCAGAGCGCAACAAGTTTTCTCGAGCATAGTGTACCGAATCTCGCAGTCGGTGAATTTCTTGCTCAGGTAGTAAATCACAAACTCTTTCCTTTTAGTTTCGTCTTGTTGGTCAAGCACACAACCCATTGAGTCTTCCAAGACTGTTAGGTAGATGATCAGTGGTCTTCCTTCCCTTGGAGGTGATAGAATTGGTGGGTTCGACAGGTATTCCTTAATACTGTCGAAGGCAGTTTGGCAGTATTCTGTCCAAACACAGTCCTGGTTCTTTTTCAGTAATTTGAAAATCGGCGCACATGTTGCGGTCATGAGGAATATGAATCTGGAGATGTAATTCAAACGTCCCAGGAATCCTCTGACTTTTTTTTTATGTTTTCGGAGAAGGCATCTCTTGAATGGCCTTGACCTTATCGGTATCAACCTCAATTCCTTTCTGGCTGACGATGAACCCTTAGAGTTTCCCTGAACGGACACTGAATGTGCACTTATTGGGATTCAAGCGGAGTTTGTACTTTCTCATCCGCTCGAACAGTTTTGACAGGTGGGTCACATGCTCCTCCTCTGTTCTAGATTTGGCAATCATGTCATCAACATATACCTCGATTTCTTTGTGTATCATGTCATGAAACAGAGTAGTCATGGCCCGTTGATAGGTTGCCCCGGCGTTCTTCAACCCGAACGACATTACCTTGTAACAAAAAGTACCCCATGGGGTAATGAACGAAGTTTTCTCCATGTCTTTCGGTGCCATTTTGATCTTATTATAGCCCGAGAATCCATCCATGAAGGAGAAAACTTTGAACTTTGTTGTACTGTCTACCAACATGTCTATGTGTGGCAAGGGGAAGTCGTCCTTTAGACTTGCCTTGTTCAGATCTCTGTAGTCCACACACATTCTGACCTTTCTGTCCTTCTTCAGAACGGGTACGATGTTGGCTAACCATTAAGGATATTCTGATGTGGCAAGAAAACCTCCGTCAATCTGTTTTCGTACCTCCTCTTTGATTTTGATGGCCATGTCTGGATGAGTCCGTCTCAACCTCTGTTTTACTGGCGGATATTCAGACCTCAACGGTAGATGATGTTCCACGATGTTGGTATCCAACCCTGGCATATCCTGATAGGACCAAGTGAATACATCGGGAAATTCTTTGAGAAGCTTTGTCAAACTCTCTTTAGCAGTTGGACTGAGTAGTGCCCCAATCCTGATCTCTTTTCTTTCTTTTTTCGAACCTAAGTTGACCGTTTCCAATGGCTCTTTGTGAGGTTCAATGGACCTTTCCTCCTGTCTGAGTAGTCGGGAGATCTCTTCTGGAATTTCGTCATCAATTTCTTCTTCAGCCCCAAATACCGGGAATTCAAAGTTGGGAGAAGGCATCGGGTCGTATGTTTCAATGGGGTTTAAAACAAGCAATCTGCATGACATGATGATTTATGTTTAGAAGAGATAAAGAAAATGTAAGAGTGTGTGCAGTGTATTTTTTTTGTTACTGTTTGTTTTTATTATTTATTTTGTTTTGTAGGATTACCATTTTCTAAAAAAAAGCAAAAAGAGAAAATGACAATTAATGCGGAAATTACAGAACGACGTTATTTTATTCATGAACAAGTCAAATCTTGAAACTACAACCCTATAAAACAAAACTCGGTCGCTTTGGACGAAGCGAAGAGGGAAATTTACAGAATGTAAGCTCTATCAAAACACCCGTTTCACCTGGGCAGGGTGAAAGGTTAAAGACGACAATTACTTTGACTTATGAACAATCTTCAGAACATCGACAGCAACCAATTGGCGGTGAACTCCTCGATGAATCACAAAGTCTGGCACCTTCCTTGATTTGTCTTCAGAAATAACGCTGATTTCTGGTGGAGCTAGATCATTGGAATCTGTCTCCCAGGCAGAGTTGTCGTAGGAGGATTCCTCAGTTGTATTTTGCTGAGTATTTGTGCTCTTAGGCCAATCTCCCCATCCAGTTGGCTGGATGTCTTCGAGCCTGATACGAGAGCTTTCAGGAGCAGTGTACTTGACCATGAAGTCGAATTTTCCACTCGGTTGTCCCAAGGTGTCCCACACTTCTTTGGAACTGGAGGAGTCATCCCTCTCGATGACGTTGACCTCGGGAAAAGCATAGTTAATGAATTCTAGTCCGACAAACATTGCGAATTCATCGTCAGGCTGAGTATTTTCAGGATAACTTGGGTGTTGATCCCATGACATGGTAGGGACGAAGGTTTTCTTTTCAATGATGCTCAACTGACTTTCATTGTTCGGCTGATTTTCTTGCCCCAAGTCTCCTGGATACAGTTGCCAGATAGGCAAGCCATCCATTGGGCCATAATATTCGTGGTCAAAGTTGTCTTTCATCAGAGTGTCCTCCTCTAATGAGTTTGACGGAGCACGACATCCTTACGGATCACAATCTCCATATATCATTTCGACATCTGACCGAGGTATAAATCTCGGACTCTGTGCGGAATAGCAAAAGGGAGTCTGCGTTTCGTCCTGAGATGTATAACCGTCCTCGTTGAGATAGGACTTCCATTCTTCCTCCGTATCGGAGAAATCACCTTTATCGATGGTATGCACTTCTTGAGTCACTGGGTGAAGGAAACCTCCACTGTGGAAGAAGTCCCGAATGGGATGAAAACTTTCATCGTTCGCAGCCGTCTGAGTACAGGTTGAGGAAAAACCAAGACCTTTCTTTTTCTTATTGTCAATAGGGAAGACAAGCTGCTCCCATCCTGTTGTATTGGTACTCTCGACTGCTTTGATAGTATCTTTGTACGAGGAAATCGAAGTTCCCCCTTCAGATTGATTGTCCTTGTGTAGCGAAAATGTTTGGAACTGGGTTTCGATTACCCCCTTCGGTTCTACATAAGTGGATGACGATAAGTTGCTTACGAGCAAGGCCTGTTCTCCACAGACTATGACGAGTTGGTAGTTCTGGACAAACTTTACCTTTTGGTGGAGGGTCGAAGTGACCGCCCCAGCCTGATGTATCCAAGGTCTTCCTAATAAACAACTGTATGTTGCCCGGATGTTCATGACCTGGAAAGTGACTTGGAAAGTGTGAGGACCGATAGTTATGGGAAGGTCGACTTCACCGATAACCATTTTTCTAGATCCTTCAAATGCTTTGACGACGACCTCGCTGGTTCTCATCGGAGGTCCTTTGAATGATAATTGCATCAAAGTGGATTTCGGCATAACATTCAGGGCTGACCCTGTGTCTACCAGTATGCTGGCTAAAGCATCGTCCTGGTAGTTGACTGTTATGTTAAGCGCCATGTTATGACGGCGACCTTCTTTGGGTAATTCCTCATCATTAAATCCCAAGTTATTGCATGAAGTGATGTTAGAGACAATGCTATCGAACTGTCTGATTGTTACATCCTGTTCCACAAAGGCTTGCTCCAAGACCTTCTGTAGAGCTTCCCTGTGCGCTTCTGAACTGAGTAACAGTGATAATACCGAGATCTTTGAAGGAGTTTGCAACAGTTGATCAACAATGTTGTATTCAATCTTTTGGATGAGCTTTAGCATCTTGTCATCGTTTTTTGAAAGGTCAGGATTACTGGATTGACCGACTGGTGGATTGGGAACTTTCGTATGAGGTTCCTTTTCTCTGCTGGGTTCTCCAACTCCTCTGTTGAAGATTCTACCACTCCGTGTTACTCAACTGATGTCTGCAATATTCACGACGGAGGTTAACAGAATTTCCTTTCCATTCTCGATTGTTGTTGCACCGTACTTGTAAGGGATAACCTTAGTTGATTCATACGGTAATGGCCTCGGTAGATAGATGACTTGGGAACCTTCTGATTTTTTTGACCATGGTACGTAATTTCGATCCGTTCCCGGTTGGGAACTCTCGATTCGTCAAGTAGAGGGATGATGGCACAAACATCCCTAGCCCTCTGATGATCAGAGATTATGAAAACGTCCTCAATTTGATCAGCGAGGTAGTTGACTAATTCAGAACTTGACCATGGTTGAATCTCTTTGCGGTCCAACTGACTTTGAAGGGTTGTTCGCACGAAGTAGCATCCTTGATTATCCATTGAGCAAACTCCACACCGCTCATAGTTGTGTAGTGGCACCTGGCCACGCCCGCTTTGAATATAGTGTAACCTTACGAGGTATGTTTCCATCGACCGAACATCCTGACTTTGATATCTAGTAGGATTCCCGTTAGTGATACTAATTTGCTGGGTGTCTTCATCCATATGGATTGGAAGCCACCAGTGGTTCAACAAGTGCTGAAGTATTTCCTGGACAAGGGCACAACCTTGATCATTTTTGCAACCCGTTTTATAGCTCTGATAATCACGTGAAGTGAGAAAACCGAGTTGGACCTGCCTAGCATGTAACTCCACCAGGCTGGTATTCATCAAGCGAATATCGAAGATTTGAATCATGTTGATTTGATAATGATTCCTATCACGGTAGTCTTGGATCCATCCAAGATCCATCTGACGCTGGAGGGACTCTTGTACAAAAGAGCATCCCTGTTTGTTTACCGAGCAAGTCAGACAGGAATAATACTCATGCCACGGCAGATTATGATACTGGCTTTGCCGTGAGTGCATTACCACCAAGTTGACATTCATCGCACGGATGTCGTGGTTTTGAATGATGTTGGAATTCGTATGAACCATGTTAACTCCACGAACTCGGTGCTCTTGGATCCACCCGAGATCCATCTGTTCTTGTAGAGCTGATTGCACCACAGAACATCCTTGATTATTTTTAGAGCAGATATCACACTGGTGATAATTATGAGGTGGCACATGGCCATATCCACTCTGTCTACAATGCATCTTAACCAAGTTGGCCCTTAGTAAGAGTACATCGTGAACTTGATAGATGTTGCTAGACTCTCCCTCTATCAAATTAACTGCAGCTTTCTCGTGTTGAGGCAGCGGGTTTGTGAGGACATTCAGATTCGTATCTTTGAAAGATAAGACCCCGCTCCTAACAAGCTTTTGCACGTAGGATTTAAAACTGAGACAGTTCTCTATGTTATGCCCTGGCCCCCCTTGATGGTAAGGGAAAGTCTGATCCACCTTAAACTAAAAAGGCGGATTTTCCGGTACTATAAGAGGAGACTTAGTCTGGACGTGCCCTTTGGCCAGCAGTAACGGAAATAGTTCTGCATACGATATGGGTATAGGATCAAATCCTGGTGGCCGTGTTGTATGGTTATTGTTGTATTGAGGACAAGCCTGTTGAAGAGGCTGTTGTGTCCTTTGCTGATATTGCTGCGAATGCGGTTGGCTTTGAGCAACCTGAGGTTGATACGTAGAAACAGGCGCAGGGTTGATAGCAGGAGTTACAGCTGCTACTGGTTGGTACCGTCGCCTTTGCTTTCTGAGAGAGATATTCCCAATATCTTGCTCTTTTTTCTTAGGGAGAGCACTACCGTATCGTTTTGTATTGCTGGATGATCCAGCGTCTTTGACTAGACATCCTTCTCGAATGGCTTCCTCGAGACGTACTCCCATACCAATCATTTCGGTGAAGTCGCTGGGCGCACTGGCAACCATTCTGTCGTAGTAAAACGAGCTCAAGGTCTTTAAAAAAATCTTTGTCATCTCTTTTTCCTCAAGAGGTGGACAAATTTTAGCGGCAATTTCACGCCATCTCTGAGCGTACTCTTTAAAGGTCTCCTTGTCCTTTTGCAACATTGATCTGAGTTGATCTCTGTCTGGTGCCATGTCCAAATTGTATTTATATTGTTGAACGAAGGCAGCGCTAAGATCTCTAAAAGTGCTAATCTCAGTGCGGTTTAATCCCATGTACCATTTGAGTGCGGTGCTGGTTAAACTATCTTGGAAGTAATGAATCAGCAGATCCTGGTTCTTCGTCTGAGCTGAAATTCGTCGAGCATACATCACCAAATGGCTTTGAGGGCAAGAGTTACCCTTGTACTTTTCAAAATCGGGCACTTAAAACTTGTGCGGAACTTTCACATTGGGGACCAAGCAGAGATCTGCGGCGTCCTTTTCAAATAAATCCTGACCGCGAATAGCTTGTAGTTCCTTATGCATTTCTAGGAATTGCTCCTGGAATTCATCCATTCTGTCAAACATAGTTTCCTTTCTACCAGAAGGTATCTTTGGAATCTGTCCTTCCGGGACAGTGTGCACCACAGGGGGTGGTACCGTTACTACGGCAGTGAATCTTGGTGTTTCCAGAAGTTTGTAACCTTCAGGAGTTGTTGGTATGCCCCTGGCAGCTTCGCTTTCCCGAAGTTTGTAACCTTCAGGCTCAGCGGCTCCTGCTGAAGTTTTCGGATCTCCAGTGATCAGCGGAATATATCCTTCCGGGATATAGTTGGGTGGCATGCCCCAAGGACGATGTTTCGGCATTCTGTACCTAGGATCAAACTTCTCCACTATCGGCGTTGAGGTGATCTCTGAGATCATAGTTATTTGTAGCTAAGCTTCTGCCCTGGCTTGCATGTCGTTACGAAGCTTTCTCATATCCTCTCTCAAAGCGTCGATCTCTTCTTTCAACTCTATGTTTTCTTCCTTGAGATCATCCATCTTTTTCTGACGATTGGCCCGAGTATTGTACGAATGAGACAGTTTGACTCTAGAACCGAGACACAAACGTGAGATTCGTAGGTAAGAAGAATGTGTTACGTGAAAATGATGAATGCAATGATTATATTAATTATTTTTTGGGTTAATCAAAATAAACTTCGACAATTAGATTTCAAATATCAAACAGTGGGGAAACCCTGTTTTATTGAATTCAAAGATTGCAGAAATGAAAATAGAGTAAATTACAAGGTGCGGAAACAGAAACCTAAGCTAATGGGTCCCGAGTCCTCTCTGAGGAGAACTCGGGTGCTGATTCTGGTACTTTCCTTTTCTTGGACCGGGGCTCTTGGGCTGTTGTCGGGTTGTCATTCCTTTGCCAAGTGAAAGGAGCGAGCAAATTCCTTTGGTCATCCTGATCTTCTACAGCATGTTGCTCCAAAATCTCAATTAGAGCATCCTTATCTTTCAGCAGTTGTTGTATTTTGGTACACTCCACATTGAGAATGCGGTACTTATTCTTCCAAGACCTCCTCTCCTGTTGAACTTTGTTGAGAGTAACCTGAAGTTTTTCCGTTTTAGTCATGAAGTACATGAAAGATTCCCTTGGCGGAAGAACTTCGTGATGAGGATAAGGCATCTTTAGCTTGAGAGCTCTAGTTTGTACCCAGTGGAGATAAGGCTCCACCGAGACACAGTCAGGTTTTCCTAGAGACTCTCGTCCTTTCTTATGAACATGTTTCCAAGCGTGCACTATTTCCGTCTTTAGTGCCCTGTCATATTCTCCTTCCTTGAAGAAAAGACCTTCCAGATGAGCATTACGCGGGACATGCCTCATCGGGTATCCAAATTGACGACGAACTAAAACTGGATGGTAATTGATTCCTCCCTTAGTTCCTATGAGGGGTACGTTGGGGAAGTTTCCACAATAGTCAATGATCCTGACCCCGTCATAAATCCTATTGCACCAATCAATGTCAGAGTTGGTAAGAGACATGATTTTTTGCGACCAACGTAAGGCACTCTTATGATCCCAAAAAGCGGCAGACTTAGGCAAATGGGAGATAAACCATTTGTATAGCAGGGGCACACAACACGTGATCTCCCCTCTGCTGTACAAATTCCCTAAGTGTACAGAATGATATGCATCTGCGAGCAACTTTGGTACGTCGTTTCCAATGAGAAAAACCTTAATGGCGTTGATATCGACGAAGTTATCAATGTTGGGAAACAGAAATAACCCGTAGGTGAGTAAAACAAAGATGCTTTCAAAAGCAATTATGTTCCCTATACTAGCAAAGTACAGAGCCTTCTTTACCAGAAACTTGGCTGGTAAACCTGGGAGCCCACCTTTAGTGGTCATGTGAGTCCTGACTTCTGACTCATCCAAATAGATTGCTCTTGCAATGGTTTGATCTTTTGGAATTTCTTCCAGTCCAGAAAAAGGGGCTCGATCAGTAATATATAAATCAGTCAGATGAGAATACTCCTCCAGTGTTGGTGCGAGCTGGTAATTCGGGAATGTGAAACAGTGATAGATCGGATCGTAAAACTGAATGAGTGCCTCCAGGATTCCCTCAATTACGTCGACCCTTAACAGAGGTAGCAGACCTCCGTACTTGGCTCTGAACGTGTCAGGGTTAGTGATCATCCTTGTTAATCCTCTCAAATCCTCTATTTTTAGAACCTCGAAGGTATACTTGTGAGTTTTCCTTCTACCAAAATCCATGGGCGCGATCTTTTTTTCTCTGACATTTGTAATCATTGTCTTAGTTTAATTTGAAAAAGAGAGACTAGAAGAGAAGATTTTCTTTGTTTAATGTTTTTAAAATGAATGCATGAATGCAACATACAAAAACATAGAAAAAACATGGGGTCAAAGGGTCGGTGTCATGAAGTCAAGGCTCTACCCGCCCCCCAAAGGTTTATACTAGTGACTTTTGTACCTGTCTCTCAAAATCATTAATTCTTGTCGAGATCACATCAGCGGGCCGGGAACTGTGCTAGGTGATGTAATTCGAAGAATCTCAGAAGAGGGTAGTATTGCGTAACAACTATTTTCGATAGCTTCCGCACTACTGAAAGAGGTTTTTCCTAGGTGTATACTCAATCTTTCCACATGCGGCATCACACGCATTCCCATTAGCATAAAAATAAACACATATATCAATTAGGAAAAGCAGTATATATATTTGTCCTAATGTTATAGACTTTTTAAGAGTTATGAATCCTATGATCCTAACAGAAAATGGCTCCCCGGCGGAGGCGCCATTCTGTGGTACCTTCCCAACTTTAAAGGTTTTGACTTAAGATCCTAGTGAAGCCCAATCCTAGCAATAACATTGGTCCCCCGTGACATCACCATGCCTGTGACACCTTGAATTCAAGATTTTCATCCCTTGGGGGAACAAGAAAGAATGTCTCCCACTGTGGTCGCCATTTTTCTGTAGCGCGATTTTTGTGGTTTCGAAGCACTGTCGCTTGGGTACTACATTTCGATTCATTTTTTATCCTATTAAAGTTGATGAAGGAAGGGAAATAGATGTCTCCAATTAACCCTGCTTGCAAACTGAGGTTAAACAGTCAAAATTGTTGATTTACAGATGCTATCAAAATAGGGGGTTCTCCCTTTGGGTTATTTTGCTGAAAACAGTGTCGGGGTTATGGGTAGGATGTTGGGCCTGATGCTTTTCGGTTGATGTATGGGATTTTGGGTTTTTGATTAGTGTGCTCGCTAAGATTTTTTAATCTTATGCCTACGTATTCCCGGGATAGGGAAATCAGAGCGATCGTAGTTCCTCCTAATCTATTGGAGGAAATGGTGTTTTGGTGTCTTGTTCAAAGCCCAAGACGTGAAGCTAAAAGTGGTTTGTATCATGTTCGAAGCCCAAAATGTGAAGCTAAAAATGATTTGTATCTTGTTCGAAGCCCAAGATGTGAAGCTGAAGGTTCCTAATTGAGAGGGAATTTGTTATATCTAAGGAGGAGTTGTTGATGTTTGTATGTTGTGAGCAAGGCATGACTTTGATGCTAAAAGGTTGATTGACTCAACCGGGGTTTTCTTTATACAAAGCCTAAGAGGAGGCTAAAAGGTTAACTTTTCCGGAGAAAATGTTCTTTCTGTCTTGTACAAAGCCCAAGATTGAGGCTAAAAGGGTCTGACTCAACAAGAGAGTCTTTTTGTGTGTCTTGTACGAAGCCCAAGACGGAAGCTAAAGGGTTTAACTCAACAAGAAAATCTTTTATACTCAACAAGAGAGTGACTTGGTGTCCCGTATGAAGCCCGAGACGGGGGCTAAAAGTTGTTTGACTCAACAAGAGAGTCTTTTATACTCAACAAGAGAGTGTTTTGGTATCTCGTACGAAGCCGAAGATGGAGGCTAAAGGATGGGTGACTCAACAAGAGAGTCTTTTACACTCAACAAGAGAGTGTTTTTGTATCTCGTACGAAGCCCGAGATGGAGGCTAAAGGACTGATTCAACAAGAAAATTTTTTATACTCAACAAGAGAGTGAAAAGGTTAGCTCCACTGGGGAGGATCATTGTACAAAGCCCAAGAGGAGGCTAGGGTGCTGGTGACTGTTTCAGTAGAGTGACAGGTCCAGTATGTTGGATAAAAGAGAAAATCAGTTCTTATATGGGTAATGTTGCACTTATGGATTTGATCAGAGGATCAGGGTTATCTCCTGTTCTTTAAGGAAATGGGAAATCCAAAGGGTATTGAGACTGTCCAAGTCTACGAGTTTTATCTTTTGTACTATGCTTAAGAGAAGTTAAGAGACAGTACATTTGCGGTTGAAAGATCTAGACTCTTTGAAAGATTGTTCTATTAAGATGATTAATTTCTATTCCTATACCTCTAAGAGGTCGTCGGGACAATTTGTACGAAGCCCAAGAGGAGGCTGGAAACTTTTAAGAAGCCGAGGGACAATTTGTACGAAGCCCAAGAGGAGGCTATCTTCCCGGAGGAAGAATCATTATACGAAGCCTAAGAGGAGGCTGTGAAAACTTCTAAGAAGCCGACGGGTCCTTGTACAACGCCCAAGAGGAGGCGGGGATGCTTTTAGGAAGCCTTTGGGTCCTTGCACTAAGCCCAAGAGGAGGCTGATGAACAGTTCCAGAAGGGGTTTCACTTGGAACATTGGACTTCTGTATATGAACTGTTCAAGGGGGGAGATTTCTTAGATCTAGTTATCTAAAACTTTTGTAAGGAGATGAGGTTTTGTCTAGTTCTAGACGTAGTTGTCGGGTAAACTCTAAATATCTATACTAGTATTACACAGTTGATATGAGTTTATGAAAGAAGACTTACAATGAAACAGCCCCACAGTACAATTATATACATATGAAAGCGGTAAATGAAAGCGGGTAAACACTTACTCGGTTGTAGAGCTTTCATGATGTATTGTTACTTGTTCAACAAAGAAAGGTTGAAAATAGTATATTACAAAATCAAAGGAGAAAGTGCTTTGAAAGGAAAATTGGGGCTTACAGCTCAAGGAGAGGCCCAGGGTTTTATCAGTGATCACACTGTCGTTTTGTACAGGGACTTATACAAGTGACTGAGGCCAAAGAAAGGTTTTCTGTACAAAGGGGATGGGTCTTATACTCTCTCAAGAGGCCCAAGATTATTGAAAGTGAACAAAGATGGGTCTTATAGCTCAAGGAGAAGCCCAATGGTTAATTTAAAAAGGGCGACGATTGCGCCGAGGTTTTTGAAAATACATTGGGACTTATACAATGACTGAGGCCCGACAAGGTTTTGGTTTCAAAAAGGGATTGGTCCTTACACTCTATTAGAGGCCCAAAGAAGTTTTGTACAAGAGATGAGACTTACAACTCAAGGAGAGGCCCAAGGTTTGTCTTATACGGGCGATAATCGCGCCGAACTTTTGAAATACAACGAGACTTATACAACAAGTGAGGCCCAAAATCGTTGGTATCTACAAAGGATTTGGTCTTACACTCTATTAGAGGCCCATAGGTGTTTGAAAATGATTTGTGAGGGTGAAAATCAAAGAAACTCTAATTTTGTCTTCTTTAAAAGTAAATATTTAAAGAAAATCAAATAAAAATGATAAAAATACCAAATAAATTTGAATGAACCACTTGTGATTTTTGTTTTTGGTTTGAAAAATGAGGTATTAATCACAAGACGATTTAGAACTCATTTGGTTTTGATTTTCAAAGTAAATATTCACTTTTAAGTGTTTAAAAATAATTAAAAAAGGAATTTATTCACAAAAATACTAATTATATTAAATAACTAATATAAGCTTAATTTTTTTATTGAATAAAATATTTTAACATTTTTGTGATTTTTTGCAAAAAGACCCAATAAAAAATAATTAAAATTGAAATAGTTATTAATTTTCCAATTAATTAACAAAACATGAAAATATGGGGAAAAATAGCAAAATATGAAAAAAAAAAAACACAAAATGGCATGGGTGGGGTTTGAACCCACGACCTCAAGGTTATAGGGCGCGCGCCTTACCACTGGGGTGGTGATACATCCGTTGATTAAAACAAACCAACAAATATACAAGGTTTGCCTTGTTTTCTAGGTCTGGATAAGGCAAGGCAAGACAAGTTTTGGCAAGAAACGGGAAGGTCCATAACTTTCTCATTTCTCCATGGTTGGGGACAAAATTTATATGCATCTGGCCTAGAATTTCACAAAGAATCCAATGGTGGTGGAATTTTTTCCAGATCATGCTCCCTCCTCAAAATCCGATAGTGGTTTTGAAATAGGCCTATAATTGCATTTTCTATTCTACACTTTGGTATAGGCATGAATTACATGATGAATTGGCTCAAACACAACATATATAAGATATGCATAATCAGTGGACCTCAAAGCAATGCATATTTTGAGAAGTTCAAGTCATGATGCTCACCTCCTTTTGAGCTTTTGGAGTTTTCTGTGCAATTTGCCAAGCCACTTATTCCAGAAATGATTTGATGCTTTGGACACCCTCAAATGATCCCTTAGAAGCTTTTATGATGAGTGGAATCAGTTGGAACCTGCAAAAACACAAACTGGCCCTTTCTTGCAAAAGGGGGTTAAAATGGCCAAAATAGCAACTCCCTCAAATGGTGTTCCAGATGGGGGTGTCATACCCCAAATTTTGACCACTAAGATTTCCCATCATTGTGCAAATCATCAGCACAATAGGGATATACCTTTGTACCTCATTAGTCTCCCCAAAGGTGGGTGAGCATTCACTACAAACAGGATTTAGGGTTTCAAGCCCTCGCAGAGCTCTTAGACAAAGGATCAATCAAGGAATGACATGATCTTCAACTTGTCTAGCCTCTCAAATATCCACAATGGATCAAGAGGACTCCCACTTCAAGGATTAAGCACAAGTTTGCTCCCTTCTAGGTGGATCAAGCCTCAGGATCGCCAGTGTCACCAAATTAGGGTTTGGTCGACTGGGCCTCCAGATGGAAATTTTCCTCTGGGCATGAGCCAATGCTTCAAAGCATAACCTAAAATGCTCCATGAAACATCATAAACCCCATCATCAAGTCAATTTAGCCTCAGGGGATGCATACATCAAAAATCAGGAATTAGGGTTTCTTGACCTAATTCACCCCTAAGTTGACTTTTGGCACAAATCATGAGCCAAGACCTCAAGACATGATTTGAGGGTCTCCAACATACCACGTTGATCCATTTGCAACAATGGATTGACCCAAGAAGCTTGAGCAGCATGTTTCAATTTCATCTGAACCACTGTTGGGTTTCGCGGGAAAAGTCAACTGTAACTTTGACTTTTGACCAGGACATGCTCCCAAGCCGTGGGACACGATTAAATACACCTTACAACACCCATGGAACATGTCCATCAATTTTGATTTAGGTCAAGGACATGATTTCCTGAAGAATCGCACAGTTTGGAATTCATCTGATAAAAAGTCAACTGTGCACAAAAGTCAAACTTTGACTTTTTGAGATTTTTCATAAAAATGGTTTTTTAACCCTAAAATGATGTTAATGTGTGATTGGAATCATCATTCATCAAGAAAAATCAAAGAAAGTGGGATAACTTGTAAAAGGGGTAACCATAAAAACTTAGAAAATTTTCTAAGTTATGAAAAAAAGTGGCAAGGGTACCAACTTTGGAGGATCATAACTCCTAAACCACAAAGCCATTTTTCTCCATCCAAAGCTTGATTTGTATCCCTCATTACCCTCTACAAAAACTTCAACTAGACCTAAGTCCAATTCATTAAGGATTTTGAGTTATGCTTGGATCAAAATGGCTTAAAAATTTTAAATTGACATTTTTCAGCACAATGTCCCAACTTCAAGGCTGTTTTTCTCCATGATCCAAGTTGAACCAGGTCTAATGTTAAACATCAAAGTTGAAGTACGTCATCTAAGCTTTCCGAAAAGTCCTAGAACGTCCATGTAGCATACTCGAGCAAGAAGTTATGGATCTTACAAAAGGTCTTGCTGAAGCTGAATTTTACAAGGCAGATTTGCACATTTTTTGGGCCACACGAATTTTCAAGCCTTGTCATCAGTTTGGACACATCTAAGGATCAAATCCAAGTGGGATTATCTGATCCATGAACCTCCCAAGTCCAAGGAACAAAGAAACGCATGTCAAAGCCTAGAAATCCCTAAAAGAGGGACAAAACTCCAATTTTGGTTTGGAGCATTTAATGGATGCTTAGAGGTAGCATGTACTAAGCCATTCTCATCTGAAATTAGTCAAGACTTATCCAAGACCAAGGGAACCAGCAGCCTGTGCCCTAACCTCTAGTCAATGGCTAGAGGAGACTTGCATTTCCATTGGCCAACATGGAACAAACACCTGCTGCAGCCACCATTCACTGTGGATCCTAAAACAAACTTGCTCTACTATAAATAGAGCTCATTTGTGCTAAGTTTGAATACACCAAAGCCATCAAACAGATGCTTTCCTCAAATTCTCTCTTTCACTCCAAAATGCCTTCATTAGTAAGGAAATTCTGAGTTTTTGAGTTAGAGAGCAATTCCACTTAAACTAATCACACACACACCTCATATATATCATATGTAAGCTGTGCAAACCATCAAAAGTGATCTGTAATCACAACATCACAAAGTCACCTCTCAAAACCTCAAAATGACACTTTTTTGCATTTTTCAAGCCATGTCTTGATTTAGTCACTTTCCAAACCAGATAAAACCTCAAACACACTCTAAATATCATCCTTGAACTATCCCAAATGGTGCCAACATCTGGAACACCATTTGAGAGAGTTGGCATTTTGGCCGTTTTTGACCATTTCGCGAGAAAGTGCACAAACTTGCTCCAGAGGTTTCCAGCCAATTCCAACCATCCTAAAAGTTTCTAAGAGGTCATTTGAGGTTGTCCAAAGCATCAAATCATTTCTGGAACAAAGCACTTGGAAGGTTGCCCAAAATCTCCAAAAAAGAGGTAAAATCCACAACTTGAATTCTTTGAATCATGTTTTCCTTTGTTGTCCACATACATGCATCATATTGAACAATTCTTGAGGTAAATATGTAGTCCTTAATGTGTATGTTGTGATCCTCCCACTGTTTGCATTTTGACATGTTTTTATGTGGAATTTTGGTTGTTTTGAAACCATGTTCAGTTCTGTCTTTTCTTCATTGGTGTGTTCTATACATTAAGTTTTAGTTTGCATGAGTAACACCATTGGATTCCTTGCGAAAAATCGGTCAAGATAGGTTTTTACGGATTTCATTTCCGATGAAAATTGAGAGAGTTACGCGCGTTGGAAATTTTACGCGAAACAGCGTCGAATTAACGATAACGGTTCTGTTTTTTCGCTTTGTACAGTGAGTTTCCGAGTGCGTGAATAATACCATTGGATTCCTTGCGAAAAATCGGTCAAGATAGGTTTTTACGGATTTCAATTCCGATGAAAATTGAGAGAGTTACGCGCGTTGAAAATTTTACGCGAAACGGCGTCGAATTAACGATAGCGGTTCTGTTTTTTTCGCTTTGTACAGTAAGTTTCCAAGTGCGTGAATAATACCATTGGATTCCTTGCGAAAAATCAGTCAAGATAGCTTTTTACGGATTTCAATTCCGATGAAAATTGAGAGAGTTACGCGCGTTGGAAATTTTACGCGAAACGGCGTCGAAAACAATGTTAGCAGTTTTTGTTTTTTAATTTCTGCGTTTTATACGTCGATTTTCCGCGTGCGTGAGTAATACCATCGAATTCCTTGCAAAAAATCGGTCAGGTAGGTACTTCCGGATTTTGATTCCGATAAAAATCGAGAGAGTTACGCGTGTTGGAAATTCGGCGCGGAACGGTATTTTCAAAACGATAGCAGTTTTTTCTGCGTTTTGTGCGTCGATTTTCCGTGCGCGTGAGTAATATCATCGGATTCCTTGCGAAAAATCGGTCAGGCAGGTATTTCCGGATTTTGATTCCGATAAAAATTGAGAGAGTTATGAGTGTTTGAAATTTGATAAAAACGTGTTGAAAATTAAAGTTTCGGTACTCGTTTTTACCCCAAAAAATGTCGAAAATGATATTTTGATATCTTTTCTCTTTTTCTTACTTTTTATTTTCAAAACTCAACCAATTTTTTTCACATAGCAAAAAATCATCATTTTCCAATTCGTACCCCATAATATTTTAATCCAAAAAAATAAAAAAAAAGTATTATTTTTAATATATTTAAAAATAGTGTTATAAATTGTTTTAAATGCTTTTAAAATGATTTCTTTTTTTTTTCTTGATTTTTAAAACCAAAATGATTTTAAATATTTATGTTGATAAAATATTTTTTTTTCATAAACTTTAATCATTATTTAATGATTTTATTTGATATTTTTATCATTTTTTACTTAATTTTTCTTGAAAAAATGTCTAAAAAATGAAATTGGGGTTTTCTTTGATTTTCACCCTAACAAATCTTTTTTAAACACTTGGGCCTCTAATAGAGTGTAAGACCCAATCCTTTTTTGACCAAATCATTTTTGGGCCTCATTCATTATATAAGTCCCGCTACCGTAAAAAACAAACGGCGCGATCGTCGCCTTTTTAAGAAATAACTTTGGGCCTCTCCTCGAGCTATAAGACCCATTCAAAACTTTTGGGCCTCTATTAGAGTGTAAGACCCAATCCCCTTTTAACCAAAACAATTTTGGGCCTCTATTAGAGTGTAAGACTCAACCCTTTTTTAACGAAACAATTTTTGGGCCTCAGCTATTGTATAAGTCCCGATACGTTAAAAATCTCGGCGCGATCGCCATTTTCAAACTAAAAATATTTTGGGTCTCTCCCTGAGTTGTAAGCCCCATATTTTGTACAAAAATACACTTTGGGCCTCTAATAGAGTGTAAGACCCAACCCCTCTTTTTTATATTTTCTTATTATTTTTTAATAATTTGGAAAATTAATAACCCCTTCAATTTTGATTATTTTTTATTGGTTCTTTTTCTGAAAAATCACAAAAATAGTAAAATATTTTATTCTACAAAAAAATCAAATTTATATTATTTATTTAATATAGTTGATATTTTTGTGAATAAATTCATTTTTAATTGTTTTTAAGCATTTTAAAAGTGAATATTCATCTTGAAAATAAAGACTATGGGCCTCCCCTCGTGTTGTAAGCCCCCATTTCTTTTCTTTAAACTCTTTGGGCCTCTAATAGAGTGTAAGACCCAACCCCTTTGTAAATACCAAAATTTTGGGCCTCAGTCACTTGTATAAGTCCCACAGTGTTTACAAAACCTCGGTGCGACCGTCACCCTTTTCAAAATCAACCATTGGGCCTACCCTCGAGTAGTAAGACCCATTTCTTTTCTCAAAACTCACTTGGGCCTCTTGAGAGAGTGTAAGACCCATCCCTTTGTACAGAAAATATTTTTGGGCCTCAGTCACTTGTATAAGTCCCTCTGTATAAATTCAACAGTGCGCTCACTGATAAAACCCCGGGCCTCTCCTTGAGCTGTAAGCCCCAAATCTTTCTTTTTCAATGCACTTTCTCCTTTGATTTTGAATATACTGTTGTTTTCAATCTTTCTTTGTTGAACAACTAACCAAACAGCATGGAAGCTCTACAACCGAGTAAGTGTTTACCTGCTTTCATTTACCGCTTTCATATGTATATAACTGTATTGTGGGGCTGTTTCACTGTAAGTCTCCTTTCACAAACTCATATATATATAACTGTATTGTGGGGCTGTTTCGCTGTAAGTCTTCTTTCATAAACTCATATCAACTGTGTAATAATAGTATAGATATTTAGAGTTTCCCCGGCAACTACGTCTAGAACTAGGTGACGCCGTTTCGTTTATTTGTAGAAATAGACAACTAGATCCCCAATAGGATCACCAGATACAGTCTTCTCTTCGGCTGTCCTCATTAGGAATTGTCAAGAAACTCTACTCCCCAAGATGAATGTCTTCTCCGTGAATGGCATCTTTGAGTTTCTTCCAAATTCTCGAACTTTCCTCACTTGACCTATTCCTTGTGAATAGCTTGCCTTGAATTTCTCGAGGTTTGGGGACCCACAGGCTTCCTAAAAGCATCGGCCTCCTCTTAGGCATTATACAAGGACCCACGGGCTTCTTAAAAGCAACCCCGCCTCCTCTTGGGCTTCGTACAAGGACCCTACGGCTTCTTAGAAGTATTCACAGCCTCCTCTTAGGCTTCGTATAATGATCTCTTCCTCCGGGAATGATAGCCTCCTATTGGGCTTAGTACAAGGACCCGTCGGCTTCTTAAAAGATTCCAGCCTCCTCTTGGGCTTCGTACAAATTGCCCCGACGACCTCCTAGAGGTATAGGAACAGAACCTAGTCATCCTCATAGAACAGTCCTGTCAAAGAGTCTACTACTGTTTCTCAAAGCATAATACAAAAGATAAAACGCTAGACACGGACAGTCTAACTTCCTTGAGTCTCAAAGACATTCTCAAGTGACCCCTTCGTTAAATAGGAAGGAAACCCGTAGACTCGGACAGTCTTAATACCCTTCGGATTTCCCGCTTCCTTAAAGAACAGGAATAACCCGGATCCTCAAATCAAATCCCTGAGTATAGTGTTGCTCCTATAAGAACTGATTTTCTCTTTTAAAATCAGTATATTGGATCTGTCACTCAATTGAAACAGTTACAATAGCCTCCATCTCGGGCTTCGTACGAGATACAAAGACTCTCTTGTTGAGTAAAACTTTTAGCCTCCATCTCGGGCTTCGTACGAGATACAAAAACACTCTCTTATTGAGTATAAAAGACTCTCTTGTTGAGTCAAACCTTTTAGCCTCTCTCTCGGGCTTTGTACGAGACACATAAGAGACTCCCTCGTTGAGTCAATCACCCCTTTCGCCTCCATCTCGGGCTTTATACGAGATACAAAAAGGTTCTTATTGAGCCAAACAAACAATCGCCTCCATCTCGGGCTTTGTACGAGATACAAAAAACACTCTCTTGTTGAGTATAAAGGATCCTCTTGTAGGATTAATCCCTTTTAGCCTCTCTCTCGGGCTTTATACAAGATACCAAAAGACTCCATCGTCGGGTCAAAACCTTTTCGCCTCTCTCTCGGGCTTTGTACGAGATACCAATAGCCTCCTCTTAGGCTTTGTATAAGAAAACCACTGGTTGATCCAATCAACCTTTTAGCATTAAAGTTGTGCCTCGTTCACAGTACACAAACATCAACAACTCCTTTCCCCTTCATCTAATCGCTGTAAGCGGCAAGCCTCTGGATCATCTACATTCATGCCAATGTCCCTTTTTTAGCATGAGAAATTCCTAAGGAAAGATAACATTGCTCTACACTGAGTTAAAGTCTTCTCCTTCAGGTTAAAATCCCCTTTAAAGGAAATTATGGCATTGCTAGGATCCGCGTATCCCGGTTAAAGTAATTCTCCTTTATAACCAGTCACCCAATAGTTGTGACAGACAAACCCTTCTTTAGAGATGACAAATTCTCTCTAAAGTCGAGGTCCTTCAGCTTCACGTCTTGGGCTTTGAACAAGACACAAATAGACTTTTCAGCTTCACGTCTTGGGCTTTAAACAAGACACAAATGGACTTTTCAGCTTCACATCTTGGACTTTGAACAAGATATAAATCACCTTTCGCTTCACGTCTTGGGCTTTGAACAAGACACCAAAACACCCATTTCCTCCCATAGAATAGGAGGAACTACGAACGATCTGATTTCCTTGTTTCGGTAAACGGGAATACGTAGGCATAAGATCGAAAGAAAAGATCTTAGCGAGCGCAATCAACAAAAAACCCAAATCCCATATCTCCATCAATCAAAAGCAGTAATTCAAAAGCATCAGTCCTAACATTCTAACCCTTGTTCCCCGCTAGAAAGTCCTAGAGAGAAAGAAAACCGTATTGGAGAAAATACAAATAACCAGTACAAAGGCCCCCCCACATTGATAGCATCCGTAACCTAACAGACCGCTGTTTAAACTCAGTATGCAAGCAGGGTTAATTGGAGACATCTATTTCCCTTCCTTATTCAACTCACAATAGGATAAAAAATGAATCGACCTGTAGTTTAAGCTCAACCGCAGATAGCGACCAGCGCTTAAGAACCGCGTCCAAAATCGCTCGCTACAGAAAAATGGCGCCCACCGTGGGGCTTAAAATTCTTTCTTAAACGTTTAAGGTGAAAACCTTGGACAAACCTTTTTTCTCTTCACTTGTGTGAATACCACAGATTGGGGCTTCCGCCGGGGAACCCATTTTCTGTCAGGAACATAGGATTCATAGCTTTAAAGGTCTAGGATGTTTAGGACAAATATATATACTGCTTTTCCTAATTGCTATACGTGTTTATTTTTCTGCTAATGGGAATGCGTGTGATGCCGCATGTGGTGAGAATGAGTATACACTTAAGATAAGTGATGGCGACGGGGTCGACCATCAACCTCAGTGGAGGCTGACCAACGCAACCCATTCACTCTTCTAGCCAATGGGTCGGTTGTTAAGTCTGAGAAGCTGAGGAGCCAAACCCTTTCGTAGTGCGGAAACTATCGGAAATAGTTGTTACGCGATACTACCCTCATTTGAGGCTGGTGATCTATTCTCGGTGAATGGCACTTACTCTAAGATTGCTCTACAACTCGCTGGCGATCCGCTTGTTGTTTTGCTTTCCTGGGAGGAGCTGATGATAATGAGTACAGGTACAAAAATCACCCTAGTATAAACCTTTGGGGATGGGTAGAGCCTTGACTTCATGACAATGACCCTATGACCCCATGTTTTTTCTATGTTTTTGTGTGCTGCATTTATGCATTCATTTAATAAAACATTAAAACATTCAAAAAACTTCTCTTCTAGTCTCTCTATTTTTCAAATTAAACTAAGACTATGATTGCAAATATCAGAGAAGAGGATTACGCTAATGGATTTCGGTAGAAGGAGAACTCATACGTACACCTTCAAGGTTCTAGAACTAGAGGATTTGAGAAGGTTAGCAAGGATGATCACTAACCCTGAGGCTTTTAGAGCCAAGCACGGAGGTCTGCTACCACTGTTAAGAGTCCATGTGATTGAGGGAATCATGGACGCGCTCGTTCAATTCTACGATCCTGTTTATCACAGTTTCACATTCCCGGATTACCAGCTAGCACCAACGCTGGAGGAGTATTCTCATCTGATTGATCTACATATCACCGATCGAGCTCCATTTTCTGGACTGGAAGAAATTCCAAAGAATCGGATCATTGCAAGAGTAATTTATTTGGACGAGTCTGAGGTCAAGACTCACATGACTACTAAGGGTGGCATCCAAGGTTTGCCAGCCCAGTTCTTGACAAAGAAAGCCCTGTACTTCGCCAGTATAGGGAACATCACTGCTTTTGAAAGCATCTTTGTCTTGCTCACCTACGGGTTATTTTTGTTTCCCAACATCAATAACTTCGTCGATATCAACGCCATTAAGGTTTTTCTCATTGGAAACCCTGTGCCGACTTTGCTCGCAGATGCGTATCATTCTGTACACTTGGGAAATTTGTACAGCGGAGGGGAGATCACATGCTGTGTACCTCTGCTTTATAAATGGTTTATCTCCCACTTGCCCAAGTCTGCTGTTTTTTGGGATTGCAGGAGTGCCTTACGTTGGTCGCAGAAGATCATGTCTCTTACCAACTCTGATATAAATTGGTGTAAAAGGATCTATGATGGAATCAGAATCATTGATCGTTGTGGAAACTTCCCCAATGTACCCCTCATAGGAACTAAGGGAGGAATCAACTACCATCCGGTATTGGTTCTTCGTCAATTTGGATACCCGATGAGACACATCCCACTGGGTGTTCATCTGGAAGGTCTTTTCTTCAAGGATGGAGAAAACGACAGAGCACTAAAGATGGAAATAGTGCACGCTTGGAAACACGTTCATAAGAAAGGACGAGAGTCTCTGGGAAAACCAAACTGTGTCTCGGTGGAGCCTTATCTCCATTGGGTACAAACTAGAGCTCTCAAGCTAAAGATGCCTTATCCTCGTTACGAAATTCTTCCGCCAAGGGAATCTGTCATGTACTTCATGACGGAAACTGAAAAGCTTCAGGTTACTCTGAACAAAGTTCAACGGGAGAGGAGGTCTTGGAAGAACAAGTACCGCACCCTCGACGTAGAGTGCATCAAAATACAGCAATTACTGAAAGAGAAAGATGCTCTGATTGAAATTTTGGAGCAACATGCTGTAGAAAATCAAGACGACCAAAGGAATTTGCTCACTCCTTTCACTTGGCAAAGGAATGACAACCCGACAACGGCCCAAGAGCCCCGGTCAAAGAAAAGGAAGATATCAGAATCAGCACCCGGTTTCTCCTCAGAGAGGACTCGGGACCCATTAGCTTAGGTTTCTGTTTCCGCACCTTGTAATCTACTGTATTTCCATTTCTGTAATCCTTTGGAATTCAATAAAAAGGGGTTTCCCCACCGTTTGATATTTGCAATCTAATTGTCGAAGTTTATTTTGATTAAACCAAAAAACAATTAATATAATCATTGCATTCATCGTCGCGTATTCTTCTTCCCTGCGAATCTCATGTTTGTGTCTCGATTCTAGAATCAAACTGTCTCATTCGTATAATACTCGGGCCAATCGTCAGAAAAAGATGGATGATCTTGAGGAAGAAAATAGAGAGTTGAAAGAAGAGATCGACACTCTGAGAGAGGATATGAGAAAGCTTTGTAACGACATGCAAGCCATGGCAGAAGCTCAGCTACAAAGAACTGTGATCTCAGAGATCACCTCAATTCCCATAGTGGAGAAGAATGATCCTAGGTATCAGATGCCGAAAGATCGTCCATGGGGCATGCCTGTCAACTATATCCCGGAAGGATATGTTTCGCCGATCACTGAAGATCAGGGAATCTCAACAGAAGCCGCTGGGCCTGAAGGTTACAAACTTCGGGAAAGCGAAGATGCCAGGGGCATACTGAAGACTCCTGAAGGTTACAAACTTCGGGAAGCGCCAAGACTTACTGCTGTAGTCACGGTACCACCCCCTGTGGTGCACACTGTCCCGGAAGGACAGATTCCACATACACCTTCTGGTAAGAAGGAAACTATGTTTGACAGAATGGAGGAATTCCAGGAACAGTTCTTGGAAATGCAGAAAGAGCTGCAAGCCATTCGCGGTCAGGATTTATTCGGAAAGGACGCCGCAGACCTCTGCTTGGTCCCCAATGTGAAAGTCCCGCACAAATTTCAAGTGCCCGACTTTGAAAAGTACAAGGGTAACTCTTGCCCTCAAAGCCATCTGGTGATGTACGCTCGACGGATGTCAGCTCAGACGAAGAATCAGGACCTACTGATTCACTACTTTCAGGATAGTTTAACCGGTGCCGCACTCAAATGGTACATGGGTTTAAACCGTGCTACAATCAGCACTTTCAGAGATCTTGGTACTGCCTTCGTCCAACAATACAAATACAATTTGGACATGGCACCCGATAGAGATCAACTCAGATCGATGTCGCAAAAGGACAAGGAAACCTTTAAGGAGTATGCTCAAAGGTGGCGTGAAATTGCCGCTCAAATTTGTCCGCCTCTTGAGGAAAAAGAGATGACAAAGATTTTCTTAAAGACCTTAAGCTCATTTTACTATGACCGAATGGTTGCCAGTGCGCCCAGTGATTTCACCGAGATGGTCGGCATGGGCGTACGTCTTGAGGAAGCCGTCCGAGAAGGACGTTTGGTAAAAGACACTGGATCGACGAGCGGTACTAAAAAATATGGTAGTTCTCTCCCTAAGAAAAAAGAGCAAGATATTGGGAATATCTCTCTCGGAAAGCAAAGGCGACATTATCAGCCGGTAGCAGCTGTGACTCCTGCTACCAGCCCTGCGCCTATTCCTATGTATCAACCTCAGGTTGCGCAGAGCCAACCTGATCAGCAAAGGACACAACAGCCTCTTCAGCAGGCTTGTCCTCCATACAATAACAACCGTACAACACGACCATCAGGGTTTGATCCTATACCCATGTTGTACGCAGAATTATTTCCGTTACTACTGGCTAAGGGGCACATCCAGACTAAGTCTCCTCTTACCGTACCGGAAAATCTGCCTTTTTGGTTTAAGGTGGATCAGACATGCCCTTATCATCAAGGAGGATCAGGGCATAACATAGAGAATTGTCTCAATTTCAAGTTCGACGTACAAAAGCTTGTTAGGAGCGGGCTTTTATCTTTCAAAGATACGAATCCCAATGTTCTCACGAACCCGCTGCCTCGACATGAGAAAGCTGCAGTCAATCTGATTGAGAAAGAGACTAACAATGTCTATCAAATTCATGATGTACTCTTATTAAAGACCAACCTGGTCAAGATGCATTATAGACAGAGTGGATATGGCCATGTGCCACCTCATAATTATCACCAGTGTGATATCTGCTCTAAAGACAACCAAGGATGTTCGGTAGTGCAATCAGCTCTACAGGTACAGATGGATATCAGATGGATCCAAGAGCACTGAGTTCGTGGAGTTAACATGGTTTACACGAATTCTAACGTCATTCAGAACCACGGCATCCGTGCAATGAATGTCAACTTGGTGGCGATGCACTCAAGGCAAAGCCAATATCATAATCTGCCACGGCACGATTACAGTTCCTGTCTGATTTGCTCGGTAAACAAACAGGGATGCTCTTTCATACAAGAGGCCCTCCAGCGTCAGATGGATCTTGGATGGATCCAAGACTACCATGATAGGAACCCTTATCAGATCAATATGGTTCAGATCTTCGATATTCGCGTGATGAATACCAACCTGGTAGAGTTACATGCTGAGCAGGTCTGACTCGGATTCTTAATATCACATGACTATCAAAACTGTAAAGCAGGTTGCGAAAAAGATCGAGGTTGTACCCTTGTTCAGGAGGCACTTCAGCACTTGTTAAGTCATTGGTGGATGCCAATCTACATGGACGAAGATACTCAGCAAATTAGTATCAATAATAGGAATCCTACTCGTCGTCAAAGTCAGGATGTCCGATCAGTGGAAGCTAACCTAGTGAGGTTACATTGTATTCAAAGTGGGCGTGGCCAGGTGCCACCACACAATTATGATCGTTGTAGCGTCTGTTCGGAAAGTAACCAAGGGTGTTACCTGGTGAGAGCAGCTCTTCAGGGTCAGGTGGACCGTGGAGAAATTCGTCCATATCCGGGTTCTGGACCCATCAACTGGACGCCGAACTACCTTGCTGATCAAGTCGAGGATGTTGTCACAATCTCTGGTCATCACCATACCAGGGATGTTTTTGCCATCATCCCTCTATTTGATGAATCTAAAGTTCCCAACCAGGAACGGATTGAGATTACTTACGATGGTCAGAAAAATCAAAAAGTTCCCATAGTCATCTATCTACCGGGACCACTACCGTATGAATCAACTAAGGATATCCCTTACAAATACGGTGCAACGACAATTGAGAATGGAAAAGAAATTCCATTACCCTCCGTTGTAAACATTGCAGACATCAATCGAGTAACACGGAGTGGTAGAATCTTCAACCGAGGGGTTGGGGAAGTTAACAAGGAGAAGGAACTTCAGACAGAAGCTCCCGATCCACCAGTCGGTCAATCTAGTAATCCCGACATTTTGAAAAATGATGAGATGCTGAAGCTCATCCAAAGGAGTGAATACAACATTGTCGATCAACTGTTACAGACTCCTTCAAAGATCTCGGTATTATCACTGTTACTCAGTTCAGAAGCCCACAGGGAGGCTCTACAGAAAGTCTTGGAGCAAGCCTTTGTGGAACAGGATGTAACAATCAGACAGTTCGATAGTATTGTCTCTAACATCACTTCCTGCAATAATTTGGGATTTAGTGATGAGGAATAACCTGAAGAAGGTCCCCGTCATAACATGGCACTCAATATCACAGTTAACTGCCAGGACGATGCTTTAGCCAGCGTACTGGTAGACACAGGGTCAGCCCTGAATGTTATGCCGAAGTTCACTTTGATGCAATTATCATTCAAGGGCCCTCCGATGAGAGTCAGCGAGGTCGTCGTCAAAGCATTCGACGGATCCAGAAAAATAGTTATCGGCGAAGTTGATCTTCCCATAACTATTGGTCCTCACACTTTCCAAGTTACTTTCCAGGCCATGGACATCCGGGCAACATACAGTTGTTTATTAGGAAGACCTTGGATACATCAGGCTGGAGCGGTTACTTCAACCCTCCACCAAAAGCTAAAGTTCGTCAAGAACGGCCAACTTGTCACGGTTTGTGGGGAACAAGCCCTGCTTGTGAGTAACCTATCATCATCTACTTGTGTGGAACCCGAGGAGGTTATTGGAACTCAGTTCTAAGCGCTATCGGTGAGCAAGGACGATCATTTCAAAGGAGGAACCTCGATTTCCTCATACAACGATGCTATCAAAGCGGTCGAGAGTACCGATACGACAGGATGGGGACAGCTTGTCATTCCCATTAACAATAAAACAAAGAAGGGTCTTGGTTTTTCTGCAACATGTACCCAGACAGCTGTCAACGATGAAAGTCTTCATCCCCTTCAAAACTTCTTCCAGAGTGGAGGTTTTCTTCACCCAGTGTCTCAGACAGTTCATGCTATCAATGAGGAAGATCCCTCTGACACAGATGAAGAATGGAAGTCCTACCTTAACAAGGACGGTTATATGTCTCAGGAAGAGGTTCCTATGCCTTTTTGCTTTCCTACAGAAAGTCCGAGATTTATACCAAGATCAGATGTCGAAATGATCTACGGAGATTGTGATCCGGAAGGATGTCGTGCTCCGCCAAATTCATTAGAGGAGGACACTCTGATGAAAGACAACTTTGACCATAATTACTATGGCCCGATGGATGGCCTGCCAATGTGGCAGCCTTACCAAGGAGACTTGGGGCAAGAAAGTCAGCCGAACAATGAAACTCAGCTGAGCGTCATTGAACAGAATACCCGTATCCCCACCATGTCATGGGATCAACACTCAGGTCATTCAGAAACTACTCAACATGAAGATGAATTTACAACGTTTGCAGGACTAGAATTCATCAACTATGCTTTTCCTGAGGTCAACGTCATCGAGAGGGATGACTCCTCCAGTTCCAAAAAAGTGTGGGACACCTTGGGACAACCGAGTGGAAAATACGACTATATGGTCAAGTACACCGCTCCCGAAAGCTCTCGTATCAGGCTCGAAGATATCCAGCCAACTGGATGGGGAGATACAGCTGAGAGCACAAATGTTATGCAAAATACAACAGAGGAATCCTCCTACGACAACTCTGCTTGGGAGACAGATTCCAATGATCCTGCTCCACCAAAAATCAGCGTCATTTCTGAAGACAAATCAAGGAAGGTGCCAGACTTTATGATTCACCGAGGAGTTCGCCGCCAATGGGTTGCTGTCGATGTTCCGAAGACCGTTCACCAGTCAAAGTAATTGCCATCTTTAACCTTTCACCCTGCCCAGGTGAAACATATGTTTTGATAGGGCTCGCTTTCTGTAAATTTCCCTCTTCGCTTCGCCCAAAGTGACAGAGTTTTGTTTTATAGGGCTGTAGTTTCAAGATTCGACTTGTTCATTAATAAAATAACGTCGTTCTGTAATTTCCGCATTAATTGTTGTTTTCTCTTTTTGCTTTTTCAGAAAATGGTAATCCTAAAAAAACAATTCAAAAATAAAAAACAAGCAGTAAAATAAAACACTGCACACACTTGCATTTTCTCTATCTCTTCTAAACATGAATCATCACGTCATGCAGATTGCTTGTTTTACACCCCGTTGAAACATACGATCCAATGCCTTATCCCAACTTTGAGTTCCCGGTATTCGAGGCTGAAGAAGAAAATGACAACGAAATTCCAGATGAGATCTCCCGACTACTCAGACAAGAGGAAAGGTCCATTGAACCTCACAAAGAACCGTTGGAAACGGTAAACTTGGGTTCAGAGCAAGAGAAAAAAGAAATCAGGATTGGGGCACTGCTCAATCCAACTGTCAAAGAAAGTTTGATAAAGCTTCTCAAATAATTCCCCGATGTATTCGTTTGGTCCTATCAGGATATGCCAGGGTTGGATACCAGCATCGTGGAACATCACTTACCGCTAAGATCGGAATGTCCGCCAGTAAAGCAAAGGTTGAGACGCACTCACCCGGACATGGCCATCAAAATCAAAGAGGAGGTACAGAAACAGATTGACGCGGGTTTCCTTGCTACATCTGAATATCCTCAATGGTTAGCCAACATCGTACCCGTTCCCAAAAAGGATGGAAAGGTCAGAATGTGTGTTGATTACAGAGATCTAAACAAGGCAAGTCCAAAGGACGACTTTCCTTTACCACACATTGATATGCTGGTTGACAGCACAGCAAAGTTCAAAGTATTCTCCTTCATGGATGGATTCTCGGGCTATAACCAGATCAAAATGGCGCCGAAAGACATGGAGAAAACTTCGTTCATTACCCCATGGGGCACCTTTTGTTACAAAGTAATGACGTTCGGTTTGAAGAACGCCGGGGCAACCTATCAAAGGGCCATGACTACTCTGTTTCATGACATGATACACAAGGAAATCGAAGTGTATGTCGATGATATGATTGCAAAATCAAAAACAGAGAGTGAGCACGTTGAACATCTGTCAAAATTGTTCGAACGTCTAAGAAAATTCAAGCTCCGCTTGAATCCCAACAAGTGCACCTTCGGTGTCCGTTCAGGGAAACTACTAGGGTTCATCGTCAGCCAGAAAGGAATTGAAGTTGATCCTGACAAGGTCAAGGCCATTCAAGAAATGCCTTCTCCGAAAACTGAAAAACAAGTCAGAGGATTCCTGGGACGTTTGAACTACATCTCCAGATTCATATTCCTCATGACCGCGACATGCGCGCCGATCTTCAAGTTACTCAAAAAGAACCAGGATTGCGTTTGGTCAGAAGATTGCCAAACCGCCTTCGACAGTATTAAGGAATACCTATTGAATCCGCCGATTCTATCACCTCCAGTGGAAGGAAGACCACTTATCATTTACCTCACAGTCCTAGAGGACTTAATGGGATGTGTACTTGGCCAACAAGACGAAACTAAAAGGAAAGAGTCTGCCATTTACTATCTAAGTAAGAAATTCACCGACTGCGAGACTCGGTACGCAATGCTTGAGAAAACTTGTTGCGCTTTGGCTTGGGCAGCCAAACGTCTTCGCCAGTACATGATTCGTCATACTACTTGGTTGGTCTCCGAAATGGATCCAATCAAGTACGTTTTCGAAAAACCTGCTCTCACGGGAAGAATTGCCCGTTGCCAGATGCTGTTATCAGAATATGACATAGAGTACCACGCTTAGAAAGCCGTTAAAGGAAGTATTTTAGCCGATCATTTGGCTCATTAACCGATTGACGATCAAGAATCAATCGAGTTTGACTTCCCAGACGAAGATGTCATGTATCTAAGAATGAAAGATTGCGATGAACCGCTACCCAGTGAAGGGCCAGAACCAGGTTCCCAGTGGGGACTTATCTTTGACGGAGCTGTCAATCATTACGGAAACGGAATTAGGGCTACCCCTTTCTCTCTAGTGTATGGCATGGAAGCAGTGCTCCTCATAGAAGTAGAGATCCCATCAATCCGGGTATTGATGGAAGCGAAGCTCACCGAAGCTGAATGGTGTCAAAGTCGACACGATGAACTGAATCTGATCGAAGAAAAGAGAATAACGGCACTATGCCACGGTCAGTTGTATCAACAGAGAATGAAAAAGGCGTTCGACAAAAAGGTCCGACCTCGTGTTTTCAGAAAAGGAGACCTCGTGCTCAAGAAGATACAATCATTTCTCACTGACTCTCGGGGCAAATGGACCCCAAATTATGATGGCCCCTATGTGGTCACGAAACCTTTCTCAGGCGGCGCCTTGAGACTTGCAACCATGGACGGAGAGGAATTTGCCTACCCCACGAATGTTGATGTAGTCAAGAAATACTTCGCCTAAACTAAAAAAATTAAAAAAAAATTAAAAAAAAAAAAAACGTCTCGGTGGATTGAAAACCCGAAAGGGCTGTCCAGGCAAAAGTTAGAGACATGAAAAAAAATCATCCCGATGGATTGGAAACATCATAGTACAATCCAGGCAAAAATTAGGGATAATGGCAAGTAACTATGTTCAACAGAGGCAAGTCCCTCAGCAGCAGTTACAACATCCATCGGAGGAAAACTCCAGTCAAGGTCATCTTCGACAGAAGCTCAGGATGTCCCGAATTCAAAGTTGGTAGAAGGATAGTGGTCGTTATGTTTCAACGTAGCCCTTTTCCCTGTAAATTACCATTTTCAAACTTTGTAAATACTCTTTGGAATCACGCGTTTGGCTGATCTCCATCTTATCAATAAAATTTGGGCCCTTGTGCTTTTGTTTGTAATTCTTATTTGCTTTAGCTTTACAGAACGACGTTGTTAACATGATTAACGATTCTCGAAATAAAACAAAAATGAATTTACTTGATAAAATTTTTCTGCTTTTTTAAAATAGAGATGGCAATTTCTTTTGACTGTTGAACATCAAAAGAACATCAATCGCGTCTCCAAAGGTGTTTGAACTTCAAAGTGCAGAATCAAAGTACTCCTTCTAGACCAGTACGCCTAAATGAAGGATCAGCAATGTCAGAGACCATGTTTCGTCTGACATCTTCGGCCGAGTTCTCATCTCCTAAGCCCGACCAGCGTCGTCCCAACAGGGACCGTTTCTCCTAAGCAAGGCAGAATTGCTATCTTGAACCAGCGATATTTTTACACGCCCCGCGATGGCCGAGTATCCAGTCGTGTTCATCCCTTAGTCTGTATGTCGCGTCAGTTTTGTCAGCATATACATACATACATCATGCATTATTGATTTGCATTCACATTCATATTGCATCACTATCACTCTAGTCGTTCGTGTCCCCTAGTGATAAAAGTCCTCTCAGTCGAGTTGTCAGATCTTTCCTTGTTAGGAAGTGAATCATCTAAGCAATCTCTCTCCCGTTTATCTCTGGATTAGAGACGGTCCTTGACCACTTTGATAAATTGAACCTCTGAGAAACAAGAAAACTTTCAACAAATGTCGCTCTTCGCCATCGAAGACGATATCCTTGCTTTCCCGGATTAAGGAAAATCCCCAGAGAAAGCCTCTTAATCAGAGATTCGGCGGTACGGCAGTTTTTCTCTGAAAAAACCACTGATGAAAAGGTCATTGGCACCTCAAAATTGGATTCCATCATATGGCATTTCTCCGGAAAGATCCCGAGAAAAGTATGATGTAAGACCCCAAACGAAAACAGTCTCTCAAGAGACTCGCTTTCCCCAGTAGAATCGACAAATGGCGTCTCCAAAACAGAGAAGTTTGTGTACCTCTACAATTCAGACGAATGGGTTCCCCAGCAAGTCTGACATCAAAACTTTTTCCACTCAAATGGCATCTCCCCAGGAAAATTCGGCGAGAAGTTTGAGGGAAAACCGCTACACATAGCGTCCCTTGTCAATAAAGTTTATTGACAAAAGAAACTAAGACCAGTTCCTTGGTAGAAAACCAGGATCGAGGGGAAGTTTTTCCGAAACTTAGACCAGTTCCTTGGTAGGAAACCAGGATCGAGGGGAAGTTTATTTCTGAAACTTAGACCAGTTCCTTGGTAGAAAACCAGGATTGAGGGGAAGTTTATATCAGAAACCGAGACCAGATCCTTGGTAGGAAACCAGGATCGAGGGGAAGTTTAAATCAGAAACTAAGACCAGGTCCTTGGTAGGAAACCAGGATCGAGGGGAAGTTTATATCAGAAACCGAGACCAGATCCTTGGTAGGAAACCAGGATCAAGGGGAAGTTTACATTAGAAACTAAGACCAGTTCCTTGGTAGAAAACCAGGATCGAGGGGAAGTTTATTTCAGCAACTAAGACCAGTTCCTTGGTAGGAAACCAGGATCGAGGGGAAGTTTATTTCAAAAAAAAAACTGAGACCAGCTCCTTGGCTGAAGACCAGGATCGAGGGGAAGTTTACCTTTTCTAAGCATCATCGCTTAGCTAAAGAAGATGAATGCGTAAGCTACCATTCATAACCACCATCAAAATTTCAGATATTCCGATATTTAATCCTCTTGCACCCCGAATGCCCGAATACTTTCGCCATTCACACCTTCGGGTCCAAGAAGATTAAATAGGGGCATCTGTCATACCCCAAATTTTGACCACTAAGATTTCCCATCATTGTGCAAATCATCAGCACAATAGGGATGTACCTTTGTACCTCATTAGTCTCCCCAAAGGTGGGTGAGCATTCACTACAAACATGATTTAGGGTTTCAAGCCCTCGCAGAGCTCTTAGACAAAGGATCAATCAAGGAATGACATGATCTTCAACTTGTCTAGCCTCTCAAATATCCACAATGGATCAAGAGGACTCCCACTTCAAGGATTAAGCACAAGTTTGCTCCCTTCTAGGTGGATCAAGCCTCAGGATCGCCAGTGTCACCAAATTAGGGTTTGGTCGACTGGGGCCTCCAAATGGAAATTTTCCTCTGGGCATGAGCCAATGCTTCAAAGCATAACCTAAAATGCTCCATGAAACATCATAAAACCCATCATCAAGTCAATTTAGCCTCAGGGGATGCATACATCAAAAATCAGGAATTAGGGTTTCTTGACCTAATTCACCCCTAAGTTGACTTTTGGGACAAATCATGAGCCAAGACCTCAAGACATGATTTGAGGGTCTCCAATATACCACGTTGATCCATTTGCAACAATGGATTGACCCAAGAAGCTTGAGCAACAAGTTTCAATTTCATCTGAACCACAGTTGAGGTTTCGCGGGAAAAGTCAACTGTAACTTTGACTTTTGACCAGGACATGCTCCCAAGCCGTGGGACACGATTAAATACACCCTATAACACCTATGGAACATGTCCATCAATTTTGATTTAGGTCAAGGACATGATTTCCTGAAGAATCGCACAGTTTGGAATTCATCTGATAAAAAGTCAACTGTGCACAAAAGTCAAACTTTGACTTTTTGAGATTTTTCATAAAAATGGTTTTTTAACCCTAAAATGATGTTAATGTGTGATTGGAATCATCATTCATCAAAAAAAATCAAAGAAAGTGGGATAACTTGTAAAAGGGGTAACCATAAAAACTTAGAAATTTTTCTAAGTTATGAAAAAAAGTGGCAAGGGTACCAACTTTGGAGGATCATAACTCCTAAACCACAAAGCCATTTTTCTCCATCCAAAGCTTGATTTGTAGCCCTCATTACCCTCTACAAAAACTTCAACTAGACCTAAGTCCAATTCATTAAGGATTTTGAGTTATGCTTGGATCAAAATGGCTAAAAAGTTAAAATTGACATTTTTCAGCACAATGTCCCAACTTCAAGGCTGTTTTTCTCCATGATCCAAGTTGAACCAGGTCTAATGTTAAACATCAAAGTTGAAGTACGTCATCTAGGCTTTCCGAAAAGTCCTAGAACGTCCATGTAGCATACTCGAGCAAGGAGTTATGGATCTTACAAAAGGCCTTGCTGAAGCTGAATTCTACAAGGCAGATTTGCACATTTTTTGTGCCACATGAATTTTCAAGCCTTGTCATCAGTTTGGACATATCTAAGGATCAAATCCAAGTGGGATGATCTGATCCATGAACCTCCCAAGTCCAAGGAACAAAGAAAAGCATGCCAAAGCCCATAAATCCCTAAAAGAGGGACAAAACTCCAATTTTGGTTTGGAGCATTTAATGGATGCTTAGAGGTGGCACGTACTGAGCCATTCTCATCTGAAATTAGTCAAGACTTATCCAAGACCAAGGGAACCAGCAGCCTGTGCCCTAACCTCTAGTCAATGGCTAGAGGAGACTTGCATTTCCATTGGCCAACATGGAACAAACACCTGCTGCAGCCACCATTCACTGTGGATCCCAAAACAAACTTGCTCTACTATAAATAGAGCTCATTTGTGCTCAGTTTGAGTACACCAAAGCCATCAAACAGATGCTTTCCTCAAATTCTCTCTTTCACTCCAAAATGCCTTCATTAGTAAGGAAATTCTGAGTTTTTGAGCTAAAGAGCAATTCCACTCAAACTAATCACACACACACCTCATATATATCATATGTAAGCTGTGCAAACCATCAAAAGTGACCTGTAATCACAACATCACAAAGTCACCTCTCAAAACCTCAAAATGACACTTTTTTACATTTTTCAAGCCATGTCTTGATTTAGTCACTTTCCAAACCAGATAAAACCTCAAACACACTCTAAATATCATCCTTGAACTATCCCAAATGGCGCCACACATCTGGAACACCATTTGAGAGAGTTGGCATTTTGGCCGTTTTTGACCATTTCGCGAGAAAGTGCACAAACTTGCTCCAGAGGTTTCCAGCCAATTCCAACCATCCTAAAAGCTTCTAAGAGGTCATTTGAGGTTGTCCAAAGCATCAAATCATTTCTGGAACAAAGCACTTGGAAGGTTGCCCAAAATCTCCAAAAAAGAGGTAAAATCCACAACTTGAATTCTTTGAATCATGCTTTCCTTTGTTGTCCACATACATGCATCATATTGAACAATTCTTGAGGTAAATATGTAGTCCTTAATGTGTATGTTGTGATCCTCCCACTGTTTGCATTTTGACATGTTTTTATGTGGAATTTTGGTTGTTTTGAAACCATGTTCAGTTATGTCTTTTCTTCATTGGTGTGTTCTATACATTAAGTTTTAGTTTGCATGAGTAACACTATTGGATTCCTTGCGAAAAATCGGTCAAGATAGGTTTTTACGGATTTCAATTCCGATGAAAATTGAGAGAGTTACGCGCGTTGGAAATTTTACGCGAAACGACGTCGAATTAACGATAGCGGTTCTATTTTCTCGCTTTGTACAGTGAGTTTCCGAGTGCGTGAATAATACCATTAGATTCCTTGCGAAAAATCGGTCAAGATAGGTTTTTACGGATTTCAATTCCGATGAAAATTGAGAGAGTTACGCGCGTTGGAAATTTTACGCGAAACGGCGTCGAATTAACGATAGCGGTTCTGTTTTTTTCGCTTTGTACAGTAAGTTTCCGAGTGCGTGAATAATACCATTGGATTCCTTGCGAAAAATCGGTCAAGATAGGTTTTTACGGATTTCAATTCCGATGAAAATTGAGAGAGTTACGCGCGTTGGAAATTTTACGCGAAACGGCGTCGAAAACAACGATAGCAGTTTTTGTTTTTTAATTTCTGAGTTTTGTGCGTCGATTTTCCGTGTGTGTGAGTAATACCATTGGATTCCTTGCGAAAAATCGGTCAGGATAGGCTTTTGCGGATCTTGATTCGGTTAAAAATCGAGAGAGTTACGCGCGTTGAAAATTTTACGTGGAACGATGTTTTAAACGACAGCAGCTCTGGTTTTTTTATCGCTGCGTTTTGTACGTTGAGTTTCGGCGTGCGTGTGTGATACCATTGGATTCCTTGCGAAAAATTGGTCAGGATAGGCTTTTGCGGATCTTGATTCGGTTAAAAATCGAGAGAGTTACGCGTGTTTGAAATTCAACGCGGAACGATGTTTTTAATCGATAACAGTTTTTGTTTTTTAATTTCTGTGTTTTATACGTCAATTTTCCGCGTGCGTGAATAATACCATCGGATTCCTTACGAAAAATCGGTCAGGTAGGTACTTCCGGATTTTGATTCCGATAAAAATCGAGAGAGTTACGCGTGTTGGAAATTCGGCGCGGAACGGTATTTTCAAAACGATAGCAGTTTTTTCTGCGTTTTGTGCGTCGATTTTCCATGCGCGTGAGTAATATCATCGGATTCCTTGCGAAAAATCGGTCAGGCAGGTATTTCCGGATTTTGATTCCGATAGAAATTGAGAGAGTTATGAGTGTTTGAAATTTGATAAAAACGTGTTGAAAATTAAAGTTTCGGTACTCGTTTTTACCCCAAAAAATGTCGAAAATGATATTTTGATATCTTTTCTCTTTTTCTTACTTTTTATTTTCAAAACTCAACCAATTTTTTTCACATAGCAAAAATCATCATTTTCCAATTCGTACCCCATAATATTTTAATCCAAAAAAATAAAAAAAAAATATTATTTTTAATATATTTAAAAATAGTGTTATAAATTGTTTTAAATGCTTTTAAAATGATTTCTTTTTTTTTTCTTGATTTTTAAAACCAAAATGATTTTAAATATTTATGTTGATAAAATATTTTTTTTTCATAAACTTTAATCATTATTTAATGATTTTATTTGATATTTTTATCATTTTTTACTTAATTTTTCTTGAAAAAATGTCTAAAAATTGAAATTGGGGTTTTCTTTGATTTTCACCCTAACAAATCTTTTTTAAACACTTGGACCTCTAATAGAGTGTAAGACCCAATTTTTTTTTTGACCAAATCATTTTTGGGCCTCATTCATTGTATAAGCCCCGATACCGTAAAAAACAAACGGCGCGATCGTCGCCTTTTTAAGAAATAACCTTGGGCCTCTCCTCGAGCTATAAGACCCATTCAAAACTTTTGGGTCTCTATTAGAGTGTAAGACCCAATCCCCTTTTAACCAAAACAATTTTGGGCCTCTATTAGAGTGTAAGACCCAACCATTTTTTAACGAAACAATTTTTGGGCCTCAGCTATTATATAAGTCCCGATACGTTAAAAATCTCGGCGCGATCGCCATTTTCAAACTGAAAATATTTTGGGCCTCTCCCTGAGTTGTAAGCCCCATATTTTGTACAAAAATACACTTTGGGCATCTAATAGAGTGTAAGACCCAACCCCTCTTTTTTATATTTTCTTATTATTTTTTAATAATTTGGAAAATTAATAACTCCTTCAATTTTGATTATTTTTTATTGGTTCTTTTTCTGAAAAATCACAAAAATAGTAAAATATTTTATTCTACAAAAAATCAAATTTATATTATTTATTTAATATAGTTGGTATTTTTGTGAATAAATTCATTTTTAATTGTTTTTTAAGCATTTTAAAAGTGAATATTCATCTTGAAAATAAAGACTATGGGCCTCCCCTCGTGTTGTAAGCCCCCATTTCTTTTCTTTAAACTCTTTGGGCCTCTAATAGAGTGTAAGACCCAATCCCTTTGGAAATACCAAAATTTTGGGCCTCAGTCACTTGTATAAGTCCCACAGTGTTTACAAAACTTCGGCGCGACCGTCGCCCTTTTCAAAATTAACCATTGGGCCTACCTTCGAGTAGTAAGACCCATTTATTTTCTCAAAACTCACTTGGGCCTCTTGAGAGAGTGTAAGACCCATCCCTTTGTACAGAAAATATTTTTGGGCCTCAGTCACTTGTATAAGTCCCTCTGTATAAATTCAACAGTGCGCTCACTGATAAAACCCTGGGCCTCTCCTTGAGCTGTAAGCCCCAAATCTTTCTTTTTCAAAGCACTTTCTCCTTTGATTTTGAATATACTGTTGTTTTCAATCTTTCTTTGTTGAACAACTAACCAAACAGCATGGAAGCTCTACAACCGAGTAAGTGTTTACCCGCTTTCATTTACCGCTTTCATATGTATATAACTGTATTGTGGGGCTATTTCACTGTAAGTCTCCTTTCACAAACTCATATATATATATATATATATATATATATATAACTGTATTGTGGGGCTGTTTCGCTGTAAGTCTTCTTTCATAAACTCATATCAACTGTGTAATAATAGTATAGATATTTAGAGTTTCCCCGGCAACTACGTCTAGAACTAGGTGATGCCGTTTCGTTTATTCGTAGAAATAGACAATTAGATCCCCAATAGGATCACCAGATACAGTCTTCTCTTCGGCTGTCCTCATTAGGAATTGTCAAGAAACTCTACTCCCCAAGATGAATGTCTTCTCCGTGAATGGCATCTTTGAGTTTCTTCCAAATTCTCGAACTTTCCTGACTTGACCTATTCCTTGTGAATAGCTTGCCTTGAATTTCTCGGGGTTTGGGGACCCACGGGCTTCCTAAAAGCATCGGCCCCCTCTTGGGCATTATACAAGGACCCACGGGCTTCTTAAAAGCAACCCCGCCTCCTCTTGGGCTTCGTACAAGGACCCTACAGCTTCTTAGAAGTATTCACAGCCTCCTCTTAGGCTTCGTATAATGATCTCTTCCTCCAGGAATGATAGCCTCCTCTTAGGCTTAGTACAAGGACCCGTCGGCTTCTTAAAAGATTCCAGCCTCCTCTTGGGCTTCGTACAAATTGTCCTGACGACCTCCTAGAGGTATAGGAACAGAACCTAGTCATCCTCATAGAACAGTCCTGTCAAAGAGTCTACTACTGTTTCTCAAAGCATAGTACAAAAGATAAAACGCTAGACACGGACAGTCTAACTTCCTTGAGTCTCAAAGACATTCTCAAGTGACCCCTTCGTTAAATAGGAAGGAAACCCGTAGACTCGGACAGTCTTAATACCCTTCGGATTTCCCGCTTCATTAAAGAACAGGAATAACCCGGATCCTTAAATCAAATCCCTGAGTACAGTGTTGCTCATATAAGAACTGATTTTCTCTTTTAAAATTAGTATATTGGATCTGTCACTCAACTGAAACAGTTACAATAGCCTCCATCTCGGGCTTCGTACGAGATACAAAGACTCTCTTGTTGAGTAAAACTTTTAGCCTCCATCTCGGGCTTCGTACGAGATACAAAAACACTCTCTTGTTGAGTATAAAAGACTCTCTTGTTGAGTCAAACCTTTTAGCCTCTCTCTCGGGCTTTGTATGAGACACATAAGAGACTCCCTCGTTGAGTCAATCACCCCTTTCGCCTCCATCTCGGGCTTTATACGAGATACAAAAAGGTTCTTATTGAGCCAAACAAACAATCGCCTCCATCTCGGGCTTTGTACGAGATACAAAAAACACTCTCTTGTTGAGTATAAAGGATCCTCTTGTAGGATTAACCCCTTTTAGCCTCTCTCTCGGGCTTTATACGAGATACCAAAAGACTCCATCGTCGGGTCAAAACCTTTTCGCCTCTCTCTCGGGCTTTGTACGAGATACCAATAGCCTCCTCTTAGGCTTTGTATAAGAAAACCACTGGTTGATCCAATCAACTTTTTAGCATTAAAGTTGTGCCTCGTTCACAGTACACAAACATCAACAACTCATTTCCCCTTCATCTAATCGTTGTAAGCGGCAAGCCTCTGGATCATCTACATCCATGCCAATGTCCCTCTTTTAGCATGAGAAATTCCTAAGGAAAGATAACATTGCTCTACACTGAGTTAAAGTCTTCTCCTTCAGGTTAAAATCCCCTTTAAAGGAAATTATGGCATTGCTAGGATCCGCGTATCCCGGTTAAAGTAATTCTCCTTTATAACCAGTCACCCAATAGTTGTGATAGACAAACCCTTCTTTAGAGATGACAAATTCTCTCTAAAGTCGAGGTCCTTCAGCTTCACGTCTTGGGCTTTGAACAAGACACAAATAGACTTTTCAGCTTCACGTCTTGGGCTTTGAACAAGACACAAACGGACTTTTCAGCTTCACATCTTGGGCTTTGAACAAGATATAAATCACCTATCGCTTCACGTCTTGGGCTTTGAACAAGACACCAAAACACCCATTTCCTCCCATAGAATAAGAGGAACTACGAACGCTCTGATTTCCCTGTTTCGGTAAACGGGAATACGTAGGCATAAGATCGAAAGAAAAGATCTTAGCGAGCACAATCAAATAAAAACCCAAATCCCATATCTCCATTAATCAAAAGCAGTAATTCAAAAGCATCAGTCCTAACATCCTAACCCTTGTTCCCCGCTAGAAAGTCCTAGAAAGAAAGAAAACCGTATTGGCGAAAATACAAATAACCAGTACAAAGGCCCCCCCCCCCCACATTGATAGCATCCGTAACCTAACAGACCGCTATTTAAACTCAGTATGCAAGTAGGGTTAATTGGAGACATCTATTTCCCTTCCTTATTCAGCTCACAATAGGATAAAAAATGAATCGACCTGTAGTTTAAGCTCAACCGCAGAGAGCGACCAGCGCTTAAGAACCGCGTCCAAAATCGCTCGCTACAGGGGGAACTATTTGGGACAATTTAAGGATGATATTTCGAGTGTGTTTGAAGTTTTATCTGGTTTGGAAAGTGACTGAATCAAGGCATGGCTTGAAAAATGCACAAAAGTACTATTTTGAGGTTTTGAGAGGTGACTTTGTGATTTAAGGATTACAGGTCACTTGTGTGAGTTTGGACAACTTAGATATGACATATTGGATGTGTTTGGATCATGAGCTGTGATGGAAATGCTCTCTAACTCAAAAACTCAGAGTTACCTTGCTAAAGAAGGCATTTTGGCCTAAAGAGAGGGATTTTGAGGAAAGCATTTGTTTGATGGCTTTGGTGTACTCAAACTGAGCACAAATGAGCTCTATTTATAGTAGAGCAAGTTTGTTTTGGGATCAATAGTGATGGCAACTGCAACAGAGGTTTGGCCAATGTTGATCAATGGGAAGCCAAGTCTCCTCTAGCCATTGACTAGAGGTTAGAGCACAGGCCTTTGGTTCCCTAGTTGTTGGATCATTCTTGACTGAATTCTGTTGCAAATGTGTCAGTCCATGCCACCTCTAAGCATCCATTAAATGCTCCAATCCAAAATTGGAGTCTTGTCCCTCTTTTAGGGATTTCTAGGTTTGGCATGCTACTTCTTGTTCCAAAGACTTTGGAGGCTTGGATCAGTGTTTGTTCCCTTTAGATTTGATCCTCAGATGTGTCCAAAGTGATTACAATGCTTGGAATTATCTGACTTTAACAAATCGAGCAAAAGTGCAAAATTCTGCCTATCCTTGGCAGTTTTCAGCAAGGCATATTGCCATTGTCATATCTCATGACTCAAGTTGAGTTTGGTGATGATCTTGGCCATTTAGGAAAACCCTCATATGATACGACAACTGTTTGATCATAATTGGTTTTGATAGTTTTTGGATCCAAGTGAAAAATGCCCCTACATTTGAAAAAAAGTAAGGCAGATGCTGACTTAGTGAAAATTTCACTAAGTGTTAGAAAAAGTGACATTTCATGTTTTCAGCCATTTTGATCATTCCATAACTCAAAATCCATAATGAATTGGAATGAGGTGTAGTTGAAGCTTTTGTAGAGGGCCATGAGGGCTACAAATCGAGCTTTGGATGGGAAAAAATGGCCTTGCGGTTTAGGAGTTATGATCCTTTAAAGTTGGTACCCTAGCCACTTTGTTCCATAACTTAGAAAATTTCTAAGTTTTTTATGGTTACCCCTTTTACAAGTTATCCCACTTTTCTTGATTTTTCTTGATGAATGATGATTCCAATAACACATTAACATCATTTTGGGGTCAAAGAACCATATTTGTGAAAAATCTCAAAAAGTCAAAGTGTGACTTTTGTGCACAGTTGACTTTTTATCAGATGAATTCCAAACTGTGCAATCCTTTATGAAATCATGTCCTTGACCTAAATTAAACTTGATGTACATGTTCCATGGGTGTTATAGGGTGTATTGAATCATGTCCCAAGGTTTGGGATCATGTCTTGGCCAAAAGTCAAAGCTACAGTTGACTTTTCCCGCAAAACCCTAATTGTGGTTCAGATGAAATTGAAACTTGTTGCTCAAGCTTCTTGGATCAATCCATTGTTGCAAATGGATCAATGTAGTGTGTTAGGGACCCTCAAATCCTCTCTTGAAGTCTTGGCTCATGTTTTGTCCGAAAAGTCAACTTAGGGGTGGATTAGGTCAAGAAACCCTAATTCTTGATTTTTTTTATGAGTGCATCCCCTGAAGCAAAATTGACTTGATGATTGGGTCCATGATGTTCCATGGAGAATATTAGGATATGCTTTGAAGCATTGGCTCATGCCCAGAGGAAAATTCCCATCTGGAGGCCCTGGTCGGCCAAAACCCTAATTTGGTGACAGTGGCGATCGTGAGGCTTGATCCACCTGGAATGCTGCAACATTGTGCTTGATTCTTGATGTGGGAGTTGTAGCGGTAAAATTTGTGAGTATAAGCTATTAATTAACTCAACTCAAAAATAAGCAAGAGTCGCCACCGCACTTTTATTTTTATCCATAAAGAAAAGGAAAAAAAAAGAGCGAACAAAACCCAAAGAGATAAGGGTAAGGGGGGTTGGTTATGTAAAGGGAAGGTTTTACGCACCCAATACATCTATAGTACTCTATAGGAGCCCTTTGATGTATTCACTGCTTTTTTGGTCTAAAAAAATGGTTTGCTTGTAAAGAGATTGAGGAGATGAGAGGAGAAATATTTTTTAATATTTTTGTGTTTGGAGAGACTTATCGTCTCATGCCTATGTACCCACGATGTGCAATGTAGGATCAAAACCTCGTAGTTCGTGGTACAAAGAACAAAAATGATTGGTTATGGTTTATTTTATCTTGAAAAAGACAACCTGTCATTCTCAAGAGAGAATACTCAACTAATTACCCAAAGGTATGGGAAAGTGGCATTTGCATCACATTGAGATGGAGGATTTTCTTGGATTAACATCAACAAGACTAATCACTTCAACATCTAAGTGGAAAACGACCATACTTTCAACAAAATACCATGGTTAGGAGTTTTACATCTCATCAAAAAAATGAGTCATGTCTAATTCTTTTTTTGAAAAGTTTAAAAGAAAAAGGTGCATAAAAGCACAAAAATTTTGGATGAGTTTTGTATTTTTTATGTTTTTATGAAATAGTCAAAATATAGTTAAATGAATTGACATTTATTAGGAAAACAAAATTTTTTTTTTTAAAAAGTCACTTGACAAAAGTCAAGGTTTTATTATGAAAGTGGTTTTAAGTTTGAAAACAAGAAGAAGATTTTGAAAAAGGGAGAAGATTTTGAAAATTTAAGAATGGGGAGGAGAAGAAGTGACTATCCTAGTGCATGAAATAAAAGCTAGGGAAAGGAAGGATCTAACCAAAATGAAGCCACTTCAAAGCAATATTAAAAGAATTCCATCCTTAAGCAAATTGGCCAAATAAAGGCAAGTCTTCAATCAATACTCCAAGCAAAGGGATAAGAAGTCCTAATTCTAGGTCCATAAGTCCAATATCACTTCAAAAGAGGTCCATAAAGAGACCACTCCAAAGCATAGGATAGTAACCAATAGTCCAAGATGAGGAGAATTAAGTTTTTTATGGTTTAATCCTTTATTAATGTTTTGGTCCAAGTGGACAAAAGAAAAATGGCATAAGCATAAACATGTGTCCAACGGACAAAGGAAAAAAATTACAGAAGCATAAACATATGTCCAACGGACAAAGGAAAAATTGCGGAAACATAAACATGATATGGAATGATAATAATGAAGCATAAAAGAAATAAAAGAGATAAGGAGCGAGAAGGAAACATAAACAAAATTAACATAATAAGATTGTTAGTAAGTTAGTGGTTAATTGTTAGTGTTAGTGATCAATAACAATTGAATAATTGCACTTAGGTCAAGGTTGATGAAACTTATTAGAGGATTGATAAGACCAAAGCCTCTTAACAACAAGTTTCATGAGTTGTGAACCATAAGACAAATAGTCAACTATTTTTGATATTTTTTTCGAGGCGGGACAAATTTTGGTCTATGTTAAGCGCACACCGAGTAATTTGTTCAAGCAATTACCCTACGAATGAGGCCGGCCATGAGATATATGTGTTAATGCACGCGAGATAAACGATATAGGGATCGTTATCCTAAAGCGGTGCCACACGAAAAGAAAAAGTGGTAATGATCTCGTCTCGATCGAAATTCAACAAAGAAATTTCATGATCACTTCGAATTTCATCGATCAAAAAATAAAAGAAATAGAAGAAAGAGGAAACCAAATTTGAATTACAAATTCAAGACAATTCCATCTTTAAGTTCATTCACTCATTTTGGTGGATTAAAGTGCTAAATATATCATTAACTCAAAGCACCTAAAGTGAATTAAATAATTCACTTTAAAGGTAGATTTGAATTAATGAATATTTATTCAACTTCATCTACACCCTAAGTCCAATGAATTTAAAGAGAAATAATATCTTAAAATGTGATCCAAATCCAAAATTAAAAAGAAAGATGAAAAACAAGAACAAAAATATTCAAATAAATTTCAAGAGATTTTATGAATTGAGATATGTGATGGTAGTGTGATGAATGGGCTAGGCCCATCGTTTTACAAAAAAAAAAAAGAAATATGAACCAAAAAAAAACAAAAAAACAATGGAAAAGGAAATGAAAAAGAAAAAGAATCAGAAAGTGAATATCTTCTTTTTCTTCTACACTAGTCGCGGGTTACTATTCATCAACAACAACATGCTTCCATTTTTTGAGCTCCGTCAAATCGGAGCGACGGAGTTCAAATCATATACGTTGCGATCGTGAGACAGAGAGGATTTCAAATATGTGATCACAATTAACCGTCGATGCAAGAATTGGACGAATTGGAGTTTCAAAGTTTCGACGGAAAATTGAACTACCTTGAAAAATGGAAGCAAGACTCATCTTCAACTTCTACTCTCTTCCTCTTGTTGTTGTATGAAGAATTTCACTCTCAAAAACGATTTTTGATGAAGATTGGAGTGATATTTGAAGCTTTTGGAATTGGAGCTTCAAATGGAGTTTTTTTTTTCTGGTTTGATTTTGGCAGAGTTTTTGGGGCTGTGAAAGCTTCGTTTGATTTTGGCAGAGTTTTTGGGGCTGTGAAAGCTTGAAAAAATTATGAAGGTGAGGCTTGTATTTATAGATGGAATTGGAGTGAAATTGGAAGAAAAAAATGGTTTCCGTTTTGAGTAATTTTGTGCGTTTTGGAACGATGCAGTGTGCGTGATGTTTCTAGCCGCGTTTAACACTTTGTTCGCTGCGTTTTGGTTGATTTGTTTTGCGTTTTGGAATGGTGATTTTTTCCGCGTGAGGTGTGTACGAAACTTGCAGTTTTGGTTCACGGCTTGAGGTATGGAGCCACGGCTGAGCTTGCGTGTGATGGCTGAACGGTTTGGTGTGGACGGCTTGGCGATGGCTTGGATGAGCTCGCGTGTGAAGTGATGGTCACGGCTTGGAGAAGTGGTGACGTGAAGCTCGGCTGGGTTTGGCGTGATGGAAGTGGTGTTCACGGCTTGGATTGGAAGAGTTGTGTAGTAGCAGCTCTTTTTTTTTTTCAATCATTTTTCAAATTTTTGGTTAATGGGCTTATGAGTTTGTAATAAAAGAAAGGAAATGAGATAAACTCTATTTTTGTAGTAGTAAGGAAAATAATGGGCTTAATGGATAAAAATGAAAAATAGTTGTAGATTTTTTTTAGAAAGTGGATAATGATTATGGATAGGGAAAAAAGAAAAATGGTCTTGATAGTTAAAAGTGGAATATAAAAAAAATGGTTTAAAATGTGGATAATGGATTGGAAATGATTTACAAGTGGATTGGGTTTATGAAAAGAGTGGATAAAAAATTGGTATAAATGAGGCAAAGTGGATAATTGGATATTAGAAGTTTAGGGAAGAAAAATGGATAATTGAAATTGTTTTAAAAAAAAATAAAAAAATGGATTTATTGGATATGGTTATGATTATGGACAAAAAGGTGAAATTGGATATATATAAAAAAAAATGAAAGTGGACATTGAGTATTTATGGATATTTATGGATTTAGAAATGGAAGTGGAAAAAATGGTTTAGATAGCAAAAAGTGGAATATGGAAAATTTGGTTAAAAGTTGTGGATAATGGATAGCAAGTCTCTTTTTTTTTTTAGCCCAAAACCAAACTTGAATTTTTTTTGTTTCACAAGCCTTTGATACAATATGCCACACAACAAGCCACAACTGAAACAACAGCCGTCTGAATCTGTTTGAACCCAAAACTCATATGCACCACTGCCTGATAAACTGCAGAATCTCAGCACAAGACATCTTGCTTTTGAACAAACACCTGTGACTTGAAACCACTTCATTGTCTTTGACAAACCTGCACCACACACAGAGAGAAAAACAAGCAAACAGCAGCATATTTTTTTTGTATTTTTGGTTAGAAGTTAGATAAACAGAAGCAAACATAAGACAAATAAGAAAACACAGGTGCTCGGTGATCATCCTCAAAAGCAAACCCTCAGAGAAGGGCAGGAGAATCAAAGCTGGTGATCTTGTTTGTGGTATGCGAAAAATGCAAATGATATGTGGGATCTTAGGGGCAAAAATTAGGGTATTACAGCTGCCCCTATTTAAGTTTCTTCTCTCCAGAGATATGAAGATTAACATCTTTGTCTCGACGTGATAGAAGAGACTTAAATATAACAATAATCCCAATTTTTTGCCCTAAGAGACCACAAAATGATATGATTATGCAAATGGTATGCAGACACAAAACCGCTGTGGGGAGAATATGCCACATGAGATCAACAAAAAGAAGAACGGGAGAAAGAAAACTCCACCGGGGAAACACAATCACAGGAGACCACTAACCAGCCAGGGAACATACCGCACAACTACTGGGAATCAGCTGAGGAAAAGATTCAAACTAGGGATAACCGTATATGGAAATAAACCACAACACAACAAGGATATAATTCAACAAGGAAGACTTAGCACAACAAGGCTCCACTGGGGAAAATCAAAATCTCAACAACGAACTGTCCCATCAAACCGAAGAGACTTACCATTCATTGGAGTCACAAAATCTCAACAACGAACTGTCCCGTCAAACCGAAGAGACTTACCATTCATTGGAGTCACAAAATCTCAACAACGAACTGTCCCATCAAACCGAAGAGACTTACCATTCATCGGAGTCACAAAATCTCAACAACGAACTGTCCCGTCTAACCAAAGAGACTTACCATTCATCGGAGTCACAAAATCTCCACAACGAATTGTCCCGTCTAACTGAAGAGACTTACCTTTCATCGGAGTCACAAAAATCTCAACAACGAACTGTCCCGTCAAACCAAAGAAACTTACCATTCATCGGAGTATAAGAATCTCAACAACGAACTGTCCCGTCTAACCGAAGAGACTTATCATTCATCGGAGTATAAGAATCTCAACAACGAACTCTCCCGTCTAACCGAAGAGACTTACCATTCGTCGGAGTCACAAAATCTCAACAACGAACTGTCCCGTCTTACCGAAGAGACTTACCATTCATTGGAGTACCTTTTTCCAAAGTTTCATTGGGAAATGTGTTAACCATCAAAGTTTACTGGGTAATCTGCTGCCGAGATTAACCAGAGAATAAATGAAACACCTTCTGCCGAGGTCAACTGGATATATTTTTTTTTAAATTACCCGAGAAATCTACTGCCGAGATTCTTGGAAAGAGAATACCTTCTACCGAGGCTTGTTGCAAATTCTATTTTAAAAACTCATTGGAGAATCTACTGCCGAGATCAACCAAAGAGATATGAAATAGAGCCACCTTCTGCCGAGGTTTTTTTTTTTTTTTTGCTGGAAATCCTTTGAAAATATCCAAGAAATCTACTGCCGAGATTCTAGGAAAGAAAATACCTTCTGCCGAGGTCAACTGGAAATCTTCTGTCGAGATTTTCCAGGAGCTAGGAATCAATAACTCTACCAGGGATCTTCACAGGGGATATGGGCAAGTTAGATCACACAACAGACTTCTCAAATAAAGAGACAACCATCTGTTGGAAATTCACAAAAAACTTCTCTGACGGGCACAACCTGAGGGATACCATTTGATGGAAAAGATAACGTCTGATAACCGGAGACACACAAGTTTCTCACATAAAGAGGTTGCTGCTTGTTGTCATGCAAAGGATTCCAAAAGAGTGTTGTCACAACCCTGCTGGAGAAACACAAGCTTCATCTTCTGATGGTAAACACAAACAGATCATTTGGTGAGTAATACAAAATCCTCAAAGGTGCAAAATAAATGCACTCCCAATCATCTAGGTTGCACAACCTAGGGAGTTTCAAAGTAGTCACTGCCGGAGACCAAAGTTCAATCCAGGAACCAACTAGAGAGAAACGGTCAAACAAGACTCATCCCAAGGAGGAAATAACTCAACTGGGGATTGGTCCCATCCAGATAATGAAGTGGAAAGGAAAACTGAAGCAAAAATTTTCACGAGGAATAAACTCAGTGGGGAATTAGAAAGGATAAACGCTTTCTGCTTAGGGTCAACACTCTAATGAAGAGAGGACACACACATACACTCTGCGGAGGATAACAACACCAGAGAGCCGGGAAGCACCAACACAAATGCAAAATGCAAAATGCAACAATAACATGCTATGCACAATAAAAGAATGCGTATGCAATGCGTATGAGTATGAATATGCTGATAAAACAGACATAAGGATGAACAGAGGATGAATAAACACCACAACTCAGCTGAATACTCGGCTAATCTCAACAAGATAGAGATACCAAAAGAGATCCTATCAAGGAGTACAACAAAGCAAACCCTAAAGGGGATGTCAACCAATTGGTGGAAGTCAACATTACTCTTTGCTTGGGGAGTGGCCACGACAACAATATCACAACAAGAGATAAAACTCTGCGCGGGGTTCCACATCAAGAGGAAACATCATCTCAAAGCTTACAAATGCTTGATCATAACCTGGCTGGAGAATAGAATCATACTCAGCTGGGGAAATCTGAATCAAGACTTAGCCGGAGGAATACCCAAAATATTACTTAGACGGGAAATACCCAAACTGGCGTTCAATTGGGGAATAATGGATTTCAAGAGTCCAACACCTCACAACAATCTTGAGGGAATCCATCATATGATTAACAACTTAATTACATCCACAAGAACAAATCTGCTTATATGCGTCGAATTCACCATTTAACTTTTGCCCCAGACTGCATGGTCTACAAAGGATTTTACACCAAAAGGAAACTTTGTACCATAACGACTTGAGATAAGCTGCCCCAGTGTCTTCAAACTCTTAGAGAGATTCGTCGAATCTCGACGTAACTGCCCCAGATTAACTGAACTTGGCACATTCTTCAATCAATAGAGTCTTCCAGCTTTGCCCCATGTGAAAGAATCAACTGGGAAAATAAGTTTACTCATACTCAACAAAACCTTCAGGCAACATGCCCCTAGATAGGATCATCCTTAAAATGATTTTCCAATTACTCATCAGAGTTTTAGGTCTCAAAAGATTAGATTCATCACTGATGCTCGAATGTAAACTTCCATGATGTCAAACAAATGTATGCAAGCAGAAAATGTTAATTCTGAGAATGATAATTTTAATGCAACAGACATGTTAATCTTGAAGTTTTTACTGAAAAGATGTCGCAAAACCTTGTGAATGAATCACTAGTTTAGATACGACATTTATTTTTGAATGCTCATGCAATACCAACAAAAATCTTTTAGCGCAACTCATGGGAGTCAGGAACGCTATCTAGCTAAAGTATGCTCTCAAAATAAACTCTGCTTCAATTAGGTCTTTTGAGGGTTATAACTTGGTATGGTTCACGGTTTTCAGAAAAAAGATTTTTAGGCTCAAAATTTATTTATACCCACCCATTCTCCGTGATGTTCTTCAGTCCTATATTCAGCTAATTGACACAAATGTTCATCTCTAAAAAAGAATTAAACTGACGGTATAAGAACCAATGAGATTTTTCGGGGATAACAGTCACCCTTATCGTTTATCGACTTGTAGTCACACAAAGATTTGTTCTTTTGATGAGAATTTTTCTTTCATTCTTTTTATTTTTCCCTAACTTTTGCCTGGACTGATTTTTTTTTAATTTTTGATGTCCAGCGGGATGCCCCAATTTTTGCCTAAGTTACTTGTTTTCCATTTTTTCGACTTAGCGGGCTTTTATTTTTCTTTTGATTTCTTTCTTTCTTTATTTTTTGAACAAATCATGTGACATTGCCTTATTTGACATATTAAAAGGGTTGTGACCACCTCTTCCCTTTGGAATGAGGGATAACCATTGTGGTTGGTCCCTAGATACACACTTCTTTTGAAATTTGGACACTTGGTCAAATTAACCGAAGATTACCCTGCCCCAGGTTAAATGTAAGGGTTTTCTCATTTAGAAAAGAAACTCCTACTTCAAGGCTCAAAGGGGTTAACAAGGGATTATCTTCCTTATATCTCCGGTGTTTGGGAATTTGAAACAATACCTTACATCATCAGCAGGGTCTTATTCAAAAGCACACAACCAGAAATTTTGTGTTTTCACTTCATCATCCCCCCTCCAAGAGTTTAAACAAGAAGTTGGTATTGCAGATGCAGAAAACAAATTACGAGCGAATGTGAATGGATCACTTCAAGACAAACATATTCATTGCATTATGATTAATATTCAAAACAAACAAGTTCTACATGCAAACAAAGCAATAACAATCATAAAAGATTACAAATGAAAACACAGTAAAAGAACTAAAGATCTGAGGAAACTGTGTCAGCTTGAGCTTGAAAGAACATTATCGACTTTCTTGGGAGACACAGAAGCAAACATACAACCACTGCGGGTCACTCTAATATCAGCATAAAGGCGTTCCATTCACAAATGCGCTTCCTTCCTTGAAGGTCAACACCTCATCGTCGATCATCTCTTGAACCTTTTCCTGGAAAACCTTGCACTCCTCAATTGGATGCCCCATTACTCCATCATGAAATTCACAACTAGTATCTGGGTTGTACCAAGGAGGGCGAGATTTCATGGCTCTGGTTTTTCTAGGTGTCATCACCGAGTTTCGGGCAAAATAAGACCACAATTGACTGTAAGTCATTGGAATTGAATCAAACTGATGAGTCTCTCTTTCTGAATTATTCAGAGGTCTCTGCTGCTTCTAGAACTGAGGAGAATCATGAATTGCATCAACTTCAACATTTTCTTCCACTTGGGAATCACCATTAGCTCGCCCATCTTGGATTCTTCCACTCTTGAATGCGTTCTCGATGTTTACTCCGACTTCCACAATTTTGGAGAAATCTAGAGGCACAACACCTACCATCCTGACATAATAAGGGTTTGACAGCGTTCTTAGAAACATTTTGGACAGTTCTTTTTCTAAGAGTGGCGGATGAACTTGAGCTGCTAACTCTTTCCACCTTTGTGCATACTCTCGGAAGGATTCGCTGTCCTTCTGACTCATACTCGTCAATTCATCACTATCTGGAGCCATGTCCAAATTATAGTCATATTGTTTCACAAAAGCGTCAGCTAGGTCTTCCCAAGACTGAATATGGTTCCTTTCTAGCTTCATATACCACATCAAAGATCCCCCATATAAACTTTCTTGAAAGCAGTGAATCATCAACTTATCGTTGTCAACATGAGCGGTCATCTTTTGACAGAACATCGTTAAATGGTGCCTTGGACAGCTAACTCCCTTGTATATTTCAAAGACAGGCATTTCGAATTTCGGAGGAATAACCACACCCGGAACCAGGCACAAGTCATGAGCCTTAAAACTAGATGCATTGGGTCTTGTCAACATTTTCAATTCCTCACTGAGATCACGAAGCCCTTCTTTCATTTCCACAATTTTAAGATCAATCATCTCTGTCACAGGGTGGACGTTCTGAGGATTTAGAAAATACCTCAAAAATCGAGAATCATTTTCAACAACTTGAACAACCAGATCATTTTGCACAGGTTGGGATCGAGTAGGAACATTCACTTGTGGTACTTCATCGTCCAGAGGAGAATCATACATCGGATTGGTCATCACTGTAAAGCCTGACATGTGATCCACATTATCTATTCTCTCCATTGTTCTACTTTGAATTCAGTATGAATGCCAGAAAATCAGGTAAATCCTCTTCTTTCTCTGATTAGCCCGAGTACTATACTGGTGAGACAGCTTGGCTGAACGAAGATCAAGAAAAGGAAGCAAATAAGACACCTGGGAAAGGCAAGAAACAATGCAGAATGATGCTTGATGCAAATGCAATGCAATATGAATGCAGCAGATAAGGGGTTAAAACTTCCACAGATCCGGAATAACTGTTGCTGACGACATAGGTTCGCTTTGAAGTACCGGGTACGTTGAAGGTCAGGGTTTCCTGCAAACCTGTAAACAACCCGCCCCTCTCATATGTGTGTACTAGAAGGTGAGGATCCTCAAATTCAGGTCTCGAAATGAGAAGCAATAGCACATTCAGCCCGAAGGATACAATGCTATCGCCAAACAAAGAGAACGTCCTCTGATTCACCCCAAAATAAAGAGGGATCATCCTAAAAGGTCATCCAAACTTAGCAGCTCTTCCAGATAGCTCTACCATCGTGGGAAATCCACAACGCAGAATTCTCTAGAGAGAACCATATCCAGATTATGTTTCATATTCCCTCCTCGAACCGAGATGGAACGCGAGAGGATATGAAACACGCTAATCATAAGTGCACTCAGGCCTGGGTATTGGGCCTATCTCTCAGAATACCCCATCCCAACCAGAACAAACAAATAACAAGCAAATTAGACAAAAAGCGATAAATAAATCAAAGTAGGCTAAACCCCTCAAGGGATGGACCAGCAAGAGGTCAATCTGTCCCCAGCAGAGTCGCCACTTTTCTGTAGCGGTAAAATTTGTGAGTATAAGCTATTAATTAACTCAACTCAAAAATAAGCAAGAGTCGCCACCGCACTTTTATTTTTATCCATAAAGGAAAGGAAAAAAAAGAGCGAACAAAACCTAAAGAGATAAGGGTAAGGGGGGTTGGTTATGTAAAGGGAAGGTTTTACGCACCCAATACATCTATAGTACTCTATAGGAGCCCTTTTATGTATTCACTGCTTTTTTGGTCTAAAAAAATGGTTTACTTGTAAAGAGATTGAGGAGATGAGAGGAGAAATATTTTTTAATATTTTTGTGTTTGGAGAGACTTATCGTCTCATGCCTACGTACCCACGATGTGCAATGTAGGATCAAAACCTCGTAGTTCATGGTACAAAGAACAAAAATTATTGGTTATGGTTTATTTTATCTTTAAAAAGACAACATGTCATTCTCAAGAGAGAATACTCAACTAATTACCCAAAGGTATGGGAAAGTGGCATTTGCATCACATTGAGATGGAGGATTTTCTTGGATTAACATCAACAAGACTAATCACTTCAACATCTAAGTGGAAAACGACCATACTTTCAACAAAATACCATGGTTAGGAGTTTTACATCTCATCAAAAAAATGAGTCATGTCTAATTCTTTTTTTGAAAAGTTTAAAAGAAAAAGGTGCATAAAAGCACAAAAAATTTGGATGAGTTTTGTATTCTTTATGTTTTTATGAAATAGTCAAAATATAGTTAAATGAATTGACATTTATTAGGAAAACAAATTTTTTTTTTTTAAAAAGTCACTTGACAAAAGTCAAGGTTTTATTATGAAAGTGGTTTTAAGTTTGAAAACAAGAAGAAGATTTTGAAAAAGGGAGAAGATTTTGAAAATTTAAGAATGGGGAGGAGAAGAAGTGACTATCCTAGTGCATGAAATAAAAGCTAGGGAAAGGAAGGATCTAACCAAAATGAAGCCACTTCAAAGCAATATTAAAAGAATTCCATCCTTAAGCAAATTGGCCAAATAAAGGCAAGTCTTCAATCAATACTCCAAGCAAAGGGATAAGAAGTCCTAATTCTAGGTCCATAAGTCCAATATCACTTCAAAAGAGGTCCATAAAGAGATCACTCCAAAGCATAGGATAGTAACCAATAGTCCAAGATGAGGAGAATTAAGTTTTTTATGGTTTAATCCTTTATTAATGTTTTGGTCCAAGTGGACAAAAGAAAAATGGCATAAGCATAAACATGTGTCCAACGGACAAAGGAAAAAAATTACGGAAGCATAAACATATGTCCAACGGACAAAGGAAAAATTGCGAAAACATAAACATGATATGGAATGATAATAATGAAGCATAAAAGAAATAAAAGAGATAAGGAGCGAGAAGGAAACATAAACAAAATTAACATAATAAGATTGTTAGTAAGTTAGTGGTTAATTGTTAGTGTTAGTGATCAATAACAATTGAATAATTGCACTTAGGTCAAGGTTGATGAAACTTATTAGAGGATTGATAAGACCAAAGCCTCCTAACAACAAGTTTCATGAGTTGTGAACCATAAGACAAATAATCAACTATTTTTGATATTTTTTTCGAGGCGGGACAAATTTTGGTCTATGTTAAGCGCACGCCGAGTAATTTGTTCGAGCAATTACCCTACGAATGAGGTCGGCCATGAGATATATGTGTTAATGCACGCGAGATAAACGATATAGGGATCGTTATCCTAAAGCGGTGCCACACGAAAAGAAAAAGTGGTAATGATCTCGTCTCGATCGAAATTCAACAAAGAAATTTCATGATCACTTCGACTTTCATCGATCAAAAAATAAAAGAAATAGAAGAAAGAGGAAACCAAATTTGAATTACAAATTCAAGACAATTCCATCTTTAAGTTCATTCACTCATTTTGGTGGATTAAAGTGCTAAATATATCATTAACTCAAAGCACCTAAAGTGAATTAAATAATTCACTTTAAAGGTAGATTTGAATTAGTGAATATTTATTCAACTTCATCTACACCCTAAGTCCAATGAATTTAAAGAGAAATAATATCTTAAAATGTGATCCAAATCCAAAATTAAAAAGAAAGATGAAAAACAAGAACAAAAATATTCAAATAAATTTCAAGAGATTTTATGAATTGAGATATGTGATGGTAGTGTGATGAATGGGCTAGGCCCATCGTTTTACAAAAAAAAAAAGAAATATGAACCAAAAAAAACAAAAAAACAATGGAAAAGGAAATGAAAAAGAAAAAGAATCAGAAAGTGAATATCTTCTTCTTCTTCTACACTAGTCGCGGGTTACTATTCATCAACAACAACATGCTTCCATTTTTTGAGCTCCGTCAAATCGGAGCGACGGAGTTCAAATCATATACCGTTGCGATCGTGAAACAGAGAGGATTTCAAATATGTGATCACAATTAACCGTCGATGCAAGAATTAGACGAATCGGAGTTTCAAAGTTTCGACGGAAAATTGAACTACCTTGAAAAATGGAAGCAAGACTCCTCTTCAACTTCTACTCTCTTCCTCTTGTTGTTGTATGAAGAATTTCACTCTCAGAAACGATTTTTGATGAAGATTGGAGTGATATTTGAAGCTTTTGGAATTGGAGCTTCAAATGGAGTTTTTTTTTTCTGGTTTGATTTTGGCAGAGTTTTTGGGGCTGTGAAAGCTTCGTTTGATTTTGGCAGAGTTTTTGGGGCTGTGAAAGCTTGAAAAAATTATGAAGGTGAGGCTTGTATTTATAGATGGAATTGGAGTGAAATTGGAAGAAAAAAATGGTTTCCGTTTTGAGTAATTTTGTGCGTTTTGGAACGATGCAGTGTGCGTGATGTTTCTAGCCGCGTTTAACACTTTGTTCGCTGCGTTTTGGTTGATTTGTTTTGCGTTTTGGAATGGTGATTTTTTCCGCGTGAGGTGTGTACGAAACTTGCAGTTTTGGTTCACGGCTTGAGGTATGGAGCCACGGCTGAGCTTGCGTGTGATGGCTGGACGGTTTGGTGTGGACGGCTTGGCGATGGCTTGGATGAGCTCGCGTGTGAAGTGATAGTCACGGCTTGGAGAAGTGGTGACGTGAAGCTCGGCTGGGTTTGGCGTGATGGAAGTGGTGTTCATGGCTTGGATTGGAAGAGTTGTGTAGTAGCAGCTCTTTTTTTTTTCAATCATTTTTCAAATTTTTGGGTAATGGGCTTATGAGTTTGTAATAAAAGAAAGGAAATGAGATAAACTCTATTTTTGTAGTAGTAAGGAAAATAATGGGCTTAATGGATAAAAATGAAAAATGGTTGTAGATTTTTTTTAGAAAGTGGATAATGATTATGGATAGGGAAAAAAGAAAAATGGTCTTGATAGTTAAAAGTGGAATATAAAAAAAATGGTTTAAAATGTGGATAATGGATTGGAAATGAATTACAAGTGGATTGGGTTTATGAAAAGAGTGGATAAAAAATTGGTATAAATGAGGCAAAGTGGATAATTGGATATTAGAAGTTTAGGGAAGAAAAATGGATAATTGAAATGGTTTTAAAAAAAAATAAAAAAATGGATTTATTGGATATGGTTATGATTATGGACAAAAAGGTGAAATTGGATATATATAAAAAAAAATGAAAGTGGACATTGAGTATTTATGGATATTTATGGATTTAGAAATGGAAGTGGAAAAAATGGTTTAGATAGCAAAAAGTGGAATATGGAAAATTTGGTTAAAAGTTGTGGATAATGGATAGCAAGTCTCTTTTTTTTTTTTAGCCCAAAACCAAACTTGAATTTTTTTTGTTTCACAAGCCTTTGATACAATATGCCACACAACAAGCCACAACTGAAACAACAGCCGTCTGAATCTGTTTGAACCCAAAACTCATATGCACCACTGCCTGATAAACTGCAGAATCTCAGCACAAGACATCTTGCTTTTGAACAAACACCTGTGACTTGAAACCACTTCATTGTCTTTGACAAACCTGCACCACACACAGAGAGAAAAACAAGCAAACGGCAGCATATTTTTTTGTATTTTTTGTTAGAAGTTAGATAAACAGAAGAAAACATAAAACAAATAATAAAACACAGGTGCTCGGTGATCATCCTCAAAAGCAAACCCTCAGAGAAGGGCAGAAGAATCAAAGCTGGTGATCTTGTTTGTGGTATGCGAAAAATGCAAATGATATGTGGGATCTTAGGGGCAAAAATTCGGGTATTACAGGAGTCTTTTTGATCCATTGTAGATGTTTTAGACAAGTTGAAGATCATGTCATTCCTTGATTGATCCTTTTTCTAAGAGCCCTGAGAGGGCTTGAAACCCTAAGTTTGATTGTAGTGGATGCTCACCCATCTTTGGGGTGACTAATGATCCATCCATATTGTGATGATGATTTGCACAATGATGGGAAACATTAGTGGTCAAAATTTGGGGTATGACACATCTCATTCAACAAGTTGAGTTTCTGACTTGTTTTCTATCTTTTTCGAATAATCTCGTAGTCGGTTGAAGTCTGCTACTACTAGGTCAATTAGTGCGGTTAAGTCCACCACAACGTCAGTTATTTCAGCAGGTGCTTCCATAACATTGACTTACTTCAGGATTTTCTTAAGGTTGAACTGAGCAGACGGATTATCCTCCAAAAACTGAAACAGGTCCACGTCAAGGATTTTTTCTCGAATTTGGGCTAGTATAGCATCCATAGATTTGGCACCAGAAACAGCCCCTGAGGTAGTCGAACTGCTATGGAAAGAGTCATAGAAGGTGTGACGTGTGCTGAGCACAACTTTCAAATATTCTAAGGGCCGCTGCACCTTCATGTTCTCAAGTTCTTCATGAGAGAAGTTGGTCGAAGTAGTATTTGGCGAACATCATGATGTAACTAGTAAAAGCTTGTTGGAGGCTTAGTCCTTCGTCATTGGGTGTCAGTTGCACCAATCTAGTCCCTTCGACCCTCCTGTCCCTCAAGGCGTCTTCATTCACAGGATTTTTGTTAGGGAGAGAGGCTTCAAAAGTGGCATTAAGCCATAATTGCAGAAGCCAAAACGGTCCTGACAAAAGAAGGTTGCCTTTATCCTTGATGGTCTTGAGGGAAGTAACACCTTCGCCCAGAGATTCGTAAAGATTTTCTAAGATCATTTCACTCAGGCATAATTGATGCCCAACATGAAGCTGATTTGCCATAGTAATGTAACGTTTGGCTACTTGGAGTGAGCTGGAGCAAAAGACACATCTCGACAGCCAGAGGGCCAGGAAAGCTACATGTTCCCGATCAGAGACTTCCTTAGTCTCTTTATCATGATAATTGGCAATGTAAGCTGTGAAGGTGGCCTTGTTCGTGTCGAATCCTATAGAATCATCAGATAAAACGTTGGGGGTCATAGTCTACTCCTAACGGGCTAAGGCCAGTGATGGCAGCTACGTCGAATAGGGTAGGGGTAACCATCCCACAAGTACTATCCCAGAAGTAGAGGGAAGACAGGAGCATATTTGGGCAGTAACCTGGTCCTACTTTCGACAGTTAAATCAAGTCGAAAATACCTATGTCTTTCCAAAAGTCAGCCTTAGCTTTTTCAATCTTCGCCAGCCAAGCTAAATAATCAGAGGGGTCTTTAGACAAGGGACAAGATCTCAAAATTCTGGCATGGTTCAGATATTCTAAGCTTATGGGTTCTTCAGAGGGTGAGCCTTGGCCATCAACAGTGGATTTCTCATCTATGGCATTTTCTTTCTCAGTTCTAGGTTTAACCCCATTAGCTATGGGTTTATAACGGTGATAAGCTGGAAAAAATTCTTTTACCTTCACTGATTAGAAATTAGAACAGGGATAAGTACCTGGGATTGAAAAATGCGCCTTTTTTCTTCTTGATTAGGAGGTTCAGGCACATATTGTTGGTTTCCCACCACCTTTGGGCCTAAGATTTTGTGGACAGGTGATAAATCTTTAAAGTTTTTTTGAGCTTTGTTGGAAGTTGTTGGAGCTGCGGAAGACGCCATGTTTGGAGGAAAGAAGTTGCAGAGAAACTCAGAGAAGAGGAAGAAACGTTGAAAGGGTTTACTCAAGAGGAAGAAGAAGCGTAAAAGGTTGAAAAAGGAGTTTTTTTTACTTATTTATAGATGGTAAAAAGAGGTGACTGAAGCAGTTAAGATTCAGAAATCTTTTAATTTGGAGAGATCATGGGGCACGTGGCAGTTGTGAGTGGATGGACTGAAACGGTGGCAGTTGAGTTGGTAGTCCACGATTTACTAGGGATTAGGGTAGTGATGATGAAAATTGTCAGAAACGTGGGCTGAAGAGACGTTTCAGAAAAGTGTAATGATGATCCTAACGTCATAGGTGTCCAATCATAGGAACAATCAATTTGGTAAATTACTGAAGGCGTCAAATCATGTTGGCAAAAATGCTTTTCTCATTGATAATCGAAAAGGCATTTATTGGGGGGCAATTTGTAGACTGCTATTTTTGACGATAATGGATTGATTGGAAAACAAGAAGTAGAAGGAGCTGGTCGAAATATTTCGACTCAAGATTTGATGCTAAATTAAAAGCTAGTCGAAGACGGTTTGGAAACTGGAACAAGTGATGTAAATTTCTCTAAGTAATAAAGAAATTCATTATTTTGACAACTTGAGTTAGAGAGGTATTTCGTCAGATAGTTTGAAATTCAAAATTGAGAGGGAGATGCAGTTGAAGAAATCAGATGCGTGGAGCATATCTAAGGCAAGGAAGCATGCAAGACGCCATTTGTCACATTTAGGGGAAATAGCTGTTATCGGCAGTTGTTTGGTTTGTATATAAATAGGTAGTCATAGTATGAAAAAAGTGTGTGCATTTCAAAATTGTACAAGTTATTCAAATTACTCAAAGTAACCGTGTGAGAGAAACAAGTCATTATGGAAAAAATGTACGTTTGAGAAAAACACCAGTTTATTACTTGCAATTCTTTATGAAATTTAAGTTTGTTTACAACACTCTTTAAGATTCTGTAAATTTTATTCTTGTCACGTTACTTTCATTTCACCAGTTATTTACCAATTCCAAGTTCTATTTATTTTAGTTAGTCGAAAATTACCAACTATGAGAACAATAATAAAACAATGATGAAAAGGTTAGAGTTTTACTCAAATTGTCATCATTTTTAAAGCACTGTGTCCTATGATTTATGTGGTCGGTCCTGTTAGTAAACTAATTCCACAAATTAGAAGACCAGAGGTTGTTTGCTAAATTTCAAGGCGAACAAGTATAAGCTTTCTGGTTACTGTGATGCAGATTATGCTGGAGACAGATTAGAAAGAAAGAGTACTTCTGGAAACTGTCAGTTTCTAGGAAGTAACCTCGTCTCATGGGCAAGCAAGAGACAATCAACAATTGCTCTCTCCACTGCAGAAGCAGAATACATATCAGCATCTCTGTACAGTTCTCAGATACTCTGGATGAAGAATTAACTTAAAGATTATCAGATACATGAGTGTAACATTCCTATTTTCTGTGATAATAATTATGCCATTTGTTTATCTAAGAATCCCATTATGCATTCTAGGGAAAAACATATTAAAATAAAACATCACTTTTTGCGTGACTATATTCAGAACGGTACTTTTCAGTTAAAATTTGTGGATACAGATCACCAGTGGGCTGATATTTTCACAAAACCCCTTGCTGAAGATAGATTCGTATTCATTCTGGAAAACTTATTTATCAAACCTTGTCCAGAATGAGATATTAATATTTTTGACGTGTCAAGCTACCAGAACGTCTGATATAAGATTCTAATGACTAAGCAAAGTGTGTTATTATTTGTTTATTGACCTTCTGATTTATGATACTTCTACAAGTTAGAAAATGTCTTGATCAGAAATTAGTCCAGTCAGATACCTCTTGGTATTCTAGACGTTGGAAACATTAAAACGTGATCTCTTGAAAACAAATGGCTATGATTATTTATGACACGTGTCCAAAATCAAATCATACCTACTGTTGAAGAGACACCTCGAGCATTGTGATTTCGTGAGACTAGGTTTCAAGTAATTTTTTATTACTCCTTAATATCACTAATCATGTTTAACACATTGGATTTGAAAATTTACTGATAACTGTTTAAATCTTTACGTCTTCCTTCCTCATTAGGCATTCATAAAGATGCATGTAAGACAAAGATTTCTTGGAACTTATCACTTGTCTTCCTTCCTTTATTCTTTGTCAGTTTATGCCCTCTCATTTTCGAGTATACATTTATTTGTATTTATATATTGACTAATGTCATAATATGAATAACGAATACTGATCTGTGATCTTTTGGAGACTGATACACTCCTTCATCATTCCTTATTCTAGTTTGTATCCCTTGTATTGGAAATAATGAATTTCTCGTTCCAATTCATCTAATCTTTATTGTTATCACTCTTTGTTCTCTTTATATACCACACTTCTCCTCTTAACTACTCATCCATTTCTACTTGCTGTTCATTTATATCCTTCTTGCTTTCACCATATCTATCAAAACCTTTGCTGGCAATGAAGAAATCCTGGAGGTCATTAATGAGAAAAGGCCATGTCTCCCAAGACTAAGAGATGCAGGTATTTTCATTTCCACCAGCATGCAAATTCAAGGATGGTCAGGATACTTTGCAATTTTGCATGGACCCATTTATCCTGTCATGATAAAAGAGTTCTGGAAATATGCAGGGATTGGTGAAGACAACAATTCAGTTTGGTCTTCCGTTTTCGGTGTTCCAGTCATCATAACACCTACCTCTATCGCCCAAACCACCAACTGTGTTCCATCAGGAGTGACTGTGGAAGACTTTCATCTGAACTATTTCTTCGTTGAGGATCTCATTAGGATTCATGATGTGTCTCGAGACAAGTACGAATCCTATAATCCTAAAGGACTTCTCCCCGATGAAAAGTTGTGGTTTCAACTACTTCTCACCAACTTTCGCTCCAGAGGATTGGCCAAAAGCACCTTGACTCATGATGATAAACTGTTTATCTATTTTATGATGTATAATGGCAGGGTGAATCTTCCATAAACTATCTTCAATCATCTGAAGAACTGTGTTGAAATCTCCAGAAATCAACATAAGTCCTTCATACCTTATGGAAGAATTCTGTCTGAGTTATCCTACAGGGCTGAAATCATCACTTTAGCCAGAATACTTGGACCAGAAGACGCTACTACTGAGGAAAGGTGTGAAAGGGTTGATGAAGTGGAGGATTTCTGATAGTTGGTTGGCATGTGTTTCATCACTGTTGGTCTCTTGGTTGCTGAATATTTGATCCTTCTTTCGTTTATCACTGTTTTTCTCATCTGTTGTCCTTGTTGTTGTTTTCTTTTCTGTTTTGTGATTCTTTTCTTGTACTGTGCCTCCGGCGCTTTGTTGTTTTATCAATGAAGCTTTTCTTTCCTTATTTGCATTTGTCTTGTCTTACTGCATTCCATTATGATTACCATAAAAAGGAAGAAAATGACTAAATTTAACTTATATAAATTCCTTCAAATCAAAATGATTTAGTTAAATCTTGGTTACCCTTTTTAATTATGACAAAAAGGGGGAGTATTAATATGGAAAATTTATTTTGTTAAATATCTTGTCTCCAATCATAGCTCTAACATTCTAACACTTTAAATATCATATCTTTTTAGAATGTTTTTCAGGAAAAGTTATTATATTGGTAAAATGACTCTGATATCAATCAGGCTCTGATTTAGTTAATCAAGCTCTGTTATCAGAATGCATCACCACTATAATAAGGCTCTGATATTTTGGATCTATCTAAGATCTCTACAATCAGGCTCTATATCCCAAATCTTATAAGATTTTGTTAAGTCTTAGATTCAGGGGGAGCTTGATAAAGGGAAGTTTACTTTGAACTTATCTGAGTCAATTCTGATTATCTTCTTACAAAATTGTGCTATCAAAATACATTGTTTTGTCATTATCAAAAAGGGGGAGATTGTTAGAACAAGATTTGGTTCTGCAAGATATCTATTTGTTTTGATAATAACAAAGTTGTATTTGTGTGAGAATAATTTTGGTACTTTAACGTGTACTTTCTTAAGAATTGACAAACAGGTTCTGACTCTGATAGAGAAAGTTCTGACTCTGATAGAGATTGTGTGCTACGCACTTTGAAGTTCTCAATGGTCGCTTATACGTCAAGAAGCAAGGTTGCTTCTGATCTACTGCGCGTCAGAAAGACTCCAAGAAGATACTATATTGCTGCTGCAATATTCTCTTGGATTCTGGCTTTGAATTTAACTCTGATACTCATTTTCTGAAGACTAAGTGCTGAAGACACTGAAGACAAGGTTCTGATGAACAACATTCCGAAGACTCTAAAGACTTAAGTTTTTAAAGACCAAGTTTTGAAGACTCTGAAGACAAGGTTCTTCTGAACAAGTTCCAAAGACTCTGAAGACTTATGTTTCTGATAACCAAGGTTCTGAAGAAGGAGTGTTGAAGACTCTGATGACAAGGTTCTGCTGAACAAGTTCTGAAGACTCAAGACTCTGAAGACCCAATGATTCATTCTTCTGATTATGCTTCAATCATATCAACTCAGAAGCCTCTGATGAACAGAAGAAGATGAAACGTTTGCGTGGGAAAATAGTACATAGTACAGATCAAACACGTTCTTTTCCACTACCATTCCACTACCCTGATTTGGTGGTACAAAGGACAATTTCAGTGTACAATTTTCATCCCAGCACAATGACATTATTTTAAGTCGCCAGTATTTTTCTGATATTACTGATCTGCCCTTCAACGGATCTTTTTCTGGCTATATAAAGACTTGATCATTCAATGAATGAGTGTGACACTAAGTGTGAAAAAGAGAAATATTCAAAACACTGATTCATACGAAGAAAGAACTCAAGAAATTGAGAAATACATGAGTGAACAGTAAAGCACCACAATAAAAAGAAGAAGATTGTTCTTACTGTGTAGATTCGCTCTATAAGTTAGATTGAGCTAGAAATAATGTTTATATCAGCTTATGTAAGAAGCATTTCATTGTAAACATTTTATTTGATCAAACAGTTATTTGAATTCCTTAAGGGACCAGTTAGGTCAGAAGCCTTAAGAAGAGACGGTTAGTCTGTGTATTGTTAGTCACCAGCAGTTGCTAGTGCAGTTGTAATCAGTTTGGTTATAGTGGATTAAGTCCTTGTGTATAAGGTGAAATCACCTTGGCGGGTGGACTCGATTAACTTGATAGTTTTCAAGTGAACCATGATATATCGTGTGTCTTTCTCTATTGTTAGTCTATTTGTGATCTTTGTTTGAGTTTCACAAAAAGCTTTCATTTTGAAAAACCAATTCAAACCCCTCTTTCTTGTGTTTTTCTCACACCTTCACACCACATATTAACCGAAAAACCTAAAGGCTTTTGGTGGATATGTGGTGTCAAAGTCTCTTGGATCTTGGACGTTTGACCCATTGACACTTTCGGTGCTCCCCGGACTCCCCAACCAAGTGGTTCAGAGCTGTTAGTTCGAGTGAAAGACCGCATCACTTATATCAAAAGTTCTCCCCATTAGGTGGTGGGAGGAGGCATTTTCCCATTGAAAAAATTTTAACGACTATACAAGTGTAAGTGGATGAAAGAGCTCCCACTTGAGGGGGCATTGTGGATAGACTCACACTTGAAAGGGAGTGATGATAAAAACAAGTGTGAGTTGAAAATGTTGTGTGGGGAAGTCTCACATTGATTAGAAAAGTGGAGACTTGAGCATTTATAAGTGAGATAACCCACACACCTATCACCTTAAGATTTTAGAGAACTGCAACAGAGAAGAGAATAAATCTCAACGCAGGTTCAGTCGGTGGCTCAGGTGGAGCCTATTTAACCTAGATAATCATGATACGATTCTTGTTCATTGGTTACATTATCATCCTAAACAATGTAGGCATCACTGTCATGTTCAATTGTTGTCATGTTTTTATCATTTTCCATAAACCTTGCATGTCAAGATTCAACTTGGATTATTGACTCAGGTGTCTCGTACCATGTTACTCTTAAGCATGGTTTCTTCTTATCTTATATTATTGGTGATTTCGAAATGGTAACAAAGAGAAATGAGGGAGTTTGTAAAATTGTCGGTAAGACAGATTTTGGGTTGAAACGAGCGTTAAATGCAAGCTTAAATTAAAAAATGACAAAGACACGACATCAATTGCATGTGACATGGATGTCTACATTGTTTATGATGAAAATGTAATAAATGACCAAGAATCTTATTATGATGAGCATGTTGAAGGGGATCCACCTGAGCCTCTAGTGGAACCTACATTAAGATTGATTCTCTTCTCCGTTGCAGTTCTCTAAAACCCTTGTTGTGTTTCTTCTTTGTTGTAGTGCTTTGGGGATTAAATAATCCATTTTCATCCCTATCTACTTGCATCGCCGTTGGATGATCTCAACAAAACACGCCGCTTGAATACCCTTGCCAAGAAGACTTTCGATACAAGGAGCCCTAGTCGAATCAAGCTCTAATACCACTGTTGGGTCATGAGGGGGTTTAGGATCATTTCATCGAGATTTTTAAGAGCACCCACATAAGTGAGAGAGACACCACATATTAGCCTAAAACCTTAAGGCAATGGGTTTATGAGTCTTCTCACTTATAAAATGTTTAACATTCACTTTTCCATCCAAATTGGGACTCATACTTACACTTGATATACCAAGAATTTCAATTCTTCTCCTTCCATTTGTCATCAGACATATCACATTGTTTACCTTTTCCCCCTCAATATGATCAGGCGGCGTGTTTCGTTGAGGCCGTCCAATAGCGGTGCAAGTAGATATGGATGAAAAAACTTTCATTTGAGGGAAGAGACTCACACTTGAGAGAGAGATTGTTGGTATATCAAGTGTACGTTCAGTTGCACATTGGAAAGAAAAACAGATATTAATAAACATTTTATTAGTAAAAAGACTCAAACTCAATATCTTAAAGTTTTTTTATCGATATGTGGTGTCAAAGTCTCTCTGCTCTTAAATAATTAGCCCAATAATACTTCTGATGCTCCCAAACTCCCCAATAAAATAATTACAAAATATTCAATGATTCCCTACTATCTTCCAATAGTACCAAAATAATTGAAAGCGATAACAAACAAGATTATTATTATTATTATTTTAAATTAACACTCGATATTTCAACAGTACTGAAAAAGTACAGATTTATTTTCAATGCGGTTCAGACCATAGTGACTTAGGAATACATAATTTTTATTATTAATCCATGGTAATCTTCTGGATATTTATAATAAAAGATTCCAAGTCCAAATTCCAATTAAGGTAGTTTTTGTTTTTCTAAGGGCACTTGCGTTTGCCACCATGAGTAGTCAAGCTGGCATAACAGGGACACTTTTCTTGGTTTCCAGCCGTGCCAGGTGGCACGCAATTACATCTTCTGCAACAAGTTCCACATGCTCTTTTACACAATCTTGGTCGAGATGATAAACGGCACCTTGCAACACATGATCCATTACAATCTGAAATATGTAATCACGTTTTTAAATTGATCAAAATTATAATCACACACACATATATATTATATTAAATACTCTTATATGCATGAATTTGTATGTTTATGTTGTAGTTGTACCTATTTTCTTCCGAAAAAGAGAGCCTTCAGTTTGTGTATATTCCTTCGGTTCATCAAAAACATACATGAATTAGTAAAGCAGATCATATATCTAATATCTTAAAATTTAGATAAATGATTTTAAGTATAAAATAAAGGTAGCTTGATTATAAAATAGAATAAGAAAAACACAAATTTTAAATTATATACATACAGATTGATTTGCTGCATCAACAAGATGAAGAAAGAGAAGTGATGCAAGAAGAGAAGCAGCTAGAAGCTTAGAGAAAGCCATGATTGAGAGAATGGCAATTAAGTGTGAGAAATGAGAGATATAATGAGCTGGTATTTATATGAGATGAGAGGAGCTTTATGAGAAGAATATCAACAAAATTTGCCAGCTGGAGTACTGCTTTTTTTGGACTCTAGTCAATTTAGTACGAGTAGATTATCATATATATGTGACTGAAGATAAAAGGGGTTGGTATAATTTGGAGGCAACAGAGGTGATAAAGTGCAATTTGCTTGGTGGGAGAATATGGCTGGTTTTGAAGAATATAATATTAATTTAGTAGCTAATGCATAGTTCATCTTTTTATTACAACCCCACAAGGCCACAACCTCTTGTATAATTGAAATGTGTCTATAGTAGTAGGTGTGAGTAGGCTTCTAAATGGGTCTCTAAAACTGAGAATCGGTCCGATAGAATCGGATCAATGGATCGATCGAAATCTACTCGGTTTGGAAATATATAATTTTTTTATCTGATATTGAGAATGGATATTATATTGAATACTTTTTGGATACTTTTGTCAGATACTCGAAGTACCGATTCAGTTTCGGTCCAAAAAAATTACCCATTACTGTTTAGGTCCGGTCCTAAATTACCCGGTTACTATTTCGGTCCAGTTCTCGGAATAGCAAATATCCGGATCAAACCAGATCGAAAACAGCCTAGGTGTGAGTAATGCTTATCTAAAAAAATATAGTCTTTTTAATTCTCATTATTAAAAAATACATATTAATATATTAATTCTAATAAATATCGAATAAGTACATATTAGAAACTTGTAGGGTGTCATTGGTCAAATTATGAGTTAATTTAAAAAAAAAAAAAAAGAGTAAATTATGAGTTAAAGGAAGAGCTACCTAATTTAGTTTCATTCGCACATTGCTTCGATATGCTTTAAATTGAAGGTGTGCTAGAAGAATGGTCGATATATACTATGAAGACAACCTATTTATAGACTTATCATATAAGATTTTATTTGGTCATTGTTTAATAGTGAGAAATGTGCGAAGCGATTTTATGTAATTCTAATTTAATTATGACCAAAATTTGAACTCTAATATCATACCTTGCAGTCTTTAATTAGTAATATTTTTATTAAACATTATTTGAAAAAATCTCTCTAAAGTTAGTCAGGAGATACTGCAATCGTTCTATGTGATTAGGAGTGTTTAATAGTTTTTTTTTCATAGACCAAACTTCTTTTTATACCGCCCATTGTAATTATTACATAAAACTTTGTTCATCTATTTTTGTAACCCCATGTAATCATGGGGACATTTCATAACCGTCCCTCATGAGCGTTCATATGGTTTCTTAGTACTAAAACTGGGCCCGACTTGTTCCTCCTTTCGAGTTATCACGTGGTTGACTCCGACGTGCTGGCTTTGTATCTAAGCGAACCCTAACCGAGCTCCAACTTGTGTATGGTTATAGTTACCCGACCTACTTGCCTCTTCATACTCGGTTTTCCATAAGCTCGGTTTCAGGGGATTTCGGGATATACATAACGCCCCCGATCACGAGGTCCTATTGGATTAAAGTGTTCAGACAAGATAATCTTGAAATTTCCTCTTCCTTGGACCGACCTCATACTCGGCGAGTCAATGAGGTGTCAGTCATCTCAATGATGACAAATCTTTCTCTCTTCTCATCATGATGGTTTTTATGTGAACTCCCACTTGTCATCATTGCTCTTCTTTGGTCTGAATTCTTGACCGTTACAAACTTATTTAAAATAAAAGGGACTTTGTTCCTTCACTTTGTTTATTACCAAAGCCAATGATCTTCTTCCCAAGTGATGCAGACAAATTTCTACTTCATCCATCGCTCGATTCTTTTGCTATCTCAAGCCCCAAGTATCGTTTTCTTTCCCCCTTTTCAATCTCTTTTTGTTCTTTTATTATGTCTTCAACACGAGGCTATAATCATTCGGAAGAATGTTCAATTTCCTTTACTACCCATGATAGAAATATGATTTGAAATGATTGCATGAGAGAGTGTGAGAGTTACTTGAGTCGAATGGATTTTGACCAGATTGTTAGATAAGTTTATGGTGAAATCCTTTCACCTATTGGTAACACTGACTCAGAGTCTTCGTCCTCATGTTTTTAAGACAGTCTGATGGAGGCAACATGAACTTTGATAGATAAAAAGGTTTTAAGCTATGACCATAGTGTCATTGACGATAGCTACATCTTGAAGCTTCATTCTAATAACTCAGTTTCTTCCACCGAGAATGAGGAAGATGTTATTTTAGAACCTTGTGTGATTGGTGAGAGGGTCTATATTACTCGGATCAAGGGAGTGCCCGATGAATACTTCTACTTCTATTCAGGGGCAATCGAGGATTTGAAGATTCGTATCCCGTTTACCGGTTTTGAGTCTGATCTCCTTAGAACCCTAAATATAGCCCCTTCTCAATTATGCCTAAATGGTTGGGGTTTTTTCAAGGCCTTTGAAATCATTCGTGTCGCAGTGGACATAACGCCTACCTTAGGATTGCTTTTCTCATTCTTTAAGTTGAAGGGAGCGGAAAAGGAGGTTGGGTATCCCTTAACGGTATTTTGGGAAAGAGCTTCCTTCAACTTATACCACCAATTATAAGGGTTTTAAGGACAAGTTCCTTCGAGTGAAGAGTGGGAAAATGTGTCCCCAAGTTATGTATGCACTGGACGAGAACTACTGTTTCTTGATTTACTGGTCAGATAGTCCATTGTCGATTTCTAGTTTCGACTACGACAAGTTGAATGCTCTGGAAATTCGATTTTTTGGCCGTTTTGAATGCCTTATGGGTAGTGAAAGTTAAGGATTTAATACAAATGGTTGAAAACCTGAAACAAATTTCTAATTTCCTGGGTAATTCTTATATGTGCTTTTTTTACTGCTTTTTAATAACCTTATTGATATTCATATTTCTTGATTTTTTTTGCTATGATCTTTTTATTTAAGTTAACATGACCAACCTCAAGCTTTTCGAACAAAAGAAATTAATGGCTGAAGCCAGAGCAAGGCGTGGGGATCAGTTTGTTTTTAAAAGTGATTTGGCGAGTATTCAAACTCGGGTCCTCAAAAGGAAGTAAATGGAAGTTATCAAAGCAGCCCCCTTCGCATCTAAACCCATAGCTACCTCTATTCCGACCTCTGGGGATTCTAAGTCAGTCTCTCCAAAGAAAATGAAGACCTTGATGAGTGATGATGTCAGTCAGGCTGACCTGGAAATCACTACCTTGATGCAGGATTCAGTTAGTAGTCACTAAACAAACCCATCCTCCGAATTCAAGTTCCGGTCCAACAAATTTTACGCTTTACAATACCTCTATAATCATCTGAATGCAATTGAGGATGTTGAGAAGGTGAAGTCGATAGGCGTTCAGCAAATGAACTAAAACCTCGGAGCTTACCTGATGACGTGTGTAGTCCTGACTCAGGGTCTTTTTGAAGTAGGCGATGCCTATGAATAGAACGAGATTTGTATTAATAAAGACATAAACCAGTTAAAGGGTGATTTGAAGGCTCAAACCCTCTAGGTTGATGACCTGACCAAGCAGCTTTCAGAGATGAAAAAACATAAAGAGGTTCGGGGTCCCAGTTGTAAAAAATGATTAAGCAGAAGGAAACAACAGAATTCAAGTGCTCAGAGCTGGAAGCGACCAATGTCGGCTTGGTCCAAGAAGCAGAACAGACTCAGGCTCTTAATGAGACTTTAAAAAAGTCTTTGCAAGATGCTCATGTGGGTTTGCTCTCTCTGGAGATGATGCTTTTGAGAGAGTTAAAGCTCAAGCTTTATGCATCATGCCCGACCTGGATGTGACAAGGATGGATTTTTTCAATACTATGGTGGACAGACAATTGGTCGACATGGAGGAAGCCTCCCCTAAGACAAAGGTTTGAAGGACGTGGCTATGAACCATTCGATTCCTGTGGCTCAGGAGGATGAGCCTCATGAAGTTTAAATTTGTTTATGTTTTTGTTGTTTTTCATCAGTGGTGATGTTCCCCTTGTATCTCTTGAACAATATATTGTTTTTTCCTGCCAAGCGTTTAAGCATTTTGTGGGCTATTTATGACAATGTTATATCATTATCCTTCTACGCATTTTATTCGGTTTTTAATATATTGACTGCTTTAGCAATCTATGTGTTGTGATTAAATAATTTAATTTGATCTTATCCTTAGTGCTTTAATATGGTTATTTATAGCTTAATAAAGGACTTGTATGATATGCTCTTCTTGTCCAATGACTTATTATCGTGCTTTGACCATGTTCCTTTATTTTATTCGATCGATTACTTAAGTCAAATATTTCAAGTCCTGGCAAGAGGTTCGTTCTTTCTACTTAGTCAACTTAATAGGTCGGCAATTTTATTAAACATAACCCGGCCAGAGGTTTACAGTTTACTTATTCGATTACATTAGGTCAGAGATTTTATTAAACATAATCCGACCAGAGGTTTACTGTTTACATTAGCCAATTTCATTAGGTTAGAGGTTTTATTAAACATAACTCGACCATAGGTTTACTATTTATATAGCCGATTTCATTTAGGTCAGAGGTTTTATTAACCATAACCCGACCAAAGGTTTATTTTTTACATAGCCGATTTCATTAGGTAAGAGGTTTTATTAAACATAACCCGGTCAGAGGTTTACTGTTTACATAGCCGATTTCATTAGGTCAGAGGTTTTATTAAACATAACCTGGCCAGAGGTTTACTTTTTACATAGTTGATTTCATTAGGTCATCAGTGATCTTTGTGATGATCTCGACTATTGGGACGAGTTTAGTCTTTTCTGCAAAAGGGACACACAAAAATATGAATTGAGGGTGCCTCATTAAAAACCCTTGCCCTTGCAAGGGAAAATAGTTATATCCTCAATTTTTTATTTAAATAATACTATTACATAATGTTTAACTACAATAAAACCTAAGGTTGGAAACATTCCAGACCCTCAGCATTTCTACTCCTTCTAAGTTCTCGAGCTTGTAAGCTCCATTGTTCAATCTCTACTAAATCCAATAAGGTCCTTCCCAGTTTGGGGAAAGCTTTCCCTTCTTCTGTGTGTTTGTAATTCTTTTTAGAACTAAGTCCCCTTCTTGAAAACTTCTTGGCCGAACTTTGGTGTTGAACCTTCTGGCCATCCTCTGTTTTGCAGCGCATTCTCGTACATGAGTCATCCCTCTGATTTTTTCTATGAAGTAAGTCGAGTTGTCAAGCCCCTCATTATTGAGATCCTCGATAAAGTTTAACTGCCTCCAGGTCGGAGAATTGATCTCCATTGGTATCATCACTAGGCCTCATAAACCATTCTAAAAGGTGGTTCGTTAATGGTTGAATGGGGAGTGGTGTGATAGGACCATAGGTTTTCATGCAAGTACTCGGTCTAAAGCCCATTGGCTTCGTCCAGCTTCTTCTTTATTCTAAATAAGATGATCCTATTTGCTGCTTCTGCTTGACTGTTGGCTTGGGAATGCCCAACTGACACAAACCTATTATGAATACTAAGGTTCCTGCAAAATTCTATAACAGTATAGTTTGCAATTTGTTTACCATTATTAGATACAATGATTCCAGGTAAGCCAAACCGCCATATAATATTATCCAGTAAAAACGACATACTGTTTCTGCTGTGATTCGATATACGACTTCCGCTTCCACCCACTTGGTGAAATAGTAAACGACTACTATGAGGAATTTTAATTGCCCGACCGCTATAGGAAAAGTTCTGAGGATGTCTGACACTTTTCACAATGATTCACGAATCGTTCGTAATCTTGTAGCATACTCGGTCAGTAATACTCGGCTCAAAGTATTTTCTAGACAAAGCTCTTCCTCAAATATGACTTTTGCATACCCCTTCATGCACTTCCTTCATTTTGAGTCCAACCTCTTCTTCAGTGACACATCTCAGCATCGGAGAGGATCTACCCATCTTGTATAACTGATCGGCTACCATGAGGTATCAAGAAGATACTCTCTTGATTTGCCATGCTTCAATATTTTCCTCTGGTAACTTATCCTCTGCTAAGTATTGAATTATAGGTGTCATCCAGCTTTTTTCATTTTCCAGTACCATCACCTCTTCCACTTCTATGCTTGGAGCTTCTAATGTTTCTTGGATGATCGTCCTATTTTGCCCCGGGCCTTTTGTGTTGGCTAGTCTGGCTAACAGACTAACTTTGACATTTTCCTCTCGTGGAATATGTGTTACCTCAAATTTTGTGAAGCCTTTGGAAAATTGTACAGCTCGCTGCAAGTACTTGAGTAGCAGTGAGTCCTTTGCCTGAAAGTCTCCTTTGATCTGACTAGCTACCAGTTGTGAATCCGTTCGAACCAGCAGATGAAAAACTCCGACCTCCTTGGCTAGTTTTAAATCAGTGATCACTGCTTCGTACTCCGTTTGATTGTTACTGGCTTGAGAATTGAAACAAAGAGAGTGTTCCAGTATTGACTCCATCGGTCCCTCTAGTACTATATCTGATCCACTACCTTTAAGGTTAGATGATTCGTCCACTGACAAGATCTATTGCTCGATCGTGTCTTCCGGAGTTGGCAGGCTCAGTTTTACTAAAAAGTCTACCAATACTTGTGCTTTGATGTTGTTTTTAGGTGCATACGTGATACCAAACTCGAATAGCTCTATCGCCCATGCCACCATTCTGCCTGCTAAATTCGGCTTCTTCAAGATCTTTTTTATAGGGTAGTTTGTTTTGACTACTATATGATGTCTAGGGATGCTCAAATAAATCGGTTATTTAAATAATCCATATCCATATCCAAATCCCGTTATTAAAAACCGGTTAATTATTAGTACGGTTTTAACCAAATCCATATTTTAGACATCCATATCCAAAATAAAAACCAAATTAGTCAAAAAAATTTATAAAAAAAAAACTTTGAAATTTTTTTTCAAAAATAAATCTTTTTTTTGAAATAATTTTTTTTTTAAATATATCTTTTTTTGAAAAAAAATATTTTTTTTCTGAAAAAAATAATTAAAAAAAACATTTCTTTTTAAAAATATATTTAAAAAAAATATTTTTTCGAAAAAAAAATATATTTAAAAAAATATATTTTTTCGAAAAAAATATATTTTTAATTTTTTTCAGTAAATAATTTAATTTCAAACAATTTTTAAAAAATGATTTTTTTTAAATAAAAAAAAATATTTTTTTCCAAAAATTAAAAAATATTTTATTTTTATTTTTGAACATAAATATTTTGTCTTAAAAAGAAATATTTTTTTGAAAAAAAAAATTCTTGATAAAATTGATTTTAAAATAAAATTAAATCAAAACTAATTATAAAATTGGTTATGGATATAACCGGTTAATAACAATTTTAAAAAATGAAAATCGGTTATGACAATTGGTTTAGTAACCGGTTATAACATATGGATTATTTATGGTTATGAATTGGTTATGCAAATTAACCGTCTATGAGCATCCCTAATGATGTCCTTGGAAGTACTGTATAAGCCTCCTAACAGTGACTACTACTGCTAAAGCTAGTCGCTCAATCTTCTGATATCGACTTTCAGCCCCTTTAAGGACCTTGTTGACAAAATAGACTGGTCTTTCATCTCCTTCGATTTCTTGAACCAATACCGAGCTAGTGGCCTTCTCAGATACTGCTAAATATAGGAAGAAGGGAAGTTCTCCTTCGAACGCACCAAAATGGGCAGAGATGATAGGAATTTCTTCAACTCCCCAAATTCCTTCTCACATTCTTCCGTCCACACGAACTCTGCCGACTTCTTGATTGTCGCGAAGAAGTGTATGGACTTGTCACCTGCACAAGAAAGAAATCGGAACAAAGCAACTAGTCTCCCAGTTAGTTGTTGAGCTTCCTTCATAGACGTCAGGCTTCTCATATGAATGATTGTCTGACACTTGTCTGGGTTTTTCTTCCATTCCCCGATGTGTAAGCATGAATCCTTTGAATTTTATAGCTTGTACCCCGAAAGTACATTTGTTAATATTTAGTCTCATATTGAACTTCCTTATTGAATCGAAGGTCTCCTCAGGTCGTGTGCGTGTTTCACTCCTTCCTGTGTCTTGATTAACATGCCTTCTACATAAACTTCAAGATTTCTACCTATTTGCGAAAAGAATTCCATGTCTATCAACCATTGATATGTATCCCCTGCATTTTTTAGTCCAAAAGGCATTACTTCGTAATAATAGTTGCTCCTATCAATCATGAATTTCGTCTTAGGAGCATTGGCCATATTCATCTGTATTTGATTGTAACCCGAGTAGGCGTCCATGAAGCTGAGCAAGCGAAAACCTGATGCATCGTCGATCAACCTATCAATTTATGGCAACGGATAGGGGTCCTTTGGACAAGCTTTGTTGATATCGGTGAATTCTATGCACATACGCCATTTTCCTGTCTTCGTCTTCACCATGACCACATTGGACAACCATATAGGATACTTGACCTCTTGTATGAACCCAACTTTCAAAAGTTTTCCAACCTCTTCGGTAATCGCCTTCCTTTTTTCTTCCCTATTCTTTCTCTTTTTCTAGACCACAACCTTTGACGATGGGTCGAGTAGAGAGAACACATTCAGACCACTCCCAAGCTTCTTCATCACCTGCTTTCTTTTTCATTTTTCACAAACATAACATATTCCTCTTCATTCAATTTTTTTCTCTCTTCCTCCACTCATTTCAACCTCCATCTTCCATTCCCTTATCCACGTTAATATCACCCTCAACCACAAACCGCCGACAATTTTCTTTCTCGATCTCTTCTCCACACATCCCGCCGGAAATAGAACCTCACTCACTGCCACTCACCACCCCACGCGACTTCCTCTTTCCCAACTTCCACATCCAACTCATAACCCCTTCAACCACCCACCACTGGTGATACCCACCATCCTCTTTTAACATCTCCAACCGAACCTCAAAATCCACTGCTTCAAACAACTCCTTCCGCCGTACAAGTGCAACTCAATCCCACCGTTAACTCCCCTCATCTCCGCCGTGAATAACCCACATAACCACTTGACCTCCACCATTTAAACCTTATAAAAACGCAACTCAAAACCACCGTGATACCCTTCTTCGACCACCATAAGTCACAACCCCATTGCATCCTTCGCCCGAACCGTACACAACCACACTCCTCACTAGTCGCGCAATCCAACACAAACCGTGTTAGAAGTAATTCAATTTCTCTGTCGAAGTCGAAGTTAGAGTCTTTATAGGTTTTTGTCGATGTCGAATTATTTGTAGTGTTGTGTAGTCAGCTGTATTCGACAGAGTCGAATATAGCTGTTAAGGAGTTAGTCGAAATGTTTGTTTGGGCCTGGGCTTTGATAGCCTATATAAAGGGCTTTGTAATTTGTAATTACATACATCACACACAACATTTTAACACAATAAAGTTTAGAAAGTTTTGCAAATCCTAATCCTTTTTCTTCTCTCTCTCTCTCTCATTCTCCTTCTTCTTCTTCTTTCTCTTAGACATTCATCTTTCTTGGAACATAGTTCCAACAATTGGTATAACACAGCATGGTTGCGATTCAGAGAGAATCTAATGGCAAACCAAACAACAACGTCCACACAATTCCTAGTGAATCTATCGGTTTTCAAAGGGGAAAACTACCAACGGTGGGTTGCGCAAATGAGGGTTATTTTAAGATTTCAAGATGTGGTTGAAATTGTGAATGATGGTGTAACTGAATTGGGGACGAATGCGACTGATGAACAGAAAGCTGTATACAAGGATCAACGGAATAAAGATGGCAAAGCGTTGTTCTTGATTCACCAGTGTGTGGATTCGAACGTGTTTGAGAAAATTATTGAAGAAGAATCTGCAAAAGGAGCGTGGGACAAGTTAAAGAACTTGTATAGAGGTGAGGAGAAACTGAAGAGGGTGAAGCTGCAAACCTTGAGAAAGCAATACGAAATGATTCAAATGAAGGAAGATGAATCAGTTTCGGAGTTCTTTTCAAGATTGGTGATGTTGTCAAACCAGATGAAGTCTTGTGGAGAAACAATCACAGATTTGCAGAAAATTGAGAAGGTACTAAGATCTCTGACTGCAAACTTTGATTACATTGTAGTGTCCATTGAAGAGTCCAAGAATCTTGCTGAGATGAAGGTTGAAGAGCTACAGGCTTCTTTGGAAGCTCATGAGATGAGATTGAAGCAAAGAGATTCAGAAAGAGAAAAGGTATCGGACCAAGCATTACAAGCGAAATTCACCAAGAAGTCTGGGAAGGTGAAGCAGGGAAGGAATCTTGCTAGTGATGAGAAGTCAAGCAAGAGTTCAAAGAATCATGATGATTCAATAAAGAAAGGCATGGGCAACAAGTATTATGGGAAGAAAGTTGACATGAAAGACGTGCAGTGTTACAATTGTCAAGGTTTTGGTCACTATGCTCGAGACTGTCGAAAGAAGAAGGAAGCACGAGCAAAAGAAAGTGAGAAAGCGAAGTATGCACAGGCAGAAGATAGTGATTCTGATGATGTGCTACTAATGGCAGATACTCAGTCAGACGCTGATGAAACGAATTTGTGGTATCTTGATTCAGGTTGCAGCAACCACATGACCGGTAACAAGAACTGGTTCACCAAGCTTGATGAATCAGTTAAGAAGGTGATAAAGTTTGCAGATGGTAGACATATCACATCAGGTGGAAGAGGAAACATATCTGTAATGAGAAGAGATGGTAGAAAAGCCAGCATTACTGATGTGTTGTATGTGCCTTCTATGACAAGTAACTTGATAAGTATAGGTCAATTACTTGCCAAAGGACATAATATGAAGCTGGAGAAGAACCAGATGAAGGTGTATCATGCTGATGGTAGGTTGGTACTGAAAGCACCATTGGCTGATAACAAGACCTTTAAAGTTCAGATTAACATTATTGATCATCAATGTCTTGCGTCAACTACAGAAGAGGACAAGAATTGGCTATGGCATCATAGATATGGGCATCTAAACTTCAGGAGTTTGGGTATGCTCAATCAGAAGAAGATGGTTTATGGTTTACCTCAGGTGAAGGAACCAAATCATGTGTGTGAAGAATGCTGCAAAGCGAAGCAGGCTAGAAAAACATTCAAGCATGATCTGCCAATTAAGTCAAAAGGAAAGTTGGAGCTTGTTCATACTGGCGTATATGGACCTTTTGAAGTTTGGTCGAATGGTGGCAAGCCTTACTTCTTAACTTTCATCGATGAATTCACCAGATATATGTGGATTTATATGATCGAAAGTAAGAGTGAAGTATTCACAAAGTTTAAGAAGTTTAAGTTGCTTGTCGAAAAGCAAAGTGGTTGCAAGCTAAAGAAATTGAGAACTGATGGTGGTGGTGAATACATCTCTCGAGAGTTTGCTAGATTTTGTGAAGAGGAAGGTATAGAGCATGAGGTTATTGCACCCTATACACCTCAACATAATAGAATAGCTGAGAGGAAGAATAGAAGTATACTGAATATGACGAGAAGTATGTTGAAGGCTAAAGAGGTGCCAAAGAGATTTTGGGCTGAAGCAGCTTCGACAACAGTATACATTCTGAATAGATGTCCAACAAAGAAGCTAGTCGAGAAGACTCCTTATGAAGCATGGACAGGTGAGAAGCCAAATGTAAGTCATCTTAGAGTTTTTGGATCAATATGTTTTAGGCATGTTCCTGAGCAATTGAGAACAAAGCTAGATGATCGAAGTCAAACCATGGTGCTCATAGGTTATCATTCAACAGGTGCATATCGACTATATTCACCAGAAAATGATAAATCTGTGATCAGTCGAGATGTTCTGGTAGATGAAAATAAAAAATGGGAGTGGAGTCATGGGTCAGTTCAACAGGAAACTGGTCGACAGATGGAAGAGACAGTTCTGACGATATTTGAAGAAGACCGACAAACTGAGGCCACGACAATTCGAAATGAAGAACCTCCTGAGCAGAATGTAAGAAGATCAACTAGAACAAGAGATGAGTCGACAAAGTTAGTTGGATATGAGAGATTTCCAGATAATGCAATCGATGCAGATGGTGATTTAATAGAAAAAGTAATGATGATGGCTGAAGCATAACCAATTAACTTGGATGAAGCCATGAATGATTTGAATTGGTGTGAAGCCATAAAGGAAGAACTCAGGGCAATCGAGAAGAACAATACCTGGGAACTTGTCGAAAAAGCCAGCAAGAAGCCTATTGATGTGAAATGGGTTTACAAGCTGAAACGAAGGCCAAATGGTGAAATTGCCAAGCATAAGTCAAGACTAGTGGCAAGAGGTTTTCTGCAGAAACCTGGTATTGAATTCGACGAAGTCTATGCGCCAGTGGCTAGGTTGGAAACAATCAAGATTGTTGTTTCGACAGTAGTATATAGAGGATGGAAGATACATCAATTGGATGTAAAATCAGCATTTTTGAATGAAGCTTTGGAGGAAGAAGTTTATGTCAGTCAACCACCAGGATTTGAGATCAAAGGGCATGAGTCGAAGGTGTACAGATTGAAGAAGGCTCTCTATGGATTGAAGCAAGCCCCGAGGGCTTGGAACAAAAGAATAAATAGTTTCCTAATCGAAGCAGGTTTCACAAAGTGTGTGTCTGAGCATGGAGTTTATGTAAATGATGTCGACAATGATAGTCGAATAATTTTATGCCTGTACGTCGATGATTTGCTAATTACAGGTGCAAATGAAGCTGAGATAAGAAAAGTTAAGTCGAAGCTAATGCAAGAGTTCGAAATGTCCGACCTAGGGAATCTGTCATACTTCTTAGGGATGGAATTCAAAGACACAACCGAAGGTGTGTTCCTGCACCAGAAGAAATATGCTCAAGACATCTTGAAAGGTTCAAGATGACTGACTGTAAAGCTGCAACAACTCCATTGGAAACATGAGCAAAGTTGAAGAAGGTAACTCATGCTGAATTTTTAAGTTCGACACTGTACAAACAAATTATTGGATCCTTGAAGTATCTTTGCAATACAAGGTCGGACATTTGTTAGAGTGTCGGATTGTTAAGTCGATTCATGGAGAAACCCCAAGAATGTCATCTCATTGCAGTAAAGAGAGTATTGAGATACATTAAGGGTACGATTGATCATGGTGTGCTGATGCCATGTCGAAATATGTCCAAGTCGAAAGATGCGGAGGTATATGGTTATACTGATTCAGATTTCAGTGGAGACCAAGATGAGAAGAAGAGTATTGCAGGCTACATTTTCATGATAGAAGGAGCTTCAATCTCTTGGAGTTTGAGAAAATAAAGCATTGTGGCTTTGTCATCATGTGAAGCTGAGTACGTAGCTGCATCATACGCAACATGTCAGGAAGCATGGATAGATATGTTGCTCGAAGAACTCAAGATCAAGGAACCTGGGAAGATGAAGTTGTTTGTAGACAACAAGTCAGCTATTGATCTTACCAATCATCCTATGTGTCATGGTTGAAGTAAGCACATAGAAATAAGGTATCATTTTCTCAGGGATCAAGTGAACAGAGGGAAGCTTGATCTTGAATATTGCAAGACTAAATTTCAACTAGCCGACATACTTACCAAACATTTGAAGAAAGCCAGATTCGACGAGTTAAAGAAGAGCATTGGGATGAGAAGTCTCGAGAACATAAATTAGGTGGTGTGTTAGAAGTAATTCAAGTTCTCTGTCGAAGTCGAAGTCAGAGTCTTTATAGGTTTTTGTCGATGTCGAATTAGTTGTAGTGTTGTGTAGTCAGCTGTATTCGACAGAGTCGAATATAGCTGTTAAGGAGTTAGTCGAAATGTTTGTTTGGGTCTGAGCTTTGATAGCCTATATAAAGGGCTTTGTAATTTGTAATTACATACAGCACACACAACATTTTAACACAATAAAATTTAGAAAATTTTGCAAACCCTAATCCCTTTTCTTCTCTCTCCTTCTCCTTCTTCTTCTTCTTTCTCTTAAACATTCATCTTTCTTGGAACATAGTTCCAACAAACCGTTCACCATACCTCCTCCACATCAAATCTCCTTCCCAACAGCAACAACATTTTACATAACTCAACTCTACACAGTAAACAACTCACCTTTATGTCGCCCTAAGTTTTCCTGGTAAAGTTTATCAAGGCGATGATGCTACTAGTTCCTAAGAAAAAGTTGCAGAGACACATAATGGACATAAGAGTTTAAGTTTGTTTTGGACATTCTGCCACCTCCACACTCAAAGAGATAAGTTTGTTTTGGGAGTTGTCGCCCTCTGTGTTGTTGTGGTAGCTGATTGTTCCATAGCATATCTATTTTCCTTGTGTTCCTCGTACAAATTGAAAAAACGTTATCTTAATGGTAGTTTGAAATGAGTGTTATTTGATTGGCATTTGCATTGATTGATTTTGATACTGTAGCTTTATAACTTTCATTTTATATATATATATATATATATATATATATATATATATATATATATATATATATATATATATATATATATATATATATATATTTGTTTATTGTAGGATTTAAGGCAACTGACTTTATTTATTTATGAGCTTAATTTTGACATTTGATTTAAGCCCATCTGGGTGGCTATTAATACCCTATGTTGGTTTTCGTTTATGGTTATGATAAGTATTTTTTTTTTCATTTCGATTACGATGATTGTGATATAATAATATTGTAAAATGTTGTGCTGCTGCCTTTTATTGCTTTGAGATTTCGGATTTTAAATCTAATTTACCTTTCAAAAATTGTTTGGACGCATAGATTTGGTTGCTCGATTTCTTATAGAATGATTCTTACATGAATCTGCCTTAAGTTAGCTTAGAGCCAAATTCAATACTCTATTTTGTAATAATTATACATAAAATCAACCACTTTTGAAAAGAACAAAAATAGTGTTCGATCCAACATCGAGCAATTTTCCCCAAATCAAACCATTTTAACCAACGTGAGTGCTTGATCCAATGTCAAGTACCTTTTTCCGCTTAATTCAAATATTTTCTCGGATGAGCGTAACATTAAAATCCTTTTCTTCAAAATAACACGAAAGGTGAATACCCTTGGAGACTCGCATTCTTTGAATCCTCGAATGATCGGTCCCGAGGAACACGTCTTGGGCTAGCTGTTTATTCTCTCTTTCATTTCTAAAACACTTAATACAAATTTGGACAAAAAGAGAGACCGTTGGAGTCTAGCATTCCAGTAGAACCTTTGAACAATCAATTCTGAGGCACACGTCTCGTTCTTATTGAGTGTTCGTTTTCCATCAAACAATTTTCATAAATACATTGAATGAAAAAGGTTCATTGGAGTCTAGCATTCCAGCGAATCCCGAATAATTGGTCCCAAGGCTCACGTTTTGTTCTCACCAAGCACTTGTCATTCGCCTAAAAAGAACTCAACGCATCAAACTTATTTTTCTCGCCTTCGTGCGACCGAAAACTTTTAAAAAAGAACATTGTTTAGTTCGTCCTAACGTGTGTACAAACTAGTGCTTAAGCCTCCATCGCGAGCGTGCAAGCCAACGTTTAACCGTTAAAATGCTATCTAATCACTTTTCTGATAAAACAAATCAACTGATTAAAGATTTCTTTTTAGAAATGAGTTTGCTCTATCCATTTCGACACGAAACAAACAAAGGGTTCAATCTCCAAGAGCGAAAAATAAGCAAAGGTTTAATCACTTGAAATGTCTAAAGCGACACTCTTAAAAGCAATCAACCAAGGCGCAGTTTTCTGTGCAGAACTACGTAGCTTTGAATTCCTAATTGTACATGAGAATACGTAGGAGCGAGACCCGCAATCTCGTCAAACACCCTATTAAAAACATTTTTGTGACCTATTTTATTTCCTTTTACACTCTTATCACTCGAAGAAAACAAATAACATAAGCTAACATTCAATCACATGTTTAACTAAAAGATTCTCGTTGAGTACAACGGATGTGAAAAGTGCTAATACCTTCCCCTTGCGTAATCGACTCCCGAACCTGAATTTGGTTGCGACTACCATTTTCTTTTTATTTTAAGGATTTTATCGATATTTTCTCTTTTCTCTTTTCAGATAAATAAAATTCGGTGACAACTCTATTCGAATCATCTTCCGCGAAAGTGCGGTATGCTTCGCGAATAATCATATATTTCAAGATGCGACTCATTTTATTATGTAAGTCATAGCATTATCGTTTATCACGTGTTTTAAAAAAATATAATTTATTTAGTTAGATCAAGACTATATTATAATATCAAATTGAGTTAATAAATACTTCCTCTAATCTTATTTATAAGTGAAAAATAACTTTTTAAATTAATTCAATAGTCAATGTATTTAGTTCATTATACCGTTTAAATATATTTATTATTCAATAAATCTAAAATATAATTTTTTTTTATAAATAGAATCAGAGGTTGGAGTATTTTCACTATTCTTCTATGCAAGTCATAGCATTTCACACCTTGTTTTAACAAATTATAACAATTAAAAATATTAAATCCTATTTAAACAAATATTTCGGTTTCTCGAAAAATAGTTTCACATTTTCACTTTTTTTTTTTTTTTGAAAATTTTAAATTTCACTTAAAAACTGATTAGGCATGAAGCTTCGGGTTATTATTAATATAGAGTTAGCTAAGTTGCATTATCGGAAAGAAGAGAAAGGATCGGTGAGTACACGTAGGAAGTTCAAATGTTTTCATGCAGACAGAAAACTACAAGAGCTTAAATCTATTTTGATAGCCAAAATTTAGCAAAAGTGTAGTTTAGGTTTTGTAGATAGTGATATATATGGAATTAGATGCAAAAAGGATGTGGAGAAGGAATGAAGCGCAGTGGAAAGTAAGAAAATGATTGCGGATAAAGCCAACCTTCACAGCTGTTTGTGGCGGCAATACAGCTATATTGTGCTACTAATCAAATATAGTACTTTAAATCAAACATAAACAAATAAATATGTGAATAAAAATTTATGGGAAAAAAAAACTCAAATCAGTATTTTAAAATTTATTTAGTCATAGACAAGATCACAATTCACAAGGTTAAGAGATTGGTGGTCAAGCTAAAGGATCCCTAATCCGATGGTTTGAATAAAATCAGATTATTCGTTTATATTATTTAATAGGGTTTAATTGTTATGTAAAAATATTTTACATCTCATTTAATAAAAATATATCATTCTGTTATATCATATAACTAGTATAAAATTTTCAGTATGATTTGACGGGATGTATAATCGTTATTAATTGACCGAATAAAAAAATTCACACCGTTAGTGTATCACTTTTTTTTCCTATTCGATATATATATATATATATATATATATATATATATATATATATATATATATCAATTTTATATATATCAATTTTGTCTAATAATTTTTAAATGTTATATTTCTGTTTTAAAACTTTTAAAAGTGAATAATCCAGTTATATATATATAACATTTAAAAATTATTAGATAAAATTGATTTTTTATACATATTTTGTCATAAAAAAATTTGACTGAACTAGATGAAACAAAGTATGTAGGGGAGCGATGACGACTGTTGTAAAGTTGCTAATTAATTTAATAAAGTTTTTTAATATATAGAGAGAGAGTTAAACCCGCAATAAAGATTCTTAAAAAATAATATATAATGCGTTCCTGGTCATTTGATCTCTGTTTTTTAATAACTGAAGTGGAAGTTTTATCATGAAATATATTATTTATAATAGTGTATGCTTGTTACCACTGATTTGATTACATAACCGATATTATAACCACCTTGATCGGATATCCCCCGGTTCGACCAACCGATCTCAGTTGGTTTTTAAAAATATTGGCATAAATGCACATTTAAAAGGCTTTCTTTTTGGAAGCATCCACATTGAGTCTGCTTGAAAACATCTTTTTCATAGCATTTTCAAAAGACTTTTTTTTTGTTTGGTAATAATTTTTAGAGTGATCTTTATGAATTTTGTTTTTAATTCCATCCATATTTTTTCACTTTCCTTCCTTAAAATTCATGTGAAGGTTTAGAAATATCTGGTAAGACTTTAACCATGTTTCCTTTCGGGTTGAGCTAAAGACAACTCCAAGATTTCTTCGGTTTATTGGACGGAAGTGTGTAAGCCAAAGAATGGTCGGGGTTTAGGTGTTTGTCACATGTGCTTGGTAAGTATTATTTCTTCTTTTGTGAGGAAAAGTCTGTAGAATTTATATTGACCTAGGCTTTGTAGAAGGCGATTTTCCTAATTGGTTTTGATCCCTCTATAGTTTGGACTAGTTCAATGAGGGTTTGTCGAGGAAAGTGTGCAATGTCTCCTTACCTCTTTTGTGTGTGCGTTTTTGGAGACTCGATCAAATTTCAATGAAACATTTTAGGATGGTGGAAAATTTAGATCTATGATTGAACGGAGTTTAGGTTTTATATTTTAGGTGGAGAAAAAGACTCTTTGTTTGGGAGATAGAGCTTTTGGGTAATATGTTTTCATGCATCATGTGTTATCTCTGTCCTCCTGAGGTAGATAGTTGGTGTTGGTTGCATGATTAAAATGGTTTGTACTCTGTCAAAGCACTATATTTATTCTTGATATGTCATACTTTGCGACAAGATAATCTCCTTCTAGAGGTTGATCAGGTTTTGCCTATTATTTGGAAAAATTGGCCTCCTTTTAAAGTTATTGTTTTCTCTTGGTAGCTACTTAGGATTTGTTGTTCCTTTTGGATTGGCTACATATTGCAAAACAACACGAAGAGTAAAAGATGTTTGGGTGAATAAATGATACATGTAGGACCTAATGTTCTAACATGTGTGCAACATCTGACCCTTGTCAGTAGGCCAATGTAGTCATTGTTTTGAGCGTATTTTCTGATTGGATCTCAATCAGATTTGTTGCTATCTTATAGAAATGCATTTTATTAGATTTGTTTGGCTGATTAAAATGATCAAATCAAATCTAGTAGAGAATTAAATTTGAATTCAAATTTAAATCAAATCTTTTTGGAGGTTGTTGCAAAACAAATAAAAACTAAATCCTCTAAAAATCTGGACATGATCGTATCTTTTTCCCATTGGAAGAAAAACCCAAAAGATTGCATTGTTATTTAAGAATACTCAAACCTAACGTTTGAAGTGTGTGTCGCGGTGAAAATTGGATAACAAATTATTAATTAACTTGTATCGTATTTTTAATGTCACCACTGGTCTTTGATTTATCCAAAGGAAGGGAGAAAAAACCGAATTCCCACAATGCAATGCAAATGCACTAAGATTCTAAGTTCGGGGGTTGGTTATACCTAGGGAAGGTGTTAGCATCCTAGATATCTGTAGTACTCTACAGGAACCTCTTGATTCAATTATGTTATTTGTTATCTGTTTGCTAAAGGTTCTATTCTAAAGGTTGGAAAACCCTAGGGGTTAGTATCTAAGTATACTCGATAAAGCATCGCACTTTACGCCTACGTATCCTCGGGAATAGAATCAGAGTATGCGTAGTTCTACGTCTACTGATCTATTGACCATGGCCAATATTCAGAGGGGAAATGAGTACAATCTCATTGCAGAGTTTAAGAACTCTCTAGATCTAGTTGTAACGGACCTATATTGAAGTTTAGTCAGTAGGGGAAGTGATAAATTCATTATGATGAATATCACTAAGAGTTGAAGAATTCTTCCTAAAGCTAATTGTGATTTCTATGACTCTAATGAGGCCAAGAAACAAAGTTCCTTCCTAAGAGGCTACTTAGGTTAAGATGGGGGTCATTACTTATCTTTAAGGTAACAATTATGAATGCAAATGATATGCACCATGCACAATAACATGGTCATCATGCATGGGATTTTCCTTTGGATATTAATGCGATTAAGTTACGTTATTTAGGCGATGGTGCTAGCAAAGTGATGCTAGACTTGTGTCTGGTGACCAAAAGGTTGAATGCGATACCCGAAGGCGATCGACTTACATGGGTAGAAAATGGGCTCGACGTTGGATCGAGAATTTTTGATATTGTTTTGAAAAGGTTTGGACAGTAGTAAATAAACATACAGATAGAAGTAAGATATGATAAACACATACATTATAAAATGACAAGGTAAGGCATAATATAAGTTACAACATTGATATGAGATAATATAATGGAAACAACATAAGCATGAGGATGGCAATATGTTTCATGATAAGATATGGATAAGATGAATATGCTTCAAGTAGAATGATTAAGAATGATATCAACATGTTTCAATCTTTAGGAAGACAAACATGGATGAATATATTAAAGGATGATAAGGAAGAATCATATTCATGCGAAAATCAAACACATGTCCAATCAACATGGATATATTGACTTAAGAATTAAACAAGGGTGCTTAAAATCACATTGATAATTAGACCAAGAATTGATAATTAATTGACAACACAATAGGAATTAACAATTAACACACAATTAGGTAATTAAAAATTGGCTACACATGGATAATTAATATTTAGAAATTAAACATTTAAATTGACAAACCTCAAAATTATGGCACAAGATTGATAATTCGAAGTTAGCGACATAATTTGGAAATAACAATTAACATCTCAATTAGAATTAGCAATACCATTCAAAATGCAATTAAAATCAAAAAAAGCTACTAGAACAATTAACAATAAAAATATAATTAACAATTAGAAAACATACCACATATTAATTAATGATAAAATAAATAATTAAGGGACAAATTATAAAACAAAATAAAAATATTTTTAGAGTTTTTTTGGATTAAGCAAAATAAATAAAAAAGGTCTTAAAAAAAGAAAAGATTTTGAAGTTTAAAAAAAAAAAAAGAAAAAGAATTGAAATAACAGTGCAGGAGGGGGTGTATTGGTGATTTTGATTCAGTTAAAATAAAAGGAAGAGGTGAATTGGGCCTAAGTAGTGGGGGTGTGGATAGCGAGGGGCGCAAGGCCCAAGAGGAAAAGAGAATTCAGGCGAAAAAAAAATGAAAAAGCAACAAAATGGGTGATCCAAGGATCGAACCCGGGTGTGGCAAGGCATTGGCGTATTTAAGTGCATGTGTGTGACCGTTGGGACGGCGTGTTTCATCCGTCAAACATGTGCTTCCATAAATACAAAAACCAAATTTTCCATGAAATGATAAAGTGGCGAACAACGTGCATGTACACGTTCAGATCCAAGGGTCAAATGGCCATTAAAGCACTACGAGACAAAATGAAACCAACCAATCAATTAATGCAATGCACATACCAAGTAGAATACCTGTAGAACATTAATACTGCTATCGTTTCCAAAATAAAACGTGCAAGTGTCTCATCATGTTCTAATAAACCAATCAAACTTCAATCAAACAACATGAAGTGAATTACCAAAATGAAGCATTCTATGAGTAGGATGTAATGAAGCCAACATACAACAATTTGGTAACTAAAGTCACGAAGGGAATGCAGAGGAAACTAGGCGTTCAAATTATAGAATTCAGTTTAGAAAATTTTCTGTTTAAAATCCAAGCAGCAACATGATAGTAATCAATCTTGAACTCCCACGTACAGAACATTAAGAGTTTCAATAACACACCAACAAACCCAAACGGCCAGCATGATATATTTAACACAAACATTCATCTCACCTTAACCTCCCAACAACATTTAAAGCAGTTTAAAGAGCAACACATAAACACCAAGGAATTTAAGATGATTGTGCTGAGCTCGTGAGTGAAACATAGTTGGTGTTTAGACAGCATTCTAAAATAGAACAGAAGCAATATAATCATGTAGGATGTTGAAATCAAAACATACAAACATGTAACCACAACTAGCCGATACAATTCAACACATTTTATAAACAGCAACAATCTGGGATCGTATCACAAAGGATCATGCATACATAGGTTCAATCTTAGACGTAAAAGAGAGATAACCAAGTTCTTGCTTCAACATCATGTTCAATATAGAATTCTTCCTAAACCAACCCAACATCTATAAAGGCATCAACAGTATGTAAAACTAGAAAGTTGTTGCATACTATGCTTCAAAAATAACATTTGGTGTTCAGAATCAAAACAGCTTCTTTCGTGACATCATTTAAAACAATAATAGAAACGGCATGTTAGCATGTAGAACATCAACATTTCAGACCACACAACCTTATAAATAACCAACCAATTTACTGAACACACATGGCAACGAAAAATCATACAGACATACATACAAACAAAATCAAACTTCAATCCCTCTTAACTCACTCAAATCTTAACCAAACAACATAAAATAAAAGGCTAACATGAGGCATTTTGAACGTAGATCCTAATGAGACCAAAAGCTGAGCAAGGTATTGAATATAGCGTGAGCAGGGAGTAGTTGGAAACCAGGGTCCAATCAAGAGATTTAGTTTTAAAAAAAAAATGATGCTTTCTGCTTCTAATGCAAACCGAATGTACTGGTTTTAAACTTGAACCAATGAGTATATGGAACACTATCAGACCTAACTTACTAGAATTCCAACAACATAAACAAATTCGAATCGTAAGAAAGCCACCAAGTTAACATTTTTCAACAACACCTAAAGCAGATGTGGTAAGTGGAAAGCAAATGCAATCGTCCTTCAAAACATGATCATGACCCACCACAAAAAACGCATACATAGCATGCACACGATTGAACACATATCCTTATCACAAACCATGGACAGAACTCATGTTATATATTAAACAAATATGCTAATCGACAACGTCAGTTTCAAAAACAAGATGACCAACTGTTTTGCTTCAACGCATAGAGATCTCCACATTTCAAACCACGCAATCATAACCAAGAATTCATCGGTATGTAAAACAGATTGACACATATCATGTCTCGAAGTGTATACGAGTAATATCTTGGACAGAATATCAACATGCTTAATAACGATCTTGAGACATTAGCATACATCAAACGCATCCTATGAGAAAAACATCCTAACAACATGATACCACATATGTCAGACATTCAAAAGGATTCCTACCTTGGTGTTCGAAGGACAAGACTAACACATCTCCCATCATGGATTAAAGAAGGTATTCACAATAATTAATTCAAAGTGAAACAGAAACAGTGTAAATGTGGCAACATTAAATTCAAACATATAAACTTGCGGTCAACCAAGCCTATATATTCAACATATGCATACGTAAAATGATCAAGCCATTTAGGGCAGCCATCTAGTTTCCAAGCACAACATGAAACTCATAATGGTATCCATCGTGGTAAGCAGCATGGTTATCATTGGTTAAAGCATATTTATTCCAACATGTACATTGAATGGAGATTAAGAAGACATACCTAGTTTCCAAGCAAGTTGCAAGAGTTCCTCTTCCTTTTCCCAGCTAGCTCCCGTATGCCACGAAAGTGAATTCTCAGGGTGATTTTTTTGTGTGTTTCTCTCTCTCTTTCCAATGACCATTCTGAGGAAGTTGGGGCCTCCTTTTATAGGTGAGTTTGATGCATGGCTTAGGATGCATTAAATGGATGTTCCCTGCATGGCTGCAAGCGTGGCTTGTGATTCTTGAGCCGTGTGAAAGTAAGTTTGCCTTTTTCCTCCTTTTGCATGCTTGGGACAAAACATATAGCTATACCTTGGGTTATTCCCTTTTTTGCACGGGCTAGGGGAGTGTTAGAATGATGTGGTGAGGCCAGATTATTGCATTTGGAGAGAGGGGAAAGAAAATTTGAATTCAAAACATGATGTTCTTGGTGCAAAAATTAACTCGTATGGCCATATTGTTCACAAGATATTTCCTAACTTAATGATCCAATTTTAATGCTCTTGGGTTCAAATGAAAGTTCTTGGATGATACTTCAATGTTGATGTTGGAAAGTGATTGAAATAATGCCTTGAATTGGTAGAAAAATCCCTCACAAGTCGTGTCCCCAAAACTGCCAAGAGAACTTAAAAAAATTCTAAGTTATTGAAATTTGACAATTTCAAGTGCCCTACTTTGACGACCCATAACTCGAGAATGGTTTGTCCTATGGAGATGTTCCACATATGGTTGGAAAGCTCTCAACAAGCTCTACAACTTTCATTTGAGACTCGAGACTTGAATCCAAATGGAAATTGGTGAAAAGTGGTGTCAAAGTTGAGGAAAAGAGTGATGAAAAGGGCTGAAAAAATTTCCAAGTGCTGGGCCAAAACGCCTTGTAAACTCCATAACTCAAAATCCAAGCATTTTTAGGCAAAAAGTCATATGGAATGAATTAAATATCTTGATGAAAGCTTTCCAATGAGCCTTGAGTCGCTTAATTTGAGTGCACGGTTTAGGAGTTATGGTTATTTTAAATCGGGCTATTAGGGGGAAAATGCCGTATACGAAGTCTTTCGCGATCAAAACCCTACTTCTCTTGCACGAAACCTCATGAAACTTGATATGGATGCTTTTAATACTTCATGAGACAATATATGATGATTAGAGCCGTTAACACTTTATTTGACCCAGGATTCCAAAGGATTAGGGTTTCAGTCGAACCCTAATTACGCCTGTGAACGCTCTGAGGTCGATCCTTGTGAATTTGTTTCTTCCTTCCCATCTAAAGGTCTTAGGAGACTCTTGAGGATGTTGATAAGCCAATAGCATTGATAATTAGGTTTTAGGGGATCATCTTGATGAAAAATCAAGGTTGTTGGCTGGTAAGCGTCACAGAAACCCTAGTTTTGAGATATAGTGGGATTGCGGCTCAAATTCCGCTCGTTGAGAACCCATAGACCTTGGGTTTTTGTTAAATGATATCTATTGGATGTAGATGGCATTATATGGTAAGTGATCCATACAAATCTTGATTTGATAAAGCCAAAACTTAATGATCCCTTCAGGATAGAACCCTAATTCCAAAGCTCTGGTATTGGAGATCTGTTGTCGATTTGACTTGCTTAAAACAACTTGTGGAGCCTCACGATGATAGGTAGACCTAATTTGAACACAAATAAACAAACTACAAGATATGGGTTAGCTCAAACAAATGCAGAGATGCTCCTAAGATGTACAAAAGCTGGATGACATCTAAGGGTAAAAATTTAGGGTACAACAGTTGCCCCTATTTAAATAGCCTCACCGGAGGGCACGAGGAACAGAGATTCCGGAGGCACCTAGGTGAAAGGTATTTAAATATAGCAAACCAAAAATTTTGCCCTTAGATGGAATGCAAATGCTAATGACACGCTACGGACATGCAAATGCTGACATGCCATGAACTTCTAAAATGATGATATGATGCCAGAAATGCAAAGGATGCAGACAAACAAGACACCAGGGACCACAGGAAGCAAACACGCAAGAAAAGCTTCGCTGGGGAAAGACGGAAACTAGTATCCTCAAGCAAAGACTCACTGGGGATACTGGTCAACCAGCAAGAAGACTCACCGGGGAGATCCCGAGGAAACAACTGGGAAAAACTAAAAGACAATCTCCACTGGGGAGAGATCCAAGGAGATAGATTTCACGGGGAAGGAAACAAAACCACTCTCTTCCTGGGCATGAAACCAGAAAGAAGAAACTGATCACTAAGAGTCAGTCTAGAGGAGACAAACAAACAAACAAAGACTTCCTGGGGATCTCAAAATAAGAGTTCAAAATGGGATCTTCAGAAAGAGTCAGGAAGGAAGAGACTAACTCTGCGCACCAGATAGGAGTCTTAAAGTTGAAGAAATTTGTTCCAAGAAAACTTAACTTAAAGCAAATTTTAGAAAAGCAACAAAGATTAGGGTGTTCAATGTCCGACACGATTCGAACAAGAACAGTTTTAAAACAAAAGACAGTGCTTGACACGATTCAAACAAAGCCTCAATTCGAGTTCGACACGATTCGAACAAGAACGGTTTTAAAACAAGAGTCGATGTCTGACATGATTCGAACAAAGACTCTGTTCAGGTTTGACACGATTCAAACAAGAACAAGTTTTTTTTTTTTTTTAGAAGACAATGCTTGACACGATTCAAACAAAGTCCAAGCTCAAGTTTGACGCGATTCAAACAAGAACACATAAGACAGTGTCTGACACGTTTCAAACAAAGTCCAAATAAGACAACGCTTGACACGATTCAAACATAGTCCAAGTTCAAGTTTGACACGATTCAAACAAGAACAAAGTTTGTAAGAAGACAATGCTTGACATGATTCAAACATAGTCCAAGTTCAAGTTTGACACGATTCAAACAAGAACAAGTTCAAGTTTGACACGATTCAAACAAGAACAAAGTGTTTAAGAAGACAATGCTTGACACGATTCAAACATAATCCAAGTTCAAGTTTGACACGATTCAAACAAGAACAAAGTTTTTGAGAAGACAATGCTTGACACAATTCAAACATAGTCCAAGTTCAAGTTTGACACGATTCAAACGAGAACACATAAGACAGTGTCTGACACGATTCAAACAAAGTCCAAATAAGACAATGTTTGACACGATTCAAACATAGTCCAAGTTCAAGTTTGACACGATTCAAACGAGAACAACTATAAAATCCTTTAAAGTTAAACCTCTTGGGGAACGGAAAAAAAAGATTTTAAAGATTCGAATTTGGCGCGCAGAGGTTAAGACCGAACAAGCACGACGCAAAGAAAACCGGGAATATCCTTACTCCACTAGGGAAATAAAGATAGGCACAACAAAAGATTACCAGCAAAACAGAGCACAAAGGATGCAAAGATGCTAGAGGATGATGCACATGCTTAGCCATACGCTAGGAACAACGCGAGCGACGCAAAACAGGAAAAGAGAAAGGATAACACAAGCCAACACCCTGAAAGCCAACGTCAAGGATAGCCAGGGCGATCTTCTTTCCACTGGAGGTGGCGAATCCATGCCAAAAATGCAATGCTGGTAAATCTCCTTACACCAGCTTGATTCGTAGAAGATCCAGAGTAAAACTTAGTTTATCTTTGTGTTTTCTTAGCAATTGCAATATTTCCGTTTTCAAAAATCAAGTGAAAATGGCAAAATTTGCAAAAATAAAGACGATAAGAAGATGATCATATAACTGATATTCATTGAAAACTGGTGACTTGCCAAATAGCATAGTCCCATGAGATATTACAGATGCATCGAAATGGCAGTTTAGCAAAAGGTTACATTGTATTCAATGACCAATGACCCTAATGACTAAGGATTTCTGTTGTAGCAAAACTTGAGGTTCTCTGGGGATTCTTGGATGTTACAGAGGCGTCCTAGTCTTAAGCATAATACTTCCGCACCGAATCAGCATTCGCAGGATGCGCAAGCTGTTCACCGTCCATAGTTGTAAGAAGCAATGACCCTCCTGAAAACATTGTCTTAACTATGTAGGGACCTTCATAATTAGGTGCCCATTTTCCACGGGCGTCTCTTTGTGATTGCAGAATCTTCTTAAGTACCAATTCGCCTACTCGGAATTCCCGAGTGCGGACCTTTTTATCAAATGCTCTCTTCATCTTCTTCTGGTACAACTGACCATGACACATAGCTGTCAGGCGCTTCTCATCAATTAGATTCAACTGATCGTATCTCTCTTGAATCCATTCAGCTTCGTCAAGCTTTGTTTCCATTAATATCCTCAGAGAAGGTATCTCAACTTCTATAGGGAGGACAGCATCCATTCCATATACCAGCGAAAAAGGGGTTGCCCCTGTTGATGTTCTGACGGACGTTCTATATCCATGTAGCGCATATGGCAACATCTCATGCCAATCCTTGTATGTTTTGACCATCTTCTGAAGAATTTTCTTAATATTCTTGTTCGCAGCTTCAACTGCTCCGTTCATCTTTGGTCGATATGGTGAAGAGTTATGGTGCTCAATCTTGAAGTTATCGCACAACTCTTTCATGGTTTTGTTATTCAAGTTGGTCCCGTTGTCGGTTATGATTCTGCTTGGAATCCCATAACGACAAATGATGTTGTTCTTGATGAAACGAGCAACTACTTGCTTAGTTACATTCGCATAAGAGGCGGCTTCCACCCATTTGGTAAAGTAATCTATAGCCACCAAAATGAATCGATGCCCATTGGATGCTTTAGGCTCAATCGCCCCAATCATATCAATGCCCCACATAGAGAATGGCCAGGGCGATGATAGAACATTTAGCAAAGTAGGGGGAACATGCATTTTGTCTGCGTAAATCTGACATTTATGGCATTTCCTAGCATACTGGATGCAATCAGTCTCCATAGTTAACCAATAGTATCCAGCTCTCAAGATCTTTTTAACCATGGCGTGTCCATTGGCATGGGTGCCGAAGGCTCCCTCATGAATATCATGGATCAGCAAGTCTGCTTCTCTCTTGTCGACACATCTTAGCAACACCATATCATGATTCCTTTTGTAAAGTACACCGTTGCTGACGAAGAATTTAGCTGACAATCTTCGCAGAGTTTTCTTATCAAGAGCGGAGGCGTTGGCCGGATATTCTTGATTCTTCAGGAAGTTCAAAATGTCATAAAACCAGGGTTTACCATCTGATTCTTCTTCAATGGCCTGGCAGTAGGCAGGTTCAGCCCTTCTTCCAATACTGATAACCGGATCCTCATTGATAAATCTGACTTGCCACATTAAAGCCAGTGTTGCTAAAGCATCAGCCACGTGATTCTCAGTACGTGGCACATGGCGGAAAGTAATCTCATTAAAATGCTCAATCAATTCCAAAGCATATGCCTGGTAGGGGATAAGCTTCTCATCTTTTGTCTCCCATTCGCCTCTGATTTGATAAATAACTAGAGCAGAGTCACCCATAACTTCGAGAAAACAAATTCCAAGATCGATCGCAGCTTCTAGTCCCAGGATACATGCCTCATATTCAGCAATATTATTCGTACATCCAAAATTCAATCTAGCTGTAAAAGGGGTGTAGCCACCTTCCGGATTAATCATAACAACACCTACTCCATGCCCCTTGTAATTGGACGAACCATCGAACATCATCTTCCACCTGTATTCGGCCCTGGGATCATCTTCAGAACTTGACTCTTCACCATCTTTCACTGCCATAATGTCCTCATCAGGGAAATCAAATTTGAGTGGTTCGTTGTCTTCAACTGGTTGATCGGCAAGATATTCTGAAAGAACACTTCCTTTAATAGCCTTTTGAGTGACATATTGAATATCATATTCGGACAATAACATGTGCCAACGGGCAAGTCTACCCGTTTGAGCAGGTTTCTCAAAAATGTACTTTATCGGGTCCATTTTGGAAATCAACAAGGTGGTATGACAAATTAGGTACTGTCTCAGGCGTTTGGCGGCCCAAGCCAGAGCGCAACAAGTCTTTTCAAGCATTGAGTAACGGCTTTCACTGTCTGTGAACTTCTTGCTCAGATAATAGATTGCATGCTCCTTTCGGCCAGTCTCGTCGTGCTGTCCCAAAACGCAACCCATGGACTCTTCCAAAACAGTCAGATACATAAAGAGCGGCCTCCCAGGTACTGGAGGGATCAGGATAGGTGGTTCCTGGAGATAACTCTTGATCTTCTCAAAAGCTTGCTGACATTCAGCATTCCATTCTACCGGCTGATTCTTGCGGAGTAGTTTGAAGATGGGAGCACATATCGGAGTCATATTGGAGATGAACCGGGAGATGTAATTCAAACGGCCCAAAAATCCTCTGACTTGAGACTCTGTTTGCGGAGCTGGCATTTCTTGAATAGCTCGCACTTTATCGGGATCCACTTCAATGCCTTTCTGGCTAACAATGAAACCCAATAACTTCCCTGACCTAACTCCAAAGGTACATTTTGCAGGGTTTAACCTCAACTGATACTTTCGAAGCCTCTTGAACAACCTTAGCAGATGTTCTACATGTTCTTCCTCATTTTGAGATTTGGCTATCATATCGTCCACATACACTTCTATCTCTTTGTGGATCATGTCGTGGAACAAGGTTACCATAGCCCTTTGGTAAGTTGCCCCAGCATTCTTTAGTCCAAAAGGCATGACCCTATAACAATAAGTGCCCCACGGGGTAATGAAAGTGGTTTTATCCATATCAGATGGATCCATTTTGATCTGATTGTAGCCTGAAAAATCGTCCATAAATGAGAACATGGCGAAACGGGCCGTGTTGTCTACTAATGTGTCGATATGTGGTAGAGGAAAATCATCCTTGGGACTAGCTTTGTTAAGATCCCTATAATCCACGCACATCCGCACCTTTCCATTCTTCTTCATAACTGGAACAATATTAGCTACCCACTCTGGGTATTTGGAAACTGCTAGGAAACCGGCATCCAACTGTCTCTTGACTTCGTCTCGAATTTTGAGGGCCATGTCTGGATGACTTCTGCGAAGCTTTTGTTTCACTGGTGGGCACTCAGGCTTAAGCGGTAGCTTGTGAACCACAATATCTGCATCTAAACCAGGCATATCTTGGTAGGACCAAGCAAACACATCCACATACTCTTCAAGGAGTGAAATCAGCCGCTGTCTAATTTCTGGCTTCAGGGATGCCCCAATCTTAACCTCTTTCTTCTCTTCCTCGGTGCCAAGATTGATGACGTCCACCTGCTCTTCATGAGGCTGGAGGTCTGCATACTGGTAATCACACATATCTGCTAGATCCTCGGACACTTCATAATCTTCCTCCTCCCCAGCTTGATAGACGGGGGAGTCGAAGTCAATGGTAAGATCAGGGTCATTGAATACAAGAGGTTTATGATTCATTCTGCATAGTAGAATGACTTATATTATTAAAAGCACAATAATTCAAGAACATGCGGGATGGAGATGCTTTTGTTTGAAAAGATTGCCATTTTTAGAAATAGAATGCAATAAAGCAAAACAGCAAATTTTAGCAAAAGAGTCATTTCATTGATTTAAAGTTTGAAAACGGAGGCCCGTACAAAACATTCCACTAGCTTTGGGCAAGACTAGGGAGATGAAAACAATAAATCTAGACAAGTTACTCTGGTTCCGGGTACAGAATTGGGATCTCAATGGACTCCCAGTTGCATAATGCGCCTTCTTGGCGAAAAATCAAACGATCAATATCTTCGTCTTCTTCCGTGCTTCCTATGATTGCGTGGACTTGATGGCCGCCGCTGATAAATGTCTCCTGTACGGTCTTTATCTTCATTCTTCTTTCTCTTGAACCTGAAGCAGCCTCTTCTTCTAGAGTTGGTCTGTAACCCAACCCTTGGTGTCTGACTCTCTTCTCAACCTCAATCACTTCACCCCAACCTGCGGGCACACCGTCTTGAAGGGCAGACTGGATACTCTTATATGAAGCAAAAGATGGATGTTCTGGTACCACTGTCTCCTCATTGTCAACCGTAACTGCGTTGGCTATTTCCAGGGCTTGAAAAGAAGTTTCCAATGCATCTTCGTCAGCCTCAATATAACGGAAAGACGACAAGTTACTAACCATTAAGTCTTCTTCCCCATGGATGATGACCAGCTTGTCATCGGCCACAAATTTCATCTTTTGGTGTAAGGTTGAAGTAACAGCGCCTGCCTCATGGATCCAGGGTCTTCCCAGTAGGCAGCTATAGGCAGGGTTAATGTCCAAAACCTGAAACAGAACATTGAATTCCTGGGGTCCAATCAAAACTGGCAGCTCAATTTCCCCCATCACGGATCTTCGTGAGCCATCAAAAGCTTTGACAATTAACGACGTGGGTCTCATGATCCCTCCTTTGTATGCTAGCTTGTCGAGGGCCCTCTTCGGTAGGACATTTAGAGAGGATCCTGTATCCACAAGAACTCTGGCCAATGTGTCCTCCTGACACTTCATTGATATATGCAGGGCGAGATTGTGATTCCGACCTGATTGGGTTAATTCTTCATCGCTGAAGCTGAGCGTATTGCAAGCAGTAATGTTAGAGATAACATGATCGAACTGTCCGGCGGTAATGTCCTGGGCCACATGAGCCTGAGCCAGTACTTTCTGTAGTGCTGACCGGTGGACTGGTGAATTAATCAATAGGGATAAAATAGAAATTTTGGACGGGGTCTGGTGAAGCTGATCCACAACCCTGTAGTCACTTCTCTTTATTATCTTGAGAAATTCTTCATCGTCCTCCTTGGAGATTACTTCTTTACTTTTGTCGCTGGTGGGTACACGCACCTCATTCTCTTTATCTGACGTTTCTTTGTTAATAGGGGGGAGAATCCTTCCACTCCTCATCATTCTTCCTGTTCCCGCTATATTAGACACGCTCTTTTCATCAGCCCCCGCCTCTTTCCTTGGGACCGGTTCTTCTATAATGACCCTCACCTCTTTCCTTGGGATCGTTTCCTCCTTCCACTTTCCACTTGCACTGCCTTCGTAGACCCACGGTACTGCTTTGGTTCCCCTGAATCTGAACGGGACTGGTCTTGGGAGATTATTCCTCCTTGTATGATTATCAAGAGAAACAGTTTCAGACCTGTTGAATCTTGGAACTGGTTGTCTGAATACCGGACTCACGGTACTTGCCCCCGGATTATTGAACACAGGGCTCACGGTAGCTGCCCCTGGATTGTTGAACACAGGGACTACTGATATGTACTCTTCTTCAAGCGCTGGCATCCGCTTTGGTAAATTAAACACTGGTTCAATCACTGCTACTTTGCCTTCCTTTCTAAAAACCTGTAAGAAACCTTCATCGATCAATTGTTGGATATCATTTCGAACCAACTGACACCCTTCATTATTACTGTCACACTTTTTACAACCATCGTGGCAATCTTTGACCAAACCGGCGCTGAATAGCTTAGCATGAAACATCTTCAAGGGAGTCTTAATCTTTGTTACATTTGAGACTAGTACTTCACCATTCTCATCTTCGATGGCATTGGCTGACCCATGTGTTGGCAAGGGGTTGTTTTTCACATCTGGCTGGTTGTTAGCGAAAGACAAGATATTTTTCTCCATCAGACTCTTTACTAGATTCTTTAGCGCCAAACACCCTTCTAAATCGTGGTCTACTCCTCCTTGATGGAAAGCACATGATGCATTAGGATTGTAGAACTGCATAGCTTTTTCAGATAGTGGCCCCAATGGCCTAGTAACAATTAATCCTTGCTCCACCAGCGAAGGATACAATGCCGTGTACGTCATTGGTATGGGCGGAAAATTTGGTGTTACTGCTTGTCTTCTTGGCGGGGTATTTTGCTGTGGCACTGGCCGCCATTGTTGCTGGTAATTCTGATTCTGGTTCTTCGTCCACTGTTGCTGATTTGGTGACTGGGAAGCAGGAACTTGCTGCATTATCTGATGATTAAAAGTGGGCGTAACAGACGCCACGTATGGTTGTTGTGCAAACTGTGTGGGATAGATTGGCTGCTGAGGAAAGCCGGGACTCGGTTGTGGTTGGAATAGAGATCGTTTCCAACTAGGATTTTGCCTCTTTCCTGTCAAAATAGCGTTAGTCTCGCCTTCCTTCTTCTTATGGAAGTTACCCGGAGACTTCTTGATACCGGTGCTAGTAGAACTGTTCGGTGAGCTGGCTACCTTTCCACTTTTCAGACCTGCCTCCACCTTCATACCAATTGCAATGATATCGGAGAAATTAGCGCCGATATTACTGATCATCTTCTCATAGAATTCTGGTCTTACAGTATCTACAAACCAATCAGCTAATTCCTTTTCAGTCAATGGCGGTTCAACTTGTGATGCAGTCTCTCTCCATCTTTGAGCATATTCTTTAAACGACTCTGTGTTCTTCTGAGTCATGGTCAATAGCTGTCTACGATCAGGAGCTAAATCCAAATTATACTTATAATGCTTTATGAACACGTCCATAACATCCTGGAAACACTTGATCTGAGACTGGTCTAAGCTTAAATACCACTTTGCGGCAGCGCCCTTCAGGCTGTCTTGGAAACAATGGATCATTAACTTATCATTATCCATATAAGCCGCCATTCTTCGGAGATACATGACTAGGTGTGCCTTAGGACACGTGACACCAGAATACAATTCAAAACTTGGTAACTTGAATTTCGGTGGAATCACTAGATCAGTGACTAGACACATATCTTTAAGGTCAGAACTGAAAACGTTGTCTCCTTCCATAGCCTTCAGCTTTCTCTGCATCACCTCCATATTGGCTCTCAACTTCTCGTTACTGTCACCCTCTTCTACAGACATACCATCAAAATACTGCTGGTTCTGGAAAACAGGTTGGAATTGGGTCTGTACCACAGGCGGAACATAAGTCGTAATAGCTTGTTGATTCTCACTGAGCAATGGTACCGCTTCTAACGTGGATTGAGGGGCTGTGGCTCGCATGAACTCGAATGGCATCCCCAGAGTGGGATTTACGACAGGTATAACCGGTGGCACAACAGTCGTAGTGACGATTTCTGAGACCACAGTGGCTTGTGTGTCCATCGTTGCTCGTATGATACTCAAGGCTTCCATGATCTGCCCCATTCCTACTCTTAATTCAGCGAGCTCGTTGTTAACCTGATCCAGATTCTCGCAATTTTCAGACATCCTTTCTCTTCAAGGTTGTAACGGTGCAGGGCACTCAGGGTGGTGGTTCAACGACGACAACTGAAGAAGATAAAAGGATAATGAGACACCGAAGAAACGCACATATATATGCGAGAATGCAGATGTGATGCGAAATGATGCGTATGATGCAACATGATGCAACATTCACTTCAAGGAGCTCGAAAGTGTAGTTAAATATCGCAATTGGAAACTTGTTTTTATTAAAATTTTAAAACTTGTTTACAAGCGGTACACCCTCAGGGCTTTCAGTACAACAAAATACAACAAAGAGGAACTATGGCTTTGATCCGCTGGATGATGCTCCTTTCCTTTCGCTGAGTTCTTCCATCAACTTGTCAATCCTTTCCTGCAATATGTACTTGTCCAGTGTCAGCTTCTCCACTTCTACCTTTAGTCTTGAAACTTCATCTGATTCTATTACAGGAGGCTTGGGCCGAGGATATGGCATCGTCAGAGCGAGGGCTCGTTTGCGTGACCACTCTAGGTAAGATTCTGTAACTGTGCAGTCAGGGTTTGTTGCTGCAGTCATTCCTTGTCTGTTGATTTGACGCCAAGCGAATAGAATCCGCATCTTCAGCTGGGGGTCTTCTCCTTCATAGAGGAAAATTCTTTTCAAGTTCTCTGGATCTGGTATCTCATTCATCGGATGCCCAAGCTGGCGACGAGCGAGAACAGGGTTGTAACTGGTGCACCCTTTCGTGCCAAGAAGAGGCACGTTGGAAAAATCTCCGCAACTGTGAATCATGGGAATCCCTCCGTATATCGGATCATACCAAACAACATCTGAGTGGGTCAGGTCCATGAGTTTAACGGGCCATTCCGAGCCATCCCTCACATCCCAGAAGGCCATGGTCTTTGGTAGGTGCGAAATAAACCACCTATAGAGGATAGCAGTGCAGCATACGATCTGACCTTCTCCTTTCAGGATCCTTGAATGGATCGAGTGGTATGCATCGGCCAACAACGTTGGTACCGGGTTCTTGAGCATGAAGATCCTGATTGCATGAACGTCGACGAAATTCTCAACATTCGGAAACAAAAATAGACCATAGACCAGTAGCGCGAAAAGATTCTCGAAAGCCCTAGTTTTTTCTTGGTCGGCGAACTCTTGAGCTTTCTTAAATAGGAATTGAGCAGGCAAGCCGTCGATCCCTCTTCTGCACCTCATGTGTGTCTGGATCTCTATCAGCTTGATGCGAGTCACTCTCGCGACGTCTTCCTGACTGGGTCTTCCTTCTCCACCGTAGAACGGGGGTGAATCTTTGACGGGTATCCCTAATAAGGCGGAATACTCTTCCAAAGTGGGCATCAACTGGAAATCTTGGAAGATGAAACAGTGGTAGATCACATGGTAGAGTTGAACCAATGTCTCTAATAAACCCTCAGCTACTTGTACCTGCAATAAAGAGAGCATATGCCCGTGCTTTGCGGCGAAGGCATCTGGATCCCTTATCCGACCTCCCAGTTCCCTCAACTGTTCCACATCAAAAACCCTGAAGGTGTATGGTACCGTTCCTTTCCTTCCATGATCCATTTTACGATATCTAAAAACAGCAAACTTTGAGTTCTTTGAAGTGAATGAGAATGAGAATGCAAATGCAATGAGATGCAAAAGTTCGTGGAATTTTGAGTATTTGTAATCGTCACAGAATACCAACGGACCTGATTTCATTAATCATACAAAATTTGTTACAAGTGAAAGAAACGGGAATTAAAACTTCGTAAGGAAAACATTACAACCGTTGATATTCTTTCAAGAGTTTTAATAATTAAATAAAGGCTAATAAAAGACCTAAGGAGATTCCCCCAATAATCTTAGTTTGTACTTCTTAATCTCTTCTTCCATTCGGGACTTCTCGAGAACCAGCTCCTCTATTATCGCCTCCCACGAAGTAGTCTCAGGGTTTGAGGGACTCGGGTCTTCTTGTAACTTCCTCCTTTTGCAAGAGAGAACTTCCTCACTTTTTGCCTTTAGTTGTCTTTGAAGCGCTTCGTTCTCTTCCACAAGCACCTCACACTTATCCTTCCAAGCATTTCCTATCTGCTGAGCTTTCCTTAAGGCGAGCTTTAATTCCTCTGTCTCAGATGCAAAGATGAAGACAGGTTCTTCATTCAAGACCATAGGCTCTTGGCGATCATAGGGCATCCTTAGTTCAATAGCCCTTCTTCTGACCCATTGTAGGTAGGGGTCCATGGAGACACAGTTATGCTTCCCCAAAGCATTCCTATCTTTCTTGTGTTTGTCCCTCCAGGCTTCTAAAATTCTGCTCCTCAATTCCTCTTGCTTTTCGTAATCTTTGGAGAAAAATCCTTCTGTGTGAATACCAAGAGGCTTGACCTTCAAAGGGTAACCAAACTGTCTGCGAGCTAAGACCGAATTGTAACTGGTTATTCCTTGTATGCCAAGAAGAGGCACGTTTCCGAACTTTCCACAACTGTCAATGATCACAACATCCTCGTACCTATGAGGGTTATACCAATCAACGTCAGAATGAGTAAGGGCCATGATCTTCTTAGACCACCATCCTTTTTTAGGGTCCCAAAAAATGTTAGCCTTGGGCAAGTGCGAAGTAAACCACTTATACAATAAGGGTACACAGCATGTGATCTGCCCTCCTTTGGCATGCTTCGAATGTATGGCGTGATAAGCTACAGCTAACAAAGTAGGGACAGGGTTCCTCTTCATAAATATCTTGATGGCATTGAGGTCCACATAGTCTTTGAGATTGGGGAACAGAAAGGTACCATAAATCATTAAAGCATATATAGCCTCAAAGGCAGCCATGTCAGAACGCCTGGCATAATGATGAGCTTTCTCCACCAGAAATTTCATAGGCAAAACAGAAATCCCTCCTTTGGTAGTCATATTCCCTCGTATGTCTGCTAACTCCAAATGTGTCGCCTTAGCAATCTCTTGTTCCTTAGGGTCCTTACCAAAAATGGGAAAAGGAGACTTATCCAAAATAGGTATCTCAGTCAGACATGCATATTCCTCAAGAGTAGGCACCAGTTGGTAATCAGGGAATGTGAAGCAATGATATACCGGATCATAAAACTGAAGTAGGGTGGAGAGAAGTCCTTGATCAATCCTCACCTTCAACAGAAACAAAAGCGCCCCATATCTACGCTCGAATCCTTTTGGATCAACCAACAGAGTCTCCAACCTCCTTAGGTCACTTGTGTCAAAACTCTTGTAAGTATACTTCACGGTGTTCCTTCTTTCATTGTCCATGGCACCCTACGACATAAATAAAAGACTCAGACTCCACGAACTTGAACGAAAATGATGCTTATGTATGCATGTATGCACAAACACACAAACAAAAGGGCACACAAACAAGCAAACAAAAAGTCCTAGGTTCAAAGGAGCATGAATGGAGTCAAGGTCTACCCATCCCATGGGGTGGTGTGGTTTTAGAATGTACCTGCCGAACGGGTTCTAAGAGTTCCCAGAGTCTACGACCCATCTTTCGGATATTATCGACTTCCCAAATTACTCGGTTAGTCAATAATATTCTCAAGAGAATCTCGTCTGAGTGTAGTATCGCGTGACAACTATTTGGAAATGGACTCCCGCATAGTCACCGCACTACGTCCTAAAAGGCCAAGTTGGGTTAAAGGTGCTACGGTCCTCAGTCTTAAAGGTCCTTGGTCGAAGTTAATATCGTTTTCACGAATGTACTCGTTCAAACAATATTAAGTTCAAAAGAACCTAAACTGAGCGATGATTTTCTCAATTCGACTTTTCAGGAATCGACTCCGTCAAAGTACCCTTGACCATATCATCTCCTATAATTATACTCATGTCCGAGTCTAGGACTCCTCACCACTCAAAGTGACAACCCAAGCAAGCATAACAAATACAAGTATATATAACAAATAACATGATTAAACAAGTTAGGGGGAACCCTCTTATGAGAAGTATCCCCAGTGAAGTCGCCATTTCTGTCGCGGTGAAAATTGGATAACAAATTATTAATTAACTTGTATCGTATTTTTAATGTCACCACCGGTCTTTGATTTATCCAAAGGAAGGGAGAAAAAACCGAATTCCCACAATGCAATGCAAATGCACTAAGATTCTAAGTTCGGGGGTTGGTTATACCTAGGGAAGGTGTTAGCATCCTAGATATCTGTAGTACTCTACAGGAACCTCTTAATTCAATTATGTTATTTGTTATCTGTTTGCTAAAGGTTCTATTCTAAAGGTTGGAAAACCCTAGGGGTTAGTATCTAAGTATACTCGATAAAGCATCGCACTTTACGCCTACGTATCCTCGGGAATAGAATCAGAGTATGCGTAGTTCTACGTCTACTGATCTATTGACCATGGCCAATATTCAGAGGGGAAATGAGTACAATCTCATTGCAGAGTTTAAGAACTCTCTAGATCTAGTTGTAACGGACCTATATTGAAGTTTAGTCAGTAGGGGAAGTGATAAATTCATTATGATGAATATCACTAAGAGTTGAAGAATTCTTCCTAAAGCTAATTGTGATTTCTATGACTCTAATGAGGCCAAGAAACAAAGTTCCTTCCTAAGAGGCTACTTAGGTTAAGATGGGGGTCATTACTTATCTTTAAGGTAACAATTATAAATGCAAATGATATGCACCATGCACAATAACATGGTCATCATGCATGGGATTTTCCTTTGGATATTAATGCGATTAAGTTACGTTATTTAGGCGATGGTGCTAGCAAAGTGATGCTAGACTTGTGTCTGGTGACCAAAAGGTTGAATGCGATACCCGAAGGCGATCGACTTACATGGGTAGAAAATGGGCTCGACGTTGGATCGAGAATTTTTGATATTGTTTTGAAAAGGTTTGGACAGTAGTAAATAAACATACAGATAGAAGTAAGATATGATAAACACATACATTATAAAATGACAAGGTAAGGCATAATATAAGTTACAACATTGATATGAGATAATATAATGGAAACAACATAAGCATGAGGATGGCAATATGTTTCATGATAAGATATGGATAAGATGAATATGCTTCAAGTAGAATGATTAAGAATGATATCAACATGTTTCAATCTTTAGGAAGACAAACATGGATGAATATATTAAAGGATGATAAGGAAGAATCATATTCATGCGAAAATCAAACACATGTCCAATCAACATGGATATATTGACTTAAGAATTAAACAAGGGTGCTTAAAATCACATTGATAATTAGACCAAGAATTGATAATTAATTGACAACACAATAGGAATTAACAATTAACACACAATTAGGTAATTAAAAATTGGCTACACATGGATAATTAATATTTAGAAATTAAACATTTAAATTGACAAACCTCAAAATTATGGCACAAGATTGATAATTCGAAGTTAGCGACATAATTTGGAAATAACAATTAACATCTCAATTAGAATTAGCAATACCATTCAAAATGCAATTAAAATAAAAAAAAGCTACTAGAACAATTAACAATAAAAATATAATTAACAATTAGAAAACATACCACATATTAATTAATGATAAAATAATTAATTAAGGGACAAATTATAAAACAAAATAAAAATATTTTTAGAGTTTTTTTGGATTAAGCAAAATAAATAAAAAAGGTCTTAAAAAAAGAAAAGATTTTGAAGTTTAAAAAAAAAAAAAAGAAAAAGAATTGAAATAACAGTGCAGGAGGGGGTGTATTGGTGATTTTGATTCAGTTAAAATAAAAGGAAGAGGTGAATTGGGCCTAAGTAGTGGGGGTGTGGATAGCGAGGGGCGCAAGGCCCAAGAGGAAAAGAGAATTCAGGCGGAAAAAAAATGAAAAAGCAACAAAATGGGTTATCCAAGGATCGAACCCGGGTGTGGCAAGGCATTGGCGTATTTAAGTGCATGTGTGTGACCGTTGGGACGGCGTGTTTCATCCGTCAAACATGTGCTTCCATAAATACAAAAACCAAATTTTCCATGAAATGATAAAGTGGCGAACAACGTGCATGTACACGTTTAGATCCAAGGGTCAAATGGCCATTAAAGCACTACGAGACAAAATGAAACCAACCAATCAATTAATGCAATGCACATACCAAGTAGAATACCTGTAGAACATTAATACTGCTATCGTTTCCAAAATAAAACGTGCAAGTGTCTCATCATGTTCTAATAAACCAATCAAACTTCAATCAAACAACATGAAGTGAATTACCAAAATGAAGCATTCTATGAGTAGGATGTAATGAAGCCAACATACAACAATTTGGTAACTAAAGTCACGAAGGGAATGCAGAGGAAACTAGGCGTTCAAATTATAGAATTCAGTTTAGAAAATTTTCTGTTTTAAAATCCAAGCAGCAACATGATAGTAATCAATCTTGAACTCCCACGTACAGAACATTAAGAGTTTCAATAACACACCAACAAACCCAAACGGCCAGCATGATATATTTAACACAGACATTCATCTCACCTTAACCTCCCAACAACATTTAAAGCAGTTTAAAGAGCAACACATAAACACCAAGGAATTTAAGATGATTGTGCTGAGCTCGTGAGTGAAACATAGTTGGTGTTTAGACAGCATTCTAAAATAGAACAGAAGCAATATAATCATGTAGGATGTTGAAATCAAAACATACAAACATGTAACCACAACTAGCCGATACAATTCAACACATTTTATAAACAGCAACAATCTGGGACCGTATCACAAAGGATCATGCATACATAGGTTCAATCTTAGACGTAAAAGAGAGATAACCAAGTTCTTGCTTCAACATCATGTTCAATATAGAATTCTTCCTAAACCAACACAACATCTATAAAGGCATCAACAGTATGTAAAACTAGAAAGTTGTTGCATACTATGCTTCAAAAATAACATTTGGTGTTCAGAATCAAAATAGCTTCTTTCGTGACATCATTTAAAACAATAATAGAAACGGCATGTTAGCATGTAGAACATCAACATTTCAGACCACACAACCTTATAAATAACCAACCAATTTACTGAACACGCATGGCAACGAAAAATCATACAGACATACATACAAACAAAATCAAACTTCAATCCCTTTTAACTCACTCAAATCTTAACCAAACAACATAAAATAAAAGGCTAACATGAGGCATTTTGAACGTAGATCCTAATGAGACCAAAAGCTGAGCAAGATATTGAATATAGCGTGAGCAGGGAGTAGTTGGAAACCAGGGTCCAATCAAGAGATTTAGTTTTAAAAAAAAATGATGCTTTCTGCTTCTAATGCAAACCGAATGTACTGGTTTTAAACTTGAACCAATGAGTATATGGAACACTATCAGACCTAACTTGCTAGAATTCCAACAACATAAACAAATTCGAATCGTAAGAAAGCCACCAAGTTAACATTTTTCAACAACACCTAAAGCAGATGTGGTAAGTGGAAAGCAAATGCAATCGTCCTTCAAAACATGATCATGACCCACCACAAAAAACGCATACATAGCATGCACACGATTGAACACATATCCTTATCACAAACCATGGACAGCACTCATGTTATATATTAAACAAATATGCTAATCGACAACGTCAGTTTCAAAAACAAGATGACCAACTGTTTTGCTTCAACGCATAGAGATCTCCACATTTCAAACCACGCAATCATAACCAAGAATTCATCGGTATGTAAAACAGATTGACACATATCATGTCTCGAAGTGTATACGAGTAATATCTTGGACAGAATATCAACATGCTTAATAACGATCTTGAAACATTAGCATACATCAAACGCATCCTATGAGAAAAACATCCTAACAACATGATACCACATATGTCAGACATTCAAAAGGATTCCTACCTTGGTGTTCGAAGGACAAGACTAACACATCTCCCATCATGGATTAAAGAAGGTATTCACAATAATTAATTCAAAGTGAAACAGAAACAGTGTAAATGTGGCAACATTAAATTCAAACATATAAACTTGCGGTCAACCAAGCCTATATATTCAACATATGCATACGTAAAATGATCAAGCCATTTAGGGCAGCCATCTAGTTTCCAAGCACAACATGAAACTCATAATGGTATCCATCGTGGTAAGCAGCATGGTTATCATTGGTTAAAGCATATTTATTCCAACATGTACATTGAATGGAGATTAAGAAGACATACCTAGTTTCCAAGCAAGTTGCAAGAGTTCCTCTTCCTTTTCCCAACTAGCTCCCGTATGCTACGAAAGTGAATTCTCAGGGTGATTTTTTTTTGTGTTTCTCTCTCTCTTTCCAATGACCATTCTGAGGAAGTTGGGGCCTCCTTTTATAGGTGAGTTTGATGCATGGCTTAGGATGCATTAAATGGATGTTCCCTGCATGGCTGCAAGCGTGGCTTGTGATTCTTGAGCCGTGTGAAAGTAAGTTTGCCTTTTTCCTCCTTTTGCATGCTTGGGACAAAACATATAGCTATACCTTGGGTTATTCCCTTTTTTGCACGGGCTAGGGGAGTGTTAGAATGATGTGGTGAGGTCAGATTATTGCATTTGGAGAGAGGGGAAAGAAAATTTGAATTCAAAACATGATGTTCTTGGTGCAAAAATTAACTCGTATGGCCATATTGTTCACAAGATATTTCCTAACTTAATGATCCAATTTTAATGCTCTTGGGTTCAAATGAAAGTTCTTGGATGATACTTCAATGTTGATGTTGGAAAGTGATTGAAATAATGCCTTGAATTGGTAGAAAAATCCCTCACAAGTCGTGTCCCCAAAACTGCCAAGAGAACTTAAAAAAATTCTAAGTTATTGAAATTTGACAATTTCAAGTGCCCTACTTTGACGACCCATAACTCGAGAATGGTTTGTCCTATGGAGATGTTCCACATATGGTTGGAAAGCTCTCAACAAGCTCTACAACTTTCATTTGAGACTCGAGACTTGAATCCAAATGGAAATTGGTGAAAAGTGGTGTCAAAGTTGAGGAAAAGAGTGATGAAAAGGGCTGAAAAAATTTCCAAGTGCTGGGCCAAAACGCCTTGTAAACTCCATAACTCAAAATCCAAGCATTTTTAGGCAAAAAGTCATATGGAATGAATTAAATATCTTGATGAAAGCTTTCCAAAGAGCCTTGAGTCGCTTAATTTGAGTGCACGGTTTAGGAGTTATGGTTATTTTAAATCGGGCTATTAGGGGGAAAATGCCGTATACGAAGTCTTTCGCGATCAAAACCCTAATCTCTTGCACGAAACCTCATGAAACTTGATATGGATGCTTTTAATACTTCATGAGACAATATATGATGATTAGAGCCGTTAACACTTCATTTGACCCAGGATTCCAAAGGATTAGGGTTTCAGTCGAACCCTAATTACGCCTGTGAACGCTCTGAGGTCGATCCTTGTGAATTTGTTTCTTCCTTCCCATCTAAAGGTCTTAGGAGACTCTTGAGGATGTTGATAAGCCAATAGCATTGATAATTAGGTTTTAGGGGATCATCTTGATGAAAAATCAAGGTTGTTGGCTGGTAAGCGTCACAGAAACCCTAGTTTTGAGATATAGTGGGATTGCGGCTCAAATTCCGCTCGTTGAGAACCCATAGACCTTGGGTTTTTGTTAAATGATATCTATTGGATGTAGATGGCATTATATGGTAAGTGATCCATACAAATCTTGATTTGATAAAGCCAAAACTTAATGATCCCTTCAGGATAGAACCCTAATTCCAAAGCTCTGGTATTGGAGATCTGTTGTCGATTTGACTTGCTTAAAATAACTTGTGGAGCCTCACGATGATACGTAGACCCAATTTGAACACAAATAAACAAACTACAAGATATGGGTTAGCTCAAACAAATGCAGAGATGCTCCTAAGATGCACAAAAGCTGGATGACATCTAAGGGTAAAAATTTAGGGTACAACAGTGTGCAAGTATTAAATATACGTGTGTTAAGGTTAATACTATGAGTCTTTATCTTTTTTTGTTCCTACTCTAGCGCCTACATTCATATCTAAAGGCATAGAGTTTGGTTTGTTTACTTGAGTTGTAACTGAACAATCATTATAATGATCATTGTATTGATCACCTGGGATTCATGATTGAGAGAAAGTGATAAAGGTTTTCATATTAAGGGGGGGGGGGGTCCTAAATAGAAAGTCAGTAGGATTAGGAGGAGGGGATAAAAAACATAGGGTTGTTGTTCCTGTAAGACTAATTGTACTAATTCGAAATAATGGATTTCCTTTCTTGGGTTGCAAGACCCCCGGGCGTAGGGGAGGTTGCACCGAACTGGGTTAACAATTCTTTGTGTTCTTTTATTGCTTTATCATTTATTATCTTGTTTATCAATAATCTATCAATTATGGTTTAATATGTTGAACACCTTGGATTAAGCATCTAGTCCAACATCTGTCCCATTAAGAACAAAATTTCATTTGGAATCTGTTCTGGACTGGACCAATGGCTAGAATTGGCCCAATCCGCTTCTACCCCAGAGCGGCCCAAATTGCCTAAGCCTAATCCACAGAGGGGCAAAAGTGACATTTCTGCCCCTCAAACCGGGCAAGGAACGCAACGTCCCTCCTTGGCTCTGATGCCCGTTACGCACGGCTTCCTCGCTGCCCGAACAGCGATGGGCAGGTGCCCGCAACTGCGTCTATGCCCGACATAACGGCTAGTTCATGGCACCCTGCCCGACATAACGGCTAGTTTGGGCAGTTACCTATTCTTTGGGAAAAACGGCTAGTTCGCCACGAAAATAGGACCGTTGGCCACGCGCTGGGGGCTCTGTATAAACCCTCTCACTTGAGAGGGTCAAGTATCACATTTTTTACCCTAAGAATACACTTTGTACTTGCCCCTTTTCTCTGACCCTTTCTTACTTGAGCGTCGGAGTGCCTTGCAGGTACACCCTCTCCTCTCCTCATTCTCAAGCCGAGCACGTCGCACGCCTGACGACCAGCAATTATCCGAGCACCTCACCATCTGACGACCAGCTTACGTGGACCAGTTCGAATACTTCGGATCAGTGGCGCCGTCTGTGGGAACTCCTTGTTCTCCCCTTCTTTCTTTCCTCCTCGGAAACTAAAAGATCAAAACATACTTTCTTTGATCCGCCCACACATGGCCGCTCAGAATTCCGCGAAAGGTGCTTACGCTACGGTTCTCACCCCCGTCAACAAGATGGACGCCGACGGCAATTCGTTGCTACTTTCTGATCCCCGCTTCCTTCGGGACGGGGCCACTGCGTCTCCAACTCCTCCTCCCACCGAGCAAGGGGGAAAACAGTCACCATTGGGGAACGACCAATTCCTGGCCCTCCCAGCACTGACCTGGCCGTTGTAGCCCTCCTGGAAGCTGTCAACCGCACAAACCTCCTTATCTTGCAGCAAGGAGAGAGGATAGGAGCTCTCGAGGAAGCATCTCTTCCAAGATCCTCTCCTCCCAAGAGGAAACACCAGAAATCAAGAAGCCCGACACCTAGGCACCGGGAAGACCGTATGACGAGGCGTGAGCCTGAACCACAACGCGTTCGCAAGCGCGACCAGATCTCCTCGCGGGGTCAGTCACCACCAAGACACAAGAGAACGAGGCAGGACGGGCATTCTCCACTGGTCAGACCTCGCAACCGGCCACGATCACCCTCACCTCGCAGAGACCGCCGCCGCGAGTGCAGACAACGGTCACCATCGACTTCAAGTTCGGACAGCGACGACGAGCCTTGCAGCCCGTTGTCCCGCAGGATCCTGGCCACCCGCCTCCCTAAAGGGCTAGAGAAGCCTCCGTCTCTAGGGACTTATGATGGAACCACGGACCCAGACGAGCACATAGAAAACATAGATGCTCTTCAGGACTACAGAGGTGTACGAGGAGCCATCAAATGCCGCCTGTTCCCAACCACGCTCCGGAAGGGAGCAATGACCTGGTACAAGCAGCTGCCGGAGGAGTCCATCACATCCTGGAGGCAGCTCGGGAGGATTTTCTCCTGACACTTTACCGCATCACGACGCCATCCAAAGACTGAGGCGTCCCTCGGAGCTGTCGTGCAGGGAAGAGATGAACCTCTTCAGGACTACATTGAGCGGTTCAACAAGGAAGCCGTCCAAGTGCCAACGACCGACGAGATGAAGAAATTCCTGCTCGAGCAGGGATTACATCCTGGCTCAGACTTCGCGAAAGCCATCGGCCTCGATCCACCGAGGAATCTCAACGCCCTCCTCCACCAAGCCCAGTCGCATATACAGTACGAGGAGAAGGTCGCTGCCCACTCTGTCCAAGCCTCCCGTCACCAAAAAGGTGCCCGGTCATCCAGAGCTGAAGAGCCCTCGACATCCCGTTGAGGAGACAAAATACGCGACGATAGGCCTCGCGATGCACGCGAACTGAAGGGACCTTCTGGACGGTTCCATGAATATACCCCCCTCACTACCTCGAGGGAGAAAATCTTGTCCGAATGTGCCAACTCAGAGTTCAAGCAGGCGGGAGTCCGTTTCCCCAAACAGCTGCCGACCAGGCCGGGTGTAGATAAATCCAAGTATTGCCGCTTCCATAAGAGCCACGGCCATACGACGGAATAATGCATCCACCTCCGAGATGCCATAGAGATCCTCATTCGCGACGGCCACCTGAAGCAGTTCGCGAAGAAGAAAGGTGCTCCCCAGCAAGAAACCCAGGAGAGCAAGAAGGCTGCAGAAGAGGCTCCACCCTCCGAGGACACCAACGTACAGGTCGCCATGTCCATAACTCGTCCAGAAGACTTCTGTATCCCTGATAGTCTGCCCGCCTCGACGTTCCTCGGCGCTCACAGCCCGTGGGAGACCTTCCCATCGACCATGGTCATCTCCGGTGGTGGATTCATCAAAATCACGGTCGGTTCAGTCAAGAGGAAATTCGATCAACTGATCAGCAAAAGCTCCAACGAAGTCACCACGCTGGATACCACTCACAAAGGATCCTCTCCCATTTCCTTCTACAAGGGGAGCTCCTCGGCGGGTCACCAAACTCAAGCATCCCGCTTCTCATCCGGGCAAGGATGGCGAACTTCGACGTTCGCAGGATACTCGTGGACCAGTGCAGTTCAGTTGATATAATGTACAACCACCTGTTCGAGACACTGCAGCTGGACGACTCTCACCTTACTCCATACGTTGGATCCGACCTGCAGGGATTCAACGGAGCAGTAACAAGGCCTCGAGGTTACGTAGAGCTCATCGTGACCTTCGGTTCAGGAAAGACAACCCGAGCGATCAAAGCACAGTTTCTGGTAATTGAATGCCCGTCACTATATCAGTGCATTTTTGGAAGGCCAACCCTGGCAGAGTTGATTGCAGTACCTTCCACCGTACATCTCAAGATGAAGTACTACACTTCTGAAGGGATGGTCGCCACTCTCCACGGCGACATCGAAGCTGCCCGTCGATGCTTTGAAGCAGCATCAAAAGGACTGAGCACCATCTCAGCGAGGCCGAGGACATCTGGTCGTCCTCCTCTGCCCAGCAGCTCCGAGCAGCCAAAGCCACTCCCCCAGGTCGAATCCATTGACTTGGACAGCCGTTTCAGTGAGGATGATCACGCCAAAGACCAGACGACTTCGGGCAGCCAGTCCCACAACAGCAGCCATCTCCTACGCCCCATCCCAGATGGCAACTTCGAGATCATTCCGTTCGGAGAAGACCCCCAACGGGGAGTGAAGATCCGAGCAGATCTCCCTGACCTGGCCAAGAGACAACTAAAAGCGTGCCTCCGGGAGAACGCAGACTTGTTCGCATGGAGCGCTGCTGAAATGCCAGGATTGGACCCCTCCGTCGCTTGCCACCAGCTTACAATTGATCCGACCGTCAAAGTCGTTGCCCAGCGCAGAAGGAAACAGTCCTCGGAGAAGATGGAAGCCGCAGAGAAAGCTGTCAAAGACCTTCTAGAAGCTAGGTTTATTTTTGAGGCCAAATACACTACATGGCTCTCAAATGTTGTACTTGTAAGAAAAAATAATGGCAAATGGAGAATGTGCGTTGATTATACCGATGTTAATAAGGCCTGTCCGAAGGACGCCTATCCCCTCCCCAATATAGATAAGCTCGTAGATAACTCCGCAGGTTTTAAGCTTTTATCGTTCCTTGACGCCTACTCGGGCTACAATCAAATCCCGATGGCCGCGAGCGATAAAACTTACACGGCCTTCATGACCGAGTCGGGCAACTATTACTACAACGTAATGCCTTTCGGTCTGAAGAACACCGGCGCTACGTACCAACGAATGATGAACAAAGTCTTCCAAGGACAAATAGGCGACATGCTCGAGGTATATATGGACGACATGATCGTCAAGTCCCACGAGGAACTAGACCATGTCGCCCATCTTCGAAAAATTTTCGAGCAAGCAAGAAAATATCAAATGCGTTTTAACCCAGAGAAGTGCACGTTCGGCGTACGGGCAGGTAAATTCCTTGGTTTCTACTTGACGGAACGAGGAATAAAAGCTAACCCTGACAAATGTCGAGCATTCTCTGAGTTCCCAACGCCCACGTCTAAGAAAAACATCCAGTCCCTCAACGGGGTACTCACCTCGTTATCCCGCTTCGTCGCAAAATCCGCCTAACACGCCCTTCCTTTCTTCAAGCTCTTGAGAAAAGAAGTCGCGTTTAAATGGACCGAAGAATGCGAGGCATCCCTCCTTCACTTAAAGCAAGCCCTGTCGAAATCGCCCGTGTTATCACGACCAGATACCGGGGAAGTTTTGTTCCTATACCTCGCCGTCACTGCCGAGGCCGTGAGCGCCGTTCTCATTCGCGAAAATCCTGGCGGGCAAAAACCAGTATATTTCACGAGCAAAGCGTTGCAAGACGCGGAGTTGCGATATCAACAGATAAAGAAGGTAGCATTGGCCCTCGTCAACGCTGCCAGACGACTGTGACACTATTTCCTGGCCCACACAATCGTAGTGAGGACGGATCAGCCCATCAAGCAGTTGCTGGGCCGACCAGACATGGTCGGTCGAATGCTCAAGTGGTCGCTGGAGCTGTCCGAATTTGACGTCCGGTATGAAAGCAGGAAAGCTCTCAAAGCACAGGCCCTGGCCGATTTTGTGGCGGAAGTAACCTTCTCAGACTCCTCGCCCCACACAACAAACAGATGGACCATCTACGTGGACGGAGCATCCAGCTCGAGCGGCAGCGGGGCAGGAGTAATTCTGGAAAACGACGAAGGGACCATAGTCGAGGCGTCTCTCACATTGTCCTTCCCCACGTCGAACAACCAGGCTGAGTATGAAGCCTTCCTCGCCGGGTTGCGCCTAGCCGAAGACCTAGGAGCAGAAGAAATCGTCATCTGCACGGACTCTCAGCTCGTAGCCCACCAGATTTTCGGGGAGTATCAGGCCAAAAACGACAGTCTATCTGAATACCTTACCCTAGTCAAGGAAAAGATGTCGAAGTTCAGGATGGTAGCAGTAAGACATGTTCCCCGCGAACACAACGTGCGAGCAGACGTCCTGTCCAAACTAGCGAGCACCAAGAGGAAAGGCGGAAACAGGTCAGTCATCCAAGAGATACTTCCCTGATCCAGCATTGATAAGGGGTCCTCGACCCTACACGTGCACGCGATCGGGGACAGCGACTGTTGGATGACGCCCGTGTACAACTACCTCACCAGGGACGAACTTCCGGATGACCCCAAGGAAGGTAGCACCATCAGACGAAGAGCTTGCTCGTACGTCATCCTCGAAAATAAACTTTACCGAAGGGGCTTCTCCATCCCACTACTAAAGTGCGTAGAGGAGGAGATTGTCCCCCACGTATTACGAGAAATCCACGAAGGCATTAACGCCCAGCACCTGGGAGGAAGGTCCCTTGCCCGCAAGGCACTCCGGGCAGGATATTACTGGACAACTATGCAGCAAGACGCCAAGGAGCATGTGAAGAAATGCGACAAATGCCAACGGCACGGGGATATGCACCTAGCTCCACCTAACGAGCTGAAAAGCTTGACATCCCCGTGGCCATTCGCCTGGTGGGGCCTAGACATCCTAGGACCCTTCGTGACGGGGTCCAGCCAAAACAAATACCTGATAGTGGGCGTAGATTATTTCACAAAATGGATAGAAGCAGAAGCCTTAGCGAAGATAACAGCACTTAACATTCTACGCTTCTACAAGGGGAATATCCTTGCCCGTTTTGGGATTCCCCAAGCAATCGTCACGGACAATGGAACACAATTCACGAATAAGAAGTTCCAAGACTTCGTCGCCCATCTCGGAACAAAGCAACACTTCGCTTCGGTAGAGCACCCCCAGACCAACGGGCAGGCGGAAGCGGCCAACCGTGTCATCCTTCGTGGCCTCAAACGAAGACTGGATGAAACGAAGAAAGCCTGGGTCGAGGAGCTCCACAGCGTCTTATGGGCATATCGCACTACTCCCCAGTCCACCACCGGGGAAACGCCTTTCCGCTTAGCATATGGCATGGAGGTTGTTTTACCCATCGAAATCCACGTACCGTCCAGAAGGACCGAATCACCTCTAGACGAGGAAATGAATAACGAAGCAATGAGAGAAGAGCTCGACCTCGTCGAGGAAATCCGGACAGGAGCAGCCCTCCGCGAAGCGTCCCTTAAGCAAAAAATAGCAATCAGGCACAACGCCAAAGTCTTACGACGAGAGTTCGATGTGGGCAGCCTTGTCCTGCGAAGAAACCACAAGGACTCTCGCGAAGGCAAACTAGCGGCCAACTGGGAAGGGCCATACAGAGTCCGTGCCAAAACGGGAAATGGTGCATACTTCCTCGAAAACCTTAACGGGGAGGCACTCCCTCGACCATGGAACGCTGAGAAACTTAAGCAATACTACAGCTAGAGTAACCATAAGCTTCCTCGCATCAAGAGACCACCTAGCAGTCATCATGCTCGTCCAGGTACAAACGACGCATGCACACGAAGTAGAATCCCGCTCAAATAAATGACCCAGAACTCTTCTCGTCGGCGGCCCTCGACCGAGCACCGCCTTCGGCCAAGTACCATCATTGGCAGAACCCCAGCTCGCGATGGGACGTTCACGCTGCGACCTCAGGCCTCAATCGCGACCTGAGATCCGCAACCTCGCCAGGGCCTTCCCCGGCTATTCGACCAGTTCCCCGCACTGGCGAATTCACACACAGCGAGCTATCTTTCAAAAGAAAGATCCATTAACAGACACACCCTCCGACGGGCAGTCATATATGCACAACTAAGGTAAAGTACAACAATAATGTAAAGTATAACAAAAATTGTATAAATGAACCGAGCATTAAATAAAAAGGCCACAAGGGCCAAAAGACTGTGCGTATTACATAAAAAAGGGGGCCATGCCCCCCCCCCCAAAACCAAATAAATTACAAATTAATCAACGGTACGCAGGCCGGACAAAACACAACAACATCAAAACAACCTGAATCCTCATCCTTCCACATGCTCAGTTGCCTCGGGCTTGGGCTCTTGCTCCTCCGCTGGCTGATCTTCGGTCTGAGCTTCGGGGGTGTCGAGAACCAGGCCTGCGGGCAAGACGATGCGATCATCCTTCACTCGTGCAAGGTAGTGGATACCATTGGTCGAAATGTCGAGCCCGGGGTTCACCACCCGCAACTGGGCCACGACACTTTCAAAAGACTCCGATGCCACAGCAATGCCATCCTCCTCGGCCTGCAGTATGCTGGCGACCAGCTCAGCCCTAGTTTTCAACACTTTTATCTCGTTCGGTTCGTCAGCACCCGGGGCAGTGGCCGCCATCAGCTCCTTGTTCAAATCCTCCGCAGCCTTCTTCTCCGCCTTCAGCCTGGTTACCTCCTCTTTCAGCTTGGCCGCCTCCTCCTCGGCCTTCCTCCTAGCCTCACGAGCACCCTTGACTTCTTCCTTTAGGGACGCCTCGGAGGCCCGGGCAGTAGTGAGTTCAGCCTCAAGCACAGAGTCCCCTTCCGCATAAACAGCCGCCATTTCCAGCATCCTCACCATGGCCGAAGCATCCTGGGCCACCAGCGCCCTCTTGCTCGCTCGATCCATGCTTCCCAGGTTGAGTGATTCTGCCCGCGGAACGATCAAAGTGTTGCCCTCAAAAAATCTTCTGTCAAGAATGCACGGGGGAGCTCAAATTTTCCCTTCTCAGGCGCCCGAGTCAGGTCCACGGCATCTAACGTCCTCGGCCGCTTCGTCCGCCCGGTCAGAGGCAACGGAGAATCCCATGGGCCAGAAGAGGGAGTAGCAGAGGTCCCCGGAGCAGTTTGAGCAAGAGGAAGAGCACGAGCACCACCAACAGGACGGGTCTTGGGAGGAGCCGCTCCAGCCTTGCCCCTCGCCATGGCGTTCCTCACCACACGATCACGAGCCTGAGGCATCTCACCTGCACAAATGAAACGAACACATTAGCAACGGGGAAGAAAAAGAAATAATAAATAAAGTCTAAGTAACTAAGACTACCGAGCAACTTCTCGGCATCCGCGGGAGTCTTACACTCCAGCAGAGCCTTCACGTTGATAAACCTGCACTCAACTCTCTGGCTCCCGTCATCCTCGTAGATAGGGGCACCCTTACTCGTCCAGCAGCTCGCAAGATCAAAGGAGTTGACCCACTTCACCAGCGTCTCATAGGACACAGCATCCTGCCCGCGTAACGCGCTCGGCTCAAAGACGTAGGCGCTGGGCTTCTTTGAGAAGTGGTCGGGTGACCAGCGGATCGGGAACTTGTACACTCTCTCCCCGATATATTTCCCTTCCTTGTTAAGCAGCTCATCTCCGTTCTCATCATACTCTACCTCCCAGACATACACGTTGTCCTGAGCAGCTTCGGACAAAGGCTCGACGATGTAGTACCGTCCCTTGAACGTTCGGATGGACTCCGAGAATGGCTTAAACAACTTTCTTGGCTGCTTCAAAGAGACCCATCCATACCTCTTCCCCGCTAGCTGCCGCTGTAGGTGGAAAACAGCAAAGAATAAAGGAAGAGTTGTCCCCAGAGCAAGGTGCTCGCACACCAACTCAAAAGCCCGTATGAAGGCCAACGAATTGGGGTGGAGCTGAGAAGAAGCCAACTTCAGGTGCTCAAACACCGACCGCTGGAAGTCAGTGAAGGGCAACCTCAGCCCCAATTCTTTGAAGGCATATTCGTACATCGCGAAGCAGTCCCCGAAGTTCGAGCAGATCCGCTCGTCCGAATTAGGCAGAAGCACTCTCCATTCACCCACTGGCCCCACCTCGGTAAAAGCGTCCGCGGCAGACCTGGCAAACGTGGAAATATGGTCAGAAGGTTCGGCCACCTCCCACTCTTCCGGGCAGAACACATCAACGTCCTCTTCCATTACGTCCTCCTCCACGACCCTCAAATCCTCTCCCTCCTCAGCATTGCTCGCTTCCCCCTCGACTTCGCTCGAGGAGTTCGAAGCCAACGAGCTCGAGGACGCAGAGCTCGAGGTTGTTGCACTACTGCTCTCCTCAGAGACAGTCTCCTCCTCGGATGTGACGGGGATAACTTCCCTCTCTGGCTCCATCGCCCCTACGATCACCTGAAAAAGCAGAGAAAGACAGTGAATTCGACAGGAAATCAAATCCACCCTTCCACCGTTAAGTCAAGTGAAAGGGCGCGCAGAAGGCTAAGGACAACGTCCCCGACCTAAGCCCTAACATCAAACGAAGAAAGAAAAAACCTCCCCGCGAGGAGATGACCGAGACATACCATCTTCCTACGAGGAACCTCCCCGTGCTCGTGCCCAAATTCCATTTGAAGCCCCACCGGAAACTGCAAAGCTCCACCGGAATCTGGAAACGTTGCACCGGAAAGTTCACCAGTCCACCAGAAGATGGTAAGACGCGGTGGTCACGACTCGCAACCACGGCGTGGACCACCACGTTCACCGAACATGCTACCTACTCCGACGAGATGCTTGGTACAGCGGATGGGCAGAACCACCGCCCACCACCAACACTCGCCAGAAATCTACCTACTTTGTCGCCTAAAACTAACCCTAGCCGCATGCAATCTACCATTGACAATGAGAGGAAGTAAAACAAGCTGGAAATCAGAGAACTTACTTGTTTTGAGTAGAAGAGAAAGGCTGCTAGAAACTTGGCACGGTGGTCGGTGGCTCTGAAGACGGCGACGGGCAGGAACGCTGGTGAAGACGAAGAAGAATCAGAAGGGAAAAAGTGCAAAATGGGACAACCTTCCCCCTTTTATACTGAGGGGCACGTGCGCACACGCGCCTGTAGGTAATAATGATTGCCCACTAGCCATAATTACCTATTAACTGCTACGCAGGGCTCGATGCACACGTGGCAGCCCAACGTTTCCCATTCTTTCTGACGCTTTATCTTCCCGAATACCGGGCAACAGGGTCACGACCATAAACGTCACGAACACAGAGGGCCACAGGCACATCAAGACAATCTTCCTCGTCTCCTTACGACGACTCTGCGTAACTCCCCCGGGCGACGAGCAGTCCTTACGTCATCACTCCCATGCTCGGGAGCAACGACTTAGGGGGCTCCTGTTCTGGACTGGATCAATGGCTAGAATTGGCCCAATCCGCTTCTACTCCAGAGCGGCCCAAATTGCCTAAGCCCAATCCACAGAGGGGCAAAAGTGACATTTCTGCCCCTCAAACCGGGCAAGGAACGCAACGTCCCTCGCCGGCTCTGATGCCCGTTACGCACGGCTTCCTCGCTGCCCGAACAGCGATGGGCAGGTGCCCGCAACTGCGTCTATGCCCGACATAACGGCTAGTTCATGGCACCCTGCCCGACATAACGGCTAGTTTGGGCAGTTACCTATTCTTTGGGAAAAACGGCTAGTTCGCCCCGAAAATAGGACCGTTGGCCACGCGCTGGGGGCTCTATATAAACCCTCTCACTTGAGAGGGTCAGGTATCACATTTTTTACCCTAAGAATACACTTTGTACTTGCCCCTTTTCTCTGACCCTTTCTTACTTGAGCGTCGGAGTGCCTTGCAGGTACACCCCCTCCTCTCCTCATTCTCAAGCCAAGCACGTCGCACGCCTGACGACCAGCAATCATCCGAGCACCTCACCATCTGACGACCAGCTTACGTGGACCAGTTCGAATACTTCGGATCAGAATCAGAGCAGGAACCCTGTTCTATTTGGGTGAGCTCCATGGAAGATATTTTATGTTCAAGTGGACAACATTAAGGATGAAGGGTCTGTCAATAGACCACCTATTTTATATGACACCAATTATGATTATTAGAAAGCTAAGATGGTTGATTTTGTCAAATCCATGGACAACAAAACATGGAAGGTTGTTATAAAAGATTGGAAATAACAAGTGATTACTTCTCAAGATGGAACATCAACCTTAAAGCCTGAAGTTGATTGGACAAATGCTGAAGATGATGAAGCTCTTGAAAATTTCAAGGCATTAAATGTTATTTTCAATGGTGCTGACAAGAACGCGTTTATATTGATCAATACATGTACTGAAGCCTAATAAGCATGAGATATTCTCAAAACTGCTCATGAAGGCATATCCCAGATTAAGATTTCAAGGTTGCAGCTCCTCACTACATAGTTTGAGAATCTAAGAAAGAATTAAGATGAATCTATCTTTAACTTCAACATCAGACTATGTGTTGTTGCCAACACTTCCTTTACATTAAGAGAGAAGATGTCTAAAAAAAATATTTCTAGAAAAATCCTCAGATCCCTTCCTAGGAAGTTTGATATGAAGGTCAGAGCCATTGAAGAAGCCCAAGACCTTAGTAGCATCAAAATTGATGAGCTCATTGGTTCTTTATAAACCTTTGAGATGACTTTAAATGATAGGTCTAAAAAAGAATAACAAAAGCATAGTTTTTGTGTCCAACACTGAAGAGGGTGAAGATCAAGGTGAAGATAGTCTATCAGAGGTATATCCCTTGTTGGGAGAAATTTTAACAACTCCTTAATAAAATGGATGACAAATGTCCCAGATAAGATGTCAGATATCAATCCCCTGAGCAAAAGCAAAGATGATCACAAACCTAACAGAGGCAAATGAGCACAAGGCTATGAATGTGAAGAGTTTGGTCACGTCAAATCTGAATGTTCTACCTATCTAAAGAAACAGTAAAAGGGATTGTCGATCAATTGGTCTGATTCTGATGATAAAAGTGAAGGAAACATAGAAAATAAGGTGATGGCTTTCACTGGAAAATATGACTCTTCTAGTGAGTCTAGTGATAAAGATATCCCATGTGTGAAATCTTATGAAAATTAACTCAAGGGAGGCTTGTAAGTCTAAAAGGAAAGTTTCTCTCTCCTGTGATCATTGTAGCGCATAAAATAAGAGAAATCTCTTTAAGAGCGAGAACAACCTATTCTCTCTCCAGTTTCAAAATGAGCCAAAAGGCTAATAATGCTAAATCTGTTGAACACAAGCCTATTGCTAATTCGTATGAGGTCAAAATGCTTGGAGTTAAAATGGGCAAAAAAGGAACATCAAATAAAACTAGGGTTTATAATTCCATTGATATTTATGATGAACTTATTATGCTTTTATACCCAAAACCTCTTAATATGATTGCTCCATTTGACATTTCAATATATAAATCAAAGAGTACCGCCACCAAGAAAAAGAAATCATTTGAAAAGGTTAGTACCTCTGAAAAGGAATCATTTGTGCATGCTTATAATATTGCTGAATCTGTGACTATCAATGAGGAAGTTGTGTCCAATCCCATTAGGAAAGATGTTTATCATGCTGAAACCAATGTTCAGGAACCGCGTGTGAAACCACATGTTGAATCACATGTAGATTCACATGTAGATTCACATGTTGGACCAAATATTGAAATACCTGTCCCAACATCTGGTGAAGCACGGGTTAAACCCCCAACTGAACCAGCTGTGTATATTCCTATTTTTTACACTCGCTTAAGTGATACTTCATATGAAGTTTGGAATGATTTTGAAATTCATCATGTATAAATTGAGGTTCATAGTAAAAATGGTTAAGATAAACAAATCATTAATACTTCTGATGGAAACCATGAGTCATATGAAGAATTGAGGAATGAGAATCCTCATAATGAAGAATCTAAGGGTCAAGAAGAAAAAAAATTATCAAGCTGATAAAGATGATGATTTTCCCATTGCCAACGTCATGAAGAGGATTATTGAAAGTGTATCCAAGCATAAAGAGGAAGTTGTAGCTAAAGAAGTGGGGAGTGTAGATAAAGAAACTAAGTCTGATGAAACTGGGCAGATGTTCAGGACATTATGTCCACCATCAGGAAAAAATTGGTGAAAAAAAGATTTCAATGAATGTTGTTTATGCTCCTTTGGATAATGTGTCATTCCATTCTAAAACAAGTGTTCAGAAGTGGAAATATGTTTATCAGAGAAGGATTTCTTGTGAAAGAGAACTAAGCACATAAGCTTTTGATTGTAAATAGATGATTGAATTGATAAAATATGTTGGTTTGATGAAGACTGTGATTGATCTTGGTCCTTGCTACGAGAAGCTATCAAGGGATTGCCAAAACTCAATATTGAAGAAGGAAAAATCTGTGGAGATTTCAAAATAGATAAGCAAACCAAGATGTCTCACAAGAAGCTACAACATATTACCACATCTAAAGTTCTTGAGTTATTACATATGGACCTCATGGGGCATATGCAAGTGGAAATCCTTGGTGGAAAAAGATATGTCTTCGTGTGTGTGGATGATTTTTCAAGATACACTTAGATAAACTTTATAAGGAAAAATCTGACACTTTCGATGTTTTCAAACATCTATGCCAACGTCTCCAAAGAGAAAAAGCGATTTAGATAGTAAGAATAAAGAGTGACCATGGAAAATAATTTAAGAACTCCAAGTTCTCTGATTTTTTCTCCTCTGAAGGGATTGGTCATGAATTTTCAGCACCTATCACACCTAAACAAATTGGAGTGGTTGAACGCAAAAATAGAACCTAGCAAGAGTCGGCTTGAGTCATGTTGCATGCCAAGAATCTACCCTACTATTTTTGGGCTGAAGCCATTAACACAACCTAACACATTCACAATCTTGTGTCCATGAGATCTGGAACCAAAGCAACTCATTATGAGCTTTGGAAAGGGAGATAACCAAATGTCAAACATTTCCATGTCTTTGGTAGTAAGTGCTACATCTTGGCATATCATGAGCAAAGAAGAAAGATGGATCCCAAGAATGATAAAGGAATATTCCTAGGCTACTCCATCAACCAATTCCCATAGAGGTGCTATTGGAGACACTTTGAACATCCGACTATAACAATCATATACCCCTTTGTCAAATATTACATGTATTTATGCGAAGTTGGCGCACCCCCTTCGAATCTATTCAATCCAAGCGTGAGTGGTGGAGCCTAGAGACGTCCACCAAAATCCAAGTTACACCTCGTGGGCATGGATTGGGATCTCTATCCTTGGTTGGGGAATGGTCTTATGTGATGCAGGGTACATTACAAAGGCATAACTGCATCTCACCTAACACGCACAAATAGTCAAAATGCTAAATGCTTATTACAACCAACACAACCATGTATAACATTATATGTATGCAGGTAGTTGATAGTGTAATACATTATAAAATAATTACAACAGCCAAAAGGAATTACGAAAGGTAAAAAGCTTCGGGGAAAGATACTCCAATTGGTATAAGACACTCAGAAAGGCATCCTTTTTCAGAGGATCAACATCAAAGAATTCTTGCAGCTGAGCATCTAACACAATATGTTGACCCCGAAGAGTATCTTCTCATTTTTTATAAGTTTTCCTCGCATTCGGCTAATTCTTATGCAGTACCCCAAAAAACAATGGATGCAATATCCACTTCAAGTTCACTTTGATAGAAATCCTCATCCACCTCCCTAAGCTTGTCGGTGAGATCATGTAACTACTCAACCAATTCCATTAGAGACCCATGAAGAGGCCCTTCTTCCGAAAGAACAGACACCCTTTCTTGGTGACCTCGTATCTCTAGAAAATCCTTATCAAGGTCAACCTTCCTTTCCCTAAAAAGGTTGTAATGAGCCCTCAAGGATTCAACATCATGGGATAAAGCTGAAGGTTCCAATAACTTTTCGGTTCCAATAGCTATATGATTAAGGGGTGGCATTGTTCTCATCACACCTATAGTTATTTCCTTTACTAGTTCATACCTCTCGAAAAGAGAGAAGTGACCAACAAAGGAGTAATCCTCGACAGACAAAAGATTGTTTGTCTCCCCTATTGACCAAGGAAAAGAACCAATAAACACAAAAGGAAAGAAGAGGGAAATAGTTTCTACCTCTTAAACAAGATCAACTGCAAAAGCAACTTTCACTTGCCTCGACTTCTTTACATGACCTTGATCGGGGGTAGCTAAACCAGTTTTGTCATGCTTCTTCTTGGATCCACCTTTCGAAAGAGACGAGACAAATTGAGGAATCTCGATCCCTAGTATAATGTTGGTTGAAGCAATGCGACCTTTCTTGTTCCTATCTACAAAAGAGAAGAAAAATCAACATGTGAAGACTAAACAAGTCCGTATAACTACAAAGAAAAATAAATAAAATGACTTACCAAACACTTCTTTTTGTCCCTCCACAGAATTAGTTTTTACCACTTCCATACAAGGTATCAAATTATAAGAAAAAGAGAGCAAAATGACATTCATATCTCTATCAACCTCGTTGAGAGACTCGTAAGAGACCCAATAAGATTTAACGACTTTAGAGAAATGAGTCGGAGACTAAAATCATTGCCTCCGGTCCGTACATCCAACTTGATCGGCAGTAGTAAGAGAGTTAATGCTGAAATCCTCTTAAGCAAGGGAAAAGATAGACTTAGCCAAGAAGTAGTCAGTCTTGAAATACTTCCAGCAATTGATGTAGACCTTGAAGGTCTGGTTCTTAGCGTGATGGAAAGAATCGAGCCCTTGGATGACGACGTCCTTCGAGGCGGGACATACTTTAAAGAGTTAGAAAAGGAGGTCTTGAGAAGATGAACCCACTTTCCCCAAGCACAGGGACGAAGTTGTAATGGGGGAATACATGGATGGTCCAAAGCCTCTTTCTCAGAACAATATAATAGAAGTCTAACTCCTAACTTCTGGAAAATGCAGGAATAAAAAAGGATAAAATTCCCTTCAAATTGAAGATATATCGTTTTCTAGGCTGGAATGGGAAGAATTCCATAATAAGAGGAGACCCTTATTTCCAAAGAACCTGACAGTGCTTCTTCTCCTTGAATAAAGGCAGATTTGTGGGCTGAATATTCTGGTCGACCCAAGAGTAATCCTCCATTATCATCTTCTTCATCAAACTGGTTAGAGGAGAAAAATTTTAAGGTCACTAAATGAGACAGGATATTGTGATGAGAATAGACATATTAAAGTTAACAACAGAAAAAAGGAACATCGGAGAATAACGTCTGGCTTGTGTAAGAAGGGTTATGGAAAGGGTCAATGGTTCAGATCGAGCAACAGGGAAAATTTCAAAGTAATTTATATCTTATCCTTTGAATCTAATCGAGGGTAAGAGGCTCGTAAATACCCTAGGTAGGGTAATCATTCCCTAACTTACGTTCCTAGGGTGACGTGTTGACAAAGAAGTAAAAAACAATTCAATGGCAAGAAAACATTAAATGCCTTTGTCCCTAACTATTTCCTTTACATACTCTAAAACCTATCAATTTTAAAATTATGATAGTGAATCCTCGTAAATTCGACCTCAATCATAAAAGACTCCCTGATACCCCTGGTGCCCGGAAAGCCTTGGACGCAACTGTTTTGGACCGACCTTACCCATTTGGAACCAACCAATTTAAAATAGATCATTTCGAGTCATAACTTCTGGGCCAACTAGACCATTGTGTTTCTAGAGTCTTCTCCTTACCAAAAACAAATCTTACACTTTGTTGCAAAAGATTTACACCTCAAGCACATTCAACGGTCCTCCATATTACACAACTGAAAGATAACGAGGTTGTTGTTCATCTCTCATATATATAGGGAATGACGTCATTTCAAGTAACAAATTCAATCACAATTTGAATAGTATCTACTCTTTCACATACTGATTTGAGAGTCAGAGTGCTAACCTTATAGGTAAACCCCTACTTTGTCACATCAGAAGTTTTCCTCAACCGCATTCTTCTCTCTCTCTCTCTCTCTCTCTATATATATATATATATATATATATATATATATATATATATATATATATATATGTGTGTGTGTGTGTATGTGTGTGTGTGTGTGTGTGTGTGTGTGTATAATGGAACATATCCCATACATCCTTGCTCATTTTAGGATGAGCGGCTATTTGCGCCTCAATAGCATTTATCTCTAATGCCAAGAAACTATCATTCACGATTTTATAAATATCTTGAAATCTGAATATTAGTTTCATATACGAGCACCATCTATCATAGTTTTCTCCCTTAAAATCTAATATATTGGTTTAGAACTGATCACAGATTGTACTCTCATTTCTATGGATGAATATTTTTTGATCGAACTAGTACTCTAGATACCCATTTGCTGGATAACTTGAATTACAAGTTATTTGTGAATTGAGTAAAAAATAGAAAAGAATAAAAAAAACAATTGAGAGAGAGGTATTATTGGAATGGAATTGAGTATTTTTACAAACATGTATTACATCATTTATATATGATCATATTACTAACTAACTAGCTTCTAGTAAGTAAACACATATAGAGTTAGCAGTTAGCACATGCGGAACTATGAGCAATCAAATGTTGAACTACTAGCAACCACATGTTGAAATATCTGTAACCACATGTTGAACTATCATTACCCACTACTACAAATAATACATTATATGACAAATCTATTGTGTTATCCAACAAATAGCCGAGGTGTAACCATAGGCGCGCCACATTTTTCAAAATACTATCTATTTTCTCGGTTGAGTGCACAACCGTGGGAAAAAGTGTTCAAGGAACAAACATTTGAATACAAGCAACTGCATTTAAGCAACTTTTTTTATATATTTTTGTTTATTACATATTTATTATCTTGGTTGAACTTGTAACATAAGGGAAAAATATTCAGAGGACATGTCTTCAACAATTCATCTTGTATGCAAAATGTTGAAATGCAAATTTAAACATTGATAATGAAAGCAGTTGTATGAAGTAAAATTTTATTCTCTGGTATAGATTGCAAGAGCAGAACAATGTTCAAGGTTTGATTTCTTAATGTAATCTCTTATCTAAAAATTTCTTGTTAAAAATATTTAATGTTAGTTAGAAAAACATGGATATAACTTATCAATGTTAATTATTGTTGTGTCAAGTAAAATGTTTGATATTGTTGTTGTTGTTGTTGTTGATATTTAATATTTAACGATTTTATTGAATTTTTTTTTTGTTCATTTGAAATTTAATGTTTAAAGATTTATTGATTTTGTTGTTGTTGTTTAGATTTAATGTTCAACGATACTATTTTTTATTGTTGTTGTTGGTTGTTGATGTTGTTAAAGATGACGAGAAAGATTCAAAATTTGTTAATAAATTTGATACCGGGTAGATTGAAAAAAAATTGTTTTCATTTGAGGTAAAATAGCATATTTTTGAAAATTAAAAAAATATCGTGAATGGAGATTGAATTTATGTTCAGTTCCACGTTTCTTTCGGGTTGTCAATTATGGAAAAAAAATAGCACATTTTATATAACACTTTTTTTTATCTCATCCACAAAACTGAAATAAAATCACTTTTTCATTCGAAATAGATACATTTATTGTAGTAGTAAATCAAAGGCCGAATTCAAAATAACTTCTAAAAACTGAATTACACATCTAATAATTTTATAATTTTATGAGCCCCCAATAGTGTGATTTAATTACAGAGCAGATTAGAGATATAATTTGCAAAATCAGTATAAGGTGTTTGCTTCGTTTGGCCATGGGTCTGCTGCGTGATCAAGTTGTCTGCTTTGGAGATCAAGAAAACCAGTGTTCATCAACTATGAAAGGTTATGGATGTATGGTCTGTCTCACCCATTAACTATGAAACACATATACTCCAAAGATACCTCCAACGCTGATACGGCAATATTAATAATAATTTAAAAAATTATATATAATTTCTGATATTGCAATATCAATAATAATTTAAATAAATTAAATGTAATTGGAAGTGTTGGTACACAAAAGAAATTTTTATTTAATGACAGGTAGTAGTACAAAAGAAGTAAATATAATACACAAGATTCGAAAGCATCACAAACAAGATTATTATAATTTCAAACTAACACTCGATAATTCAATAGGTATTGAAAACATGTACGGGTTTTATTTTCCATGTGGTTCAGACTATAATGAGCAAATATTTATTTATTTATTTATTGTTAATGCATAGTATTATGTTTTGGATATTTATGATAAAAGATTCTGATTCCAAATTCCATTTAAGGTAATTTTTGTTTTTTTAAGGGCACTTGGCTTTGCCACCACGAGTAGTCAAGCTGGCATAACAGGGACACTTTTCTTGGTTTCCAGCAGTACCAGGTGGCACACAGTTACATCTTCTACAACATGTCCCACATGCCCTTTGACACAATCTTGGTCGAGATGATAAACGGCACCTTGCAACACATGCTCCATTACAATCTGAAATATGTAATCACGTTTTCAAATTCATCAAAATCATAATCACACATATATATTAAATACTCTTATATTATACTATTATGCATGAATTTGTATGTTGTAGTTTTACCTATTTGCCCAAGAAGAGAACCCTGTGTTTGGGTATTTTCCTGCAGTTCATAAAACATGCATAAGTTAGTAAAGTAGATCGTACTATTTCTAATAATTTCTATAAAAAATATAAAATAAACAAAATTTAAATTATAGACTTACAGATTGATGTGCAGCATCAACAAGATGGAGAAAGAGAAGTGATGCAAGAAGGGAAGCAGCTAGAAGCTTAGAGAAAGCCATGATTGAGAGAATGGAAATTAAGTGTGAGAAAATTGAGATATGATGAGGTAGTATTTATATGTGATGAGAGCAGCTTTATGAGAAGAATATCAACAAAATTTGCTAGCTGGAGTATTGCTTTTCTTGGACTAAAGTAAATTATATACACGTATATAATTTGGAGGCTACCAGGGATGATAAAGTGCAATTTGCATGGTGGGTGAATATGGCTGGCTTTGAAGAATATTAAATTAGTTCAGCGACTAGTGCATAGTTGAACTTTCTATTTTTGTCATGATATGATTGCCTCACTCTCACGAAACCCCACAATTCTTGTCTAATTAAATTGTGTCTAGCTATAGAGCGTGTGAGTAATGCTTATCCAAAAATATATGTATAACGTTATTGGTCATATCACGAGTCAATTCTAAAAGTAATAATTAAAACATGAGTCAAAGGAAGGGTTACCTAGTTCAGTTTCATTCGCATATTGCTTTGTATTACCGACGTGGGTCTCTCTAAATTGAAGGTGTGCTGGATGGTTGATGCCATGGACACATCAATTTCCTTTTCAAATAATTTAATACCCTAACTTATAGGCAAAAGTATTGTCTACGATCGGTAAGTTATTTTAAAATATCAAATTAGTTTTTTAAATTTTGTTTTAACGTTTTTGTCTTTTAGGTTAAGTAACGTTTGCATCATTGATATTTTTAAAAATTTCTGGTATAAAAAATTGTAAATGCATTTACCATTTGAACTGGTTTTTCGCTGTGATCACGAATATACAATCAAATTTATCAAACAAGTTACGGTTCATGAGAATCAGGAAAAAAATAGACAAATACATAATAAAAAATCGTTCGATCAGACTAAAATACACAATCAAATGCAAAACTAATTACATATTTGTGATCAGCGCGAAAAACTAGTTCAAATGGTATATGAGTTTGCAATTTATTGTAATAGAGTTTTTTAAAAAGGTCAACGACGCAAACGTTACTTAACATAAAGGACCAAAGCGTTACAAAAAAAACTTAAGGGACTAACTTTATTGGAATAATATAAGCAAGTGTGAGTAAGTGGGGAAATAGTCCCACATTGGATAGAAATGTGGTGACTTGAACATTTATAAGTGGGAGAACCCATTCACCTATCACCTTAAGGTTTTTGGTGGACAAGTGGTGTGTCTCTCACAAAAGGTGCTTAGTCATACACTATGTATCAATGCTCCCTAGTAAACTCCCCCAACAAATGGTATCAGAGTTTGGTTCGAGAAAGGGACCGACGGGGATGCAAGTATAAAAAAAGGGGAACATTGTGGACTCACACTTGAGGGGGGTATTGGAATAATATAAGCAAGTGTGATGGGGAAATAGTCCCACATTGGATAGGAATGTGGTGACTTGAGCATTTATAAGTGGGAGAACCCACTCACCTATCACCTTAAGGTTTTAGGTGGACAAGTGGTGTGTCTCTCACAAAAGATGTCTAGTCCTACACTATGTATCAATGCTCCCTAGTAAACTCCCCCCAACAAACTTGATATTTTAAAATAACTTAAAGGACTAAAACAGTATTTTTGCCTAACTTATATATCTCTTAAATAGAGGTGGAGAAAAACTCCATATCAGCCTGTGACCCGTTCTGTCCGATTCGAAATTTTCTTAAATTGAAAGATACAATTTGGTTTCGGGTGAAAAGAGTGGGCAATCGAGTTCAAATGAGTTATTTTGATCACACTAAAAAAATGGAAATTGAAATACCTCACGCAACAAATTAGTTTGTAGAAATATGTGATCTACAAATACATATGTTATCCAAAATAGATGTTTTTAAAAGAATGTTTTAAAAATTCAAATAGCATGATCTCACTATAAACAACTTATTATAAAATCAGATTTATGTACGTATTATTTTAACTCTAAAATCTATTATTTACAATTGTCACTAATTTGAATGTTTGAGTGTTTGCAAATATTCTAATGTCGGGTTGAAGCAGGAGAACACTTAGATCTTTAACATGGTAAAATATGTGAACTTCATTTAGCAATGTACATTAATAAGTTAACTTTACAAGTTATGACAATCTCATATTTAAAGAAGCTCATGCACGAAGAACTCATGTCACCGTGCAATAATCATCTACACATGTGCATTGTGCTATATGCTTACAAACTATTAAACATGCAAATGTTTGGTGTAATATATTACATGTTACACCATGAAATGCTATCTTTTACTACTCTTCCAATACTCCCCCCACAAGATCAATGAGGGATGTAATTTGTGATTTTGAGTTTGGTTCGAAGATCTTGAAAGGCAGATGTGTCGAGCTGTTTATGAAGATGTATGTCACTTGCACACTACTAAGAATATGTTGGGTCTTCATTCTCTTTGCTATAACTCTCTCAGGAACAAAGTGGATATCTAGTTCAATATACTTAGAATGAAGAATTGAATTGTGCAACAAGAGTAGGGGTCTTCAAAACCGAACCAACTCAATAGAAAACCGCAAACAGAACTTATACCAAATCGAAACCGCAAAAAATACGCATTTGGTTCGGATGTGTTTGAGTCATTTTTTAACAAAACCGCGTGGTTCGGTTTGGTTTGCAGTTGGTATTTTGAAATCCAAACTAAACCAACTCAAACCGCATTATGTTACAACTCAAACTTACCTTATCCCACATCCAACCCAAAAGTCAAATCTATTATGTCTTAACCTTACAATTACAAACGATTTTCTCTTACTCACACTTATGGTTTCCGTTTCAACCTTCTCAAATTTCTCCTAATAGTATCACGCATTCTTCTCCTCTTCTTTGCCATGTACGTCTCGCTTCTTCTACTATAATATCTCATATCTTATGATCTTTATTTTTCTTCTTCTCATTTTTATGTTATTATTTTCTCTTCCAATTACATTTTTATCGCACATTTCTTCTCTAATATCGCATCTCTTATGTTCTTTCTTTTTCATCTTCTCTAATCTATCATCTCATATGTTTTTATTTTATGTTTTATTACAATGTCTTTGATATTGTTTTATGCTACTATTTTATGTTTTTTATTCTAATTTTGTCTAATCTAATTTTTGTATGTTGAATGAGAAGTTTTTGTCAAAATATGATGAGTTTTTATGGTATTTGGTAATGTATGAATAACTAAACACAAAGTTATGTTGTTCAATATAGGTGTATGTGTGGCTAAATAAAAATATTGTAAAAAAAACCAAACTAATCGAACCAACTCAAACTACATTATTTTGGTTTGGTTTAGCTTGGTTTTATTTCTAAAAGTCAACCGAACCAAACTAAACTGCATGTTTTTTTGTCTTGCGGTTCGGATGATTTTTAACTTCAAAACCACCCAAACCGCTCCGCGAACACCCCTAGACAAGAGCATTAAACTAAGATTATCACGAAGAAGAGTGGGAGAATGGAATGACACGACAACTTAATTTAAGATAGATTCTACCCAAAGCACTTATGAGGTAGTGTGAGCCAAGATGCGGTATTCAGCTTCAGCGCTTGATCTAGTAACAAGAGGTTGATTCTTTGAGCTCCATGAAAAAAGGTTTGGGATAAAAAAGATGTAGGAACCAGAAGTGGATCTACGATCATTTGGATCATTTACCTAGTCTGGGTCACTATAGGCCCTTAGAAAAAAAATTTGTGGTAATGAAGTTGGAGTGAGAAGTAAGCCACGTGTAATGGTGCCACTTAAATAGCGCAAGATCTTATTAATTGCAGACCAATGAGAATCAGAAGGGGAGGTCGTGAATTGGTAGACTTTATTCAAACTAAAGGAAATATCGTGTCTTGTGAGAGTGACATTTTTAAGGACCCCAACCATTGATTTATATTGATGAGGGTCTTAGAATATGGAAGAAACATGCTTGCTAAGTTTTCAAGTACTCATTATAGAAGTAGTAACACCATTTGCATTTCACATCTTGGCTCGTGTGACTAAATCTCAAATGTATTTGTTTTGAGGGAAACCAGTGCGGAGATGTTTGACTTCAATGCCTAAAAAATACTCAAGCTTACCAAGCTTCTTGAGAAAAAATATGGCATGAAAAGAATCAATGAGTTTGTGAATTAGGATAAAGGAAGACCCTATTATAAGGGTGTCATCAACATAGAACAAAGCATGCATGGGGAGGCCTTTATGAGAGTAGATGAATAGAGAGTGATCACATATGCTATGAAAGAAGACAAACTGAATTAATGAATCAGCTAGCTTTTCATACCAGACCCTTGGAGTTTGCTTAAATCTATAGAGAGATTTGTTCAACTTGAAAACTAGGATGGAATCTTGCTTTTCAAATCCAGGTGGTTGAGACATATAAACCTCTTCTTGAAGAGCCATTTAGAAAAGCATTGTTGATGTTAATTTGTTGAAGTTCTCATTTGTTGGTTAGGGCAAGAGTTATAATTACTCTTATTGTGGTAGGCGTTTCATAGTTAGACAAAAAATTTCATTAAAGTCAAAACCAAATTGTTGATGATTGCCTTTGGTTACAAGTCTGGATTTGTACTTATTCACTGTGCCATCAGGCTTTTACTTGACCTTGAAAACCCATTTTCATCCAACATATTTTCTATGAGGTGGAAGAGATGTCAAAGTCTAAATCTGATTGGCCAAGAGAGCATCATATTTAAGCTGCATAGCTTGATGCCACTCATGTTGGGATAAAGTTTGCTTGATAGATCGAGGTTCCACATATGTAAGAAATGTTTTAGGTTTGGAATGATGAAATTTATCCCTTGTCAACATAGGTTGTTCGTTGATATGCAATATTTCTGAATGTGTTGATTTATGTATGGAGGGTGAAAGAGACTCCTCAGACCAGTTGATATTAGAAGATACCTGTGGTCCATGACCAATGTTTGAGGGTGTAGGGAAGGTCCAATCAAAAGATGTACTATTAGGAACATTTTGAGAAGGAGTGACTCTAATATTAGGTTGATATAGTTGAGTATAACTGCTTGAGGTACTTTAAGGTAAGTTATGTTCAAGTACTAGATCAGTACTATGACTTAAATTGTCAATTGGTAACTGAATGCATGACATGATATCTTGCAAAATTTGAGGAGAGACAACATTGTCCATTGAATTTGTGACAGTTATATTGGATGGTTGATAAGAGGAAAATTGAGGAAATGTAAGAGATTTGGTCTGACAATTAGGATGCCCTACAGGGACGAAATCATACTGAAACATAGCAGGGAAAGGAAAGTATTGCTCATGGAAAGTAACATCTTTGAAAATGAACATTTCCCATATTTTCTAAGGCACTTGAAACCTTTGTGTTGAGATGAAACTCCTAGTTACGTACAATCTTGACTTTTGAATTCTAGCTTGTGTTTGTTATAAGGTATTGTAAACTAAAATCATGCACAACCAAAAACTTTGATAGATTGGTAGATTGGTAACTTGTGATAAAACGCTTGAAAAGAGGAGTGGAACATGGTTAAGCCAGTAGTTTAGAGTCTATTGATAGTGTGCATTGAGGTGGAAAAACTATGACCTCAAAAGTTGACGGGAATAGAAGAATGAGACAACAAACTAATCCACTTTTTCACAATGTGACTATGTTTTCTTTCAATTGTGACATTTTGATGGGAGGTGTGAGGACAAGTCAAACCATGTGAGATGCCTACTTCAGAGAAATACTCTGCGAAATGTCTAAATACTCTCCCATGATCAAATTGCAATGCCTTGATAGCCGTATTGAACCGAGTTTTGACAAAGCTAAGGAACATCTTGAAGGAATTTAGGGCCTCTGACTAATAATGCAAGAAATATATTCAAATGTACCTAGTGTAACCATCCACAAAGGAAATGTAGTAGTAAACCCTTTAACTAGATGGATGGGGTGCAGGGCCCCAAAGATCAGTATCACAACTTCAAAGGAAGAAATATACATAGAAGAAGATAAGAAAACATGTATTCTATTAGATTTGCCTAAGAAACAAGATTTACAAAATAAATTAGTTCCTTTATTGGAGATATTGGTATTATATGTTTTAAAGCATGTCTAATAGCAATAAAATGAGTATGACCTAGCCTATAATGTCATAAAAAGATAGTGTTAGGCTTATTTACATCAGAAATAACAAAACAATAAATTGAATTTCCATTTTTGTGCAAGGGAAAGGACCACTATGATTACGGGAAGATGTCCTTGAAAGCTTCACTAGCAATTGTGGAAAGCAATAAAAGCCATTTGAGTTAAGGTAGCCTTCGAGGAGAGTGGGCTTAGAAACATGAGATTTAACATAACACTTATCAGTAAAAAATTCAAACACAACCCTATTATCTTTTGAAATTTTGGAGATTGAAAGAAATTTTCGTGTTATGCAAGAGGAATAATTTGGTTGGATTTGCCAATCACACAAGGACCCTACGCAGTTAATGGCTAAGGACTGACGATTTGCTACACATATGACTTTGACCTGCATAAGGTTTCTTGGTGTGAAAGAAATGAATATTGAAAGTAAGATATGAGAGGAACATGAGTCAGCAAACTAGACTTAGTTACAACCGAATCAGAGTTAATTAAAATGCGGAAGAGATCGAACTAGGTGAATGATACCATGATAAAATGTGTGAACATCATGTAGCATTTCACATTAATGAGTTAACCTTACAAGTCATGACACTCTTATTTATAAAAACTCATGCATGGAGAGATCACGTCGACATGCAATATTCCTTTACACACGTATATATTGATCTATACTTACAAACTCTTATACATACAAATGTTTGGTCTAATCTATTACATGCTACAACATGAAATGATATCTTCTAATATAACAGAGTTCGTCATCTAATTATAGTTCCCTTCGTTCACGTGAACAAGAAAGGTGATTAAGATATATAATTACATTTTTTTTTCCATCCAATTATTAATAATAATAATATTAATGGGTCTGTTTCTTTAGAGTTATACTTGAATCTGATTCAAATTTATAAAATTGATTTTTAAAATGAAAATTGTTCCTCTTTATATATATATATATATATATATATATATATATATATATATATATATATATATATATATATATATATATATATATATATATATATATATATATATATATATATATAAAAGACGTATCATATGAGAATGAATCTGAATAATTAGATTTTAAAATAAATGGTGGAGATTATGTGTCAGTTTTTTTTCAATCTCCATAATTTATTTTAATAATGGAGGAGAGAGAAAAACAAAAAATACACATAATCTCCACCATTTATTTTAAATTCTAATGGTTCAGATATATTCTCATGTTCTCACATAAAAATGGCATTTTCTTAAGATATGTCCTATATATCTTGCATCCTGCCACGTGAATTAGTGAAATTAAAAAAATGTGGCAAAAAATAGTCATTTGCGACATGTTTATCACGTTACTAAAGTTTTTAATATTAAAATAATAAATTTAGGGTTAACACATGGATTATGAGATTTTTATTTTAAAAAAAAAGGTTGTGACGTGAAAATCACATCGCAACATTTAAATTTAAATAAAAAAAATTAAAAGGGTTATGGCGTACAGAAGAGGGAATGGTGAAAATTTCAAAATTTTGGTTGAGAAGTGATAATCACATCACAAGGTTTAAGAGGGAAAAATAATCTGACGATGAAGTGATGGGTTACAGATTGGACAGACAAAAACTTATGACCGTTGCAAAGTTGCGACGTGTTTTTTACTTCACAAAGTTGCGACATGTTTTTCACTTCGCTAACTTGAATTTTGAAATTTGAACGTTGGCCATTGCGACGTGAATATCACGTGGCAAGGTTGCTACGTGAAATTCACGTCGCTAGGTGAATTATATCAATTGCATGCGTTCTCTTTCCCAAACACTTTAATATTTTCTCATTCCCAAACTTTTCTCTTCATTCTCTTTCTTTTTCTCTTCTTTTCTCTTCCCTTCTCTGTCTCTTTAACGTTTCATTTCTTCTTCTTCTTCATCCATTCTTCCAACCCTCATCTCCAAAGCTCATCGAGAGGTATTTCTTCTATTTTATTTCTTCAATTTTTTTTTAATAATTTCGTTTAATACATAATATATTCTGGCTTAAATTTATATTCAATTTTTTTTGTCAAAATGTTAAACTGGTTAGAAGATTGAAGGAGATATTTGAACAAGAAAATTGAAGAAAATATTGGAACAAGAAGATTGAAGGAGATTGAAGAAGAGGTCTTTTTGTCATTATTTCTTTTATTTTAAATTTCATATATTATTGGGTTATTGTTGTTTAAATATTATGCGTTATTTGTAAAATATGTGTATGTAATATTTATTTAAAACGAAAATATATTATTCAGTTTTTTTAAATATATTTATTTAAAATGATTTTTTTTATAAAAACAGAATTATATTTATTTATATATAAATATTTATTTATTAAAATAGATTATATTTATTAATATATAAATATGTATAAAGTTTATTAATTATAAATATTTATTAAAACAGATTATTAAATATAAAGTTTATTAATATATTATATTATATTTTTAAAAATAGATTATTAAAACAGATTATTAAATATTTATTAAAATAAATTATATAAATATTTATTAAAATAGATTAAAACAGATTATTAAAATAGATTATATAAAATAGATTATATAAATATTTATTAAAACAAATTATTAAATATTTATTAAAATAGATTGTATTATATTTTTTTATTAAAACATAATTATATTAAAACGAAAAATATTTATTATTTATTTAATTTAATATATTAATATATCATTAGTTTTGTTATTTATATAAATTTATTATTCAACGTAATATTGATATGGTTTTTTATTTTTAAAAAAATAAATATATTGTGAAGTGAAATTCACGTCGCAACGTCGTGAAGTGAAATTTATGTGGCAAGATTGTGAAGTGAATTTCACGTGGCAACTTAGTTACATGTTTTTTGTCCTCTCTGTTATTACTGAGTCATGGTAGACAAAAGGTGTAGAATGTTGTGAAGTGAAATTCACGTGGTAAAGTTGCGACGTGAAATTCACGTGGCCAAAAAGTTGTCATACGTCCTCCTGCCACGTGAATGATCACGTTGCAAAAAGTGTATTGTGAAGTGATTTTTAAGATTGTGACGTGAAAATCATGTGGGAAGCGACAATTTTTTTTTTTATAGTATATATAAACTCTTAACAAATAACATTGTAGTATCAGACACCTCTTTTTATCATAACCTTATATCTTTTAAGGAAATTTCTATCATCTTGACTGTTTTTTCATTGAGTTATTTCATTTTTTAATTAAACATTATATTATTAAGAAAATTGTTTTTAAAGAAAATTTAAAACCAAATAAAAAATATATATTTTATAGTTCTTAAAATTTCTTTTTATTTTTTAGAAAACTATGATTTATTATTGTAGCTAAATATATAAGGATTATACATAAATTATAACTATTAAATAATATCTTAGATCTTATATAGAAAATATTTAGGTCTTTAAAAATAAAATTTTCACTTAATAAATGATTTGACATGTACGCTTCCGATTATTAAATATAGACTTAGCTGGTTTGCATCATAAATAGACGTAGGAGTTCAAAAAAATTTATGCAGACAGAAAACTACAAGAGCTGAATTAAATTTTGGATATCTAAAAATTTTTTTGAAAATTTTTGGTATCCGATCTTACGATCGACTAATTTAAGAAGAATTAATTCTACTGTCTATTAATGGGGTTTCGTTTAAAGTTGGAACAAAACTTCGTATAAACTATTCCACAAAAAAATTAATTATTTCTAATAGAATTCGAATCTGAACCATTGAGAAAGAAAAAAAAATTGTCGTGAAGTATATTATGGGTTTGGTAGATGGTGATATATATGGAATTAGATGCATGAAAGATGTGGAGAAGGAATGAATCATTAATAAAGCCGACCTTGACAGTTGTTTGTGAAGGCACTCCAGCTGTATTGTGCTAATCAAATGTGGTAGGCTATCTAACGTAAACACACTTTTTTTGTCTTCTACATAGCATGCAACATTTGTAATGATTGTTAAAATTCATTCCAAGTTAAATGAATAAAGGTGCATATCAACACTTTTCAGAGTATTTTTAAATTATTATATTCTACATGAATATTTAAGATAATTGAGTATAAATTAATCATTAGTTGTTTCAATGGTAATTGATACTGGATTAGATTTGATAGGAAAGATCATTGTACAATTCTCCACAATAGCAATTGGAAGAAAGTTGGAACCATTGGATTACTTGGTCCTATATATTAGAAATTAATCCCAATTTTAGAGATAATCTGAATTAATCTTGATGAATAATAATTAATTTTTTTTATTGATCGTTCCTCACTCTTCACTCGAGTGATTCAATTGCACATTGGTTGCAAGATGATTTCGCCGCACAATAATTTGAGAAAAAAGAAATCTGTGAAAGTGAATTAGAGAAGAAAAGAAACATTAGGGTTTTGGGAGAAAAGAAAAAAGATGGATTAAATTTTGCAAAGTTTCTCTCTGCGTTTATTCTAATTAACTTTTGTTACGTACATTTACAATGTAGGGTACCCCCCTATTTATAGATGAAATTACTTGCACACCAAGTAATCTCTAACTAACTAACAAATGCAAAGTTTTAACTCTGTCGAGGTTAACTCATTCGACAACAACAACAACATACTTCGATAAGCTGTATTTGACTTTCTGTCAAATACAGTTAATACAGACTATGTTCGACTCTGTTGAACGCACGTTATTTCGAATCTGTCGAACACACACTTATGCTTGACACAAAGAATTACATATTTAACACACCACCTAATTCATTGTGTCTAAACCTCATCATTCATCATTATTCTTAATCTCTTGAACAATTGAACTTGCACAACCTTTGTCATGATGCCTGCAATCTGATTCTCAGTTGTGTAGTGTTCCAAGTTCAGCTTCCCATTAGCTACTTGCTCTTGAAGATAATGGAACCTCATCTCGATTTTTACTTCTTCCACGTGCTATCGAATTCTTGGTCAGGTTGATAGCAGGCATGTTGTCGATCTTCATGGTCATTGCTCCATGATCCTTCCCTATAATTTCTTCGAAAAAAATTCACCATCCATGTTCCTTGACACGCGTAGAGAGGGGAAGCTATGTACCCCGCCTCATATGATGACAACGCTAATATTGGTTCTTTTCTCAAATTCCAAGCAACTGATGCACCACCTAAAATAAAAATGTACCTAGTTGTGGATTTTTTATCCTCATTAAATTGTCAACAAGATGACTTTTAGTGTCAATGTATTTAAAAACAACATCCCTTTTCTTCACATTATCTCTAAGAAAATGGTGACGGATCTCAATGTGTTTGGTCCATGAATGAAGTATTAGATTCTTAGTGAGGCTTATTGCACTAGTACTATCGCACTTAGTTAGAACACAACCAAGTTTTAAATCATAGTCTAATAAGTATTGCTTTAGCCATAAGACTTGTGCACAATAACTACCAGCAGCTACATATTCATCCTCGACGGTAGAAAGAGCAGTGCTATGTTGATTCTTATTGTGCCAAGAAACCAAAAAACTTCTAAATAAGTAACAGATGCCACTAGTACTTTTCCTATATGAATTGCACCCCACGAAATCGAAATCAGAATAACCTACTAAGCTACAAGCATTACCTTTAGGATACCAAAGATTATGAAGGGAGGTTCCGTTAAGATACCTCAAAATACATTTTACGATCTTAAAATGGGAATCCTTGGGTGATGCTTCATATCTAGCGCATATGCACACACTAAACATGATATTTGGCCTACTCGCGATTAAATAGAGTAAGGATCCGATTATAAATCAATATCTGGTTACGTCGAAATTCACTCATCTTTCTTCTTTCTCAATAAGCACATTTGAAGCCATTGGTGTTGAGATACTCTTTGAATCACTACTCCGAAAAACCCATTTAACAACGGTTGGGAATGACATATAATGACGCGGGCGAAGGCGTTGTTATGTATATTGTCGTTGTAAGTTCGCGGTTTCTACAACGGTCTGGAAACCGTTGTTGTATTCTGGAAAGCGCGCGTTATATTGCAACGGTTAGGTATTTCAACCGTTGTAATATATATTAACTATCACAACGGTTATGAGTACCGTTGTGGAATGTACCCTTAGTTTATTAAATAAAAATGTATATTGCTTGTTTTACCATACACCAATTAAAGAAATACAACCATTAAAATTGGTAAAGAACTTTATAATCTGAAAATTAAACTGTTCTTGAAAACCAACTTAAACACACCACTGTTTTCCGAATTGCATCCATTTCATTCCGCACATTTTATGTTCCTTAACATAAAATTTATGGTTCAATGATCGGTTTCCTTCAATCCATCGATATCTTTTATTATAGTTTACCGCATCATCACCACAAATCATCGCAATTTTATCATCATAACAATCATGATCTTAACAACCACGATGATTAGTGACGACGGTGAGGTAAAGTAGAATTGTAGATATCGATGAATTGAAGCAAACGGACCATTGAACCATAAATTTTATGTTAAGGAACATACAATGTGCTGAATGAAATGGATGCAATTCGGAAAACATTGACATGATAAAGGTTGCTTTTCAAATACATCTTAATTTTCAGATTATAAGTTTCTATATCAATTTAACTGATTGCATTTTCAATAAAAGGATAGTGAAACAAACAATATACATAGTATATAATAAACTAAATTTCATATACAATATCAGAATGAATTCATATATATGTACCTTATCAGATTGAATTCATATATATATGTACCACCATCACCATCACCATGTGAAACAAACCCTAAGAAGTGGGAAGCAATGAAGAAAATTAGTTAGTATTCAATTTAACTATATACAATATACATAGTATATAATAAAATAATGTTCTATATCAATTTAACTGATTTCATTTTCAATAAAAGGATAGTGAAACAAACAATATACATAGTATATAATAAACTAAATTTCATATACAATATCAGAATAAATTCATATATATGTACCTTATCAGAATGAATTCATATATATATGTACCACCATCATCATCACCATGTGAAACAAACCCTAAGAAGTGGGAAGCAATGAAGAAAATTAGTTAGTATTCAAAACAAAACAACCAAAAGTTGAAACAAAACCCTAAGAAGTGAGATTGTACCATTACAATGAAGTTCACCTTGCTTGTGAAGCATTGAAGTCGAATCTGCATAAAATGAGAACAATCAACAAAAACAACATGAAGCAAACGAGATAATGGGAACTATCTAACAAAAAGATTGAAGTAGAAGAATACCTTATTTTCCATAAACAATATGTACATTACGCTTGCTACCGCCAGCATCATCACCATGTTCATCTAGTTTTAGATTCTGCAAGAAGAAATACAAGGAGGAAGAAGCTTAAATCAAAAGCTTCATACTTCTTGTATTTCTTTTCGCGGATTCTATAAAAAGATGAAGTTTGCTGCCAAAAATGGGTGCTAGGGTTTCGCTGTGAAGGAAACGACGCTACTGTTAATAATAGAAAGTTAATTCCCTTATATAGGTAAATATTTCACAACAGTTTTCTAAAATAACCGTAATGATAAGTATATATATTATTTTAATAATATCACAACGGTTAGTTATATTGACATTAGCGATACCCCTTATAATTTGTACAAGGTTCAACTCCAGGCAACAACATTTTTTTATAATTACGTAAAATAGAAAAATGATGTTGCCTGGAGTTGAACCTTGTACCAAGTATAAGGGGTATCGCTACGGTTATTATTACTAACCGTTGTAATATTATAACCCTTGCTCTTCCCGGAGTAGAGAACATTTTGGCCATAATGATTTAAAATTTTCTCCGTTTTTCAAAAAATATCGTTCCAGAATATCAACCATTTACAAGTTATCATCATTGCAAACATTAAACTATCAGACTTTTCATCTTCAACCTCATCTTTAAATAGACAATTTTACATTCCTTCATAATATATTCTTCGTAACAATGAGTTCTACAAATGAGAATGCTAGAAACATCACCAATGGCAATGAGGGCACAAATGAACAACGTCGGCCGCCAAATGAGGAGGTCCAACCAGCGGCCAACGCCAGGGATGCGTTAAGGGTAAGGAAGGAGAAGAAGAAGAAGATCACGAAGCTGAAGAAGAAGAAGAAAAAGACGAAAAGGAGGACTGTTTATTATGATTCCGATGAGGGAAGTGAGGAGAGAGTCCTGGATTATGAAGATGCATTTGCAGTTATAGGCTCTGACATTGATAAATATATGTAATATATGATTATCAATGTACTCTATGGAATCTTAATAAAATTTTCTTTTATATATACTCATCTCTTTCAATTTTATTTTTAAAGAAGTTTTCTTTTATTTTTATATATTCTCTTGCACTTAAAAATAGAAAAACAAAGATGAATTTTGAGTTTTGAGGTTAAATCCCTGTAACACTAACAAAAGAAATAAAATATATGTTTAAAATCTAAAAATATGGAAAAAAATGTAGTTGTTGGGAATCGAAGCTTGTTATGCACCATGTATTACAACGGTTTTTTAATACGACCGTCGTTAAATATGGCGTTATAAATCAGCTGCAAAATTTTTAACTTATTACAACGGTGGGATACGAATCCGTTGTAAACCTAGCGTTGTTGTTTTAGCGTTTTGTAGTAATGAATCTTTCATATTGAACTTCTTGAGAAGATCTAAGCAATATTTCATTTGACTTATGAAAGTACCTTATTCGACTTGCATGATTTGTAATCCTAAGAAGTATGTTAGCTCTCTCATAAGCGACATCTAAAATTCTTTCTACATCAAACTTGTAAATTCTCGACAAAGAGACTCAAAGTGGTGTCGACTTTACTACGATTGAATTCTCGTCTGATAAAAAAATCCACTCAATCGCTCATACCAAGCTATAGGAGCTTGTTTGAGACCATAGAGTGATGTTTTCAATTTAAAAACATGATTAGGATTATAGTGATCCTCAAAACTCGGGGATTGTGAGAGACACATTTCTTCGTTTATATGGCCATTAAAAAAAGCAGATTTAATGTCCATTTGAGAAAGCTTAAAGTCTAGGAAGCAAGCGAATGCCAAAAGGAGTCTAATAGCTTTATATGAGCTACAGGAGCATAAGTTTCCTTGTAGTCTATTCCACCAGCTTGACTATATCCTTTTTCCACTAATCTTGCTTTATTTCTACTAATTACACCATTTTCATCAATCTTGTTTCTAAATACCCATCTTGTGCTAATGACGATTTTATCGACCGGGCGCGGACCAAGGTCCCAAATGTAACACCCCAAAATAATTAGAATATTTATTTAATTTATTTATTATAAATATTCGTGATTTTTGGTGAATTTTGGTGAAATATTTTGATGCCTGATGATTTGTGTTGTGGGGTATGGATGACGTTAAGAGGGTGTTGAGGATATTTAGAAGTGTATGATTTATTAGAATTATTTTGATAATAATAATAGTGGAATAAGGCGAATTATATTATTTAGACTATTATTATTATTTTAAATAAAAAGGAGGGGCAAAGTAGTCATTTGTGCGAGGATAAGTGAGGACGAAGTTGAGAAAACATAATAGGGGTCCAAGGGGTAAGAGTGACAAAAGGGAAAGAGAAAGTGGAGAAGTTCACTCTGGTACGATCGTGAAAAGTTAGAAAGAACAGTGAAAGGAGAGCTAGGGCACTGAAGATAAAGAAGATCATCCATAGAATGCAAATGGGGAAGTCAGTTGTTGATAATTCTAAGGTACGAGGGGTGATCCGGGTTATTAAATTTGATATGGGGTTTAAGGTAGATGTAGGATTTTTGTGTGTTATGTGTTGATTGATGAAAACATGATGAAATTATATGTTTATGATGATGTTGTAAGTCGATGAATTGGGTGTTAGTAATTGCTTGAGATTGTACATATGATTGATTCTAAACCTGTAGAAAGATATGTGTAGTTCTAGATGTGTATTGGATCTTTGAAGAATTGTTGGAAGAGATTTTTCGTATGCAGAAATCGCAGCAGCAGATTTCTGTTCGCAGGAAATCGTCGGGCGAGGATCCGTTTTGCCAGGCGAAGTGTATTCGATCGGAGGTCGCCGGGCGAAATGAGAGGCGAGCGAGAGGTGAAAAATGGGTGCTCCTGGTTTTTGTATGGGCGAAGGATTTCCCCCCTGCTTCGCCGGGAGAAACCCAGGCGAGCGAGCGGCTTCGTCGGGCAAGCACCAGGCGAGCAGGAGCAATAGTTTTCTTATCTTTTCTCTTTCGTGTTGTCTTGTGTCTTGTTGTCCGTATGCTTTGAGTAATTGATGTGCTGTATTTTGATGACTATAACATGATGATGTGTGAAGTAATGTGATGAATTGTGACGCATAATAACGATGTAATATTATGATTCTTTGGTAAGCTTTTATGAATGATGATGCAACTTTGACGAACCGTGGTGATGATTGATTTTGACGTTTTGCATCATGCATTCATACGATATTAGGACTTCGGTCTAGTGTTGATTTTAGGACTGCGGTCCAGTGTTGGCTTCAATCCCATTGTGTGGATTGGGGTGTTTATGATGTGCTCTGGTTCTAGTGTAGAATCGATCCTATTGGTGAGGATCTTTAGAGAGTGATAGCCCAGTGTCCATCAACATGATGAATTGGTACCACATGCATGAGTCTATGTTGTTGCATTCCATACTATATGACATTGTATAATAATTGAATAAATGACGTGTTAATGATGTTGTAAATTAATTAAGTGTAAATGAATCAATGATGATATTTGTGACAAATATACCTTATTTTTATATCTCGTATAATGATTTGTGATTACTCACCCTGCCTGTTTGAATGTTGCCTCCACGTGGGTAACATGCAGGTGATCAGGATTAGCTCTCTTGGTGCGTAAAGGTTTAGCTTTGAAGTATTCTGGTTATTTCCGTTGTGTAGAGGGTCTTGCTCTGATATGTAACATCGGGTCGAGATGTTGGAGTCGAACCATTGTGCTCTTTATCTTGTTGACATCATGATACTATGAGTTTCTTGTTTTTAAGACGTTTTGAGTTATAAACTATGTTATGATTTTTATTTGTGATTTTTCCTCTGCGTAGTATTTGATTGAATTTATGATGATAGAACCCGTGTTACGGAGTAGGACATTATTATGAAGTTTTATGACGAAATGTGGCACCCTTTTGGTGATGTACTCTGATATACTTGTTTATATTTATCGTGAATGTTCTTTTGGGTAGAAGGGTGTTACACTAAACGGCGTTACATTTAAATTAGATGAGTACTTCTTGCATAGCAAGCAACCTTCCTTCATCAAGTAAAGCATTAGATATTGATTTAGGTTCAATATGAGAAATAAAAGCAGAATACTTATAGAAATTGTTGACCTGTGACTTAGTACTTGTTCCCCTTTTGATGTCTTCTAGGATTTGATCTAAAGGATGATCCTTTGCGATTGTCCAATCTTAAGGCAGCTGGTTCGAGATATCTTGTTTTTCATCCTCATGTAAGTTTTCCTATTTATCTTCTGTAATATCATCATCCTTTGTTGAAAGAGTATGATCCTCTTTCGAACTTTCATCCTCGATTAATCTTTTCGTTATTATACCATAAACATCAGAACAAATAACCTTCCCCATATTTTGGGGTGAGGACTCATCAAAAGCAACATAATTTGACTCTTATACAGAAATAGTTCTATGATTGTAAACCCCATAAGCCTTACTCATAGATGAGTACCCTAAGAATATACCTTCATCAGATTTTGCATCAAATTTACCAAGATTTTCCTTTCCGCTGTTTAAAATAAAGCATTTCCAACCGAAAATATGAAAGTAAGAAATATTAGTTTTTATACCCTTAAGTATCTCAAGGGTATCTTCTCTAGGATGGATCAAATGATCACCATGTTTAAGACATGACATGCAATATTAATCGCATCCACCTAAAAATACTTAGGAAGGCTCATTTCATTTATCATAGTTTGAGCCAATTCTTCCAAAACACGATTTTTATGCTCTATAACACCATTTTGTTGTGTAGTTCTCGGACATGATAAATTATGAGTAATTCCATTTTCGGTGCAAAAGTTTTGAAATTGATGGTGAAATTCTGGCTTATGCAAACAACAGATGTCCTAACACATGTCAAGACATTGTGCTACATAATCATTTTAAACTCAGAGGCATAACAGTAGACTGATACCTTGAATATCAGAACTGCACACTCACAGATGTCACGACATCTGATCCAACATGTCAGTCAAGAACAATAACAAAACTGTAAATTGTAGAATGTTAAATAAGACAGTATGTGTTAACCCAGTTCGGTGCAACTCACCTACATCTGGGGGATACCAATCCAGGATGAAGACTTCACTATCTGTAGAAATGTTACAAAGCTAAACTCCCCCGTTTACAACTTTATCCCTAACATCTACCCAATAAACATCTTTATCAAGGTTAAACTCAAATGTTTAGAACCCTGATATGAGATATGTAACGCCCGATTATTTAATTAATTATTTAATTAAATATCTTTGTATTATTTGTTTGATTTGTGTTGGTTGTCGAAAATATTGTGTTGAGTTGCTATGTCGGTTTTAATTGAATTAATTTAATTGATTTAAGTTGTGTTGGCTTTAGTTGGATTAATTTAATTAAGATGATTTAAGTTGTAGAAATAATATAGTGTTAATATATTAGAATTATAAGAGAATATTGGGCTTATTTAGATGGTGAGTGTAGTAGTAATAATGGGGGGTAGAAAGTTGGCCCAAATGAAAGTTAATAGAATAATAGTGTTATTATATTAGGCATTTAGAAATAATGAGGAATTAGAAGTAGCAGTAGGAACGTGGAAGTTGCAGAAAAAGAGAAAATAAGGTTTTGGGAGGAGAACGTGGAAGTTACAGAGAAGAGGAAAAGAGGAAAAGCTGGGTCGATCGGAGATTTAGAGCAACCTTCAATCCAAGGTAAGGGTGGGGTTCTGACTCTATAATGGGGTATTTGATGAATGATATGTCGGGTTGGTTTTGTAGAATTACCTCTGTCTGTGTTGTAATGGTTGTCGTGGATATTGAAATACGTTTGCTGTTGATGAATTGGTTGTAGGAAAATTAGTCTATGTTGCTTTAAGGTATAATTTTATTGCATTTCTGTTGTACTGTGATGGGTGAATTTGGAACTGTTCTGGTATCTGAGGAAAGGTTTGTGAATTGGGGAGAACTGGAACGAAATACACTGAGACGTAAGGGAATTGGGGGATGTGGCGACCGTGACAGAGGGCGTGACGAGCGTCACGCAGGTTGTGCGCGAGTGACGGCCGTCACTCATGTATTACGACCGTCATACATGTGACGAGGACCAGGGTGTGGTGACGAGCGTCACACGAGCCTGCTATGTGATTCTTTCTGTTTCCGTTCTGTTCATTCTGTCTGCTATGGTTTCACTTGGTTCTGTTCCATTTTAATTTTAGTTTAAGAGGTTGGTATATAAGTCAGTAGTACTGGACAGAGGATTGATAATGGAATTAATTAACCGATTCTCGGTCAAAAACTACCGAACAATGACATGATTGCTTGTAGTATATTTTAGTTGGTACAGAGTATGTTATAGTTACTGTGATATTGTTGTTGGGAATTATAAAGTTGCAGGTGTGAAATATGTTGCATTGCCTCTAATTATTGGCAAGAATTAAGTTGTGGGCCTATGGCCAATGTTGATTTGTTGTTGTGTTGCTATATAACTATCATTGTTGTTATTCTGACGTCCATGTTGAGTCGCATTGCATAGCATATCAAGCTGGAGCTGCTGCTCGGTAAGTTGGCCTGGATTGGCAAAATATTAAGTTAAAGGCTTATGCCTTGTTGATTCCTCTATTAATTGGCAAATTTTAAGTTGGGAGTTCTACTCCAATGGTACCACATGCATGTGCATTTTACAAGTTGCATTCCGCGTTGCATAAAGTTGTTGTTATGTCATTGATTAATGTTGATTGAAAGGTTGTGAAGTGGTGATTTTATAATCTGATCTAATATATTATTTATCATACATCCGATTATATTGTTTGATATCTCACCCCTTCTGTGTTTGGTGACGGTTTATACGCCATCCTGCAGGTAATCCAGAGTGAAGGCTGTCTACCTTCATTAGTTCGGGTCGGTGTCGTCTCTCTGATACGTAACACTCGGGGGGGGGGGGGGGGGGGGGGGGGGATGAACGCTTGTTTCCTTATTGTTGATTTTAGTATTGTTGCTGAATTTTAAGTTGTTTTCTTTAAAGACTTGTTGTTTTGAAGTTGTTTTAAGTTGGATAAGGATGTTATGTCATTAAGTTGAAGTTTGTGAATCTGCTGCTTAATTATAAGAGTTGTTTTGTTTCAAAGACTAAAATTATGTGTTATGTATCTATGTCATATGTGATTATAAGCCGTTGTTATAAGTTGTGTGTGAAGTATCCTATGTGTATGCTGGAATTTTGTAACTCTGATTTTATCAATATTCGCTGCGTAGAAATGGGGTGTTACATTAGTGGTACCAGAGCAGGTCGGTCCGTCCGACCAAGTTGTCGAGTCGTAGCTTTGTTTAACAATCGAGTACTGTTAACTAGTTCCAACCTTTGTTTATGTTGTGGTGATAAGTTGAGATGGCTGGAAGGAACGATGCTGCAATTGCCGCTGCTATGCAAGCAATGGCTCAGGCTATGCATAATCAACCGAATGCTGACGAGAATGCTGGATCTCGTAGTTTGGCGACATTTCAGAGGGAGAATCTGCCTACCTTCAAGGGTAAGTATGATCCTGATGGAGCCTTGGACTGGTTGAAAGAGATGGAGAGAATCTTCTGTGTGATGGACTGCACTCTAGCGCAGAAGGTTCGATATGGGACTCATATGCTAACAGTCGAAGCTGATGACTGGTGGCTAGAGACTCGTTAGAGGTTGGAAGCTGCAGGTGAAGAAATCACTTGGGTTGTGTTATGTAGAGAGTTCCTGAGGAAGTATTATCCTGAAGATGTTCGGGGTAAGAAGAAAATTGAATTCCTCGAGCTGAAGCAAGGAAATATGTCGGTGACTGATTATGCTGCAAAGTTTGTTGAGTTGGCTAAGTTTTACCCGCACTATAACGAGGCGAATGCCGAGTTTTCAAAGTGCATCAAGTTTGAGACCGGATTGCGTCCAGAGATCAAGAAGGCGGTTGGATATCAAAAGATTTGTGTCTTCTCTGATTTGGTTGATAGCTGTAGGATTTATGAAGAGGATAATAATTCTTATTACAAGATCATTAATGAGAGGAAGAGCAAGCACCAACAGAATCGTGGCAAGCCTTATGATTCTCCAGCTGGAAAAGGCAAACAGAAAGTGGCTGATGGAAAGAGGACTAGTGGGGGAGATGCTCCTGCTGGTGTAGTTTGTTTCAAATGTGGGAAACCTGGTCATAAGAGTAATGTGTGTACTGCTGAGGTAAAGAGGTGTTTCCGTTGTGGTAAGACTGGGCATGCAATATCTGAGTGCAAGCATAAAGAGATGATTTACTTCAACTGTGGTGAAGAAGGACACATTGGTAGTCAATGTCAGAAACCAAAGAAGGCGCGAACCGGTGGGAAAGTGTTCGCGTTGGCTGAGACTCAGACAACTAGTGAGGACAGACTCATCAAAGGTACATGTTTCATTAATAGTACTCCTTTAATTACTAATATTGATACTGGTGCTATGCATTGCTTTATTGTTGCTGATTGTGTTAAAAGATTGGGTCTTGTGTTGTCTTCTATGAATGGAGAAATGGTCGTCGAAATTTTGGCTAAGGGATCGGTGACTACTTCTCTTGTGTGCTTAAAGTGTCCTTTGTCGATCTTCGACAGAGACTTTAATGTTGATTTGGTGTTGTCTGTCCTAGGATTTTCATCCAGGTACAAACGCGAGAGTGGCGTGGAAAAACAGAGTCGCCAGTCGTGTAAATTTATCCCAAGAGAGGGAAAGGGAACACCGCATAAACCTGAGGAAGAGGGAAAGGAATGGTCATCGCAACCATAATCTGGGTTCGGGAGTCGGTTACGCGAGGGGAAGGTGCTAGCACCCCACGCGTCCATCGTACTCGATGGGATCCACGCTTGTTGTCTATTCTAAGGGTGAGTTATTCTATCATCTAGGGCTGTAGTAAGACGGGGAAGGGAAAGACTAAAACAGACTCGGTAGGACGTTGACGTCCTAGGCCTATGTACTCCCTTTGTGCAATGGGAAATTCAGAGTCAACGTAGTTCGGACCAGGTTCTTTTTGTGTTTTTTATGAGCGACGTTAAGTTCGCGTCCGGCAGTTAGGGTCGATGCCTGTTTGCGTCTCAGACGGAAAGTAACGTGCCCTTTTTGAAAATAGCCTTTAGTTTGACAATCCCGAAGGACAAAAAGGTTTGAAGTTGGTTTGTATTTTTTAGGACAGAAATGGCTTAAGTTAGTTCATAAATTGCATTGCACCAAAGTCTAGGGCACAGGGGCGAATACTTAACGCATCGTCCCAAGACAGGACGCTCGCTAAGCACTCTAGAAAAATGAGAGGAAGCCCCTCATTTCTCATTCCCCACGCTTAAGGCTCGTGCGCAATACGCTTTATACTTTATTAAATGTTTTCAAGAAGTTTGAGATGAGGAGAGAGAAGACACAAAGGGAACTCTAAAGGGAACTAAGAGTCCTAATGTTATCATGCATGGGTGACCTACGGTTAGTGAGGTTTGACGACAACCTAAGCCTAAAGAAAGGAGAAGAGAGAAGGAAAGAGTAAAGGTGAGTATGGATGACTATCCATACCCTCAAATGACTTACCTTAGTCCCTGCATAAAAGATTAGTACAGAATAGAAAGAAGTAATATCAAAGCAAATGAAAACCAAACAATGGCATATAATAGTGATAACAATCCAAACATGAATTAAGAAGTCAAATAGACAACCCCAAGACAATGGCACAAGTTCCTTTTCAAACAGATAATCAGACAAGATCAAGGATGCGCACACAAGAAAATCTCACACAAAGAGCCATTAAACAAATAGTAAAACAACTTATAAAATCACCAAATTAAATATCAAAGTTGCTCAACCAGAGACAACCCAAATACCAAAAACTCCTGCAAAAATTCAAGATGTTAGTCATTCAAACAATCATGCAAAGCTCAGATGAGAAGTAGGGTTCAATGTGCCAAAGGGAAGGACTAAAATGCAATATGAAATCATTTTAAAAATGAAAGAAAAATGTTTTAATGCACTTCAGAATGTTATCTAACAAATGCAAAAAGAACGGATTGAAAATATTTTATGGATGCTGAGAAATAAAATAAACAAATTTAGGTATGCATGATATGAGTAATGCAAAAATAAAATAAAATAAATAATTAATTTAGATGATAAAAAATAAAAAAAATAAAAAAAATTGGAAAATTTTATAAAATTATGAAAATGATGCACGAATTTTCTTGGGATTTTTTAATGCAATTATGTATTTTTAAAAAATAAAAATGAAAATGTAATAAGTTAAATAAAATAAATAAATGGAATGCGCATGGGGGGTGTGAAAAGTAGAAAAAATGTGTTGAAAATTTGAAATGGGCTCAGGTGGGGGGCGCAGATAGTAAGCCCCGGTGTTAAGTCCATCAGCGAAAAACAAAAAAAGGAAAAGGAAACACAATACCCCAGTCAACCCATTGACCTACCACTCACCTTTGGATGTATCCAACGCCCTCCATCCAGTCAACCCAAACACCAAGTAACCATGATAAAGGGCCATGATTTCAAGACACACCCTAACTACCAAACACATGCGCATACGAGATCGTGCAGCATACCATGTGACGCCCATGTGCCAGGCACATGTTTTTTTAATGTGCTGTCAAGTTATTAGCCGTCTGATGGATCAGACGTATGAGATTAAGTCATCATAACAAAAAGTAATTAAAATAAAAAGACATGATTGGATGTGCATGGTAAGAACGGTGGGGTAATGAACATACGAATAATAAAATAAAAACTCAGAAAAAAAAATAAAAAGGAACGCGTGGCCTCATGATGGCCGTTGGATCAAGAGAATCGATGGTGAGGATTTCATCTTCCTCGTTGGAACCCTTGGCCGCCGGACCACCGTACCAGTCGCCGGAACCCTAGTTCCGGCCGCCACTTGCAACCTAAAACAACCCAGAAAATGCAAAGGCCTATACCATTTTGTCCAGAATTTCATGAGGGTCACGAATATGTAATCCAAAATCACAAACCATTAGTGCACAATAAAAAACGCAGAGAAAAAGCTTTGGGTCCAAAACTTTGAACTCAAAGTATGATCAATCCACACGTCCAAATTTAAAAATAAATAGATCAGGATAATCACCAATCATCACACATCAATATGCATATAAAAAAGGAGAGTTTTAGGATCATCAAAAAACCCACCAACCTGAGATGGTGCAACCTGAATCCTTGCTGTTGGCTTCAAATGGTGATTGGTTCGTGCTCTAGAGATCCCAAGGGTTCTGTTGGTGAAAGAATTTCTTGAAAACTCCTTGTAGATTGAGAGATATGAATGTGAGATGCTTTAGGGTTCAAGTTCTTGTTCTCTACAAAGGTACGTGTAATCTCCTAACCAGTGCACGGATGAGTTTAAATACTCTAGGGTTTCTCACTGATAATGGTTTGGGATTGGGCAATTCTTTATTTAATGAGTTTTTGAATAAAATTGGAATTTTGCATTATGTGAGATACACCTCCTCCCATGCATAGATATCCAAGTATTTCATGATGGATCACTTATTGATAAATTGCTAATCACACCTCAGTTGAAATTGGGCCTTGAAATAATTTGATTCATGATTTTTAAATAATTTGGCAATTTTGAATAATGGAGAATAAGTGATACATACACCATGGATTCACTTGATTCAAAAGCCTAAAATGATCCTTGAGGAGTGTCTTTTGATGTTAAAAAGTACCTTGAAGCAATGGAATCAATTATAGGTCCATATGTCCCAAAATCCAAAAGTTGTGAAAATGAAACCCTAAAAACCACTTTGCCTCCTTTTGACCATAAGTTGAGTTTCACAAATGATATGGAGACCCACTAGTACTTGTTGGAAAGAGGAGAAAAATATCTTCAACTTTCATGTTGGAGAAAAATTCATTTGAAGCTTCTTGATGATGAAAAGTCAAGTTGAATGCAGTGCAGGAACTTGCCCAAAAAGGAAACTTTCAAATTATAGGTCATTTCCATATTTAGTAACTTTTGCACCAACTCCTGATTCTTGATAAATGGCATGAAACTTGACTCTTGAAGACCATATGAGGATGTGAGACCTTGAAAACCTTGGAGAGAACCTCAAAATTCCACAGTTGACTTCCCCTCTCACTGTTGACTTTTACCCAATTCACCTGATTCTCAATCTTCTGATCAATTAAGTCTCTCCTGAACCAAACTGATGGACAACCTCCCATCCCTAGGTACTTAGGGACCCAAGGAATACCATAGAATCAAGTCTTGCCCAAAATATCAGAAATAAACTGACTTTATAGCAAACCCTAGCTTTGGTACCCTCAGTCTAGGAGGAAATAACACAGTCTCCAAATCCAAATTCCTCTGAATATGATGTGTATCCTCTCCAACAAAGATAATAAATGCCATTTGGTGATGATAAAAACCCAAGGAGCTTGCCCATTGGAGCAAAAACCCAAGAATCTCAAAACCCTAATTTATGCACTGGCTAGGAGAGAGTGATCCACTTGAGCTCTCTTGCTTGACCCTTTGAAGAATATCTTCTCCTCTTGAACATGCCTCAGACACCTTGACCCCATGCTAAGAGCCAATGATATGCACACATGATAATGCAAAAATGAGATGAAACATAAACCAGTTAGTAATAAAGTAAGGAGGGCAAATTTTGGGGTGCTACAGCTGCCCCTATTCAATCAACTTCTTCCTGAGGGTATGATAGCGACGTCTTTCACACAATCGGGATACACGGAGATTGAATACCAAAGAACCCAGAAATTTGCAATCTACAAAGGAGGGATGACTCCACTGGGGAACAAGCAATAAATGTTGCACTGTCACAACACGTACGAGTGTTGGAAATCAATACAAACAATGTATTGAAATGTCTTGAAATAAACACTAACGGGTGTTATGCTGAGAATAAACACTGACGGGTGTCAAGGAATCAAAGATATCAAATACAGACGGGTACTGAGAAGATACACGGACGGGCGTAAAAAGGTTAAATATGTACGGGTATCGGAAAGGTACACGGACGGGCGTAAAAAGGTTAAATACGTACGGGTATCGGAAAGGTACACGGACGGGTGTAGAAAGGTTAAATGCGTACGGGTATCAGAAAGGTACACGGACGGGTGTAAAAAGGTTTCAATACGGACGGGTATCAAAAAGATACACGGACGGGTGTAGAAGGGTTTCAATACTGACGGGTAACGAAAGTGGTACACGGACGGGTGTAAAGAGGTTCAATACGGACGAGTATCGAAAAGGTACACGGACGGGTGTAAAAAGGTTTCAATACAGACGGGTATCGAAAAGATACACGGACGGGTGTAAAGAGGTTCAATACGGATGGGTATCGAAAAGGTACACGGACGGGTGTAAAAAGGTTTCAATACGGACGGGTACCGAAAGTGGTACACGGACGGGTGTAAAGAGGTTTAATACGGACGGGTATCGAAAAGGTACACGGACGGGTGTAAAAAGGTTTCAATACGGACGGGTATCAAAAAGGTACACGGACGGGTGTAAAAAGGTTTCAATACGGACGGGTATCGAAAAGGTACACGGACGGGTGTAAAAAGGTTTCAATACGGACGTGTATCAAAAAGGTACATGGACGGGTGTAAAAAGGTTTCAATACGGACGGGTATCGAAAAGGTACACTGACGGGTGTAAAAAGGCTCAATACAGACAGGTATCGAAAAGGTACGCGGATGGGTGTAAAAAGGTTTCAACACGGACAGGTATCGAAAAGGTACAGGGACGAGTGTAAAGGGGTTTCAAGCAACTTTTACCGGGGATAACCTCGCTGGGGAATGGGTAAGTCTAAATAAAAGACTCTGCCGGGGAGCACAGATATGAGGAACGCATCCCTCCAAAAATCTCCTGAGTTTATGCCATCTCTGCTGAGAAAGAGAACTGGCAAAGAAAGTATCAAACCTGGCTTATGCTTCAAATGCAAATGTTCGAATTTTGCCGTAATGCTCCACATGAAGTGGAAATGCTACGCGTTTAAGGTGCAATGCAAGTGCTTATGATATGCAAAAGGGGTCCCTCCAGCAAAATAAATGCCGGAGAGAAAAGATTGATTAAGCTGGGGATGACAAAAATAAATTGTCCTCTGAATCCAAGAACTCTGCTGAGAAGGGTCATACTGATCGACTCTTCGGATCAACAACTTCTGCTGGGGATGAAATCCCGAAAGAACTACCGGGGATTACACCAGAAGGTAATATAGAACCTGAGATTCCTCCTTTGCTAGGGGGAGTTGAGAACGAATGCCCATAACGGAGTCGGAAGTCTGTTACTGAAGACTGCTAACATCCAATTGGGTTCAGAACCTGCTGGGGGATGTCAGCCCATAATACCATCCTGCTTGGGGATACTGCTGAACTTAGCCTGCTGATGGGGAGAATGACTTTACTCCCACCTTGCTGGGGACTAGAATATGACATTGTCGGCGAAAGCACGCTTCCTGACTGGATGGGGGAAGTGAACACCCTGATTCTGTGGGGAAATAACGTCTTGATCCAGAGAAAATACTTTCCAGGTCTTCTACTGGGGAAAGTCTGCTCTGCTGAGGAAAGTGCAATCTCAATGCTGGGGGAGAGCAAACTGCTGGGGAATACAATCCTGTTTCCATCCAATCCTGACTTGTTTCTAAGGTCGGTAAACGGCCCTTTGAACTTTCCACTTGCCCCAGACCACCAGGTCTAACGGAAGAAATCATCTCAAGAGGATTTTATAGAAGACCGGGCGTTCGCACTGCCCCAGGGTCTTCAAACTCTTGGAGAGATTTATCATATCTCGACATAAATGCCCCAGTCTTCATAATCCATGACGTACATTACCTCGAAAGGGATCGAAAAAAATACTCTGCTTTAGTACCTTGAGGAGGTGCTTTCAATTAACCATTTTCAGGAGTGGACAATCTCCCACGCTCTAGAGGTGGCCTGCCCCAATATGAGCTTTGAAGTGACTTTTCCCCTGATCTCATAATGCATGCCCCAGAATAACTGAATTTCGGAGAGATTTCTCGACGTGACCGCCCCAGATTGGCTACATCTTAACACGACTTACTGGGGAGAGCCCACTCTACACTGAGTCTCTTGGCAGCCTGCCCCTTGATATGATTGCCCTTCAGAATTTCCAAGCATCCCAACTTGGCAGGATCAAGCTTCTTGACTGACTTTCACTGTGTAAGCTGCATTGATGCTTAGGCACATATATGCAAACGGAAAATGTTTATTACGAGAATGACAATTCTAATGCAACACTCATGTTAACCTTGAAGTTTTTATTGAAAAAGAGTCGCCAAGCCTTGTGAACGAATCACTGGCCGGGATGCGACCTTGATTTTTGAATGGCAAAACAATGCGCATAGGCAATACAAACAAACCTTATTAGCACAACTCGTAGGAGTCAGGAACGCTATCCTGTTGAAGTACGCTCTCGGAATCAACCTTGTTTCAATTAGGACTTTTAAGGGTTGTAACGTGGTCTGGTTAACGGTTTCAGAAAAAGGATTTATGGCTCAAAATTTATCGGTGCCCACCCACTCTTCGTGATGTCCTCCAGTCCTATGTTCAGTTAATCTGACCCAAACGCTCATCTCTCAAAAGGTTTATGATCTTTAAGGAACCTATGCCACTAATGGTTTGGCACCTAAGGGAGTTGTGGAATGACAGTCACCCCTTTTGTGTCTGTAATCACACAAATTTGTTCTTATCGAGGATTTTCTTTTGTAATGCTTTTCGCTTCTTCTTTCTTTTGCTTTTTGATCCCTAATTTTTGCCTGGACAGACTCTTTTGAGCTTTTCGATTTTTAAGTCCAGCGGGATGCCCTAACTTTTTCCTAAGTCGCTTGTTTTCAAGTTTCGACTTAGCGGGCTTTCTTTTTTATTCCCCTTTTTCGAACAAAGCGTGTGACACTGGTTGTCTTACTTGCTTGAAAGGGTTGTGACTGCCTCACTCCTTGATTGTTGATGGATAACCATTGTGGTTTCACATCTCTTGACCTCTTGATGGTGGGATAGAAGGTAATGGTTCCTCGGATGCACACTCTCCTTGAAATTTGAACGCTCGGTCAAACTAACTGACGCCTAACCTGCCCCTGGGTTAAGTATGAGGGTTTTTTCGTACGAAAGAACTCCTAGTTCAAGGCTCAAAGGGGTTAACGAGGGTCTATCTCCCTTATATCTCCAGTGTTTTAGGGGTTTGAAATAATGCCTGTACATCCTCAACAGGGTTCTATCCTTGAACATACAACCAGAGATTTTGCGTTTTCGCCTCATTATCCTCCCTCAAGAGTTCTAAACAAGAAAATTGGTATTGCAGTGCATATAAACATTTAAGAGTGAACACGAATGGATTACTTCAAGAAAAACATACTCATTGCATTAATATCATCATAAAAAAACAAACAAGTCTTACATGCATACGATGCTTTAACAAGAAATGAAAAAACTACAAATGAAAATGCAGTAAAGAAGTTGAAGATTGCCATTCCTGAGGAAGCTTAATTCTGTCTGGACGTACTTGCAGACTGAGTGTTCATTTGAGAAAGGAGGCTTCCATTGATGTACATGTCATCTTCAGTGAATACAATGATCTCTGAGTCTACCAGGTCTTGCACCTTGTGCTTGAACACGTTGCAGTTTTCAATTGAATGACCCAGTGTGTCTGAGTGATATTCACATCTGGCATCCAGATCATAATCAGGAGGAATAGGGTCGGGGACAGGCTTGGCATCCCTTAGTTAAACCAAAGAACTTTCAAGTAGATGGGCAAAAACATGGCTGTGAGGAACGGGGAGTGGATCAAACCTGCTCTCAGGCCTTCGTGATCTTTGTTGTTTCTTTCCAGAGCAATCCTCTTGTTGACCCCGATTCGAGCGCATAATCCTTTCAGGCACTTTTCTCTTCAGACTTGGTCGAGGCGTAGGCAGCATTTGCGGATGTGGGGATTCTAAGAGCAAGGGCTGCAAGAAATTCCCCTGACCTGATGTGGCTTTGGGAGAAGCAACAGGGATACCCACTTCTTTTTCAACAGCTAGAGTGGGACCACCTTGTATGCTTACGCCGCTCGGTGTGAATTCAATTTTCCTCGAATCAATCAGATCTTGGACAGCGTGCTGAAGGGCCCTACATTTCTCCACAGTATGCCCTGGTGCCCCAGAATGGAAATCACAATGGGCTTTTGCATTGTAGCCTGGTGAGGGATTACCAGTGAAAGGAGCCAGAGTCCTTTTCTGTACCAGTTGCAACTGAAGGAGATGCTGCAATAGTTGAGAATATGGCATAGGGAGTGGATGAAAAACTCTTTCAAGCTGCTTCGGTCTCTGTGCACATTTTTTATTCTTAGGCTTATCTTGGGAGAAACGACCTGGTTGCGGTTGGGAAAGTCCTGGAACTTCAGCTTGTGGAAGAGATTCACGAGGCAATCCACGATTAAATCCCAAAGAGGTGGGAGGAGTAAGGATCTCTGTCGTGGAAGCGAGTACATGACTGTTTTCCTTCTTTAGCACTGTTTTCAAAATTTCCATGACCAAACCCATCTGAGTCTTCATCTGATTGACCTCCTCCCTCAGCGTCTTCTGCTCCTGGGACATGACCAGCATGTCTTCCCCAAACTGCCTCATCTGAACCTTCATTTCAAGCATCTCTGCACGGAGTTGTTCCATGGCTATCCTCTGGTTATCACGGACTGAGTAGAATACCGATGAACTGGCTGATCAATCCTATATTGAGGAGGAAAACAAAATAAGAACATCAGAGATAAACACCTGTTATGCAGAATGATTATGCAAAATGATTATGAATATGCAAATGCAAATGAACATGTTTGAAAATTCGCAGGGCGATTCCCCCCTTGATTCCAGTTTATCAACAAGATAGAACGAAACTTCTGTTCATATATTAAGAAAACCAGAGGAAAACCAAATGTCAACAATCACAAATCCAAGATAACAAGTCTGAACACAATAATCATAGATCCCAACCAACAAGTCTGGTGGTGGTCCAAACAATGAAAGAAAATAGAAAACTACGATACGTCATCAAAGTCCACAAGTGTCAATCCCCCCATCCATTATGCTTTTTGCTCAAGTCTTGAATTTCCTCGAACAGCTTTTTGGTGTCTGGATGCTTCGGTCTCTGAATTAGCTCTTGAATGAGAACGTCCCTCCTATGCATGATCCCTTCCAAGTATCGGCAATGTAATTCCCAAGCGTCTTCTCCAGAAACACCATCCATACTAGGTCCCTCATGTCTAGATCTCTTCACTCCAGCTTGGATCTTCAGTTCCTCTATGGAGGTTATGGCTTCATTGAGTCGACCCTCGACTGCTTGTCTCTGGAATACCCCTGATAGAATCTCAGCGTCTTTTTTCTTGAGCTTCAACTTCAAGTGATCAATTTGAGCTAGATAATCGTCTTCCTTTCGCTTATTCTCAGCTATTGCAGTGTCTCGGTGAGCATTGAACTTGTGAATTTTTAATAAAGCCTCGGCCAATTCCTCCTTCTTAGACTTGAGAACCTTACTGATACCCTCTAGAGCTTGCTTCATCCTTTGTCTGGATGTGACCATGTCAGCTAGCTCTTTTTCTGCCTTAGCAAGAAGCAACTCACCGTTTTTCCACGCCTATTTTCATTCTTGTAGTGAACTGAATGATACACATCACCTAGAAAGGTAGGTATAGGATTCTTTGAAATAAAGATTCTGACAGCGTGCATATCCACCAGATCAGGAACATTGGGAAACAGGACAATCCCATAGATGCACATAGCCAGAATAGCTTGGAAAGCAATCCAATTCTTCTCTTTAGCGTGTACGCAAACTTGATCAAACAAGAACTTCAATAAGAAACCCTTAGCTCCTTGTTTTTCCTCAATATTACTGCTCAGAACGGATCCACCCATATGAAGAGCAATAGCCATTTCTTTTATCCCGGGGTGTTCTTCAGAAAAGAATACTATGTCATGCCTGATGGGGATTCCCAAAATAAATGAGAACTCCTCCAACGTTGGGGCCAAGATGTAGTATGGGAAAGTGAAGCAACGCAAAGACGGATCGTAAAACTGAAGAAGTGTATGAATGACATCCTTCTCATATCTGGAGATATTGTAGACAAACTTCAGAAGTCTCCCATACCCTCCACTGAACTCTGTACGAACTCCGGGACTAGCCATATTAATCAGCTTATGAATCAACGTCAAGGTTGGATCTGGGAACGAATAGGCAACAGTCTTTTTTCTCTGGATATCCATGCCAAGGTAAACTCAGAAAACCGAAATCAAGAGTAAGATGCAAGCCCTGAAAAATGTCAAACATGTCAGAATGCAAGAAAAATGATATGCTCATGCAAACATGGGATCAAGGAAACACTGCTGGATGTGTTGTGTTGTTAGCTGAACGAGAACCACAACCCAGAAAACCAGAATTCCAAAATACCGAACCACTGAGATAACCAGGAACCCAGATAATCAAACATTGATGAGAAATCCAGAAAAATCGGGTAGGTTGAAGGTTTCGGTTACCTGCACACCTGCAAACGCCCATCCCCTCTCACGTGTGGGTACTAGGATGTTCAGTATCCCAGGCTCTCAGGTCGAGAAATAATGATACGTTCACCATTTCTGGTTTGGCATCATCATCAATCGAGGAGGCCTCAACTGATTCTCCAAAGCAGAAGGTCCTTAGCTTCTGGCACTAAGGTCGAGAAACAATAGTACTTCATCCCTTGGGGTACAGTACTATCGTCAATCGAGGAGTGCCTCCACTGATTCTCTTCAAAAGATAGGGGCCATCCTATGCGAGTTCCAAAGTGGGCCCTCGGGTGCGAATGGGTTTGCCACAGGATGTGGTCTGCCACTGTCACCACTAAAGAGGGATGTTTCCACTAAGGTCCTCGATGATCGGTCACCAGAGTCGACAGCTCTCTAGATCAACACCCTAACATGCGCAAGACACACACGTTAGAATGTGTCCCAAGAATGCGCTCCCAGGATTTTCATCCAGGTACAAACGCGAGAGTGGCGCGGAAAAACAGAGTCGCCAGCCTTGTAAATTTATCCCAAGAGAGGGAAAGGGAACACCGCATAAACCTGAGGAAGAGGGAAAGGAATGGTCATCACAACCATAACCTGGGTTCGGGAGTCGGTTACGCGAGGGGAAGGTGCTAGCACCCCACGCGTCCATCGTACTCGATGGGATCCACGCTTGTTGTCTATTCTAAGGGTGAGTTATCCTATCATCTAGGGCTGTACTAAGACGGGAAGGGAAAGACTAAGACAGACTCGGTAGGACGTTGACGTCTTAGGCCTACGTACTCCCTTTGTGCAATGGGAAATTCAGAGTCAACGTAGTTCGGACCGGGTTCTTTTTGTGTTTTTTATGAGCGACGTTAAGTTCGCGTCCGGCAGTTAGGGTCGATGCCTGTTTGCGTCTCTGACGGAAAGTAACGTGCCCTTTTTGAAAATAGCCTTTAGTTTGACAATCCTGAAGGACAAAAAGGTTTGAAGTTGGTTTGTATTTTTTAGGACAGAAGTGGCTTAAGTTAGTTCATAAATTGCATTGCACCAAAGTCTAGGGCACAGGGGCGAATACTTAACGCATCGTCCCAAGACAGGACGCTCGCTAAGCACTCTAGAAAGATGAGAGGAAGCCCCTCATTTCTCATTCCCCACGCTTAAGGCTCGTGCGCAATACACTTTATACTTTATTAAGTGTTTTCAAGAAGTTTGAGATGAGGAGAGAGAAGACACAAAGGGAACTCTAAAGGGAACTAAGAGTCCTAATGTTATCATGCATGGGTGACCTACGGTTAGTGAGGTTTGACGATAACCTAAGCCTAAAGAAAGGAGAAGAGAGAAGGAAAGAGTAAGGGTGAGTATGGATGACTATCCATACCCTCAAATGACTTACCTTAGTCCCTGCATAAAAGATTAGTACAGAATAGACAGAAGTAATATCAAAGTAAATGAAAACCAAACAATGGCATATAATAGTGATAACAATCCAAACATGAATTAAGAAGTCAAATAGACAACCCCAAGACAATGGCACAAGTGCCTTTTCAAACAGATAATCAGACAAGATCAAGGATGCGCACACAAGAAAATCTCACACAAAGAGCCATTAAACAAATAGTAAAACAACTTCTAAAATCACCAAATTAAATATCAAAGTTGCTTAACCAGAGACAACCCAAATACCAAAAACTCCTGCAAAAATTCAAGATGTTAGTCATTCAAACAATCATGCAAAGCTCAGATGAGAAGTAGGGTTCAATGTGCCAAAGGGAAGGACTAAAATGCAATATGAAATAATTTTAAAAATGAAAGAAAAATGTTTTAATGGACTTCAGAATGTTATCTAATAAATGCAAAAAGAACGGATTGAAAATATTTTATGGATGCAGAGAAATAAAATAAACAAATTTAGGTATGCATGATATGAGTAATGCAAAAAGAAAATAAACTAAATAATTAATTTAGATGATAAAAAATAAAAAATAAAATTTGGAAAATTTTATAAAATTATGAAAATGATGCACGAATTTTCTTGGGATTTTTTAATGCAATTATATATTTTTAAAAAATAAAAATGAAAATGTAATAAGTTAAATAAAATAAATAAATGGAATGCGCATGGGGGGTGTGAAAAGTAGAAAAAATGTGTTGAAAATTTGAAATGGGCTCAGGTGGGGGGTGCAGATAGTAAGCCCAGGTGTTAAGTCCATCAGCGAAAAACAAAAAAAGGAAAAGGAAACACAATACCCCAGTCAACCCATTGACCTACCACTCACCTTTGGATGTATCCAACGCCCTCCATCCAGTCAACCCAAACACCAAGTAACCATGATAAAGGGCCATGATTTCAAGACACACCCTAACTACCAAACACACGCGCATACGAGATCGTGCAGCATACCATGTGATGCCCATGTGCCAGGCACATGTTTTTTTAATGTGCTGTCAAGTTATTAGCCGTCTGATGGATCAGACGTATGAGATTAAGTCATCATACCAAAAAGTAATTAAAATAAAAAGACATAATTGGATGTGCATGGTAAGAACGGTGGGGTAATGAACATACGAATAATAAAATAAAAACTCAGAAAAAAATAAAAAAGAACGCGTGGCCTCATGATGGCCGTTGGATCAAGAGAATCGATGGTGAGGATTTCATCTTCCTCGTTGGAACCCTTGGCCGCCGGACCACCGCACCAGTCGCCGGAACCCTTGTTCCGGCCGCCACCAGCAACCTAAAACAACCCAGAAAATGCAAAGGCATATACCATTTTGTCCAGAATTTCATGAGGGTCACGAATATGTCATCCAAAATCACAAACCATTAGTGCACAATAAAAAACGCAGAGAAAAAGCTTTGGGTCCAAAACTTTGAACTCAAAGTATGATCAATCCACACGTCCAAATTTAAAAATAAATAGATCAGGATAATCACCAATCATCACACATCAATATGCATATAAAAAAGGAGAGTTTTAGGATCATCAAAAAACCCACCAACCTGAGATGGTGCAACCTGAATCCTTGCTGTTGGCTTCAAATGGTGATTGGTTCGTGCTCTAGAGATCCCAAGGGTTCAGTTGGTGAAAGAATTTCTTGAAAACTCCTTGTAGATTGAGAGATATGAATGTGAGATGCTTTAGGGTTCAAGTTCTTGTTCTCCACAAAGGTACGTGTAATCTCCTAACCAGTGCATGGATGAGTTTAAATACTCTAGGGTTTCTCACTGATAATGGTTTGGGATTGGGCAATTCTTTGTTTAATGAGTTTTTGAATAAAATTGGAATTTTGCATTATGTGAGATACACCTCCTCCCATGCATAGATATCCAAGTATTTCATGATGGATCACTTATTGATAAATTGCTAATCACACCTCAGTTGAAATTGGGCCTTGAAACAATTTGATTCATGATTTTTAAATAATTTGGCAATTTTGAATAATGGAGAATAAGTGATACATACACCATGGATTCACTTGATTCAAAAGCCTAAAATGATCCTTGAGGAGTGTCTTTTGATGTTAAAAAGTACCTTGAAGCAATGGAATCAATTATAGGTCCATATGTCCCAAAATTCAAAAGTTGTGAAAATGAAACCCTAAAAACCACTTTGCCTCCTTTTGACCATAAGTTGAGTTTCACAAATGATATGGAGACCCACTAGTACTTGTTGGAAAGAGGAGAAAAATATCTTCAACTTTCATGTTGGAGAAAAATTCATTTGAAGCTTTCTTGATGATGAAAAGTCAAGTTGAATGCAGTGCAGGAACTTGCCCAAAACGGAAACTTTCAAATTATAGGTCATTTCCATATTTAGTAACTTTTGCACCAACTCCTGATTCTTGATAAATGGCATGAAACTTGACTCTTGAAGACCATATGAGAATGTGAGACCTTGAAAACCTTGGAGAGAACCTCAAAATTTCACAGTTGACTTCCCCTCTCACTGTTGACTTTTACCCAATTCACCTGATTCTCAATCTTCTGATCAATTAAGTCTCTCCTGAACCAAACTGATGGACAACCTCCCATCCCTAGGTACTTAGGGACCCAAGGAATACCATAGAATCAAGTCTTGCCCAAAAGATCAGAAATAAACTGACTTTATAGCAAACCCTAGTTTTGGTACCCTCAGTCTAGGAGGAAATAACATAGTCTCCAAATCTAAATTCCTCTGAATATGATGTGTATCCTCTCCAACAAAGATAAGAAATGCCATTTGGTTATGATAAAAACCCAAGGAGCTTGCCCATTGGAGCAATAAACCCAAGAATCTCAAAACCCTAATTTATGCACTAGTTAGGAGAGAGTGATCCACTTGAGCTCTCTTGCTTGACCCTTTGAAGAATATCTTCTCCTCTTGAACATGCCTCAGACACCTTGACCCCATGCTAAGAACCAATGATATGCACACATGATAATGCAAAAATGAGATGAAACATAAGCCAGTTAGTAATAAAGTAAGGAGGGCAAATTTTGGGGTGCTACAGGTGTGTTTGCCGTTAACTGGGATGTATGTGATCTTAGGAATGAACTGGTTAGAATATAACTATGTTCATATCAATTGCTATAGAAAGTCGGTGAGGTTTTCTACTCCTGAAGAATAGGAAGGAGTTAGGTTGTTGTCTTTTAGGCGGTTACGACACTTGATGCAAGTAGAAGCTCAGGTGTTCTCATTAATGGCGTCGTTATCGCTAGAGAATCAAGCTATAATTAAGGAGTTGCAAGTGGTGTGCGAATTTCCTGAAGTTTTCCCTGATGAAATTCCTGATGTACCGCCAGAGAGGAAAGTGGAATTTGCGATTGAACTTGTACCTGGTACCAGACCTGTTTCTATGGCACCATACAGGATGTCTGCATCGGAATTGTTGGAATTAAAGAAGCAATTGGAGGATTTACTTGAGAAGAAGTTTGTAAGGCCAAGTGTATCGCCGTGGGGAGCTCCAGTGTTATTAGTAAATAAGAAAGATGGAAGTATGAGGCTCTGTGTTGATTATAGACAGTTGAACAAAGTGACGATTAAAAACAAGTATCCGCTTCTGAGAATAGATGACCTGATGGATCAGTTGATAGGTGCTTGTGTGTTTAGCAAGATTGATTTGAGGTCAGGCTATCATCAGATTAAAGTGAAAGATGATGATATCCAGAAGACGGCTTTTAGAACGCATTATTGACATTATGAGTATTCGGTGATGCCGTTCGGTGTTACTAATGCGCCGAGAGTATTCATGGAGTACATGAACCGTATCTTTCATACTTACTTGGATCGGTTTATGGTGGTGTTCATTGATGATATACTGATTTACTCTAAATGGGAAGAAGAGCATGCAGAACACTTAAGACTAGTATTGCAAGTTTTGAAAGAGAAGGAGTTATATGCAAATCTGTCTAAATGTGAATTTTGGTTAAAGGAAGTTAGTTTTCTTGGTCATGTCATTTCAGGTAGTGGCATTGTTGTGGATCCATCTAAAGTAGATGCTGTGTTGCAATGGGAAACTCCAAAGTCGGCTACCGAGATTAGAAGCTTTTTGGGACTAGTCGGTTATTACCGAAGGTTCATCGAAGGATTTTCTAAGTTAGCACTTCCGTTGACTAAGTTAACTTGTAAAAGTAGATCTTTTGTGTGGGACGTTCAATGTGAAGAAAGTTTTACGGAACTGAAGAAGAGATTGACGTCGGCTCCGGTTTTGACATTACCTAATCCGGGAGAACCTTTTGTGGTATATTGTGACGCTTCTAAGCTGGGTTTAGGAGGTGTACTTTTGCAGAATGATAAGGTGGTTGCTTATGCGTTGAGGCAGTTGAGAACTCATGAAAAGAACTATCCTACGCATGATTTAGAGCTTGCTGCAGTTGTTTTCGTGCTCAAGATTTGGAGACATTATCTCTATGGTTCTAGATTTGAAGTGTTTAGTGACGATAAGAGTTTAAAGTATTTATTTGATCAGAAGGAGTTGAATATGAGACAACGGAGATGGTTGGAATTATTAAAAGATTATGATTTCGGTTTGAACTATCATCCAGGAAAAGCTAATGTTGTGGCTGATGCTTTAAGCCGAAAAACTTTGCATATGTCGGCGATGATGGTTAAAGAATTGGAACTAATTGAACAGTTCAGAGATATGAGTTTGGTTTGCGAAGTGACACCGTAGAGTGTTATGTTGAGAATGTTGAAGATTAACAACGATTTTCTAGACAGTATCAAGAAAGCTCGGAAGTTAGACGTGAAACTAGTAGATTCGATGGTTGGGATCGATCAGTCGGAGAATGATGATTTCAAGTTAGATGCGCATGGTGTGTTGAGATTCCGTAATCGAATTTGTATTCCTGATGATGCGGAGATGAAGAAAGCGATTCTTGAGGAAGGTCATAGAAGTAAATTAAGTATTCATCCGAGGGGCTACAAAGATGTATTAAGATTTGAAGAAGTTGTTTTGGTGGCCTGGGATGAAGTGTGATGTAGCACGATTTGTGTATGCATGTTTAACTTGTCAGAAGTCGAAAGTTGAGCGTCAGAAGTCTGCGGGGTTGATGCAACCGTTAGAAGTTCCAGAATGGAAATGGGATAGCATTTCAATGGACTTTGTGACGGGATTACCTAATACTTCAAGAGGACATGATTCGATTTGGGTGATTGTTGATAGACTTACGAAGTCGGCTCATTTTATCCCTATTAACATTAGTTTTCCAGTATCGAAGTTGGCAGAGATTTATAGCAATGTAATTGTCAAGCTGCATGGTGTTCCTTTGTGTATTGTTTCGGATAGAGATCCGAGGTTCACTTCTAATTTTTCGAAGAATTTGCAAGAGGCGTTGAGTTCTAAGTTGAGGTTGAGTTCAGCGTATCACCCTCAGACGGATGGTAAGACGGAGAGAACTATTCAGTCATTAAAGGATTTGTTGAGAGCATATGTTCTTGAGCAGTGAGGTTCGTGGGATACTTATCTTCTATTGATAGAATTCACTTATAATAACAGTTACCATTCGAGTATTGGAATGGCCCCTTTTGAAGCGATATATGGTCGGAGATGTAGGACTCTTTTATGTTGGCATGAATCTGGGGAAGGTGTAGTGCTTGGACCTGAAATTGTTCGAGAGACTACTGAGAAGGTGAAGTTAATTCAAGAGAAGATGAAAACTTCTCAAAGTAGACAAAAGAGTTATCATGACAAGCGAAGGAAAGATTTAGAGTTTCAAGCGGGTGACCATGTGTTTTTTAGAGTTACACCTGTGACCGGTGTTGGGCGTGCATTGAAGTCTTAGAAGCTCACTCCTCGTTTTATTGGTACGTATCAGATTTCGGACAGAGTTGGAAATGTTGCTTATAGAGTGGCTTTACCGCATAATCTTTCGAATTTACATGATGTGTTTCATGTGTCACAACTTCGGGAGTACATTTCAGATCCATCTCATGTGATTCATATGGATGATGTGCAAGTACGGGATAATCTTACTATTGAGACGATGCCTGTACGGATCGTGGATTGTGAAATGAAGACTTTAAGAGGCAAGGAGATTGCTTTGGTGAAAGCAGTGTGGTTGGGAGCTGCCGGAGAAAACCTGACGTGGGAGTTGGAAAACAAGATGCGGGAGTCCTATCCGGAGTTGTTTGAATAAGGTAAATTTTTGAGGATGAAAATATCCTAAGTGGGGGAGAGTTGTAATGCCCGGTTATTTAATTAATTATTTAATTAAATATCTTCGTATTATTTGTTTGATTTGTGTTGGTTGTCGAAAATATTGTGTTGAGTTGCTATGTCGGTTTTAGTTGAATTAATTTAATTGATTTAAGTTGTGTTGGATTTAGTTGGATTAATTTAATTAAGAAGATTTAAGTTGTAGAAATAATATAGTGTTAATATATTAGAATTATAAGAGAATATTGGGCTTATTTAGATGGTGAGTGTAGTAGTAATAATGGGGGGTAGAAAGTTGGCCCAAATGAAAGTTAATAGAATAATAGTGTTATTATATTAGGCATTTAGAAATAATGAGGAATTAGAAGTAGCAGTAGGAACGTGGAAGTTGCAGAAAAAGATAAAATAAGGTTTTGGGAGGAGAACGTGGAAGTTACAGAGAAGAGGAAAAGAGGCAAAGTTGGGTCGATCAGAGATTTAGAGTAACCTTCAATCCAAGGTAAGGGTAGGATTCTGACTCTATAATGGGGTATTTGATGAATGATATGTCGGGTTGGGTTTGTAGAATTACCTTTGTCTGTGTTGTAATGGCTGTCTATGAATTGGTTGTAAGAAAATTAGTCTATGTTGCTTTAAGGTATAATTTTATTGCGTTTCTGTTGTACATTGATGGGTGAATTTGGAACTGTTCTGGAATCTGAGGAGAGGTTTGTGAATTGGGGAGAACTGGAATGAAATACACTAAGACGTAAGGGAATTGGGGGATGTGGCGACCGTGACAGAGGGCGTGACGAGTGTCACGCAGGTTGTGCGTGAGTGACGACCGTCACTCATGTATTACGACCTTCACACATGTGACGAGGGCCAGGGTGTGGTGACGAGCGTCACGCGGGCCTGCTATGTGATTCTTTCTATTTTCGTTTTGTTCATTCTGTCTCCTATGGTTTCACTTGGTTCTGTTCCATTTTAATTTTAGTTTGAGAGGTTGGAATATAAGTCAGTAGTACTGGACAGAGGATTGATAATGGAATTAATTAACCGATTCTCAGTCAAAAACTACCGAACAATGACGTGATTGCTTGTAGTATATTTTAGTTGGTACAGAGTATGTTATAGTTGCTGTGATATTGTTGTTGGGAATTATAAAGTTGCAGGTGTGAAATATGTTGCACTGCCTCTAATTATTGGCAAGAATTAAGTTGTGGGCCTATGGCCAATGTTGATTTGTTGTTGTGTTGCTATATAATTATCATTGTTGTTATTCTGACGTCCATGTTGAGTCGCATTGCATAGCATATCAAGCTGGAGCTGCTGCTCGGTAAGTTGAAGGCTTATGCCTTGTTGATTCCTCTATTAATTGGCAAATTTTAAGTTGGGAGTTCTGCTCAAATGGTACCACATGCATGTGCATTTTACAAGTCGTATTCCGCGTTGCATAAAGTTGTTGTTATGTCGTTGATTAATGTTGATTGAAAGATTGTGAAGTGGTGATTTTATAATCTGATCTAATATATTATTTATTATACATCCGATTATATTGTTTGATATCTCACCCCTTCTGTGTTTGGTGATGGTTTATACGCCATCCTGCAGGTAATCCAGAGTGAAGGCTGTCTACCTTCATTAGTTCGGGTCGGTGTCGTCTCTCTGATACGTAACACTCGGGGGGGGGGGGGGGGGGGGGGGATGAACGCTGGTTTCCTTATTGTTGATTTTAGTATTGTTGCTAAATTTTAAGTTGTTTTCTTTAAAGATTTGTTATTTTGAAGTTGTTTTAAGTTGGATAAGGATGTTATGTCATTAAGTTGAAGTTTGTGAATCCGCTGCTTAATTATAAAAGTTGTTTTGTTTCAAAGACTAAAATTATGTGTTATGTATCTATGTCATATGTGATTATAAGCCGTTGTTATAAGTTGTATGTGTAGCATCCTATGTGTATGTTGGAATTTTGTAACTCTGATTTTATCAATATTCGCTGGGTAAAAATGGGGTGTTACAAGATACCCCACTCACATCCTAATCACAACCTGTGATATCTCTGTCTTCTGCCAATGCAGAACCAGTCGCGGTTTCTTGACCTCCAAGTTATCTTGGACTTGCTTCAAAGCTTCATTCAAGAATAATTGAACAACCATTACCTACCGGCTTCTGGTTGTGTCCCTGTACCTATGCCTTCCACTCTGCATCCCTAATTACAGAGTGGAGACTTATAACTCCTAAGAGAGCCAATGACTTTCAAACCCTAAACCCTTATTCAACACAAGAGAACTAGGTTACAAAGTTACAAGTGATATAAAAAGTACAGTCAATTAACCCTAGGTCTAAGTCTCCTTATATAGTTTCTGTTATCTTGGGCTTCCAATCTTTTCTCCTTTATCCACTCTGCAAATTTGCACCAAATCTTTGACAGATTTGCTGAATAATTAAACATCCTATATATGTAAGATGTTAGGACATATTCTTCAACATCTTTAATCTTGAGCAGATTTCTTCATCTTTATCATATTCATGTTTTACCAAAATTATGTCAAACCTTAGGAGCTTTCAATCTCCCCACTTTGACAAATTTTGGCTAAAAAATTCCCTTCTGTGCTGGATGAGTGAGATTGATAAAGGTCCATGAGTCCCTTCATCTTGAGAGTTTCCCTTCTGATATCTTCTTCATGAATTCCAGAAAGAGCTTAAACAGTCGTGACATGGAGTTCATAAAATATGTAACTTAGATCACAAGTCACAATCTGTTTTCCAAGTCAGATCACAAGACACAAAAGAAAAGGAAAAGTTAAGATGTCGGAGCATCTTATCCAGCATTCTTGTAGAACAACTACAGGAATGTACCCAGAAAGCAACAGAAAAACAGACTTCTTCTCCCTCTTTTTAGCCAAAACTTGGCAAAAATGACGAAGACAACTCTAAACCCAGATGTAACTCACCCAAATTTTCAAAAATACCAACGATCACTAAAGGAATGATGAGACTAAGAAGAATCGATACAGTCTTATTTATAGCCAAGCAATTTCCTTAGGAATTAACGAACCACAGAAAATAAATCTGGTCAATTCAAAGATTTATTAACCGAAGAAAATCACTCCACTAAATGATCACCGGCCAAGACTGTTGACTGTTTCTTCTTTTAAGAACACCGACCAACAAACCCATGACATCTATCATGTTTAACAGCAATGTCTTGACATTGTGTCAGACATTATCTATTCTTCATAGGAACTTTTCTGATTTTGGACTTACAGAGATTTCTTCACAAATTTATGATCCCAGTCTGCAGAGAAAACTAGATTCTCCCAGACTCAATCAATGATTCTTAAGCATCCAATAAGAACCATTTCACATGCACTGCCAAGTCTCCCCCAACTTGCAACAATACAAGAATGTCAAGACATCCTCCTTGACATCTCAGTTTTCTTGACGCACAAATGCAAACTGGAACTTCCACTGCATCCTCGCAGTAATTCATCTTAGATCAAGGGGCATCTCCCCCTATCTAAGGTAACTAGTGCTCCTCCACAAAACACCCAAGCTAATGAAAGGAAAACATAAGACGCATCTTCATGTCTTCAAGAGCGCACCCTCAGTTCAACTTACCAACTGAACACAATCACCAACTCTCTTATTGCTCCCTCTGATAAGAAACAATAATCACTCATACATGATCACCATCATGCTACCCGTGAGGAAATGTATACCAACCATAACAAACTCTTGGCTTGAGATCAAAGTCCCATTGATCCCCCCCATCCTACAACCATCTACACACCACATGAACTCCTCTTGAATTCTCATGTATAGACCTACAGCTGCTTGAGGCACAAACCAATTGAATCAGAATGCTTCACATTCCTCAAAGAGACGCACAGGGCCCCTTAGTTTGTTATAACGATGTCAGCTATCGTATGCATGCTCCAGAACTTCACAGCTGCTAAACTGATCCACTACTAGCATGACTTGCAGCCAGGGCAACATTCCCTTCGTAAGATTTTCCACTGACTTCACCCAGCCAGCAATAGAGATAGACACCCCACAATCCAAGACATTCATTCCTTATCATTCTCCCGTATGATAACCTGGAATACTTCTGATTTTTGGTGAATATCCACTTTTGAATGCATCAGAAACCAGACCTTCATGCAATCAACATATGAACCACTCCAGTCTTCCAAAACATTACATCAGACCTCCAAGACAGTTCTTCTACTCCATCATTCTCCCATATGACATTGTAGATACTTCTTAGACACGATGCAAGTAACCAGTTCATCACAGAACTTGAAATCCTTCACCAAGGATAACTAATCCAAAGATGTTCTAACATCAGTTATGACATCTTTCACACATCACAGACACCATGCACCATGGTTCTTGATATGCTCCACCACTGGACTTACTATCAGCATAGTGATCCACACTGAAGATCTTCACACAACACTGCGCCACCAGCTTGAACAAAGAAAACTTCAGAAACCCAGAGAGAAATAAACTCTCATCCACCAAAGAAGGTATGCTTCCATTCTCAACCCAGAACTTCTGCCACAAGCTCCCAGAGAACCAGAACCTCCTTACAATTTCAACTAACTACTCTTCTGCAAAAGAGCAATCAGTTTCAAGCATCCTGCTTGAATGTACATTGTGAAATCAACCAGATGCCAATTTTTGATTGACCTCACTCTTCTTCAGAACTCCCACAAGATACACTGATCCACTAATGAAATCAGACCTTCAACTCACATGAACTACTTGCCCCATAGCAAGACATCTTGGATGATACAAAATTGATTCTACATGTATAAAAGTGATTATGACAGATTTGTTGTCTTAAGTAAAATTGATTTTTTTTTTCTAAAATTATTTAATTTGAAGTTAGAATTAATCTAAATTAGATTTCTATATTCAAATTTATTATTCAATTCTGTTTACATAAATATAAAAAGTTATAAACAACTTTATATTCAACTAATTTTTAACTAACATTAGTTAATGATTTTTTTTAGAAAGCATTGTATTAGATTGGAGTATTCTTATGATATCCCTTTTAATAAAAAAATTGCTTATGAAAGACATTGTACCTGTAAAGAGAAAGTAGAGTATGATAAACCACATCTTACATATAAATATTCATGATCAATTATGCATCTATTATGCAATTAATATAAGCTTATAGATCAATTACTTTGAGATATAATAGCAACTTTTTCGCTTCAAAAGATAACGTTATATAATATTCATAAAAAATAATAACAAAACTTCTAAAAAATATAATGACAAAAATTGACAACTATTACTACGTACTTTCAAAAAGCAATATCTAAATGGATTAGTGAAGGGGAATCAAACTCAACCCACTTTCATTTTTGAACTAATGACATCAATGATTTGTTAGTAGGTGGAAATTGGACCAAAAAAAAATGATTTGTGTAAAAAAAAACCAAATTATATGTATTGTTTTTGAACACTCTAAATATTTTTTTTTTTTTTTTGAAAAGCAATTGATATAAAATAACAAGGAATACAAGGGGTATTCACCCTATACACCACAACTTACAAAAGAGAGAACAATATTTTCAACCAACTCAAACCTAAAAACTAAAAACCTAAGGGGTTCATAGTAAAAGCCAAAAAACTTGAGTTGGATTTGAAAATATCAGTCAAAATACCCCATCTCCACAACTGAATCTTAATTCCCCAAACAATATCATTAAAATTAAAACTAACATTCCTAAAAATATAGTGGTTCCTAGCCTGCCATAAGTTCCAAACAATAGAAACCCAACTATTCCCCAACCTGTCTGCTATATCTTTGTTCCTACTTGCTTGTAGCCAAGTACTAAAAAATCTCAAAACACAACCTGCATACCTCTGAGCACAGCCAACCCAATCTCCAACCATATTCCACACTGAAGCAACGAATGGACACGTAAAGAGGAGATGAGACAAGTTCTCCTGGGCTGCATTACAAAAACAGCACACAGGGTCTTCCAAAAAGATGTCGCGATAAGCTAAATTATCTTTCGTTGGAAGACGATTCCAAAATAATCTCCAAACAAAAGTCTTGAATTTTGGCGGCACCTTCAAATTCCACAACTTCACAACAGCATTTAGATGGTTAGGATCTAAAACGTACCTTTCCATCCCTTCTCTGATATTGCTGTAGACATCCTTAACCACGTAACCACCAGAGGATCCCAGCTGCCATGTTACCAAATCCTTCCTTGACTGAGACGGACTCGTGCTCAGTAACTCCTGCTTCAATGCGCCCAGCAAAACGGACTCTTCTAACGGCATCGAAGGCGGCAGCCCTAAGTCGTTCCACTGCCATCTACCGTCTTTAAAACTCCCCATCTCTTTTACAGCAACAATCTTCTTCTTGCTCCGATTGAACAGCCTATGATATTTGGTTTCCAACGGTCCTCCTCCATTCCAATCTCCCAACCAAAAAGGAATAGTTTCTCCTCCTCCCCCAGTGTATTTAATGCAACCTGCAAAAGAAAAATTTGTATTAGACAAAACATGGCCTATCTTTAATAGGTCCTTCCACCACACTGAACAAGGCCTGTGATTTACAGGTTGTTTTCCTGCCATGATCACACCTTCAATGAAACCATATCTCCCCCTTAAGACCTCCTTCCACCTTGCTGTCTTAGATTCAAGAATTTTCCATTTCCATTTCATCATTAAGGCTATGTTAAAAGTATACAAATCAATTACCCCCAGGCCCCCTTTATTTTTTGGACGACACACAATATCCCAACACACCCAATGAATTTTCGAACTGTTCTCCAGACCTCCCCACAAGAATCTCCTTCTAATTGAATCAATTTTCTTAATTACCAAGGAAGGAATTTTATAGAAGGATAACCAGAAAATAGGCAAACTAGTTAGAGTAGAATTGATCAGACTAATTCTCCCAGCCATTTAAATACCTTTGCCTCTCCAAGTGTCCAATCTCCTTTTAAACACATCCACAAGAAAATCCCAAGAACTAACTCTTCTCGGATTTATTCCTATCGGCATTCCCAAAAAATGGAAACTCATCGACTCAATCTTACAAGCCAAGAAAGCAGAAGCTGTTTCCAAGAAGTGGTTGCTAACATTAACTCCCATAATTCTGCTTTTGTTGAAATTCACCTTCAATCCGGACACCAGTTCGAAGCTGCGTAAGACCGTTTTAATACTCCACAGGTTTTGCCAAACACACTCACCAAAAATCAACGTATCGTCGGCAAACTGGACGATGTCTACCTTAACATTAGGGCAAATCTCAAAACCTCTGAAAGCACCACTAACCGAAGCTCTCTTCAACAACTGCGTGAGTCCTTCAGCAGCCAGAACGAACACAAAAGGAGACAAAGGGTCTCCTTGGCGAAGACCTCTTTCGACTTTGAAGTCCTTTGTAGGGCTTCCATTCACAAGAATTGAAAGGAAACTCTTGAACAGACATGCTTCCATCCAACTCCGCCACTTTGAGCCAAACCCCATAGCCTCAAAAACCTTCCTAAGATAACACCAGTTCACACAATCGTAGGCCTTCTCGAAATCGACCTTAAAAAGCATACACTCTTTAGAGGTTCTAGTAGCCAAATCCACTATCTCATTTGCTATAACCACACCTTCCAACATATGCCGCCCCGGCACAAAAGCGGATTGACTCGGATCCACCAATCTACCAATGACTTTCTTGAGCCTATTAGCCAAAACCTTTGCTAAAATTTTGTAAACCCCACCAACCAAGCAAATAGGTCTGAACTCACTCTAAATATTGATAACCGATTTTTCCTGCTGAATTTAACTATTAATATTGTAATGAGTCGCTTTAAGTCTAATTAACCTATCTTATTTAGAATTTCGAATCTTAATTAGATTTAAATTTTTATTTTCAATATTAATAATAGGTACCTTAATTTTACCTACTTTTCATTATAAATCTTATATGACCTATAATGAAAATTATTCGTTGAGGTTTGGTTTAATAATAGTTTTGTTTTATTATTCTTTTTCTTTTTCTTTCAAATCCTTTGTCATTCGAAATAAAAGATTTAAAGAAAATTTTTAAAATTGGTTTTCTATAAGATAAATTCTCTAAAAACTCATGGTAATCACTTAAAAGTTATTTGTCTAACAAATTTATTGAATTTGTAAACGGTGGTTGGAAATCTAAGACACCAACAGTTTTAAAGTTGTAAAATATGAGGTTTTACATGTTAAATGTAATTCATAGTGTCAAATCATTCATAGTGTCGAATAGCTTAGTGTCGAATTGTCGAAGGTGTTTCGACAAATTTGATTTAGATTGGATTCAGATTTGATTTAGATTGGATTCAGATTTGATTTAGATTAGATTTGATATTTTGGGCTTTTAGAGTTTTGGGTCTTTGTAAATCTAAGTCTATAAATAGATGCTTTGTAGAATTGAGAATAATATCAAGTAGTGAAGACTATCACAGTACTTGTAACAATCACAGTTGCAGTTTTAGCAAGTGATCAATAATAAGAAAAATCCTACAGTTCGTGGGTGACAATTTTCTCCAAATATTTCTCTTCTCTCTCTTTTCTTTCTTGCTGTTCTTGTTTGTTCTTCTTCTTTCATTGTCATTACGTATTGTTTGTGGGTTGGTCATCAATCTTGAGATCAAGATTGAAGCGGAATCACCATAGGTTGTGGTGAATTTCCAACATCTGGTATCTAGAGCTCCGGTTGCGATTCAAGGAGGAAAATTGTGATGGCTATGAATCATTTAAATGGGCACTTTCCGGCGACCCTACCAATGCTCAAGAAAGATAATTATGAGAATTGGTGCAAGAAAATCAAGGTGGTTTTCTGTTATCAGGATCTTTGGAATCTTGTGAAGGAAGGAGTAACACCGCTTGGGGAGAACGCCACGGATCAAGAAAAGGGTGCACACAAAGAATTGAAGAAGAAAGATTATAAAGCGCTCTTTATAATCCATCAATGCGTTGATCCAGATAACTTTAAAAAAGTTAGTGATGCAGAGTCAGCAAAGGAAGCATGGGAGATTCTTGAAAAGTTGTTTGGAGGCGCAGAAAAGGTGAAAGAGGTGAGGTTACAAACTCACAAGAGAACCTATGAGTTGCTTCAGATGGAAGACAACGAAAGTATTACAGATTTCTTCACCAGAGTTACAAAACTGGTGAATTAAATCATAGTATGTGGAGAGGTGTTGACATCAAGATCAGTTGTTGCAAAGATCTTGAGGTCATTGGCTCTAAAATTCGACCACGTGGTAGTAGCTATAGAAGAGTCGAAAGACATGTCAGTATTGACGAAGGAAGAGCTTCAAGGGACGCTTGAGTCTCATGAACAAAGGATGACTGAAAGAGCTGCAGCAAAGTCGAAGAGTGATATGGCTTTGCTGGCGCAGTCAGAAAAGGAAAGGAAAGGAAAAGGAAACGTGAATGGCAACAAAGGTAGAGGAGGCAGTAATTCGACTCAGAAGAAACTTTGGAACCAAGGCAACCAAAGAGGTGGTGCTGCAAGTAAAGAAAGAGGTGGTGGTCGAAAGCCAGACAAAAGTCACATTCAATGTTTCAATTGTCAGAAGTATGGTCACTATGTTAGTGATTGTCCAGAAAGAAAGAAAAATCAAGAATCTGATGCAAAGCTGGCAAAACATGAAGAAGAAGAGACGTTGATGATGGTCACAACAAAAGATGAAGAAAGATTCCAAGATCATTGGTACTTGGACTCAGGATGCTCATCACACATGACTGGGAGGAAAGATTGGTTTGTCAACATGAAGCCCTCGTCGAAGAACACAGTGAAGTTTGCAAATGACAACACTCTAGCAGCTGAAGGTGTTGGTGATGTTCTGATTATGAGGAAAGATGGCAAAAGGTCAACAATTTCCAATGTGTTGTACATACCAGGCATGAAGAGTAATTTGCTCAGTATAGGGCAGCTTGTCGAAAAGAACTACAAGGTAGTTGTCGAAGACAAGATGACGAGAGTTCTCGACGCATGTGGTAGGTTGATCTTGAAGGCTCCAATGTCTCAGAATAGGACCTTCAAGATTGAACTCAAGGTGATGGAGCACAAGTGTCTAGCAACAGCAGCCAGCAAAGATGAGTGGATATGGCATTTTCGACTAGGCCATCTCAACTTCAATGACATCAGGGAGCTGAAGAGAAGAAATATGGTTTCAGGATTACCAGAAATCGACATTCCAAGTGAAGTCTGTGAAGAGTGTGTTCAGTCGAAACAACACAAGAATAGCTTCAGCAAGGATGCAGGAAGGAAGTCGAAGGTAATTCTTAAAGTCATATACTCTGATGTATGTGGTCCAATCCAGGTGGATTCGATTGGTGGCAACAGATATTTTGTCACGTTTATAGATGATTTCAGTCGAAAGTTATGGACTTACCTCATCAAGAAGAAATGTGATGTGATTGAGGTATTTTCCAGATTCAAATCCATGGTTGAAAGGTAGAGTGGTCGAAAGTTGAAGATTCTGAGGATAGATGGAGGTGGAGAGTATGTGTCGAAAGAGTTCGATACATTATGTGAAAAAGAAGGGATTGTGCATGAGGTGGTGCCACCCTATACACCACAACAAAATGGAGTTGCAAAATGCAAGAACAGAACCATCATGAATATGGTGAGAAGTATGTTGAATGAAAAGCATCTACCCAAAGAATTATGGGGAGAAGCAGTTTCGACAACAACGTATATTTTAAACAGATGTTCGACGAAGAAGCTTGAAGGAGTCACACCAGAAGAATGTTGGTCTGGTGTCAAGCTTAGCATCAGTCAGTTGAGAAGGAAACTTGATGACAAGTCGAATCAGATAATCTTGATAGGATATCATTCGACTGGAGGTTACAAGTTGTTCGACCCAGTGAATAAGCAGGTAGTGATCAGCAGGGACGTGATCATAGACGAGCTTTAAGAATGGGATTGGAAAGAGAAAGCCAAGAAGGATTCAGTGAGAATCTCTTGTGAAGAACCAGCCACTGAAGTCGAAAGAGAAGTTCGACAAGAACCAGTTGCAGATGAAGCAGGTTCAAGCAGACCTCGACGAACAAGACACATGCCTGCAAGGTTGCAAGAATGTGTAATTACATCAGATGATGTGGTCGATGAAGAGGGTGAGCTGGTACATTATGCTTTCTACGCAGATGTCGAACCAGTCAATGCAGCTGAGGCATTCAAAGATTCGAAGTGGGTGAAAGCAATGAATGAAGAGTTAGAGTCCATCGAAGTCAATAACACATGGTCACTTGTTGAATTGCCTCAAGGCAAGAAGGCAATTGATGTAAAGTGGGTTTACAAGGTGAAGGTGAATCCCAGAGGAGAAGTAACTCGACACAAGGCGAGACTTGTGGCGAAAGGATTTCTTCAGAAGGAAGGAATCGACTTCGATGAAGTGTTCGCACCTGTTGCTAGGATCGAAACAATCAAGTTGGTTGTTGTTCTAGCTAATATGAACAATTGGCACACATGTCAGATGGACGTGAAGTGTGCATTCCTTAATGGTCCTCTAGATGAAGAAGTTTATGTCGCACAACCAGCTGGGTATGTGAAACGAGGCGAAGAAAGAAAGGTGTACTGGCTGCATAAAGCCCTGTATGGACTTAAGCAAGCTCCAAGAACTTGGAATAAGAAAACCGACTGCTTCTTAAGGGAGAAGGATTTTGTGAAGTGTACAAATGAGCATGGAGTGTATGTAAGGAGAAGCAATAATGAATTGCTAATACTATGCCTTTATGTCGATGATTTGTTGATAACAGGGAGTTGCAATAAGGAGATCGAAGATTTCAAACATAACCTGAGTGAGGAGTTTGAAATGTCAGACTTGGGAAATCTCTCATATTTCCTTGGCATCGAATTCTACAAGACGAGTAGAGGATTGATGATGCACCAAAGAAGATATGCAGGTGAAATACTCAAGAGATTTGAGATGCAAGATTGCAACCCAACTTCGACTCCAACTGAGACCAGACTGCAACTGTCGAAGGATTCAGATGAAGATGATGTCGACCCAACCCAATACAGAAGACTTATTGGGTCACTTAGATACCTTTGTCACACAAGGCCTAACTTAGCATACAGTGTGGGTATGGTAAGTAGATTCATGCAGAAGCCAAAGGTATCACACCTAACAGCGACGAAGAGGATACTTAGGTATCTGAAAGGGACTCTCGACTACGGCATTTTGTTTCCTGCAGCTGATGAAGGGAAAGAATGCAAATTAGTGGGATACACTGACTCTAGTTGGTGTAGTGATGCTGAGGATAGAAAATCCACAACTGGATATGTGTTTATGTTAGGTGGTGCACCAGTTGCTTGGAGTTCGAGAAAGGAGCCAGTAGTGGCATTTTCATCATACGAAGAAGAATATATAGCTGCTTCTCTTTGTGCATGTCAAGCAACTTGGATGGTGAACTTGGTCAAAGAGATTACAGGGAAGAGTCATGGAGCAATTACCATGAAGATCGACAACATGTCAGCTATCAACTTGGCGAAGAATCCAATAGCACACGGTCGAAGCAAGCACATCGAAATGAGGTTCCATTATCTTCGAGAGCAGGTAGCAGAAGGGAAGATGAATTTGGAACACTGCAGAATTGAGAATCAGATTGCAGATATCATGACGAAGGGAGTGCAGGTCGAAGTGTTCAAGAAGCTAAGGACTATGATGAATGTAGATAGTTTGGACACAATGAATTAGGTGGTGTGTTAAATGTAATTCATAGTGTCGAATCATTCATAGTGTCGAATAGCTTAGTGTCGAATTGTCGAATGTGTTTTGACAGATTTGATTTAGATTGGATTCAGATTTGATTTAGATTGGATTTGATATGATTTAGATTAGATTTGATATTTTGGGCCTTTAGAGTTTTGGGCCTCTGTAAATCTAAGTCTATAAATAGATGCTTTGTAGAATTGAGAATAATATCAAGTAGTGAAGACTATCACAGTACTTGTAACAATCACAGTTGCAGTTTTAGCAAGTGATCAATAACAAGAAAAATCCCACAGTTCGTGGGTGACAATTTTCTCCAAATATTTCTCTTCTCTATTTTTTCTTTCTTACTGTTCTTGTTTGTTCTTCTTCTTTCATTGTCATTACGTATTGTTTGTGGGTTGGTCATCAATCTTGCGATCAAGATTGAAGCGGAATCACCATAGGTTGTGGTGAATTTCCAACATTACATTCAGGAAATTTAGTTGTTATATTTGATAAACTACGAGAAATCTTACCTGAGTTAAAAGATTTCAAAAAACTCACAAAAAAAACATATATGCTAAAAGAAAATATTTAGAATGATAAAGATGAGAACAAAATAGCCCCCACAAAAAGAAATGATGAATTGAACTCATCTGAAAAATCTCAACAACATAATAGTAGTATAGACTCATCTAATAAACTAGGGTAAAAGGATAAAGTTAACTTATTTCTTATAGCAGATTACAATCTGCATTTATCTTCTGTGAATTCTTTTCTTTATATAAGAATCTTGATAAAGAAACTATTAGATTAACATATATAATCTCTGCTTCTAAAAATTCTATTACATCTCTTGAAAATGAGGAAAAAAATCGGGGAAGCATGTCAACTTAGAAAACATGTTTTAAGTGTTAATTATGTTTCTATTCTCTCTTATAATATAGATATCAAGTGTGTAGGTTGAGACTTTGAAAAATAAAGTTAAAGATCTGCATGAAACCTTTACTAAATTTACCAAAGGTAAAAATGGTTTAGATATGATTTTATATAGTAAAGAGGAACCTATAATAAAGTTTTTGAAGAAGTGACTCCAAACACAAAAGGGGAGTGAATTGTGATATTTGAATTTTGAAAATATTTTAGAAAAATAATTGATTTTGAAAAGATTTATATTAAGAAGAGGATATAAACTGAGATTAAGCAACAGAAAGATCAATGACACAAATATAAAGAAATAGGGTAAGATAGACCATACTAGATATTATCATGATCCTGCCTTAAATCATGCGGCCTACTCCAATTCCTAAGAATTTCCTTTTGAGATTTCTACAAAAAAACAACTTGAGCTTACATGTTTAACCATACAATCTTAAACGACTTGAGATTTTACACAACATCAATCCGACAACCTTACGCCAAGCTTTTTACAGATTTAGCTTGCAACCTTCAAATCTATTACAAGATCACAAGATAAATATGCTCTTGAATTTACGAATTCAAACAACATTAGGATAAACCAACTCTAATATGAAGTTTTTAACTCTCTCAGCACTAGAGCAACTTAAGGTGAATAAAACTTATAAAATAAATAGAAGAAATGAGATAGGAGAGATGACTATTCGTAAAGCTCATAAGTGAGGAAATAACTCTTTTATATAGGACAAAGTTGGCTAAAAAAGGAAACAATCCATAATTTTAGTGGTTTTGTAATCGATTAGTACATCAAGCTAATCGATTAACTTAAGCCAGAAAAGGAAACCTTAATCCTAGAAGTCACTTCGTCGATTAAAAATTCTACCTAATCAATTAGGAGACGTTACTCTTCCTCTAATTAATTAGATGAAGTGTCTAATCGATTAGATAGTTGAATTTTGTTTACCTAGTTGATTAGAAAGTTTCTTAATTGATTAAGTACTTATTCAGATTAGTTTTAAGAAGTTTTAAAAAAAAAATATGAATATTTAAAAATGGGTTTTAGTGCGTGTGTGCATCGCCTCACTATTGCAAAAATTACTCTTGCTTCATTTACATTTAATTGATCATAATACAAGATAAAATACTAAGTGCATGATCATGTGAGTTTTCACAACATCACAACTTCCAATCTTTTCTATTACTTGATTTAACTTTGTTTAGCTTTTTCATCTGGAACTATAAACACTTGGTATAGATTTAGCTTGTGATTAATTCTTCCTTGTTGAGATCTTATCATCAAAACCTTTAAAAGACTTTTACTTTCACAACACATAGAACTACAAAAGCTGGTTTAGGTTATTAACCTGACAATAACACCAAATCTTTTAATAAATTTTGTTAAGCTAAAGGAAATTCTAATCATAACATGTTTGAGTGTATTTATTGTGATAAAAATGGTCATTATTTCTACTAATTTCTTTAAGATAAATCATGACATGAAATAGACTCTAACAAAGACGGAGCTACGTATAGAGTTATGGGAGCATGTGCCCCCACTAATATTTCACTCTTATAAAAACATATAATAATAATAAATACAAATTTGATATGTCATATAAGATGAATTCTCCCGAACTTAATTTCATGACACGATATGTAATATTTATTTATGATATACAACATAATTGTTTTTAAGCCATGACAATTGCTAATAATAAACTTGTTACTATATTTTATCAATATACTTTAATATTTTATGAATACTTTAATTCATATTTTCTATATTATAAATTACAATATTTATTAAATCAATAAAAATATTTCAATAATATCTCTAAGATTTAATTAAATTAATAAATGATAATTGATATAACCGACACTGAACTCTCATAATTATGTTTTTTTTTTTATAGTTGTTGTCACTTTGTCTATAATTTTTTTTTAATATTATAGTAGTAATATTTATTTTTTAAACTAATACATACACTATATAAAAATAATATATTATAATTTAAATATATTTAAATTAATATGTATATTGTTAATGTAAAAAATATTACACTTATATTTAATTATCTCACAAATATAAATGTTTGTGAAAATATTTTATGAGTAATATAAGGAAGTGAAATAATAATGAAAAGTAATTTATTATATGTAAATTGATTTTTACTTGCCAACAATATATAACTCAAATACTTTATTTTAACTCTTTAAATAAAGCCATAACTCTAATATGAGTTATTTACACTCCATTAATTGTAAGAGGACACAAAAATATTTGTGTACCGATGTTTAAAAACTAAAATTATTTTGCATGTGTGCTTTACAACATCAAGCTCTAAACAATGTAACAATATTACTTGTCTGAAGCAATCATCTATAAATTTTATCAAGTTTTTATCCTCTGCTCCTAAATGGAGATGGAAACTCCTATAGAGAAATCTTTAAAAGAATTCTCATCAAATAAGATCTCTAGAAAAAATAAATAATGAATTCGCCTCACATTAAAAAGTTCAATAAAAATCTATCTCTAAAAATGAAATTTTTGATTCATTTTTTATAAAAAAGAATAAGGATTTTCGTTACAATAATATGTTAGAGGATGGCTAGGACTAGAAGGGAGGTTGAATAGATCCCACAATTTTATACACGTAAATGGTGTTCTAAAATTGATTTTAAAAATATTTGTACGGAAGCAACCACTGAATCACACGTCTACAACGAACCTCTACTAAAAGGATCGGATATGCGCAACAATACTAGGAATGATACGACGGAAGAGAAAAATACATATCAATCAACAAAAACTAAACGCAATCAACCAAGTTTCGTTTACTTGATGTTTATCCAATTACCAACGAGATAGGTCGACAAAAATTAATCGCAAATAACCTTCGATTTTGCGCTTAATCAATTTATCGAACCCTTGGGGTGTGCGACACTCCAAGTGTGAATTTCCAATTAGTGTGAAATTAGAGCTAATGCCAAATACAATCCAAGGAGTTGTATCATTTTTTTTTACAAATTTATTTTTAGCTCTATAATACACTATATCAGAAATTTGATCAATTGATATTTCGCAAGTTCGAATAATGTCGAAACATAAAAGAGTAGGGAAAGAGAGAACAAACACAATTTGATTAGGCAGTTCCCCAATCGTCCTCGCTATGGGTACCCCCCAATTCCTAACATGAAATTGATATATATATATATATATATATCTGTTTGCAAATTTTTTTGTACAAGAGAAAACTGAACAATCAAACCTTCAAACGTCTTTGATGTCGATGCAAAGTCTTCTCTCCCCTTGATTCAAGATGAATCAAGTGCTCCGAATTTGGTCGAACAAATCACCGTCTCACGCTACTAGATTGAAAGAACCCACTGCTCTTCAATCACTTTCACTCGGTCGATTTCGATCTTCCACAATTCGAACCCAAATCTTTCTCGTACGATCCTCCGACTGTAGCTACTAAACTGAACCAAACCCTCCGTTCTTCAGTTACCTTCGCACGACTGAATCCTTGTAGGGAAACCGATTTGTGCAAAAACCCCCCAAAATTACCCGGATTCTTGGAGGACAAAACCAGATGTTTTATTCAAGAAACACCTACTGATTCTCAACCCAGATAAAAGGATACAACACACCTAAGTCTGAACGTTATCACTTCACACAATGCACGACACTAACAAAAATGATTATGTGTAGTTGTTAGAGGACACAAGGTTGAAGATGAAGATGAAGAGAAAAATCAGTATATATTTTCACGTTTCTTGTTGTTGTATGAAATGAGATGAACCAACTATATATAATGTAAGAATAACCAACTAAATGAAATAACAACAAAAACAGAAAAAACAGAATGCAGAAAAATAGCTCAAACCAGCGAAGAGTCGACCGCTCGCTGGATGAGGGTCAGCGGGAGCTAACCCGTGGAAAAATCTGTGCAAAATAATTGATCATGCGTCGACCACTGGTCACCTTGCGTCGACACAAAGACGTTGAATTTGCAAAAATGCAAAACCCAGAAGCATGCGTCAACCGCCTGCATCAGGGAGGTCGGCGTGCGCCTTCCCGACTGTTTCACAGGATTTTGACAAAGTGCATGAGTCGACTCATGCTTAGCTTTGGTCGACTCAAAACATGTAAAAACTCAGAAATTCATTTTTCGCACACTTTGACCAACTGAGACTCGATTCATGCACACCATACATTAATACCATGATCATGCACATGTAGAAATTGTTAGTTAGGTTAATAGCACTAGTGTTATCGCATAGAATAGGAATACGCTCAAGCTTTAAATTGAAATCGAGTAATTGTTGCTTAAGCCATAGGACTTGAGCACAACAACTGCCGGCGGCAACGTATTCTGCCTCGGCTGTTGACAAGGCAACAGAAACCTGTTTCTTGCTATGCCAACTCACCAAGGAATTTGCAAAAAAGTGACACGTGCCACTAGTGCTTTTCCTATCCGATTTGCACCCGGCAAAGTCGGAATCAGAATAGCCAACTAAGGAACAAACACTACCTTTGGAATACCACAACCCATACTTTGGAGTACCGAAAAGGTATCGAAGTATGCGCTTAACTACTTTTAAGTGGGATTTCTTGGGACGTGCTTGATACCTCGTACACATGCATACATTGAACATAATGTCGGGTCGTGATGCTGTAAGATAAAGAAGAGATCCAATCATACCTCGATACTTCTTTACGTCTACATCCTTACCATTTTCGTCACGATCAAGATTAGCACAAGTAGGCATATGAGTATCTATTGCCTTGCAATTTACCATGTCAAAGCGTTTGAGAAGCTCAAGACAATATTTTGTTTGACTTACAAATGTGCCCTCTTCGAGTTGTTTGATTTGTAATCCGAGGAAATAGTTGAGCTCCCCCATAATGCTCATTTCAAACTCCCCCTGCATCAAACTAGAAAACTCCTTGACCAAGGATATGTTAGTAGATCCAAAGATGATATCGTCAACATAAATTTGTACCAAAATTAAGTGTTTTCCTTGACGTTTAATAAAGAGGGTTGTGTCAACCTTGCCTCTTGAATACCCTTGATCAAGTAAAAATTTGCTTAGACATTCATCCCAAGCCCTAGGGGCTTGTTTAAGTCCGTACAAAGCAAGTTTAAGTTTGTAGACATGATCGGGATATTCATGGGATTCAAACCCCGGAGGTTGGGCTACATAAACCTCTTCATTAATATATCCATTAAGGAAAGCACTTTTAACATCCATCTGAAATAGTTTGAAATTTTTAGTGCAAGCATAAGCAAGTAAAAGGCGTATAGCCTCGAGTCGGGTAACCGGCGTATAAGTTTCCTCATAGTTGATTCCTTCCTCTTGGTTATAGCCTTGCGCTACAAGCCGCGCTTTATTTCGTGTTATAACTCCATTTTCATCAAGTTTATTCCTAAACACCCATCGGGTGCCGATTACTCGATGACCTCGCAGAGGGGGGACAAGATCCCAAACCTCATTTCTCCTGAATTGATTAAGTTCATCTTGCATTGATAAAAACCAATGCTCATCGAGTAACGCCTCCTTTGCGTTTTTAGGTTCAACTTGTGGCACAAAAGTGGAGTAATAACAGAAGTTACTAAGTTTAGAGCGGATGGTTACTCCCTTAGAGATGTCACCGATGATATTGTCAATTGGATGGTCTTTGGAAGACTTACATGCTGGAGGAAGGCCATCTTCATTAGTTGGATGATCCTCCTCACTCTTCATAGGTTGGTGATCATTTTCCTCCTCAATACGCACTGCTTCAGGATGATCAGTTCCTTTATCAGTGTCCTTGAGTATGTCTTCTGAAGATACACCTGCACCATGAAAAGAACTACCTTCTCCGACATTTTTCGGATAAAACTCATCAAAAGTAACGTGTACCGACTCTTCAACAATTCGTAACCTTTTATTATAAATTCTATAAGTTTTACTTGACTGAGAGTATCCAAGAAAAATACCCTCGTCGGCCTTGGCATCAAACTTACCAAGTGTCTCTTTACCATTGTTCAACACGAAACACTTGCAACAAAAAACGTGAAGGTGAGAGATATTGGGTTTTCGCCCTTTTAAAAGTTCATACGGTGTCTTGTTTAGAATAGGCCGGGTGAGCACCCTATTCAAAACGTAACAAGCCGTACTTACGGCGTCGGCCCAAAAGTATTTTAGAAGTCCACTTTCATTGATCATAGTCCTTCCTAATTCTTCCAAAATTCTATTTTTACGTTCCACAACCCCGTTTTGTTGAGGGGTACGTGGTGCGGAAAAATTATGACCAATTTCATGGGATTCACAAAATGCTTCAAATAAATGATTTTCAAACTCACCTCCATGATCACTTCTAATTGATACAATGTTCGTGTTTAACTTGTTTTTGAGATAACTTAGCAAATCTTTCAAAGGCCGAAAAGGTATCACTCTTGTTTGCTAAGAAAATAGTCTAGCAAAATCGAGAAAAGTCATCGACTATTACAAAACCATAATAGTTACCACCTAGGCTTTTGATCCTAGATGGTCCTAAGAGGTCCATATGGAGGAGCTCAAGGGGTCTCATAGTTGAAACGATGTTTTTAGATTTGAATGAGATCCTTGTTTGCTTCCCTATTTGACAAGCATCACAAAGGTGATCCTTTGTGAATTTGATTTTGGACAAACCGATGACTAGGTCTTTAGAGACTATTTTGTTAAGCAAATCAAAATTGATATGAGCCAACTGTCTATGCCACAACCATGAATCTTCATTCATTGTGACTAGACACTTGTCTCCATTCAACGATACCTCATTTAAGTCTAGCATATAGACATTATTCACCCTCAAGCCCTTAAACCATCATTTTTGTCACTATCTTCAACTATGCAACAATCTTTTGAAAATGATACTTTATAATTCTTGTCACATAGTTGACTAATACTTAAAAGGTTGTGTCTAAAGCCTTCCACAAGAAGCACATCAGAGATAGTAGTAAATGAGGGGTTATCTACACTACCTTTGCCGAGAATCTGTCCCTTGTTGTTATCTCCGTAGGTGACAAACCCCTTTTTCTTTGCCACAAAGTCGATGAAAAGAGATATGTCTCCTGTCATATGTCTTGAGCAACCACTATCTAGAACCTATCTTATTTCGGTGATCTCAAGACTTTGTACCTACAAAATAATCAAGGGAGAGTAGGTACCCAATTCTCATTGGGTCCTTTACGGTGAGTGAAACCAAGATCGCACTTGGGCAACCATTGATAAATGCCTTTTGGAACAAGAAATCTTCTAAAATGACATTTAGCAATAGTATGACCAGGCTTGCAACAATATAGGCAATTACAATTCATTTGGAATTTACCTTGGCCATCTCTATCTCGAATCACATACGTATACTTTTGATACAGATTATTCATACTTTCTCGATAATGTGATCGATCAATAGCAAACGTAACTTTAGGCTTAAGAGCCTTGTCTAATTTGGCCTTAAGGGTTCTCACCTTTTTTTACCAAATATGACAAGTATCACAACCCCAATTGAACCATGGAGACTTATTCTCATCAGTCTCAGCTTTTGATGCATCCACCATGGAGTTTTTAAGAGCTTCCAATTCCTTTTCGGAATCGGAAACCTTTTTCTCCAAATATGAAAAAATATTTTTGTTCGAGGCTAAGCGTTGAAAAACTTCCTTAGCCTCGTGGTGCAACATATCAAAAGCCTTTTGTAATTCTAAATGAGACATATTATTAGAATGATCATATTTAGAGTGTTTACCTCTCTCTTCTTGTTTTGACGTGCCATAAGACATAGATTAACAGATTCACTTTTGTCACTTGAACTGTCATCTTTTTCTGACTCGCTATCGCTCTCCCAAGCGATGTATGCTCGTCTAGATTTGTTTGACTTTTTATGTTGACGACTCTTATCCTTATCCTTATCCTTGTCTTTCTTAAGTAATGGACAATCCGGCTTGTAGTGCCCGGATTTTCCACAATTGTAACATGATCCTTTCACCTTGCCATTCTTGTTGCCTTCATTTCTAGATTGCCTCCTAAATTTGACTAGATTTTTATCCGAGTGTTGAATTTCATTATTCTGAACGTATCTATTGTATCTCTTCATAAATAGGCCCATGTCATCACTCGAATCATTATCTTCACCATTGTTGGTTTCATTATCACTTTGCTCTTGAGATGTGGACTTTGAACAAGAAGTCTTAAGAGCAATCGACTTCTTTTCCGTTTCCTTTGTTTTCTCCTTCTTTACACTCTTCTCATGTTTTTCCAAGCTAATGAGCACTTGCTCATGTTCATCGAGTTTTCCAAATAATGTCGTGTGGTCTTGAGTAGCTAGATTATTGGCTTCCTTGATCACGGTGACCTTCGGCTGCCATTCCCAGTTAAGACACCCCAATATCTTATTAGTAGCAACCTCGTTGGGAACCGGTTTACCAAGTACATGTAATTTATTGATTATATGAGTGAATCGTTTTTGCATATCCGTAATGGTTTCCCCTTGCTTCATGTAAAAAAGATCGAACTCTTGCGTTAGTGTGTTGATTCGGTCCATTTTCACATCATTAGTGCCTTCGTAGGCTACTTGTAAAGCATCCCACATGGCTTTGGCCGTTTCACAATGAGAGACTCGATAATATTCGTCAACTCCCAAAGAGGAGATCAAAATATTTCGAGCCTTCCAGTCATAGATGTACTTTTTCTCGTCCTCCTCATTCCATTATGCTTCGGGTTTGGGAATGACAACACCTTCTTCATTGGTCATGGTAATTTCCATAGGACCATTTAAAATGACATTCCAAACCTTCCGATCAATGGAATTTATATGGATGCGCATACAATCCTTCCAGTAGCTGTAATTCTCGCTGTAAAAACTGGAGCTCTATTATAAACCCCTTTAGGTTCGTTCGCCATATTCCAAGAAGTTTTACCGAAGCACCAGATAAACCGGAGCTTGTGATACCAATTGTTAGACGATGGCTAGGATCTAGAAGGGGGGTTGAATAGATCCCACAATTTTATACACGCAAATGGTGTTCCAAAGTTGGTTTTAAAAATATTTTTACGGAAGCAACCACTGAATCACACATCTACAACGAACCTCTACTAAAAGGATCGGATATGCGCAACAATACTAGGAATGATACGACGGAAGAGAAAAATACAGATCAATCAACAAAAACTAAACGCAATTAACCAAGTTTCGTTTACTTGATGTTTATCCAATTACCAGCGAGATAGGTCGACAAAAATTAATCGCAAATAACCTTCGATTTTGGGCTTAATCAATTTATCGAACACTTGGGGTGTGCGACACTCCAAGTGTGAATTTCCAATTAGTGTGAAATTAGAGCTAATGCCAAATATAATCCAAGGAGTTGTATCTTTTTTTTTACAAATTTATTTTTAGGTCTATAATACACTATATCAGAAATTTGATCAATTGATATTTCGCAAGTTCGAATAATGTCGAAACGTAAAAGAGTAGGGAAAGAGAGAACAAACATGATTTGATTAGGAAGTTCCCCAATCGTCCTCGTAGAGAAACCAATTTATGCAAAAACCCCCAAAATCACCCGGATTCTTGGAGGACAAAACCAGAGGTTTTATTCAAGAAACACCTACTGATTCTCAACCCAGATCAAAGGATACAACACACCTAAGTCTGAACGTTATCACTTCACACAATGCACGACACTAACAAAAATGATTATGTGTAGTTGTTAGAGGACACAAGGTTGAAGATGAAGATGAAGAGAAAGATCAGTATATATTTTCACGTTTCTTGTTGTTGTATGAATTGAGATGAACCAACTATATATAATGTAAGAATAACCAACTAAATGAAATAACAGCAAAAACAGAAAAAAAAAACAGAATGTAGAAAAATAGCTCAAACCAGCGAAGAGTCGACCGCTTGCTGGATGAGGGTCGTCGGGAGCTAACCCGTGGAAAAATCTGTGCAAAATAATTGATCATGCGTCGACCACTGGTCACCTTGCGTCGATGCAAAGACGCTGAATTTGCAAAAATGCAAAACCCAGAAGCATGCGTCGACCGCATGCATCATGGAGGTCGGCGTGCGCCTTCCCGACTGTTTCACAGGATTTTGACAAAGTGCATGAGTAAACTCATGCTTAGCTTTGGTTGACTCAAAACCTGTAAAAACTCAAAAATTCAGTTTTCACACACTTTGACCAACTGAGACTCGATTCATGCACACCATACACTAATACCATGATCATGCACATGTAGAAATTGTATAGACCCTTTCCTATGTGTTTAGATACATGAATATCAATGGTTAAATGCAATGTGACCGACAACAAAGTGATACTGTCCAAATTACAAACTAAAGACTATCCTACTTGTTGACATCATTAAAACAGAACTAGATGAAAAGCACTTAGCCTTCACATACTCCCCCTTTTTGATGATAGCAACATTTTCTGTCTTTCTCTTGATTTGTAATTTGAAGACTCCCCATATCTTTGTGAGGTCTTTAAACATTCAATTTAGATCAATTTCTGCTGCTAGTAGATGTATCCTTCTCCCCCTTTGACAACATCAAAAAGAGAAATAGAAGGTGGTCAAAGATAGAGCATCATAATATGGAACAATCCACTTAACAATTTGCAAACAGATACACTAACAGTCATCCACATATAATGAAGTTAATGTGAGAATAAAAGCGGATAAATACGGCACACGAAATGCAAATATAATTCATTCCATAATAGTGCAAAACTTATGAAGGGGAAAGCTGATATGTGCTTTATTCAAGAATTGAAATTTGCAGGTATTGATCAGGAGCATTGGGAGCTTCTTGAGGGATCATCACTCTTTGGAGAAAAGGTACCTTGAACCTTCTTTATAGTTTCAAGGGCTTGGGGTTTGTGGGAGTCAGGGCTTTATGGAAGGGGAAAGATATTTCCTTTGTTAATGTCTATTCCCCTTGTAAGTCTGTTTTGAAGAGGAGTTTCTGGAGAGAACTTCTTGAAGCGAAATCTAGGTTTTCTGGGTGTAGTTGTTTAATAGGCGGAGATTTTAATGCTGTTTCAAAGGAGAGTGAGAGGAAAGGATCTTCGGCAGGAGGTAGGTTGTCTGAGATTAGGAATTTTAGCAGTTTCATTGACGACCTGGGGTGTATTGATGTACCTTGTTCTGGAGGATTTTTTACTTGGTTCAACGGTGGAGGCACGACTATGAGCAGGTTAGACCGTTTCTTGGTTTCGTGTGATTTGGTGGAGGATTGGGATATCGTTAGTCAAACTATATGCAAGAGAGATATTTCGGATCACTGCTCTGTATGGCTTAAGTCAAGTCGTGTTAATTGGGGTCCAAAGCCCTTCAGGTTCAACAATGGTTGGTTAAAGCATCCGCTTTTCTTGGATTTTGTTTTTAAAGAATGGAGATCGATGGAGGTAACAGGTAGAGGAGACTTCGTTTTGAAGAAAAAGTTGCTACTGCTTAAGAAATCTTTAAGGAAATAGAGTGTAGAAGTATATGGTTGGATTGATCTTAAAGTGGATGAGCAGGTGTCTAAGCTGCACGATCTGGATGACTATGTCAGTAATATATCTGTGGGAGATCAGAATGTTTCTGATATGCAGAATATCAGATTGAGGGCAGCTGAAGACATTTGGAATCATTTGAGCCTTAAGGAGAATTTATTAAGGCAAAAGTCGAGAATGTTATGGTTGAAAGAAGGAGACTTGAACTCTAGCTATTTTCATAAGGTCATGAAGGGAAGGCAGAGGAAAAACTACATTTCTTTGATCAACACGACGAATGGTACGATGGAGGAGGTAGTAGATATCAAACAGGCTGTTTTTGATCATTTTCTGAAGAACTTCTCTGAAACTAAGTCTAATAGACCTGTCCTCGATGGTTTGGTTTTCTCTTCCTTATCAGCTACGGATTGTTCTTCTTTAGAAGCTGATTTTTCAATTTGTGAGATTAAAGCTACAGTTTGGGGCTGTTGTGGCAGTAAAAGTCCGGGTCCGGATGAGATATCTTTTATGTTTTTGCAGGACTGTTGGGAGCTGTTTAAAGATGATATCATCATGATGGTAAAGGACTTTATTGTTAATCAAACTTTAACTAAATTTGTGACTGCTTCTTTTCTGACGTTGGTGCCTAAGATTCAGAACCCTCAAACTCTGATGAACTTTAGACCTATTTGCTTAGTTGGATGCATGCAGAAAATTCTATCTAAGCTAATGGCTACTAGACTGAAGAAAGTTGTCGGTTCAATTATATTCGTCGAACAATCAGCTTTTTTATCTGGTTGTAGTATTGGGGATGGTGTCCTGATACTGAATGAGATCCTTGATTTAGCAAAAAGGGAGAAGAGGGAATGTTTGGCGTTTAAAGTCGATTTCGAGAGAGCTTATGACTGTGTATCATGGAATTTTTTGAGGTATCTTTTCTCTAAAATGAAATTCGGATCTAAATGGGTTCATTGGATGGAGGCTTTGGTTTTTAATGGCATTTGTTCTGTCTTGGTCAACGGTAGTGCTACGAAGGATTTTAAGGTTTCGAGAGGGCTCCGTCAAGGTGACCCCCTTTCCCTTTTCTTGTTCTTACTTGTTATGGAGGCCTTGACACAACTTATGAAGAAGGCTGTTGAATTGAACCTTTTCAAAGGTTTTAAGATTAACACTGACCTGTGCTCCAGCATCGTCCAATTTGCGGATGACACGATGATTCTAGGTGAATGCAGTTGGGACAATCTTTGGAGTATCAAAGGCATACTTTGAGGCTTTGAGTTAGCATCCGGGTTGAAGGTTACTTTTTTTGAAAGCTGTCTTACTGGGATCAACTTACCTCAGGGTTTCTTGCAGGCTGCCCTAGATTTCCTTTGCTGCAGAATCGGTAAGTTTCCTTTTCATTTTCTGGGCATTATAGTTGGAGCTAGCCCTAGGAAGTATTCAACGTGGCGCCATGTTATTAGCAACATTAAGAAGCGTCTGGCTATTTGGAAAGGGAGATATCTATCTATTGGGGGGCGGGTTATGTTGATTAATTATGTTCTTAAATATCTCCCAATCTATTATTTATCCTTCTACAAAGCGCCCTGCAAAGTATTTAAGGAAATTGTTAAAATTCAGAGTAACTTTCTTTGGGGAGGGCTGGATACTGTCAGGAAAATCCATTGGGTGAAGTGGAGTGTTGTGTGTAAAGCGAAGGAAAACGGTGGGTTAGGGGTTAAGAACCTCAGTTTGTTTAATAAAGCTCTTCTCCTTAAATGGAAGTGGAGGCTCTTAAAGGAAGAGGAGGGTTGTGGTTACGCTTATTAAGACATCGTTACGGGCAGAAAAGTATAGGTATGGAAGTTTGGAGTAATAATGGGAATGGTGGCAAAAAGAATGGCTCTTTATGGTGGAGGGGCATGTCCCTGTTATCGCATGATAAAGAACTTCAAACAGATTGGTTTGTTGACAACATTTCGTGTTCTTTAGGAGATGGAAAGAAATTGTCATTTTGGTTTAGTAAATGGGTGAAAGGTTATTCTATTAAAGTCATTTGTCCTTTATTGTCGCCTTTGAGCTCCTGTCAAACTCTCTCTGTAGCAAATGGAATGACGAGTGTTAATGGAAACTTTGCGTGAGTGAAAAGTCTGCCTCCTAGCCAGGAGGATTCTTTAAGGTTTATAGAGATCAATTACTGCAAGGCTTTGACCCTTGACTGTCCGTTGCAGGTTAACAGTGAGGATGACTTGCTGTGGGATTGTGAGAAGGATGGTGTTTTTTATGTGTCTAGTTCTTATGCAGCTCTGTTGAAAGCTATTGATGATGATAATACTGGCCAGGAAGAGTTGGGGGTCCTGAGTACTGTTTGGAAGTTAGAAATTCCGTCGAAAGTTCAAGTCTTTCTTTGGCGGATGTTTTTGAAGAGACTGCCCACTAAATTGCAGTTAGGGAAGAGAGGTATATTACTTGAGAGGGACCAAACTTTGTGTGTTTTTTGCAGACTAAATTTAGAAGAGGTGGATCACTTGTTTGGGGAGTGTGGTTTTGTGTCTATGGTTTGGAGCAACATTTCCTCCTGGTTTGGAATCAATTTCTCAGGTAGGCCTAATTATACTATGTCCTTTGCTAATGCCCTCTTGACGATAAAGCGTAGGCTTGGTAATACTCATGGTATGTTTGTGTGGATTACTTCGGTTTGGAGTATTTGGTTGTGTCGTAACGATGTTGTCTTCAACAAGGGTAGCTTTTCAGTAGAAAAACTAGTGAATTCTATTAAAGTTACAACTTGGTTTTGGTTGAGAAAGATTCTCTCTTTATCCTCTTCTTGTAACTGGTCTAATTGGTTATCCAATCCGACTATCTGTTTATCTTGATATTTTCTTGTGTAAGGGTTCGAGTACCCCTTGTACTCGTTATTCTTATTAATTTGGTTGCTTTTCAAAAAAAAAAAAACTAATACCATTTGTAAGTGTTAGCCAAAAAATAAAGTTTTATAGTAACTAAAACGGGTAGTGCAAAAAGGAACTGGGCCAAATATCAAACAAAGTTCAAAAAGGCACAATAAAATAAATTTCTCTCCCCCGTAATCAATTAGACTCTGGGCTAATCGATCAGAATCATTAAAAATTTAAAAGTATGTTATGTATTCCCTCTGTCTTAAAATAAAAGTATTTTTAGGTCAAAAAAATTCTCTCAAAATAAGAGTATTTTTAAGTTTTTAATGTAACATTAATTGTTTTTTACCAACTTTACTCCTAATAAGTATTGTTTACACTACTTTCAAGATATTATATCATACTATACTTTTATGACAGCCAATAGTAATTAAGAGCAGTTTTGTAAAATTGTTATATTTAATCATGTAATCATTACTTTTCTTAATATATGTGCAACAACCTAAAAAGACTTTTATTTTGAGACAGAGAGAGTAATTGATTAGGTCTTTCACCTAATCAGTTAGACTTATAATCCTTGCTGTAATCAATTGGAGATGGTGTTTAATTGATTGCATTAAAGCCATATAATATATTAGAACAACAACTAATAATTATAACATGTCTATAAAAGGTCCATATTTTTTCCTTTTTTTATTCATCATCTCTCAAACTTTATTTTATCTTCTTGCTACTTTGTGTGTTCTATTTCATAATCATCACTTTAATGGCACCCAAAAAAATAAGAACATCATCCGACTCTTTTTTTAAAAGTCATGAATTTGATTATTTTTCAACCTCTTTCCAAAAAAATTACTTCAATAAGCACTTCATTTATTGCTTTATTCTTAAGCCTCACTATCTTGATGAAAGCTATTTTGAAGTGAAGAATTTTAAGCTTTTTGATGCATTCAATCAAGTCGAGCTTAAAGAACTCTCCAAAAAATAAATCAAGAAAATGTGAAGGAGTTCAACTATGAGATGCTTTCAACACCTGCCACAAAAGCTATACTGAAGATCACTCAAGATAACAACTTAATGCTTCATCGAATGTCTACCTAAGTCGACTCCATTTTTGAGCACTTTAAAAAATAGAGGGGTCTAGGTTCCTTCTAGGTTTTTGGATAGTGATGATAATGATAGTTCTGAATAGTGGTTTTATTTTTTTGTTGCTTGTTTTCCTTTTCTTCGTTAGTTCTTTATTTTGTAATTTTTTTTGTTTATCTATGAAGTTTATTTTTTTTTCTCTCACCTTATCCTCTTATATGACATTTTGTGTCATATTTATCTACTTATATGTTTTTCCCTGCTTTTTAATTATGCAAAAGAGGGAAAAGTATGACTTTAGGCGGAGTAGAGTATATTTTCTTTATTTGTAAGAGAAACTTAACAACTTGAAAAAAATCCATTTTAATATTTATGTTTTACCACCTCCTTGAGAGATGTATTGTCATCATCAGAAAGGGAGGATAATATGGTTATATATGTTGTACACGTGATCATGGTTTTGATAATTAAAAGGGGAATAAATCAAATATATCATAAGCATTATCAAGGAAGAAAAAAGTTTAAGTAAATCAAAAAGAGAGAATGTTCTGATGTTGGCTGCAAGAGATTCAAATGCTAAGAACAACATCAAAATAACTTATTTTGAAAGCTTAATTGTGATCTTACGTTTTATTTACTTACATATGTTTATATCACCAGTCTGTAATATTATGTGTGAGTAGCTCTCAAAGTAATAAAGTAGATCACGCAAACATTTAAACCTTTTTCTAAAACTTCATCCATTTTCAAAATATTATTTAAAATGTTTTTGGCCTTAGACTAATCAATAAAGAATCTTATTTCATCGGTTATGACACTTATCTAATTGATTATGGAGAGAACTTACATTAATAATCAATTAAGAAACCTTTTAATAAATTAGGCTATAGATCTGGAAAGTTCTTTTCTAATTTTCTTGGTCATATTTGTGAAGACAAGCACATCTGGGTATAAGGTTTTGATGAAGACAAAGGATTTTCAAATAAGTATAAGATCTCTCAATCCAATATTGAGTATCAATCCCTTCAAACAAGGATCACAAAGGCATAAGCTATCGAATATCAAGGAATTAAATTGAAATTGATCATGATGTTAAGGTACATAATAGAAATTCATAATGAATATATTTTGGATGTTCATAAAAACCTTCATCTTTTCATCTCTAAAGTTTATAAGCATTCATACATCATTGACCTTCATTTCCAATTATTATCAAAGCAAAAAACAAATCAATCTTCAACATAGTGTAACTGATTTCATAAAAATGGTAACCAGTTACATAACCTTACTACCTCAAATTTTTATAAATAATAAAAGTGGTAATCGGTTAGATGAATCATGTAACTAGTTACAGGGTCAAAAAATTTGAACTTTTAACGATTATAATTGCAGAAATGTGCCTTTAATCATGAACCATTGTCATCCTAATGCATTGCAATCCTTCATTAATCATATACAAACTTATCATAAATGTTTCTTAACATATATATATATATATATATATATATATATATATATATATATATATATATATATATATATATATATATATATATAAGGAACAATCATCATAATTATCAATTTCCTCTTTCATTAAAATTTGACATACGATTCACTATCTTTTCAAGCGTTCAATATCCAAATTCTTTAAAACTTTTATGCATAATCTTTCATATCTTTTACAAAAGTTTCATTCGTAAATTTGAGCACTTAAGGTTTATTTTTTATTGAATTGTACATTGAAAGAGAAGACCAATTTTATTCTTTGAAGTTCATTCAAAAATATCTTATATGTAAATATGTTTAAGTAATTGTAAATTGATCACCAAAGTGTGCGGTGACAAGTAATAGTAAAAGAAAGTGGTGTGCTTTGTATAGGTGTGAAAAAATAAAGTGGTGTAATTTCTTTGTTAATGCTAATAAGGTTGTACTTGGTCTTGGTGTAAGACTTGTAACAAGAATCTCATTATAGTGGAAAATCCTTCAAGGTGCGAAGGGACTATATGTACCCTTGGTTATAAGAATAATTAGGTTAATTCCTTATGTTTATTTATTTTCAGCAATTTATTTTTTGCACTATTCATTCTAAGAACTATTAAAACCAATAGTTACTTTCCTTAAAATATAAAATTCAAAATCCTTCAATAAAGTAAGAAAAATCCAACCAATATAATTCATCCTCCCCTCTTAGATTGCATCTCATAGTATAATAACCTATTAAAGTTGCAGTCTACGATTATGAAGCATATTCCGCTCAAAAAATTTCCTCTCTTAGCTAATTTTTTTACTATATGATAAAGACTTACGTTCACTTTACAACACACAAGAAATCATAAATATTACTCTTCTCTCTCGCTATCACTCTCTTAGAAACTTCTTATAAACTTTGAATTATTTTATAACCCTGAGAGAGCGAAATACTTAAGTAAGAGTTGTGCTTGTATAAATGTTATTTAAATATACTTGAGTTGTAATTGTAAATTAAGAGTGTTAATCTCTTATAACTCTGATATAATTATAAATGTTGTAAGCTAAACTTGGGAAAAATTTTGGTGTAAGAAGGTTGTGGATTGATTATGTGATACAAGTCCAAGTTGTTAGTGGAACTATCAAAGAGAATGTGGTAATTTAGATTGAAGTCTGGGGTCGACAAGGGTAGCTCTTAGTTAGGCAAAATCCATGCATGTTGTACTCGAAGTTTGTTCACATGCATGTTGTAGTCGAAGTCAAAAAATGCTTTGTTTAAAGCATGTCAAATTAGGCCTTGCTTGTAAGCCCAAATTGTTAAGTTAGCTTAATAGTGTATAAATAGACTAGTTCTTTCAAGTTGTTGAGATATGTCAATTGTTGTTATTCACTTATAATCTTTGAACTCTTATTGAGTTAGTGAATAGTAAAACAATTTTAACCAATTATGGTTCTCTTCTTATCCCTTCTTCTCTCTCTTTCATAAAACCTAATAGGGTTTCTTGTGTTTGTTCAAGAAACTCAATCTTTCTCATGGTTTTGGTTTGTTCTTAACGACATCAATTTACGACAAACTGGTGCAGTGAGCATGGAGAAGAATATGTCGTCAACAAAGTATGAGATTGAGAAATTCACTTGTGTGAATGATTTCGGTTTGTGGAACTTGAAGATGCAATCCCTTCTGGTTTAGCAGGGTTTGTTAGAAGCATTGAAATGATCAGATAAGATGGATGTTTCCCTAATAAATAAGGAGAAGATGACGATGATAGAAAAAGCTCATAGTGCCATCATATTGAGCCTTGGTGATAAGGTTCTCCTGCAGGTTTCAAAGGAGAAAACTGTAGTTGGTGTGTGGATAAAACTTGAAGGTTTGTAGCTGACAAAATCATTGGTCAATCATCTCTACCTAAAGCAAGCTTTGTATTTGTTCAAGATGAGTAAAGACAAAGTCTTGGATGAGCAGTTGGATATGTTCAACAAGATTATTCTTGATTTTGAAAATATTGAGGTCAAGATTGATGATGAAGATCAAGCATTGTTGTTGTTGTTTGCTTTACCTAAATCTCATGCTCATTTCAAATAAAATATCATGTATGGAAGAGATTCGTTGACCTTTGAAGAAGTTCAATCAGCCTTGTACTCTAAGGACTTGAATGAAAGAAAGGATCACAAACTATGTTTTGTTGGTGAATGATTGTCCGTCAAAGAAAAATTCTTGAAGAAAGATGGTAATTTTAAGAAGAAAACGGGTAAAGTTCCACAGAATTATTATGGTGGTAATACTCCTGCAATTAGGTGTTATCATTGTAAGAAGAAGGGTCGTATAAGAAAGGTGTGCCCTGATTGACCGAATAATCATGATGGAAAGGATAATGGTAATGTAGCGGTTGTGCAAGATGATTATGAATCATTTGATGTCCTGGTGGTCTCAAGAACCGACTCTAGGAAGGAGTGGATTATGGATTCGATTTGTACTTGGTACACGACTCCAAACAAAGATGTGTTTGAGGAATTATGTGATCAAGATGGTGGATCAGTGTTGTTGGGAAAAAAACAAAGCATGCAAGATTGCATGAATTGGATTTGTCAGATTCAAGCTCCATGATGAGTTAATAAGGCTATTGACTGAAGTCAGGTATGTACCTGAACTTAAGAGGAATTTGATTTCTCTTGGTGAATTAGATAACAAAGGATATGTGTTCAAAGGAGAATAAAGTATCCTAAGGGCAATGAAGGGGTAGAAGGAAGTCTTGAGAGGCGTATAGAAACAAGGCTTGTATACCTTTAGGACTGAGGTTGTAAGTGGTTCAGTAGATGTGGCATCCATAAAACCTGTGTCGAAGACTGAGTTATGGCACAAGAGACTTGGCCATGTCAGTGAAAGACGCTTTGTTGAATTGTCAAAACAAAATCTACTGTGTGGTGACAAGGTCGAAAAACTAGAGTTTTATAAACCTTGTGTATTTGGTAAATCCTATAGAATAAATTTTAACAAAGGTAAACAAAGAACATATCGGTCCCTTGATTAATTCATGCTGATCTTTGAGGGCCTGCAAGGAATCCTTCATACTCAGGTGCAAAGTATCTCCTATCCATAGTTGATGATTAATCCATAAAGTTATGGATATTCATCCAGAAGACTAAGGATGAAACTTTGAAAGTTTCAAAATTTGGAAGACTCTAGTCGAAAACCAAACGACCAGGAAGGTTAAGAGGTTGAGGATAGACAATGGTCTTGAATTTTGTAATGAGGCTTTTAACAGTTATTGAGTTGCATCTGGTATTGCAAGGCACATAACTATTGCAGGTACTCCTTAACAAAATGATTTAGCTGAAAGGTTTAATCGAACCATTCTAGAAAGGGTGAGATGCTTATTGGTAAATGCAGGATTGAAGAAGGTGTTTTGGGCAGAGGGTCTTATGACTGCAACATACTTTGATGCTGGGAATGATTTGGTGTTTATATATGTTGGATTTTCTTTTGAGGGCACTTTCTGAACCTGGATATCCTTTGACTATATCATGTCCTTAATAAAGTGTAAATGAATGACATTTTTTTTTCTAATGATAAAATTTATGATTGGCCAAGTGAATGTCACTTTTATTATAACAATTTATCTTCACACATTCTTGAATACTCTCTAACTCCACAATTGCACTTTTTAGCCATATGGATTTATTAACCTCTTTAACATGAGAAACATATTCCTCCCAAGTAGCAGATAACATGGCCACTAATTATTGATTAACCTTCGAGCTTATAGTTGTTCTAAACAACATAAATACAAAACCTGACAGAGATTTTCTGGTGTCCACATTACATTCATAGTATGAATCTACAAAACCTCCAAAGTGTTTTCCTCTTGAGTTTAATTTTTTTATTTTAAAACATCCTTTATAGAATCATTCAAATACTTTAACACCCACTTCAAAGCATCCTAATGAAATTGGACAAAGTTTACCATGAATCGACTTACTTTGCTAACTACATATGCTATGTTTGTTCTACAACAAACCATAACATACATAATGCTTCCAACCCCATTTTAATAGGGAGAACTCTCCATTATCTTCTTATATTTCTCATATTGAGTACATTACTTAACTGAAAGCTTCGTGTCATAACCCAAAGAAGCGTTCACGGTTTTAGCATCTAAAATTTTAAACCACTCCGCCATTTTCTTCAAGGAACTAGATTGAGATAAGAAGAATTAACTCTTCTTGTGCCTTATCATGATGTCCATACCCATAATTATTTTAGATTCACCTAGACCTTTCATCTCAAATTCACCATTTAAAATGTCATTGCGTTTACCGATCTCTATCTTGTTAGAGTTTCACATCAAAATATCATCAACATACATAAGGAGGTAGATAATAATTTTATCATTCCTCTTGAACATGTATACATAATTTTCATAATTAGTTCTTACAAAACTATTTTAAGAAGGAATTCATCAAACTGATAATACCACAACCTTGGGCTTTGTTTCAACCCATACCAATATGTTTTTTCAATAAATATACCTAAGCCTTATCTTCTTAAAAACCTTTAGGTTGTTCCATGTAAATTGTATCCATTGTATCCATGTAAGAAATATGTTTTCACATTCATCTGTTCCAATTCAATATTATATTGATTTACAATTCCATTAGAACAATGTTTTACGATTGGTGGAAATATTTCATCATAGTCAATCCCCTCAACCTGAGTAAAACTCTTTGCTACAATTATTTTTATAAACCTTAGTTATTCAATTCATGTAGTACCTTTTTCATCTTGAATATTCATTTGCATCCATTTGCCCTTTATTTCTAGGATAGTCTTATAAGCTTCCATGTAACGTTCTTCATTAGTAAATTTATCTCATCATTTACCTCCACAAACCATATTTGACTATCTTTGAATTTTGGATACTTATTTGAAGGTATTTGGTTTTGAGTTTTGCGACCCTTCAGCCACATTCAAAGTATAACAAATAAGATCAACATAATCTCACCTTTGAGGTGATACAATCTCCCTCCTAACTCTATCATGATCCAATTAATAATTTGAAGACAGCGCGTGTCGCCTTTTAATAGTACTGGAAATAAGAGTCTCAAATACCTCCTCGTATCTAGTCTCACTAGTAGGAATATCCACCTCAAGATGAGTCTTTTCCATCATAGTTTATATCCTTTAACCTCTAGGTTTGTGCCCTTCATCCCATATGGGTCTCATCACAAGTAACCTCTCTGCTTATGATAAATTTTAATCCCCCAAGATCCATCTTCCACAATTTCATAACCCTTCACCGCTTAAGAATAACCAATAAAGACACGCTTTATAGCCCTACCATCAGTTTTGTCTTGTTTGATTTGAGCAAACTCAAATCTCCCAAAATCTTCAAATTTAATTATCTACTAGTTTCCCATTCCAAACTTCCATAAGTTGTTGTAGAAACATATTCATCCTAGAAAATCTTTGGTAACCCATGTCCCAACACCATGCAAGTCACTCTATCCAAAATGGTTTTAATCAAGTGTTATGCCAATCCATTTTGTTGAGGTGTTCCATCAATAGTTATGTGCATCTTAATAAAATGTATTATATAAAACACATTAAGCAGATCCAAAAGAAACTCCATGGCGTTCAAGTCTTAATACATTTAGTTTAGTTTCCAATTGATTTATTATAAGAGTATATAATTCATTAAACTTTTCAAAGGGGTCACTTTTACTCTTCTTAATGTAAACTAGTACTCTTTTAGAGAAATCATCAATAAAGAGAGGAAATATAATTCACCCCATGAGTTTCCACCCTTACCAGACCTCATAGATTTTATTGAACATACTTAAAAGGTCTATTAGAATTATTTACACCACTCCCAAACTGCACTCTATGTTGTTTGCCTAGAATGCAATTATCACAAAATTCTAGTTTGTTTAATTTCTCACTTCCTAGAAAACCTTGTTTTGCAAATTCAACTAAATTTTTTTCAGTAACATGCCTTAATCTCTAACTTTACATCTTAAATTCATCTAGAAGGCCTTTATTAGCTATTAATGCATGACCAACAGTAATGGAACCATCCAAAATATGCAATTCACACATTATGAACCCTTTAGTCATTACCAATGCACCATGCCAAATTAACAACACCTCATATTTAATTCTAGCATAGTAGCCTAGGTTCTCAAACATGCTTATGGACAAAAAAGTTTGCTTAAGTTTGGAAACATAACCTACAATGCATAAAAGAAACCAATGGTCATCAACCATTTACTATTTGACTTTACCAATACCATGAACTTCGTAAACGTAATTATTTCTGAATTGAACTACTCCACTTTCTTTCAATTCCAAAGTTTCAAAATATTCTTTCCTTGAATACATGTGATAATAAAAACCTGAGTCCATAATCCAAATCTTCTCTATCTCCCAGGCTTTCTCTTTCGAAATACTCCTTATTAAAGTGATTGATTTTGTGAAAACTAAAAAATTTAAAATTTGAATTATCAAAAAAACTTGGATGACTTAGATCTATTTAAACCAATATCTCTTCCATTTTTTGTTTACTTTACTTCCACTCCTTCCATTTGAGACACTTAAACCTTCACCATTATCAACAACCATCAAATATTTCAACTTTGATAATACCTTTGATCTTACATTTGTATGGACTTCATCCAAAGTGATATTGCCTTTCTTACCATAAAGAATGACATTCTAAAGTGCTCAAAGAATATGAGTAATGATCTCAACAAGGGTAGAGCTTTATCCTCATTTTAAATTTTCACCTCAACATATTGAAATCATCAATGATTGTGTGAAATTTGTTAGCTACTCCACAATATATTTATTCTCCACTATACAGAAAGAATAAAGTTATTATTTCAAACACAACCTATTATCCAATGACTCAGTCATATATAATAATTCATGCTTAGCCCACATCTCATCTGGGTTCTTCTCTCTCATAACATTCCTTAATACTTTATCTCTGAGGTATAACATAATGACACTTCTCGCCTTATCTACCATATCGGTCTTCTAAAATCGTGTTAGGCTTGTAGGAATCAATTCCTCTTATTTCAATGCTTAATGACAACTTTATTGAATTAGTATTGCTTGCATCTTCACCATTAAAAATATGAAGTCGTTACCTCCTAAAAACTTCTCGATGTCCCATTTATAACCCATTGTGATCACTTGTAAACTTAACTCCTTTTATCCCCCACAGTGTATATGCCACTTGTTGTGAATAACTGATAAAATAATTCAAATCAACCCAAGACTTTGAAGTATGGAGAAAAAGAATAATGACAATCAGGCAAATAAATTCAAGCAAAAAATAACAATAAGAAAGAACACATAATTTTTTTTACCCAAATCGATCAAATAGGTCTACGTTTGGAGGAGACAATAACTCTCTAAACACGTAAAAGTTTGTTATAAAAGATTACAATATGAGTTACAAGAAAATAGTCTTTAAATTTCTCAAACTAAACCTTATTTTCTACCCCAAGTATTTCTCAATCTCTCCTGCTCTCAATATAAGAATCATACAAATCGAAGGTGTTTAAAGTGTGTTTCAAATCCCTTTGATGATCTCAAAAGGCTTCCAAACCCTAAGAATAAAATCCTATGAATTTATACCATTTTCTTCTCACAAGAATTGTTACCTTATTTACCTCGTGCAATTTATATAAATAACAAATAAGAGATAACCATATTTATAATTTCCATAACCTTAATCGATCAAAGATATAAACCATTAACAAGCAGATCCGCGAGCAAGTTAGAAAAATTGACAGTATCAAATTTTCTTTTCTCATTTAAGGTTGTAAGACATATTAAAACATCACAAATATAAATTTGTTTAAATTCTCCAAAAAAAATTATGAAAGATTAAACCTATTGATTTATGATAAGTTTCTCCTAATTTCTTTTAACTTATATGGAATCATTATCCATTCAAAAACTTTAAGGTTGTTAGGAAATCTAAAAGTAGTTTTAGGGATATCCTTTTCCACAATGAAATTTTGGTTACATTTAGAATACTCATTCATTAAATTTAATATTTTGTTACGAGAGGTCGTTTCAATTAACATATTTACCATTGAAATATAATATTGATCTTTGTTAAAACATAAAAAAACTTTGAGGTGAATCAATGAAGATTAGGGTAAAATTGGAGAAGATGAAGTTGAGAATAGAGAGAGAAAGAGAGTGTAATTTTTGAGGGTGAGTGAGAATTATTTCATTAGTTATTTTGGGAGCAGTACAAGGCCTTATATATGAGGCAATTACAACTACAAATCAAAACAAAACAAAACAGCTTATCTAAATAAGCTGAAACAGCAAAACTAAAAAAACAGAATTTTGCCCGCGCGTAATCGGTTACTCAAATCTGGTAATCGATTACGCACCCTTAATTTACAGATCCTGGCCAACATGCAACGTGGTAATCGATTACACCCAACAGGTAACCGATTACCACAACTGAAATGCCAAAAACAGAATTCAACACACCACCTCATTTCAGTTGCTCCAAGTCCAGCATGTTCAAGCTCTTCTTCAACCTCTTGAACACTTCATTTGTCACCCCATTGGTCAACAAATCAGCCACTTGGTCTTTGCTTCGACAATATCCCAAGCGCAACTTGCCTTCACTCACTAGCTCCCTCAAATAATGAAACCGTATCTCTATATGCTTGCTTCTTCCGTGTGCAATCGGATTCTTCGCAAGGTTAATAGCGGAAACATTATCAACAAGAATTGTAGTGGCCTCACCCTCAATACCACTTAACTCCTTCAATAGATTCATGAGCCACATAGTTTGACACGCGCACAACGAAGCCGCAATGTACTCGGCCTCACAAGACAAGAGTGCTACCACCGGTTCCTTCTTCGAACACCAAGAGATTGATGTCCTACCAAACATAAAGATGTATCCAGCCGTTGACTTTCTATCATCTTTATCACCACACCAATTGGAATCGGTGAAACCAAGTAAATCACATTTTTGGCCCATGTCCGATGCGGGAAAAAGAATTCTGCAGCCAAGAGTTCCTTTAACATAACGAAGGATTCTCTTAACTGCTGCCAAGTGAGACAAATTTGGTCTCTCCATGAATCTACTCGCAATACCGACACCAAATGCCAAGTCTGGTCGCGTATTGCACAAGTACCGCAATGATCCAATCAAGCTCCTATATTGAGTTGGATCCACATCTTGCTCATCTTCATTTATGGACAAGTGTAACCTTGCTTCACATGGTGCAATGGCAGCATTGCAATGCTCCATTCCACACTTCTTCAAGATCTCAGGAGCATATCTCCTTTGATGCATAAGCAGTCCCATTTTTGACTTGTGGAACTCTATGCCAAGGAAGTAATGATTCCAAGGTCTGTCATCTCAAACTCAGCCATAAGTTCACCTTTGAACCTTGAAATACTCTTCTCACAGTTGCCGATAATCAATAGATCATCCACATACAAGCAAAGGATGATCACACCATCATTTGTATCCGATCTCACATAAACACCTTGTTCGGATACACACCTCTTAAAACCAATGTTGATAAGAAAGCCATTTATGCGTTTGTTCCAAGTTCTTAGAGCTTATTTCAAACCATACAAAGCTTTATGCAATTTGTAGTACTTCATCTCTTGGTCTGCATTACAAATCCAGGGGGCTGCTCAACATAAACCTCTTCATCAAGTGGACCATTCAAAAAGGCATATTTGACGTCCATTTGAAATATGTTTCAATTGTTGTTGTTTGCAATCGCAACAACCAATAGGATGGTTTCAAGCCTAGCCACAGGTGTAAACACTTCTTCAAAGTCTATACCTTCGGGTTACAAAAATCCCTTCATTACCAATTGAGCCTTATGCTTGATTATGTCGCCTTTGGGATTTGCCTTCACCTTATAGACCCATCTCACACCTATTGGCTTCTTTCCAAACGGTAGATCGACCAACTCCCAAGTACCATTCTTTTCAATAGATTCTAGTTCCTCCTTCACTGCACAAATCCACTTTGGATCGCTTAGAGCCTCTTCCATATTCACTGGTTCGGATTTAGCCATAAGTGAAATTCTGGTATAGATGTGTGATGTCTTTGTGCAATGTCACAACATCGCAATCTGCTGAACAAGGCAATAATAGAAACAGTAAATAACACACTGAATTGTTCACCCAGTTCGGTTCAACAACCTATATCTGGGGGCATACCAAGCCAGGAAGGAAGTCCACTATTAGTAGTATCAAATTACAGACTCAACAGACCAGTTGACAATCTACCTAATTTAATCACTACCCAATGACCCTTCTACCTAAGTCCTCCCTAGGTAAGAGACTCCATCTCACTTCCTATCATCACAATGATGTCTAGCAGTCAACTACATCGTCACTGCATCAACAGCTTGTTTACCAACGACTTTTCTAACACAGAAAACCAGAAGACACACTTCCATGACTTACATTGGAGTTGCTTCAAAGCTTCCTCCAAGAACAAACCCAAACTCATTACCTACAGGTTTCTGAGTTAACCACAGTGACCATCTCACAACCCGAGTGGTTCACTTTGACAAAGCCCTAAAGATCTACATCTTGGACCCGTACCAATTCTAGGTTATAAGCATTCTATTTATAATATAATCCCAACTGGATTTGGGCCTTCAAATCATATCATATCTTCTCTAACAAATCTGCAACAGATAGATCTTTAATCATATCTTCAATAATTAACTCTAAATATTCTTCATATCTTTATGCATTGAATTCGAAACAAACTGATCTTCATAACAGAATATATCTTTCCCTTGATCTTCGCCTACATTCTCTGATTGTAATTAGCACAATATCTCATTCACACCAGAGACACGTGCAGCCCTAAACACATTACAGTCTGATGTTTTAATGTTCTGGTGTAGTGATGTTGAGACATCGCATATGACATCACTTTTCAGCACTTTAACTCTTACAAACCAGACTGTTAGCCTAAATCATAACTATACTGTTAGTAGCTCATGTTGTAACATCAATCATGACAACACATTATTTTAACAAAATTTCAGTCAATTACAAGAACTTACAATCTCCCCCTTTGGCTAATTTTGGCTAAAACATATATATAAACATTACAACTCAGATTGCAGCAGTAATTACAATCCTACACTACTGTCAGTAGTCATCAGTAACCACTGAACCTAACAGTAACCATCAGTAGCTACTGTGAGCAGCAATCCTGGAGAAACATCTTCTAGGGGATATTTGAATGATGTTAAGACATAATGTCTGACAACTTCTTTTGGCAGCACAGCCCCACCACAATCACTTCAGGCAGCACATCAGGAGGAAGAAGTAGAAAGTCCCGAAGTTATGCACTCAGATTACAGATATCTGGTGTACATGAGGAAGAAGATTTTAGACACTCCCCCTTAATACAACACATTTCTTTTTCCTTTCAACTCAGACCCGGAAACATTGTTGAAGACTCCCCCAGAAAAGAAATGTTTGTCTATTCATCAAAGACCAATGGTGGCATAAGATAATTCTGCACACCATCATTGATCAGACACTGGGTTTAGTCCATGGCATAAGAGGAAACTTAAGAAGTGCCATTCAGCTAACCCAGGTAACTCAGAACACAAGTCACAACTGTGTTCATAACTCAGGACACAAGTCACAAAACAAGAACTCAGGGATGTACCATCTTCTTCTGCTGCATTAGAAACTGTAGACTCCAGGCATAACATCTGCACAAGGCACTTAGCCAGATCCTCTCCTTTCTCCCCCTTTTTAGCCACAAATTGGCAAAGGAAACCCTCACAAAACCAGACCCAAGAAGTGCTCACCCAAACACGAATAAATGCCATATGCCTCACTGGCTGAAGGTGAACAAACTAACCCCTATAAACAGCTGACCAGTAACTTAGAAATTAACGAGCCTTGAATATATCAATGTTCTTGGTCAAACAAACGCTATTTTAGGTATCAAAAACTGCATTCAAATTCAATGCCTACCTTCCAAAAACTGCCTTGACTGCCTTAAATATTTCACAACTGAATCTTACCATAAATTAGGCCAATAACGCTCCATGCATAGTCGAAGCCACGTGTTTCACTTTATCCTAACACCACCGTCCAAAATACTTCCCTGTTTGGCTCAAGAAAAACATGTCCTATATCATGTTCTGACATCTCTTCAGACATTGCCTGCTGGCTCAGTGACCCAAGACGCTACAAACACATCTTCTTATCTAATGGGTATTGATACGACTTCTCACAACTTCTTCTAGATTCCTTCAAACCATCAGCCATGTACACCACTTTGCTTTTCAGACCTCTCCTACATAGGTACTATCTTCACACAGCTATGATAGGTTCCATCATACTGCACAAGCTTGACCACCACACATGCTGCAATAGGCTATAGTTAGCAGCCTTACATACAATGCCTTTTATGATATCCCACCAATAATGCCACATGGGGATTTTCGATATGAGGTCTTCCAGGTCCAACAAAGACCCATTTGATCTCACACGAGATAAAGATTGTCACCATCTTCTGGTAACACTAATGACAACACCCTTCTGTCCTTACATCCACCAGCTCCTAATGAAGTCATCATCATGAAAGTAGCCAAGTATTTCCTGAACTACTTACCATCAAGATTAGAATCTGCCCATTCTAATCCACACTATGTCAGAATTGCCACTTCAGACAATAATGCTGCTTCTTCAAACTTCATAAGTATGGTACATATCCAACCATAATGTTGTAACAACATGTAGGACATCAGCATGAGTCAAAAGACCACCCTACTTAACCAGCCCAGCAGTTATAACATCAGACAACTAGACAAGACCTAGCCTCATCCTACTAGGACCACTTCCACCCAGGCACCAAACACGAAGTTCTGGTAACCAATATGTCATGAAAATCAGGTTCCCAAGAAAAACAGATTCCCACACCAAAGACTACTCTGACTGGTCAGGCGATACAAACAATGCCATATTATCCATTATAAATACCAAACCTCCTTGCTCCTATCAGCACACCAAGGAAGGAATCATGAGTCAGTCTAACAAGAATGCAGCAAAGAGACACATGCAAGAGGACATGAAGCCAGATCCTCAGAAGTTGAAGGACACAACACTGTCTAAAGCAGGAGCATCTTCTGGAGCAACAAGAACATGCAAGACATCAGAAACCAGGATGAAGACTATTAAGAAAAACCAAGTGCAGATTCAAGCATCTGATGATGAATGGGATGAAGATTGGAAGACATTTCTTGATTCAGGGGGTTGGGATAATCTTTAGACTCTTTGTTTGTTGTTTTTACTTATCTTGTACGCTCTCAAAAAGTAATAGACTTCTATTTTAATTCTGTTCCATCTATACTAAACAAAAACAATAAGGAACACAAATGCACAAGCCACTAACTTCTCATGTATGCAACCTCCCAATAAGTGCCATCACAAAAAAAAACTGCAGACATATTCGTCACACCTCCAGTTGCACAAACTATTAATAATCTCCCCCTATCATGTGCTTCTTGTATCTTTATGTCTCACTCCTCACAAGATTCAACCAGTCTTCAGAATCTTGATGCACCTTTGGAGCATAATCCATAGACAAGTACTCCCCCTGTCATGGTTAACTAATGCTCTAGATGAAGATGAACATTTGAGCACACTTGCTGAGCACATGCATTTTGGCACCATTGTCCCTTTCTCCAAAGGCATTCATTCTTTACCATGCTCTTCATCTTCAGACTTCCAATCAATACCTGAACTATATTTTCTATCCAAGGTAGACCTTCTACTTCATCATCCTCCCGTATGACTATGTAGACGCTCCTTAGGCATAATGTAGGTACCACGCTTCTGAACCAGAGCATAATCATCCTTCACCAAGGATATCCAACCTGATAATGTCTCAACACACGTTAGAACAACTGCCACCCACCAAGACATCATCACCATGATTCTTGATATGCTCCACCAACCGGACCATGTTGTAACCATCAAGATATGATGACTTCATAACTTACAACCTCAGCCACTGTCTGACTTAGACATGTTGGATGTCATCAACATTCCAGAATCTATCTGCCTCTCACCCCAGACAATATGGATAATACTCCATCAACTCCACCAGTTGATTCAACTCCAAGATGCTTAACCCTTGAAACTACTTTCATAAAGTAAATTCTCAAACCTTCTGCAGTCCTAAACTTTAACCTCAGACAAATACATAGTCTCCCGTCAATGTATATTGTCATCAGTTGACTGCACAACTCTATCCAAAGCAGATAAATATTCCACTATTGTCATGCAAGATACAACATCCTTTTTCTGCAGACTTGAGACACTGATTGATCCTTCTTTTGCTAATCCACCCCACTGATCACATTAGGTAAGTGGCTTGACCTGATACTTCACCGTGAGCATAATGTTTCAACATCACCAGTCACATGACCCAGCATACTCTAATATTCCAAGAATCTTCAAACTTTTGATGCCATCCTCATTAGGTTACCACAACTAAGCTTAAGAGATAACTTATCAAGATCTTCACTCCCGCATGAAAACTTTGACAGTGATACTCTTTTGCTTTGGCTTTACCTTCTTCTGATCCTTCCAGCCACAAGGCTGACACCAATTCCACTTGACCAAAGGCTGATTGACATATTAAGCTCAGCTTCTTTCTTACACAACCCAGATACCTCCTCTTTCAAGTCAGGAGTAGGTTCCAAACAGATGTGATCAACACATTTGTTTAGCCCCCAAGCATCTGTTATGTCACAATCTGCTGGTAGGACATAAGTTCTCTTCACACCCAGAAGATCCTTTAACACAACCCAGAGATTGACCTTGTAGGGTTGGAGGCAAAATAAATGACTTCTTTCTTCAGGCCTCTTTTCAACATGCTCATATAAGAGTTCCTTTATGAGCTAGTTGAAGATGTCCTCATGTATCACCATACCATGTGATACATCTTCAGAGGAGAACAGAAAGTTGTAGCCTTGACACAAAACCACCAGGAATTTTCCATCAGATATATATATATATATATATGCAGCGGAACATACACCAGAAAACTCCTTTACAACCTTTAGGCAAAACATAATAACCCTTGCATAAACACGACACTCCAAGTGCACTAGGTCATCATAGGTTTGAAAATAAGTCAAACCCCACATCAGCTCACCACTAAAGCTACAAGCCTGATAACTTCATTCTCCACTCCAAGGGATCAAAAATCTCTATGAACTGACCAAGTCCATAACTATCTTCCTTGCTCATGAACCAGAAAGTATCTTCCCAAGATCTCATCCAGAAATAGACAGGATGTCTGCTCTGATACCAATTGAAATTCTGGTACAGATGTGTGATGTCTTTGTGAAATGTCACAACATCGCAATCTGCTGAACAAGACAATAATAGAAATAGTAAATAACACACTGAATTGTTCACCCAGTTCGGTTCAATAACCTACATCTGGGGGTATACCAAGCCATGAAGGAAGTCCACTATTAGTAGTATCAAATTACAGACTCAACAGACCAGTTGACAATCTACCTAATTTAATCACTACCCAATGACCCTTCTACCTAAGTCCTCCCTAGGTAAGAGACTCCATCTCACTTCCTATCATCACAATGATGTCTAGCAGTCAACTACATCGTCACTGCATCAACAGCTTGTTTACCAACGACTTTTCTAACACAGAAAACCAGAAGACACACTTCCATGACTTACATTGGAGTTGCTTCAAAGCTTCCTCCAAGAACAAACCCAAACTCATTACCTACAGGTTTCTGAGTTAACCACAGTGACCATCTCACAACCCGAGTGGTTCACTTTGACAAAGCCCTAAAGATCTACATCTTGGACCTGTACCAATTCTAGGTTACAAGCATTCTATTTATAATATAATCCCAAATGGATTTGGGCCTTCAAATCATATCATATCTTCTCTAACAAATCTGCAACAGATAGATCTTCAATCATATCTTCAATAATTAACTCTGAATATTCTTCATATCTTTATGCATTGAATTCGCAACAAACTGATCTTCATAACAGAATATATCTTTCCCTTGATCTTCGCCTGCATTCTCTGATTGTAATTAGCACAATATCTCATTCACACCAGAGACACGTGCAGCCCTAAACACATTACAGTCTGATGTTTTAATGTTCTGGTGTAGTGATGTTGAGACATCGCATATGACATCACTTTTCAGTACTTTAACTCTTACAAACCAGACTGTTAGCCTAAATCATAACTATACTGTTAGCAGCTCATGTTGTAACATCAATCATGACAACACATTGTTTTAACAAAATTCCAGCCAATTACAAGAACTTACAATAAGCGCAAAGTGTACGAAACCACCATCATAATCGATTTCATTATCTCGGAATACTTCACAATCTTGGAGTCTTTGAGGCAAAGTTCTTTGCCTTGTTGGTCTTCTACTATTTTCCCCAATTTCGGTTCAAATCTGTTGTTGTTCAGGACTTCCAGCAGGCTGAAAATTCTGATTTTCATGCCCGTAATCGATTACCCCATTCCCGTAATCGATTATTTCTTCTGCTACACCAGTTCTTGAACCTGCTGCAGAATCCAAAATTACATGTGGTAATCGATTACCTGTTTTGCCGTAATCGATTACTGCATCAGATTCTTGGAAAATTCTACTGCTGTTAAATTTCTGTAGCTCATCGACCAAAATATCCCGACTTATCACAATTCTCTTATTTGCAACATCAAACAACTTTTAGCCTCCAGTGGGATGATAACCAACTAACAACATCATCTCACTTTTGTCGTCCAACTTCTCTCGAAGCTGACCCGAAATGTGTCGATACGCTATCGAACCGAAAATCTTCAAATGACCTAAGTTTGGTTTATGTCCAGACCATACCTTTTTGGAGTAACTCTATCAAGCTTCTTTGTAGGGCGCTTATTCAACAAAAAGGCAGCTGTAGAAACGGCTTCACCCCATAGTTCCTTCGACAAGTCCTTACCCTTCAACATGCCACGAACATTGTTCATAATCGAACGATTTTTCTCCCGACAATACCATTCTGTTGTGGCGTATAGGGTGGTATAATCTCACACACTATACCCTCTTCATCACAAAAGTTCCCAAACTCCTTAGAGGTATATTCACCTCCCCTATCTGTTTTGAGAATTTTGAGCTTGCGACCACATTGCCTCTCCACCATGGACTTAAACTTTTTAAACACATCAAACACCTCATCCTTCTACTTGATAAGGTAAATCCACAGCTTCCTACTAAAATCGTCGATAAATGTGACAAAGTACCTATTGCCACCATAGGAGTTGACTTGCATTGAACCGCATACATCGGAATACACCACCTCAAGATGAACCTTGGTCCTATGACCCGCATCTTTGCTGAAATTACTCTTATGCATTATCCTTTGCACACATTCTTCACATCTCTCAGCTGGAATATTAATCTGTGGCAGCCCGGTGTTTACCTGGAAAATTAGCAAACAACCGCTGGTCTCCTAATTTGTAGAAATTAGTTTACTTACAGGATCGACCATACAAATCCTAGAACAATGTGCTTTAAGAGTTTTGACAATTCATATGAAAAGCAAACCTTTTATACGTCGCATTCGTCACTGTTTTCATAAATCAATATGATTCAGACGAAATAATAAAGTTGTGTTCTTAAAGATAAAATGGCGAAAAACGTAATACAAATGCAAGAAGGAAATTGCAAGAAAGTGTAAAAGAAATTGCAAGTAAATTATTTAAAACTTCATTGAAATGTAAATAAAGAAAGTGGTCTTTTTCAAACGTACATTTTCTCAGTAACTACTTTTTTCTCTCTCACGGTTAGTTTGAGTATTCTTGAGTAACTTGTACAAATTTTTGAACACACACGAAAATCTAACACTATGATTCCATATTTATATACAATCAAAATATTTGTCAACAACAACTATTTCTCCTAATGGCGACAAATGGCAATCTGCATTCCTTCTCCCCTTAGATGCATTCCACGCGTCTTGTTTTAAAACAAAATTTCCCTCCTGTATTTGAATTTCAAAATACTCGTCGAAACAAAGCCTTCGAAACATTATGTCGAAACATCTCCAATACTTAGAAAAAATCTTCAATTATTCCACTCCAATTGAACACTTGTTTTCGACTAACCTTTTTTCACTAAGACTGAACTTCTGTCAAAATATCCTGGCAAAATCTCAAACTTTTAATCTCCTGAACAAAATCTAGGCGTCGAAATTAGAATCCTACAAATTGCCCCCCAAAAAATGCATTTTCAACAAAGGAGGAAAAACATTTTTTGACAACATAATTCGACGCCTTCAATAATTCGACGAACGAGTGTTCACATGACTTGACATCTGTGACGTCAGAGTCATTATTACACTTTTTCTGAAACGTCTCTTCAGCCCACGTTCTTAAGATCTTTAATCATCACGATCCTATTCCCTAGTAAATCGTGGATCAAAAAATAACTGCCACCGTCCAATCCATCCATTCATAGCTGCCACATATCCCACGACTCTTTTCATTAAAGGGAAACTTTCTTGAATTTCAACCGCTTTCGTCTTCTTTTTTACCATCTATAAATAAGTGGAAATTTTTCTCTATTCATTTTTCTCACTCCTTTTTTCTTAAACAAGAACTCACTTCACACAATCTTCATCTTCTTCATTCTTTCTCTGAACTTTCTACGATCAGTCGTGGCTTCTTCCACAGCTCCGCAAGGAAAAAGCAAAGATTCCCAAAAATCCAAAAACTTGCCACCTGTTTACAAGATTCTTGGTCCAAAGGTAGTGGGGAACCAGCAATACATACCAGAACCTCCCAATGAAGATGAAAAAAGATGCATTTACCAGTCACAGGTACTAATTCCTATTCTTATCTCTGGTAAATCACATGCGATGTTAGGAACTTTACCTGATTTAAAGTTAGAACCCTTAAAAGTAAAGGAATTATTCCCAGCTTATCATCATTATAAGCCCATAGCCAATGGGGTTAGGCCTAAGACTGAGCAAGAAAAAGCCATAGACGAGAAATCCAAAGTAGATGGTCAAGGATCACCCTCCGGGGAAGCCATAAATCTAGAGTACATGAATAACTTTAGGATTTTTAGGTATTGCTCCCTGTCGAAAGACCCAACTAATTATTTAGCTTGGCTAGCGAAAATAGAGGCAGCCAAATCTGAAGATTGGAAAACCATGGGTATTTTTTATCTTATCCAGCTGTCGAAAGTAGGACCTGGATATTGTCCATTTATGCTTTTGGCTTCCCTTTACTTTTGGGATAGTACCTACAATAATTTTCATCTCCCTTGTGGAATGATCACTCCTACCCTTTTCGAGGTAGCTGCCATTACTGGCCTTAGCCCACTTGGTGTGGATTATGATCCCAACCTCTTGTCTGATGGTTCCATAGGCTTCGGCACCAATAAGGCTGCCTTTACCTCCTACATCGCGAATTATCATGATAAGGAAACTGAAGAAGTCTCTGATCAAGAACATGTAGCCTTCTTAGTACCATGGCTGTCGAGATGCGTCTTCTGCTCTAGGTCTCTTCAAGTGGCGAAAAAATATGTCACCATGGCGAACCAACTCCATGCTGGACACCAATTATGTCTCAGCGAAATCATCCTAGCCAATCTGTATGAGTCCCTTGGCGAAGGAGTTACCTTACTGAAGAACATCAAAGATAAGGGCAATCTTCTGCTGTCAGAACCATTTTGGCTCCTACAACTGTGGCTCAATGCCACATTCGAAGCTTCTCTATCCAACAAAAACCCTATGGACGAAGCTGCCCTGAAGGATAGAAGAGTCGAAGGAACTAGAATGGCACTGCTAACGCCTAATGATGAAGGTCTGAGCCTCCAACAAAACTTTACTGGCTATGTTATGATGTTTGCTAAACGTCATAACTTTACTTCTAATATGGCTCCTTTCGCCAACAGAAAAATTGGACCGGAATGGTTTACCAGGAATCTCCCCGTAGAGTCGAAAACCCAAGAAGCAGAATTCCTCAATGTCTGGGAATCTTTTCTAACCCCTAGGCTCTTAGCCTCCAGGATCAACCCCGCAAAGCTGAAATTTTCACTTGTTAACTACCAACCCAATCTGGTCTCTCGACAGTTTGGGTTAATTCAAATAAAACCCAAACCCCTCTTTTCAAAGAAAGGCTCTCTGATACACTACAACATGACTCATAACGAAGCTAAGTGTACCAAACTGCTAGAGAGATACTCAAATTTCGTCGAAATTCAACCAGTGCCTTTTAAACCCAGCTTCCTCTGTACTCAAGAGTTTGATGACTGGTGGAGAGAGTACTATGATTCATAATTTTTCGACGTGCCTTCCTTTACTATTCAACTGACTAAAGCTTTCGCCCTTGTACAGGACAAATCAAATAAAGGTACTTCAAGACACATCAAAGAGATCCAAGCATTCCAGAAGTACTTTGAAACTGCCTATAGGCCCAGTGAACTTAGTCGAACCATAAGCGAAGCAGCCGTTACTTTGAAAGAGAAACTTACAAGAAAACTGGATGAGTTAAAACTACCTTCATACGTTCGACCAGATCAACGTTATAAGTTAGCTTTTAACCTCTACCCACCAAAATTCCCTCCTCTACCATCTGCTGAATTTGGTGTATCTTTTAGCCCTCTATTTCCAGATTGGTTCACTTGTGGGGATTCTATGAAACTTCTTCGCCAAGACTATCAAAAACGCGCTAAGCGAGTGGTTCTGACTAAGTACACCTTGGACAATTTCAAAGGCCACCTTCATATTGGCATGGAACACGTTCGCGTGGAAACTCCTATATATGAAGGTGTGGAATGGGGAGATATTCGACATCACCTCTTTTCATTTACATATATATATCTTTTTCTTAACTTGTGTTTAACTTTTTCCTTTCTTCTTAGCCATAAAAATTCCTGTTAAGGAGTCGGCTACTGTCGAAGGGTCAACTGCAGAGGATGTGGAAGACCAAAAAGACATTACCAAGAAACCCGTGGCGAGGGTATGGTTTCGCCTTTACCTTGATCATAATCCTTATATATTATTATTTTTTCTGAGACATACTAACGAAATCTCCTTTAGTTTTACAGGGAAGTCGGAGACCTCCTTCGACGCCAAAGAAAAGAAAAGAAAAAGAACCTGACGCTCCAGTTGTTGAATCTGATGATGGTGACGAATCACCCGACCAAGCCAAACCTTCAAAAAAGAAGAAGAAACTGTCAAAGCCTCAACAACCCAAACATTCTGCCTCCACAATATTGGATAAGACCCCTCACAAAAACCTTGTCGAGCCAGTCACCCTAGCTCTAGCAGAAAGTGAGAATTCTAGTCTCAAGACTGAAATTCCCAAGGTATGTTATTTTCGTACTTCGACAGTTAAAGCCGTTTTTCCTTATGATAAAATCTTTGACTTATTTACCTTTCAGGTGCTTGTCGATACTCATGGACATCCCATTGTCCAAGTTCTTCCCAAGACAAGCAGCGGTCCAACTTACAAGCCAACAAGCTTCTCCAAACCTTCCCCAAAGGATTCGACCAAAGAATCTGCCAATGAAGTGAATCTGCCCACCACTGTTTCTAAAAAACTTCCCAAGATCACTACCACGACCCCTACTCAAGATGTGATCGAAGAAGAAACTGGTCCTGAGGACGATATCTTAGTTGACGTTGGTGGGGACACTATGATGCCCAATGCAGCACTCACCACAGAAGCGATCCTGAAGACAACTCCCCCATTAATTTAAAAGATGATAATGAAGAGAAAGATGGGGAGGTTGAAACTGATGACGAAAAAGAGGAAGAGAAAAAAGGTGAAAGGCAAACAACTCCAAAGGCTGATGCGGATGAAGAGGAAAGAAGCGACAAGAAAAACCTTGATGATCATCTCAAAACTGCTTCAACCAACAAGACTTCGACCCGTCTCTCTCATGAGGAACTTGAAAATTTGAAAGTGCAAAGACCATTGGAATATCTGAAGGCCATGCTCAATACACGTTACAACTTTGGTGACACCACCACCAGCAGTTCGACCACCTTAAGGACTATTTCTGGCGCAAAATCCATGGACGAAGTGCTGACCCAGATTCGAGAGAAAATCCTTAACATTGATTTGTTCCAACTCCTAGAGAAAGATTCGTCTGCTCAATTCGACTTGAAAAAGATCTTAAAACAAGTCAATGTTCTGGAGGCTCCTCCTGAAGTGACTGATGTTGTTGTGGACCTGACCCCTCTAATTGACCTTGTGGTGGCAGACTTTAACCGGCTTCGAGATTACTAAAAAAATCTTGAAAATAAGTCGGAAACATAACTTGCTGAGTGGGATGCCGCCTCAAATTCAACAAACAAAGTAACTGAATTGGAGAAGACCTCTGAACAAAATAAGAAAGAGGCAGCAAGCTGTGACGAAAACATTCTCAAATGGGAGAAACAAATTGTTGTTCTTCAAAACAAAATCTCTCAGGCTAAAAAGCGAAAAGAAGAACTACAACAAATCAACCAAGAGGAAATAGCTAAAGAGCTTGAAGTTGGGGTGCATCATGTCGAAAGGGCTCAAAAACTTAGCAAAGAAATCGAGGAACTTTCGACTAGCAAAGCCCTTTGCGAGCGTCGTCTTCAGATTCAGAAATCCAAATTTGAAAAACTGAAAGAGTCTTTCCCTGTTTAAAATTTGTAATTTTATTTGGCCTTTTAAGGCTTATTTTTGTAATGACATTAAGCCATTTGTTTGGTGAAAAGAATTTCAATTCACCATGTTGGTTGTTTTCTTTGCATGATTATTCGACTGTTATCTTTACTTCTTGCAATATGGGTTTATATTTTTTCAAATATTTCCCGTTTATTTTTAGCACGCGCTTATCTTTATCTAATTCTTCAACTTCATATGCGCCGTTCGAAAATACTTTAGTAATTTGAAAGGGTCCTTCCCATTTAGGGGACCATTTTCCCATAAATCTATCTTTTCGATCCATTGGAAGAATAACTTTCCAAACAAGGTCACCAATCGAAAACACCTTGCCTTTTACTTTTTTATTGTAAGATTTTCCACCCTTTCTTTTTGTCTTTTTAGCAATTCTAGCGCATTTAACCTTCCTTCGTCTAAATCCACCAATTCATCTATCATCATATTCCAATATGAATCTGATGGAATTTCATGATGCCAATGGACTCTTGTTGATTGTAAATATATTTTGACCGGCAAGACTGCATCATGACCGTATGTAAGTCGAAAAGGCGTAGCATTTGTAGCTTCCTTAGGGGAGGTTCGACAAGCCCATAGAATTTGGTCCAAAGTCTTGTGCCAATTCTTTGGCTTCTTTCCCACATGCTTCTTTATCAAACCAATTATAACTTTATTCGCCGCTTCGACTTGTCCATTGGCTTGAGCATAATAAGGCGTTGATGTGAGAAGTTTGAACCCCGTTTCTTTCGCAAAAGCTTGCATATTTTTACCAGTAAAAACATATCCTTGATCTGTTGTTATAGTCTCTGGGATCCCAAACCTATAGATGATGTGTTTTTGAATAAATTCGATCACGACCTCTTGATCCACACTCACTAAAGGTATGGCTTCGATCCATTTTTTGAAATAATCGATACCCACCAAAATAAACTTCTGACTTTTTGATGATGCTGGCCGAATTTCTCCAATCAAATCTAAAGCCCAACCCCTAAAGGGCCAAGGCTTTACTATAGAATGCAACTCACTCGCAGGAATGTGAGGTATCCCTACATGCACCCGGCATTCTTGACATCCTTTTGCGAATTCAATGCAATCTTTTAACATGGTTAGCCAATACATTCCTTGTCGGAAAAACAACCACTTCATCTTATGGCCTACTTGATGTGCACCGTATACCCCACTATGTACATTCGACAGGGCTATGCATGCTTCAGATTCACTTAGGCACTTAAGTAATATCCCTTCATGAGTTTTCTTAAATAATTCGTTACCTAAAATAACATAACTTAAAGCTCGATACCTGATTTTCTGTTCGACTGGTCCTGTTGGATTTTGTAGATACTCTATTATGGGCTTCCTCCAGTCTCCAATCGTCGAACTATCTATGTTAAAAATTTTAAAATTCTGTTCGTCAGCGTATCCTAGCTTTATCGTCTCCAAATCTGATGGGGATAATCTGGCTGACACGACTCTTCCCCTAACCTCAATGGCTTTTTGCAACTTTTCTTTTGATACTTTGTAACCAGAAGCAATTTGTGCTAAGTCATTTACCTCCTGGTTTTCTATTCGAGGGATATGTCGAATTGTTACCATATCGAATCTTTTCAAAAGTCGATTGGCTATTACAAAGTACATAATCAAATTTTCTTTGACACACTTGTACTCCTTTGTTATTTGCTTTATGACTAACTCAGAGTCGCCCATTATTTCGACCCGAGTTGCCCCCAATTCCAATAAAATTTCAAGTCCGGCTATCAAAGCCTCATATTCTGTCTCATTATTTGAACATAGGCCTTCGACTTTGTACTTGAATTTTTTTGGAATTTTGTTAGGAGAAATAATAAGAACTCCTATTCCAGTTCCATTTTTATGACTAGAGTCGTCGAAGTATAACTTCCATGGTTCTAGTTCAATATAGTCCAAATACTTTTCATTTATAGCGTGGTCGACTATGAAATCAGCCACTACTTGTCCTTTGACAGCCTTTAAAGGTAAATATGTCAAAGAATACTCAGTTAATGCTAATGCCCACTTTCCAATTCGACTGTGCAAAATTGGTTTAGATAACATGTATTTTATAACATCGATATGAGAAGATACAAAAACATCCACTGGTTTTATATAGTGCTTCAATTTCATACATGAAAAGTATAAACATAAACACAACTTTTTGATTACACTATATCTAGTTTCCGCATCGATCAAGACCCTACTGAGGTAATAAATGGCTCTTTCGACACCATTCTCATCCTCTTGAGCCAACATGCTCCCTAATGTCTTGTCCGACGCAGATATGTACAGCCTCATACTTCTACTTCTACAAGGTGACATTAAAATTTGAGGATGCGTCAGGTACTCCTTGATCTTGTCGAAGGTAGCCTGCTGCTCTTGCCCCCATTCGAAGTCTTCCTTCTTCAGTCGAAGTAGAGGGGAAAAGGCTTGCGTCTTCCCACTAAGGTTGAAGATGAACCTTCTGAGAAAGTTGATCTTGCCAAGTAGAAACTGCAATTCCTTCTTTATAGATGGCGTTTTCGCCTCCATTATTGCCTTGGCCTTGTTCTGATTGATTTCGATCCCTTTCTTGTGGACCACAAAGCCTAGGAAGTCTCCCGCATGCACACAAAATGCACATTTGAGAGGATTCATCTTCAAGCCAAACTTCCTCATCCTTTCAAAGGACTGTCGAAGATGGTCTATATGATTTTTTTCCTGAAACAGACTTAATAACAATATCGTCAATGTAAATCTGCATGAAAGTCTCAATGAAATCATGAAAAATCAAATTCATTGCTCGCTGATATGTTGCCCCAACATTCTTTAAACCAAAAGGCATCACCACCCATTCGTAGGTGGCTAAGGCTTCAGGGCATCGAAATGCCGTTTTAGGAACATCTTCTTCAGCAATAAAAATTTGGTTATAACTAGAGTACCCTTCAAGCATACTAAGGTGCTCATGGCCTGCAGCAGAATTGAAAAGCATTTCCACCACTGGCATAGGATATTCATCCTTTGGGGTAGCAGAATTCAAATCTCAAAAATCAATGCATACCCTTAGTTTTCAATTTTTCTTTATTACAGGAACAATATTGGTAATCCATTTGACATACCTGGTCGGGCGGATGAACTTGCATCTGAGGAGCCTTTCGACTTGTTCTTTGATCTTTGAGAGGATCTCTGGTGCGAATCACCTTGGATTTGGCTTAACAGGTTTTCTCCCAGGCTTTATTGGTAGCCTTAGTTCGACCAGATTTCTATCCAGACCGGGCATTTCGTCATAGTCCCATGCGAAACAATCCTTGAATTCCTTCAGCAACTAGACTATTTCGACCTTGAGTTGGGGGCTAACTTTTGCAGTGATGTAGGTTGGTCTTTTTTCTACCCCCAACCCCAAGTCGATTTCTTCAAGTGGATCCTGTGCCATCATCTTGATGTTTGCTGCTAATGGATCCTTCTCAAAGCCCAAAGGTTCATCGTCATAAATCGCGTCGAGCCTCTGGTTTTGCAAATCTCCTAGACCTTTGTCAGGTGGGTCCGTACCAAAATCCTTTCCAAGACCTTGTTGATCTGCTTCGATTTTGTTGGCTTCGACAACCATGTACTTTACTTCGGTCTCTAAGGCCGTTTTGAGTTTATTCTCGATTATATAAGTCGCAATCTTTTCAAGAACTAGTGACTCACTCATTGTCACTAAATTCGCTGCCCCAGCCAGTTGGCTGGATGTGTGAGGTTCCAAAAATATAATCTTCTTCGCTAACTACCTCTCTATCCCGCTGAAACCCATGGGTGAGATGAAGGTATAATGAGCAGAAGGCGTTGTCGGTTGGAGTCATGTCAAAGGTTGCAGGACTACAAGGCGCAATATGAGCCAAGTTTTTGCAAAGCTTCGCCTGTCAACCTGGTTTACTTCGGCTAGAAAGTAACTTTGATTAGCTTCTATATTCTCGATAATCCCATCAGCACATCATATCATTATCCTTTGGTGCATCGACGAAGAGACTGCACCTATGCCATGTATCCATTCCCTGCCTAGCAGCAGGTTATAATTCGCTTTTGAAGCAATTACCATAAACATTGCCGGCCTTGTGATTGTTCTGACTGTCAGATCTACTTGTATCACACCCATGGTGGTTCCCACTTTACCCTCATAATTCAACAACACCATGTTATGAAGTTTGGTGTCGGAATCATCTTTTCCAATCTTCTTAAGCATGTAATACGACATCAAATTGACTGCCGCTCCTCCATCAACTAGAATCTTGTTTACCCCTACATTACCCACCTTTCCTTTAATGAACAGGGGTTTCAAGTGACTCCTCATTGAATCATCTGACCTTTCAAAGAATGCGTTTTGTTCTTCCACGCATCCATTGTTCATGATATAATAACACACAGGCCTGTGTCTGGCCGTTTTGACTTCCATAGCCTCTTGCTCATCTTCGACTTCCATTATCTGATCATACTCCCTGGGGAGCACGGAAACAATGTTACACATCACGTCAAAAGATGCCTCTGACTCTGAGTTAAAATCATCCGTCATTTCATAATCCCTAGTTACGTCCTCCTTCGACGACACTTGTTTTAGAGCAACAGGTGGTTTTTCGACATTTGGCTCTTCTTTCTGATTTGAAGTTTGAACATTACTGCTGGTTTCTGGCTTGGCTTTTCCCGCGGCCTCCTTCTCTGCTTTCTTTCGACGTTGGTACCTCCTTCATTGTGACTTCGTCATAGGGTTCTTGCCCTTGTAATTTTCAGAGGGATAAGTCATTTTCTTAGATTTTTGGAACTCTTTCCTGTATGATATGGAAGATCCCCGTTGTACTTCGAAATCCTTCCACTTTCCTTGTCCTTGGGATTTTCAGTTTGGATTAACCCATTTGTCATCTGGAGCCTTATTTGTAGGCTTGAATGTGTGAGGGTACCTTCCTCATAACCTCTGCCTACTTTGGTCTCCTCTCCTAGGGTCGAATATTTCTCCTGTTGGTTGGGAAGACTTCCAATTTTCCCTTCTTTTTGTTCTCTCCACTCCCTCTAAGTTTTGTGCTGCCTTTTTGTCGAAGACGACACTACAACGAGGATAGAGCATTATTTCAGACCTCTTTCTTTGGCATATGTGGATAAAATCTACCAAATTTTCCTCCTCTTTGGGGTATGTGTAGCGAGCGATTTTGGACGCGGTTCTTAAGCGCTGGTCGCTCTCTGTGGTTTGAGCTTAAAACTACAGGTCGATTCATTTTTTATCCTATTGTGAGCTGAATAAGGAAGGGAAATAGATGTCTCCAATTAACCCTGCTTTGCATACTGAGTTTAAACAGCGGTCTGTTAGGTTACGGATGCTATCAATGTGGGGGGGGGGGGCTTTTGTACTGGTTATTTGTATTTTTGCCAATACTGTTTTCTTTCTTTTTTTCCTAGGCAAATGGTTTCTGGCGGGGAACAAGGATTAGGATGTTAGGACTGGTGCTTTTGAATTACTGCTTTTGATTGACTGAGATATGGGATTTGGGTTTTTTGTTGATTGCGCTCGCTAAGATCTTTTCTTTCGATCTTATGCCTACGTATTCCCGTTTACCGAAACAGGGAAATCATAGCGTTCGTAGTTCCTCCTATTCTATGGGAGGAAATTGGTTTTTGGTGTCTAGTTCAAAGCCCAAGACGTGAAGCGAAAGGTGATTTGTATCTTGTTCAAAGCCCAAGATGTGAAGCCGAAAGGTCTATTTGTGTCTTGTTCAAAGCCCAAGACGTGAAGCTGAAAGACCTCGACTTTAGAGAGAATTTGTCATCTCTAAAGAGGGGAGAAGGAGAATTACTTTAACTGGGATACGCGGATCCGAGCAATGCCATAACTTCCGAAGAAAGGGTTTTATCCTGAAGGAGAAGACTTTAACTCAGTGTAGAGCAATGCCATCTTTCCTTAGGAATTTCTCATGCTAAAAGAGGGACAGTGGCATGGATGTAGATGATCCAGAGGCTTGCCGCTTACAGCGATTAGATGAAGGGAAAGGAGTTGTTGATGTTTGTGTACTGTGAACGAGGCACAACTTTGATGCTAAAAGGTTAATTGGATTAACCAGTGGTTTTCTTATACGAAGCCTAAGAGGAGGCTAATTTCCGCTAGGAAAATCATTATACAAATCCTAAGAGGAGGCTAATTTGTGTCTCGTACAAAGCCCGAGAAAGAGGCTAAAAGGGTTCGACCCAGTGGGGCATATCGTTATACAAAGCCTAAGAGGAGGCTAGCACAGAGTTGACTCAGTTGGAGAATCTTTTATACTCAGTAAGAGAGTGTTTTTGTATCTCGTACAAAGCCCGAGAGAGAGGCGAAAAGGTTATTTTGACTCCACTGGGGAGAATTTTGGTATCTCGTACGAAGCCCGAGATGAAGGCTATTGTAACTGTTTCAGTTGAGTGACAGATCCAATATACTGATTTTAAAAGAGAAAATCAGTTCTTATATGAGCATCACTGTACTCAGGGGTTTGATTTGAGGATCAGGGATATCTCATTCTCTTTGAGGAAACAGGAAATCCAAAGGGTATTGAGACTGTCCGAGTCTGCGGGTTTCCTTCCTATTTAACGAAGGGTGCTTGAGAATGTCTTTGAGACTCAAGGAAGTTAGATTGTCCGTGTCTAGAGTTTTATCTTTTGTACTACGCTGTGAGAAACAGTAGTAGACTCTAGAAAGGACTGCTCTATTAAGATTACTAAGTTCTGTTCCTATACCTCTAGGAGGTCGTCGGGACAATTTGTACGAAGCCCAAGAGGAGGCTGGAAACTTTTAAGAAACTGACGGGTCCTTGTACGAAGCCCAAGAGGAGGCTATCATTCTCGGAGGAAGAGATCATTATACGAAGCCTAAGAGGAGGCTGTGAATACTTCTAAGAAGCCGTAGGGTCCTTGAATAATGCCCAAGAGGAGGCCGATGCTTTTAAGAAGCCCGTGGGTCTATCATCTCCTTTCCATTAGGAGAGATAACTCTTTTAAAGATAAAAACCACTGGTAAACGTGCGAGGTTTACTATCCAGCGACTTTTAGCTTTTAAAGAGGGTTCCTTAGTTAAGGTCCAAGATTATGACCGTAGTGGGTACCCAAACCCCGAGACATTCCAGGCAAGCTATCCACAAGGAATAGATCAAGTCAGGAAAGTTCGAGAATTGGGAAGAAACTCAAAGATGCCATTCACGGAGAATACATTCATCTTGGGGAGTAGAGCTTCTTGACGATTCCTAAGGAGGACAGCCGAAGAGAAGACTGTATCTGGTGCTCCTATTGGGGATCTAGGCGTCTATTTCTACGAATAAGTGAAACGGCGTCACCTGGTTCTAGACGTAGTAGCCGGGGAAACTCGAAATATCTATACTATTATTACACAGTTGATATGAGTTTATGAAAGGAGACTTACAGTGAGCAGCCCCACAATACAATTTATATTATGAAAGCAGTAAATGAAAGCGGGTAAACACTTACTCGGTTGTAGAGCTTCCATGCTGTTGGGTTAGTTGTTCAACAAAGAAAGATTGAAAACAATAGTATATTCAAAATCAAAGGAGAAAGTGCTTTGAAAAAGAAAGATTTGGGGCTTACAGCTCAAGGAGAGGTCCAGGGTTTTATCAGTGAGCGCACTGTTTGAATTTGTACAGAGGGACTTATACAAGTGACTGGGGCCCACAATGGTTTTCTGTACAAAGGGATGGGTCTTACACTCTCTCAAGAGGCCCAAAAAGGTTTAAAGAAAAGAGTGGGGCTTATAACACGAGGGTAAACCCAAATGATTTTTCGTTTAAAAAATGGCGATCGCGCCGAGGTTTTCTTTTAACGCAGAGACTTATACAATAAGCGAGGCCCAAAATGTTTTGGTTAAAAGGGGGATTGGGTCTTACACTCTAATAGAGGCCCAAAGTGTTTTAAATGGGTCTTATAGCTCAAGGAGAGGCCCAGATGATTTTTATTTTTAAACGGGCGACGATCGCGCCGTTTACTTGTACAGAGGGACTTATACAATGAGTGAGACCCAAAAAGTTTTTGTACAAGGGGGGATGGGTCTTACACTCTCTCAAGAGGCCCAAAAAGTTTTGAAAATGATTTATGAGGGTTGAATTAATCCAAAACCCTAATTTGTTTTCAAAATGTATTTAATTGAATAAAAATTCAATTAAAATGATCAAAAATTGTTTAACACATGGAAAACAAATTGTGATCTTGGATTAATGCTTCAAAAATTAAGTATTGACCTACAAAATAATTAGAAAGCATTAAAAGTTGCAAAATCAATGTAGAAAAAATATTTAAAATGCCAAAAACAATCAAAATATTAATTCTTTGCAAAAATATCAATTATATGAGATAAATAATATTTTTGGGATTTTTTGATAAAATAAAATATTTTAACATTTTTGTGAATTATTAAAAAAAGAATCAACTCAAAATCATTAAAACTCGGAGAGAAATTAATTTTTGAATCAATTAAACAAAATCACAAAATTCAAATATTTGAATTTATGAAAAATGGCGCCAAGAACAGCTGAAGAACACGCGCGTGTTCTTGGTTTCTCAGATTTGCATTTTCTACCCAATCTCCATGAATACGTAATCATATCATGCAATCCACATATCATTATGCTCGTCTCAACCTCACGATCATGTCTATGTACTTTAATTTCATTTAAATTAAACATACAACAAGAAATCACGAAGAGACCTCAAGAACCCTAATTTCTGCATGAAGGCTAGGATTTTTGATACACGATTCAAACAATGCAATTAATTGAGGGAAACCATTCCATGCATGATTATGAACATATGGCCAAATTATTGTGCGAGGAAATATGCATAGATTGAGAGATGACCAAGTATGTGCTTACCTCCAAGTCGTGACAGCACGTGCAATGTGATTTTCGATTTGGAGGTGTTACAGATGAGTGGTGATGATCTGAACAGCTTCCCTACACCCTATGGATTGTGTTTGGATGGTTGGACTTGATTGAAATTGGCTGGATCATTTTGTGGTACCTCAGCTGCACTTTGGTTAAAACCTTGAGCAACCAGCTGATGATTTCATGAAATTGATGTTTCAGAAGTTATGTGAGTGTTTTATCAGCTCATATGTGATGTATGTGAGGTGTGTGAATGATTGGTTTGTGCAGAATTGCTCTCAAACTCAAAACCCGATAGCTACCTTGCTAAGAAAGGCATTTTTGCCAAGAGAAAGAGATTTTGAGGAAAGCATCTGTTAGATGGCTTTGGTGTACTTAAACTGACCACAATTGAGCTTTATTTATAGTAGAGCAAGTTTGTTTTGCAAGGAATAGTGCATGGCAGCTGGTAAGTAGGTTTGGCCAATGTTGGCAAATGAAAATCCAAGTCTCCTCTAGCCATTGACTAGAGGTTACGACACAGAGCTTTGGTCCCCTTGGTCTTGGATAAGTCTTGACTGATTTCAGATGAGAATGGCTCAGTCCATGCCACCTTGATGGTTCCATTGAATGCCTCATTCCAAATTTGAAGTCTTGTCCCTATTTTGGCCATTCTAGGTTCAACATGCTATTTCTTGTTCCATGGACTTTGGAGGCTTGGCTCAGTGATTGTCCCCTTTGGATTCAATCCTCTGAGGTGTCCAAGTGGATTGGAGCAATTGAATTTGGCTGATTTTGGCAAATCGACCAAAGTTGCAAATTCTGCCTTGCCTTGACAGATTTCAGCAAGGCAACATGGCAATGTTGTATCTCATGGTGTAGGTTGAATTTGGCAATGTTCTTGGCCATTTTGGAAAGCTCTTACATGATACAACAACTGTTTGAACAAGTTTGGTTTTGATCCCTTTTGATTCCAAGTGAAAAATCCCCCTACATTTGGCAAAAAGTGAGGCAGAATCTGACTTAGTAAAAATTTCACTAAGTGTTGGAAAAAGTGACATTTTCACTTTTTAGCCACTTTGATCACTCCATAACTCAAAATCCTTAATGAATTGGAATGACTTGTAGTTGAAGTTTTTGTAGGTGATAATGAGGGCTACAAATCCATCTTTGGATGAGAAAAAATGGCCTTGTGGTTTAGGAGTTATGGTCCTCCAATGTTGGTACCTTTGCCACTTTATTTTTAACTTAGAAAAATTTCTAAGTTTTATGGTTACCCCTTTTACAAGTTATCTCACTTTTCTTGATTTTTCTTGATGAATGATTATTCAAATCATACATTAACATCATTTTAGGGTAAAAAATCCATTTTGGTGAAAAATCTCAAAAAGTCAAAGTTGACTTTTGTGCACAGTTGACTTTTTATCAGATGAATTCCAAACCGTGCAATTCTTCAGGAAATCATGTCCTTGACCTAAATCAAACTTGATGGACATGTTCCATGGGTGTCATAGGGTATATTCAATCATGTATTAGGGTTTGGGAGCATGTCCTGGTCAAAAGTCAAAGTTACAGTTGACTTTTCCCTTAAAACCCTAATTGTGGTGCAGATGAAAATGAGACTTGTTGCTCAAGCTTCTTGGATCAATCCATTGTTCCAAATGGATCAATATGGTATATTAGAGACCCTCAAATCATCTCTTGAGGTCTTGGCTCATGGTTTGTCCCAAAAGTCAACTTAGGGGTGAATTAGGTCAAGAAACCCTAATTCCTGATTTTTGATGAATGCATCCCCTGAGGCAAAATTGACTTGATGCATGGGTTCATGAGGTTCCATGAAGCATATTAGGTTATATTTTGGATCATTGCCTTGTGCCCAGATGAAAATTTCCATCTGGAGGCCCTGGTCGACCAAAACCCTAATTTGGTGACACTGGCGATCTTGAGACTTGATCCACCTAGAAGGGAGCAGCCTTGTGCTTAATCCTTGAAGTAGGAGTCCTTTTGATCCTTTGAGGATGTTTGAGAGATTAGACAAGTTGAAGATCATGTCATTTCTTGATTGATCCTTTGTCTAAGCACTCAGAGAGGGCTTGAAACCCTAATTTTGGTTGTATTGGATGCTCACCCATCTTTGGCGAGACTGATGAAGCATGATGGTTCATCCATATTGTGATGATGATTTTCACAATGATGGGAAATCTAAGTGGTCAAAATTTGGGGTATTACAGTATGCTAGTTTTTGGTATTCCTCACGTCGATGTTCTTCATTGACTTGCATCAAAACATTCTGAGACACCTCCACCATGTTCACATTGGCAGCTGTCTCTGTGGCAATGCTCATTTTGTTCAACTTCAAACTGAGGCCTTCATTGACCTCGTGTTCCTCCTTGATACGGTTGAAACCCTCAGTGGCTTCCTTTGTTGGTACCTTTAGAGACAAACCCTTGGTAACCTGTTGGCTGATGAATCCGACAGTCTTCTCCTTTGGATCCTCCATGGTTCTCCGGAGGAGGCCAACAGCAGCCTGTTTGTAGGAACCCTCAGTAGTCACTTTGTTAACCAGGGCGAAACCATCAGTGGTCTCATTATTGATTTGGACGAAACCGTCAGTAGTTTCGTTATTGACTCTGGCGAAACCTTCAGTAGTTTCATTGTTGATTTGGACTAAACCATCAGTAGTTTCGTTGTTAACTCTGGCGAAACCTTCAGTAGTTTTGTTGTTAACGCCATCAGTGGCCTCAGTAATGTAGTTCTCTATGATCTTTCCGCCAAGGTCTTCAGTAACCTTAACCATCACAGCCTGGTTCACGAAGTCATTGGTAACTTCGACCATGTCACATTTGTTGGCGGGATCTGTAACAACCCACTTTCCCGTTATTAAAATACATAAATAACTACGAAAAATAATCAGAGTTTCCAACATAGAGGGATGTCACATCAAATAAACAACAAGAAGGCTCAATTGCTTCATTAACTTTATTACTTATAAAAAGGTTTATACAGTGGAATATTCATTAAATCACTTCACTGGCACTAAGGCCTTCACCAATTATATTTCCAAAATTTACATTGTTTAGCACACTTCTGAAAATAAGATACGTAACGATTAAAATAATCCTACAACAGATAAAAATCTCCAATCCCATGTTACGTCTCAGAGCGACTCTCTAAACTCGAACAAGCTACACAAGCTCCAAGCACTAACCTGGTACCTGATTATCTGTACTCCCTAAGGAGCACAGACGCCACAAAACAACAAAGGGGTGAGAATTACGTTCAATAATTTAACGGTGAAAAATACATGCTAAGGAGTAGTATAACACACCAATCAGCATAACCATACACAGTCATGACGCTACTTGTCATTTTCAATCACCCATTAATCAACATACATAAATGCAATGTGACTCAACAACTGACACAATGCATGTGGTACCAATACACCATGGTTCATTCAATCGAACCCGGATAAATCACATACACCCCTACTTGGCAATGATTTATCCCACCACACTCCACATTGGAGTTCGGATGAATCACATACACTCCTCCTGAGCAATGATTCATCACCACCGACACCATGAATGCATGATAGTAAATATGCATACAATACATGTATAATAACAATTATACATCTTCATGATCCTCCTGATCACACGGGAGTTACACTCAGCGTAATTCCCACTGGAATTACCCACCTGTAACACAAAATCAATATACACCAGATACTATTATCAATCATAATGTACGATCCTCATGATCTTACATAAACCGAATGTTCACTATAATTCCTATTGGAATTACTATTCCTGCATCAATAGAAGTTATCTCAAAATCACCATTCAGCATACAAGTATCAATCATGCCTAGGGAAACAACCCTAATGCCTCACCACCATTATTACACACAATTAACCTATCATGCGGTATTAATCAATTATAACTGGACTAATCTATACTAACTACAATTCATCCTACCACTCATCAATGCTAGCCAAACTTGCTCAATTAAATCCTACTGCGACCGTCACCTTGCACCAAGATTACCACACGATCCGTAACAACACGCCAAATGGCCTCAATGATCTGTTTACATAATTGATCGATTAAACTCTCCTTTTTAGATTCGTACTACTATTACTAGCCTCAACATGTTCAATTATATTCCTACTAGTCTCACAGACCACAAGAAATCACATCAGACGCGAAATCGGGAAGAAATCGCAAAATAGCAGAATTCTGCACTCTCACTGGTCATACGCGTATTGCCTTGTGTCATACGCGTATTGCCCAGCTCGCTCGCCCATTCAGCTACGTATCATACGCGTAAGGCTTCTCTTCCCACCCTGCCATACGCGTATTTCCCTGCCTATTACGCGTATGGATAGAGACGTCTTTTCCCCAAAATTCCACTTTCAGATTCCCATACGCGTACTCCTTCTCATACGCGTAAGGCCAAGCTTCCATACGCCAACCATTACGCGTACGTGCAGAGGGCCGTGCCAAGCTCTCCTTTTGGCCCTCCATTATCGTATTGCCCCCGTATTAGCCCAGCATTATGCGTAACGCCTTGCCTGTTACGCATATTGCCAGATCTGTTACGCAAACTGAATTCTCCACACCAGTCCATGTTCTGCTACGGGATCCTCACTTTTCCACTCCAATTCAGTCCTAAACTTGTTTCTACATCAATTTTAGGCCCTATAATTCATCTTACATCTTTCACCTATCATTTCTAATCAAAATTTACAGGTCTTAGCTCTAATTTCGTTCTCTCAACCTGCACAAAAACCAGTTCTGCAACATATACATTCATACAGCAGTAACAACATCAAAATATCACACAATTCAGAATCGTAACAATTCGATTCACACAGTTTTCATCACAGATTCACATATGCACAACAAATTCATAAAACAACATATATTCATACGAATTCCTACGGGGTTAAGGACTCCCCACTACCCTCTCATGATCATATCACCAATATTAAACCCATTCTCCCCCCATACCTCAAATTGCACTCTAAATTCCTGCAAAAATTGATGGAGAAGAATGCCCTAGCAGCCTTGTTCTTCCTCCTCTTGCCTTCTCCTTCTTGGTGAAAAAATATCGTTATCCCTAAATTTGATTAGGTCTTAATTTCTTTATTTCCTCCCACTATCCATTTATTAATAAAATCTGATTTTTAATTAATAAAATAATAATAATAATTCTAATAATACACCAATAATATAATAGCAATAATAATATTACTAATCTTAGCCATATTAATAATAATAATATTCACCATACTATTGTTATTAACTATGCCCACACATAATCCAACATTACATTATCATCATCCCGACATCTCTATTTACTGGTTCCGCTAAGGGCACTACGCCTACGCGCTCAACCACACACACCCTTAACAAGGCCAAATAAATAAAATAACACATGATGATTTAATAAATTAAAATGGGGTGTTACAACTCTCCCCCACTTAAAATATTTTCGTCCTCGAAAATGTAACAGAGACGAACAACTCCGGATACGACTTTCGCATCCGACCAACCAACTATCATGCCAACAAAAGGCACACCACGAATAACACACTGACAAGATGCAATGCCTATACAATGCACTTGACGACTAACTCATAACTCAAAGAATACCCAAGTTACGAACACATAGGTTCACTCTAGAACCAGAACACAACAAGATCGTTACCCTCACCATAGGTAACACTCCCCTAATTCCCCACATAGGAATTAGCTCCATGCACTCGAACCATCACAATGGAAACGAGGCAACAACAAAAATAAGAATATAAAGTTCCACGACACAACATTGTTTCAACAACCTCTACATAACCATAATACCAACATTCTTGTCACACAACATTATTACAACAATGCTACGATTCACCAATCGAACATATAACCAAAACATCCATATACATAGTAGCCCATGAATAATATTTAAACCTTTCCCCTAACACTTCCATTCTAAAATGTCCAATGGTCTCATCATTCCTACTTGTTTCCAATGTTCAACCTATGAACTCTTACAAGTCACACACGCATAAACAAAATGTGCCACATCACACTTTTGATGCGCACTCTGATTACTCGCAATAATCAAATCTACCAATTTCATATCCAACTTCTGACTCTCTTTAATATCTACCAGAAAGATCATAGTTCATTTCTAATATACCCAACCTCACACTCTACTGTGTTATCTCACACACCAGCCACAAGTCTCTGAACTACTCAAATAATTCTAATCCGCTGACCATCAAAACAGACATGTATAAAAACTTTCGACTTAACTCCTCAGGCACGACATTAATCTCACCAATAGGATAATTCCAGCTAAAGTCATAACTCATCAGGAATCCCAACCATCCCCGTTGTCTCATACTCTATTATTTCCTACTAAACAGGTACTCAATATCCTTGTGATTACTAAACACTTCGAACTCAAAACCATAAAAATAATACCTCCAGATTCTCAACACAAAACTAACCGCAACCATCTTGAAATCATGAATCTTCTATTGTCGTAAAGCGTAAGCCACGACCTTACCATCTTGCATTACCACACTGACTAAACTCATCATAGACGCATCCCAATACCTCACAAATGGTTTATTAGGATCACGCAGAATCAAAACTGGAGCCGTAGACAAATTCTACTTTAGCCCTCTCAACTTTCCTTACAATGGACATCCAAAGCAAATGACTTATCCTTTGCAAGTCAACTGAAGTAAAGAAAATTCTAACTTGGAAAAGCCTTCCATTACCTCCGGTAATAACCAACTAAAGTCCAAAAAAGTTTCTAATCACCTTAACCGACTTCGGAGCCTCTCATCGTAGAACTGCATCTACCTCCGGTGGATCCATAACAATACCATCATCAGAAATAACCTATCCAAGAAAACTAACCTTTTTCAACCAAAATTCTCACTTGAAGAATTTAGCATAAAAAACTTCCTTCCTTTTCAACACTTGCAACTCGATTCTCAAACACCCTACATAGTCCCCTTCTGACTTTATAATAGATCTGAATATCCCTAATGAACACCACTCCGAACTCATCCAATCTTGTCCAGACTCATATACAAGCTTAATCGAGTAAATAACAACCTATTCCGATGATAACAAACATAACCAGTCACATGAAATCGATCACAGCCTCAACTCACACAAATTCACCACTCTTATCAAACGTTCTAAACAATTGTAATTCCAATCAAACTGAACCAAACCATTCCAATCGTTTATTCTTGAAAGTGGACACTTATTCTCAATCGTTACCTTATTCAACTGTCAGTAATCCATACACAATTTCATTTTCTGGACAATCCAAATTCCACAAATTCCAACATGTATCAACAATCAGCCAAAAAGAACTCTCAATCTCAATATTACATCCACACCCAAGGGTTTTCTCAAAATTTCCATTAATGCCCTAAAACTCTAAGAACTCCAAAACTCCTCAAAACTCTTAGTTTTGCTTTCCATAGCCTCCATACCCTTATACACAGTATGCCTGTTATTCCATCCGAAAACACGTCTGGAAATCATGCACAACTGGTGGCCCTTCAGTGTGGCTTTCCTGTCAATTCCAGAACACTATTAACACAAACATAACAAACATCTTAGTCTCATCTCCTAAGAGTTTTCTACTTACTTAGCAGATAAAAACCTCAACTATTCACCTTCGTCCAATTTTAAGTTCACTCCCTACTCTCTGAGGAGCAACCATCAAAATGCCCGATCGTTCTTCCTCGGAGACATCCTTCAACTTGACCGACCGACAAGTACCTCCCTTCTATATCCTCTTCAGATAATAAAGATCTATGCCGACTCAACACAACCAACTTCCACATCACATGCTATCTTAACTGTCAAGGCGCATCTATCCATTCATCTTGATTTCCAACTACCATCAACAAGAGATTGAGGGTGATCAGTTCCCCAATTTATTCATAGACAGTCGACCATCCTGATGAAGTATAGACCCATCCTTACCAACTATGATAACACTTCTTTACTCACCAATCCACCCTTCCATAGTGAAATTATCCTGGAGAAGCACCAGCTTCTCCCCCACTTATCTCATCCTCAACTCCTGCAACCAAACAGTTAGAAAACAAGCACGTACCGACAGTGTTCTACACATATGTCGCATACTACGACACAACTCGTACTAGACAACCTGGCCGGACTGACCGACCTGCTCTGATACCAATTGTAACACCCCACTTTCCCATTATTAAAATACATAAATAACTATGAAAAATAATCAGAGTTTCCAACATAGCGGGATGTCACATCAAATAAACAACAAGAAGGCTCAATTGCTTCATTAACTTTATTACTCATAAAAAGGTTTATACAGCGGAATATTCATTAAATCACTTCACTGGCACTAAGGCTTTCACCAATTATATTTCCAAAATTTACATTGTTTAGCACACTTCTGAAAATAAGATATGTAACGATTAAAATAATCCTACAACAGATAAAAATCCCCAATCCCATGTTACATATCAGAGCGACTCTCTAAACTCGAACAAGCCACACAAGCTCCAAGCACTAACCTGGTACCTGATTATCTGTACTCCCCAAGGAGCACAGACGCCATAAAACAACAAAAGGGTGAGAATTACGTTCAATAATTTAACGGTGAAAAATACATGCTAAGGAGTAGTATAACACATCAATCAGCATAACCACACACAGTCACGACGCTACTTTTCATTTTCAATCACCCATTAATCAACATACATAAATGCAATGTGACTCAACAACTGACACAATGCATGTGGTACCAATACACCATGGTTCATTCAATCGAACCCGGATAAATCACATACACCCCTACTTGGCAATGATTTATCCCGCCACACTCCACATTGGAGTTCGGATGAATCACATACACTCCTCCTGAGCAATGATTCATCACCACCGACACCATGAATGCACAATAAATATGCATACAATACATGTATAATAACAATTATACATCTTCATAATCCTCCTGATCACACGTGAGTTACACTCACCGTAATTCCCACTGGAATTACCCACCTGTAACACAAAATCAATACCCACCAAAATATACACCAGATACTATTATCAATCATAATGTACGATCCTCATGATCTAACGTGAACCGAACGTTCACTATAATTCCTATTGGAATTACTATTCATGCATCAACAGAAGTTATCTCAAAATCACCATTCAGCATACAAGTATCAATCATGCCTAGGGAAACAACCCTAATGCCTCACCACCATTATTACACACAATTAACCCTTCACGCGGTATTAATCAATTATAACTGGACTAATCCATACTAACTACAATTTATCCTACCACCCATCAATGCTAGCCAAACCTGCTCAATTAAATCCTACTACGACTATCACCTTGCACCAAGATTACCACATGATCCGTAACAACACGCCAAATGGCCTCAATTGTCTGTTTACATAATTGATCGATTAAACTCTCCTTTTTATCATTCGTACTACTATTACCAGCCTCAACATGTTCAATTATATTCCTACTAGTCTCATAGACCACAAGAAATCACATCAGACGCGAAATCGGGAAGAAATCACAAAACAGCAGAATTCTGCACTCTCGCTGGTCATACGCGTATTGCCTTGTGCCATACGCGTATTGCCCAGCTCACTCGCCCATTCAGCTACGTATCATACGCGTAAGGCTTCTCCTCCCACCCTGCCATAAGTGTATTTCCCTACCTATTGCGCGTATGGGCATAGATGTCTTTCCCCAAAATTCCACTTTCAGATCCCCATACGCGTACTCCTTCTCATACGCATAAGGCCAAGCTTCCATACGCGTACCATTATGCGTATGGGCAGAGGGCCATGCCAAGCTCTCCTTTTGGCCCTCCATTACGCGTATTGCCCCCGTATTAGCCCAGCATTACGCGTAACGCCTTGCTTGTTACGCGTATTGCCAGATCTGTTACGCAAACTGAATTCTCCACACTAGTCCATGTTCTGCTACGGGATCCTCACTTTTCCACTCCAATTCAGTTCTAAACTTTTTTCTACATCAATTTTAGGCTATCATTCATCTTACATCTTTCACCTATCATTACTAATCAAAATTTACAAGTCTTAGCTCTAATTTCGTTCTCTCAACCTGCACAAAAACCTGTTCTGCAACATATACATTCATACAGCAGCAACAACATCAAAATATCACACAATTCAGAATCGCAACAATTTGATTCACACGGTTTTCATCACAGATTCACATATGCACTACAGATTCATAAAACAACATATATTCATACGAATTCCTACAGGATTAAGGACTCCCCACTACCCTCTCATGATCATATCACCAATATTAAACCCATTCTCCCCCTTACCTCGAATTGCACTCTAAATTCCTGCAAAAATTGATGGAGAAGAATGCCCTAGCAGCCTTGTTCTTCCTCCTCTTGCCCTCTCCTTCTTGGTGAAAAAATATCGTTATCCCTAAATCTTTCCCTAAATTTGATTAGGTCTTAATTTCTTTATTTCCTCCCACTATCCATTTACTAATAAAATCTGATTTTTAATTAATAAAATAATAATAAAAATTCTTATAATACACCAATAATATAATAGCAATAATAATATTACTAATCTTAGCCATATTAATAATAATAGTATTCACCATACTATTGTTATTAACTATGCCCACACATAATCCAACATTACATTATCATCATCCCGACATCTCTATTTACCGGTTCCGCTAAGGACACTACGCCTACGCGCTTAACCACACACACCCTTAACAAGGCCAAATAAATAAAATAACACACGATGATTTAATAAATTAAAATGGGGTGTTACAGGATCCTCAGCAACCTCCACCATATTCACGTTGTTGTCGAAGCCATTAGTAGCCTCGATCATGTCCACGTTGTTGTCGAAGCAATCAGCAACCTCGACCATGTTCACCACGGATGGCTCAGCGTAGTGGGCTTCCACCACTTGCAAAGGGTTTGAATCCATCTTCACCTGGTATTTCGACTTGTCGCCGAATTTGAGCATTCCATCTCTGATTGCATTTTGCACTAGATCCCTAAAAAGGAAACATTGAGACGTTTTATGACCCAAAAAATTATGGTATTTACAAAAACCTCTCTTTTTCTGCTGTTCTAAAGGAGGCACTTTAGTACCAGGTGGCACTATCATTTGGCCATCCTTGACTAATAAATCAAATATTTTGTCACACTTTGTGACGTCGAACGTATAAGTTCTTTTGGGGAATTTGTCATTCTTTTCCGTTTCGATTGGATTTTTCCCATTCGACGGAGTCAAAACTTTGCAAGCATATGGCGGCCCCTGTTTTAATTCTGCCAAATTAACTTCTTGTTCGTCGAAATTTGATGATTCTTCTTCGTCATCATCCTCACAAACTCCGACATATGCTACCCTTTCTTTTTTTTTTTTATTAGCCCTATCTTTTTTGGCTTTTAGTCTTTCGACCTGCCTAACCCTATCAGCCAATTGGGCCATGTCTCTTAAGTACTGCTTATCTAATTTCTTTCTAATTGAATAGTCGAGGCCACCAACGGCCATTTCGACTAACTCGTGTTCCGGCACTTGTGTAAAACACCTTGCCTTGAACAACCTAAACCTATTCAGGTAATCATCAATTGGCTCTGAGAATTTTCTCTTGACGCTAGCCAATTCTTTCAAACTTATCTTTGTTTGTCCCATGTAGAATTGTTCATGGAATAATCTCTCCAATTGGGTCCAAGTATGTATCGAATTTGCAGGTAATGTGGTAGACCAAGTAAAAGCGTTTTTCGTTAGTGAACTTGGGAAATATTTTATTTTCAAATTTTCATTGTGCGCTATTTCACCTGCTTCCATCAAATAGCGCGCCACATGTTCGACCGTCGATTCACTAGTATCCCCTGAAAATTTTGTAAACTTGGGAACCTTCCATCGATGGGTAACTCTTGCTGCAAAATATATTCAGATAAAGAGGAAGTATCACTGGGCCTCTGCAATCCTACATTCATCCCATTTCGCGCCATAATCCTTTCGACCATGGCTGCCAAATTATTTTCTGTTGGCATATCATTACAACGCATTTGTTGTATAATATTATCACCATTTTGGTTTCTATTTACTAATAAAACCCTTGGTTCTTGTTGAACAGGGATTTTGACCCCTGGTGGTTCGACTACTCCTCCTTGGTTCAAAGCTTCCGCCTGAGGGATATTTGGTTGTCTTTGATTTATAGTAGGTACTTCTTCGACGATTACCCCTGGGTTCTGAATTACACGTTCCCTTTGGGGAGGTTGAGGGACACCAAAGAAATTGGCAATGCGCGTCATCTGCGCTACCAATTGTTGATTTGTTTGTGTAGTGTTTTGGATCAAAGGGTTAAATATAACCCCCATCTGTTGGGCTAGCATCTGAACCATATTATGGTTGCTCTCGTCCATTTATTGCCTAATTACTTGTGCAGAATTATTAGTAATGTTTGGCATATATGTTTGATATCCCGTTCCTAAAGGCTGACTAATCCTACCCATATGGTTTACACCAGAACCTGATCCTTGTAAAGGCGAAGTTATGTTAACCGTTGGCTCCGTAAATGCTGATGACGCATTATGTAAACTTGTCATCACTGACGTTGGCATTCCATATGGCTGTTCTCGATTTAGTGGAGGCATGGAAAAGCCAGATATAAAAGTCCTGTACATACTCCCTGAAGGGAGAGGAGTCATTTGAGGCATTTGGGGTCCCAGAGTTGAAAAACTAGGCGCACTCTGGGGAATTGAATGCGCTGGCGTCGAACCCGTTGTTGATGGTATAACCTCTGATACTGATATTGAGGCCGTATTGCCCCCAGTCGAAGGAATAGGGGGTGGTACTCCATCATTTATGGAATTCTAATTGTTTGGCAGATTTGGATTCGCCACTCTCCTTACTCGCCTTCTTCTAGGTCTTTCTTCATTATTTATGGCTATCTTACCACTCCTTAGTCTTATGCAATGAAGAGAAGAAAGTTTCGTATGAGTAAAATGTAAAATAAAGGTTTTAAATTATCAATGGTATAATGTCCCACTGGGCGTGCCAATTTGTTTGCTTGGAAAATTAGCAAACAACCGCTGGTCTCCTAATTTGTAGAAATTAGTTTACTTACAGGATCGACCATACAAATCCTAGAACAATGTGCTTTAAGAGTTTTGACAATTCATATGAAAATCAAACCTTCTATACGTTGCATTCGTCATTATTTTCATAAATCAATATGATTCAGACGAAATAATAAAGTTTTGTTCTTAAAGATAAAATGGCGAAAAAACGTAATACAAATGCAAGAAGGAAATTGCAAGAAAGTGTAAAAAAATTTGCAAGTAAATTATTTAAAACTTCATTGAAATGTAAATAAAGAAACTGGTGTTTTTCAAACGTACATTTTCTCAGTAACTACTCTTTTCTCTCTCACGGTTACTTTGAGTATTCTTGAGTAACTTGTACAAATTTTTGAACACACACGGAAATCTAACACTATGATTCCCTATTTATATACAATCAAAATAACAGTCAACAACAGCTATTTCTCCTAATGACGACAAATGAAAATCTGCGTGCCTTCGCCCCTTAGATGCATTCCACGCGTCTTGTTTTAAAACAAAATTTCCCTCCTGTATTTGAATTTCAAAATACCCGTCGAAACAAAGCCTTCGAAACATTATGTCGAAACATTATGTCGAAACATATCCAATACTTAGAAAAAATCTTCAATTATTCCACTCCAATTGAACACTTGTTTTCGACTAACCTTCTTTCACTAAGATGGACTTCTGTCGAAATATCCTGAAAAAATTTCAAACTTTTAATCTCCTGAACAAAATCCAGGCATCGAAATTAGGAGCCTACACCCGATAACCATACCATTCCTTTGTAACGCATCTAAATCACGAAAATTGAGATGTCCAAGCCGGTAGTGCCATAACCACTCTTCTCGACTTGCCGCTGTAGCTAAACACCTATGCTCTATCACTTTCAACTCAACTTTGAAAGTTCTATTGGCAGCTATATGAGCCTTGAGAATTAACACTCCATTAGCATCAACAACGCACTAAATCTTGTCTTCCAAGCGAATTTTGTAACCCCTCTCAAGAAATTGGCCAAGACTCAAGAGATTACATTTGATTCCCGAAATGTACAAAACATCCTTGGTCATAGAATGTCCACCATCCATCTTCTTGATTAAAACATCACAAACACCTTCGGCCGCAAGAATAGTGTCATCCGCAAATTTTACTCTACTTTTTGCGACGTGATTGATTTGCACAAACCAATCATTTCTACCTGTCATATGCGTTAAATAACCGGAGTCCAAGTACCACTCCTCGCTGCCTTGAACACCATCTCGAACTGTGATCATCACATTTTTCTCCGGACGCGTTTCTGTAGTATTTTTCACACTGTTGCAGCTGTTGTCCCGTAACTTGCAGCCATTGCTGCTGCTGCCCAGCACCTTATTCGTGCCATAATTCTCATCCGTGATCATAACTAAGAGTGTATTTTCATCATCTACCTCTTGCCTCGCAACCTTGGGCTCATCTCCTTGGGAATCCCTCGGTTTTGCACCACATTCATTTGCAAAATGTCCAAGATTCTTACATTTCCAGCATTGAACCTTGCTTTTTCGCCTCTAACGTTGCCTCGATCACCATTCCTATTGGAGCTGCTCTTACCCTTTTGTGCCATCGAAATCTTCAAATTTTGTGAATCATTTCCACCCAAAATCTGAGAATTTTGCTTCCCCTTCGAAGCCCATTTTCCTTTCGATCATCTACTCTTCTCATTTAACTGTGCTTGCAAAGCAATCTCCATTTTCGCTTATGCTTCCTCTCTCATCCATTCTTTGTTCATGAGCCTCAAGAGAGCTTTGAAGCTCATCTTTGCTCAATGTCGAAAGATCCTTCGATTCTTCGATAGCCACCACAATGTTGTCAAATCTTGATGTTAAAGAATGCAAGATCTTCGACACAACATTCAGCTCCACGATAATTTCTCCACATGACTTGATTTGATTCACCAAACGTGTGATACGCGTAACATAATCGTTGATCGTTTCCTTCTCTTCCATTTGCGTTAATTCAAATTGCCTTTTTTGAGTTTGTAACCTCACAACCTTTGCCTTAACAGCCCCAGCATAAGCTTTCTCCAAGATTTCCCAAGCTTACTTCGCCGACTCGCAATCGATAACTTTCTCGAAATTGTCACTATCGACGCAAGAATGAATCAAGAAGAGTGCCCTGTAATCCTTCTTCTTTTCTTTCTTGTGTGCAGCCTTTTGAGCATCTGTAGCTTCTGTCCCAAGTGGTGGGACACCATTGTTGATCACATCAAGAACCTCTTGATACCCAAACAGAACTTTCATTTGTTTGGACCACTTGTCATAATTCTTTGAATCAAGAATTGGTAGGTTGGTGGGAATTCGATCGTTGGAAACGATACTCATTGTTGCAGCAGAATGGGATCAGAACCAGTGCTCTTGATGCCAAATGTTGGAACATAAAAAAGAACCTTTGAGGTGAATCAATGGAGATTAGGGTAAAATTGGAGAAGACGAAGTTGAGAATAGAGAGAGAAAGAGAGTGTAATTTTTTAGGGTGAGTGGGAATTATTTCATTAGTTATTTTGAAAGCAGTACAAGGCCTTATATATGAGGCAATTACAACTACAAATCAAAACAGAACAAAACAACTTATCTAAATAAGCTGAAACAACAAAACTAAAAAAAAACATAATTTTGTCCGCGCGTAATCGGTTACTCTAATCTGGTAATCGATTATGCACCCTTAATTTGCAGATCCTAAACAACATACAACGTGGTAATCGATTACGCCCAACAGATAACCAATTACCCCAACTGAAATGAAAAAAAAAACAAAATTCAACAATCTTTAGGAGTAGCAACATGTAGGTCTCTAAAATTTATACATACTTTTAAAGAAGCATTTTACTCATTACTAGTACTATAATAGAAATCCATTCAACATACCGGTCTTTCAAATTAATTTTGTATTTTATTAATGTTTCAAAATCAACTTTAATCGTCAAATTAATCTCAGATGCAAATTTTTGAGGGTTATATTTTATTAGTCTTTTGTCAAGTCTTAAAGGTAACATGTACTCACTAGCTTTCGATTTAAACCTCTCATATATTTATATTCTCATGCAAAGCAAGATTTGTATTCATGAATAAATTGAATGATTTCCTTCTTCAAGTCTTCATCTAACAAAGAACTCACGTACGTGGGTTTGGTTTTTTCTCATCTAATAAAAATTTGATCTCTTTGATAAGGTATTGTGCCTCAATTTTTCCAACCTCTTTAGACCATCCATTCTCAAATCTTAATGGTGATGCATTGAGAATTAAATCAAGAGTGTGGTCTACAGGCACAACTTTTGTTTCTTCTATTAAAAACCCTCAAGTTTGATCTATTAGGATTTCTCTTACACTATCCATTTTCTCCTCTTTTTGTTCATGATTATCCACATGTTTTTAACTTTTATTTTCTTGATAGTTTATTTATATCATGTTTACTTTGAGGTTGTCCATAAAACACATTCATTTAGTTTCTTCCTTAGAATTAATCTCCGACACCGTGACTTGCTGCATGACATAATCTTCATTCTGATTTTTATTAAACATGGTTACACTTTTGAGTAATTATATGATTCATATCCAATACATATCCTGATACTAGCCAGAAAAATTTGTGTACATTCTTGGCATGGCACGAGCACCTTGTATTGGTGGTACAAACCCTGGTTTCCGGGCATAAAAGAGGTAGGTTTATGTTTATTCTTTGACTTTGTGAATTATTCATTTGATTAGCATCAATGTTTATCTAAATAATCATTAGGTTTGAAGACAAATCTAATTGGAGTATTGAATCTACATTATGAGGCATGTCAACCTCTTGAAAATATCATTCAAATAATTATTTTAGCTATTATTTTTAGACAAAAATAATGTCTAGGTCTTTTAAGTTATTTTAAAAGATCAAGTTAGTCCTTTAAGTTTTTTTGTAACGCTTTGTTTCTTTATGTTAAATAACGTTTGCGCCGTTGACCTTTTTAAAAATCTCTGTTCCAAAAAAGCTTATGTGGCACAAACGGAGCACATGTGACATTTAACAGCGATGATGTGTCATTTTATTTTATTATTTATTTATTTTTTAATTCCACGTGGAATTTTTTTTTAATTTTTTTTTAACTGGAAGGGCCTGATTGTTACATTTTAAAAACATATGGGACGTGAGTGTTACAAATTAAAATATTACTGATACGTTGTTTTACACTATTTTAAATCTTAAACAATAACTTATGTGTTGTTTTACACTATTTTGAAACTTAAACAATTACAAGACAGCATACAAAGCATTAAATAATTTAAATATTATCAAAAGCATTGTTATAATGTTATAAACCAATACATGCATAAACCAATACATACAAGGGTATAAATATGGAACAGAAATATGTCACCACCTTCATGTAAAGAAACTGATAAAACAATGGAGTCTCAACAACTTCATGTAGTCTTTGTTTCAGGTCTAACTCCCGGCCATATGATTCCATGTCTAACTTAGATTCATGTAGTCTCAACAACTTCATGTAGTTTATATGACAGGATAATATTCACACTCTTCAATTTACTGCAATAACATATTTTCTGACAATACCTTGTAGACGCAATGACGCAAATAAACATAACGGTTTTTAAATGATAATACCTTATTTTAACATTATTTTTAATATTACCTATGAAGATCTACTTGGAAACAGTAAACCTTTTCCCTAACCTATTCCCCTAAGAGTATGATCATTTTCTAAACACGGTTCTTCAATTCTTGAAATTTGATATTCTAGTAAGATAAAATGTGGCAACATATTAATGATTGATTATGGTATTTTTTGATACAGGAAATGATTAACTTTCTTGTTGATATTTGGGAGCAAGAGGGTATATATGATTGATTGATCATGCAAAATATGCGACTTGTTTTTATTTTCTATTACTAAGGGTTCTTTTTCTTTTCTTTTTTAATTTTAAATGAATTTGATTAGATTATTAATTGTATAATCAAGGTTTAATGTTTATTGTTGCAACTAGTGACACAAGAAATTGTAATTTATTGATGTAATTGTGTAAAGATACTGGTTTATGCTATTGGACTGATGTTTATAACAATAACAATTTTGTTATGATCCACATGAAATAGAAGTGGTTGTTGAAAAAAGTGATTAGTTTTCATTAAAGAAAATTGGGTGATTAGATGAAAAGTTGGATTAATAATTTTGCATAAAAAATATAAACAAGTATTTTCAAACTGATTTTAATATCTTTAGTAATAAACATGATTATCTTTTATCCCTATTTGTTAGATTATGTATGTATTGGCTTATGCATGTATTGGTTTATAACATTATAACAATGCTTTTGACAATATTTAAATTATTTAATGCTTGGTATGTTGTCTTGTAATTGTTTAAGGTTCAAAATAGTGTAAAATAACATATCACTTATTATTTAAGATTTAAAATAGTGTAAAATAGCGTATCAGTTATATTTTAATTTGTAACACTCACGTCCCATATGTTTTTAAAATGTAGCAATCAGGTCCTTCTAGTTAAAAACAAATAAAATAAATAAATAATAAAAATAATAAAAAATAATAAAATAAAAAATAAAAATAAAAAAATAAAATTAAAATCGATGTTTAATTAAAAAATAAATAAAAAATAAAATAAAATGACACATCATCGCTGTTGAATGTCACATGTACTCCGTTTGTGCCACATAGGCTTTTTTGAAACGAAAATTTTTAAAAAGGTCAACGACGCAAACGCTACTTAACATAAAGGACCAAAGCGTTACAAAAAAAACTTAAAGGATTAACTTGATATTTTAAAATAACTTAAAGAACCTAGACAATATTTAAACGTAGCAATCAGGTCCTTTTAGTTATAAATAAATAAATAAATAAATAATACAAAAAATAAAATTAAAATCCACGTGGAATTAAAAAAATAAATAAAAATTAAAATAAAATGACACATCATCATTGTTGAATACCACATGCGCTCCGTTTGTGCCACATAGGCTTTTTTGGAACGAAGATTTTTAAAAAGGATAACGACGCAAACGTTACTTAACATAAAGAACCAAAGCGTTACAAAAAAACTTAAAGGACTAACTTGATATTTTAAAATAACTTAAAGGACCTAGACATTATTTTTTCCTTATTTTTATTAGGAGAGTTTTTAGTTCTTATTCAAGGAAGGTTAGCCATTTTACTATTATGTATGTATATACAAGTGCTAAGATTCTATACAAACAGTTTCTGACTTCATCTCACTTGGCGTGCCTATTTGTTAACTAGAAAAAGTGATTGTACGATCAAATGGACTTGATGATCAATCTAAGGTTGGAGTGAGATCTTTGAAGGGTGTCAAATGAAAAGTTTTACCGTTCGAGCCTTAAGCATTGATGAACCGATAAAAAAATTAAAGACTTTGTTCGAAAAGATTAAAATTGGAATGCAAGTAACAAAAACTAGAAGAACGACTAAATACAAACAAGAACTAATGTTAAACGTTAGAACTATAATAAAAAATATGAAAATGAGTTACACGCTTCATTCATATTGCCTTGAATGCACTAAATCATGTCAGGGTGGTGTTCCGGACTGGACCAATGGCTAGGCATGGCTCAATCCACTTCTGCTCCTAGAACGGCCCAATTGCCTAAGTCCAGCTGAGGAAGTGCAACATTTACCTTTCTGCCCCTTCTACCGGGCACATGTGGACACATGAATCTCAAAGTCATTTGCTCATCCCCGGCATTTTTGTCCTTTACGCGCGGCTCCTTCATCCAAGAACGGTCATGACGCCTGTGCCCGGAACTACGCCCTTGCCCGTGGCAACGGCGCTGGGGGCATTATATAAACCCTCTCATTTGAGAGGGTAAGGTATCTAATAATCATCCTAAGAACACACTTTGTACTTGCCCTTTTCTCTGACATTTTCTTACTTGAGCGTCGGAGTGCCTTGCAGGTACACCCCCCTCCTCCTCCATTCTAACATCGTAGACGAAGTCTCTGGCCCACTTCAAGGTTCTGATCAACCGGTAAGATCAGGTGGATATAGACATGTTTCTGGCGAATGTTTCTAAATAAGAGATGAAGTCTTTTGTTCTAAGAATTAATCACCCAATTTGTACTAAAAAAACCTTGCATGTATGCCTCCCATATGGCTATGCTTAGGGAAAAATGCTTTATCTTCCTAAAACATCACGAGCAAGTCTCTAAAATACTTGGTGTTAACCTTCCATTGTGCTTATTCTTCAATCTTCGATTTCACACCTTTTAAACATGTTATATTTTAGGTACATCTTTCCTCTCTTTGAAACAAACATGTTATACTTTCTTCGACTTTTTTGTAAAAGAATTCAAGAATATCTTTAAAATCTTCTAATTTCAAGTATAAAATGAGTTTTTTGTGTATGTATAGTACAATAAATTTGACCATTATATCGTAGATCACACACCATAGTTTATTATGTTTTATATGATTAATTGTTGGAGAAATTTTCCAAAATATTTTATTGAAAAAGTGATAATAATTAAATTGATTTTATGAATCATTTTATTTACAATTGGTCATGTTGGTGTATTGATTGTTTGTTTTTATATAGATTTATATGTCATGGATTCGACACTTGACTTGAATATTTTTTGGATTTTTTTTTCAATTAACAAAGTACAGACCAAATATTGCATCTATCCAGATTCGAATCAGAGATCCTTTGGTCACTAGGTGCGTGGACAGCATAATCACCAACAAATCAACAAAGCTTTTCATGTTTTGTTTGAACGGTGTTAATATATGACTGTGCATGAATGGTCATTTTGAAACCATTGAAACATTGTTTCTCATCATCAATTGGTACAAGTTTTTTTATAAATAAAGATACTTGTTAGGCACAAAAGATATAAGAAAATTATTTGTTTCAAGTGCCAAAAATTATATCTAAGTCATTCTTTTATTTTTCTAGTGTACGAGAATAAATAAGTGAACTTTATTTCGTAAAATATCATTGATCAATATGCTTAATGTGAATGTGCGATTCATGTTAAGGTTTCCAAAGTATCATGAAGTGGATTCACCAAATTACCCATTTGCATCCAATTTGCCTAAATTAGTGGGGGCAAATCGAACGTAAAGCTTAGTATAAACACACAGTTTGAAATTTATTTTGTGCAACTTTCATCATTTTTTTTTTCATCTTCTTCTTGTTCATGCTTTTGCAGCAGACCCTGTAACACCCCAAAATGAGTAGAATATTTATTTAATTTATTTATTATAAATATTCGTATTTCTGGTGAATTTTAGTGAATTATTTTGATGTTTATAATTGATGTTGTGGGGTATGATGATGTTAAAAGGGGTGCGGGGAGTATTTTAGAAGTATGTGATGTGTTAAATATTATTTTGGTTATAATAATATGGAATTATGTGAAAGGTAATATTATTATTATTATTATTATTATTATTATTATTATTATAAATAATTAAAAGAAACATTAATGGCAAGTTGGTAAATTTGGATGGGTTAAGTGAGGACAATGTTGGAAAAACCTATTAGGGGTCCTAGGGGTAAGTTGGACAAAAGAAGTTAGAGAGAAGAAAGAAGTCATTTGTGATACGATCAGTTTGGAGAAAACACTCTGAAGAAAAGGAGAAGGCTAGGGCTCAGAGAGGTTTCAGAAGAACTTAGAGAGGAGAATTCAGAAGCAAATTTCTAAGGTATGGGGAGAATCTTTTACCATTATAATTGATATAGATGTAAAAACATGTAGGTAGTGGATTTTTCGGGGAAATTGACGAGTTCATGACGGAATTGGGGTTTTGGAAGGTATTAGATGTTAGGGATAAAACCCTTTATGATGTATTGTTGTTGTTGTGTTGTTTCTATGGTGAATTGTGAGTATTTTGGATTATTGGGTGTTGGAATCGCAGGCCTTTGGGATCTGATGCAGGTGCAGAACCGCAACTGAGAAGTTGCAGGTTCGCGTGTTTCGCCGGGCGAAAGTCCCGTCTCGCCGTGCGAAGAAAATTCGCCCCAACCTCACCGGACGAAAGTGGGAGCGAAGGAAAGGTGGAAAACAGGTACTACTGGATTTTGTATGAGAGTGTAGGATTCGCCCCTGCTTCGTCAGGCGAAACCCAGGCGAGCGAGCTGCTCGCCGGGAGAAATTGAAAGCGAAGGGAGAGTGTGAAATATGAGCTACTGGATTTTATATGGGGGAAGGCGTTTCTCCCCTACTTCGCCGGGCAAAAACCTGGCGAGCGCGATGCTTCGCCGGGTGAGCTCCAGGCGACCAGGAGCAGTAATTTTATTTTCTTTTCTTTTCTTTTCTACCCTGTGGTGCTTTGTGTCTTGATGATTTATGATGACTTTTGATGCATGATGATGATGTGATAACATGATGTTTTATGTCGATTTTTATGTATGTTAATGATGTGTTCCCATGATGCTTGATGAGAGTTTATGAATGACAATGCAATTGACGCTTTTATGACGATGACGATTTATGACGTTTGCATCATGCATTCATAGCATCCTAGGACTTCGGTCTAGTGACAGTTTTAGGACTTCGGTCCACTGGTGGCTTCAATCCCATTGTGTGGATTGGAGTGTATGACGTTGCTCCAGTTCTTGTGTAGAATCGGTCCTATTGGTGGGGATCTTTGGAGGGTGATGGCCCAGTGTCCATCAAACATGACGAATTGGTACCACATGCATGAGTTTGTGTTGTGCATTTCATATTATGTGGCATTGCATGATTGTGAATGAATGATGTTTATGACATGACTTTCATGATGTGTAATGATGATGATGATGTATAATGACGATGTTGTTTTATTATGATGCATGCTACCTTAATATTTCTTATCTTATATCTTGTATAATGGTTTATGATTACTCACCCTGCCTGTTTGAATGTTGCCTCCACGTGGGTAAAGTGCAGGTGATCAGGATTAGCTCTTTGGTGCGAGAAGATCTGACTTGAAGTATTTTGATTATTTTGGTCAATTTAGAGAGTCTTGCTCTAATATGTAGCATCGGGTCGGGACGTTTGAGTCAAACCATAGTGTTCTTTTATTTGGTGATATTATGATGTTTTGAGTTTCGATTTTAAAACCTTTGGATTGTTTTGAAAGTTATGATGCTTATGAAGTTTTCCGCTGCTAAGTATTTGATTTTAATTTTGATGTTATAACCCGTGTACGGAGCAGGATGTTATTACTTGATGTTTTATGACGAAATGTGATGCCCTTGCGGTGAATTACTCTGATATATTTGTTTATATATGGCGTGAATGTTTGTTGGGTAGAAGGGTGTTACATTAGTGGTATCAGAGCAGGTCGGTCTGTCCGGCCAGGTGTTGTATGATGTCAATTACCTGTCAGCCGATGAGTGTGTGTACACTATCGATGAATTTTGTTTCTTCTTATGTTGTTTGATGGTGTACATAATGCCTGGGAGAAATGACCGTGCTATTGCTGACACGCTGGAATCACTTGCTCAAGTGATGGCTCAGAACAATCAGAATGGTGAAGCTCCTGATGAGTTCCGTGCTTTGGGGAAATTCCAGAGGAATAATGCGCCAACTTTCGTGGGCACTCATGATCCGGAGAGCGCACAGAATTGGCTCAAGGTGATTGAGAAGATCTTCCGGGTGATGGGGTGTACGAATTCTCAACAAGTTCAGTTTGGAACTCATATGTTGTCTGAAGAAGCTGGGGATTGGTGGGATAACACCCGTCAGAGGATGGAGGATATTAGTGCCGAGATAACATGGGATGTGTTTAAGAGAGAGTTTTTGGGAAAATATTTTCCTGAAGATGCTCGTGGCAAGAAGGAGGTAGAATTCCTTGAGCTGAAGCAAGGAAACATGATTGTGGCAGAATATGCGGCAAATTTTGAGGCTCTGGTGAAGTTTTGTCCGCATTATAATCGTGTTGATGCTGAGATGTCCAAGTGCCTTAAGTTTGAGAATGGGCTGAGACCAGAGATCAAGAAGGGTATTAGTTACCAACAAATTTGAAGGTATGTTGAGCTGATGGATAAGAGTAGAATCTATGATGAGGATAGCCGAGCTCGATCTGCTCACTACAAGCATCATATTGAGAAGAAAGAGAAGGGACAGTACAGAGGAAAGCCTTATGTGACTCCAACTGACAAAGGGAAACATAAGGCTTCAGATGGGAAAATGACAAGTGAGGGAGCAGCTCCCGCTTATGTGAAGTGTTACAGGTGTGGCGAGCAAGGCCATCGTGCTTAAGTTTGCAACAATAGTGTGTTGAGGTGCTACAGATGTGTTAAGAGAGGTCACAGAGCTACTGACTGCAAAGGTGAGGGTCCGACTTGTTTCAACTGTGGTGAATAAGGTCACATCAGTACACAGTGTTAGAAGCCAAAGAAGACTGCTACTGCAGCTCAGACTAATGGCAGAGTGTTTGCTTTGAGTGGTTCAGAAGTTCCTAAGAAGGATAACTTGATTCGAGGTACTTGTTTTATTAATAACGTTGAGTTGGTCGCTATTATTGATACTGGTGCTACTTATTTGTTTATTTCGTTTGAATGTGCTAGTAGATTGGGTTTGAAATTGTCTAATATGAATGGTAGTATGGTAATAGAGACTCCTGCTAATGGTTCTGTTACTATTACTTTTGTGTGTTCGAGATGTCCTTTGATGATTTTTGGGAAGAGTTTTGTGATGGATTTAGTGTGTTTGCCCTTACACCAAATCGATGTGATTCTGGGAATGAACTGGTTGGAGTTCAACTACGTTCACATTAATTATTATAATAAGACTGTGGAGTTTTCCGAGTTTGGTGATAGTGGAGAGTTGATGTTCTTTTCTGCTAAGCAAGTAGACGAACTCTTAGAACACGAAGCCTTGATGTTTGTGCTGTTTTCATCGTTGCAAGTTAATCGTGAAGCTGCGATTGTTGAATTACCTCTTGTCTGCGAATTTCCAGAAGTGTTTTCGGATGACATAAGTGATTTGCCTCCAGAACATGAAGTAGAGTTTACGGTGGACTTGATACCAGGTACGAGTCCGGTGTCGATGGCTCCTTATCGGATGCCAGCTTCTGAGTTAAGTGAATTAAAGAAACAACTGGAAGAATTGCTTGAGAAGAAGTTTGTTCGCCTGAGTGTTTCTCCGTGGGGTGCTCCTGTCCTATTAGTAATGAAGAAAGATGGTAGCATGAGGTTGTGTGTGGATTATCGGCAGTTGAATAAAGTGACGATCAAGAATAAGTATCCACTTTCGAGAATCGACGATTAAATAGATCAACTAGTAGGCGCTTGTGTGTTCAGTAAGATTGATTTGAGGTCTGGTTATCATCAGATTCGTGTTAAGCCGGATGATATCCCGAAGACAGCTTTCAGGATGAGGTATGGTCACTATGAATACACTGTGATGCCGTTTGGTGTATCCAATGCTCCTGGTGTGTTCATGGAGTATATGAATCGGATTTTTCATGAGTATTTAGATAAGTTTGTGGTGGTTTTCATTGATGATATCCTGATATACTCTAAATCTGAAGAAGAGCATGTTGAGCATTTGAGGAATGTGTTGCAAGTATTGAAAGAGAAGAAGCTATATGCAAAAATGTCAAAGTATGAGTTTTGGTTGAAAGAGGTGAGTTTTCTTGGCCATGTGATTTCAAGTGGTGAGATTGATGTTGATCCTTTTAAGATCGATGTTGTGCTACAGTGGGAGACTCTGAAGTCTGCTACTGAGATACGATGTTTTCTGGAGTTGGCAGGTTACTATCGCAAGTTCATAGAAGGTTTTTCTAGATTGGCGTTACCGTTGACGCAGTTGACTCATAAGGGTCAGACTTATGTGTGGGATGTTGCATGTGAAGAGAGTTTTGTGGAATTGAAGAAGAAATTGACGACCGCTCCAGTTTTGATTTTTCCTAATCCGAATGACTCTTTTGTGGTGTATTGTGATGCTTCGAAGATGGGTCTCGGTGGAGTGTTGATGCAGAATGGACAGGTTGTTGCTTATGCTTTGAGAAATTGAGAGTTCATGAAAGGTATTATCCTACACATGACTTAGAATTGGCAGTTGTGGTGTCCGTGTTGAAAATTTGGAGACATTACCTTTTTGGCTCTAAATTTGAAGTGTTCAGCGATCATAAGAGTTTGAAGTACGTATTCGATCAGAAAGAGTTGAACATGAGGCAGAGGAGGTGGTTGGAATTGTTGAAAGACTATGATTTCGATTTGAATTACCATCCTGGTAAGGCAAATGTGGTGGTCGATGCATTGAGTAGGAAGTCATTGCATATGTCTATGCTTATGGTGAGAGTGTTGGAATTAATTGAGCAATTCTGAGATTTGAGTTTGGTATGTGAAGAGACTCCTGACAGTGTGAAGTTGGGTATGTTGAAGTTGACTAGTGGTATTCTATAAGAGATAAGGGTGAGAAAGCAATCTGATTTGAAGATGGTTGATCAGTCAATTTTAATTAACCAGGGTAACGAGGTGAATTCTGAATTGATGAGAATGGTGTTATGAGGTTCAGAGACAGAGTGTGTGTTCCATATGTTCCAGAGATTAAGAAGAGTATTCTTGAAGAAGGACATCGGAGTAGATTGAGTATTCATCCCGGTGCTACGAAGATGTACCAGGATTTGCAGAAATTGTTTTGGTGGCCAGGTATGAAGAAGGATATTGCTGAGTTTATTTACGCGTGTTTGACTTGTCAGAAGTCAAAGATTGAGCATCAGAAGCCTTTGGGTATGATGCAACCGTTGAATATTCCCGAATGGAAATGGGATAGTATTTCCATGGATTTTGTGTCGGGATTGCCGAAGACTGCAAAAGGGAATGATTCTATTTGGGTGATTGTAGACAGGTTGACAAAATCAGCTCATTTCTTGCCGATGAAGATTAACCATTCTATGCAAAAGTTAGTTGAGATGTACATTGAGGAAATTGTGAAGTTGCATGGGATTCCTTCAAGTATTGTGTCAGACAGAGACCCGAGATTTACGTCGAGGTTCTGGAAAAGTTTACAAGATGCTTTGGGTACTAAGTTGAGGATGAGTTCTGCATATCATCCGCAGACGTATGGCCAGACAGAAATGACTATCCAGTCTTTGGAGAATTTGTTGAGGGTTGTGTGTTGGACCAAGGAGAATCTTGGGATAGCCATTTGCCGTTAATTGAGTTCACATACAACAACAATTTTCATGCTAGTATTGGGATGGCGTCGTATGAAGCTTTGTACGGAAGGAGGTGTAGAACTTCATTCTGTTGGTATGAATCGGGCTAGAGTGTTGTACTCGAACTTGAAATTGTGCAGGAGACGATTAAAAAGATTAAGATGATCCAAGAAAGGATGAAAGCTTCGCAGAGTCATCAGAAGAGCTATCATGATAAGAGAAGGAAATCACTCGAATTACAAGAGGGAGATCACGTGTTTTTGAGGGTTACGCCGGTGACTGGTGTGGGTCGATCTTTGAAGTCTAGGAAGCTCACTCCACATTTTGTTGGTCCGTATCAGATTTTGCAGAGGATAGGGGAAGTAGCCTACCGAATTGCTTTACCGCCTTCTCTTGCGAATTTGCATGATGTGTTCCATGTGTCTCAGTTGAGGAAGTACATTCTGTATCCATCGCGTGTGATTCAGATGGATGACGTAAAGGTGAGAGATAATCTGGCAGTTGAAGCATTACATGTGCGGATAGATGGAAGAGAAATGAAGCAACTGCGGGGTAAAGACATATCTTTGGTGAAGGTGTTATGGGGTGGACTAGCTAGTGAGAGTTGGACTTGGGAGCGTGAGGATCAGATGAGGGTGTTGTATTAGACTCTGTTTCCTTCAGGTAATTTTCGAGGACGAAAATTCTTTAAGTGGGGGAGAGTTGTAACACCCCAAAATGAGTAGAATATTTATTTAATTGATTTATTATAAATATTCGTATTTCTGGTGAATTTTAGTGAATTATTTTGATGTCTATAATTGATGTTGTGGGGTATGATGGTGTTAAAAGGGGTGCGGGGAGTATTTTAGAAGTATGTGATGTGTTAAATATTATTTTGGTAAGAATAATATGGAATTATGTGAAATGCAATATTATTATTATTATTATTATTATTATTATTATTATTATTATTATAAATAATTAAAAGAAACATTAAGGGCAAGTTGGTAAATTTGGATGGGTTATGTGAGGACAATGTTGGAAAAGCCCATTGGGGTCCTAGGGGTAAGTTGGACAAAAGAAGTTAGAGAGAAACGAGAAGTCATTTGTGATACGATCAGTTTGGAGAAAACGCTATGAAGAAAAGGAGAAGAAGTCTAGGGCTCAGAGAGGTTCCGGAAGAACTCAGAGAGGAGAATTCAGAAGCAATTTTCTAAGTTATGGGGAGAATCTTTTACCATTATAATTGATATAGGTGTAGAAACATGTAGGTAATGGGTTTTTCAGGGAAATTGACGAGTTCATGATGGAATTGAGGTTTTGGAAGGTATTAGATGTTAGGGATAAAACCCTTTATTATGTATTGTTGTTGTTGTGTTGTTTCTATGGTGAATTGTGAGTATTTTGAACTGTTGGGTGTTGGAATCGCAGACCTTTGGGGTCTGATGCAGGTGCAGAACCGTAATTGAGAAGTTGCAGGTTCGCGTGTTTCGCCGTGCAAAAGTCCCATCTCGCCGGGCGAAGCGAATTCGCCCCAACCTTGCCGGGAAAAAGTGGGAGCAAAGGAAAGGTGGAAAACGGGTGCTACTGGATTTTTTATGAGAGTGTGGGATTCACCTCTGCTTCGCCGGGCGAAACCCAGGCAAGCGAGCTGCTCGCCGGGAAAAATTGGAAGCGAAGGGAGAGTGTGAAATGTGAGCTACTAGATTTTATATGGGGGAAGACGCTTCTCCCCTGCTTCGCCGGGCGAAACCCTGGCGAGTGCGCTGCTTTGCCGGGCGAGCTCCAGGCGAGTAGGAGCAGTAATTTTCTTTTCTACCCTGTCGTGCTTTGTGTCTTGATGATTTATGATGACTTTTGATGCATGATGATGATGATGTGATAACATGATGATTTATGTCGATTTTGATGTATGTTACTGATGTGTTCCCATGATGCTTGATGAGAGTTTATGAATGACGATGCAATTAATGCTTTTGTGACGATGACGATTTATGACGTTTGCATCATGCATTCATAGCATCCTAGGACTTCGGTCCAGTGACGGTCTTAGGACTTCGGTCCTGTGGTGGCTTCAATCCCATTGTGTGGATTGGAGTGTATGACGTTGCTCCGATTTTTATGTAGAATCGATCCTATTGGTGGGGATCTTTGGAGAGTGATGGCCCAGTGTCCATCAAACATGACGAATTAGTACCACATGCATGATTCTGTGTTGTGCATTTCATATTATGTGGCATTGCGTGATTGTAAATGAATGATGTTGATGACGTGACTTTCGTGATGTATGATGATGATTGTCATACCCCAAATTTTGACCACAAAGATTTCCCATCATTGTGAGAATCATCACCAGAATATGGATGTGCCATCATGCCTCATCAATCTCCTCATAGATGGGTGAGCATTCACCATAATCAAGAATTAGGGTTTCGAGCCCTCTCAGAGCACTTAGACAAAGGATCAATCAAGAAATGACATGATCTTCAACTTGTCTAACCTCTCAAGCATCTATAAAGGATCAAGAGGACTCCCATGTTAAGAATCAAGCACAAAGTTGCAACATTCCAAGTGGATCAAGCCTCAAGATCGCCAGTGTCACCAAATTAGGGTTTTGGTCGATCAAGGCCTCCAGATGGAAATTTTCATCTGGGCATGAGCCAATGCTTCAAAACACAACCCAAGATACTCCAAGGGACCTCATGGACCCAATCATCAAATCAATTTAGCCTCAGGAGGTGCATTTACCAAAAGTCAGGAATTAGGGTTTCTTGACCTAATTCACCCCTAAGTTGACTTTTGAAGCAAAGCATGAGCCAAGACCTCAAGACATGATTTGAAGGCCTCAAATACACTACATTGATCCATTTACAACAATGGATTGATCCAAGAGGCTTGATTCACAAGTTTCAATCTCATCTGGACCACAATTAGGGTTTTGAAGAAAAAGTCAACTATGCCTTTGACTTTTGACCAAGACATGCTCCCAAACATTGGGACATGATTTAAGATACCCTAAAACACCTATGGAATCCATCCATTTGGTTTGAATTAGGCCAAGAACTTGATTGTACAAAGGATCGCACAGTTTGGATTTCATCTGACAAAAAGTCAACTGTGCCCAAAATCAAGTTTGACTTTTTGGAATTTTTCACAAATATGGTTCCCCTAAGTCAAAAACAATGTTAATGTATGATATTGATCATCATTCATCAAGAAAAATCAAGAAAAGTGAGGTTTCTTGCAAAAGGGGCAACCATGAGAAACCAATTTTTTTCTAAGTTATGGAATAAAAGTGATTTTGTACCAACTTTGCAATGTCATAACTCCTAAACCACATGGCCTTTTCTCTCATTCAAAGCTCAAATGAAATTCCATCTGACATAATTCAAATATGTCAACTACAAGAGATTCCAAATCCTCATGGATTTTGAGTTAAGGATTTATCAAAATCACAAAAACATGAAAATGACCACTTTTCCAACACTTAGTGAACTTTTCAATAAGTCAGAATATGTCTTACTTTTTCCAAAATGTAGAGGCATCTTTCACTATGATCCAAGCTGGACCAAGACCAACTTTGAACATCAAAGTTGAAGTATGCCATAAGGGCTTTCCAACAAGTACCAGATCATCTCCAAATTCAATTTGAGTAGGGAGTTACAACCCTTGGAACATGGCATCAAAGACTGATTTTGTTCAAGGCAGATTATAGGTCATTTGCTCGAATTGGCCAAATCAAATAATTACAAGCCTTCTCATCCATTTGGATACCTCAAGGGATAACATCAAAGGAAAAGTATATGATCCACAAGCCTCCCAAGTCCAAGGATTTACATGTAGTTATGTCACCCTAAAAAGGCTAAAAAGCTCAAAGACTCTAATTTTGTTCCAAGGCATTCAATGGATACATCAAGGTGGCGTGGACTAAAGCAAACCTAACTGAATGAGTCAAGCCCTATCCGTGAAACAGAAGACCATAGGCATGTGCTCTAATCTCAAGTCAATGATCATGGAAGACTAGAATTCCTTTATGCAACCATTGGCCACAAACCTGTACCAGCTGCCATTCTCTATTGATGCCAAAACAAACTTGCTCTACTATAAATAGAGCTCATTTGTGGTCAGTTTGAGTACACCAAAGCACAACAACACTTGTTTTCCTCAAAATCTCTCTCTCTCATTATGCAGAAATGCCTTCTTTTGCAAGTCACCACTGAGTTTTTGAGTTAGAGAGCATTTCCACCATAGCTCATGATCCAAACACATCCAATATATCATATATAAGCTGTTCAAACACTCACCCTTGATCTGAAACACCAAAATCAGAAAGTCAACCTGCAAAACCTTAAATTTTGACTTTTTTTACATTTTTCAAGCCATGTCTTGATTCAGTCACTTTCAAAACCAAACAAAGCTACAAACACACTCCTAATATCATCCTCAAGTTGTCCCAATTGGTTTCCCTGGAACACCATTTGAGAGAGTTACCATCTTGGTCACTTTTGTCACTTTTGCAAGAAAGAGCCAATACTTGTTCCTGAGGATTCCAGCTGGTTTTGATCATTCTAAAAGCTTCTAAGGGATCAATCAAGAGTGTCTAAAGCATTGGATTACTTCTGACACGAGGATCTTGACAGTTAGAACAAGGAGCTTTAAGAGGTAAGTGCATGACAACTTGAACTCTCTAAATTATGCATTGCTTTGATGTCCATTGATGATAAACATCTCATACATATCATATGTGTTATGTTTGAACCAATTTACCATGCTATTATTGCCTGTATAATGAGATAGCATAGAACATGTAAATCTAGGCCTATTTTGAAACCACTATCGGGTTTTAAAATAGGGACATCTTTAGAAAAATCTAAAAGCATCATTGGATTCCTCATGAAATTCTAGGCAGGATCCACCTAAATTTTGTCAAAATCCATGGAGAAATGAGGAAGTTAGAGCCTTCATGCAAGAGGCCTAAAATCAGGCCATGCCTTGGGCAAGGGCCAGGCCATGGAACCTTGGCCAGGCCTAAATCCAAGTCACCCATATATGTTGATGGGGTGGTTTTGATACACAGATGTATCACCACCACAGTGGTAGCGCGCATGTGTGTTTGGTGGGGAGGTCGTGGGTTCAATACCCCTATTTTGCTATTTTTCACATTTTTCATGGTTTTTGTTAATTAATTCCAAAATTAATTACTCTCTCAATTTTAATTACTTTTTATTGGTTCATTTTTCGAAAATTCACAAAAATGTTAAAATATTTTATTCTACAAAAATTTCACAAAAATATTATTTATTTCATATATTTGGTATTTTTGTAAAGAATTATATTTTTATTTGTTTTAGGCATTTAAAAATATTTCTTTCTCTTGATTTTTCAAATTCAAATGAGTTTTAAATCATTCTAGGGGTAAAACATGATTTTTCAAACTTTGATCCTAGATCATAATTTGTTTTTCACACATGTTTGATAATTTTGATCATTTTTATTGAATTTTATTCAATTAAAAAAATACATTTTTTAATCAAATTAGGGTTTGATTATTTTCACCCTCATGAATCTTTTTCAAACACTTTTGGGTCTCTAATAGAGTGTAAGACCCAACCCCCTTTGTACAAAAATAATTTGGGCCTCAGTCATTGTATAAGTCCCGATACGTTTTAAATCTCAACGCGATCGCCGTTTTCAAAACAAAAAAAAATCATCTGAGCCTTCCCTTGTGTTGTAAGTCCCATTTTTCTTCTTTTTCAAACACTTTTGGGCCTCTTGATAGAGTGTAAGTCCCATCCCTTTGTAAATAAACCATTTTGGGTCTCCGTCATTGAATAAGTCCCGATACAATTACCAAAATAATGGTGCGATCGTTGTTTTTCATCTGGGTCTCTCCTTGAGTTGTAAGCCCCGTCTCTTGTACAAAAATAAACAATTGGGCCTCTAATAGAGTGTAAGACCCACGCCTTGTAAATACAAACCTTTTTAGGCCTCAGTCGTTGTATAAGTCCCACTGTATTTTCTAAAACCGCGGCGCGATCGCCGTTTTCAAAACAAATCATCTGGATATTCCCTTGTGTTGTAAGTCCCAATTTTCTTCTTTTTTAACATCTTTGGGCCTCTAATAGAGTGTAATACCCAACCTCTTTTGTAAATACAATAAATATGGGCCTCTCCTTGAGTATAAGCCCCAATCCTCTTTTCAAAACAACTTTCCCTTTTGATTTAGGTTCAAATTTATAGTTGTTATAAAAACTTTCTTTAATTTCTTGAACAACTAACCATACAGCTGTTACAATGGCAGCTTGCTCACCTGTAAGTTTTAAACAACTTTCTTTTACATACTTGCATATATATATATATATATGTGTGTGTGTCTATATATATATATATATATATATATATATATATATATATATATATATATATATATATATATATATAGACACACACACACATATATATATATATATATATATATATATATATATATATATATATGCCTGTATATTATCTGCTTAGAGTTTTCTCCGGCAATTAGGTCTAGGATTAGATCAAACCAGTGGTCATTCTTTCAACACAGTCAAAACTAGTTCCCCATAGGAATTTCCAGATACAGTCTTGCCTCCTCTTGGGTTTATACAATATGGATTAGAGAAATGCATTATTCCCGGTGAAACTTTTCTCAAGAATGTCACTGTTAGAAAATTGTCAAAGAAATTCATTTCCCCCAGAGAGGATTAATTCCCGGTGAAACCTCTCTTGAATTTCTTCAAACCCTAGACATGTTCACTAAAGAAAGGATTATTTCCGGTGAAACCTTTCTTGAACTTTTCTTTGGTTTGGACCTACAGGCTTCCTAAAAGCATCCCCAGCCTCCTCTTGGGCTTTGTACAAGGACCCTCAGCCTTCTTAGAAGTTCTCATGCCTTCTCTTGGGTTTAGTACAAGGACTCAAAGACCTCTTATAGGTATAGGAAAAAACTTAGTCATCCTTTGTTAGAGCAGTCTTTCCAAAGAGTCAACACCTTGGAAAATTTAGTGTTGATTCTCATCCCTTAAAACACTTGCCTCCTCTTGGGCATTATACAAAGATAAACCTCTTCATACCAGTAGACTTGGACAGTCTCACCTTTTTTTGGATCTCAAGTAACCCTCAAATTTCCTTAAAGCACAGGGAAAAACCCTGATCATTTCATCAGTCTCCAATAGAGTTAAAACCTCCATAGGTTTCAAAACTCAATCTCTAAAATCCTCACTTTAAATTTCCCCAGCTAAGGGTCAAACTACTGTCAATAAACCTTTATCAGAACCTTAAGGCATCTGATATTTCAACTCTTTTGTAATCCTCAGCAAGAGTTGATTCCCCATTCTGGACCTGTCTCTGGATATCAATAATCCTCAGCAGAAGATAGCCTCTTATTCGGCTTTGTATAAGGATCTTTCCTCACTCTCTTGTCGAGTCAATTAACTTTCAGCCTCAATCTTGGGCTTTGTACAAGATAGATAAAATCACTCTCTTGTTGAGTCAAGCACCTTTTTAGCCTCAATCCTGGGCTTTGTACAAGACAGATAAAAGCACTCTCTTGTTTAGTCAATCTCCTTTTAGCCTCCTCTTAGGCTTTGTATAATGATCATCCCTCAGCACCTTTCAGCCTCAATCTTGGGCCTTGTACAAGCCACCTACAAATATCTTCAGCTAAGTCAGTAATAACTTTCAGCCTCAACCTTGGGCTTTGTACAAGACACATATAAAATCACTCTCCAGCAAAGTCAATCTTCTTTTAGCCTCAATCTTGGGCTATGTACAAGACAGATAAAACCTCTCACCAAGGGAGTCAAAAAACCCTTTTTAGCCTCAATCTTGGGCTTCGTACCAGACAAAATATTTTCCCGAAAAAGTCAACTTCTAGCCTTCTCTTAGGCTTTGTATAATGATATCCCCAAAAGAGTCAGTTCCTTTTTAGCCTCAATCTTGGGCTTTGTACAAGACAGATATAAAAACTCCCTAAACAGAGTTAACCTCTTTAGCCTCAATCTTGGGATTTATACAAGACACACCAATAAAAACCTCCCAGAAGGATCATTTCTTCTCAGCCTCCTATTAGGTTTTGTATAATAATCTCCCTAGTGGAGTCAGTAAACCTTTTAGCTTCAACCTTGGGCTTTGATCAAGGCATACAAAAACCAAAATCCCCTCAAAGGAAATCAAAAACCTCTATGTAGGAAGACATTTCTCTGTATGTCACACATCAAAACAGACAATCAAAACAAACCTCAATTCCAGATAACTGTTGTAAGTGGCACACTTGTTCATTCAAATATCCAAGTTGTAGTCCATCTCTTATCCTGGTAAATCTCTGTCTTTCATCTAATTGCTGTAAGTGGCAAGCCTCTGGATTATTTACATCCAAGCCAATGTCCCTCTCTTAGCATGAAAGATTCCTAAGGAAAAATGGCATTGCTCAACACTGAGTTAAAGTTTTCTCCTTCAGGACAAATCCCCCATAAAGGATATTATGGCATTGCTGGATTCTCATATCCCAGTTAAAGTAATCCCCCTTTATAATCAGTCACCCAACAACTGTGATAAACAGACGAGATGTCTCCCTTTAGAGATGACAAATTCTTTCTCAGTCAAACAAACTTTAGCTTCAATCTTGGGCTTTGAACAAGACACAAATACTCATTTAGCTTCAATCTTGGGCTTTGAACAAGACACAAATACTCATTTAGCTTCAATCTTGGGCTTTGAACAAGACACCAAAACATCTTTCCTCCCATAGAATAGGAGGAACTACGAATGCTCTGATTTCCCTGTTTTCTTTAACGGGAATACGTAGGCATAAGATTGCGAAATCTTAGCGAGCATACCAATCAAAAACTTTAGGTTCAGCACCTTCATACACAACAAAAATCTTAGGTCCATTACCTCATCAAAAACATCAGAAAACCCGACATCAACAAAAACTCTCTCTCTCTCTCTCAAACACTCCCAAAGGAGAAACTTTCCCAACCCACAACAGATAAACACCAGTAAATAGAAAACAGTAGAAATTGCTAACAACCTGTGGATAACCACATATAGGATGGGTAATTGACAATTGTATAACCTAACCCCGGACCCCCCAATCTCTTAGCATTTGTTAAAGAAAACATTTGCGTGCAAGGTTAGTTTTAGATAGCTTCCATTTCCTTTCCAGGTTCACAGGATAAATAAGAAATCAGAAAGTAGCACCCAATTCCTACCATTGCGGCGAGGAGAAACCCATGGCGATAAGGTGGTCGCGTCACCGACAAAAATCGCACGCTACAATGATGATTTATAATGACGATGTTGTTTTATTATGATGCATGCTACCTTAATATTTCTTATCTTATATCTTGTATAATAGTTTATGATTACTCACCCTGCCTGTTTGAATGTTGCCTCCACGTAGGTAACGTGTAGGTGATCAGGATAGGCTCTTTGGTGCGAGAAGATCTGACTTGAAGTATTTTGATTATTTTGATCGATTTAGAGGGTCTTGCTCTGATATGTAACATTGGGTCGGGACGTTTGAGTCAAACCATAGTGTTCTTTTATTTGGTGATATTATGATGTTTTGATTTTCGATTTTAAAACCTTTGGATTATTTTGAAAGTTATGATGCTTATGAAGTTTTCCGCTGCGAAGTATTTGATTTTAATTTTGATGTTATAACCCGTGTACGAAGCAGGATGTTATTACTTGATGTTTTATGACAAAATGTGACGCTCTTGCGGTGAACTACTATGATATATTTGTCTATATATGTCGTGAATGTCCGTTGGGTGGAAGGGTGTTACAGACCCCAACATAAGATCTAACATTAATTTATCTAATCTACTTTGATTAATATACTTAAAAAGAAAATTATATTGACAATTATAGCTTGATGATCATTACGCCTTATTAATCTCTCTATTTTTTTAATATAAATATTTTTACATTTTCACATGTATTAAGAAATATAATTAATGTATTATAGAAAAGATATATTATGAAGGGTTTTATAAAATTGTCATTCATTAATTGTATGAGAAAGATAAACTTAAAAAATAGAAGAGAGGGAATAATAAATAGTTAAAGGTATTATAGAAAAAATAATATTAATGATTCATTGGTATTGTAAAACGACATGCAATTTAATATATTTTTTAAAATAAAAGACTTATAATAAAAAACAAAAGGAGTAGAGTTAGAGTTTTTCTAACTCAAACACCTCTCATGCGCAATATTATTAGGTTTGATGCATGGATATAAAAGGTTTATGGCCCATGGTCCCATCTATTTGCTCTAATACCATATTAGACTTAAAGTTTGACCTAACTCAGACTTATGAAACTAACTTGTAAGATAAGAAATGTCATTTTCTATAAACCTTTCACAGTTTATATGTCTAATCAATGTGGGATTCGAGGTTTTCTCAGTTCTTATCATAAGTTCAACATATAATTGGCTTTCCTATTTGATGAACTACTTTGACTTCCCTAAATTTTATTTTCAAATCCTTCCTATGCATTTATTGTTCATGTCGTAGACCTTTCACTCTTGCCTTTACATCTCACTTCATGATTGTATGGAAGATAAAATTATTGAACGAATTTCTATGAAATTATCAATCACTTTTGTATCATTATCAATGTCGATGGAAGTTGTTTTGGAAATTCTATCCGAGCTAATTTTGGTTGCCCTGTATGCTGTTGGAATTCAACCACAACCTATGGAGAATTCCTAATCAATCTTGATCTCAAGATTGTTTCCACTCACGCAATGACAATGAAAAGAAAAAGTTGAGAAAGAGAGAAAGAAAATAATGTTGGAGAAGAAGATGAATAATCTGAAGAGTTTCTTACTGCCCACAACTGTGGAATTTTATTATCATTTTGCAACTACAAAATCGTGATTATCAAACTTGAGTATTACAATGAAAATGGTTCCTCCTTATTTATAGATTTAGGTTAACTTGCATCTCAAGCTAAAGCCCAAACTATAAAAGCCCAAAAATATCTAATATAATCTTTCTAAATAAAATTTGATCTTTCTAAATCAAATCTAATATTTCTAAAACAATAAATTACATATTTAACACACCACTTAATTCATTGTGTCTAAACTATCTACATTCATCATAGACCTTAGCTTCTTGAACACTTTGACTGGCACTCCCTTCGTCATGATGTCTGTAATCTGATTCTCAGTTCTGTAGTGTTCCAAGTTCATTTTCCCTTCTGCTACTAGTTCTCGAAGATAATGGAACCTCATTTCTATGTGCTTTCTTTGACCGTGTGCTATTGGATTCTTCGCCAAGTTGATAGCTGACATGCTGTCGATATTCATGGTAATTGCTCAATGGATTTTTGCTCTGATCTCTTCGACCAGGTTCACCATCCAGGTTTTTTGACATGCACAAAGAGAAGCAGCTATATATTTTGCTTCGCATGATGACAATGCCACTACAGGCTCCTTTCTTGAACTCCAAGCAATTGGTGCACCACCTAACATAAACACATAGCCAGCTGTGGATTTTCTATACTCAACATCACTACACCAACTAGAGCCGGTGTATCCCACTAACTTGCAATATTTTCCTTTATCAGCTGCAAGAAATAAACTGTTGTAGTCAAGAGTTCCTTTCAGATACCTCAGTATCCTCTTCGTCGCTGCTAGGTGTGATACCTTTGACTTCTGCATGAATCTACTTATCATACCCACACTGTATGCTAAGTCAGGCCTTGTGTGACAAAGGCATCTAAGTGACCCAATAAGTCTTCTATATTGGGTTGGATCGACATCATCTTTATATGAATCCTTCGACAGTTGCAATCTTGTCTCAGCTGGAGTCGAAGTTCGGTTGCAATCTTGCATCTCAAATCTCTTGAGTATTTCGCCTACATATCTTCTTTAGTGCATCATCAAACCTCTACTAGTCTTGTAGAATTCGATGCCAGGGAAATATGAGAGATTTCCCAAGTCTGACATTTCAAACTCCTCACTTAGGTCATGTTTGAAATCTTCAATCTCCTTTTTCCAACTTCCTGTTATCAACATGTCATCGACATTGAGACATAGTATAAGCAATTCATTATTGCTTCTCCTTACATATACTCCATGCTCAGTTGTGCACTTCACAAACTTTTTATTCCTTAGAAAGCTGTCAATCTTCTTATTCCAAGCTCTTGGAGCTTGCTTAAGTCCATACAGGGCTTTATGCAACCTGTACACCTTTCTTTCTTCGCCTTGTTTTACAAACCCAACTGGTTGTGCAACATAAACTTCTTCGTCTAAGGGGCCATTCAAGAATGCACATTTCACATCCATATGACATGTGTGTCAATTGTTCATGTTTGCTAGACCAACAACCAACCTGATTGGTTCAATCCTAGCAACAGGTGCAAATACTTCATCGAAGTCGATTCCTTCCTTCTGTAGAAATCCTTTCGCCACAAGTGTCGCCTTGTGTCGAGTTACCTCTCCTTTGGATTTACCTTCACCTTGTAAACTCATTTCACATCAATTGACTTCTTGCCTTGTGGCAATTCGACAAGTGACCAAGTGTTGTAGATTTCGATGGACTCTAACTCCTCATTCATAGCTTTCACCCACTTCAAATCCTTCAATGCCTCAGTTGTATTGATTGTTTCGACATCTATATAGAAAGCATAATGTACCAGCTCACCTTCTTCATCGACCACATCATCTGATGTAATCACACACTATTGCAAACTTGCAGGCATGTGTCTTGTTCATTGAGATCTGCTTAGGCATGCTTTACCTCTGACTTCTTCTTGTCGAACTTCTCTTTCGACTTCAGTGGCTGGTTCTTCACAAAAGTTTCTCACTGAATCCTTCTTCACATTCGCAGTCTAATCCCATTCTTTAAACTCATCTATGATCACGTCCCTGCTGATCACTACCTGCTTATTCACTGAGTCGAACAACTTGTAACCTCTAGTCAAATGATATCCTCTCAAGATCATCTGATTCGACTTGTCATCAAGCTTCCCTCTCAACTAATCTAGCACATGTTTATGTGTTATAGATCCAAACACCTTCAAATGACTAAGGCTAGACTTGACACCAGACCAACATTCTTCTGGCGTGATTTCCTCTAACTTCTTCGTCAGACATCTTTTTAATATGTATGTTGTTGTCAAAACTGCTTCTCCCCATAATTCTTTGGGTAGATGCTTTCCATTCAACATACTTCTCACCATGTTCACGATGGTTCTGTTCTTTCTTTCTGCAATTCTATTTTGTTGTGGTGTGTAAGGTGGCACCACCTCATACAAAATCCCTTCTTTTTCACATAATGCATCGAACTCTTTCAACACATACTCTCCACCACCATCAGTCCTCAGAATTTTCAGCTTTTGACCACTCTTTCTTTCGACCATAGATTTGAATCTGGAAAATACCTCGATAACATCACTTTTCTTCTTGATGAGGTAAGTCCACAACTTTCGACTGTAATCATCTATGAACGTGACAAAGTATTTGTTTCCTCCAATTGAATCCATCTGGATTGAACCACATACATTAGAGTATATGACTTCTAGAATTGCCTTCGACTTCCTTCCTGCATCCTTGTTAAAGCTATTCTTGTGTTGTTTCGACTGAACACACTCTTCACATACTTCACTTGGAATGTCGATTTCGGGTAATCCTGAAGCCATATTTCTTCTCTTTAGCTCTCTGATGTCATTGAAGTTGATATGGCCTAGTAAAAAATGATATAACCACTCATCTCTGCTGGCTGCAGTTGCTAGGCGCTTGTGCTCCATCACATTGAGTTCAATCTTGAAGGTCCTATTCTGAGACATTGGAGGCTTCAAGATTAACCTACCACCTGCGTCGAGAACTCTCATCATCTTGTCTTCGACAACTACCTTGTAGTTCTTTTCGACAAGCTGTATTATACTGAGCAGGTTACTTTTCATGCCTGGTATGTATAATACATTGGAAATTATTGATTTCTTGCCATCATTCCTCACGATCTGAACATCACCAACACCTTCAGCTGCTAGAGTGTTGTCATTTGCAAGCTTCACCGTGTTCTTCGACGAGGGCTTCATGTTGACAAACCAATCTTTCCTTCCAATCATGTGTGATGAGCATCCTGAGTCCAAGTACCACTGGTCCTGGAATCTCTCTTTGTCTCTTATTGTGACCATCAGCAACATCTCTTCTTCTTCATGTTTCGCCAGCTTTGCATCAGTTTCTTGATTCTTCTTCTTTTCTGGACAATCACTAAAATAGTGACCATGCTTCTGACAATTGAAACACTGAATGTGACTTTTGTCAGGCTTTCGACCACCACCTCTTCCTCTACCTGCAGCACCACCTCTATGGTTGTATTGGTTCTAGGGGTTTCTCTTATTCGACCAGTTTCCTTACTGTTGATTCGACCATTTGAATTGTTGTAGCCTCCTCTACCTTTGTTGTTATTCCAGCTTCCTTTGCCTTTCCTTTCTTTTTCTGTCTGCACCTGCAAAGCCATATCAATCTTCAACTTTCCTGCAGCTCTCTCAACCATCCTTTGTTCATGAGACTCAAGCGTCCCTTGAAGCTCTTCCTTCGTCAATACTGACAAGTCTTTCAACTCTTCTATGGCTACTACCACGTGGTCGAATTTTGGAGCCAATGACCTCAAGATCTTTGCAACAATTGATCTTGATTTCAACACTTCTCAACATACCTTGATTTGATTCACCAGTTTTGTAACCCTGGTGAAGAAATCTGTTATGCTTTCATTGTCTTCCATCTGAAGCAATCCATAAGTCCTTTTGTGAGTTTGTAACCTCACCTCTTTCACCTTTTATGCGCCTCTAAACGATTTTTCAAGAATTTCTCAAGCCTCTTTTGTTGATTCTACATCACTAACCTTTTTAAAGTTATCTGAATCAACACATTGATGGATTATAAAGAGAGTTTTATAATCTTTCTTCTTTAATTCTTTATATGCTACTTTCTCCTTATTAGTCGCAGTTTCTGCAAGCGGTGTTAATCCCTCCTTCACAAGATCCCAAAGATCTTGGTAACAGAAAACCACCTTAATCTGTTTGCACCAATTCTCATAATTATCTTTCTTGAGAATTTGAAGATTTGCTGGAAAGTGACCGTTCAGGTGATTCATCGCCATCACAGTTGTTCTTCCCTTAAATCAAAATCGGAGCTCTAGATACCAGATGTTGGAATTCAACCACAACCTATGAAGAATTCCTAATCAATCTTGATCTCAAGATTGTTTCTACTCACGCAATGACAATGAAAAGAAAAGGTTGAGAAAGAGAGAAAGAAAATAATGTTGGAGAAGAAGATGAATAATCTGCAGAGTTTCTCTCTGCCCACAACTGTGAAATTTTTTATTATCACTTTGCAACTGCAAAATCGTGATTATCAAACTTGATTATTACAATGAAAAGGTTCCTCCCTATTTATAGATTTAAGTTAACTTACATCTTAAGGTAAAACTCAAACTATAAAAGTCTAAAAATATCTAATCTAATCTTTCTAAATCAAATCAAATCTTTCTAAAACAATGAATTACATATTTAACATCTGTTAATAGTTAAGTTAATAATATTTTTGGTTACATAACATGTTCTTCATGAATTCGCTATATTGAGCTTCAGTCTTTTTTAACGTATCCCTAAGCAAATACACGGACATTTAAGATATTATTTGTTACATAAACTTTTTTCTTTATATCAGTATAATCAAGATATTCTTCAATAAGTTCTATAAATATGTTGTGCTAATTCATAACATTAAAGATTTTCTTAATCAAAATCTTCTCGAGGACATGCTTGTTCTGAATACTTAAACTTGATGGTTTTGATGATCTTTATGTTTTTATTACATTATCCTCCTTAGGGTCTCAAGGACATGGTTGTTCTGAATGTTGTAAGAACATTTTTTTAGAGTGTAATTTTTTTCCCGATTGGATCTAACCTAATTATTGACTTTGTCAATTGAGTTTAATATCTTTATTTTTTTAATTAATTTTGTTGTCCTTTAATTTCAAAATTTGACTCAATTTTAAAAGTTTTTATGTTCAGGTGACATTATTCTTATGATGTAATAATGAACGTCTTAAATTGAGAATGATTATGAAATATCATTTAATTTTTTAATACATGAGCAAGTTAACCTCCAAAATTCAGTGGGTGTGAAAAATATATAAATTGTAAAATATAGAAATCAAAAACCTAATTTTAAAAATGAAAAAATTTATAAGTTATTTTAGACAAAATAGAAGATGAAAATGTATTTAAATGTAGTATAAATATATCAGTAAAAAGGAGGGTGCTAATAGTGCCACGATGTGATATTTCTTAAGAGTCAGCATGGATGTATTAAAGAGGAACAAAGTCACAGAGGCCCAAAGCCACAATATTTGTTTAATATTTTAGAATTTCTTAGTGCACTCCTTAGGCTTCTTATTTACCATGTGCGTTGACTAAAATGCTTCTTGATTTCGGAGTTGTATTTCCAGACGCATCTTTTTTTAGTTTTTTTATTTTATTCCGTAGATGCATCTACGGAATCCTTCCGTATTCATATTTACGGAAAAAACCCAGAAACAGAATACCATAAAATCAACATTACAACAGTAAAATCAACATTCATAAAATAAAATTGGCATTACATTGATGATTTTGACCGAAATTTAAATATTACATTTCAATAGCCCGGTGGACGTCTGCACATCTCTAAGATGTCATCGACCGTTCTTCGGACCGTCGCCTCCAACTCGAGCGAAATCTTCTCTTCGAAACCGAAATACGTTCGCCACATCGCTCTAACATCGTCTTGATTCTTGAGCTCAAACTTGTTGTAAATAACGTTCCCGTCCTTGTCAAATGAAGGTTAACGATATTCAAGCTTCACAACCTTTCGTTTGTCATTGTAAGGTAGACAATATTGGATCTCGTCTATGATATCGGTGAGGGGGTGAGATCCATGAGCTTGAACGTCCTCCCGGGTTTTTTGCCGTCGAAAAAGTCACATTTTGAACAGACTTGCTAAGGATTTGTATTATTACTACAATAATTGAAAGACTGCTAAATAGGTATGGGAAGCTCTGTAAAAGAAATATGCTAATGAAAAAGCAGGTGCAAAAAAATATGCTGTCAGTCGCTACTTGAAATATAAGATGGTGGATGAAAAGTGTGTGGAAGCTCAAATTCAGAAAATTGCTCATGAAATCATAATTGAAGGTATGCCCCTCGATGAACAATTTCAAATTACTTTTATAATTGACAAATTGACCCTTGGTTGGAAAGATTTAAAAAATGTGCTTTGACATAAAACAAAAGAGTTTTAAATCGAGAGCCTGATCACTCGCCTCTGAATTGAAGAGGAAGCTAGAAGAGAATATCAGAAGGATGAAGTCTTAGTTGTTTTTAACAACAAAAAGAGATTTTGTGCAGTTCCAAAGCCTACAGGAAAACCATTAAAGAATCAGAATCGCAATGTCGTGAACTAAATTAAGAATAAGAATCCCTTTAAGGGCCCATCTACTCTGATTGCTATACAGTAACCACCCACTCAAAGAAATGACACTCTGGTTTTCACTTGCTTTAATTGTGGAAAACCGGATCATATGGCTAAGAGATGTAAGAGCATGCCTAAACCTGTTGATTCTGGTGCATAGGTTAACCCGACTGATGAGAAATTCATTGCTATGATCACTGAAATTAACACAGTTGATGGAAGTGATGGTTGGTGGATAGACACTGGTGCCTCTCGTCATATCTGATATGACCGTTCTATGTTCAAGACATACACAAATGATGAAGATAAGACAGTGTTGTTGGGAGATGCTCACACCACTAATGTTGCTGGAATTAGAGATGTTGAGTTAAAATTCACCTCAGGAAAGACTTTAATCTTGAAGGATGTCATACATGTTCCTGAAATTAGGAAGAATCTTATTTCTGGTTTTGTTTTAAATAAGGCAGGGTTTAGTCCATCTATTGGGGCAGATTTGTACACCATCACTAAGAATGATATTTTTGTTGAGAAATGGTACGTCATTGATGGTATGTTTAAGTTGAATGTTGATTTGAATAAAATTTCTCCTTCTGTTTACTCTTTGAGTGATTTTAATATTTGGCATGTTAGACTTTGTCACGTTAATAAGCGAGTTATTTCTAATGCAAACAACTTAGGCCTAATAACTAAATTAAATATCAATGATACAAATAAATGGGAATATTGCAGTCAAGCTAAAATCACTAAGACTTCGCATAAATCAATTATTAAAGAATTTGATCCCTTAGATCTTATACACTCTGATATATAAGAATTAAATGAAACTTTAACTAGAAATAGTAACGTTGTTTTATCACTTTTATTGATGATTGTTCTGATTATACTTATGTATACTTAACTGAGAATAAAAGTGAAGCACTTGACATGTTTAAGATGTATGCAACTGAAATTGAGAATCAACTTAGTAAGAAGATTAAGAGACTTCGTAGTGATAAGGTAATTGAATACGATTATGGGTTATTTAATGATTTTTATACAAAACATGGAATTGTAAATGAAATGACTGCTCCATATTCTCCTGAAATGAATGGTAAAGCAGAAAGAAAGAATATAATTCTTACTCAACTTGTTGTTGCAGTTATGATGAATTTTGGTGCTGCACCTCACTGGTGGGGGGAAATTTTATTGACTATTTGCTATGTCCTGAATAGAGTTCCCAAGTCAAAAAGTAAGATCTCTCATTATGAGATATTAAAGAAAGACAACCAAACTTGTCTTATTTGAGAACTTGGGGTTGTCTGGCGTCTGTCAGAATTCTGGATTCGAAACGAGTTAAACTCCCTGGTAGAGCCTATGAATGTGTATTCATTGGGTATGCAGTAAACAGCAAGGCATATATGTTTTATGACCTAAATGCAAAAGTGATAATAGAATCAAATGATGTTGAATTCTATGAAGACAAATTTCCTTTCAAATCGAGAAATAGTGGGGGCACTCAATCGAGTCACATCCCTATGATGAGAATCATAGAAAGTGACGACAATGTAGAAACAGAACTTAGACGAAGTAAAAAAAGTAAGAGTTGTTAAGATTTTGGGCCCGATTATGTGGCTTATAATTTAGAAGAAAATCCAATAATTCTCTAAGAAGCCCTGTCATCTATGAATGCATATTTAGGGTAAGAAGCTATTAACAAGACTAGGCACTTAGTAGACTTGCTTCCTGGTTGCAAACCAATCGATTGTAAATGGTTTTGAAAAAGAAACTAAAACCTGATGAAACTATTGATAAATACAAGACTCGCCTTGTAGCCAAGGGTTTTAGAAAAAGAGAAAATATATATTTCTTCGACACCTTTTTTCCAGTCACTGGAATTACATCCATAAGGGTACTTATTTCAATAACTGATATTTATAACTTAATAGTACACCAAATGGATGTTAAAACAGTCTTTTTAAATGGTGACTTAGAAGAAGAAATCCATATTGAACAACCAGAAGAGTTTGTAATCCATGGACAAGAAAAGAAGGTTTGTAAGTTAGACAAGTCTCTGTATGGACTAAAACAAGCTCCTAATCAATGACATGAAAAGTTTGATAACTTAATGATATCAAATGGGTACAAAGTGAATGAATGTTACAAATGCGTTTATTACAAATCTGATAATCGCATATGCACTATCATATGTCTCTATGTAAACGATCTACTCATATTTGGATCAAACATTCAGACCATTAATGATGTGAAATCATTGGTGTGCAACAAATTTGATATGAAAGACCTTGGAGAAGCAAACGTGATCCTTGGTATCAAGATCACGAGATTCGAACAAGGAATTTCTTTGGATCAATCACACTATGTAGAGAAGAACTTAAACAAACATAAATACTTTGGCTGCAAACCTGCATGTACACCATATGATCCAAGTATGAAACTGTTTAAGAACACTGGTGAAAGTGTCATATAAACAAAATATGCGAGCATCATTGGCAGTCTTAGGTATGCCACTAATTGTACTAGACCCAACATTGCATATGTCGTAGATTGTTGTGCAGGTTTACGAGTAGACCGAGTAGCGAGCACTGGCAAGCTATTGAGTGAGTCATGAGGTACCTTAAAAGGACCATAGATCTCGGCCTACATTACTAGAATTTTCTTATTGTACTAGAAGGGTACAGTGATGCAGATTTGAACACCTTATCAAATGATTCCAAAGCTACTAGTGGCTATATATTTAGTATAACTGGAGGAGCTGTATCTTGGAAATCAAAGAAATAGACTATCCTGGCTCAGTCCACAATGGAGTCTGAGATGATAGCACTAGCCACAGCTAGTAAAGAAGCAAGTTGGTTAAGATGATTGCTAGTAGAGATTCCTCTGTGGGAAAAATCTATGCCAGTTGTGTTGATCCACTACGATAGTACCACGACTATTGCGAAAATGGAGAGTCGTTATTATAATGGTAAAAGACGTCAAATTAGAAGAAAGCACAACACTGTTAGAGACTGCAGTTCTAAAGGAGCTGTAAGAGTGGATCAGATACGCATTGATGAAAACTTAGCAGATCCTTTAACGAAAGGATTAGCTAGAGAGAAAGTCCATAATACATCCAAGAAGATGAGACTAATGCCTATAAAGAAATGAGTTGCTCATGATAGTAACCCGACCTAGATGAATGGAGATCCCAAGAAATAGGTTCAATGGGTAATAATAAGTCGTGAGCAATATGAGATGATCATGCAAGTGAAGCATGGACCCTGAAGTAATAAGAGAATGCGATAATAGAAACTCTTAATGAGATCTATATTATGTATGAGGGAGTACCTAGGCTACAGGAGTACTCTTGATAGACTCACATTTGTGATTGTGAAACTTGGGCTGGTTCCAATGGAATTATGAGGAAGAATTCATATAGCCTTCACTAAACCGAATACATGTTTAGGGCCATAAAAACACGGGCTATTAGAATGCACCTTACAAAAACGTTGTATGCGAGTTTGATGTCTGAGATAGAGTTCAAGGCAATGGTGTCACTCTTGTTGAATTAGAATTCTACCTGCTACGTAAAGGTTCAAGTCGTAGACACCTTTGCTTATGCACAATCATAGAAATGTTTGACGTTCATTCTAAAATCACATTTCAAATTCAAGTGGGGGATTGTTGGAATATTTGGAATGATGATAACTTGGATTGGGGACTTAGAAGAAGTTAATGGTATTAAGTTGGCAATAAATGAGTACAAGTATGAGCTAGAGTGTGTTGGTGAATTTGAAAATATTTATTAAAGTCTCACATAGGATGGAAATCACACTTTAGCACTGCAGATATATTCCAAGTGGATAAATTAGATTGGGCCCCTAAAGGGTATCCAATTTTGTGGTTGGATGAGAACACACTACCATGAAACATAACACGCGCTCGCCGTCGCCATCTTCCCGGCCGACTCGATTCGGTCTGATTTGGTCTTGGACTTGGAGTTGATCCAAATTTTTGATACACGAAAAATTATTTAATATTAATTAATTTATTAACAAGTGTAATGTAAGTTAATTAATTATTATGACTTAATAGTGGTGTGCTGTAATTAAATTTCAAATTAATTAATTATTAACTGTAAAAGTCTCCCCACTCCTTGCTGACCAAGTGTATAACGACTATGCAGGATTCCTCTCCCACAATTTTCTCCATTTTTTTCTCCCAAGATTGGTTATAAATAAGTTTTTCCCATCCGTTGCAATTCACTCCATATTTCTAAACTTTTCGGAATTTATCTTCCCTCTCATTCTCTTCATCTAAATTTTGAGATGTTGTCGAAAATCAACTGCATTGCATAATTATTAGCAGTATGACGAAACAACTGTGAATTTTTTACTGTGGATTGTAATATGTAAAAGGTGCATGTTAGCAACACATTTTTATTGGGAATTATTTTGTATTCATTTTATTTAAACAAATTTGTATTATTATTTATTTATCTTATTATTATTTATGTGATGAGATTCTGTGGTTGTTTTCTTCGTATATAGTTATAAGTGATGTGTGTATTTCAAATGTAACAAAATATTTTTTTTATATTTTTAAGTGAAAAATATAAAATATTTAATTTAAAATTTTTGTCTTTAAAATAATTTTTTATTATTTTATTTATAATTTATGAAAATATTTGACACGATTAAATTAAATTATCATTGTATATTATAAATTTGACTTGGTCTAACCTCTACTAGTAACTTTGTTTTCTCTTTTAAATAACTACCTGCTGTCTATATTGTTGAGACTTTCCCATAATATAAAAAAAAAAAAAAAAAACACAAACACAAAACATTAAAATTTTTTAAATAATTTTTAAAAAAATTAAAATTATTATTAATGGTTTATTTATAAAATGAATATTGGAGATCTCCTTGAGAGAGCAATCAAATCAAATCGCTTAAGTATCCATTCTCCCAAAAAAATCGTAGCCTCCAATAACTAATATGCACAAACTAGTCTTGCGTGAGTTGAAAAGGGGCATACATAAACCCTAGTTATGTATGTAATGAGGCGCAAACGTGATTTCTAAGTGGACACGTGTCAGAAGCTTAATACCTGAGCCTTTTCTTTTGCTCGCCGTGAAATAAGAAGAACAAGAACTAGAATTTCTCAAACTTCTCCCTTTTTTTGTTTACTTTCTCTTCTTCTTCATAATAGTATACTCTTTTTCATTCACTGTTTTATCTATAAAATCATTTTTCTTCTATAATTTCAAACTCAAAAAAACAGAGAGATGGAACAGAGTAATTCCGATTGGTCAGAGAGTGAAATTGACACTGCTGAAATTCTTGCTCATTTGCATCATACTTTCTCTTTGTTCAGCCATGTGCCGTACTCATGGGGGCGTAGAAAGAAGAGATCTGCAATTCGTAATACACCTCCTTCTAATGGCGGCGGCGCAGCCACCGTTCTTCCTCCTCCTCCTTCCTCTGACGCCGTTAAAGTGAAAGCTTCAAGTCCAACAACCCCTCTTTCGTTTCCAACAACTGAATCAGATGACAAGATTAAACATTCTGAAAGAACAACTTCTCTCAAAAGGGTAAAATAAATTCTCTCTATCTCTTTTCTATTATTTTATCTATATTAACGTTGTGTTGTGGGAAAAAAAATACCCAATTTTATAATTCTTTTTTTTTGTTTGTTTATTCTTTAAATTCTGAGTTATGGTTTTTTTTTTTAACAGAAGAAAGTGCACTATCTTAATATTATTGAAGGTTTGACGAAAACTAAAGACTCCATCACTCAAGTAAGTTTTTTTATTTTAATCTTAATTATTAAGATTTTCATGAAATGCATTTTTTTTTTTTGTTTTTCTGAATGTTTGATGTTTAAAATGGAAATAGGAGATTGCAAATGTGAAACGTGATTGTGAACAATTGAAGCTCGCCAATTCCAAATTGAAAGCAAAGGGAAAAGAGGTATGCTCTTTTTTCCTTAACTATTATATGAATTTTCAATTTATCACAAAATTTCATCTACTTTAATTTTATTTGGTATTTCGGATTACTTTGCTTATCCTTTATTTATTTATGAGATTCAACGTATAATTTTTTTGGTCTTGCTTGTTTTACATTTGTTGTATTGTGTCCATGGTGGGGCCAATCTTGTTTTTTGATTTATGGATATTGCTATTTTTACAGCTAAATATTAATGGTCCCAAAGGTGAATACAAAAACCCCAATTTAGAAATTAATAAGCCAATGAAAGTGAATGATATCATCAAAAATTCAGTCAACAATCCCAGTTCCACTACTCAAAATGAAGAGCACAAAACACAAATGCACAATCATCAAGCCAACAATTTTGGGGTTGATCCAACGACGTCGTCGTTGGGAGTGGCCAGTGATAATAAGGGCCCATTATTCATTCATGATTTGAACATATCATATGAAGCAATTAAAGATTTGAGTAAAGTAAGGGAAGCTCAAGCAAGACAGAGAAGGATTCACATTTTGAGGCTCAAGAAAAATAATGCCAAACAACGCCAATCTTCTTCTAGTAGATAGTACTAACATACCTGAGTTCGATTTAAACTAGGAATATTTTATAAAATGTTCTGATGATCAAATTATTATTGAGGTGTTACAATGCAAACAACCTTGTTTTAGGTTTTTTTTTTAATCTTTTTTAAAAAGTTATATATGAATATTCAATATAAATATTTCTTGATTAGAAAATTCTTGTGATGTTGGACCGAGATTATCGATTGGATCTTGCTCAACAAAGTTATTTTGGAAATAATACATATGCTTAGTAATGTTGGGATTTCTAGTTTTGTGAATACTGATTTTTTTTTTTAATTTAAAAAAAATGTTGAGTTATATTTAAGAGTATTTATAAATTATAAATCAACCAGTCATGAATTGAAAACCAGATTACGTCTTTTTAACTTAACCTGTGCGAAACACTTGAATTACTCGCCAAAGTATTATTTGTACTATTGTTATTTGTGCATTCTGTATTACATTTGAAATGATGTGAATTGTGCATTGAGAGAATCACTAAACACATAGTACAACTTTAATAACTCTTTATGAAAATTAAATTAAATCAATTTGATAGTGATTTATCTATATATATATATATATATATATATATATATATATATATATATATATAATTTTAAATAATTTAAATATGTGTTACTATATATTTTAATAGTTGATATTGACATATATTTTAGGACTCTTTATTTTAATCTATTAACAAAATTAGTCTTTCCATTTCATTTTTAAACACTTATAGTCTCTCACTCATATTTTAACATTCAAAATTAATGATGTGATATTTTATTAATGATATGCCAAATGATACGATGATGTTGCACAATCTATGTGTATTATTAAATTTATAATATCATTAAAATCATAATTTATACTCCCTCCGTTTTTTTTATAAGTCGTTTTTTACTTTTCACACATATTAAGAAATGTAATATGGAAAAGAGAAATTATGAATGGTTTTACAAAATTGTCTTTTATTAATGATATTGGAAAGACAAATTTACATAATTAAAAGGAGAGAGAATAATAAATATTTAAGGGTATAGTAGGAAAAATAACATTAATGATTTATTGATATTATAAAACGACTTATATTGTGTACAAAATTTTTTCCCAAAACGACTTATAAAAAAAAACGGAGGTAGTAAATTATTAAAAGTATCAAATATTGTATTAAACTAAACTTAAAATTACAAAATAATACTAATAAAAAAATAAATTTGAATTTCTAAATCAAAGTTCTTCTCCCTCAATCATCTTCTTTGTCATTAAAACCCAAATTTATGCAACCTAATATCTCACCTATTGGAAATTCTAAAATCTCTCTCAATCATCTTCTTTGTCATTAACACTCATATTTATTTATGCAACCTAATGTCTCATCTATTGGAAATCTAAAATCTAATTTTTCTTTTTGAGTGGAGATTCATCTTGGTTTCTCGCAAAAATTACATAACTCAAATTAATCCTCGAACCAAAACTCTATTTAATTTCATATTAATCCTCGAAAAAAATAAAAAACTCTATTTAATCTCATAAAATTTAACCGGATCATATTAGTCTGTATGTTAATATTTTTTTTAAATCGATTTTTTTTCGTATTTTTTAACTGTGATTGAACTGGCATATGTATACTATATGCCACATGCATTTTTTAAATAATTACGAGGACAACCACATTGAATTTTATTTTTTATTTTTTATTTTTTAAATAGTAAATTGATTTTTTACTTTTAATTTAAATTTTATGTTTAAACAATTTAGATTTGAAAATATAAAAAAGTTCAAAATTTGTTCTTAGAAGAAATTGAATCCAGATACCTTTAAACCACATCTTATGCATTTACTACTAGGCAAATGTAAATTGATGACAAATAATTCTCATGATTTATAGTAATATTAAATAATTATGAATTTAAATAAAAAATAATTTGAAATAAGTAAATATTTATTTGTGTGTTATTTGATGTAAATCCTATTTTAAAAAAACACACAAATTTACTTATTTCAAATTAATTCAAATTAAATAATAATAAGTTAATTTAATAGTGAATTAACTCATTATTAAAATATTTAATTAATTCAAATTAAATAATCAATTAATTTTTTTAAATTTTAATTAATTCAAACTAAATAATATTCAACAGTTTTAATAGTAACTCAATAAAGTAAATAAAGATATCAACTATTAAACATAAATACTTAACTTAATAGAGTTACTTCTATTATTTTGCTAATAGATTAAAATAAAGAGTCAACTATCAAATAGATTTAATAGTAACTCTTTAGAGTCACCAGAGGTACTTGAGGCGCCAATGTCACTCCAGGCACTAGAGGGACCTCATGTTGATGAGCCAGTGCCACCTCAGGCTGATGAGGGTGATGAGCCGGTGTCATCTCAGACTAATGAGCCTGTTTCACCTCAAGTATTTGGAAGAGGCCCTCTAGAGTTGTCATTGTTGCATCTTTACCCAGACCATAATGCCAGACATGTATGGGACGAAGAGGTAAAATTACTTGGATACATTCTTTTTAAATTATGTTTATTATTATATTACTAGTTTCTAATATTGATTATTTTTCTACAAAACCGTGATCCGCTGAAATTCATTAACCATGGGCATAAGATTACTAGCTTACGTCAGCCTAATAAAGAGTGATTTTAGGTTTCTTTGTCCCTATCTGGGATGAAGGACTTATTCAATACCAGTTATGTTACGATGAACCATATGATGCTTAATAAATTTATGGAGAGATGGCACATTGAGACTTCATCATTTCATCTACCACTTGTTGAGATATCTATCACACTCGATATGTGTCGTGTTTATTACATCTTTCGATTCGGGAGACACTTAGATCATGAGAGGATTAGCAAATATTAGGAACTCTAGTTGGTGGTAGACTATCTGAGAGTTAACCCATAGGCTACCTTGAGGGAAATGAAAAAAACCAGAGGGGCCCGTGCTAGGTTTGAATTCCTGAAAAAGGTATATACAGATGAACTCCTTAGAGAAGAGTATGCTAGAGGCAATGACGAGCAGGTGGAGCTCCTTCGAGGAATTTGAGAGGATCCATGAGTACAATTGGGGGCCACTTATTTGGTCTACTTGTACTCTAAGTTGTCCCAGGGATGTAGGTGGAAGAAGAGGCAGGTGCAAGCAACATCACACTTTTGACAGTAATATTTATTGGTCTTTCAATGTGTGTGTGTGTAATTTTCATTACGTTTTTGCAACGCCCTTACTAGTGATTCGTGGGTTCCAACACTTTTCAGGTTTGGATCCTCTAGCACTTTCCACGCATCTCTGGTTGGTCGTGTGCACCAACCTATACCGAGGATATGTCGCGTGCTTATGTATTTGCCCCGCTCAGAGGGAACCAAACGATAGAGTTGTTTCGAGTGTATCTTGACCGCTTGGTAGCCAAGGATATGCACTTTAACAGCTATATTGATTAGCGTGAAATGCGACCATTTGAATACATAGTGTTATACTCGAGATAGTTGGCTTGCAGTTCACGTCTGACATTTCCCCATCTTCCTGAGCACGTCATGCAGAAGTTCGGTTACACCCAGACTATTCCCTGAAACCCTGTTGTCTTTGCTCTTCCTGCGATGACACATAGAGATATGGATGTCATGTTTGATCATTATATTAGTCATTTGGTATCGGAGGAGACATGGAGTAGCATAGATGAGAGTGAATGGATATATGTCAACGGATACATCAGGTGGTTCTTCAGGGTGTCACATCCATATAAGGTGCATGCTGCTCCAGAAGATCCACCAAGGTCATCTCATCAGGAGATACTAGACGATGAGCAGGAATAGTTAGATCATACTCATGATGTGCTATCTAGATGTCTTCACATTATGGAGATTTCGTCTTTAGTGATTTCAAGATTCTCTTATTTTAACCTTTCGATAGAATTAGTCAGCAGAATAAATGACATGACATTGACACATTAACTTTATTTTTGTTTTCATTTATTTTTTAGCTACATGGCTACCACATGTTATATTTTTTTCCTTATTTTTTGATTAAGTAAAACATGTAATAAACTTATATTATATTTATTTAGCCAAAATAAAAAGTTTGAGATTGTTCCATATCCCCCGGAAAACTAAAAAATAAGATCATGCATCTGTTCATCTTCTCGCATAAATAGCCTGAGTTAGGAATGCTTGAAAACACCATCGTTAGTTATTCCTTCAGTCACATATTTGGTTTCAATAGACTACACAGCATTGTTTCAAGGTATTTCACATTTCTCTTACATTTTCATTTTTAATTGTTTAAGACAAAATAAATAGATTTTGATTGTGTCACTTCCGTTAACATATAGGTATATGTATGTTCAATGTTATCTTTCACCATGCATAAGAGTTTGTCTTTGAAAGCTTCATTTTTTTATAGAGGATGTTCTTAAACAATCATTAGAGGGATATATTCAGATAGATGGACTTTTTTTTTTATAAGCAAAATATATTCAACGGGAGTACTAAGGGGTACCCGAAATCCAATTACAAACTATTAAATCACCTTACAAAAAATCTAATGGTGATTTAATCTAACTGTAATAGTTACAAGTATAGTTAGATCGTGTACCAATCCATTTCCAAGTTAGCAACAAAATCTTAGAAACTATAGAATCGGCATTCCATATTTCATCTCCAAAAATAATTTTGTTCCTCACGTTCCAAAGACACCAACATATCACAAGCCATAAACCCACGACATTCTTAATTGCAATACCAGCAGAAAATAAAGAAAAAACCCAACATCTTAAATGGTCGACGACCGTTCCGTCTAAAAACACCGACACCCCAAGCCACCCAATAATCTTACCCCAAATGATGACAGATTTGGAACAACCAAATATAAGATGAAAAACAGACTCGTCCCACCGAAAGCAAAAAGGACATACCCTGTCATGAGGAGAGGAAATGATCCCACGTTGATACAGATTATCTCTCGATGGAAGACGGTTAAATATAAGGCGCCAACCAAAAATCGAGATTTTGACAGGAGAGAAAGCTTTCCAAATTAATTTCAGAGCAGCCAAAGAATTATCAAGGACTAAAGGTGAAGGAATGTTTGCTTTGGAAATTATTTGATAAGCAGAATGGACATTAAATTCCAAATCAGGGCATGAGTTCCAACAGATTACATCATTAATCTCCTTATGCAATTCCACTTCAGAAATCAATGCTAGCATATTTTCCTTCTGAACATAGACAATCTGATTACTACAAGGCTCCACAACATCAACCTTCCAACTCCATTTGTTATCAGACCAATTTCCATTTTCACAAACCAAGCTGTGAGGCTCTACAACAGCATCAAAAAGATCGGGAAATAATTGCTCAAATGATACATTCCCACACCATATGGACTTCCAAAATAATGTCTTCTCTCCATTTCCAATAGCAGACCGACAATGCCTAAGGAATGATACACCATCAAAGGAACAAAATAGCAGTGATATATCCCTCCACCACAAAGAGTGTTTGGCTGCACCTAGCTGACTAGAACCTATACTCAAAGATTTTAACAAAGGGCCATATCTGGCAATGAGGATGTCCCTCCAAAGAAAATTCTGATTGCTCATGAACTTCCAAATCCACTTGACCAGTAATGCTTCATTCAAGCACTGAATGTTTAATATGCCTAGACCACCAGCTTCCTGCGCTTTACAAATTGTGTCCCACCCAATCCAAGCTATACCATCTCTTGTAGGAGAACCATTCCATAAGAATCTACGTTTAATTGATGTTAACTTTTGAATGACTTTCCTCGGCATCTTGTAAAACAACAAGTAATGAATTGGTATATTCGTAAGTACGGATTTTATAAGAGTTAGTCTTCCACCAATAGACATTAATCTTCCCTTCCAAGATGATAATCTAGCCTTGACTTTGTCGATAACCGGTTGCCAAAACGAACCAAGACGATGGTTCTCACCTATTTGAATGCCAAGGAAGTTAAAAGGACATTGTTGACTCTTGCAAGCTAAAAACCTCTCTGCTGCCTTGAGAAACATTAGTGAAACTCCAAATCCCACAAGCCTGCTCTTGTTAAAATTTATCTCTAAGCCCAACATCAATTGAAAACATCTCAAAATCGCTTTAATTCCCCAAATATTGTTCCAAGTAGCTTCTCCCAACATAATTGTATCGTCCGCATATTGAAGTAGCGAAGCTGTGTTCTTGTTGTTAATCAGTATCCCTTTGAATAAAGCCACCTCCTCAGCCCGTTTCATAATTTTATCCAAACTTCACCTGCAATGACAAACAGATATGGTGACAGTGGATCACCTTGTCGCAGTCCACGGGACACTACAAAATCTCGCGAAGGACTCCCATTAACGAGAACTGACATGTAACTTTTGAAAACCGTCCCTTCTATCCAACTCATGAATTTGCTTCCAAATCCCATAAACTTCATCACCTGTCTAATGTAGGACCAGTCAATGCAATCATAGGCTTTAGCAAAATCCACTTTAAGAACTAAGCTACCTATTTTTCTTCTTCTTGAGTAATCCACCACTTCATTCAATGACAAAACACCATCCAGCAAATTCCTACCTTCTATAAACGCAGTCTGGGAAGTTGATATAATGCTGTTCATAACTTTCTTCAATCTAGCAGACAATAATTTTGCTATAACCTTGTATACACATCCTACCAAGCAAATAGGGCGGTAATCATCCAAATTATTGGGATCTTCTATTTTAGGAATTAAAGCCAAGAAGGAAGAGGACAAGACTTTAGGAAGATTTGCAGTCCTAAAGAATTACTTAATGCAGTTAATAAAATCCATGCCAACTACAGGCCAGCATTTCTGAATAAACTCCAAGTTGAATCCATCAGGACCTGGACTTCTGTTACCTTTACAATGGAACACTGCTTCTTTAATTTCTCTATCTTCAAAATTTTCCGCTAGCATGCTACTATCAGGCACAGATAAGGTTTTGAAATAATCTGGCGACATACGAACTAGAGGTGAATGAGTTGCACTAAATCTCTTCTCAAAATGTCTGGCTATACCATCTTTCACACCAGCCACATCATTTACAATAGAATCATCTACTTTTATCTCTGAAATTGTACCTAGCAAGTTTCGATGGCGAATGACAGAATGAAAGTAAGAAGTGTTCTTATCCCCTTCCTCAATCCACCTTGTTCTAGCCTTCTGATGAAGCAAGCTCTCCTTGATTCTTAAAATTTTCCACATCTCATCTTCCGCCTGAGCACGATTCTTTAACATGATATCCGGCACTTTGTCATCAGATTCTGCTATCACCTCTTCTACTTTGTTTAAAGTCTTCGCATTCTCTTCTATATTGCAGTCTACCCAACCAAAGACACTTCTATTCCACCATCTTAGTTTTTCTCGTAACAGTTGAAGTTTCTTAGAAAAAACAAACATAGGGTTACCCTGAATGTTGAAAGACTCCCAGGTAGTTTTTATGAACATCTTGAATTGAGGATGTTGAAACCAGCATTGGAGTGATCTGAATGGTTTAGGACCCCAGTCAATGTTTCTTACTGATAACCATACCGGTCTATGGTCAGAAATGTCCCTTGCTCCCACACTTTGTGAAGCCACATTCCATTCATTTAGTAAACCCAATGAGACTAAAAATCTATCTAATCTACTACACACTTCACCTCCTGAATTGTACCATGTAAATTTATGCCCTGAAGTTCTCAGATTAATACAGCCAGTCAATTGTATAAAATCTTCAAATTCTGCCATTAATCTTTTGTTATACCCTCCTCTACCTTTCTTTTCTCTTGTATTCTTGACGGCGTTAAAATCTCCTCCAATGATCAATTCTCCTATCTCTTGCCCAGCTTTGAGCCTCAATAAATTACTCCAAAGTTCCCTTTTCTCTACATTAGAACATGGTGAATATATATTGAAAAAATAACATAACTTATTCTTCCAAATGGCCTTCACACCAAGGTAACCTTTCCCCCTAAAACTGCAGATTGGAGTAAGGATATGTTTCCTCCAAATTGTAAGTATACCTCCTGATAAACCAACAGAATTTGAAGCCGACCAAAGACAATGTTCATTGCCCCATATTTTATGAACAATCTCATCATTCATTGATTCACATTTGGTTTCTTGAATGAATACAATATCAGCCCCACCTTTATTCAGTGTTTCACGAAGTTTCCTTTTTTTAATCAAACTCCCACATCCTCTTACATTGTATGTTACTATATTCATTGAGACCCAATAGCTACCACCTTCGATGTTGTACTGATATTCCTCTCATCCAATTCTAGTTTACGAATTACTGATTCAAACACTTCCTCATCCTCTTCTGCTTCTATACCCAATTTCTTAATGGATGTCCATACTCTTTTAGGTAGATTACTCAACTTCTGCTTGATTCTAGAATTGCTCTTATTGATTTCTGCATCCCCAATTGAACCTGAGCTCCCCATATTAGACTTCTCAGAATAACTAGAGAAAGAATCCTCTGATTCTAAAGAATGCATACTGCAACCATTACCCACCTGCTTTGTTTTTGACTTGTCTGCTAATAACAGAGCAGCATAGTACGATGGTGTATAAGGAATTTTTATATTCCTACAAATCTCGCCCAGTGACTTTATCTTCTTTACATTCTCATGCTCATGGGACCCCTCTATATTGAAAAGTGATTCTTTCACTATGGTATCTCCACTTAGCATTGATCCTTGATACATCTGATCCTCCCCAATATCACCTTTTTGCATATTGTCCGCCTTGGAAAATGTAGCATTTACTTCGTTGCTCACAAGTGGGGACCCCACCTGTTGATGTTTCTCCTCTGCTACTTTTTTCCTAGACACAGAAAAGTGAGTCCCTTGGAGTCTCGTGCCATTAATATTATCTGCATCTTTATTGAACAGCGCATCTTTCTTCACAGCCTGGCATGACCTTTCACCTGCTACATTGGAATATGGTATTGCCATGTGGTTAATGTCTAACATATCACTTTCTTCTTGATCTGTTTCTTCAACCTCGCTATCAGAAGACTCTCCCGCCATTTGTACCTTCCCTTCACTCTTAGTATCCGACAAAACTACCTCAGAACTCTCTTCTGAACTATCCCCAAATAAGTTGCAGGACTTCTTAGAATAACATACTAAAGCTTCTTCCACCAACTTGATACAATAACATTGATTGTTGACCTCAATATTAAATACCTCATTTAAACTCATGGCAAATTTTGTCCTAATAAGAATTCTGGCAACATCCAACTTTTCGTGTTTTTGAGTTTTAGGATCCGCTTTGACAAAGACTCCAACCGTTCCAGCTAAAAACTTGAAAAAATATTCTCTCCAAACATGGCAGGGGAGACCAAAAATATTGATCCAGGTTAACCTTTCACAATCAACATCCCTCGGCGACCATGGATGAATATCTGAAAACCATTTCTCCACCCATTCCTTGTCTTCATCAATCATTTTCTTATATCTCCAGTTACCTCTTCTTCTAAAAGGACCAGATTCGCCCCCATTGGTGTAGCTTTAATCCTAAATAACCCTTCCATGTGCAAAGCCTCCTGTATCTCATATGTTTGGCCCGAATTTTCCATTATCCCTACAAACGCTTGTTGGAACCATTCCAAATCCTCATCCTTTACATTGAAACTGAGATGAGCAAATTTTGGTTTATCGTTCATGAGAAGCTTATCTGAGTGGTTTAGTTTCTGATTCCCTCTAGTGACTTCAACGAATGATTTTTTATCGATCCCAAATCCTTGTCTGAGTTTCAAACTACCATCTGACTTCCTGTTCCCATTCATCTCCTCTAACCTTGATCTCTGTTGTTGTTTACCAATCACATTATCAACTCTCTGAAACTGTGGTATGTTTGGAAATATCTTCCTACCATTTAGGACAATGTTGTCTAATTGAATGGCAAGGAGATGTTCATCAGAAACCTGTTTGAATCGAACAAAACCAAATCTTTTCCCGCGTTTGTCTAATCTATCCGGGATAAAAACTTCAATTACCAAACCATATTCTTTGAATACCGAAAACATATCTTTTGCCTCAAAAGAATCCGGAAATTCTGTGAAGAAAAAAGAGAATGTTTCGTTTGAGGCTTGTTCCTTCAACTTGCTTCCAGCAGCCCTCCATATCGAACCTCTAACGAAAGGTTTCATAATCGTTTTGGGCCTTCTAACCTCCTTCCATGCCTCGTCGCTAACCATCAGTAGAGCACAAACGATATCCACACTACCTAAACAGAGGAATACGAAATAACGCAGATAAGCAGACTCTACAATGAGAAGACCCACAGGGAGGAAGGTCCCTAATTCGAAAATTAGGACTTTAAACCAAACCCTAAAAGCCTAAACTTGTTCCTATAGAAAGAATCTGGGACTGCGAATAACTGAGCAGAAGCACAGCTAGTGAACTTGATACATTTCCTCGTTTAGAAATAACCTTCAGTGAAGATGAAATGCTCTTGATTTTTGAGAAAAAACTAGAGAGAAGGGAGAGCTTCTCTCTCTACAACAGCTAGAATTTTTGGCTTTGATGCCTTTTCAGATAGATGGACTTATTTTGAAGCACTTAGCATTTAAAGTGTTACTTCTAAGGTGATAGATTTCTTCGATAAGTTTCTCATTTTTCATTTTCTAAAGAGGTGACATAAATTTTAGAAGTGATAACAATATTTACTAGCATACCATTTTCTCTATTTAGATTTTTGCATATAGAGTTTAATTCTTGAAAGTAAAAATTGTTCTTACCTCTATTTACCTTATCATCCTTATAGTCGGTCATAAGACATATATTTTCCTCATCCTTGGATTCAAAAGATGAGTCTGGATCATTACTTTCTTTTACGATGAACTTTTTGTTTTCTTCTATTTCATTTTGAACCTTGTCTTTTTGCACAAATTCTTTTTCTTTGAGTTTCTTGATAATTTTTAGCTCATCCAATATACCCTAGAATTATACCTTGTAAACACTTTTGGTTTTCATCATTTTCCACGGCTTCTTGAAAACACTCATATTTACCCTCATTAGTCAATGTCACATACTCATCACAGTTATACCTTGTAAAAGGCTGTCTATGGTTGTTAGACTTCCTAAGTTGAACTTGATATGATTCTAGAGCTTCACTAAGATTCTCATCTTGTGACATATCATTCTCCCTTTCATCATCATTACGTAGAATATTTACCTCATCTCTAAGTTGTTGATCATAAGCATAATCACGTGGCTCACCATTTTGATCATCACTGCCAATAGTATCGATATTATGAACAGGTAACCGAATTGGAACAACATTAGACAAATTTATATTTTTCTTGGGTGTAGTCTTCTCCACCTTATTAATGTCTTCAATAGCTTGGTCTTCCATGAACACCACATAGCGGTTACTGATGAAAAATTTCCCTATAGGATCATACAACATTTAACTAAACTCATCTTGCCCATAGCTGATAAAGATACATTATTTTGACTTTGCATCTAACTTGGATCTTCCATCCTTTGGAATATGCAAAAAAAAAAAGCCTTACAACCAAAGACTCTCAAATGAACATACTTTACATTGTTTCAAAACCAAATTTAGTTTGGAACTTCACTATTCAAAGCAACAATAGGAGTGAGATTAAGAACATGCACCACCGTGTAAAGTGTCTCACCCAAATAATGATTAGGCAACTTAGCTTCAAAGGGCATACACCTTACTCTCTTAATTTGTGTTCGATTCATTCTTTATACTAAACTATTAAATTGAGGAGTTTTAGAAGAAGTATTTGCATGTGTAATACCATGCTGCTAGCAATACTCGTCATGGGCATTACAACTGGATACGCCGCCTGACCACCACCATGCCAGGAAGACTTTCGATACAAGGAGTCAGTTCCTTACTTGAATCAAGGTTTGATACGATTAATGGGTCATCATGTGAGGGAAACATTCACATTTGGTCAATTATTCATCTAAAAATCAAAGACTCGCCTAAACAAGTGAGAAAGACACCGCATATTCACTCAAAATCTTAAAATAATAACTATATGAGTTCTCTCACTTATAAAATGTTCATCATCCACTTTTCAAATAATATGAAACTTATACAACTCATATTTTTTCTCTGCCAATTAAATGAAAAATATTTTATAAACACAAATAATCAATACGCTTAGTTTCATATAATCATAGTGAATAAGCTAATGATTGAATTCCAATTATATTTTGTTGCTCAAAGACCAAACTACTACTACTACCCGTAACGAGAAGAGATTAATTTCTTATTCCTTACAAATATTAAATACTCGTACTTTAAAAATGACTTATCTCACAGTAGATGTACATTCATTTAAACAAATTTGAAAATTGATGCTGTCATTTAGATATTTGAAAAATTCTTAGGAAAGTAGGGAAAATTGATTACGTTTCTCTCTTGTTGTCAACCAGCTTTTATTTCATCAATGGAGACTCTCGGCAACTTCCATGGTGCTTGAGGTGTGTTTCTCATCTAGCTTTAACAACAACATTACACTTCTCGTTTTTCATCTATGGCTCCATCGTTTATACCTTGGAGCTGTCTGATTAATATTGAAAAACCACCTGAAAAACCAACCTTAACCCCAAATCCATTGAACCCTAAACCTCTGAAATCCTTTGTGGATGGTGTAAACAATGTCTGTGACATCCCTATAAGCCAGCTCCCAAAACCTTGTGTGAAGGGAGATCGAATTGCAATTGCAATATCGGAGGAGGAATACCAGTTGGGTTTGGAAGCATGTAAACACAACCTTCATGGGCGGGTAATCTGGTCGAAGGGCTCAACACCTCTCACTGTTACTGCATTGAAGACGAAACTATCGACACTATGGAAATCATTAGGGAAGTGGGGTATAACATCCTCAGGGAAAGGATACTATGAGTTCTATTTCTCTACGATAGAAGATGTTAGATGAGTGAGAGTGTCAAACTCTTGGAACCTCAATCCTGGCTTTCTGAAGCTTTTTCGGTGAACGCGGGATTTCAACCCCACCAATCTTAAACAGTCATCAACACAAGTTTGGATTCGTTTTTTTGGGTTGTCGCAAGAATATTGAAGACCAAAGATCCTTTTTGCAATCGCTAGTAGTGTGGGAACGCCTTTATGCACGGATGCTGCCACGAATAAACCTACGTTCGATAGACCTTTTGGGCACTATGCAAGGATGCTGGTGGATCTTGAAATCGTAGGCGAGCTTAGGGACAAAGTTCTGGTTGAAAGAAAGGGGTTTGCCTTCTTTGTGGACATTGAGTACGAGAATTTACCGGACTTTTGTGATTACTGCAAATGTATTGGTCATTCCTCGGATATTTGCAAGCGTAGACCCATTGAGAAAATACAGGAGCAAGGAAACAAGCCGAATAAACCTATTGTTGAACAAGGGACTCATAACGCTTACATTATAGTGGGAGATGCCAACAAAATAAAAGGTAAGGAGCAGGTCCATACGGATACCACAGATGAAGACATTTCAAATAAAGAGGCCTCAAAAGCCCAGGAAAATCTAGAATTTGGCAGTTCTGAATTTGTAAATGTAGGTTGTAATGAAGTGAATCAGATTTCTAATGTTGTCGTTGACAGCCAGAATGGGGTTACTCCTACTATTATTATTGATAGCAGCAATGTTAATGTGATGATTCCTATTGTGGATGATAGAATCAAGGATCTTGTGACTAATGATAATGACATTGGATCTGATAGTTCGTTGGGGACGGAGTTTGTTGATGCCACCTAATTGATTGAGTTTGAACCAATTCACACAAGGCCAGAAAACACTTCCTTAAAACATTCTACTCATGATGCACAAGGGAACATGGCTTTCCTCCATAACTCATGGTCTAACATGGAAGACTTGAATCCACTTAAACAAATTCATGACAGTGATGTCTTTAAGCCTATTAAATCCAGAAGAGAGGTTAAGAAACAATAATCTATCTCTAGGCCTGGTACAAGATCTAGAGCTGGACCTACAAATTTGTCCTCATGAAGTGTCTATATTGGAACGTGAGAGGTATTGCTAACTCTCCCACAAAACTAGCTTTAAAGAGGATTATTCTTGTAAATAAACCCGATTTCGTTTTTATTGCTGAACCGTGGATGGCTGTGGATAATTTTTCAGTTAATTGGCTAAATAGATTAGGCCTTAAGCTTTTTGCTGTTAATGATAGGGATAGTTTAGAGCCTAATATGTGTTGTTGTTGTCTCAATAGCATTGATCCTGAGGTTATTACTGCTGACAACCAGTAGGTTTCTTTTTTGGTGAAAAATCATGATGTTACTTTTGGTATTTTGGTTGTGTACGCTTCAACGAATCTGGTGGTTCGTAGATCCCTTTGGCATAATCTGAGTTTTATTTAAGGTCAATTCAATTTTCCTTGGTCTTTTATAGGCGATTTTAATTGTATCCTTGGAACACACGAACACAGAGGAAAATATCTCCTTGCTCGTGTTCCGATGGATGATTTCAACAATTGGACTGATGCTAATCTTCTCTTCCATATTCCTACCTCTGGTGTTATTTTCACATGGAGTAATGGTAGAAGTGGAGCCTTTCACATAGAGCGAAGGTTGGATAGATCCATCTGCAATCAAATGTGGCTTGATTCTTGGTCGAATGTCTCTTGCAGAACTCTTTCTCGTAACAGGTCTGACCATTACCCTATTATTTTGGATTTCTTCAATACTGAGATCAGTTTGGTTTCTCAGTTCAAGTTCTTGCAAATGTGGGCTGCTCACCCTAGTTGTAAAGAGGTCATTTTAGAGACTTGGAGGACTAGAGTGGTAGGATGCCCTATGTTCATCCTACAGAGGAAACTTCAACTTTTGAAAGCAAAGCTCAAAGAGTGGAACAAATCAACATTTGGAAATGTCCATGACAAGGTGAAAGAGGCTTAACAGAATCTTATTAAAATTCAGAAAGATATTGAGGTGGATGGTCATACTGACGTTCTTAGTAACCTTGAGAAGAAGGCCCAGGGTCAACTTGACGACGCACTTCATTTCGAGGAAATTTTTTGGAAAGAAAAGGCAAGGGTGAAGTGGAATATGGAGGGGGATAGAAACACAAGGTATTTCCATAGGATTGCTAAGATCAAGCAAGCCACACATAAGATTTCCAGCTTGAAAGTTGAGGGATAGGTCATCAGTGATCAAGATCGGATTGCTGACCATGTTGTAGCTTATTACAAGGATCTTTTTAACAAAGTTTCTATTTTGCAGGATGATAACTTAATTGAAGACGTAATTCCCCAGTTGATGACTGATGAATCTAGCTCTACCTTGACGATGCTGCCAACTAAGGAGGAAATCTACAATGTTGTAATGAGTTTGAATAAGGATAGCGCTCCTGGTCCCGACGGCTTTGGTGGCTTTTTTTTTCCAGACGTACTGGCAAATTATTCAAACTGATGTGGTTAATGTTGTTCTGCAATTCTTTAGGGATGGTTGGATTCTTCCCAACTATAATTCTAACCTCTTGGTTCTTATTCCCAAAGTGCCCAACGCCGATACGATTGAGCAGTATCGGCCTATTGCCCTGGCCAATTTCAAACATAAAATTGTGACGAAGATTATTGCTGATAGATTATAAACAATCTTGCCGTTTTTAATCTCTCCTGAATAAAGAGCCTTCATTCCCGGAAGAAATATTAAGGATTGCATATGTGTAACTTCTGAGGCTGTTAACATTCTGCAAAACAAGAGCATTGTCGGGAATTTGGCGCTGAAAGTTGATATTTCCAAGGCTTTCGACACACTTAGCTGGGAGTTTCTCATTAAGGTGCTCAAGACGTATGGTTTCTGTGAAAAATTCTGCAATTGGATTTTGTGTATCCTCAGTTCTGTCTCAATTTCTGTTTCAATTAATGGTTCCCAAAGAGGTTTTTTCTCTTGTACGAGTGATGTTCGTCAAGGCAACCCTCTTTCTCCGCTTCTTTTCTGTTTGGCCGGAGATATTTTAAGTAGGGGTATATCCACTTTAGCTGCCAATAGGAAGTTGAAGCTGATTAAAGCAACAAAACAAACAACGGTTCCTTCTCATGTGTTATATGTTGACGACATAATGGTTTTTTGCAAAGCTGATCATTGCTCTATTCAGGCTGTTTCAACTCTATTTCAAAGGTATGCTTTGATGTCAGGCCAGCTGTAATGCCCTGTATAATATATATCTAGAATAATACAATACAAGCATTTTATTTGGTACTGACACCATCACAAGTGCCTAATGGCGTAATTCACATACTTGACCATTCTAAAACATAATACAATCTATGGTACAAGATATGGAAATTAGCCAAAAATATAAAATCTAAGAGTAATATACAATATCCTCAATTATATACTACAAATACACAGCAGAAATAAGCTCAACTAAGCTTCTCTTGAAACATCCCAGCATAGCTCCACTTGTAAATCAAGTCTGTACTCAATACCTAAAAATAATCAACAATAGTGGGATGAGATACATCAAATCTCAGTGAGTTCCCTATCTTATAGGTCCTCTCGGCTTTACAAGGTTCTATCAATCCTAACTCAAGTCAAGGGGAAGGGAAAATGATCTTGAGTTCACAATCTCACAATCTCACACTATATGGAAACACGATATTGAGCCCGTTACTCAAAAGTATCACTAATCGATAACCAGTCAAGGCATCCCCTTTCTCCCGACTTCTTTTAAGTCTAGAAGTAGGAACGAGTCATAGACCCTCGTAGATTTCTTGGCATACGAAATGGATTCGGAAATAAGGGACATATTATCACCTTAAATCGTCACTTCACACGGCCCGTACACCGTCACAAGTCTCTTTACCCGTAGGCTCCATTCGTACTATAACATTGGGAATCAAACCTACCAAGAAATCGTGCATCATTCCAGAGCAGCTTGTTACTCTATAGATGACACTATAATAGGATAATGGTTACGATTTCATGATTTCACATACAACCATAATTGTATTCAACATTTCTAGGCCACATTAGCTTTCAGACCTCTTTTGCCTTTATCAATTTAACATAATAAATACACGTGTTCCATACTAGTGTTCACCCTCTCGTAGACCAATACTCGTCACGGATGCACCGTTATACATCAAGTGCTCGAGCATCGCCATCTAGGTTATCTACTCTAGGCCAGAACTCGTCAAGGATGCACCTTTCTACATCGAATGCGCGAACATCGCCATACAGAGTTTCTATCAATTCCTAGCCCTTACTAGGTTCCACTATTATGTTGTTATGGGGTAAAGTTTCCTCACTCTTCCTAATTCATTTTTAAGCATGCATATTCTTTTAATCAGGTTTAACATTAATATTAGGCAAAGCATATTACAATTGCACATTTGAATCACATATAATAATTCAATCACAAGTCATACAAAAGCATATTACATTTGTATAATGGAATCACACATAATGATTCAATCACATAAAACATCATTTCGGTTTTCCTCCGATTCATTTAATCGGGTATCAAAATCAATATTCTCACTCTTATCCTGTAGGATATTCTCACAGCTTTACATCGGCTAATACTATGCCTCGATCGGACTTATGATCCGAAAGATATGGATTTCAACATATCATATAAACATTATTTTCCTTCATTTTCCACTAAATAATTTATACGACATCATAGCTTTCTTAATGACACCAAGAACGTCCTGATCCGAGTTACGGATCAAAAGTTATGAAGGAAACAAAACGGGAAAAGCTGTCATGTTCGCTTTGCGAAGCTCCAGCGAGCATTCGCTTTCCTCATTCGCTATGCAAAGCTCTAGCGAATCAAGTCAGAAAGTAAAGGGCACAAAGTTCGCTTTGCGAACACCTGTCGAACCTTCTCCTTGCCATTCGCACTGCGAATCTCTGGCGAACCTTCGCCTTCCTCTTCGCTATGGGTTCGCTTTGCGAACCAGCGAAAACTGGGTTTCCCAGCAGCGTAACAACAGGTCTTTTGGGGGCCAAAATCCAACATTCCTTCAACTAAAACTCATCCAAATCATACCTAAACATGTTCCAATCATACAACAAGTATTCCACACATTTTATATCGAATTTCATCCGTTAGATTTCATTGATTTATCCGTTTAATCATTTTCTCTCAACTCTAACCTAAGTTCTAAATCCTTAATTCTAGAACTTAGAGCGTCTAACTAGAACCCACATGATAATCGAAGAGGAGTTTGAAGAAGATGATGAATTGATGATCCATGAACTTCTTCTTCCCAAGTTCTTCTTCTTTCTCTTCTTTCCTTTTCTTCCTTTCCTCTTCCTTTTCTTTCCTATCTTTCTTTCTTTTTCTTTTCTTATAACATATATATATATATATATATATATATATATATATATATATATATATATATATATAATCCTTATTATATAATATAATTCAATAGAGTAAAATATCTCCAATTGATATTTTATCATCTCAACCCAATTGATCAATTATTAGAGTTATCTTAAAAGTCTTTCTTGAACTAATAATAAATTGATCTCTTCGGAGTTCATTAGTTGCTCTACTGATCCCTATTGATAATACCTAAAGCACTTAGAGGATTTCATTAATCCAATTTACCAAAGATAGAGCACATAGCTGCTCATCTGATCTCATCTGATATCCAATTGAGCATTTAGATAATACGGGGTATTACACCAGCAAATTAATTTTTCTAAATCTATTGTCTATGCCGGCTCGATGTCGCACAGTAACCATCTGCATATTGCGCATCTCCTTGGTTTCTCTGTTGGTTCAGCCCCGTTCATTTACCTAGGTGCTCCGATTTTCCGTGGGAAGCCGAAGCCAATTCACTTTCAGTTTATAGCTGATAGAGTCAGATCCAAACTGGCAGCCTGGAAGGCCAGCCTTCTCTCCATTGCAGGCAGACTGGTTTTAGTGAAATCTATTGTTCAAAGTATGCTTCTCCACACTCTGTTAATTTATTCATGGCCTGTTGTTGGTGCGGTGGCAAGCAACAAAAGTTTTGGAAGTATTTTTTCGGGAATTATCGTGTCCACAGAGATCGGTGCTACTGAACTGCCATTCGACAATTTAATTGTTAATGAGTTTGGGTTTAAATGGTTTAAAGCGTAAATGCGGAAAAGTAAATAAGAACATAAGAAAATTCATTCATCAGAGAGAAAAGACTTAGCAGGCATGTATATATTCCACTCGTCACAGACTTAAACTTATCGACCAGTTGCACTCAACTTATAATACTCCTCAATATCACCCGGTATCGCTCACAATAGTGTTCATCTCTGACACACCGAGCTGAGAAACAACCGTATCACTCTCTTCGTCACTCTCGCGCACGAAGCCTCGAAATACGGAAGGCATTTAAGTTCCGACACCCATACGGATTGTTAGCCCTAAATCTATCTCTAGCATCCAAAAACTAACAGATAATTATCCTTAATCGAAGTTTGTGACGTTTATCTCTAACACGACCCAAACCCCGAGCATTTAAGCAAAAATCAAGAAGAATCACCAATAGAGATTTGTAAAGCAAATTAAATATAACGCCGTGGGCGACAAATGTACATAAGATCAAAGTAAAAACATATACAAACCCAACAAAAAAGAAAGACATGAAGAAAATCAGAAATGAACCAAACACTTCACGGATTGTCAGAGCCGATCGATGAGAAATCCACCCCGGATCATCCAAATGCAAGCTTCCATGATGTTTTCTAAGCAAATCCAATGAAGAAATGAAGTTTGATGGAGTGGGAGCAAAAAATACCCAAACCATCCCCTAAAAAATCTGTTTTTCCACTATTTATGGACTGTCAAAGTCGCAGACCACGCTAAGCGCGCCCTAAAAAATTGTTAAACCGCCTTAAAAGCGCGATAAGCGGGCTCGGAGCGCCTGAGCGCGCTACTCGCTGGAATTTGTTCCTTCCGTGGGCTAGGAGCGCGCTGACATGCTTCCTTAGGCTAGGAGTGCGCTCCTAGCATGCTTGAAAATCCAAAGCTTGTTTTCTTCATAACTTTTGAACCGTAATTCCGTTTTTCGCCTGGTTCAAAGCGTTGGAAAGCTTATTCAATGCTCTATACAAAAATGGCAAAATCACACTGCTTGAATACCTACAAAAATGAGATAAAATCAATTAAACTCAATGATATTTACACGAATCGCAATATATACACTAAAATGTAAACTATATGCATTTATAAACAAAACAGGGTTTATTCGTATGATATTTAACAAAAAGCAACGATAAGTGCAACAAAAATCATATACAAAAATAGGTACATTTTGCATTTATCAAACTCTCCCCAACTTACATAATTGTTTGTCCTCAAACAAAGCCAACAACTAAAGGAACAAAAGCGAAATCCAAGAAATCACGCAACAACAAGTTTTTACAAACAAAAACAAATGCAATGGTTCAATAGAAAATGGTACACACAAAGTAAATACTTACCACTAAACTACGACGATAACGTAATCACGAAACAAATGCTAAATACAAAAGTCATGCCAAACATTCTAAAACAACACAAGTTCAAATGTGAATCACACCTGGCAAAAATAATCATCGGTAGATGAAAAACATAAAATAAGGTACTTTCACTCACACAACAATCTTGCAAACAAAAGACTAAATTATGTATCCATCCAAAAATTCACATTGAACATACAAAGGCAAGAATCACAAGGACTTTTCAAGGTTGTAATGTGGTCGGGTAAACAAACAAGGGGCAATTTCTAAAGGTAATTGAAACAAAAACTTGCCTAAACCTAAGGGAGTGATCAACTCACAAAGATCCAAACACAAAATTTTAACCAACTTCTTCCACACACCCAAGTGTTACACAACAACACTACTTATTTAGCATAATTATTGAAACTCTTTTTGTTTCCTTTTTCAAGGATTTCCTTTTTCTCTTTTTTTTTTCTTTTCTTTGTCACATTTTTTTCTCTTTTTTCTTTTCTTTTTCAATCCTCATACAATCCAAACAATGAATACACAATCATTCTCTCCCCAACTTGAATTCAACCACATCATCATGTGAATACTCCCTACTTTCTAAGGCAAGGCAAAAAAATCCATACAACAACACAAAATTGAGGTCCAAGAAAAAACAAAATCCATCAAAAATAATTGAACTAAATACTCATAGACAAGCATTAAGTTCAAATAAAACATGGATCAAAAAGCTCAAAGGGGTTACGAAAGATCACACGCTCACAAGGTGAATGACTATTTGGCTAAGGTAGTTGTGCTCAAAATAAAACAATTGCCTTGATCCTTTTCATGCATTCATATACACAACATAAAAAACAGATTAAGCATAATAAAATCCAGTTAAAACAAGAATATTGGTACTCCGAGCATATATGAACAATGGAAGGCTTCCTCACAAAAAGGTTGGGAACTAAAGAGATTCACACAAGAACAAGTATACAAAAGAATAAATGGCATGAAAGTTTGTAAAAAGCCTAAGTATCATGAATATGCTAAAGTATAGAAAGCGATAAATACATACCTTGAACGCGTACCAAACTTTAAACACTATCATTACCACGCATTCGCAAGTTGAAACACTCAAAATCAGAAAATCACCGAATGCGACTTCAAGCTATCGAACCAAAATTTGAGTCCAAACAACAACAAAAGAATTAGAAAAATTACTAATAATTACTAATATATAAGGCCTTGGTGGAAGTGGAAGGAAGGGGGAGCCAAGTGAACAATTAAAAGAATTCACTGGCTCAGCACAACAGGGTGCGCTAAGTGCGCAGGCCCGCGCTAAGCGCGCTACACCAGAACCAGAAAAACCAGTACAACAACAAGATTCTGGTGTAGGCCTCCACTTAACACCTACACAACTCAATTACAAAACATACAATATTTACACATACAAACTTCCTCAAGTTAAACACGACAAGCTTGAGGAAAACAAAACTTAACACCTTAACACGAACTACCATAAACATACAAAAAGAATGGGAGAAAAAAACATTAGAAACTAACAACAATAAAACATGCTTGTTTTACGTCATAAGTTTGACGCCTATTATTTATACACACTTCTCCAAGTTGCCTCTTTACACGGTTAGCGCTCACCGACGATGAAACCTAACCAAACACTTAACAAACGTGAAGAGAAGCAAACATATACACTAAATTTACAAGTATGCAAAACATGTAAAATTCACAAATATGGTAAACATATACAAGTATCAATATCAACAAGTGAAAATAGACAATATATACGATATCTACACAACTCAAAAACAAAGAAACTATCGCAATGCGATCCAATAAAAACACCAATCCCCGGCAACGGCGCCATTTTGTTGGTGCGGTGGCAAGCAACAAAAGTTTTGGAAGTATTTTTCTGGGAATTATCGTGTCCACAGAGATCGGTGCTACTGAACTGCCATTCGATAATTTAATTGTTAATGAGTTTGTGTTTAAATGGTTTAAAGCGTAAATGCGGAAAAGTAAATAAGAACATAAGAAAATTCATTCATCAGAGAGAAAAGACTTATCAAGCATGTATATATTCCACTCGTCACAGACTTAAACTTATCGACCGGTTGCACTCAACTTACAATACTCCTCAATATCACCCGGTATCGCTCACAATAGTGTTCATCTCTGACACACCGAGCTGAGAAACAATCGTATCACTCTCTTCGTCACTCTCGTGCACGAAGCCTCGAATTACGGAAGGCATTTAAGTTCCGACACCCATACGGATTGTTAACCCTAAATCTATCTCTAGCATCCATAAACTAATAGATAATTATCTTTAATCGAAGTTTGTGACGTTTATCTCTAACACGACCCAAACCCCGAGCATTTAAGCAAAAATCAAGAACAATCACCAACAAAGATTTGTAAAGCAAATTAAATATAACGCCATGGGCGACAAATGTACATAAGATCAAAGTAAAAACATATACAAACCCAACAAAGAAGAAACACATGAAGAAAATCAGAAATGAACCAAACACTTCACGGATTGTCAGAGCCGATCGATGAGAAATCCACCCCGGATCATCCAAATGCAAGCTTCCATGATGTTTTCTAAGCAAATCCAATGAAGAAATGAAGTTTGATGGAGTGGGAGCAAAAAATACCCAAACCATCCCCTAAAAAAAATCGGTTTTTTCCACTATTTATGGACTGTCAAAGTCGCAGACCGCGCTAAGCGCGCCCTCAAAAATTGTTAAACCTCCTTAAAAGCGCGCTAAGCGGGCTCGGAGCGCGCTGAGCGTGCTACTCGCTAGAATTTGCTCCTTCCGTGGGCTAGGAGCGCGCTCAGTGCGCTCCTAGCATGCTTGAAAATCCAAAGCTTGTTTTCTTCATAACTTTTGAACCGTAATTCCGTTTTTCGCCTGGTTTAATGCGTTGGAAAGCTTATTCAATGCTCTATACAATAATGGCAAAATCCCACTACTTGAATACCTACAATAATGAGATAAAATCAATTAAACTCAATGATATTTACACGAATCGCAATATATACACTAAAATGTAAACTATACGCATTTATAAACAAAACAAGGTTTATTCGTATGATATTTAACAAAAAGCAACGATAAGTGCAACAAAAATCATATACAAAAATAGGTACATTTTGCACTTATCACCTGTTTCTACTTTAAAGGAAAATGGTTACCGTTGCTTGGCATAAGTGTTGTCGTCCTTTTGAGGAAGGAGGTATGGGGTTACGTTCGTTAATAACTTTGAATGATGCTTCAAACTTAAAGCAATGTTGGGACATGATTAATTCGAAAGATCAATGGGCGGTTTTAATTAGAGACCGAGTAATGAGGGATACTAGACACATCAACTATCATATTTATTCCTCTTTGTGGAGCAGCATGAAGGGATCTTTTGGTGAAGTTATTCAGAATTCGAGTTGGCTTCTTGGAAACGGCAAGAATATATAATTCTGGTTGGATAATTGGAATGGAACTTCGATAGTGGATTCACTTGGCATTATTGATTAGAATCATAACTTTATTAAAGACAGGGCTTTAATTTACATGGTGAATCGGGAATGGAAATTTCCTCACAGTATTTTCATGCAATTTCCATCTCTCAATAATCTTCTTTCCACAATTCACATTCCCATTGTTGACAAAGAGGATGCTCGCATTTGGACCCCTGTCGACGACGGTATCCTCACTTTAAAGGTTGCTTATAATTTCAAAATTGATGCTGCTCCAGTACTGTTTTGGGGGAAATTAATTTGGAATTGTCATATTCCAACCTCTAGATCCTTGCTTCTTTGGTGTCTCCTTCACCATAAGATTCCTACCGATGAGAATCTGGCCACTAGAGGGATGAACATCCCTTCCATGTGCAGCTTCTGTTTGGCAAACATTGAGAGCTCTGATCATATTTTCTTCAAGTGTAGTTTTCCAGGCAACATTTGGAGACATATCTCTTCTTTCTTGAATCATGATATCCGGACCATTGATGCTTGTTGGGAGGTGTTGGACAGATTTTCTTCTGAGCAGACAAAGTTAGTAGTGTTGGCGGCTATAATTAACACCATTAACGCAATCTGGTAGGCCGGGAACAGGATCAGATTTAACAACATCAAAACTCATTGGAAGACTGCTCTCAATGTCATCATTGCTGAGGTTTCTCATACGGGTAATACTACGATTAAAATCGGATGCATTTCTATGTTGGATTTCAATATTCTTAATAACTTTAATGTGAAGTTGAATCCTCCAAAGACTTGTATTGTGAAAGAATTTCTTTGGCATCCCCCTATTTTGAATTGGATAAAATGTAATACCGATGGAACCTCGATGGGTGTTCTGAGTGTTGCTGCTTGTGGTGGTATATACAGGGATTCTTGTGGAAATCATTTTTGTAGTTTTTCAATGAAGATTGGGATTGAGAATGCTTTCATGGCCGAGCTCTCGGCAGCTATAGTGGCTATTGAGATTGCGAAAGATAAAAATTGGAATCATCTCTGGTTGGAAACCGACTCAAAATTGGTTGTTCTTGCTTTCAAAAAACTTTCAATGGTTCCTTGGAGCCTTCGAAACAGGTGGGAGAATGTGTTACATCATACTCGATCCATTAATTTTTTGGTTACTCATATCTATAGGGAAGGTAACCATTGCGCAAATAAATTTGCTAACTTAGGTTTACATGTACATGATTTTACATGGTGGGATGTAGTTCATAGGGATCTTCTTATGAATTTTGCTAGGAACTCCATAGGACTCCCTTGCTATAGAGTTTGTCATTAAGGGGTTTTGGTTTGGTCCCCCTTATTTTTGTCTATGTAACTACATCTTTCTATCTAATATATTGGTGGTTTTGTGCCACCATTAAAAAAACAAAACAAAAAATGTAAACAAATTTTTCTTTAATTTATAATACATTTTTATCAAATTTTATCAAATTGACTTCTCGTGTTCTATGTAAAATGTGAAATCACTTTTTTCTAAAAACAGCAAAAAGAAATATTTATTTTTTAATTAAATTTTATATTAGTGATATACTTGTGGAAAAAATATATATCCTCCAATAACTACTATGCACGACACAAGCTACAAGTTGTAAACAGCGAAAAAACCCTAGGAGTGAGGCAAAAACGATTTCCAAAAAAATGAACACGTGTCAATCTCTTAGTACCTCAGCCAACGAGAAATAAGAATAAGGATTTCTCTAACCATTTCACTTTTTTTTTCCTTCCTACTTTGTCATTCAATTCATCACTGTTTTATCTATAAATCTTTTTTCTGTTATAATTTCAAACTAAAAAAACAAAGAGATGGAACAGAGTAGTAGCTTTTGGTTAGAGAGTGAGATTGAAACTGCTGAAATTCTTGTTCATTTGCATCATACTTTCTCTTTGTTCAGCCATGTACCGTACTCATGGGGGTGTAGAAAGAAGAGATCTGCAATTCCTAATACACCTCCTTCTAATGGCGGCGGCGCAACCACAGTTGTTCTTCCTCCTCCTCCTAACGCCGTTAAAGTGAAAGCTTCAAGTCCAACAACCCCTTATTCATTTCCAACAACTGAATCTGATGAGAAACCCAATCATTCGGAAAAAAGAACTTCTCTCAAAAGGGTAAATGTTTTCTCTCTCTTAACTTCTCTGTATTAATGGCTTTCGTAGTTTGTTTGTTTTTTTTTTTTTTTTCATATTGACTTGTTTTGTGGAAGAAAATACCCAATATTAATATACTTTTATTTGTTCTTATCTGGATTTTGGGTGATGTTTGATTTTGTTTAAACAGAAGAAAGAACACTATCTTAGTATTATCCAAGATTTGACGAAAACCAAAGACTCCACCATTCAAGTAAAGTTTATTTTATTTTATTATTACTAATTATTAGAATTTTCATCAATTGCAGTTTTTTGTTTTTTCTGAATATTTGATGTTTGAAATGTAAATAGGAGATTGCAAATGTGAAACGTCAATGTGAAGAATTGAAGCTCTTCAATTCCAAATTGAAAGCAAAACAACTAGAGGTATGCGTTGTTACTGCTAATAATTTGCTCTTTTTTTCTTAATGATAATTAATATTCAATTTTATTCACAAAATTTCATCTACTTTGATTTTTTTTGTTTCTGGGATTACTTTGCTTATCCTTTATTTATTTATAAGATCCATATTTTTTTTTTTGGACTTGTTTGTTTTACATTTGTTGTATTATATCTATGGTGGGGCCAATTCTGTTTTTTAATTTATGGAAATTGCTATTTTTACAGCTAAATATTACTGGTCCCAATGATGAATACAAGATTCCCAATTTAGAAATTAATAACGCAATGAAAGTGAATGATATCATCAAAAATTCAGTCAATACTTCCAATTCCACTGCTCAAAATCAAGAGCAAAGAATTCATCAGGCCAACAATTTTGGGGTTGATTCAACGACGTCGTTGGGAGTGGCATCATCTTCATCTTCAATGGGCCGCAACAGTGATAATATGGGCCCATTATCCATTCCTGATTTGAACATATCATTTGAAGCAATTAAAGATTTGAGTAAAGTAAGGGAAGCTCAAGCAAGACAGAGAAGGATTCACATTTTGAGACTCAAGAGAAATAACGCCAAACAACGCCAATCTTCCTAATAGATAGTAGTAACGATGAAAACAGTTTTGTTTTAAAAAGTTATATACGAATATTCATCATAAATATTTCTTTATTAGAAATTCTTGTGATGTTGGACCAAGGTTTCTATAAAGTAGTAGTACTACATTACGAAATCTGGTGCATCTTGGTCAACAAAATATTTTTGGAAATAATATATATGTTTAGTAATGTTTGAGATTTCTACTTTTGCGAATACGGAATTACTATATTTGGAGGCAATTCCGTTCGACATAATGTAAAATGTATATCAAGAGAATTTAAATACAGTATCACACACAATGCATAGGATTGCGAGGATTGACATAATATGATAAATTTATGAATCATATGTTACATAAAATAATTGCTACAATTGACACATTCACTTAAGTTCAACTAACTTAAAACCGCAAAATTGTATGTCTAAGTTTTTGATAGTATTTGCCACCGATTCTACATATTATAAAACAATTTATTTTATTATACTGTGATATGATATCTGATCCGGGGTATTCGAACGGGTCCACGTAAGCTGGTCGTCAGATGGTAAGGTGCTCGGATGGATGCTGGTCGTCAGACGGGCGAGGTATTCGGAATATTGATGAGGAGAAAAGGGGGTGTACCTGCAAGGCACTCCGACGCTCAAGTAAGAAAGGGTCAGAGAAAAGGGGCAAGTACAAAGTGTATTCTTAGGGTGAGAAAAATGATATCTGACTCTCTCAAGCGAGAGGGTTTATATAGAGCCCCCAGCGCGTGGCCAACGGTCTTATTTTCGGGGCGAAATAACCGTTTTCCCTAAAGAATAGGTAACTGCCCAAACTAGCCGTTATGTCGGGCAGGGTTCCAGAAACTAGCCGTTATGTCGGGCATTAACGCGGTTCCGGGCACCTGTCCCTTGCTGTTAGGGCAGCGAGGAAGCCGTGCGTAACGGGCATAAAAGCCGGGGAGGACGTGCGTTCCTTGCCCGGTTGGAGGGGCAAAAATGTCGTTTTTGCCTCTCTGTGGATTGAGCTTAGGCAATTTGGGCCGCTCTGGAACAGAGGTGGATTGAGCCAATTCTAGCCATTGGTCCAGTCCAGAACAGGAGCCCCCCAAGTCGTTGCTCCCGAGCATGGGAGTGATGACTTAAGGACTGCTCGTCACTCAGGGGAGCTAGCGTGGAGTCGTCGTTTGGAGACGAGGATGATTGTCTCGAGGTGCTCGGGGCCCTCTGTGTCCGTGATATTCGTGGTCGAGACTACATTGCCCGGTATTCGGGGAGATAAAGCGTTAGACAGAATGGGAAACGTTGGGTTGCCATGTGTGCATCGAGCCCTGTGTAGCAGTTAATAGGTAATTATGGCTAGTGGGCAATCATTATTGCCTACAGGCGCGCGTGTGCATGTGCCCCTCAGTATAAAAGGGGGAAGGTTGTGCCATTTTGCACTTTTTCTCTTCTGATTTCTCTTCGCCTCTTCTGCGTTCTTGCCCGTCGCCGTCTTCAGAGCAACCGACCACCGTGCCAAGCTTCGAGCAGTCTCTTTCTTCTACTCAAATCAAGTAAGTTTTCTGATTTCCAGCTTGTTTTACTTTCTCTTGTTGTTAGTGGTAGATTGCATACGGCTAGGGTTAGTTTTAGGTGACAAAATAGGTAGATTTCTGGCGAGTGTTGGTGGTGGACGGTGGTTCTTCCCTTTTGCTGCTTCTAGCATCTCGCCGGAGTGGGTAGTGCATTCGGTGAGCGTGGTGGTCCACGTCGTGGTTGCGAGTCGTGACCACCGTGTCTTATTATCTTCTGATGGAACGGTGAATTTTTCGGTAGAACGTTTCCAGATTTCGGTGGAGCCTTGCGGTTTCCGGTGGAGCTTCAAACGGAATCTGGGCACGAGTGCGGGGAGGTTCTTCGTAGGAAGATGGTATATCTCGGGCATCTCCTCGCGGGGAGGTTCCACGTTTGATGTTAGGGCTTAGGCCAGGGACGTAGTCTTTAGCCTTTTGCGCGCCCTTTCACTTGACTTGGCAGTGGAAGGGTGGATTTGATTTTCTGTCGAATTCACTGTCTTTCTCTACTTTTTCAGGTGATCGTAATGACGACGGGGCCAGAGAGAGAGAGGTTATTTTAGACACGTCCGAGGAGGAAACCGGCTCCGAGGAGAATAGCAGCTCGACGACTTCGAGTTCGGCGTCTTCGAGCTCGGAGGCATCGAGCTCCTCGAGCAGAGTCGAGGAGGGGAAAGAATTGGATGTTATGGAGGAAGATGTTGAAGGGTTCTGTCCGGAGGAGTGGGAGGTGGCCGAGCCTTCCGACCATATTTCTACGTTTGCACGGTCTGCGGCGGACGCCTTTACAGAGGTGGGTTCAGAGGGGGATTGGAAAGTGCATTTTCCCACCTTGGACGAGCGGGTCTGTTCGGATTTTGGGGACCGCATTACTATGTACGAGTACGCTTTTAAAGAGTTGGGGCTGAGGTTGCCTTTCACTGACTTCCAGCGGTCGATCTTCGAGCATCTGAAGCTGGCGCCCTCTCAACTCCACCCCAATTCACTGGCCTTCATACGGGCTTTTGAGTTAGTGTGCGAGCATCTCAATCTGGGAACTGCCCTCCCTCTGTTTTTTGCGGTTTTCCATCCTCAACGGCAGCTGGCGGGGAAAAAGTACGGATGGGTTTCTCTGAAGCAGCCCAAAAAATTATTCAAGCCATTCTCGGAGTCAATCCGAACGTTCAAGGGACGGTATTTCATCGTCGAGCCAGTGTCTGAGGCAGCCCAGGACAGCACGTATGTCTGGGAGATAGAGGTTGACGAGGACGGAGAGGAGATACCCAACGAGGAGGGGAAGTATATCGGGGAGAGGGTGTATAAGTTCCCGATCCGCTGGGCACCTGACCATTTCTCCAAGAAGCCCGGCGCTTATGTTTTCGAGCCGAGCGTGTTACGCGGGCAGGACGCCGTGTCCTACGAGAGGCTGGTGAACTGGGTCAACTCCTTCAGTCTTGCCAGCTGCTGGACGAGCAAGGGCAACCCTATCTTCGAGGAGGATGGGAGCCAGAGGGTTGAGCGCAGATTCATCAACGTTAAGGCACTGCTGGAGTGCAAGACTCCCGCGGATGCTGAGAAGCTGCTCGGTAGTCTTAGTTGTTTAGACTTTGTTTGTGTTATTTCCTTTCCCCGTAACTAACGTGCTTGTTTTCATTTGCGCAGGTGAGATGCCTCAAGCTCGCGATCGCGTGGTGAGGAACGCCATGGCGAGGAATAAAGCTGGAGCGGCTCCCCCTAAGACCCGGACTGCCGCTGGTACTCGTGCTCCTCCCCTTGTGCAAACTGCCCCGGGGACCTCTTCTACTCCCTCTCCTGGTCCACGGGATTCTCCACTACCTTTGACCGGGCGGGCGAAGCGGCCACGGACGTTAGATGCTGTGGATCTGACTCGGGCGCCTGAGAAGGGGAAGTTTGAGCTCCCCCCGTGCATTCTTGACAGGAGATTTTTTGAAGGCAACACCCTGGTCGTTCCTCGGGCAGAATCTCTTAGCTTGGAGAGCATGGACCGGCCGAGCAAGAGGGCGCTGGTAGCCCAAGATGCTTCTGCCCTTGTGAGGATGCTGGAGATGGTGGCCGTTTATGGGGAAGGGGGCACTGCGCTTGAGGCCGAGCTTACTGCTGCCCGGGCTTCCGAGACAGCCTTGAAGGAGGAAGTCAAGAGTGCTCGCGAGGCTAGGAAGAAGGCCGAAGAGGAGACGACCAAGTTGAAAGAGGAGGTCACCAAGCTGACGGCGGAGAAAAAGGCTGCCGAGGAGTTGAACAAGGAGTTGATGGTGGCCAGTGCCCCGGGTGCTGATGAACCAGATGAGATAAAAGCGTTGAAACTAGGGCTGAGCTGGTCGCCAGCATTCTGCAGACCGAGGATGACAGTATTGCCGTGGCAGTGGAGTCCTTCGAAAGTGTCGTGGCCCAGTTGCGGGTGGTGAACCCTGGGCTTGAGATTTTGACTGAGGGTATCCACTATCTTGCGCGAGTGGAGGATGGTCGCATCGTCTTGCCCGCAGGCCTTGTTCTTGATACCCCCGAAGTTCAGCCCGAGGACCAGCCCGTGGAGGAGCAGAGACCTGAGCCCGCGTCGACCGAGCATGCGGAAGAATGAGGAGTTTTGTTGTTTTGATGTTGTTGTATCTTGTCCGGCCTGCGTGCCGTTGATTTATTTGTAACTTTAATTTGATTTTGGGGGGCGTGGACCCCCTTCTTATGTAATTTGCACAATCTTTGGCCCTTGTGGCCTTTTTCACTTCATGCCCGGTTTATGTTATTTATACAATTTTTGTTTATACTGCGGTACTTTACATTAGTTGTGCATGTGTGACTGCCCGTCGGAGGGTGTATCTGTTAACGGAGCTTTCTTTTGAGAGATAGCCCATCGTGTGTAAATTCGTCAGTGCAGAAAACTGGTCGAATAGCCAGGGAAGGTCCTAGTGAGGTTGCGGATCTCAGGTCGCGATCGAGGCCTGAGGTCGCGGCGTGAACGTCCCATCGCGAGCTGGGGTTCTGCCAATCATGGTACTTGGGCGAAGACGGTGCTCGGTTGAGGACCGCCGACGAGCAGAGTTCCGACTCATTTACTTGAGCGGGATTCTACTTTGTATGTATGCGTCGTTTGTACCTAGACGAGCATGATGACCGTTAGGTGGTCCTTTGACGCGAGGAAGCCTATAGTTACTTTAGCTATAGTATTTCTTAAGTTTTCCAGCGTTCCACGGTCGAGGGATTGCATCCCCGTTGAGGTTTTCGATGAAGTATGCACCATTCCCCATTCTGGCACAGACTTTGTATGGCCCATCCCAGTTGGCTGCTAGTTTGCCTTCGCGAGAGTCCTTGTGGTTTCTTCGCAAGACAAGGCTGCCCACATCGAACTCTCGTCGTATGACTTTGGCATTGTGCCTGATTGCTATTTTTTGCTTAAGAGATGCTTCGCGGAGGGCTGCTCCTGTTCGGATTTCCTCGACGAGGTCGAGCTTCTCTCTTATTGCTTCGTCGTTCATTTCCTCGTCTAGGGGTGATTCGGTCCTCCTGGATGGTACGTGGATTTCAATGGGTAAAACAGCCTCTGTACCATATGCTAAGCGGAAAGGTGTTTCCCCGGTGGTGGACTGAGGAGCGGTGCGGTACGCCCATAAGACGCTGTGGAGCTCCTCGACCCAGGCCACGCAGAATGACACGATTGGCCGCTTCTGCCTGCCCGTTGGTCTGGGGGTATTCTACAGACGCGAAGTGTTGCTTTGTTCCGAGATGGGCGACAAAGTCTTGGAACTTCTTGTCCGTGAATTGCGTTTCATTGTCCGTGACGATTGCTTAGGGAATCCCAAAACGGGCAAGGATATTCCGCTTATAAAAGCGCAGAATGTTAAGTGCTGTTATCTTTTCTAAGGCTTATGCTTCTATCCATTTTGTGAAATAGTCCACGCCCACTATCAGGTATTTGTTTTGGTTGGACCCCATCACGAAGGGTCCTAGGATGTCTAGGCCCCACCAGGCGAATGGCCATGGGGAGGTCAGGCTCTTCAGTTCGTTAGGTGGAGCTAGTTGCATATCCCCGTGTTGTTGGCATTTGTCGCATTTCTTCACATGCTCTTTGGCATCGTGCTGCATGGTTGGCCAATAATACCCTGCCTGGAGGGCCTTGCGGGCAAGGGACCTTCCTCCTAGGTGCTGGGCGTTAATACCTTCGTGGATTTCTCGTAATACGTGGGGGACAACTTCCTCCTCTATGCATTTGAGCAGTGGGATGGAGAAGCCTCGTCGATAGAGCTTGTTTTCAAGGATGACGTACGAGCAAGCTCTTCATCTAATGGTGTTGGCTTCCTTGGGGTCATCCGGAAGTTCGTCCCTGGTGAGGTAGTTGTACACGGGCGTCATCCAGCAATCGCTGTCCCCAATCGCGTGCACGTGTAGGGTCGAGGATCCCTTATCGATGCTGGACCGAGGAAGTATCTCTTGGATGACTGGCCTGTTTCCGCCTTTCCTCTTAGTGCTTGCTAGTTTGGACAGGACGTCTGCTCGCACATTATGTTGCGTGAAACATGTCTTACTTCTACTGCTCTGAACTTCAACATTTTTCCCTTGACTAGGGTTAGGTATTCAGAGAGACTATCATTCTTGGTCTGATACTCTCCTGATACCTGGTGGGCTACGAGCTGGGAGTCCGTGCAGCTGATGATTTCTTCGGCCCTTAGGTCTTCGGCTAGGCGCAAACCGACGAGGAAGGCTTCGTATTCGGCCTGGTTGTTCGACGTGGGAAAGGGCAATGTGAGAGAAGCCTCGACTATGGTCCCTTCATCGTTCTCCAAAATTACTCCTGCCCCGTTGCCGGTCGAGCTGGATGCTCCGTCCACATAGATGGTCCATCTGTTTGCTATGTGGGACGAGGAGTCTGAGAAGGTTACTTCCGCTACGAAATCGGCCAGGGCTTGGGCTTTAAGAGCTTTTCTGCTTTCATACTGGACGTCGAACTCGGACAGTTCTAATGACCATTTGAGCATTCACCCGACCATATCTGGTCGTTCCAGTAATTGCTTGATGGGTTGATCCGTTCTTACCATGATCGTGTGGGCCAAGAAATAATGTCTCAGTCATCTGCCAGCATTGATGAGGGCTAATGCTACCTTCTCTATCTGTTGATATCGCAACTCTGCGTCCTGCAACGCTTTGCTCGTGAAGTATACTGGCTTTTGCCCGCCAGGATTCTCGCGAATGAGAACGGCGCTAACGGCCTCGACAGTGACGGCGAGGTATAGGAACAAGACTTCCCCGGTGTCTGGCCGTGATAATACGAGCGGTTTCGACAGAGCTTGCTTCAAGTGAAGGAGGGATGCTTCACATTCCTCGGTCCATTCAAACGCTGCTTCTTTTCGCATGAGCTTGAAGTAAGGAAGGGCGTGTTGGGCGGACTTTGCAACGAAGCGGGACAACAAAGTAAGTACCCCGTTGAGGGACTGGATGTTCTTCTTAGACGTGGGTGTTGGGAACTCAGAGAATGCCCGACACTTGTCGGGGTTAGCCTCTATTCCTCGTTCCGTTAGGTAGAAGCCAAGGAATTTACCTGCCCGTACACCGAACGTGCACTTCTCTGGGTTAAGACGCATTTGATACTTTCTGGCTTGCTCGAAAATTTTGCGAAGATGGGCGACATGATCTAGTTCCTCGTGGGACTTGACGATCATATCGTCCATGTATACTTCGAGCATGTCGCCTATTTGTCCTTGGAAGACTTTGTTCATCATTCGTTGGTACGTGGCGCCGGCGTTCTTCAGCCCGAAGGGCATTACGTTGTAGTAATAGTTGCCCGATTCGGTCATGAAGGTCGTGTAGGTTTTATCGCTCGCGGCCATTGGGATTTGGTTGTATCCCGAGTAGGCGTCGAGGAACGATAAAAGCTTAAAACCTGCTGAGTTATCTACGAGCTTATCTATATTGGGGAGGGGGTACGCGTCCTTCGGACAGGCCTTATTAACATCGGTATAATCAACACACATCCTCCATTTGCCATTATTTTTTCTTACAAGTACAACATTTGAGAGCCATGTAGTGTATTTGGCTTCAGAAATAAACCTAGCTTCTATAAGGTCTTTGACAGCTTTCTCTGCGGCTTCCATCTTCTCCGGGGACTGTTTCCATCTGCGCTGGGCAACGACTTTGACGGCCGGATTAATTGTATGTTGGTGGCAAGTGACGGATGGGTCCAATCTTGGCATTTCAGCAGCGCTCCACGCGAACAAGTCTGCGTTCTCCCTAAGGCATGCTTTTAGTTGTCTCCTGGCTAGGTCGGGGAGGTCTGCTCTGATCTTTACTCCCCGTTGGGGGTCTTCTCCGAACAGAACGATCTCGAAGTTGCCATCTGGGACGGGGCGCAGGAGATGGTCGCCGTTGTCGGACTGGCTGCCCGAAGCCATTGGGTCCTTGGCGTGATCTTCCTCGCTGAAATGGTTGTCCAAGTCGATAGATTCGACCTGGGGGAGCGGTTTTGGCTGCTCGGAGCTGCTGGGCAGAAGGGGACGACCACAAGTCCTCGGTCTTGCTGAGATGGTGCTTAGTCCTTTTGATGCTGCTTCAAAGCACCGACGGGAAGCTTCGATATCGCCGTGGAGGATGGCGACCATCCCTTCAGAAGTGTAGTACTTCATCTTGAGATGTACGGTGGAAGGTACTGCAATCAACTCTGCCAGGGTTGGCCTTCCAAAAATGCACTGGTATAGTGACGGGCATTTAATTACCAGAAACTGTGCTTTAATTGCTCGGGTTGTCTTTCCTGAACTGAAGGTTACGATGAGCTCTACGTAACCCCGGGGCCTTGTCACTGCTCTGTTGAATCCCTGCAGGTCGGATCCAACGTATGGAGTAAGGTGAGAGTCGTCCAGCTGCAGCGTTTCGAACGGGTGGTTGTACATTATATCAACTGAACTGCCCTGGTCCATGAGTATTCTGCGAACGTCGAAGTTCGCCATCCTTGCCCGAATGAGCAGCGGGATGCTCGAGTTCGGTGCCCCGCCGAGGAGCTCCTCTTTGTAGAAGAAAATAGGAGCGGATCCTTTGTGAGCGGTGTCCAGCGTGGTGACTTTGTTGGAGCTTTTGCTGATCAGTTGATCGAATCTCCTTTTGACTGAACCGACCGTGATTTTGTTGAATCCACCACCAGAGATGACCATGGCTGATGGGAAGGCCTCCCACGGGCTGCGAGCAGCGAGGTAAGTGGAGACGGGCAGACCATCAGGGATGCGGAAGTCCTCTGGCCGAGTTATGGACATAGCGACCTGTACGTTGGCGTCATCGGAGGGCGGAGTCTCTTCTAGAACCTTTTTGTTCTCCTGGGTTTCTTGCCGGGGAGAATCTTTCTTTTTCGCGAACTGCTTCAGGTGGCCGTCGCGAATAAGGATTTCTATAGCATCTCTGAGGTGGATGCATTCTTCCGTCGTATGACCGTGACTCTTGTGGAAGCGGAAATACTTGGATTTGTCTACACCCGGTCTGGCCGGCAGCTGCTTGGGGAAACGGACTCCCGCCTGCTTAAATTCTGAATTGGTACATTCGGACAAGATTTTCTCCCTCGTGGTAGTGAGGGGGGTATAGTCATGGAACCGCCCAGAAGGTCCCTTCTGTTCGTGTGCATCGCGAGGTCGATCGTCGCGTCTTTTATCTCCTCGACTGGATATCGAGGGTTCTTCAGCTCTGGATGACCGGGCCCCTTCTTGGTTTCGAGATGCCCAGACAGAGTGGTCAGCGACCTTCTCCTCGTACTGTATATGCGACTGGGCTTGGAGGAGAAGGGCGTTAAGGTTCCTCGGTGGATCGAGGCCGATGGCTTTCGCGAAGGCTGAGCCAGGACGTAATCCCTGCTCGAGCAGGAATTTCTTTATCTCGTCGGTCGTTGGCACTTGGACGGCCTCCTTGTTGAACCACTCAATGTAGGCCCGAAGAGGCTCATCTCTTCCCTGTACGACAACTCCGAGGGATGCCTCGACCTTTGGATGGCATCGCGATGTAGTAAAGTGACGGGAGAAAATCCTCCCCAGCTGCCTCCAGGATGTAATGGATTCTTCTGGTAGCTGCTTGTACCATGTCATTGCTCCCTTCCGGAGCGTGGTCGGGAACAGGCGGCATTTGATGGCTCCTCGTACCCCTCTGTAGTCCAGAAGAGCATCTATGTTTTCTATGTGCTTGTCTAGGTCAGTGGTTCCATCGTAAGTCCCTAGAGACGGAGGCTTCTCTAGTCCTTTAGGGAGACGGGTGGCCAGGATCCTGCGGGACAACGGGACGCGAGGCTCATCGTCGCTGTCTGAACTTGGAGTTGATGGTGACCGTTGTCTGTGTTCGCGGTGGCGGTCTCTGCGAGCTGAGGGTGAACGTGGTCGGTCACGAGGTCTGACCGGTGGAGAATGCCTATCCTGCCTCGTTCTCTTGTGTCTTTGTGGTGATCGATCCTGCAGGGAGATCTGGTCGCACTTGCGAATGTGTTGTGATGCAGGCTCATGCCTCGACCTGTGGTCTTCCCCACGCCTAGGCGGCGGGCTTCTTGATTTTCGGTGCTTACTCTTGGGAGAAGAGGATCTTGGACGAGATGCTTCCTCGAGAGCTCCTATTCTGTCTCCTTGCTGCAAGATGAGGAGGTTTGTGCGGTTGACGGCTTCCAATAGAGCTGCAATGGCTAGGTCGGCGCTGGGAGGGCCAGGAATCGGTCGTTCACCCGACGGTGGCTTCTTGCTTCCTTGCTCGGCAGGTGGAGGAGTTGGAGACGCAGCAGCCCCGTCTCGAAGGAAACGGGGATCAGAAAGTAACGGAGATCTACCGTCGCCGTCCATCTTGTTGACGGGAACGAGAACCGTAATGTCAGTACCTTTTGTGGAGTTCTGAGCGGCCACATGTGGGCGGATCAAAGAAAGTATGTTTTGATCTTTTAGTTTCCGAGGAGGAAAGAAAGAAGGGGAGAACAAGGAGTTCCCACAGACGGCGCCACTGATCCGGGATATTCGAACGGGTCCACGTAAGCTGGTCGTCAGATGGTAAGGTGCTCGGATGGATGCTGGTCGTCAGACGGGCGAGGTATTCAGAATATTGATGAGGAGAAAAGGGGGTGTACCTGCAAGGCACTCCGACGCTCAAGTAAGAAAGGGTCAGAGAAAAGGGGCAAGTACAAAATGTATTCTTAGGGTGAGAAAAATGATACCTGACCCTCTCAAGCGAGAGGGTTTATATAGAGCCCCCAGCGCGTGGCCAACGGTCCTATTTTCGGGGTGAAATAACTGTTTTCCCCAAAAAATAGGTAACTGCCCAAACTAGCCGTTATGTCGGGCAGGGTCCCAAAAACTAGCCGTTATGTCGGGCATTAACGCGGTTCCGGGCACCTGTCCCTTGCTGTTAGGGCAGCGAGAAAGCCGTGCATAACGGGCATAAAAACCGGGGAGGACGCTGCGTTCCTTGCCCGGTTGGAGGGGCAGAAATGTCGTTTTTGCCCCTCTGTGGATTGGGCTTAGGCAATTTGGGCCGCTCTGGAGCAGAGGTGGATTGGGCCAATTCTAGCCATTGGTCCAGTCCAGAATAATATCCAAGTACATGAATTTAATATTTTATTTATTTATGGATGAGGTGAATTTAATCATTCATATTTGAATCCAACAATTTTTTTTATGTAAATATAAATTTTTCACATCCAAGTGAAGATCTACCTCATATTTCTTATAAAGCCGAATCAGACTCTAGTACTACTTGTCGGAAAGTTCGAGGAGTTTGAAGTACAATCAATGTTTCAGGATCACAAGTGAGGAAAACGCCACATCTCGACTCAAAATTTTAAGGCTCTTATACCACATATTGTTACAACACATAAAATATCCTCAACCACCCGCAAATTTTCTACTACACTCACACTCTATAAATTAAATATTTAACTAAATCTTACAACACTCTAACACAATAGTATAAGGGGGGAAAATTAAGTGCAAGTATAAAGGGTTTTTTGACTCGTACATTTAAAACTGTTGTGAATCTTGTTGTGAATTACGACAAAATTCAATATCAATTTGTGTGGCAAAGAACAATAGCAACCAAAATAAATGGTCTTCAGCAATAATAATTTGTACACATATAATAGAATAGATTAAGGCAAGGAAAAACAAAAGGTTTGTTTACCCAGTTCGATCAAACGATCTACTCTGGGGGCGAGAGCAGCTCTCCAATTCACTATACTCAGAAAGTTGTTACAAGAGATTACAGATGAGTTACAAGAAAATAGCTTTCACTTTCAGGTTCCCACGAACAACATTATTTTCTACCCAAGTGTTTTCCAACCTCTCAAACTCTCAATATATGAATCACTCAAACCCAAGGTGTAACAGTGTTTCACAATAACCTTAAACAACTCTAAAGGTTTCCCTAAACCTTTGCTTTTCTAAGGTTTTCCTTGTGAATAGCTGAAACCCTATGTTATACCTTTAAACCCATGCTCTCCCTTGTTGGTGTAAACTCTAAGATTGTCACACACCAAGCATATAAGAGATACATATTTATAATAGCAAATACCCAACAAACAAAGCCCAAAATCACATGGATCCATGGACCGAATAAAAAAAGCCCGAAAACGCGAAAAAATACTATTCACCGTACGGACAACACTTTCACCGTACGGGTGTCACTATTCATCCGTACGGATTACACTATTCACCGTACGGACGTCGCTATTCATCGACCGCTTTTTTCCCCCCGACTTTCTAAAATTTCTGATTTTCGCGGTAAATGCAATCTCCAAAATATGTTTTCTTTCTTTTCATCAACAAAGATTTTAAGGCACATTTACAACAATCTCCACCTTGACTTTAAACCGTGTTGATACCAATTTAACAATCAACCACATTGCTGCTCTCTACCAAGTTGAAACTTTAATCAATAACTTTGATCAAATTCAAGCAACCCTTGAATCTTGATCTCGCAACTTGCATCCACTTGTTCCCAATTACCCTTTTTCTGCCTAGGTAATTTAAAAAGCCTACAAGTATGATTTTTCAACCACCCTTGACTCCACCTGTTTTCAAATGCCTCCCTGAAGGTTTTTCTTCTTTTATTTTGCAGTTCTTCAGCCACATTAAAAACATAATATCCAAGGCTAGCATAACCGTCCCTTTGAGATGCTACAATAACCCTCCTTACCTTATCATGAGTCAAATGATAATCAGAGATCTCTGTAACCGTCCCCTCACTACTACTAGCATCTATAGTAGGAAACTCTACCTCAAACTGAGTTTTCTCCGTTATAGTTTCTCCCAGGTTTCTCCCTTGGCTTTCACTATTCTTCCTCTGAAGAAATTCTCTACCAACCAAGTAAGCTGTTTTAACCTAATCTCTTCCCCAAAAACTCAATAACAACTCAGCGCTAACATGCATTTTTATCCCTTAATTTCTGCAAAATTCATAATAGTCCTGTGAAACTTTCTCAAGGCATTCATAACGCCTTAAACTCAAATCCCATAGCTCTTCCTTGTCATGAAAGCCTCCACTAGTTAACGATGAATGAATAATAACATTTGAACCTTCTAAAATATATAGACCACATATTTTAGACCCTTTAGCAATAATCAACTCATCATGCGAAATCTTCAACACTCCACGTTCAACTCTAGTACAATAGCCTAGATAATCAAACATACTTATAGATAACAAATTTCGCTTGAGTTCTGGAATATACCTCACATTGTGAATAAGAAGTTCACGATCATTAAACATTTTAAATCTGACCGTACCAATACCATGAAACTTGCATGCCTTATTATTACCAAGGCGGACTACTCCACCTTGCACCATCTTCAAAGTTTCAAAGTAGTCTATTCTTGGACACATATGATAAGAGCAACTTGAGTCAATGACCCAACTATCTTCAGTTTCCAAACTCGATACTACTAGTGCTTCGACATCCTCATAACTTTCCTCACCCAATGCAACTACAGCTAGAACAGAATCTTCATTGACCTTTCTTTCAGGACAATCCCTTTTAAAGTGACCGATTTTCTGACAATTAAAACATTTTACCTTTGACTTGTCAGGCCTCTTTGATTTGGACACCCATTTACACTCACCTCCTCCTCTTGACACATTTAAGCCTTCACCACTATCTTCAATCTACAAATCTTTCGACTTTGAAAATTCTTTGGATTTCACCGCCGTCTGGACTTCATCCAAACTCATAGTACCTTCCTTACCATAAAGAAGGGCATCCTTAAAGTGCTCAAAGGATCTGGTTAATAAACTCAACAGGAACAAAGCCTTATCCTCATCATCAATCTTCACTTCAATATTCTCAAGATCATCAATAATCATGTGAAATTATGTGAGTTGCTCAACTATGGATTTGTTGTCCACCATTCGGAATGAATAGAGTTGTTGTTTCAGATACAACCTGTAAGCCAAAGACTTTTTCATATACAATGATTCAAGATTTGCCCACATAGCATCCGCAATTTGATCCCTGGCAACTTCTCTTAGAACTTTATCCCCGAGGCACAAGATAATGGCACTCCTGGCCTTATCCACCATCTCGGTCTTCTGTACCTATGTAAGCCCTGTAGGCATCAATACTTCACTCTTCAAAGCATCGATAGACTTCTCTTGAATTAAAATTGCTTGCAACTTAATTTTCCACAATCCGAAGTTGTTGTTACCGGAAAATTTCTCGATCTGTCATCTACTAACCATGGTTCCCACTTGTCAACAATATCTCTTTGATCCACGCTCACCGCACCACTTGTTGTGAATCATGTTGTGAATTACGACAAAATTCAATATCAATTTGTGAGGCAAAGAATAATAGCAACCAAAATAAATGGTCTACAGCAATAATAATTTGTACACAGATAATATAATAGAATAAGGCAAGGAAAAACAGAAGGTTTGTTTACCCAGTTCGATCAAACATCTACTCTGGGGGAGAGAGTAGCTCTCCAATTCACTATACTCAGAAAGTTGTTACAAGAGATTACAGATGAGTTACAAGAAAATAGCTTTCACCTTCAGGTTCCCAAGAACAACCTTATTTTCTACCCAAGTGTTTCCCAACCTCTCCAACTCTTAATATATGAATCACTCAAACCCAAGGTGTAACAGTGTTTCACAATAACCTTAAACAACTCCAAAGGTTTCCCTAAACCTTTGCTTTTCTAAGGTTTTCCTTGTGAATAGCTGAAACCCTATGTTATACCTTTAAACCCTTGATCACCCTTGTTGGTGTAAACTCTAAGATTGTCACACATCAAACATATATGAGATACATATTTATAATAGCAAATACCCAACAAACAAAGCCGAATATCACATGGATCCAAGGACCAACTCGAAAAAGCCCAAAAACGCAAAAACACTATTCACTGTACGAACAACACTATTCACCGTACGGACATCACTATTCATCCGTACGGATAACACTATCCACTGTATGACTGTCACTATTCACCAGACTTTCTAAAACTAACGATTTTTGCGGTAAATGCAATCTCCAAAATATGTTTTCTTTCTCTTCATCAACAAAGGTTTTAAGGCATATTTACAACAAAAACAAAAAAACTAAAGTCCATTATATAGTATTGGCTTCCTGATTTCTTTACATTACTAGGTGATGTGGAACTTCTTCAATATATTTTCAAACAGTACCAACAATTTCCACCTTGATTGAAAATAATACATCAACTTTCATTGTATACACAAACAATCATAGTTGGAAGAACTATCATAATCTACCATAAAATGTATAGTGACTTAAAGCTACATCACTCCAATAATTTTTACAATATCTTCATCAACAATCATAGTTCAAAAGAACTATAACACTTCACCATAAATAATATAGTCACTTGAAACTACACCACTCCAAGATTTTTCACAATGTGTTCACCAACAATTGTAGTTCAAAAGAACTATTATACTACACCAGAAGAGAATAACCACTTGATGTTACACCACTCCAAGAATTTTCAAATTGTCTTCACCGACAATCATACTTCAAAAAAGCTATCATACTCCACCAAAAGAGTATATTTCACTTGAAGTTAAACCACTCCATGAATTTCTACATGTTAAAAATCATGCTAAAAACATATGGTAAAACTTTCGTATTAATAGAAAGCTAATCACTGACAAAATCTCACATTACACTTTCCATCAGTGTTAATCATGTTAGTGTAAGCCCTAGAGGCCAATACTTTTGGTACTTGTATCGAATTATTTATTAATAATAAAAGGCATTTCTTTATTATGTTTGTTTCTCCAAAGTGATAAAGTCCCTAGAATAGATAATTCGTTTAATGAAATATTAAGTGTGACTTAATCATGAGATTCCATTAAACATAAGGACATTATTCTCAAAGTATCCGTAGTCGAGCTTTAATGTGAAATGGGATAACCTTAAAGCATTAAGACTATTATGTAGATAGACTGATGATCACATCTCATGGATAATGGATAAGGAGTTATCTAGTCTTAACATAAGTATGAATATTAGGAGTAATATTTATACTGGATTGACCAACTATGAGAGTAATACATAGAATGTTATGCAAAGTGTCATAAGTTACTCTCATGGTGATAGTGGTGTATACCACCCTTTAACCTGAAACCACTATGGACCCTAGATGTAGAGTCAAGTACTTTATTATTGATCAAACATTGCCCGTAATTGGATGACTATAAAGACAATTGATGGGTACTTCATAAAGCATGTTGAGGGACATGAGTGACCTAGATGGGATTTGCCCATCCTGCATAACAGGATATATGTCTAAGGGCCAATTATTGAACTGAACAAGGATGAAACGGTATATGCCTTGAGTTCAATTTAGACATAAGGACAAAAGGGTAATTGTACACACAAGCACTATCACAACAGGTTTTGTCAGATCACATGACAATTTTGTGACTTGGGTAGCAGTGATGTGTTGCTAGATACCACTCATTATTTATTATGCTAAATGCATGATTTAATATAATTACCAATGTTGCAAAATCCTACAGGGTCACACACATAAGAACAGTTTGATAAGAGGTAGAGTAAATAAGGCACACTGTAAGGTACGGTGTACTTAAATAAATATGTAACACTGTAAGGTATAATGCACTTAAGTGGAATACAGATTATGGTAAGGTACCGCGTGCATAAGTGATATACAGTACATCATAAGATATGGTGTGCGTACACTTAAGTGGGATTTTTAGCTTGCAGTCCATACAAGTGGTTCTATAAATATAACCCTTGTGCAGAAGCATAAATATTTGATGAAAATTCAGTTGTGAAACCCTATCCATATTTTCCTTCTCTCTATCTCTCACTCAAAGCCTTCAATCATAGCAGCTAGCACTGAGACTGATGGAAGCTGTTCGTGTGGACTTAGTAGAGGCGTTGTCCATCGTACATCGCTCGTGATCATTCCTTCGATTCAGAATCAAAGGTTTCATCGCCACAAGAGGTAACCATTCTATCACTGATCATGATCTTTTGTAAGGATCGCTAAAGGGAAATTTTAATTTTCGCTGCATTTTGAATTGTGATTTCCCTTCAGTGGTATCAGAGCCACTTACGAAACCATGCATCAGATAAGTGTTTATTTTCTGTTTTTTGTTGTTGTTTTAATTTGATTAAAACACATAACAAATTAAATTAAATCGAGAAATTAACTTTTGACATGAGACGGTGTACGATTTGGATGATCGATATTGACTATGCTTCGGAATCCGACAATAGTATGGTGAAGCAGCGATATATCGATCGTCCTTAAGTTACACAAATATGATCGATCAAATTTTATATGTGATATAATTAACTCTGATGCAAAGATGGTATATTGGATATACTGTTTCTATTTCGTTCATTTAAATCACGTAATGGTCATTATTCCTTTGAATGATCTGTGTTCTTTTGCTTCGGAATCCGACTTTAGTATGGTGAAGCAGTGGCATATGGATCAATCATACTGAATTATTGATCATGGTGTTTTGATGATATGAAATTGTTGCATTAGGGTTCATGACGGAACAAGGGTTGTGTTGTCTAAAAGGTCTGCGATTAGGGTTGTGATGACACAAAAGTTGTGCTTTAATTTTATGGAAAGTATTAAGTGTGGATGCGAAAAACGACCATGTCCGCTGACCGGTTAGCGGAACCCCCGTCTGCGTAGTGTGATCATTCGCCGAAATTTAATTTGATTCATTTAATTAACATGATTTAAATTAAGGCAAAATACCCTTTTTGGTCCTTTAACTTTACCTCGGGGTTCATTTTGATCCCTTAACTTTAAAAAGTGTCATATTGGTCCCTTAACTCTTCAAAACGTTCAATATTAGTCTTTTTCGTCTTATTATCAACGGAAAAATTCAACAATCAGTCGCTAAATTCGTCGCTAATGAGACAAAAGGACTAATATGGAACGTTTTGAAGAGTTAAGGGACCAAAATGACACTTTTTAAAGTTAAAGGACCAAAATGAACCCCGAGGTAAAGTTAAAGGACCAAAAAGGGTATTTTGCCTTAAATTAATAATAATAAAAGTGTGTTTATTATTTTTCTCTTGTGGTGATCAGTTATGGCCTTAGTTTTCCTTTATTTTGTTTTGGGATTTTAAAATACGACCTGCGTGTCGTGCCTCTCTTTTAATCTCTTGATGTAACTTCTTTTCTCATCTCACTCCCTCGTATGTAAAACGAGTATTCTTTAATGTAGTGTAATGTTATGAAGAAAAAGAAGACTACAAGATCAAAGAAGGACAACCTTGGAGATCTTGCTTGGAGAAGTGTAGATCGTTATTAGGTTTAGCTTAGGTTCTCTCATTGGCTTGGGAGAACAATTGAGCTAGGGGCCATAAGTGTTTCATTTTGTATGTATGTTGATGCATGTGTATGTATGTTGATGCATGTGAGAGACGATTTATATGATAAATAAGCCGGTGAGATCAAACTAATGAAAATTCCCTCAAATTGAATATTAAGTTTATGCTTTCTAAGTTTTAGAACTCATCAAGACTAGTATCGAATAATGTTGGTTTCGCCTAACGCGAGGTGCATGTTCTATATTAGTAAGATGCGATGAGATAAATGTAATATCCAATTTCTAAAACAATGGGTCAAAATTAACTAAACAAAATATAATAAGATTATATACGTTTAGAAGCAAGAGTTGGGAATAATCCATATGATGGATTAGAATAAAGAGTTATTCACCCAACTGAAATATTCGAGAATTGTATTAGATACAATTGGAAGGAGTTCCTACCTAAATAGCTAAGTTTTATGTAATCGTCCTAACATTGACTTAAAACAAAGTGAAATATGGATCTCGATCCACTAGAAAATCTTTCAACGGGATTTTCCGAATCAAATGGTGAGGGTCATTTGGTTTGAGTAAAATAGTGGGAGCATATTTAATTAAAGGACTAATTGAATATGTTGTTTTAATGATACTTATATTTTTCCATTCTATTTTGTAGATTACCATGACAAAAAACACATCTAACAACATTTTGCGATTAATCTCTGATAAAGAAAAATTATCTAGGACAAATTTTCTGGATTGGCACCAAAATTTGAGGATTGTCCTCAAACATGACAAAAAGCTGTATGTCTTAGAGACACCTGTTCCTGAAGAGAAGCCTCCTAGTTCTGCTCCTAAGGCTGAAAGAGATGCTTATAAGAAGCATGTCGATGATGCCAATGAAACTGCTTGCCTCATGCTGGCTACCATGAATTATGAATTGCAAAAGCAACATGAAAACAAGGCAGCATTCGATATGATCAAACACCTGAAGACGCTCTATCAAGAGCAGGCAAGGCATGAGAGGTTTGAAGTTTCAAAAGCCCTTTTTCAAGCCAAGCTATCCGAGGGGCCCCTGTAGGTCCCCATGTACTCAAGATGATTAGGTAAGTGGAGAACCTTGAAAGATTGGGATTTCCCCTAAAAAAGGAGCTTGCGACTGATTTGATCCTACAATCGTTGCCGGAAAGCATCAGTCAATTTGTCCTTAATTTCAACATGAATGATATGGACAAAACTCTTCCTGAATTGCTAGGCATGTTAAGAACTGCTGAGAAAAATCTGAAGTCAAAAGGGAAATCCATTCTGATGGTCAGTAATGGAAAGAAACAGAACAAAAAGCCTACCAAGCAGGGTGGTAAATGGAAAGGCAAGGAAGTTGCCAAACCCAAACATACTGCCCCTGCTTTGAAGCCTAGTGGAGGTATAGTAAAGGAGGGCACTTGCTTCTATTGCGGTAAGACCGGACACTGGAAGAGAAATAACCCAAAGTACCTGGAAGATAAGAAGAATGGAGTGGAGACTTCGACTTCAGGTATTTTTGTTATATAAATAAATTTATCTACTTCTGTATCATGGGTATTAGATACTGGATGTGGTTCTCATATTTGTACCAATGTGTAGTGGCTAAAAAGGAGTCGAGTTTTGGCAAAAGGTGAAGTTGACCTACGAGTTGGTAATGGAGCAAAGGTTGTTGCTTTAGCCGTAGGAACTTATTTATTGACTTTACCTAGTTGTTTAATAATTCAGTTAGAGAACTGTTACTATGTACCTGCAATTAGCAGGAATATTATTTCCGTTTCTTGTTTGGAGAAGTTTGGTTTTTCATTTATAATAAAGAACAATTGTTGCTCTATTTATTTGAATGATATATTTTATGCTACTGCACAAATGAACAATGGATTGTATGTCCTTGATCTTGAAATGCCAATTTATAACTTTAATACTAAATGGATGAAACCTAATGAGTTAAATCCAAGTTACCTCTGGCATTGTCGCTTAGGCCATATAAATGAGAGAGGCATCTCCAAACTCCATAAAGATGGGCTATTGGACTCTTTTGATTACGAATCATATGATACATGCAGATCTTGTTTAATTGGAAAGATGACAAAGTCCCCATTCACAGGAAAAGGTGAAAGGGCTAATGATCTTTTGGTCCTCATACATACTGATGTATGTGGACCACTGAATATACCAGTCAGAGGAGGTTTTCAATACTTCATCACATTTACCGATGATTTCAGTAGATATGGTTATGTCTATGTAATGAAACACAAATATGAATCCCTTGAAAAGTTCAAGGAGTTCAAGAATGAAGTACAAAACCAACTAGGTAAGAATATTAAAACTCTTCAATCAGATCGAGGCGGTGAATATTTAAGCCTAAAGTTTGATGACCATCTAAAAGAGTGTAGGATTCTATCCCAACTCACTCCTCCTGGAACACCACAATGGAATGGTGTCTCTGAGAGAAGAAATCGAACCTTGTTAGACATGGTGCGATCCATGATGAGTCACGTCGATCTTCCAATTAGTCAAAAATTCATGCTCTCTACGCTAAACCGTACGACCATCTGCATCATTTACCACTACAACCCTGCTACACTTCTTCTGCATCATGGAATTAATGCCTAAACAATACTTCTAAAACTTTTACAAAACCATCACATATACCTCCAAGGCCATGCTTCAATGACAGCAACAACACACAAAACCTTAACCAAGCTCTTGTAAATAAACCTACGCTACTCCACACTTATTCACCAAGTCAAACAAACCAAACTTGCGGACCGTACCCTACTATATAAACCTCCACAACTGTTGTACAAGTCAAGATAAAATCACATTGCTACAAACCATGTTGTTGCGCTACACCCTACATCAATGCTACACCACAACCTTGACAAACACAGACACTGCTATGAAAACTTGCTTGTACGACCTGCACTTTCCAAACCAAAATAAAGCATAGCCAAACACAACAAGTCAAACACAACAGCCAAGAAAACTATGCCCAAAAACCTGAGTCTTGAAAACAACAATACAACCTAGCGGAATCAAAACGAGAACGAAAAAGTCTTTAAAGGACCGATTCACAAAACAATGAGGAGGAGGATTTGAGAAAAAAAAAAGAAACTGACCATTTCGATTAGGATGCACCTCACGGCCAAACAAAACTCATTATCAAACACCATAGCCTCACTCACCTTCATCCCTTCAACCTTCTTCACCCTTTCACCCCTTTCAATCTCAAAACGAAACCCATAGTCGTGCAATTTTAGCTTAAACTATTGAAGTGGTGGATGATATCAATGAATACATCACAAACCTTCTTCCAGGTATTATTCATACTTACTTAATGTATTTAATTCTATAACGTATTCTTTCTTAGAATTGAACTCAAATATATTGTTTTTTTGAATTTAAGGAGATGAAAAGGAATACTTCAGTAGCGATTCTGTTGATAGATCTGAAGCAACTGACTTCGATGCATTTGAACACTTGACACCTGAATTCTTGAATGCTTTTAAAACACCAGGATTGCCTAATCATTCAATCAAGTTGAAAATTGAGAGCAAAATTATGTTGTTGTGCAACTTGGATCAATATGAAGGATTATGCAATGATACTAGACTCACTGTAACAAGGCTTGCTAATCATGTCATTGAAGCTAAGATCATTTCAGGAAAGAATATTGGTAACATCATTTATATTCCAAGAATGTATTTGTCCCTTTCACAGTCACCATGACCTTTTAAATTGGTTAGAAGACAATTCTCAATTATTATTTCTTTCGCTATGACAATTAACAAATCACAAGGTCAATCTTTGGACAACGTTGATTTATACTTACTAAAAGATGTTTTTAGTCATGGTCAATGTATGTGGCACTTTCTAGAGTTAAGACAAAAGAAGGTCTTAGAATTTTAATTCATGACAAAGATAAACAAGCTATGCATACAACCACTAATGTGGTCTTCAAGGATGTCTTTCACAACATTTAATAGGTATTTAAGTACAAGTTGTTTTGTTTCAATATTTGCTCATGCTACATGGTTTTTTAAGTTGTCATCTAATATAAATGTTATTCTTTACAGATTAATTCATTTTGTTCATTATGGAGATTCATGCTACACAACCTACCAATATCAACAATGAATATAACACTTGATGTATGCTCATTTCTTTTTTTGTATGTTCTATTTTGATCTTTAAAATTGTTACTCAACTTTACCACTATATTTTTGGCAAACATGTTCCAAATCTTTTGTTATTCTATTTATATTTCGCCATTCCAGATTGTGCTTATACAATTTCATTTAGCATTTTCTTTTATATTTTTTTAAATTATTTATATCTACATTCTCAAATTTAATTTACCCGTGCGGATGCACGTGTATTCTACTAGTTATTAATTGAAATGTTATATGATCTTATTTGATGCAAATAATTTAACAATAAAACTAAATAGCTAAGTGGAAGAGAGAGTTTCTTGCATGTAACATGTCATGGGTTCAACATCTACGAAGGACAAATTTTAGATTCTGCTGATCCAAGGGACCAAAATGAAGGAATAAGGAATCTGTGTTTTTTTCATGGTCTTTTTCCAAAATCTCACCAAATTGGAGAGAACATAAGGTGTATTAATCCAAAAATCTATAACAAAACTGTCTTCCTGGTAGCAGCTCAATGCAGTTTGAGCATTACTACTTACACTACTATCTACTAGAAGAAGATTGGTGTTGTTTGGCATTATTTTTCTTGAGTCTCAAAATGTGAATCCTTCTCTGTCTTGCTTGAGCTTCTCTTACTTTACTCAAATCTTTAATTGCTTCAAATGATATGTTCAAATCAGGAATGAATAATGGGCCCTTATTATCACTGTTGCGGCCCATTGAAGATGATGATGCCACTCCCAACGACGTCGTTGGATCAACCCCAAAATTGTTGGCATGATGAATTCTTTGCTCTTCATTTTGAGTAGTGGAGTTGGAAGTGTTGACTGAATTTTTGATGATATCATTCACTTTCATTGGCTTATTGATTTCTAAATTGGGAATTTTGTATTCACCTTTGGGACCATTACTATTTAGCTGTAAAAATAGCAATATCCATAAATCAAAAAACAAGATTGGCCCCACCATGGACACAATACAACAAATGTAAAACAAGCCAGACCAAAAAAATTATACGTATGAATCTTATAAGGATAAGCAAAGTAATCCAACAAACCAAATAAAATCAAAGTAGATGAAAATTTGTGAATAAATTGAAAATTAATTATCATTAAGAAAAAAAGAGCAAATTATTAGCAGTAACAACGCATACCTCTATTTGTTTTGCTTTCAATTTGGAATTGAAGAGCTTCAATTCTTCACATTGAAGTTTCACATTTGCAATCTCCTATTTACATTTCAAATATCAAATATTCAGAAAAACAAAGCAAAAGCAGAGTTCATTAAAAAAAAATCCCGAATATAATAAACAAGAAAATAAAACAAACTTACTTGACTGATAGAGTCTTTGGTTTTTGTCAATTCATCAATTCTATTAAGATAATGTTTCTTCTGTTGACATAAAAGTCATAACCCAAAATTCAGAAATAAACCAAAAAAAAAAATACAGAATTAACAAAACTGGGTATTTTTCTATAAAATAACGTTAATATGGAAAAAATAACAAAAACCGAAAAAAAAAATTCCATGAAAGCCATTAACACATAGAAGGATGAGATTATTTTACCCTTTTGAGAGAAGTTGTTCTTTCAGAATGTTTAATCTTGTCATCTGATTCAGTTGTCGGAAACGAAAGAGGGGTTGTTGGACTTGAAGCTTTGACTTTAACGGCGTTAGAAGGAGGAACAACGGTGGCTGCACCGCCGCCATTAGAAGGAGGTGTATTACGAATTGCAGATCTCTTCTTTCTACACCCCCATGAGTAAGGTACATGACTGAACAAAGAGAAAGTATGATGCAAATGAGCAAGAATTTCAGCAGTTTCAATCTCACTCTCTGACCAATCGGAATTACTCTGTTCCATCTCTCTGTTTTTTTGAGTTTGAAATTATAGAAGAAAAAGGATTTTATAGATAAAACAGTGAATGAAAAAGAGTATACTATTATGAAGAAGAAGAGAAAGTAAACAAAAAAAGGGAGAAGTTTGAGAAATTCTAGTTCTTGTTCTTCTTATTTCACGGCGAGCAAAAGAAAAGGCTCAGGTATTAAGCTTCTGACACGTGTCCACTTAGAAATCACGTTTGCGCCTCATTACATACATAACTAGGGTTTATGTATGCCCCTTTTCAACTTCTTTGTGTTTGTGGTTTATTTTTGGTAAATATATACTCAATTGTTTCATTGTTCTCATAAGGATATCACTAATCATATTTAATTCGATTCTTTAAATAATAAACAAAATTTTTTTGTTGTGATTTATAAAAGTGATTTATAAAATCAGGTTGTATTTGATTTTTTTTCATCATCAGTAGTATTCAGTTCACTGAATCAATTCATCTGATTCTGAGTTAATTTTGACATCAAATTATTTTATCTTTCGCAGTTAGTTCTCGTTATCTAATTCATCGTTAATCACTATTAAAATTAATTGTCTATTTCGTAATTTATTAATCAATTTTATAAATTTACATTGTGCTTATAAAAAAGTATATGGTAAAATATATTAGTATCGGAGTTTTAATAAGGAATATGTTGGTCTTTAAGGAAGATATCTCAAATATTAATTTATTTATTTCCATAATAATTATATCTGATTATTTAGCAAGGGTATCTGGAAAAAAAAATTAATAAAATGTGAAATAGAAGGAAGGAAATGTGAAACACACATAATTTTTGAAAAATATTACTTGGAACATAAGTAAAATGCTAATTATTTAGAAGAGATAAAAAGAATTATTGGAGTTTATACTCAGTCAAATTATACAAAAATGATTTGATCACTTCAAATTTTATATTCCTCGCTTAATAAAAGAGACAAGTTTTTATTGGTAATTTACAACAGGTGTATGATAAAAAAGCAATTAGAAATTTTTTTCACAAAAATATAAATAAAACAATAATAAAATAAATAACTGACAATAAAAGTTTATAACTAACCTTGATGTTGTAGACCGACAAATTTGTAAACCCTCTCCTCTCCACTATAACATATCTTAGTGACTATCCATATTTATAACTAACTACGATGTGAAAATTGTAAATCTTTTTATTACAATTTATTTTATGGATTCTATGTATTTATAATAATTATTTTTTCATTTTTTTATATTACTCTATGTGGGACTTGAATTAGTATTTATTTCAACTCAACATTTTTTTTATAAACAACTAGATTCTAATACAGAGTATTAGAAATACTCTAACCCGATCGCATAATACAAGCATTGACTTATGCTAACGACTTACAAAAAATAGTCGGATTTTTAAACCATTCATAATAATTACATGAAGGTTTTGATCCCCCTAAAAACTAACCACCACCAAGAAAACATAATTATCCTGTCAACAATAACCAAAAAATCCTCGGTCTTATTGTAAAACATTATCTGATTCCTCGACCACCATATGCTCCAACACGCAGCGAACTAAATCAAACCCGCATCTCTTTGACTGCATAAATTTCCCACCTTAAAGAACCAAGCCAAGAAGTGATTAATAATCGAAACTTCGTCAATCCAACTGATGCCCACCCAGATATATATACGCTTTCACACCACCTTAATTATAGGACAACTATAAAATACATGGTTTACGTCTTCGTCGGCATTGAAGCAGAACGCAAAAACTTTCTCGTGAGGGTTGGTTATAATCCCTCTCCGAACCAAGTTGAACCGCGTTGGTAACCTGTTAAGAAACAGCCGCCACCCAAACATCTTGGACTTCAAAGGTATTCTTGTTCGCCATAATATTGCTAGCGCAACCTCCAAATCCGGACCAATAACCGACGCCCCTGCATAATGTATCATACTTGCATAGCAGGATTTTGCAGAGTAACAACTTGATTCACCAGCATGCCACAAAAATTTATCCGCAACATTCTTCTTGGGCCGAATGTCAAGTAGAATTCCACTCAATTCCCGCGCCTCAACAGGGTTGTAAGTAACGGCTCCTGTGTTGATTTTAAAGACATTCCAAGTCCATCTCTCACCACTCCAAGCTCCTATATCTTTGATAACAGCAGATGCATCTACAACAACAAATATATTTGGATATAAATCCTGCAGTATTTCGTTGCCAATCCATCGAGCTGACCAAACAGAATAGTTCCACCATCTCCTAATTTTCATTTTAGATTGTTTCCAAAACATCCCTCATCCTTTGAATCCCCTATATCCATTAAGTTTCGCCACCACAGAGAATCATACTTATTTGTTCCTATAGCCACTCTTAAATGATTTTGTTGATAACATTGCCATATTTAACAGCCAACAGCTTAGCCCAAACCGCTTTCCTCTTATTTACGATCTGCCAAAGCCATTTGGTTACTAATGCTCTGTTAAAAAGACCTAAGTTTTTAATTCCCAGTCCACCATACTTCTGTTCCTTGTAGACGTTACGCCAACTTACCCAAGCAACACCACTTTTATCAGTCGCCCCACCCCACAAAAACCGACACTGAATAGAAATTAATTCCTAAATAATAGCAGCAGGTGCTCTAAACAATGTCAAGTGATGTATAGGCAAGTTGGTAAGTACAAAATTGATCAAAGTGATTCTCCCACCCATTGATAACAACCGGCCCTTCCAAGATGACAGTTTCTCTTTGAAACACGAAACAACCGGCTTCTAAAAGGCTTTCTTTCTATGATTTCCTCCGATAGACAAACCTAGAAATTTAAATGGTAAAAAATCGAAGCGGCTACCTAGAAACACAGCAGGAGCTCGTACCACATAATCCTCTAAACCAACACCAAACAAGCAACTCTTCCAAGCATTAACTTGCAGCCCCGAAAGTAGCTCAAAGCCTTTTAAAATAGCTTTGATAGTCCACGAGTTGGACCAAAAGCCATCATATACTATCATCGTATCGTCAGCAAACCGAAGTAAATTGCACGATACGTCTTCGCTAAACTTGAAATCCTTCAACAAGCCAATATACATCGCCCTTTTAACCAAAATAGAAAGGCCTTCTGCTGCAATTGCAAAGAGGAAAAGAGAGAGATGATCTCCTTTTCTCAGTCCCCTCGTAGCTTGAAAATCATTTGTTGGGCTCCCGTTCACAAGGACCGACATATGGCTTGACAATACGCTACCCTTCATCCAACGCATCCAATCCTTCCTGAATCCCATGTTACGTAATATGTCCTTAAGAAAATTCGAGTCAACAAAGTCATGGGCTTTTACAAAATCGACCTTGTATATAAGGCAACTCTTCTTCCGTCTTTTTGCAAAGTCTACAAGTTCATCCAGGACCAGTACACCATCAAGAAGTTGTCTTCCCGAAATGAATGTCGATTGATTAGCGGATATCAATTTCCCTATTACTCTTCTCAATTTGGCAGCAAAAACTTTTGAAATTATTTTTGTAGACACAACTGATTAAGCAAATCGGCATATACTCCTCCAAACATTGTGGATTTGCATTTTTCGTATCAATGCAGGAAATGAGGAAATCATCGCCTTCGGTAATTTTGTGGTGACATGAAATTCCTGGAAGCATTTAACGACATCACCGCCCACGATGTCCCAAAACTTCTTGAAAAAACCCAAATTAAATCCGTCCGGCCCCGGACTTTTACTTCCATCACAGTTAAATATTACGCCTTTGATCTCTTCATATGAAAACATAACTTCCAAACTCAAACTCTCAGAAGGAGATAAGGTTGCACAGTCTGCCCAATTCAAAAATGGCCTGCGAATAGGTTCAGAGGAAAACAAATTTTGGAAATGAACCTTGATAGCACCTTTTACACCACTTACTTCTTCTAATCTATCTTCCCCAACCTTGATGGAAACAATTGAGTTCCTCCGATATCTTCCATTTAGTATCGAGTGAAAATATTTGGTATTCAAATCTCCATCCCTACCCCCATTTCAATCTCGCTTTTTGTTTAATCATGCCTTCCTTCAGTTTTAGAGTGTTCCACATTTCAGTTTGGGCCTTGCTTCTCATTGCCAACTCCGCCTCCGTCACGTGATCACTAGCCAAACTAAATTTTGACTCAATCTCATTAATGGTTTGAATATTTTCCTCTATCTTAAGGTCTACCAAACCAAATACTGTCTTGTTCCATTCCCGCAACCCCGACTTCAAGTATTTCAATTTCTGCATGAGCACAACAGCGTCACTGCCATAAGACGCACAATTGTTCCAGGTCCTGCTAACAAAGTGAGCAAAATCTGGATGTTCGCACCAAGCATCGAAAATCTTGAAAGGTTTAGGACCCCAGTTGATATTGTTTGCTTTGATCGAAATCGGTCTATGGTCTGATATATCTCTGACACCAACATATTGAGCTTTGATGTTCCACAAATTGACAAGCCGTTGCGAAATTAAAAATATGTCAAGCCTACTTCTACAACTACCACTTGATAAGGACCAAGTAAATTTTTCTCCCACAGCTGGAAGATCAATTAGTTCCATAGTGTCAATGAACGTTGAAATTTCATCCATCTCAACATTACAAGAATCGTTCCTCCCACTATTTTCCTCTCTAGACTTTATTGAGTTGAAATCACCACCGATTAGCCACTCCCTAGTAGGGTAAGTTCTCTTCCTCTCAATCAATTCCATCCACATTACTCTCTTCTCACCCAAATTACAAGAAGCATACACATTTATCAGATAATTATTGTTCCCTTTCCATGAAATACACAAACCCAAATATCCACTCCCTCTTAAACTATATGCTGATTCAAAATTACCCACCTTCCAAATTGATATTAATCCTTTCGACAAACCCACTGAATATAATGCAGACCAATGAAACTCAGAATTACCCCCACAAGCCTCGTAACAGCTCAAATTCCATATTCCTAATTTTTGTTTCCTGAATAAAGCAAATATCAACATTACCTGCTTCAATGATTGCCTTGATGTGCCTACGTTTTATTGAACTCCCAAACCATCTTAGGTTGAAGCTTATGACATTCATGGGCACCTAGTTGATTTCTCCCTCTTGGGCTAATACTTTTTTTTGTCTCTCATTTCCAAATTGCGTATGATACCTTTGAATACCTCATCATCCTCATCGCCTTTGACACCTATATCCTTGATTGTCTGCCAAATTTTAGATGGAGAATCTTCAATTGCCCTGGTCACCCGCAGATTTCCTTGAGTTACGTCGTTGTCACTTATAGAATCGCAGCAAAGCACATAACCACTTGAAGATCTTGAGTTTGCTTCTTCATCAGCTTGGTTGATGATGTTGAGAGGATTGAAATGTTGCAAAGAGAAAACGAGATGAGTTTCAGGAACATGATCGCACTGGATAAAAGAGGAGAAATATGAAGGAGAAAAGGGTATTTTGAGTCTATCATAGATATCACTAATTAATAGCTTTTTCCTAGATTTTGCCCTCAAAACTGGACCAATACCACAAGGTGTTGAGCAAGATATTGGGTTAGAACTTTCAAGGCCCAGGCCCAAATTGGCATCCTCATTGAAAGTTAGAATATGGGGAAACTTCTCCAGCCCAACTGCAACAATTTCTTTAGACTTTGAATTTAAATTATCCAACATGTGACCCCCTTCCTTAGTACAAGTTACCTCACCAATTAATGTTGACTTGCCATTAAGAATTGGTATGTCAGTGTGCATCTTTCCAAAATTCACCTTTACCGCCACATTGTCACATCGTGTATAATCCTCTTCAAGCGCCGAACTACCAATCGTGTAATCCAAAGTCCTAGGATTACCAGCCACGTCATCTTCTCCTTCATTCTGAAAATCACCATGGTTATGGGTACCTGCAGCATCACCCTTAATCTCACCCTCCTAACTCAACTTATTTTCTTCTATATATCTTCAACTTCATTTTCAATCTCGGAGATACATTTCTACCTCCACCAGTCAATCCTTCACTTGGAATTGGTCTTGTATTGGTAATCAAATGGTATATCTCAAGCTGGATAGGGCTTTGGTTGACGTTGTTTGGCGCATGGTTTTTCCTGATGCATATGTTGAGATGTTGTGTAAATTTCATTCTGATCATAACCCAGTTCTCCTTAGGTACGATTTTCCCCTCCAAGTTCATGGGTCGCGTCCTGTTAGGTTTGAGGCAACTTTGATGACTCACCCAAAATACTCAAATATAATCCAAAATGCTCAGAGAAAATCCCAAAATGCATTCTATCTTGTACTTTTGGCAATATTAGTAAACAGAAAAACAACATTGAGAAAAGACTCAAGGGTATCCAACGCTCTTTATAGAGAATAGATTCGGTAAGACTAGTTTATATCCAACAGGAGCTTCAACAGAAGTATGATGAGATCATTTCACATTAGGAGATTCATTGGTATCAAAAGGATGGAGATGATTGGATTAAATTGGGAGATCGGAATACCAAATTTTTTCATACCAAGACTGTAATCAGGCGGAAGAGAAATAGAGTCCATGACCTTCATCTTCCCAATGGTATTTAGTGTAGTGATGATACTATTCTCAGGGAAGAAGCACTAAATTTTTTTAAAGGTATTTTCAACCCTACATCTTGTATACTCCCTGCTTGTATGGGTGACCCAACTATGGCACCGAGCCTTACTGAAGAAGCCCAACACTCTTTGACTCAATAGGTGACAAGGGAAGAAGTTATTTATGTTTTGAATCAAATGCACCCTTTCAAGGCGCCTGACCCTGATGGATTCTAAGGCATTTTCTCTAAACATTTTTGGCATATAATTGTAGATGAAGTTTTCCAACTTATATCAGATACTTTTGTGACAGGTAGCTTTCACTCTTCTCTTTCTGAGAATCTATATCACCTTAATTCCTAAGGTAGAGTGCCGCCAAAATTTTAAGGAATTCAGACCCATTAGCTTGTGCAATACTATTTATAAGCTTATTACGAATATTATGGTGAACAGATTGCGTCCTTATCTAAATCAGATAGTTGGACCCTTCCAGAGTAGTTTTTTTCATGGTAAAAATGACTACTGATAATGCCATTATCCTTCAATAAGCAAGTCATTATATGTGTAAATCTAAAAAGAAAAAAAAGTTGACATGGTATTTAAAATAGATCTTGAAAAGGCCTATGATCATGTTAAGTAAGTTTTCTTGGAATTTTGTTTGAAGCGAAATAGATCTTGAAAAGGCCTATGATCATGATATTTTGAAACCTGTCTTGACTCTTGGAAAACCAGATGATGTTTATGATTAAGGCAATCACCCCCAGCTTGCATTGAGAGCCCCAAACTCTATTGCAGAGGTCCTAAAGATGAGATGGCTTTAGTATCCTAAAGTTCAAACTGATAAGGTTAGAAACCCAAAACCACAACCCAATAGGATGTTGGAACAAGATTTATTTATGTCCTTATAAGGTTTTTATGATAAAAATATATTTATAGAACAATATGGTTTACTAATAATTGCTCAAATGTGCAGGATAACAAGCTGAGAGTTCATCATGAACTAATCACGTTGAAAGCATAAGTGAAGAAGCAATACTAGTAAGATTTTGGCTAATCAAAATTTGAATACGTTCATCAACATCTAAAGGTTCAGACTCTGGTATGTTGTTCCAGGTTCTGGTGACAACTCAGATCCTGAAGGCTTAAGGAGCGTCTAATCTGTACTATGCACCAAAGGTGACTTGTCTTGTCAAAGTGACAGATTTTTGGACATAGTCAACTAGAGTTTGGTTTTGCAAGGCTAAAGGATGATGATGTGACCTCTTCAGTCTGTTCTACCTTTTGGTAGATACCTAATCATTCGAAAGGTGTCATGGAGAATGCTATTATTCAGTGGAAAAAGCTTCTAACCAGATGAAAGTCTCCAACGTCTCTCTTGGCATACTTCTTCACTAAGTTTGTTGTTGTACCATCTCTCCAATGACTCTTTCTCTTGCCTCTATAAAAGGGAGCTGGACAAAGGAAGGTGACAACATCACAACACATTGAAATATCTTAGCATACCTTTGAGATGTTATTGTAATTGTTATAGCATAAGATCTTAAGATTTCTTATCTCAGAAATCTTAGAAAGGTTGAAAACCTTTGTGACTGTTGCACAACTATTACACTTCTGATTTGTATCAAAGTATAGTAGTTATCTTTTCTATTAAACTATTTTTTTAAAGTAGAGGAAGTCTCTTGTTTGTGTGTTTGAGCAAGGAAGTCTCTTGTCTGTATACTTGATTAGGAAGTCTTGAACCAAGGGTTTAAGCAGGAAGTCATGAGCAGTAGACTTATGCAAGCAAGTCTCATTCTATGTTGATTGAGCAGGAAATCTTGAATAGTTGGCTTAATTAAGGAAGTCTCATCCTATATTGAATAAGCAGAAAGTCTTGAGATGTTGGCTTAAGCATTTGTAATCAGTTTGGTTATAGTGGAAAGCTCTTGTTAAGGCAAGGGGAGTGGACTACTCTAATTTGAGGAGAGGAACCAAAATTATCTTTGTGTGTTGCTTGCATTTGCTTATGATCATTTTTATTTCGCTGCTATTACACTCTCTGACATCAGATTCTGAAGTTATGAATTCAGAAATTTTGCAAGAAGAAATTATGCAAAACTAACCTAAGTGGACCCATAAGAGTATGTGTACTAAAGAATGAAATTGTTTTTATTGCATATATGATTAAAGAAAAGAATAAGGCAACAACTGCTCAAGGACAGTGGTTGCTTACAACCTTCAAAAAGAAGAAGGCATACATTCTAAATCCTAACTCTGAAAGAGGAAGGAGATGTGGAATCTCTGAAGAAGCCAGAAAGGCAAGATCATTGGTACTGGGAAGACTGATGTCCTCCTATGTTGAACTGGTGCTTCAGACTTGTGGCTTTATCTATGAAGTTTATCCAGTTGTCTTTGGAAGTCTGAGATGACTTCTGGTGATGTTAGAAGAGCATTGTTGGAACAAGAATGTTTCCCTTGGACAATCTCAAAATATGAAGCTGCTAATTGTGAGGCATGATTTTCTATATTTTTATTAGATAGTTTCTAATCCTAACATTTGATAATGTCTGTCAGAAGATCTTCATATTTAATAAATAAGAAATACAGTTTATAGTGATAATTCTACTTCTATCAATTAGGCATAAAATAGTACTATATATTTAAGTCTGATAATGTTCAGAAGCTACCTTATTCAGAAAGCTCTGAGTCAACTTCTGATGAATATAAAGCCTCTGAAGCATCTCAGCTTGTGATACCATGAATAAGGTTAGCTGCCTCTGATATGCACACAAGTGGACATCCTTTGATAACTGCCTCTGGCATCTGTCGTCTTACGTGTCATAAAATTGAAACGTCTTTTGACACGTGGATTCTAACTATTGAGCAAAAACTCCTATGTTCTTGGTGATTTACATTTATTTCTTTATTGTCTATTTCTTTTGCATTTATGTTGTTTGTTGGTTGAAATTACTTTTTCACTCAAAAACATCTTTTATACCAGAAACACACACTTCACTTCTCACTACCGACATTTTACTTTTTCTAACCTTCTCTAAAAAACCCATTTTCAAAAATTAAACCCTGGAAACCTTAAACCCCCCTCTTCAACAATAGCGTCCTCATCCAATGATTAACATGCACGCGTGAATGTTGTCTCAGGCAAAAGTATGACCATCAAGCCCAAGGCCTTGGACTTGAATCAAGATGATATAAAGCTTTTGGTGGAACAGATTGTTGATTTTGATTCATTCAGTCAAAATAGGTATGATCTGTGTTGTTTCTTTAGAGTTCAAGAATGGGCTCCTATCTTAGAAAAGTTGAATGAACCAACCTATCCTCATCTTGTAAAAGATTTATGGGTTAGGGAAGAAGTGTTTGATGAATTTGCTGCATTTGAGGAACTTAGATTTCTGGTGGTGAAGAATAATTCTTTGAAGGGGAAGAGTATAGAAAAAGTTGGTTTGAAGAAGTTTGAAGAAGTTGAAATCGGGTTTGCTGTGATGGGTGTTGATTTGGTCAACACTCAAAAGACTATTGCCAAACTTTTGAGAGCTCCAAACTCTTGAAGGTTTTTTTTGGGTACCAATGACAACAACCCTAAAGCAGATGGAATCAAGTGTAGTTTGTTTATTAATTCTAATAAACTTTGTTCCTTTGACTATGGAAAGGTCAAGAACTTGAAGAATTAATTCATCGTTTTGGTCAAGATTCTTATTAGTCGTCTGATTCCTAGAAAAGGAAGCACTGATCAGATTTCATGAGATCACAAACACTTCCTTTTCTACTTAAAGAATGAAGATAAGATAAATTTGCCTGCCTACATTTTCCATCATCTGTTGAAGCAATCAGAGATAGCATAAAGATTCTTAAGAAGAATGTGCCTTATGCTACACTCTTGTTAGAATTATTCTTTCAGGGTCATCTAATTGATGCCCTGAAAAATGTGCCTGACAATGGGGATTTAGAGGAGACTTATGGAAATATGTCATATGCTTCTGTTCTTGGCAACATGAAGCTTTTGAAGAAAGGAAGCATTGTTGCTTCAAAGGTACCTCTATGTGTTAGATGTATCAATCCTGACTATTTTGAAGATTATTCTATCATTACCAAGTTGGATAATCCTGAAATAATCATGAACTTCATTATTCAATCTTTCAAGGAAGGAAATGCAATCAAATTTAAAGATATCCCTGACAAGCCTATTGAGGTGTTTAAGGCTTCTAACAAGAGAAAGCAGGTGGCTTTAGATGTTCAGAAACCCTCCAAAAAGAAACCAGTTAATCAAAAGGAGATTGAGAAGGAAATTGAGGAAGTCATTGCTACTACTGAACTAATTCCTTCCAAGACCAGGAGTGGAAATTCCCCTCAGAAAGTCGCTTATGTGTTTGTAATATCAAAAGGATATATAAGGAAGAAGAGATTGCAGAAACTAGCTAAGTTGGAAGAGGAAGAGGAATAGGATGTTAGTGCATCCTTGACCAGAAAGAAAAAGACTGCAGATATCCCTGTTCAGAAAGATACAATTGGGCCTAGCTTTAAAGCCTGCTGAATTCACTAATAATGGGAATCAAGAGGTTGCTACTGCTGGTGGGCTAGAATCTGTTGAAGTTCAAGATGCAGAGGTTATGGCTGGTTTGAAGTTTGTTGTGTCTGAAGCTCCTAGTGCTCCTGAAAAAGTTATCTTAGAAGTTGTGGATACTTTATAAGCTTTGAATGCTGGTGGAATAGATATTAATCTGAATATATTATCAGAAGATGTTTTTGATTACTCCATCCTTATCACAAACTGACCAATACCTTCGCCAATTACCTCACATGCTCACTCTCCTTTACATCCTTCATTACCCATTAACATAAAATCTTTTACCCTTACACTTATCATCATCAACCCTATTCCTGCCATCCCCATCAAAACCTTCTCTCCGAAAGACCAACCTTCTACCCAAACATGTTTTGCTTTTGAAGCTAAACATGTAACTTATGTCCAATCAGAAATTACCCCTCCTCCCAAAACACCTCAGCCGTCACCTATAACCTCACCTCAGCCTTCACCCCTTGCATCCACTCAAAGAGAACCTACCCTTGTTCAGAGTCAACCTCATAATGAAGTTGTATCTAAAATTCAAAGTATAACTAAACAAATTGTTCAGGATCTATCTTTGGTTTAATTTACTTCTAATTCTAGTTGCTTCATCATAAAAAATCATGGCTAACAAACAGAAGGAAGTGGAAGACGGGATGAGGTCTATGGATGTCAGAAAAGATTTTATGTGTGCAGATCTCAAAGCCATTTTTGATTTGTTGAAGAAACCTTAGTTTTTAGGCTTTTAGAACCCTTTATTTTATTTGTGTTTTGAACTCATTTTGTGTTTATTCTATATATGTTGTTTTTGTGTTTTTGTTCATTAATGTTATTTTTGTTCATTTGTCTTATAGTTGTTCTTGCTTACTTATGTTCTATATTAAGCTATATTTATTTGGGAATTGTTTGTTGTTTTTTTGGTAAAAGTATGATATACTCTTTGCGTGGTTATTCTTTTGATAAATTTATTATTTTGGGATTTTTTTATGAGCATATGCATTCAGAAAAGTATCAAACATTCATAGTCAAAATCACTGAAAAATAAAAGAAATTGTTTTATATTAATTCATGGGGAAGTTATTTGAAAGGTTAAGGAAATTCAGACTGAGGTTAAATCCAAACAAGTGCACCTTCGGGGTGAGATCAGGAAAATTGTTGGGTTTTATTGTTAGTGAAAAAGGTATTGAGGTCGATCCTGCAAAGGTAAAAGCCATACAAGAAATGCCTGTGCCGAAAACAGAAAAAGAGGTTCGTGGTTTCTTGGGGAGATTAAACTACATTGCTAGGTTCATCTCGCATCTCACAGCCACGTGTGAACCAATCTTCAAGTTGCTAAGAAAAGATCAAGCGGTCAGGTGGAATGAAAATTGTTAAAAGGCGTTTGAAAAGATTAAAGAATACTTGCAGGAACCTCCGGTCCTTATGCCACCAGTGCCAGGAAGACCTTTGATTATGTATCTCACAGTTCTTTAGAATTCAATGGGTTGTGTGCTCGGTCAACAAGACGAGTCATGAAGAAAAGAGCACGCCATCTACTACTTAAGTAAGAAGTTTACTGATTGCGAGTCAAGGTACTCAATGCTGAAGAAAACATGTTGTGCACTCGCTTGGGCCGCTAAGCGTTTGAGACAGTATATGTTAAATCACACAACCCTATTGATTTCGAAGAGGGATCCGATCAAGTATGTGTTTAAAAAGCAAGCACTTTCTGGAAGAATAGCCCGTTGGCAGATGGTTCTAACAGAATACGATATTCAGTACGTTTCCCAAAAGGCCATTAAGGGAAGTGTTTTGTCAGAATATCTTGTCGAACAACCAATTGAGGATTATCAACCGATGAAGTTTGAATTTCCTGATGAGCATATTATGTATCTAAAAATGAAGGATTGTGAAGAACCTTTGCCTGATGAAGGACCTGAGATTGGATCTCAATGGAAGATGGTCTTTGATGGAGCCGTTAATTCATATGGTAACGGAATCGGGGCAATCATTACGACTCCACAGGGTTCTCATATACCCTTTACTACCCGATTAGCGTTCATATGCACCAACAATGAGGCAGAGTATGAAGCATGCATCATGGGGTTAGAAGAAGCAATTAATTTGAGAATCAAGAACCTCGATGTCTATGGTGATTCTGCGTTGGTGGTTAACCAAATTACAGGTGAATGGGAGACTCGTCAAGCAAATCTTGTTCCATATAACAACTATGCCAGAAGGTTGTTACCTTTCTTTGACAGAGTGGACTTCCATCACATTCCCCGGATAGAGAATCAGATGGCTGATGCGTTGGCAACATTGTCATCAATGTATCGAGTGAATCTTTGGAATGAAGCTCCTTCAATCAAAATCATGCGCTTGGACAGGCCTGCTTTTGTATTTGCAGTTGAAGGGGTATCAGATGGCAAGCCTTGGTATCATGACATCAATGTCTTTTTGAAGAGTCAGGAATACCCAGCTGGGGCATCTTCCAAGGATAAAAAGACATTGAGGAGGTTATCAGGAAACTTCTTTTTGAACAAAGACGATGTGTTATACAAGAGAAACTTTGACATGGTCTTGCTACGTTGTGTTGATGAACACGAGGCAGGCCTGTTAATGGAAGAAGTTCACGAAGGTTCCTTCGGTACTCATGCCAATGGGCATGCTATGGCTAGAAAATTGTTAAGAGCGGGGTATTATTGGATGACTATGGAGTCTGATTGTTTTAAATATGCTCGGAAATGCCATAAATGCCAGATTTATGCTGACAAGGTGCACGTACCGCCTACTCCTCTGAATGTTTTGTCGTCACGTTGGCCTTTTGCCATGTGGGGCATTGACATGATTGGAAAGATCGAGCCGACTGCTTCGAATGGACATCATTTTATCCTGGTGGCTATTGATTATTTCACGAAGTGGGTGAGCAGCGTCGTATGTGATAAGTGCAAATTGTACCTATTTTTGTATATAAGGTTTGTTGCTCTTATCCTTACTTTGTGTTAAAATTGGTTGAATAAACCCCACTTTGTGTGTAAATACGTTTACTTTACGTTTACGGTGTATAGTGCGTTACCGTGTAAATATCATTGAGTTTAATCGATTTTCATTTATTTTTGTAGGTGTTCCAGCAATGGGATTTTTCCATATTCATAAAGAGCATTGAATAAGCTTTCCAACGCTTCAAACCGTGCGTCAATCGGAGTTAAGGTTCAAGAGTTATGATCAAAACAAATTCTGGTTTTCTGTCATATTCGCTGGGCGAACCCCCGTAGCGAGCACTCGCTAGGCGAACCGGGGCGAACAAAAAGTTCCAGAATCGTGAAAAAAACTCAACTTTAAGGCGGTTTACGTTCGCCTAGCGAACGGGGGCTCGCTAGGCGAACCTGGGAACACAAATTTGCCTATTTTAGCCATTTTTCATCATTTTTTATGTTATGTTTTTGGGGGAACTTTCTCCCAACTTCATCAAACATGTTTTAGGAGTAGATTAGCTTAGAAACAACATTGGATGATGCATCTTGATGATTCGGAGTCGAATTTGCTTCGATCGACTTTGACACGCCGTGAGAAGTTTGTTTTTCTCCTTTCTTCTCTTTGTGTTCTCTTTTGTTGATGTTTGGTATGTAAATCTCTTGATACCTATTGTATTTCATCTAATCTATGTTTATGAATATGTTTTGATTCTCTATTGATTGTTTGTCTTTGATTGATTATTTGTGGGTCGTGACAAAACCTATATCGAATTGTTAATCTTAGATTTTCATCTGTCAATGAGCAAGCTTTTGACAGGGGTTTGTGAATTGATATTCATTGTATCTTTTGTTGTATTGTGTTGATTAAGTAGCATGGGTAGCATGAGTAGGATCGATACGGTATTGCGAGGATGCGTGACAATAGCGATGAAGAACGGCGTTCGTATACAGTTGGTAAATTAGTTGAATGCAGGGTTAATCATATGTTTGTATTCTGATCAGGGCTTTGTATATGAATTACTCATGAGTTTGACATGGATGTTATAGTAATATCTATTTTGTCTGAACTCTAGAGATAGATTTAGACTTAACACTTACGTGAGTATCAGTTCTTACTTCTCTGTGTTGTTGAGTTGCGTGAGACATCACCAATGAGACAATACCGTTGTTCTCTCGACGTTGCGTTAGACATAACCTCTGTTGTGAGTGATACGTGAGGATATTAGACGAATGAGTGATTTGTGTATGAAATGGTCGGAAGAATGCATGTGTTATTGAGTGATCTCTATTGAGTTTCTTTCCTCCGAAGAATGTGTTATTGTTATTTACTTGCTTTTTGTACCTTTAATTTTCCGCATTTGATTTTGGTTCGCTTTAAACCAGAACTTTTGATTCATGAGCTTAGAAATATAGAAATCGTTGAATGGCATTCTTTCCCTCGCACTGATCCCTGTGGAGAACGACAAAACTGGGTTACTTATATATTTTTGCTTGCTGCTATTCTAGCTTCAACAAATTGGCGCCGTTGTCGGGGACTGGTGTTTAGATATTGAGTTGCATCGCATAGTTTCTATATTTTTAAGCTTCGTACATAATTTTCTATATTGTATATTTACATGTATAAACACTTGTTTTGCTTTAGTACGTACTTGTTAATAGTTGTTTTCCATAAGTCATTGTATATATGTGTTTTCCATCATATTTATGTGTGTGTATATATTTTTGTTTTTGGTTTACGTTTGCTCAAGTGTTGCAGGTTTTATTGGGTCGCTACCAGTGAACGAAACAACATGGAAGAGCTTGTACGTAAATAAGGTGTCGAGCTTACGACGTGAAACAAGCGTTTGTTGGGAGGCAATCCAACGATTTGAGTTTGTACAGTTTTATATTTAGTAGTATTGTAGTATTGTGTGAGATTGGATGGGTTGAATGAGAGAAAAAAAACTTGAAAAACTTAGCAAGCCTGTGCGCGCTTAGCGCGCCTTTCTTTTTGTGGAAAAACTCTCTTATTCTCTTATCCACTTTCACCCATTTTGTTAGTATATGTTTATGAGTTTTAGAAATTTTTGTGTTTGTTCTCAAGTTTTGTTTTTGATTAGCTTGAGGATGCATTGTGTGATTTTTCAATTTTGATTATTTCAACAAGAAAATGTTATGGTAGTGTGAAAAGTTTAAAGAAAGTTGCATTGCGTTGGTTGGTGTTTATTGCTTTTTTAGAACATAACATGTTTATGAACCTTAGGATTTGTACAAATTACATGTCTTTCATTCTCTTGCAATTTTTGTTCATTTATGAATCACTTTAGTTCATAGCCCCATGTGAGGAAACCTCCATTGTTTACTAAATGCTTGGATGACTGATAAACTTTGTTTAATTCATTTGATTCATGCTTTATCTTCTGATTATTGTGATTTTGTGGAAGCATTAGAAATGATCAAGGCATTTGTTTATATTGAACACAACCGTATCCCAAAAGTATCTTACCCGTGAGTAGTGAGAATTTGTTAGCCCCTTTGAGACTAAAACAGTTTAGATCTCATTTTTAGTGATGAACTTGGTTTATGTACATAATTTGCAAGTTTGGTTCATCATTGAATTTAGTGAGTTTCTAAAATTTCTTCTTGAACCTTTGAAATTGTATACTTTGATTTCCTTGCCGTAAAAAGCAAGGAGCATTCACTTGAGGTTTGGTTGAATTCAAGTTGGGGAGAATGAAAAACAAGATTGGTAAGTTGCTTGAAACTTTTGAAAAAGTTTAAACAAGCATGAAAAGAAAAAGTGTAAATATGAATGTGAAAAACAAAAGAAAAAGAATGCTTGTTTGAATGAGAAAAATAGAGTGAAATAATTGTGCATAAAGGTAGTTTGAGAAGGTTTATGGTAAAGGAATGAGAATGGTGAATGAAGTTGTAATGTGTAAATATCATTTATCGGCAATTTCGATTCAATGGCCTTTAGAAATGTCCCTTTATTGTGAACCCGACCAAGCTACAACCCTTAAAGCCCTTAGTGATCTTTTTGCTTCCATATTTTCATTTTTGATTGTTAGATGTTGTATGAATTGAATTGTTATTTGCATTGTTTGTCAGATGAGTGAAATTTACCCGCGGTTGCAAACGCGTATTAATTTCTTCATTCTTATTTGAAGTGGAGTGTTAGGTGTGATTCATTCTTGAACATGTATTGCTTTTGGATGTTGACATTTGTTTTGTGCTTAGACTTTATTTCATATTCGTGGTATCGTTGTAGTTTAGTGGTAAGCATTGCTTTGCATGTACTTTTGATATTTGTACCATACGTTTATTCTCCGTTTGTAAAAACTTGTTGAGCATGATTTCTTGATAATTGCTTTTGTTTCTTTGAGTTGATTGACTTTTGTTTGAGGACAAACAAAATAATAAGTTGGGGAGAGTTTGATAAGTGCAAATTGTACCTATTTTTGTATATAAGTTTTGTTGTACTTATCCTTACTTTTTGTTAAAATTGGTTGAATAAACCCCACTTTGTGTGTAAATACGTTTACTTTACGTTTTCGGTGTATAGTGTGTTACCGTGTAAATATCATTGAGTTTAATCGATTTTCATTTATTTTTGTAGGTGTTCCAGCAATGGGATTTTTCCATATTCATAAAGAGCATTGAATAAGCTTTCCAACGCTTCAAACCGTGCGTCAATCGGAGTTACGGTTTAAGAGTTATGATCAAAACAAATTCTGGTTTTCTGTCATATTCGCTGGGCGAACCCCCGTAGCGAGCACTCGCTAGGCGAACCGGGGCGAACAAAAAGTTCCAGAATCGTGAAAAAACTTAACTTTAAGGCGGTTTACGTTCGCCTAGCGAACGAGGGCTCGCTAGGCGAACCTGGGAACACAAATTTGCCTATTTTAGCCATTTTTCATCATTTTTTATGTTATGTTTTTGGGGGAACTTTCTCCCAACTTCATCAAACATGTTTTAGGAGTAGATTAGCTTAGAAACAACATTGGATGATGCATCTTGATGATTCGGAGTCGAATTTGCTTCGATCGACTTTGACACGCCGTGAGAAGTTTGTTTTTCTCCTTTCTTCTCTTTGTGTTCTCTTTTGTTGATGTTTGGTATGTAAATCTCTTGATACCTATTGTATTTCATCTAATCTATGTTTATGAATATGTTTTGATTCTCTATTAATTGTTTGTCTTTGATTGATTATTTGTGGGTCGTGACAAAACCTATATCGAATCGTTAATCTTAGATTTTCATCTGTCAATGAGCAAGCTTTTGACAGGGGTTTGTGAATTGATATTCATTGTATCTTTTGTTGTATTGTGTTGATTAAGTAGCATGGGTAGCATGAGTAGGATCGATACGGTATTGCGAGGATGCGTGACAATAGCGATGAAGAACGGCGTTCGTATACAGTTGGTAAATTAGTTGAATGCAGGGTTAATCATATGTTTGTATTCTGATCAGGGCTTTGTATATGAATTACTCATGAGTTTGACATGGATGTTATAGTAATATCTATTTTGTCTGAACTCTAGAGATAGATTTATACTTAACACTTGCGTGAGTATCAGTTCTTACTTCTCTGTGTTGTTGAGTTGCGTGAGACATCACCAATGAGACAATACCGTTGTTCTCTCGACGTTGCGTTAGACATAACCTCTGTTGTGAGTGATACGTGAGGATATTAGACGAATGAGTGATTTGTGTATGAAATGGTCAGAAGAATGCATGTGTTATTGAGTGATCTCTATTGAGTTTCTTTCCTCCAAAGAATGTGTTATTGTTATTTACTTGCTTTTTGTTCCTTTAATTTTCCGCATTTGATTTTGGTTCGCTTTAAACCAGAACTTTTGATTCATGAGCTTAGAAATATAGAAATCGTTGAATGGCATTCTTTCCCTCGCACTGATCCCTGTGGAGAACGACAAAACTGGGTTACTTATATATTTTTGCTTGCTGCTATTCTAGCTTCAACAGTATGCCAACGTCACCAGACAAGTGGTAGCTCGATTTATTAAGAAGGACATCATCTGCCGGTATGGAGTCCCAGAGAGAATCATTACTGATAATGGTTCGAATTTGAACAATAAGATGATGAAGGAGCTATGTCAGAGCTTTAAAATCGAACATCACAATTCTTCTCCCTATCGTCCGAAGATGAATGGGGCTGTTGAAGCGGCTAATAAGAACATAAAGAAGATTGTGCAGAAGATGCTAGTGACATACAAAGACTGGCATGAGATGTTGCCGTATGCTTTACATGGTTATCGTACTTCGGTACGCACATCAACTGGGGCAACTCCTTTCTCACTGGTGTATGGTATGGAAGCAGTCCTGCCATTAGAAGTTGAGATTCCTTCTTTGAGAATTCTGACAGACGTGAAGCTTGATGAAGCTGAGTGGGTGCGTTCCCGGCTGAATGAATTGAACCTCATTGAAGAGAAGAGATTGAAAGCCATTGCGCATGGTCGGTTGTATTAGAGCAGGATGAAGAAAATCTTTGATCAGAAAGTGCATCCTCGGTGTTTTCAAACTGGTGAATTAGTTCTGAAAAGGATCACTCCTCCTCAAACAGATCACAGGGGCAAGTGGACTCCGAATTACGAAGGTCCATATGTAGTAAGACATGTTTTCTCTGGTGGAGCCTTATTACTTTCAACTATGGATGGCGAAGATTTTACGTCCCCTGTGAACGCGGATGTAGTCAAAAAATACTTTGCATAAAAGAGACCCGTTGAACATAAAAAGAAGGTTCAGGCAAAAATGGGGCATCCTGGCGAACCATAAAAAGAAAAGGTTCGGGCAAAAATTAGGGATAAAAAGAAAAAAGAATAAACCCGCAAGGTTGAAAACCTGAAAAGGCAACTTTGGCAAAAATGGGTATCCCGGTGGATTGAAAACCCGAAAAGGGCGATCCAGGCAAAAGTTAGGGATTTAAAAGCAAAGATTACGATCCGCGTTCGATCCGTGATCACTATTCACACTTGGAAAATTCGAAGGAAAGGAATCAGTCCAGTCAGTCATCTTCAGAGGCCAAAGTATCTGCGGATGGACAAGTCATATGGGTTATAGCTTAGTCGAGTCATGGTGGATGTCTGTTCTCCACATTCCCGACATTTGTATTTTCTTTTGCTTTTTGCGCAATTACCTCTTTTCAGGAATTGCTTCCAGATGTAAATGCCTATTTACAGACCAATTCATTCAATAAAGTTTGCATTTCAGTCAAAGAGCTTTTGTTTCTTGTTTTACCTGTTTTGTTTGTGAAAATGTCCGATATTTTTGATAAACATTACATGCTAAAATGTTGAGCTCTGTGAAACAAATTGGAAAACAGTGGCAATTGCTTAGGCAACAGTCACTATGATGATAATCAAAGTGATCATTTTTGCATGTAGACCTTTTTGTTGGTTTTGCAGGATGACAGGTGTACCTCCCCAGTAGAGCTCTCCCCAACTTTGAAGCTTGATCGTCCTCAGCACTTTATTACTCTTCCCCATCAGAGTATCGAGGGTCGTCTTCCTCAACAGAGTATAAAGAGGTAGTTCCCCGAGCGGAGTCGTTGAGGATCGTCCCTCTCAGCAGGACATAAGAGGTTCTCCCCCAGCCAGAGTTGTGATTTGGTTCACTTTTCTTCAGCAGGTGGTGTTTCCCCACAGAATATGGGGCAGTCGTTTTTTTCCTCAGCTAGTCAGGAAACAGTGTGTTTATCCCCTAGTAGAGTGGATGTTGACAACTACTTTCTCTCCCAAGCGGAGTCATTGAGGATCGTCCTCCTCAGCAGAGTACAGAGGATTGTATACCCAGCCGAAGTTGTGTTTGGATTACTATTCCACAGCAAGCGTTCAGAAGTTAATTGCTCTAAGGTGGATGTTGTTGTATCTCCAGCAGGAGATTCATGGACAAAGATGTTATTATCCCCACAGAGTCCTGGTGTTTACTTTCCTCAGTTGGTCAGAAAGTATAGTCTCACCGACAACGGCTTGATCTTACTCCCAGCAGGGTGAGGGTAAAGTTATTTCCCTAGAAGCAGATTATGCTCATATCCCCAAGCAGAGTCTGGTGGTGATTGGTATCCCCGGAAGATCTTAAGTCCAATCGTTTTTGGCAGGCGTCAAATCCAAGTTCTGAAACAGTTGGTCATCCCCAGCAAAGTAGTTTCCATTTTTAGTGTTCATCTCCCTCTCCAGCTGAATGGGTATTCTCTCGGAGTTTCTTCCATCTCCAGTAGAGTTGTTGATCTTGATATTCCCCAGCGGAGTGGGTATTCTTTCGGAGATTCGTCCATCTCCAAAGTGGGTATTCTATCGGAGTTTCGTCCATCTCCAGCAGAATTGGTGATTGTGATCTTCCCTAGCAGGGTGAAGTTTTCCTCAGCATTGTTCTTTGGCTTGATGACAATGTAATTGTCATCCTAGGTGGAGTTGCTTCTGTTTTCAGCGTTTATTTCGCTGGGACGGTCTTTTGCATTGCATAAGCATTTGTTTTGCATGGCATCCTCCTAAATGCGTAGCATTTCCACTTCGTGTGGAGCATTACGGCAAAATTCAAACATATGCATCCGAAGCATAAGCCAGTTTGGAGTTTTCCTTCGTCAGGAAAGCCAGATTCCAGGAGATATCTTTTGACTGTAATCCACAGGTGTTGGGTTTAGTTATTCAAAGCAGTATTTGACATTTCCTTGCAGAGTTGTTTGCCAGGATCGTTAACCCAGGATCGTTAACCCATGATTTCATTTTTACCCCTTCGCCCAGGTGGTCCCTTGGTTTATTCCCTCAAGGTTTTTTACCGTCAGACACTCGTCCGTGTTTCCTTCGACACCCGTCCGTTTTTGAACCTTTTTGCTTCAATACCCATCCGTATTGACCTTTTGATGACACTCGTCCGTATTGCCTTTCATTCCCCAGCAAGATTAATCCCCGATAAAAGTTGCTTTACAACCTTTTCGATACCCGTCCGTATTGAATCTTTTTACACCCGTCCGTGTACCTCTTCGATACCCGTCCGTATTGAATCCTTTTTTACACCCGTCCATGTACCTTTTCAGTACCCGTCCGTATTGAACTCCTTACACCCGTCTGTGTACCTTTTCAGTACCCATCCGTATTAAAACCTTTTTTACACCGGTCCGTGTACCTTTTCAGTTCCCGTCCTTAATGAAACCTTTTTTACACCCGTCCGTGTACCTTTTCAGTACCCGTCCGTATTGAACTCCTTACACCCGTCCGTGTACCTTTTCACTACCCGTCTGTATTGAAACCTTTTCACACCCGTCCGTGTACCTTTTCAGTACCCGTCTGTATTGAAACCTTTTCACACCCGTCCGTGTACCTTTTCAGTACCCGTCCATATTGAATCCTTTACACCCGTCCGTGTACCTTTTCGATACCCGTCCGTATTGGATCCTTTTACACCCGTCCGTGTACTTTTTCGATACCCGTCCGTATCCGATATCTTTGATTCTTTAACACTCGTCTGTGTTTATCCCCCAGCATAGCTAAAACTCGTTTGTGTTTATTTCAAGGCTTTTCAATACACTGTTTGTATTGGTTTCTAACACTTTTACGTGTTGTGACAGTGCAACATTTATTGCTTGTTCCCCAGTGGAGTCGTCCCTCTTTTTAGGATTGCAAATTTCAGGTTTCTTTTGGTATTCAATCTCCGTGAATCCTTTGAATGCATGATAGCCATCACTATCATACCTTCAGGACCAAGTTGATTGAATAGGGGCAGCTGTAACACCCCAAAATTTGCCTTCTTGTTTTTAGCTAACTGGCTTATGTTTCTTTGCATTCCTTGCATTTGCATTGTGCATAGAATTGGTTCTTTGCATGGGATCAAGGTACTTGGTCCATGTTCTCAAGTCTCAAGCCTCAAGGTGGTTTGAGGAGCTCATCCTATCTTCATAAGGTCAAGCATGGCAAAGGATTTCAGTGGATCTTTCCCTCATAATCAGAGGGACCAATTAGGGTTTGTGAATCAAAAGGACTTCTTGAAGGGCTTTGTGTGTTCAAGCATGGTGTCATGAGGTCTTTATGCTTGCCTGCATCCATAAGATGAGGGTTTGGTTGATGATTTATGGTGAAGAATGTTCAGTGAATCAGTTGCTTGTGAACCAAGAAAAGTCAACTGTAAAGGAGAAAGTCAACTGTGGAATTTTGAGGTTCTTTTCATGGTTTTCAAAGGTTAAAATCATGTTTACCAAGTCCATATACCTTTATTTGGTTAAGGAATAGCATGGATGACATTATTCTTCAAGAATCAAGAGTTTGTGCAAAAGTTACTAAATTTGGAAAATGACCTATAATGAGAACTTTCCATTTTTGGCAATTTTTCCACCACATTCAACTTGACTTTTCATTATCAAGGAAGCTCTAAATGAATTTTCCTCCAACATGAAAGTTGAAGATATTTCTCTCCCATTTCCAAAAAGTACTAGAATATATCCATATCATTTGTGGAACTCTAGTTATGGTCAAAACAATGCAAGGTGCATTTTGATGGTTTTCCATATACCACTTTTTCCACCTTTTGCATTTTGGCACAAATGGACTTGTAATTGGTTTTATTGGTTCATGTCTCATTACAACTTTCAAGTACACATCATAAGGATTATTTTTGGCCTTTGAACCAAGTCATTCCATGCTATATTTCTCACTTATTTCACATTGTACAAATTTGCAAATGGATCAAAAACTCACAAACCAAGCAAGTGCAAGGCCCAAGTACAATTCATTTGTGATCAGCAGAGGAAATGTGAGTGGATCATGCTCATTTTGTGGCATTGGCACATGAGAATTAGTGGGTTGAGCTCAAAGTGCAAATTTGCAAAATCATCCAAAAATCATTAACCAAGGGTTTAATCACTTGCTAATCATAATCAGGGGAATAACCAAGAGTATATAAGCTAACCCATGCGTCCAAAATTAGGTCATGCACTCATTCTTGCTCAGAATTCCAAATCTCACTCTCACTTTCTCTTCTTCGATTCTCTCTCTCTCCACAAGGTTTTCTTGAGTTTTCTTTTCATATTCTTGATCAGTGAAGTCCATAGAACAAGAATCAACAATTGGTTGGGGCTGAGAGCAAGGTTTCCATCAAGCTCAGTTCAAGAGGATCCAAGTTCAAACCTCAAGATCTAGCATGATTCCAAGCTCTAATTGCATTTATTTTGCAATTAGAGGTTCCAAGGAGTGGATCTGCAGCTTCCAGAGGGTCTTCTTGTTATGTTTTGAGTTCTGCACGCTTCAGGTTAGTGTGAAATTCATCATCTCTTTTCTTGTTTTTGAGGTATGCATTGTGTTCTTCTTGTTGTGCTGATGTTTCTGATGTAATTTTTGTGTGATTTGGACGTGTATCATGGGAGTATTTGATGTTTGAAGTTTTTAGATCCATACTTTCTTTCTTTAATTTGCACAAACCATGTATGATCTGGTGAAACTAATGTGATATTTAGAATCCTTGTGAAAATCTGATTGGAATGATGTATTCATGTGTGATTTCTGAGATTTTTTATGGAGCTCCACCGTGGAAGCCACCGGAGAAGACGACCGGAGCTAGGGCTCCGGCGTCTGGTTCATGCGCATGTGAGGGAGCTGGAAGATGCAATCCCACCGTCCATTGTGTTGATCCAACGGTTCTCATGTTGCCATGTTTTATTAAATTCTGATTTCATTTTATTAATTGTGTGTTTGTAAATCCATGCTTCTTACCATGTACTTTTGATCTGAGCATTGATCTTGCATGCCTTTTGAATTGTTTGACTTGTTCACATGCGTAGGATAGATCTGGTGGATGTGGTGTTGCCAGCGAATTAAAATATCATGTGCATATCACGTGTCCTTTTTTTAATTTCTAATTGATTTGGTGTGCGCGTGTGTATGTTGTTTGCCGTGTGCGTGTAGGTCTGAGCCACATATCATGATTACTTTTTGTTTTGGTTGAATTGATATCAAGCGTATGATTGATCTGAGGGTCCTGATTGAGTCTGACCGTTGACTGGGTTCCATGTGTTTCTTTTGACTTCGCTGATGGACTTTAATGATTAGGGCTTTGCTTTTCACACCCCACCTTCAGCCCATTTATTGCTTTCAACGTGTTTGGGTTGCTGAATACACCCCCTGCTTGTTTTTCTTCCATTTTATTTTATTTAATTGCATTGTTTGCATTTTATTTTTTTTAAATAGATTTATGCATCAAAAAATTACAAAAAAATCATGAAGCATATTTAGAATTTTATAAATTTTTTCCAAATTTTATTTTCTATTTTTTTTTTTTTTTGGCATCTGAATTAATTGTTTAATTGATTTCTTTTTGAATTGTTTCATATATGCATACTTTTCATTGTAGAATTTATTTCTCATAGCATATAACACATTCTGAACCCATTCTTTTTGCATTGTTTCACCAACATGTTGAAGTGCATAAAAACATTTTTCTAATATTTTTAAATTCTGTTCATATTGCATGTTGGTCCCTCTCTTTTGCATATTAGTTCATAATTCCTATGTGACTTTGCATGATTGTTTGAAGGACTTATCTTGTGATTTTTTGCATGAGTTTTTAATAGGCTATTTGCTTCTAGTTGAGGTATTTTGATAATTAATTTGGTAATTTTTGAAGTTGATTTTCTAATTGTTTGATTGCTCTTTGTTTGAGGTCTCTTTTATGCACATCTTTGGATCATGTTTGGTTACTTGTTTGGAAAGGCACTTGGGCCATTGTTTGGGATTGTTTCTTTGACTTCATGAACCATGTTTGAATCATTATAAGTCATTTAATTTCAATTATAGGTCATTGGTGTGAGGTTGTTGCATATTTTGTGCACATGTTCAATGTTTGATTTACATGCCTCTTTTGACTTATCTTTTCACTTCTTCTCATCTATGCCTCTTCTTGGTTTGTGTTTGGTTTGTGTATGCCATGCCATATCACTTCTTTGAATCTCATTTGATGTATGTTTCTGACCTTGAAGCTTTGTACTTTAACATATGTTATTCATGTTGCATCTTGCATACTTTAACATGTTTCATATACATGCTTCTTTTCTCTTCTTCTAATGGTTCTTAATGCTTGGATACTTTCTTGTATGCCTTATGTTACACTTGTATGGCATGTTTAGGCACATGTTTAGGTCATCCACATTCTGACTTGGATTTTATTTGAAGCATTCTTGCATGATCACCTTGCATATCCACTCATTCTTCTTCTATTCCTTCTTTGATGACTTTCTTGGATGTTTTGCCACTTGTTTGCATTCTCTTTGCTTGAGTTTGTTTGGTAAACATTATGGGTCACCCTTAAGGTGTACATTTTGACTTGGATGAGTTTCATTTGGTTTGTAACCATTTCTCTTTGGGTTGTGACTTGTTTGGGTTTCATTTGTCTTATTGTTGCTTATGTTTGTTTTTGCTAACTATGTAGGGGCTAATGGTAAGTGAATGGAATGTGGATAGTTATCTACATTCTAACTTCTCCTTTTTATTTTAGGCTTTCATACTTGTGTTTGCTTTAGCATTTAAGATGCTTCTTTCTTCTCTTTAACTCTTTCCCTCCCATGAATCTCAAGACCTGATTAAGTCTTGGATTCTTTTCCCTTAGAGCTACCTAGTCCAACTTAATTTTTGATTAAGCTTGGAGTAGGATTAGCATTAGGTTTTAGGTAGTCGTCTCTCCTAAGCCTCACTAACCTTAGGTCATCCATGCATGATAACATTAGGACTCTTAGTTTCCCTTTAGAGTTTCCTTTGTGTCTTCTCTCTTCTCATCTCAAAACATCTTGAAAACACTTAATAAAGATAAAGTGTATTGCGCACGAGCCTTAAGCGTGGGGAATGAGAAATGAGGGGCTTTCTCTCATCTTTCTAGAGTGCTTAGTGGGCGTCCTGTCTTGGGACGATTCGTTAAGTATTCGTCCCTGTGCCCTAGGCTTTGGTGCAATGCAAGTTATAAACTAACTTAATCAAAACACTTCTGTCTAAAAAACACAAAACAAATTCAAATATTTTTATCCTTCGGGATTGTTGGGTTTCAAACTGCTTTTTTCAGAAAAGAGCTCGTCGCTCACGTAAAAAACACTTACCCATCCGTGGTCGTACCCACGAACTACATTAGCTCTGATTCTTCTCTCTCGTCCGATTGAGGATATGTAGGCACAAGACAGCGATTGTCATGGCGAGCAACCTTCCCCCACAGTTCCCGTCCGAACTACGTTGACTCTGACTTTCCCATTGCACTGAGGGAGTACGTAGGCCTAGGGCATCGAATATGTCCTACCGAGTCCGTCTTAGTCACCCTCATCCCTGTTTTCGTTTGTTCAGCCATAGATAGTAGGACAACTCACCCTCCGTTTAGACAACAAGCGTGGATCCCATCGAGTACGATGGATGCGTGGGGTGCTAACACCTTCCCCTCGCATAACCGACTCCCGAACTCGGACTATGGTTACGATGACCATGTATTTCCCCCTTTCTCTTCAGGTTTATGCAGTGTTTCCTTTCCCTTTCTCGGGATAAATACACATTGCTGGCGACTCTGTGTTTTCTGCGCCACTCTCGCGTTTGTACCGTTGGATGCGAATCTTTCAGGAGCGACAACGCCCTATATAGGCTTTGACCTACATGGCTTTAACGGGTCAGTCACAAAGCCTTGGGGGTACATGGAACTGATCGTGACTTTCGGGTTTGCAAAAATGGCCAGATCAATCCAAGTCCAGTTCTTGGTCATTGACTGCCCGCCCCTCTACCAATGCGTCTTTGGACGGCCAGCTCTGGCCGAGTTAGTAGTCGTGCCCTCAACCATGCACCTGAAGATGAAGTACTACACTTCCAAGGGTCTCGTTGCCACTCTGCACGGGGACATCGAAGCAGTGAGGAGATGTTTTGAAGCAGCCTCCAAAGGGGTGAACACTATCGGTGCCAAGCCGAAGACTCCCAACAAGTCTGCTCTGCCCTGCAGCTCCGAAGAGGCAAAGTCGTTGCCCCGCGTCGACTTCATCGACCTTGACAGCCACTTCTTCGAGGACGACCAAAGGAAGGGGGAGAAAATCTAGCCGTGTTTGAGAAACCCTTCAACCAGTAGTGACAAGACCACCCATCCGATGCGCCCAATTCCGGATGGCGAGTTCGAACTTGTCCTGCTTGGTGACGACCCCCCGAGGGGAGTGAAGATCGGGAACAGACTCCCCGACCTAGCGAGGAAACAGATCAAAGGCTATCTCCGAGAGAATGCAGGTTTGTTCACATGGAGCATCGCAGAAATGCCCGGGCTAGATCCTGACGTGGCTTGCCATTAGCTCACCATCGACCCCACCACTAGGGCAGTAGCTCAACGTAGGCGAAAGCAGTCTCCAGAGAAAACGGAGGCTGTCGAACAAGCTGTAAAAGACCTCCTAGAGGCAAATTTTATTTCAGAAGCCAAGTACACTACTTGGTTGTCCAATGTTGTACTCGTTAAAAAATCAAATGGAAAATGACGCATGTGTGTTGACTATATCGATCTTAATGGGGTCTGCCCTAAAGACGCATATCCCCTCCCCAACATAGATAAATTAGTTGATAATTGTGCTGGTTTTAAATTTTTATCTTTCATGGACGTGTATTCGGGATATAACCAAATACCCATGGCAAAAAGCGACAAAAGGTACACAGCTTTCATGACCGAATCAGACAACTATTACTACAACGTAATGCCATTCGGCTTGAAAAACACTGGCGCTACCTACCAAAGAATAATGAACAAGGTCTTCTGAGGAGAAATCAGGGATATGCTCGAAGTCTATATGGACGACATGATCGTGAAATCCCACAAGGAATCCGATCACATGATCCATTTGAAGAAAGTTTTTGAGCAGGCCAGGAAGTACAGGATCCGCTTCAACCCCGAAAAGTAGATGTTCGGGGTACGAGCGGGCAAGTTCCTCGGCTTCTATCTAATAGAACGAGGAATCAAAGCTAACCCAAACAAGTGCATAGCCTTCTTCGAGTTCCCTACGCCAAACTAGAAGAAGTTCATTCAATCCCTAAACAAGATGCTCGCTTCGCTGTCCCGTTTCGTGGCAAAATCTGCTCAGCACACACTCCCCTTTCTCAAACTCCTCCGCAAGGAGGCGACTTTTGAATGGACGGAGGAATGCGATAAAGCCCTCCTCCACCTAAAACAAGCACTGTCAGAACCACGGGTCCTCTCCCGGCCAGACAACGAGGAAACCCTGTATCTCTATCTAGCCATCGCGACCAAGACCGTCAGCACCGCCCTCATTCATGAAACGCCTGATGGGCAGAAGCCCATATACTTCACGAGCAAGGCGTTGCAAGGACCAGAACTGAGAAACCACATGGTCGGCAGAATGCAAAAGTGGTCGCTGTAAATGTCCGAGTTTGACATCCAGTATGAGAGCAGAAAAGCCCTCAAGGTTCAGGCGCTGGCCGACTTTGTCGCGGAGATGACCTTGCCCGATTCCCCCACTTGCGGGGCTCGCAAGTGGACAATCTTTATCGACGGAGCATCCAGCTCGACAAGGAGCGAGGCAGGTATCATCTTGGAAAATGAGGAAGGAATCCTCGTCGAGGTCTCACTTAACTTATCTTTCCCTACTTCCAAAAATCAGGAAAAATACGAAGCCTTCCTCGCAGGTCTACGCCTCTCCAAAGACCTGGGAGCCGAGGAAGTCGTTATCTGCACCAATTCTCAACTCGTGGCCCTCCAAGTTCGGGGAGAATATCAGGCTAAGAACGACAACCTATCTGAATACTCGACCCTAGTCAAGGAAAAGATGACGACGTTCGCGTCTGTAGAGGTAAAGCATGTCCCCTGCGAACACAACGTCCGGTTAGATGTTTTGTCAAAATTAACGAGCACGAAAAAGAAGGATGGAAACAAATCTGTCATCCAGGAAGTACTTCCTCGACCCAACACCGAGAAAACTTCCACGACCCTCGACGTGCATGTCGTAGGCAACAACAACTGCTGAATAACCCCAGTCTACAACTACCTAGCCAAGGACGAACTACCGTCCAACCCTAAGGAAGCCAGCATAATCAGGCTCAGAGCCTGCTCCTATATCCTGGTCGAAAATAAGCTAGCAGGCGGGGATTCTCCATCCCTCTCCTCAAATGTGTCGAGGAAGATATGGTCGCCCACGTCCTGCGCGAGATCCATGAGGGGATCAACACCCAACACCTCGGGGGGAGATCCCTCACCAGGAAGGCTCTACGAGCAGGATATTATTGGCCAACCATGCAGCATGACGCAAGGGAACATGTGAAAAATGCGACAAATGCCAACGGCACGGGGACATGCACTTGGCACCGCCCAATGAACTCAAAGCAATGTCCTCCCTGTGGCCCTTCGCATGGTGGGGCCTGGATATCCTAGGACCATTCGTCGTAGGGTCGAATCAGAACAAGTACCTGATAGTGGGCGTTGACTACTTTACAAAGTGGATAGAAGCAGAGGCCCTGACCAAAATAACGGCCCACAACATACTCCGTTTCTACAAGTGGAATATCCTTGCTCGCTTCGGCATCCCCTAAGAAATCGTCACCGATAACGGGACACAATTCACAGACAAAAAATTTCAAGAGTTCGTCGCTCAACTGGGCACCAATCAACATTTCGTGTCCGTCGAGCATCCCCAGGCTAACGGGAAAGCCGAGGCAGCTAACAGGGTAATCCTACGATGCCTTAAAAGAAGTCTAGACAAAACGAAGAAACAATGGGTCGAGGAGCTGCACAACGTGCTCTGGGCCTACCGTACTACGCCCCACTCTTCGACCGGGGAAACCCCTTTTTGTCTAGCATACGAGACTAAGGCAGTAATCCCCATTGAGATACACGTGCCCTCCAAGAGGACTGAAGCTCCCTTGGACAAGGAGACAAATAGCGAGGCACTAAGGGAGGAGCTCGACCTCGCCGAAGAGGTCCGGTAATGAGCAGCCCTCCGCGAGGCCTCACTAAAACAAAAAATCGCAATTAGGCATAACGCCAAGGTTATACGACGAGAGTTCCAAGTGGGGAGTCTCGTCCTAAGAAGGAATCATAAAGATTCTCGAGAAGGCAGACTCGCCACTAACTGGGAGGGGCCATATCGTGTCCGAGCAAAAACGGAGAATAAAGCCTACTACCTAGAACATCTTGACGGGGAAGAACTCGCTCGACCATGGAACACCGAAAAGCTAAAACAATATTATAGCTAAGACATTAACTGTCGGCATGCTTCGTCGACATGACGAGCAGAACGCGTCAACCATGTTTGCACGCCCAGGTACAAGTGTTGCATGCCAGAATAAATCAAGGCAGCATTTCGCTCAGGAGCAAGTAAAACCCATGCCCGACGGCGGTCCCTCGACCGAGCCCGCCGTCGTCCGAGTACCACGACAGGGAGAACACCCAGCTCGCGATGGGAAGTTTGCGCCGCAAACTCAGGCCACAAACGCGACCTGAGCTCCACCCTAATGCCCGGAAGCTACCTAGGCCTTTCGACCAGTTCCCTCATTGTCGAACACATCTCGTCGAGCAAACCCCGAAACAATAAATCATTTAAAGCAAACCTTATAACGGGCACACGTAATGAGCAGCGTTTCAATACTTGGCGAAAATAAAGCAAAGTAAAAAATATGCATCCAAAGTAAATCATACATAATCGGCCACATTGGTCGTAAATAAACATTACAATAAAAACGGCTACAAGGGCCACGAGTGTACGGGTTACATTACCAAGGGGCCAAGCCTCATACAAAAAAATAAGTTGTAGAAAACTCGGCATACAGGCCAAAAGTACAAGTGAAAATAAAATCACTCGTCCGTCTGCTGAGGCTCCACTCGGGCAAGTTGTGCACGTTCCTTGCCGATTTGAAGAAAGTAGGGATTAACAATTCTGCAATCCTTAACACTGTGGAGAAACCTGGCTCCCTCGGTGGACAATTCGACCCTGGGGTTCATAATCTTCGGCTGCTCCACAGCATTGTTGAGAGCATCCTCGGAAATGCCCACGCAGTCATCCTCCGCCTAGGTTATACGGGCGACCATCTCAGCCCGATTTGTCAGCTTCTTCACTTCCTCGCTCTCGTCCTCGGCGGGAGCAGCGCTAGCCCTCAATTGCTCGACCAGGTCCTCTGCGACTTTCTTTTCCACGGAAAGGGTATCATTCTTCTCGTTGACCCTAGCCAGCTCATCTTTATACTTTTTCACCGCCTCCTCGACAGCTCTGGCCTGTTCCTCCTCAGACTTCTTTAGCTTTTCATCCAGGACCGTAATTGTGGCATGGGCCTTCTTCAGCTCGGATTCATGGTGGGAACCCTCCTCGGTATAAACCACCACCATTTCCAGGACCCTTATCAGGGAAGAAGCATCCTGAGCCAGCATCGTCCTCTTGCTCGAATGATCTATCTCCTCGAGCTTCAGAGACTCTGCCCGAGGGATTGCCAGCGATGAGCCTTCGAAGAATCTCCTATTGTGAAGGCACGGGGGCATCTCAAATCTACTCTTCTCTCCCTCCTTGCTAAGGTCCACGATCTCGTCCGTCCGCTGGCGCTTGGGCCTTGAATTTACAGTCACGGGGGATATCTGGACAGTCGATGGGGTAGACGAGGAGGTCCTCGACTCCGTTTGCGGAGGAGGTCCTCGCTGGCTAAGGCGGCTCTTCCCAATTAGTTGGCCCCACTTGAACTTCGCCTAAGCATTCTTCACCATTCGTTTGTGGGCAGAAGACATTTTACCTGCAAAAAATAACTAGCACATTAGTAAACGAAGAGGATAACAATCCAAACAAGCTAAGAAGAAATAAAAGGCTACCCAACAGTTCTAGAGTATCATCACGAGTGCGGCACTCGAGGAGCTCATTCGTATTATTAAAGCGGCTCTCCACCTTGAGCCCCCTATCTTCCTCATAAATTGGAGCCCCGCTCTTAGTCACGCACTGAGCAGGGGTAAAACCATTGACAAAACCCACCAGCTTCTCGTAGTTGGCCTTGTCATCCTCGTTTAGCATGTCCAAGGTGGCAATGTAACCATCAATTCCCTAGGTGAAATGATCCCTACTCCAGCAGAAGGGGAACCTCAACAACCTTCGTCCCTATATTTTGCCCTCCTCGTCGACATTGTCTTCCCCATTCTCATCCGTCGAAACCTCTTAGACAAACGTGGAGTCAGTGGCCCTCTCTGACACGGGCTCGATGATATAAAACCTTTCCTTGAAGGTCCTAATGGACCCAGAGAAAGGTTTGAATAACTTCCTCCCCTGCTTCAAGGAGACCCATCCAAACTTCCTCCCCAAAACTTGGCGCTGGAGGTGGAAGACAGTAAAGAAGAAGGGAAGGGTAGCTCCGATCTCCAAATAATCGCATGTTAGCTCAAATTCCCGTATGAAGGAAATCGAGTTAGGATGTAATTGCGAGGGCGCCAAATCTAGATGCACAAAGATTGACCTCTGAAAATCCGTAAAGGGCAACCTCAGCCATATCTCTTTGAAAACATATTCATACATAGGGAACATCTCCCCGTATGCCGAGCAAATACGGTCGTCCTCTCCGGGGAAATGGATTTTCCACTCTCCCTCAGCCCCTAGCTTGTGAAGGCGTCTCCGCTGTAAGAGGCGAAGAGAGAGGCATACTCCCCAGGTTCTACAACGGACCACTCTTTCGCGGTAGTCCTTGAAGTAGGCGTTTCGCCAGTATCCCAGGGAGTGGAGGTATCTTCAGTATCGATGTCCTCCGAGGAGATCTCCTCGGACAGATCTCTCAGGATTTCATCCTCCTCTTCGCGTGACATCTCCTTTACCTAAAAAGCATAGGACAAAAGTAAATTTGATGACAAAATCAAATCCACCCTTCCACCGCTAGTTAAGTGAAAGGCCGCGCGAAGGCCCGAGGAAACGTCCCCGACCTAAGCCTTACTCAAATGGCACAGTAACTGTGCGAGTAGATACCCATGGGGAATCCCTCCAACATACACGAGGATATACTCCCCGGTACATTACCCAGAACTTCCGTTGGAGATCCACCGGAAAACTCATAAGCACACCAAAAAGTTCATGGTTTTCACCGTCGAAGAACGCTACTGTTGTCGCAACGGTGTCAAAATCAACTAAAAGGTCTAAGCTCCTAAGGCAGCGGCGACTCCGATAACGGCGGAAAACAACCAAACCACCACCAGCCACCAACAGTCACCGGAAACAGCCCCTACACTACCTAATTTCACACTAAAAGCATGCATTCTAAATAAGCAGAAAGTGAAAAAACCTATAACAGAGATCAGTTCAGGTACTTACGTGGTCGAGGAAGGAAGTTAAGGGGTCGAAGAACTCTGGTCGGTGCATGTATGGTGGCTGGACGACATTGAACGGCGGCGGACAACAGAATGCAGAAGTAGAGAACAAGTGAAGAGAGAGAAGCGAAAAGTGCAAATGTGCAGCTTTTCCCTTTATTTATAGACAGCCCAAGGGCACGTGCACGAGCACACGCGGCTAGGGCCATCATCATGACCCTAGCCTAGCCATCATTACGTATTAAATATGACACGTGGCTCGAGGTACGCGTGGCACTTCACCTCTTCAAATCATATCAACCGTTGGGCTCCCCGCAAGCTGGGCACGCCAAGAAACGTTACAGGTTCCCCAGGCACAGACCCCTCAGGTACCGTAAAACAACCTCGTCTCGTCGACAGACGACGACTATTTTTGGTCCTCCCCGGGACTGCGAGCTGCCCTTAAGTCACCACTCTCATGCTCGAGAGCAACGACTTGGGGGGCTCTTGTTACGGACTGGCCCAATGGCTAGACGTGGCCCAATCCACTTCTACTCCCAGAACGACGCAATTGCTTAAGTCCAGCAAATATAGGGCAATATTTACCCTTCTGCCCCTCTACCGGGGAAGGTTGGTCGATTGACCTTCAGAGTCAGCTGCCCCTCCTCAGTAGTTCCTGTCCGTCACGCACGGTTCCACCATCCACAAACAGTCACGACGCCTGTGCCCGCAACTGCGCCTTTTCCTGTGGCAACGACTAGTTTTGGGCACCTCTGCCCGTCCCAACGGCTAGTTTCTGGCAGTTACCTATTCTTTGGGGAGCGCTTATCTCGCCCCGAAAACAGGGACCAATGGCCAAGCGCTGGGGGCATTATAAAAACCCTCTTATTTGAGAGGGTCAGGTATTATATATCATCCTAAGAAACACATACTTTGTACTTGCCTTCTCTCCTCCCAATTCTTACTTTAGCATCGGAGTGCCTTGCATGTACGCCCCCTCCTCATCTTTCACACCCAGCATCGCAGACGCAGTCTCTGGCCCACTTCAGGTTCTGATCAGCCGGTAATATCAAGTTTTAATTGAAAATTTTGGACTAAGTCCCCTCTTTTTTCTTTTTTCTCTATTTTAAAACTTGATACTATTATGATGATTTTGATTGAAACCTAATTTTTGAATTTCAAAAATGGTGAATTTGATATTAAAAGTGAGAGTTTTGAACCCGTTTTAAAAAAATTTAATTTTGATATAAAAATTACTAATTGTAAATTCAAATATCATCATTTAGATCCAAAATTATTCTTATATTCTTTTTTTTAACCAAGAATTGGACAAAGTTCTCTCCTTTTTCTCTTTTCTCTAACTACTTTTTACTTGATCAAAGGCATTATTATAATTATTATTAATATTATTATTATTATTATTATTATTATTATTATTATTATTATTATTTTTCCTTGTTTACTATTGTGAGATATTGGATCGAACTCTAGTTTTAGCATGTCGTCGAAGTCCGCTCACATGTTGTTGTCGAAGACCTACATGCTGTAGTCGAATTATGTTCTAGTATGTAGGAGATCGAATTGGGCCTTGTGTTATGGATCCAATTGTTTAAGTTAGCTTGTACCCTAAGTTAGCTTGTCATGGGTAATTGTTAAAAAGCCCATTAGTTTAGTACGTTAGGTTTATTATAAATAGCATACTAGTCTCTCTTCCTAAGGTGTGACAAAACCTTATTAGATTGAGAAAGGTTAATTGTTGGTATTCACACCCTATTGAGAAAGTGAATAGTAAAACAGATTTAACCAATTCTCTATTCTTCTTACTCTTTTCTCTTCCTTTGTGAACCCTAATAGGGTTTCGTTTGTTTGTTCAAGTTTTTTCCTTCTTTTCTACCCTTGTGGATTTCTTGGTGTTCAAGAAACCAAGTATACTTTGTTATTTCGGTATCGTTTTTCACAATAAATTGGTGCGATGAGTGTGGAGAAGATGCCTTCAACAAAATATGAGATTGAAAAGTTCATCGGAGTGAACGATTTCGGTCTGTGGCGCTTGAAGATGAAAGCCCTACTGGTTCAGCAGGGTTGTTTGGAAGCGTTGAAGGGAGAGGCAGCCATGGATGTTGCGTTAACGCTAAAAGAAAAGACGGCCATGATAGAGAAAGCCCACAACGCAATATTGTTAAACCTTGGTGATAAGGTTCTTCGACAGGTATCAAAGGAGACTACGGCATCATGGTTATGGTTGAAACTTGAAAGTTTGTACATGACCAAATCTCTGGTGAATCGACTCTACCTGAAGCAAGCTTTGTATTCATTCAAGATGAGTGAAGACAAAGTTTTAGCTGAGCAGTTGGATATGTTCAACAAGCTGATTCTTGATCTTGAAAATATTGATGTGAAGATCGATGACGAAGATCAAGCACTGTTGTTGTTGACTGCTTTGCCCAGAACACCTGCTCACTTCAAAGAAACTCTCTTGTATGGAAGAGAGTCCCTGAGCTTTGAAGAAGTTCAATCAGCCTTGTATTATAAGGACCTAAACGAACAAAAGGAGCATAAACCTTCGAGTGTTGGTGAAGGTTTGGCCGTTAAGGGAAAATTCTTGCGAAAGGATGGTAAGTTCGACAAGAAGAGAGGTAAAAGTCAGCAGAAGTTTTATAGTGGCGAAACATCTGGTATTCGATGTTATCACTTTAAGAAGGAGGGTCACACAAGAAAGGTGTGCCCTGAATGTCTAAATGATCATGGAGGTAAGGATAATGGCAACGCAGCCATTGTTCAAGATGACTTCGACTCATCTGATGTCCTTGTAGTTTCAAGCGGCGACTCAAGAAAAGAGTGGTTTATGGATTCAGGTTGCACTTGGCACATGACTCCAAACAGAGAATTGTTTGAGGAGTTATGTGATAAAGATGGTGGATCGGTGCTGCTGGGAAACAAGAAATCCTGCAAAACCGCAGGAATTGGATCTGTGAGATTCAAGCTCCGTGATGAGTCAATAAGGTTATTGACTGAAGTCAGGTATGAACCTGATTTGAAGAGAAATTTGATTTCTCATGGTGAATTCGACAGGAAGGGATATGTTTTTCAAGGAGAGAAAAGTATCCTAAGAATCATGAAGGGGTCAAAGGAAGTCTTGAGAGGCGTGAAGAAACAAGGCTTGTATACCCTTGAGGTTGAGGTTGTAAGTGGTTTGACAAATATTGCATCCACGAAACCTGTGTCAAAGACAGAATTATGGCACATGAGATTAGGCCATGTCAGTGAAAGAAGCCTGGTTGAATTGGGGAAGCAGAACCTGCTAGGTGGTGACAAAGTCGAAAAGTTGGAGTTTTGTGAATCTTGTGTATTTGGTAAATCCTGTAGGGCGAAGTTTAACAAAGGCAAGCAAAGAACACATGGATCCCTGGATTACACTCATGTTGATCTTTGGGGGTCTGCAAGGAATCCTTCACACTCATGTGCAAGGTATTTTCTATCCATCATTGATGACTATTCCAGAAAGTTATGGGTATTCATTCAGAGGACGAAGGATGAAACTTTTGAGAATTTCAAAAGTTGGAAGGTTCTGGTCGAAAATCAAACTGGCAGAAAGGTTAAGAGGTTGAGAACCGACAATGGCCTTGAGTTCTGCAACGAAGCGTTTGACAGTTACTGTGTTGAGTCTGGGATTGCAAGGCATAAGACTATAGCAGGTACTCCTCAACAAAATGGATTAGCTGAGAGATTCAATCGAACAATCCTTGAAAGGGTTAGATGCATGTTGGTTAGTGCTAGATTAAAGAAGGTGTTTTGGGCGGAGGCTGTTTCGACAACAGCTTATCTGATAAATAGATGTCCCTTGACTGCCTTGGGAATGAATACACCTGAAAAAGTTTGGTAAGGACATCCACCTAGTCTCGACAGACTGAGAGTATTTGGCTGTGTGGCCTATGCTCATATTAGGCAAGACAAGGTCGAACCTAGAGCTCTGAAATGCATGTTCATGGGATACCCTGAAGGAGTCAAAGCTTATAGGATATGGTGTCTAGAGCCAGGTCACAGGAGGTGTATCACCAGTCGAGATGTAGTTTTCAATGAAGCTGAGATGGCTTTTAAGAAAACTGATGATGTTGGCAAAGAGCTAGAACAGGGAGAGATTCCTGTTGAGATGAAGCATGTTAATGCTGAATTGCGTACCCCAGATGAAGTCGAAGAAGAAGCAGAAGATGTTGTCGAAGATGAGGAGACTGATAATGACTACCTGTTAGCAAGAGACAGGTCGAGGAGTGTCATCAAGCCACCTCAAAGACTTGGGTATGTAGATCTTATAGCTTATGCCTTAATCTCTGCAAGTGAGGTTTTTGACGAAGAACCTGGAGACTATAAGGAAGTTATGATGAGTCGAAAGAAGACTGAATGGCTGAAGGCCATGGATGATGAGATGAAATTTCTTCATGATAACAACACATAGGAACTGATCATGAAACCTGTTGGAGCCAGGTTAGTCAGCTGTAAATGGATTTTCAAAGTTAAGGAAGGAATCGAAGAAGTGGCGTCGAAGAGATACAAGGCAAGATTGGTCTCTAGGGGGTTCACTCATAAAGAAGGTGTCGAATTCAATGATGTGTTCTCTCCTGTTGTGAAGCACAAGTCCATTAGAATGTTGCTTGCCATGGTGGCACAGTTCTACCTTGAACTGGAACAGATGGATGTGAAGACTGTGTTCTTGTATGGTGATCTAGATGAAATAATCCTGATGAGGCAACTTGAAGGGCATGTCGAAAAGGGGAAGGAAGATTATGTGTACAAACTAAAGAGATCTTTATATAGACTGAAACACTCTCCTCAAAAGTAGAATAGGAGATTCAACAAATTCATGGCACGCATAAATTTCATTAGAAGTCAGTTCGACCACTGTGTTTACTTCAGATTTCGACCTGGTAATTCATTTGTTATTTTGTTGCTTTATCTGTATGATATTCTAATAGCAAGAAACAATGTCAAAGATGTAATGAGGGTGAAGGCTGAACTCAATAAGGAGTTCGACATGAAGGATCTGGGTGCTCCGTCCAGGATTCTTGGGATTGACATTCAAAGAGATAGAAAGCAGTCAAAATTATGCTTATCTCAAGAGGCATACCTAGGAAGATTCTCGAAAAGTATGGTATGTCGAATTCAAAGCCTGTTGTGGCTCCGACAAACCCTCAATTCAAGCTGAGTATAGATCAGTGTCCCAGTACTGATGTCGAAAGAGTTTATATAAATAGCATATGCAGTAAGTCTTGTAAGCAGGTACATGGCGAATCCTGGAAAGGCTCACTGGCAAGCATTGAAGTGGATTTTAAGGTACATAAATGGGTCTCTGAATAGAGTCCTAATTTATGGTGGAGCCTTGGGTGAAGATAGTAAAGCAGCAATCGAAGGATGTGTCGGCTCTGATTATGCAGGTTGTATGGATTCCAGAAAATCTATTTCTGGATATGTGTTCACTATGTTTGGGACAATAATTAGTTGGAAAGCAACACTTCAGAAGGTTGTTGCCTTATCAACCACTGAAGCGTAATATACCGCCCTAACTGAAGCTGTAAAGGAAGCATTGTGGCTTGAAGGTTTTGCAAAGGAGCTGAAACTTCAAGGTCCAGTTATCACTGTTAAATGTGATAGTCAAAGTGCAATACACCTGTTGAACAATTCAGCCTATCATGAGCGAACCAAGAACATTGATGTAAGGCTGCATTTTGTTAGAGGGGTAATCGAGCGTGGAGAAGTCCAAGTGCTAAAGGTTTCGACAGATCATAATGTTGCTGATATGATCACCAAAACGTTGCCCAGTTGCAAGTTTTTCCACTGTATGCAGTTGATAAAGCTGCATGAAGAAAGCTAGTTTATTTCTTGAGGATATAGAGTTAGATCCAAGGTGCAGATTTGTGAGATATTGGATCGAACTCTAGTTTTAGCATGCCGTCAAAGTCCGCTCACATGCTGTTATTGAAGACCTACATGTTGTAGTCGAATTGTGTTATAGTATGTAGGAGATCGAATTGGGCCTTGTGTTATGGATCTAATTGTTTAAGTTAGCTTGTACCCTAAGTTAGCTTGTAATGGGTAATTGTTAAAAAGCCCATTAGTTTAGTATATTAGGTTTATTATAAATAGCATACTAGTCTCTCTTCCTAAGGTGTGACAAAACCTTATTATGTTGAGAGAGGTTAATTATTGGTATTCACTTGTAATCTTTGAACCCTATTGAGAAAGTGAATAGTAAAACAGATTTAACCAATTCTCTATTCTTCTTACTCTTTTCTCTTCCTTTGTGAACCCTAATAGGGTTTCGTTTGTTTGTTTAAGTTTTTTCCTTCTTTTCTACCCTTGTGGATTTCTTGGTGTTCAAAAAACCAAATATACTTTGTTATTTCGGTATCGTTTTTCACAACAACTATAATGAAGCAACCACATTTGCTATACGGATGCCTTTTTCAATTAAAAACAATGTCACTTTATTCTCAAAACCACTCATTCTTTTGTTTTCTAAGCTAAAAACTCATCATAAATCCTTGATAAGTCGATTTATTGGGATAAAGCGCGTGTTCATAAAATTTTGATTGCGACTATTCGTATTTGTTTAAATAGTTTGAGTGATCAAATATACATTGATTGTAACAAGTAAAAAAACACAATAATGGGAACAACAAATAATAAGAACATACTAATTTACAATATTTCTCAAAATAAAAAAAATATTATCAGTTTATATCGGACAAAAATATGGTATCCGCCTTTACATATAGGTGAGCTAAAACTTGAAAGAAAATTGAACAAAATGAGGAATGTTATATTCTCTTTTAAAAATACTATCTAACATTCATTTTTTTATTGGGTGAAACACATGTGAGTCATACCACTTTATGTGGGATCCATTTTCAAAATGATGAACCCACATGTGTTCTACCCAATAAGAGAGTGAGTGTTCGAAAGAGTGTTAAAAATATAGTGTTCCTAGCATTCCTCTTTAAACAAAAAAATGGGGACCAAACCAAAACCTTTCATTGATAACAGTAACGAAAACAAGGTTTTGGTATCCTATTATGGTCATAGATTGATTGGGCTTTATGAGGGATAGAGTGAGCCAAGAGAAATTTAAGGAGCCTAAACTTATAGAGGAAAACTTTTCTGCCCAGCTATTACCTTCTTTGAAGGTGTTGGGTCCCAAACATGTATCGCCCTAAACGTAGTAGCAAAATAGAAAGCTCGTTGTTCATCTCGAGCTATTATAGCAGCATCCAAATTTGTGGGAGATTTGATAATGGAAGTAAGACGGGCAACCACCTCCCTCCAATCAAGGTCATGGGAACTCCCATCTCTATCTTCTTTAGAAGATCCATCAGCCCTTTTCCCCAAGTAAAAGCGTTAAGGGACTCATCACCACTCTCTGTGAACCCTCACTAGATCCCGAACTATCACTAAGTACAATAAGATTGGGGTTAGACTAGTTAACTTCTAAGGGATCAACATTTAGAACATATAAATTTTCATATATTATTGACAATGGAGAATCTCCACTATTAGGTTCGTTCCCCACATCCTCTAGTATATTCTTTATATTTTCCATAATAAATACAAGAAATCAAAGTAGCAAATGAAAGTAAAGAGACTAAAAACGGTACCTGGGTAAAGAAACGGGGTAAAGAAACAATTAGAAGAAAGAAAAACTTGAAGAATGAAGATAAATCAGAAACAATGGACTTAAACAGGGAGAGAAAATGGCAAGATAAAAAAACACCGGAGTTTAGCAAAGAAGAAAGGGTTTGTAAAAGGGCAGTAAGTCTTGTTGGAAGAGGGAACATAAATTATTTGAAAGGCCAAGACAACTTTTATATAATGAAGAAATAAGGGTGAATCAACACTACAAAATGAAAGAAAATGAGAAGACGAAAAATCAACGGTTAGATTTTACCTCGAAAATAAACCGATATTTGAGTGCACTCAAGCATCCTAGGGGGGAGCGATATGCCCTAACCTACAAACCTAGGGCCACGTGTGAAGGAAAACCTGTTGAGATTAAATTAACATTAAGTGTAGTTGTCCCCAAATATCTTCGACTTTTCATCACGAGATCCCTGCAAAAGGTACCCAACCTAATTCCTTGAAATAATTTCCATGCATCATGTTACGACAAGCCTCTGGGCAAACTGTTATGGACCTTCCACATGCCCAACACCTCATAGGTTTAATGGTCGCCTATTCTATATAAAACACTACACAAGCAGGAAAAAAGTATGACTTCAATCATAATTTACCCTACCCATTTTTATCCACAGTCTGACTTGAGAATGGTATTGTTAATCTTGGAGGTCCACCATCGCGCAACCGCATCAAATATATGCACTTTTGTATCAAGAGTTTACACCAGCAATTCTGGTTCCCAAACAAAACATTGTTATTGAACATAAACCAATCTTTCTTTATTTTTCCTATAAATTTAAATGAAGTACTTATGGCATAATGGTTGGTGTTACAGACTGATTAAAGGCCTAATAAGACCAATCCAACTATACGGTCTAATCTAGTTAAAACACTTCATTGATTGATGAATGTGTGTACCTCTTCTCTAGAGCATCACACTGAAGCATCCAACACCAGCATCTCTACTACTAATATACATACAACAGTCATATGCAATCCAAGTCGGATCACACGATGACAGTTCTAACTATCAACCCTATATAAGCGTGACTTTGAGTCACTCTCATATATTCTTCTCATTCATACTTACATAGTTCTATCGCTTTTAGACGCTGACTTGAACGTTGAAATGTTAGCCTTCTAAGCATTCCTTGTTGATTATCGGAGACCTCTGTCACCATATCATAAGTCTTTCTACGATGGTCATCTTCTACGTCTTACATATTGTCTATTCTCGTACAAAATAGTTTATATACACGTTGTAAAACTAATCTCTCTAAAATTCTAAAGCTTGAGTGAGTCGCATATGTTGAAGAGATACTAAATATATGGCCTACAAATACATTAACAAAATTGTATATTATTTATTTACAAATGTGATTATAAATAATTAAATTTAAAAAATTGATTATTACAAAATATTTTTTCTACTGTTTTTATTTAATTTAAGAAAAATCACACTCACTTTCTTTATTATCTTAATAACACTGACACTCCATTTAGTTTTAAAATAAATACTAATTTCTTTAAAAAAAATTATCAATTAGATAAACATCTCTCTTTCTCATTAATATGCTGGAAAAAAGTTGACATATACCAAGATAAGTTTTCAGTGTCAGTTTAAGAAAATCATAAATATAAATGATTTTTATATATGATTTTTGTACATAGCGCATATTTTAAAATTAGAGAGAATGTATATGTCTTAGTAGACCTTAGAGAATGTGAATGTAATTTCTCTTTTATTTTATAGTTTTTAATATTTTGTTAATTGTAATGAAATTATTATTTTAATTTTTAAAATAATTATATTATAATTAAATTCTGCTTAAGAACATTTAAGTCATTTTATTAATACATAAATTGAATAATCATTATTTATTCTTCTTTTCTCTTTCATTTCTTTCCCCATATTTTTTTTCATAAAACAAACAAATGTAAATAAGGTAGAACTAGAATTAATCTTCATTTTTTTATTGTATTTTAGATGAAATAGAAAATAGCTCTTAATTTGATGGAGGCGTGTAAGTAAATTTGCTTCATATATTTAATTTAATATATATAATTACTACATCTTTTAAAATATATTTAATTAATAATAATTTGTCTAAGATATATAAATATCTTTTAAAATATATTTAATTAATACTAATCAGCCTTGAATATAATTTCCAAAAATCTTTGGGGTTGATTTGATTTTTTTTTAAATGCAAAAAAACAAATACAGGCAGAATAAAAATTCCTCACTAACATTTCAAAATCTTCCCACATTTCACACATTAAGCTTTCTCTTTCTTTTTTCTTTTTATTCATATATAAATAATCCACACACAAACACTTCATTTGCTAATTCATTCAACATAGAGTTAGGGTTTACTCTTCAGTAGCATTGTTAATAAAATTCTAAGATGAAAAAACTGAAATTTATTTGTTCTTCTTCAAAGTGGTCTGAAACTGAGAAAGAGGTTGCTGAAATCATTCGTGATTTGTATCGTGTTTGTTTGTTGAGCAGTATACCTTTCAGTTGGAGATGTAAAAGAAAGAGATCATCAATTCAAAATAAAGTTTCTTCTTCTCCAAACAAACGTCTCTTTACTTTTAACGGCAGTGACATCGTGGTTCTCAAAGATAGAGCTTTAAGTCCTACAACCCCTTTTTCATTTTCAGTTTCTGAATCCGAAGAGAAAATCAAACATTTCAAAAACAAAATTTCTCTTAACAAGGTATTTTTATTTTTCTTTCTCAATTTTATTTATGCTTTTCCTCTTTTAGGATATGTTTAACCTGATTTTTAGTTGTTTTCTTTGTTTGTGGTGATAGAAAAAAGAATCATGTCTTAAAATTATTGAAGATTTAAGGAAAACCAAAACCTTGCTCAATCAAGTAAGTTTTTTTTATTTCATTGTGTTTAGTTTGAAATTTTTGAACGCGTAAATATAACTTTAAGATGTTATTTTTCTTATTATTATCTTTTGAAAAACTAATCTTTCAAAATAGGAGATAGAGAAGGTGAAGAAATATCATGATCAGTTGAAAGATTTGAATTTGAGCTTGAAAATAAAGAAACAAGAGGTATTTTTCTCTTAATAATTTTTCTTTAATTTTGGGATTGATTTTTTTAGAGTTTTAATATATATATATATATATATATATATATATATATATATATATATATATATATATATATATATATATATATATATATATATATATATATATATATATATATATATATATATATATTCAAAGTATTTCCACTCTAGATGCATCATAAATTTTTAATGGAAATTGATTCTTTCATCGTTTTAGGTTTGATTATTACATACATTATATAAAAAAAAATCAAAAGTGTATGATGCAAATGATATTGAAGAATGTTAGTCATTAGAACAAATTCTTTCATGTTCAATTGTTTTATTTGAAAAACCTTTGAGACATGTCTACCACACCATAAAATCTATGGTCTTTGGTCCCGCAAGTTAAAAAATATAGATCAAATGGATATATGTATGCTTTTCTTATGCATCCGAATATTTGCTAGCATTGTTTGTTTTTGTTCTATAGTTTGTTAAAATTGTAATTTATATGCAGTTACAATGTAACTCCAATTTAAAAAATAGTGATAAAGTGCAATTGGATCACGAAGCCAATGGTTTAGTCTACACTTCAGAGACAAAAGCCGAAAATGAAAAGCAGCCATTCCAAATGCAGAATAATGGGCTTTCTTTTACTGGATTGGGCCGAAACATCAACAGTAATAATCATGGCCCAATAGGTTTTCCTGTTCAGAATTTATCGTTGGATGAAACTACGGCAAATAAAGCTATATTAGCAGCTCATGCTAGACAAAGAAGGCTTAATATTATCAGACTCAAAAAAAGAGAACAAAGAGAAAGTAAAAGGAGAAAAAATTGAAGAAAAAAAGAAAAACAACAAGGAAACTACTATCGCTCAAGAACAGAAGTAACATCAATCTTGATGTTTGTTAGTCATTTCGAGTCACCAGGATGGTAAGGGATAAAAAATGTTTTTTTTTTTCTATGAATTTTTGGTGATAAATTCTTGCATATTTTTCAGACAAAAAAAATAGAATAAAAGTTTGTTCACCAAAAATTCTTGTAAAAACTAAAAAAAGAATTGACTTTGTTTTTCTTTATAATTTAACTTTTATGATTTTCTCAATAAATTTGTGGTGGGTACACCTTGTGCTTTAGTAAATTTATTGTTATTGATATAATAAATTGGCCTTTTCAAAAAATGAATTTTAATGTTTATTTTATTTTATATTTACTTTAGAAATGTAATTCTTGATAATTGATATTGATTTTTAGTTATTATTGTGATCCAATTAAAAAATAATTAAATATTATTGAGATTGGTGAAGTTTAAGTACATATTAAGATCGAAGAGATATGGTGATTCCATCAATAAATATGATTGAAAATAATAGTAGTATCTTATAATAATGTTTGAGATTTCTAATTTTGTTAAAATTTGAATTATAGTTAGGAAGCAATCAAAACAATGTCATAATTTTTACTTTATTTTTCTTGAAAGTAATAATAATTTACAAAATTTGTTTCTCTTTTGTTCTATCTTTCACACCAGTACATATTATAATATTCATTTTTTTCATTTTAAAATTAATATTAACATGCCGTTGCAGTGTGAAATGTTATGTCTAACCTATTTAAAAAGTTGATATTACTTATCATTTTATTGAACAGTTAGAATATTCAAAAGAGAAATGTACTTGATACTTGAAAATTACATTTTAGTGTATTATTTTAGGAAAACTTATCATAGTAAAAAGGAAATATTTAATATATACATTTAAATGTATTTTGTATATACATGCAAAAGTTTTTAATCCTACTATAATAAAAAAAATGTAATCCTCTATTTTACTTTTAATATTTGATATTGTTACGATTTTACCTATTTTTTAATCATTGAAAATTTTAACCATTTTAAATATTATTTTTTATATAAAAAGTTACCAATTATGTATTCAGATATCATCATTATTTAGATCCAAAATTGTAACAATATCTAATCAAAGTAACAAAATCTGAAGATTGAAAGTGTATTAAAACATTATAATAATCTAAAATATTATTAGATTAAATTTATAATTTAAGTTTTAATAAGTTGTATTTGATTGAGGGACATTGGGGATAAAGACGGCAAGAGAGATATTATTTTATATTTTAATAGTTTGGTGCAGTTATAAAGAGGATATGAGAGGTGAAATGAGAGTAAAGTCCTTTTTTAAAAAGTTAATTTTTATAAAGAAAGATAAGAGAACAACTTTTTTTTTACTTCAATAACATTTTATTTATGTTAAAATTTTAATTATATTTTAAAAGTTTTAAATATATCAGTGTTTTATAATTTTAAGTGAAAATTATGAGAAAAAAAATTCATTAAATTACACTTTTTGTACTATATTATACATGATTCATGGAGCTAATTTCGATATTTTAAATTTAAACATTTTGACAGTTTTTTTTTCTTGTTGTATTTAAAATTATAATATATTTTTTTTAAATGATGTGTTACTTATGAAACATAATAAATTATTCAATAATTTCTTTTATAAATTTTAAAGATAAAACATATAAATTACCTGTCATACAAAAATAAAGAGTAATTAATTTTTAAGATAAAAAAATGAGAAAGAAATAAAAAAAGGTATGAACTTCTAAAAGTAAAAAATATAAATTATATGTAATTAAGAAAAGGAATATGCCATCGATTTTAAATAAACAAATCTATAAAAATAATTAAAATTAATTGAATTTAATATAAAGAATAAAATAAAATAGAAAACTAAAATTATAACTATCTAAAATAAATATATTTAAAAAGTACTTTATTTTAATTTGTTATAATAATTTGATTTGGTCTATTCCCGTTAACTCACTATACTTAGCGTATTGTTTTAACTAACTATTATTTTTATTTGTTCTTTATTACATAAACTTTCCTTTTTCTTTACAACTACTAAAGATTTGAGGGAAACCAAAACATTGCTCAATCAAATAAGTTTTTTTTTCAATTTCTTTGTGTTTGTCTTTTTTAAATGAAATTTTTGAACTCTTAAATTTAGCTTTAAGATAATAATTTTTCTTATTGTTATTTTTTGAAAAATTAATCTTTAAAAATAGTAGATATAGAATATGAAGAAATATCATGATCAGCCGAAAGAATTCAATATAAACTTAAAAATAAAAAAGCAAGAGGTATTTTTCCCTTAATAATTTTTCCTTTGATTTTAGGTTTTTTTAATATACTTACATATTTTTTAGACAAAAATATAGAGTATGGGTTTGTTCACTGGAAAATTCTTGTCAAAACTTTAAAAAAAAAAAAAATTGACTTCACTAATCATGTAATTTTTCGGTTTTTATTGTTTTTCTTTGTAATCGAACATTTATGATTTTCTTGATTAAATTTGTGATGGATACATACACCTTGTGCTGGAGTAAATTTTACTTTTATTAATATAATTAATTGGCCTTTTCAAAAAATGAATTTTAATGTTTATTTTATTTTATATTTACTTTAGAAATTTAATTGTTGGTAATTGATATTGGTTATTAGTTATTATTGTGACCCAATTATAAAATAATGAAAATATTTTTGAGATTGTTAAAGTTTAAGAAGACGGAAGAGATATGATGACTCCGACAATAAATATGATTGAAAGTATTACAAAAAAAAAATGATTGAAATAATATCTTGTAATAATGTTTGAGATTTCTAATTTTGTTGAAATTTGAATTATAAGTTAGGAAGTTATCAAAACAATGTCATAATTTTTACTTTGTTTTTCTTGTAAGTAATAATAATTTACAAAATTTGTTTCTCTTTTGTTCTATCTTTCACACCAATGCATATTATAATATTATTTTTTTCATTTTAAAATTAATATTAGCATGCTAATGTTGTATGAAATAGGCATGGATGTATCCCTGAGAACCCATTCGAATCTGTCATGAATTTGATGGAGAATATACACTTTAAGTATAAGTTCTTTTTAGTACTATAGCACGGGTTGGGTCGATAATGAGGCACTAATATTCATCATGAATTCTATTATGTTTATTTTATTATTTAAAATATTTAAAATGTATGCATAAAATTTTTTAAGATTATTTTATTTTAATATTTATAATGTAATTTGATGTTTTAAAAAAAAAATACTTTTATTAAAAAAATTAATGTCATGATGACAGGAACGGAACACCGTCTACCCACAGCGGGAAGTGTGTCTCCCGCAAATAAGAAATGTGGTGTGTCTCTCACAAAGGTGTGTGGTGTGTCTCTCACAAAGGTGTGTCCCAAATAAGAAATGTTCTCTTGTTGACCCCCTCGATTGTTCCGCTAACAATGGTATCATGAGCCATTGGTTCGAAAAAAGGATCGGCTTACTTGTATCGAAACACTTCCCGCAGGTGTGGGTAGAAGGTGTTCCGTTGAGTTCAACGGTGATACAAGTGTATGTGGAAGAGAGGGCTTTCACATGAGGGGGAGCATTGTGTATAAACTCACATTTGAGGGGGAGTGTTGAGAATCAAGTGTGAGGAAGAAGTCACACATTGATTAGAAAATGGAAGATTAAACACTTTATAAGTGAGAGAACCCACACACCAATTACCTTAAGGTTTTAGGTGGATATGTGGTGTGTCTCTCACAAAGGTGTGTCCCAAATAAGAAATGCTCATTCGTTGACCCCCTCGATTGTTCCGCAAACAATGGTATCATGAGCCTGGTTTGAGAAAGGGACCGGCTTACTTGTATCGAAACACATCCCGAGGTGTGGGTAGAAGGTGTTCCGTTGAGTTCAACAGTGATACAAGTGTATGTGGAAGAGAGAGCTTCCACATGAGGGGGAGCATTGTGTATAAACTCACACTTGAGGGGGAGTGTTGAGAATCAAGTGTGAGGAAGAAGTCCCACATTGATTAGAAAATGGAAGATTGAACACTATATAAGTGAGAGAACCCACACATCAATCACCTTAAGGTTTTAGGTGAGCATGTGATGTGTCTCTCACAAAGGTGTGACCCAATTAAGAAATGTTCCCTCGTTGAACAAAATATAAATCCATTTGAAACGAGTTTGAATTCTAATATTTAAGAGAGATTGAAATTGGAAATGTAAGTTGTTTTGAATATTCAAATTTGAATTTGGAGGAGGCAAAAATCTTCCCCCACCCTATGCCGTTTTCGTGTGAAAGGTTATATTTATTTTATTTAAAAATTAAAATTGCGTACCATTTTGTTGAATAGTTGGAATATTCAAAAGAGAAATGTACTTGATATTTAAAAATTACATTTTATTTTATTATTTTAGAAAAACTTATTGTTTGTAAAAAAGAAATATTTATTATATACATTTAAATGGTGTATCTCTATTTTACATGCAAAAGTTTCAACCCTTCTATAATAAAAACAATTTAATTCTCTATTTTAATTTTAACATTTGATATTGTTACGATTTTACCAATTTCTTAACCATTTTAAATATTATCATTTTTTATATAAAAAATTACCAATTATGGATTCCGATATCATCATTATTTAGATCTAAAATTGCAACAATATCTAATCAGAGAAATAAAATCGGAAGATTGAAAGTGTATTAAAACATTATAATAAATTAAAATATTATTATATTTAATTTATAATTTACTTAAACTGTATTTGATTGAGGGTCGAGGGACATTGGGGATAAAGACGGGAAAAGATATGTTATTTAATAGAAAAATGATATTCTTAAGAATCCTAACAAGATTAATAAAAGCTGTAACTTCTACAAATAAAGCTAGCAAATAAAAATTAAGAGTTTTTCATTTCATTCATGTCCTACGAGAGAATAATACACTTGTCATATACTATTTTAAACAAATGTTAACCATTCAAATGTCTCAAACTTAAGTGTTCTAAGACCATTCTGAAAAACATAATAATATAAAATAATTTCTAATACATCAAAATACTAATAAAACTCATTTAATTAATGATAAATTATTCTATGAAACTCTTTATCATTGCTGTCGGGTTCACTTGAACCTTGTCCTCAAGGTTCTAAAAGATTCTAAATTTTTTAAAGATTTTAAAATAAGCATCAAAATATATATATTTTTTGGATTTTTGAGATAAAATTGAGGATTTTTCTGTTAAACTAATTTCCATGTCTTTTTTTCTTTCTTTCTTGCAATGAAAATCAATTAGCTCACATTTGATTGTTGGCAATCACATGGGTAGCTGACAGTACATCATAATTCACAAATAGTGGAAAAGGTACTCGCATTGAGAGTTTTGTCATGCTCTTTTCCAATAACACACACACACACTCTCTCTCTCTCTATCTCTCTCTCTCTCTCTCTCTCTCTCTCTCTCTCTCATCCTGTTTTGTTTTCCTTCACTTTCTTCTTGCTTTTTTTTTCTTCTTCTTCTTCTTTTACTCTTCAAATACTAAATACACTACAAGAAAATTGGCAGATTGCGACGGTTATTTTGGTAGGTTACAACGGTTAAAACCGCCGTAATTTGCAAGTCACGACGGTTGCACCGCTGTCGCAAAAACGTGCATCGCGAGGCCATATCGCGTCGGTCGTCATAACCGTCACACCAACCGTCGTTATCCCTTACGACGGGTAAGGAATCGACGTAATCTGCATATTTCGACGGTTGTAACCGTCGTAAGTTTCCATTTGATTTTTGTTTTTTATTGTTGATTACGACGGTTCCAACCGTCGTAACTTTTTGTTCCACAGGTATATCTGAAAGTAAATCCGTAGGAAATTTTCTTTCCACAGGTAAATCCGCAGGTAATTTATTTCTAAAGTTAAAAAAAAACAATTGTACAAATATGAACAAAATGTGGCAGAAAATCACATATTCTTCATTCAACTAAACATATATCATATTACATTTATACAAGCACCATATGTTAGAAGCTTATATCATATTACAACTACATTCAGATAAAGAATCAAATACATTGAATTCGGATAAGCACTCATGGACCATTTTTTTTGCATCCAATTTCATTGACAATTCAGAGAAGTCTTGGGAAGATGTCAAAGCATTAGGGTCAACTTTGTCTTGCATTGGGCCACTGACTGCCATTTGTATGCTAATAGAAGCTTCTTCACTTTGAGATGGCAAAGGAAGCTCCTTTGCAAACAAACCTGCTTCTTGAGCCTAATCACCAAATTTTGATGTACCTACAAAATCAGCTAGTACCTTCATTGTCCATTTCTAACTAAAATCTAATGTATATAACTAATATTGCATAAACGGCTGAAAACAGTGGTTACCAAAGTCTTCTTTAGTATGATTCTTCAAAAATGAAAGCAACCTTCTATAGTTGACTGAACTCGGGGTTCTTATCAGCTTCCTATGCAAATAAGGTATATGCACCTGCTGTAACATAATCACTTTTCATATTAATAGTTTTTCAAAGGAATGAAACATTTCCCTCTCAATTTTATCACATCCTACACTAGTGAATTTAGATTTTTCATCGATAGAAATATATAATCTACAAGAGGATTCTATGAACTCAGATTTAGTTCAATTCTGTTTTGAATGAAATGAATCCATGCTACAATATCCAATGAGCATCAAAACTGTTATAGATTATGTTGAGATTACAGGTTAGTTATAATTTGTTTTAGCTAACGGAATGTTCGTCGAGCCGCCAAATTATCACCTTAAACAAGACAGGAAATAGAGGAAGAGAAATTTATTATGGTTCAATATAAGCTGAAAAACGTTATAAAAAATCTAAGTAGTTTCAGTCATTAACAGTGGTTTCAGTAGGTAGTGTGTAAAGAAAAGAGACAGAAACCAATGTTAAGCAAAAACATTAAATATAATGAATCAATAATAAATTGAATACGCACCTCGATACTCCTCCTCAACTTGTCGTGTCCTTCAATAGGAGGTGCACCAGAATCTGGTCCAACATAAAATTACTGAATCTATGAGTAAGAGTAAGCATTAAAGACCTCAAAATAATAATGCTAGTTGTTTATATTTATCAAAATAGTAACTTACTAACATGCAGAGATCACATTCCTGTAATGCTACAATGCCAACATTAGACACAGGATAACGCTTAATGCACAATTTCGTAAGTTCTACACACTTAAAAGCAACACACTCAATATCAACTTACACCATCTCCATCAGTTACTGGAGTTATCCCAGTCAAACAATTAATAGCTGTAGTTTTTCCTGCTCCGTTCGGTCCTAAAAGACAAAATAACTGATCTTTTGTAAAGTTCACCCACAAGCCCTGAAAATAATTTGAGAATAATACATTACTCATCCTTAAAGCAGAGCTCCTATCAAGAGGAAATCACAATCATTACCAAATTTCATATTAAAACATGAATTATGTGGGAATGGGACATTCACGGAAAGTCCTGCATATTCAGTTTGTATGATTGTTTGAGAGATGGATAATTAGATCCATCTTGCAATAGAATTGTACCTAAACTACTTGAAATTAATTTAAAGGTGCAACTAATCACAAATGATTCAGGTACAATAATGTAGATAAATTATCAATTTAGTCCCTAAAGTATCCTCTCTTTTCAATTTAGTCCCTAAACCATATAAAATCTGTCAAGTGACAGACGAACAAGGGTAGCACCAATTCTTGAATAACCACAATAGTTGTATGATAAAAGGGAGGAGAAAACTACATTCTAATTAATCACCGGATATAAGCATCTCAACAACTGCCTGCTTCAGAAAAGAGATGAAACACTCTTTAACACTGCCTGCTTCAGAAAATAGGAAAAAATGGTAATAGAAGAGACGGTTATCTAAACATTTGAAAACACCTCAAAGTTTCAAAAGAGGGTGAAAAAATAAATGCTTTCATCCTTTTCCCCCAAATAAAAGTAAATATTGAAGGGCAGGTTCAACATTTTCAGGCTCATAGCTGGTGATTTCTAATTTATGGGCAGCAAATGTTTCACAAACTAAGTTGTATTCTGTTTCATATAAGGTATCAAGGGGATGGTAAGAACCTATGCATCAATGAATCGAACATCCTTTACTTCATATTCAGCAGCTTCATTGTTTTCCTCTCCCCGAAGAACAGAATGAACATCAGATACCAAGCCATCCTCAATGTTTTGACAACTAAGTGATGTCAGATACATATCTCCATCCGGAAGATATGTTTTTAATGGAACTGACCCATATGGAAATACCTGAAATAGAGAAAATGTTATACCACCTTAAAAATAACCCTAACAGCAGTACCAAGAGTCATGAAAATTTATTCATTAAATTTCCGTATCAATCAGCCGCACTAAATTGAATAAGCAATATCTAATAAATATTCAATAATTAAGATATAAGGCATTATTGTTTATGCGGGCATAAAAACTTGTCTGAATTGATATGGCTAAAATATAGACATTCAATTCAAAAGGGTTAATATAGAAACAATAAGCCACAATATGCAACAGAAAAACCAGAGTACTAAAAGGCGGACACCGCAAGGCACTAGGGTCAGCAATTCAGTCCTAACAACATGCTATGATGGTTCCCTTTGGTGAGGTAGAAGCTAATAAACTTTCTGAATCAAAGTCAATTGCTATAATATAATTTTCTGAAACAAATAGTACCAATAAAACAACTTCCAAAGATAGATCTTTTTGTATTGATCAAAATAATTCAAAATGACAAGTTCAGATCGGTTGAAAACTCACTTCTATAAATAAATTACTACAGTCGATCCTCCTCGCCCCAAGTCCGGACTGTGAGAAAGAATGGCCTGATCTGTTGACTCATAAGCTTCAATGATCGAACTGTTTGGATCGGTCCAGAAGTCTTCCTACAATAACCAATCGCAAAACTAAAATTATTCCAAAAGACATTACAACATATATGTAACATAGAACAGAAAAGAATGGAATCAAACATGACAAGTTCAGATCGGTTGAAAACTCACTTCCTACAAGATATTAGCAAAGAGATGTTTTCATAAATAGGCAGGCACGGTGTCTCCTGAGTGTCCGTCAAATATGGCGAAAAGTCCTAACTCTCAGCCATGGAACTGTATGATTTTTGCTACATGAAAGTCCTCCATTGGGTGATCGGGTTTCACTTCAACTAAGCAAAATCCATACTTAAGAGGGTACTGATTGCTCTTGCCTTTGCCAGAGCTACATGATCCAACAGCCTGAAAATTTGAAAATTAAAAAACAAAAATACACTAAGCACTCAATTTTGGATCTTAGATGAAAGTAAAACATAGACAAGGAAATTGAACACGACATAGACGATGACGTGGACATGGAATGTAGCCAGAAAGTTGGAGGGAAATGCATTCTTTGTCAGACAATATATTCATAAGAGTTTTAACTTATTAAAAAAACATATTTTGTTTCAGTTAGTCAAACCTGTGGTAGTGACAAGAGAAAGTTCAAAACTTGAGGCAAGAAGAAAATCAAGAGTGTTTCGCTGAAACAAAAAAAATAAATGAGCAGTTATTACTCAGCAACGAATAATCATAGTAATAAAAGTTATAATTCGATAAAAAGAATCCATGTATTTGATTCACAAGTTTTAACTCGATAAGCACTGAAAATACACATAAGAGTGAAAAGCCAAATTAATACTATTCTCGGTTAAAGCAAGGATATACCTAAAATGGCCTAAAATACCAACCACGGAAGCAAAGTATGTATACGTATCACCAACAAAAACTGAAGAAGGATACCTAGAAAGAGAACAATAGCAGTTAGCGAACTACTCCTAGTCATGTGAAAATAAGGTTTTAAACAAAAAAATATAAAACTATTCAATCATTACCAATTGTAAGAAAGTAAAGCCAAAGAGGTAGCTAGCAGTGGCTGCACTAAGTAAATGGAGAATGCATGTGCTAGCTTATATTCAGGATCTTTTGACGCTCCAAATTGCATAATATTGTGTATCAAAATCTGCAAATCCACAATAAGAATCATTTTTTATAATTAAAGTATAGCGTATTTACTTTTCCAAGCTTTTTGACTTACATCATATGTGATAACCACAGTCCCTACATGCATTTAATTAACAACTCAAATAAAAATGTGCACATTACCAGCAACAGAATAGACTATCAAGTAAGAGCAGAAAAAAATCAATAACACAAGGCAGAAGAAGTCCTTTAAGTATACTTGGTTATGCATAAACATAGCAGACTGTATCACCAACGTACCTTGGTTATGCATATTACTTTTTGCCTCCTCATTTTTTACCTCACCTGGACCCCTTTACATTTCCTTTTCTTCCATTTTAACACTTCATGAGCCGCACCTTTAGCAGACAACAAGAAACTTTTTCAAAAAAACTCTGTACCAACTCAATATCATCACCTTTATTTTCATAATAACTTTCCATTTCATCCATAGCATAGTAACCCACCCTTATTTTTCTTCCATTCACTTACTCTCCACAACAAAAACCAACACAACAGTATACTACCACCACACATAATAGAACATGGATCTTTTTAAAACTTCCACTATCTCATGCGTGGACCTCCCTCTTCACAAAATAAATACACATCACTCACCTAGTCACTCTAGGCATGTGTGGAAAAGAAAAATAGAAAAATACACAAAATACCACACCCTCCTTCTACACAATACCGCCAGAATACCCACCATCACCAATATTCTAAACCCAACGACCATTTTCCATCTTCCACCGTCCACACCTCCCTCCGCCAAATTCTCTAGCCGACTGCACACACAACTCTTCTATCAACAAACTTCGATCCACACTCCACCAAGATTCCATAATCACTACCACCATGATTCCAAACTCCACTTTGTAGCAACCACCGCTGGTGACTAAGTAGCCCTCCTCCACCACTTACATTGCCACGCCAAATCAAACATCATCATCATCTTCAAAACTTTTCCAACCATACAACAAATACACCTCAATATTTTCATTCAACTTTTTCCACCCTTCCTCATGAACTCTCTCTACGGCTTTCATCTTTAAACAACAAACCCCAACCTTGCAGTAACCTTCGACAGCAACAACCATCGAATATCAACCTTCGCTGTTTTCGATTCAAGTCGTATCACCTGTAGCAACCACTTTTGTTCCGCCACCACGGAGACGCATCAACACAGACAAAAGCAGGGGATGAATCGGAAGGGAAACAGAGAGAAATTGATTTAGGGCTTTTAAATTGAAACCTATCACAAATGAGAAAGAGAGAGAGAGAGAGAATTTGATTTAGAGTTTAAGAATACTAACCTGGAAAGATTAGTTTGTTGAGATTGGTGGTGTGAGGTTTTTGCAATAATGTTCAGATAGAGATAGATACCAATACGATGTCGCCGACGGAGTTAGGGTTTCTGCAGTGGTGTGGTGGTGGTTGTTTCAATGAAAAGATGAAGCTGAAAAGACGTAGTGAAGAACTTATCCATTCGTTTATTTCAACTCTGTCCCGTGCGAATTCTTTTAATTTTTGGGTGATGGCAGTTCTAATATTGTCATAGCCTTAATTTATTTTTTATTTTTTGTGATTTCTCTAAATTTGTTCAAGAAGTAATGATTTTCGAATTTATTTGGGGCGACGGTTGTTGAACCGTCACAAACATCTTTTTAAGGAGGATATGCCTACAACCGTCGTAAAATGTTTAAAATTTTATAAATATTTAACGGCGGATGTCTAAAATTGTCGTAATATGTTTAAATTTTTTTAAAATTTAACGACGGTTGTCCAAAACCGTCGTGACAACCGTCGCAACTTACAAAGGAGGGCGGTTTTTATGGAACCGTCGCAATCTATGTGTCGCAAAACACTATTTTTCTTGTAGTGATATAAAATAAAATGATGCACTATAAAAATGGTGGTGGTTCCGACAGTGGCTGAAGTTGTGGACCGGTAAACAATAGATTCAGTGGTGAATCTGTTGGTATGGATTTAAAATCCGATAGTTTTGTTGGAGGTTCTTGTGGTTTCATTGATTGAGATACTGTCAGAGTTCTTGCTAGAAATGTCTTCGAAATCTTTGTTGGAGAAGTAACCAGAATGTTTGTCAGAGTTTTCGTCAGAGATGGTTTCAAGGGTGGAGGTAATATTGGAGTTTGATTAGAAATCGTTGTTGGAAGTGGCTCCGGTGGTGTCTTGTCATCAGAAAAATTTTCTTGCTCTGTTTGTTTTCTGCCCAGATCTGACTCCTCCATGAATGATGGTGGTTAGATTTCATACATGTTTGGTTGTTCTAGTTGTCTTCCATACAAATTTTATAATTTTTCCTTATAAGAAAGTTGTGATGCTTTGAGAGAGTAGCCAAAATTTTGAATCAGTTCCTTCAACTCTTCTCTATATTGATTTTCGATTTTCTGAGTTTCAATCAAATATTGTTTTAGAGTTTCTAGTTATGAATAGAAATCTTGTGATTGAGATTGGTAGCTATGGTAACTTGAATGTTCATGGAAGGTGGAAGATGGTTGTTGAGGTGAAGTAGATATTATGTGGTATTGTTGTTGCTGATGATATGGAATGTATGGAGTGTATGGGGTATAAGAATGATAATATGGACATGCCATGGAAGGATAGAAGTTCAAGAATGAAAGCACTAATTGTTAGGATGCTAAAAGGGTGAACCTAAAAGCTGTAAATTTCTAAACTATGAAGATAAATAAAACTAAGAGAGATAAAAATAAACTAATAAAGTTAAACTTTCATTTGATTTCATTGATTGCAATACAAATAGAACACTACAATTTAAATAATACTCTAAATATATCTTAGCCATCCAAGTGGCGCAATCACAATGACCTAAGAAACTTCTAGAATATTAAAATGCTAACTAATATATTAACATGCTAATTAAAACATCTAAATAATACTCTCTATCATTGTCGTCGAGTGGGACAATAGTAGTGCTAGTACTAGGACATATTTAGTGGTGTGGTATTGAGTATGGGTTAACATTTTGTAAAGGGTTAAATGAACCGGCCCATTCAAAGAAGAATTTTGAAACCCTAGTTTGCACTTAGATTTCAAGTGGCCTTCACTGTGAAGACAAACAGCGTCGGACTTTGTGATATCGTGAAAACAAAGAAATGAATTTTGATAGAAAAGATCTGAAACTTGAATCCCTATTATTTTCTATTCATAAATTTCCCTCTATCCCATGGAATCTATATAAGTAAAATCGAAGCAGAGAAACAAGGATAAGCAATTGCAATGGCAGTGCACATAGGGCTCCCATGGGGCAATATGTGTCGTGAGTGCTGATATTTCGGCTTCGCCGACAGTTGCACAAGAGACATTGAAAGTGACGCTGGAAGTGGAATCAGAGATGTTTCCAGAAGTATTGTCTGAAACGACGTCGGGAAAGTTGTTGGAGATGACATTGGAATCAGAAAAGTCGTTAGAGACAATTTTGGAAGTGTAGTCTGAGTTTTCGCCAACAATGGAATTGTTTTCTTTAGAGAAGACAATGGAAGTTTTGTTGGAGAAGATGACTGAACAATCACCGGAGTTGCTGCCCGAATGCTTGTCGGAGTTGACGCTAGAGAATTTTCCAGAAATTTCGCCGAAATTTTTTTTTGTGAACCAGAATTTCTTTTTTCTTCTGTCTGGTTTTCTATATTACTTTTGATCATATATTTTTCTTTCAATTTCTGTTGTGAATTTGAAAACACTTGAGAAAAGCTTTGAAGTTGCTTTTTCAATTCTTCTCTAGATTTATTTGAGAATTCATAAGTTTTCTTCAAATATTTTTGAAGAGTTTCTAGTAGGTGGTGAAATGTTTCAGGTTGTGAGTAGGGACTCTGAGGTGTGAGTGGAATATTAAAGTTTGAGGAATGATATAATGGTGATAGAGCATTAACATATGGAGGAATTAAAGAATGATAATATGGGTATGCCATAGAAGGGTAAAAGTTCAAGAATGAAAGCATTAATTGTTAGGAGGCTGAAATAAGAACCCTAACAAGAATAATAAAAGTTTTAAATTCTACACTAAATAAATAACAAAAAAAGATAGCAAATAAAAATTAAGACTTTTTCATTTCATTCATGTCCTACGAGAGAGAATAAGTTATATACTATTTTAAACAAATGTTAATCATCCAAGTGTCTCAATCTTAAGTGTCCTAAGACCATTCTAGATAACACAATAATATAAAAGCATTCCTAAAACATCAAAATACTAATAAAACTCATTTAAATAATGATAAATTATTCTATTAAGCTCTCTATCATATTTTTACACCATTTTTCTACACTTACACTATATTTCACTATTCACAATATGATGAATAGTGATATATATATATATATATATATATATATATATATATATATATATATATATATATATATATATATATATATATATATATATATATATATTAAAATATCTATAATTTTTTTAGATTAAATAATATTGATATAAAATTATGTGATTAACTAACTTCATAATTTCGTTAACCAAACTTTTACATTTTATTAACCAACTTTGTTTATTACTAAAAATTATTTTAAATATCTAAACGTTTATTAATCAACTTCATATCTTCATTAACCAACTTTTTACTTTTCATTAACCAACTTTGGTTCACTACTAAAAATAACTTTTAATATCTTGGCGTTTATTAATCAACTTTATCACTTCATTAACCAATTTTTTACATTTTACTAACCAACTTTGATTCACTACTTTAAATTAACTATTCACAGATACTACTCACGGGTATTGTTCATGCAATGTTTATATACTGTGCATACATTGTTTATAAAATTATTCTTTTAATTTAAAAAAATATTGCTCATCGTATTTATACAGTGACCAGTATATACAGTGTATGTATTTGATGTAAGAAAAGATGTAGAAATAGCAATGCTATATTTAATATTTGAATATATGAGAGGTGAAATAAGAGCAAAGGCCTTTCTAAAAAAGTTAATTTTTATAAAGAAAGATGAGAGGACAATTTTTTTTTTACTTTAATATTGTTTTACTTATGTAAAAATTTTAATTATATTTTAAAAGTTTTAAACATATTTGTGTCTTATAATTTTAAGTGAATATTTAAAAAAAAATCATTAAATTAGACTTTGTGTACTCTATTATACCTAATTTATGGAGCTATTATCGATATTTTAAATTTAAACATTTACACATTTCTTTTCTTTTTGTACTTGAAATTAATAATATATTTTTTTAAAATGATGTGTTATTTATGAAACATAATAAATTATTCAATAATTTTTTTTATAAATTTTAAAGATAAAACATATAAATTACCAATCATACAAAAATGAATACATCATTAATTTTTAAGATAAAAAATGAGAAAGAGATAAAAACAGTTATGAACTTCTAAAAATAAAATGTATAAATTAAATGTAATTAAGAAATTTAATATGTCATCAATCTTAAATAAACAAATATATAAAAAATAATTAAAATTATGTGAATTTAAAATAGATAATAAAATAAAAGAGAAAACAATAAGGGCAAATAACCTTTTTCGTCCCTTAACTTTACACCAGGGTCCAATTTGGTCCCTTAACTTTAAAAAGTGTCGATTTCGTCCTTTAACTTTCTAAAACGTGCCACGTTTATCCTTCTGTTAGCTTCCGTTAGTCCCTTTTTTATAACATTGTCCAGGTGGGAGATTTACCTATGACGTGGAAGCGTTGAAGGCTTAAATTAATCTGCAGAAAATGAATAGTCCATTCAAACTCTTTCTAAGTGGTGTAGCACTCTGCTAGGGCAAGCGAATTAGAGAGACGAAGTGCAAAACGAAGGATTTCTTCCGGAGGAGACGGTTCCACACGAAAAGGATTGAAGATCTTCATCTGCCATTGATCAAACGGTTAGTTAATTCGTCTTTCATATTAGTTAGGGTTAAAAGTTATGAAAATTAGGGTTCGTATTCAGTTTTATTCTTCTTGAAATTTTGATAGGGTAAACCCTAATTTTGTAGATATTTTGGTCTGGTTAGGTATCATGGATGAAATTATTGAACTCAAAATTCATCACAGTGGGGAATTTACTGATGAGGGTCTGAGTGTATATGCGAATGGTGTAGTTGATGATTTGAGGGTAGATGTAGACAGATGGAGTTATTTTGAGCTAGTGGGTGTGTTAAAAGATTTGGGTTATAGGGAGTTTGAAACAATCTACTACAAGGATCCACAGTTTGGTATGAATGCACTAATTAATGACCAGGGTGCATTAGAAATAGCAGACCTGTATAGGGTTCACAAACGTGTTGATATTTACATTCAACACACGTTGCCTCAACCTGACTACTGTGACAAAGTTGATGTGGATGACATAGTTGGTGAGGGCCCTGAAGAAATTGTGGATGAGGTGGAGGAGTTACTTAGTAAGCTGGTTGATGAAGTTGTTCATGGTGAAAATACCACCCATGTTCAGGTTAATGTAGAAGAACAAGTTAATGTAGAGGAACAACATAATGGTGATGAACAATTTAATGGTGATGAACAAGTTAATGCAGAGGAACAAGTTATGAATGTTGAGGAACCACTGAATGTTGAGGAACATGTGACTAGTGAGGAGAATGTTAATGTTGGGGAACAAGTGAATGTTGATAAAGAAGTGGAAGTTGGAGTTGATGACGGTTTAAGTACTGATGATAGTGAAGATGAGGGCTACAAGTATGATAGTGCACAAGATGTGGCTTTTGATGATGAGTCTGATGGGTTTGATGAGGTAGAGCAGGATGATGTTGATGCCCTAATTCATGATGAAATTGAAGGTAGTAGCAAAGTTCATAAACACAATGGGAAGTCTGGTGAAGATAAAGGCAGTGACAATGATACTGATGACATGGAGAGTGGTTGTGATAGTGATGAAAGTATTGGACTTCCAAGAAAAAAACATCCTATTTTTAGACAACCAAAAGACATGGCTGATTACAAGTGGGATGTGGGAGTCTATTTTAGTTCAAAGGGTGACTTTAAAAGGTTATATGTTTGCTATGCTGCATGTAAAGAAAGCTTTAAGTTGTGCAGGCATGTAATAGGTCTAGATGGATGTTTTCTCAAGGGGTTGTGTGGAGGGCAGATTCTGGCTGCTATAGGGAGGGATCCTAATGATCAGATGCTCCCCATAGCATATGCAGTTGTGGAGGGTGAAAATAAGGATAGTTGGACTTGGTTCTTAGAGCTCCTAATTGATGACCTTGGAGGCAAAGAGCAATGCATGACTTACACTTTCATATCAGACCAACAAAAGGCAAGTTTCTTATGTTTTTCTTATCTTTTTCCTTATGTTTTTCTTATCTTTTTCCTTATGTTTTTCTTATCTTTTTCCTTATCTTTTTTCTTATGTTTTTTCCTATTGCAGGGGCTGTTACCCACTATGGAAGAGCTATTGCCTAGGGTGGAGCACAAGTTTTGTGTTAGGCATCTGTACAACAACTTTAGGAAGAGGTTTCCTGGCAAGATGTTGAAGGATATTATATGGAAGGCTGCCAAGTCAACTTACCCACAAGCATGGGAAAGAGAGATGAAGGGAATGAGGAAGCTTTTAAGCATATGATGAAGACCCCACCAAGGTTTTGGAGTAGGTCATACTTCAGGACTGCAAACAAATGTGATGTTGTTCTCAACAACATGTTTGAATCATTCAATAGTGTGATTCTTGAGGCAAGGGCAAAACGTTTAATCTCTATGCTTGAAGACATAAGAATCTACTTGATGGAGAGATGTGCTATCAACATAATGAGGTTTGGTACCTTGGATGAGAATGACATATTGCCCAATATTAGAAAGAAAGTTGATATCACAAGCACCTACACCAATAATTGGCTTGTAAGGTATGTCAGCTCAATACACTAGTATTTATTCAGTTGAATTAACAATTGCATGCAAGTGAATCATTTGTTCTGTTTTCTTTGGTTATTTAGGATGTCTGATGAGCATATGTTTGAAGTAAGGCACTTGGAGAATCAAGCTGATAATTATGTTGTGAACCTGAAAGAGCACGTGTGTTCATGCAGAAGATGGGAACTTACAGGACTCCCATGTGTCCATGCATTGTTCCACCAGGCCCTACAACCAGGCTGTCTGCATCAAAGAATGTTGTTGGTCCAGTCACTAGGAGATCTACTCCCACCAAGAGAACAGCTGCAAAGAAGAATCCCTAGACATATTTAGGATGAAGTGTTTTAGTCACTATGGTTGTTTTGTTATGAAGTGAACCTGTTTTTTGTTTTGTACTTTTAAGGTTGTGATGTAATGAACAAGAATGTTGTTTTGGTTCTGAACATGTTATGAACCTGTTTTTAGTTATGTTTCTGGTCTGTTATGTAATGAACAAGAATGTTGTTATGGTTCTGAACCTTTTATGAACCAGTTTTTAATTATGTTTCTGTTCTAAACCTGTATTGAATCTGTTTATAGGTCAATTTTGTCACAGCAAATGATACAATATAAGTCCCAATTATAGGGCAATAACAGACCGAATATTACAGGTCATGTCCAAATATTACAACTCCAAATTATAGGTCATGTTCCATACTTATAGGTCATGTCCAAATATTATAGGTCATGTCCAAATATTACAACTGATACAATATAACAGCAAATCTTTTCATTAATAAAACATTTAAAAACAACATTCAACCTTAAAAACAACATTCAACCTTAAAAACAACATTCAACCTAGAAAACATTTAAAAACAACAAAACATACTTTCACATACACAACATAACTGACCTAATTCAACCTAAAAATCATTACAACAATAACAATTAGAAACAACAAATTCCATATTTTTTTCCACTTCAAGGTCATCTTCATTTCAGCATCAATATTCATTAGCTTTTTCCCAAGTTCTTCAATGTCTTTTTTTGCTTCATCTAATCCCTTTACAGCCACCCCCATCCTATGCATTAAAAGCTCTTCTTTCTCATAAAATGCATCCTCATGGTACCAACCAAAGTAATTGCATCCATCTTGCTTAAAATTGGGACATCCCCAAAATAACTTTCCCATGTTCTTCACTGTTTTTGCCCTTTGAAGTATAGCCATGTCTCCACAATAGCACATGGGCTTCCTCCAACGATTCCCACTGCCTGTTGAATCCCCATTTTCTGCATTTCTCTTGCTCAAAGAAGAAGAAGAACTACCCGATTTCATTTTCCCTAAACCCTAACTTTTACTTTGGAGAAAAATTGTAAGGATTGAAGATGATTTGAGTTTGCCCTAACAAAAAATGGGGGAAACGCGTCTGCAGAATGCATAATGGAGGAAGAAGACGATAAACATAGTCCATGTCACCTTCCACGTAACAAAATATAGACAGACGTTTGACCAAACTAACGGCAGGACTAACTTGGCACGTTTTAAAAAGTTAAAGGACGAAATCGCCACTTTTTAAAGTTAAGGGACCAAATTGGACCCTGGTGTAAAGTTAAAGGACGAAAAAGATTATTTTGCCAAACAATAACTATAACTAGCAAGATACACGTGCATCCATATGAATAAATTTATTTAATACGGTATAAAATATATTGGCTTAAATGCACTTTTAGTCCCCCTATTTACAATTTTTTAACGTTTTAGTCCCCCTCTTAATTTGTTCAGCCTTTTGGTCCCTCAAGTTGTCATTTTTTGAGTTTTTTTAGTCCCCTCCTGTTTTAATTATGTGGCGCTCAAAATGGTGATTAGGCATGGTAAATCAGATGCAATGTCATTTAATGAGTGGCCACATCATTAATATATTTTAATAAAACTTTATTATTTTAAAAAACAAAACAAAAATAATGCTAGATAATCTACATAATAAAGAACCCTAAATTAAAACGTGTTCATCCATTTCTTCATCTCCAGAAATTCTGCTTCTACTCATTCTTCTCCAAGTCTTCTACTTCATCTTCTCCACGTCTTCTACTTCCTCTTGTCCATGTTTGGTTTTTCCCAGGCAAACAGTCGCACAAAATCCCATTCGAACTTCAAATCGAACCATGGCGAATGTATGTGCGGCCTAGAAGCACCATTGATGGCATCATGGACTGATTCTAAACCAGAACGACACTTTTATGGTTGTGGGATGTATAAGGTTTTATTTTTCTATGATTTATCACTTCTACTTTCTCCAATCTTGAAAATGTCTTACGTATTTTTCTCATATGTTGCTTGTAGCTTGTGGGACAAAAGAGGAGTGGTCATTTTTTTTATATGACGAAGAGATTACCCCAAGAGCAAAAGAAATGATTACATCTTTGAAGGAAAATTTATACTCAGAGAAGAATAAGGTTAATGAATGCAGGGACAAAGAGGATGAGTTAAAGATGAAGATCAAGCTCCTTAATATGCAACTAAAGTTTACATGTGTTATGAGCTTTGTAATGTTATTAGGTTTAGTTGTAACAAGTGTAATGAAGTAGGTTGTGGTTAAAAAATAATGTAGTATGTTTATGAGATTGTTGTAACAAGTGTAATGAATCTGACAGTATGAATGTAACTTATGAATTGATGAATGAGAATTATGATTTTTGGTTTAATATGTTTATGGTTTATATGCTATTTGGTTTAATATGTTTATGGTTTATATGGTATCTTGGTTATATGGTTTTTGAATTTCTGAATTGTTGAATTAGCAGATGCAGATGCAGATTATTATAGCAAATGTTGCTTATAGGACATGTTCCATTTGTTTACAGATTGTACATGTTCCAATTATAGGACATGTCCCAATTATAGTCATTACTTAGGACATATTCCAATTAAAGGACATGCCAGTTCCAATAATGCATAATTAACTGACAAGTTAGTTGAGAAACCGAGCATTACTTCATAATGATATCATTAAAGTCATTACATAGACAATAACTTGTTCCAATACATGGACAACAAAGCCACAAAATTCAAAGACTTGTTCAAGCACATAAACCACAAACTGATTACAAAATGACACAAACCACAAAATTTCATAAAACCTAACTATTACAAACGGGCATGAAGCACATAAAACCTAATTTGAACTAATCTTGAGAAGGTTGAGGTGCTTGTGCTTGTGATGAATTCCCAATTTCTGTTACAGCTGCCTTTGTCTTCTTTCCACCTTTTGTTTCAATTTTATGTCTATTTCCATCCTTTGATGCATTGCCCTTATTCTTGTTACCACCTTTGGGAATGGCTCTCTCAACAACCCTCTTTCCTTTGCAACTCCTTTTGTTGTGTCCCATGGCACCACATTTAAGACAACTCACAGTTGTAAGCTTTCTAGGAAGTACATGTGGATTTCTTGGTTCATCATTCACTTTATTCCTCAGCTTCTTGGATCGACCAATGGCCCCTCTGAGCACTTGGGGTTTGATTGGTACCTGGCCCTCCAACAAATGCCATAGTTGGGGCCCATTTGTAGGGTAGATTATATATGAATAAATGTTATTGAAAAAATACTTCGTGCACAACCAATTCAACAATATCTCAGCAGAAATTAAGTCATAATAAGCAAACATAATAAGCAGATACATATGGTGAATGCACACACCTGTAATATTCAGAGACATAATCTTCAGGTTTTTTCTTGTTTTGCCATATACATGATATGGCATGACTACAAGGAATACCAGTCAAATCCCATTTTCTGCAAGCACATGTCTGCTGTTTCAGATCTACATAGTATGTCTCTATGCCATTGGTGACACCAAAGATGGAAAAATCATCATCACCATGCCATGTGGGTGTCCAACTTTTTTCATGTTTTTTGTTCTTTTCAAGTAGCAATTGAATTCTAGGGAGAATATCACTAGTGTATGTATTCATAAGCTCCTTTTGACTAGTAATCCTCTTAGTCAAGTAATGTTTAATACCCTCCAACAAAGTGATTATGAGTCTATAATATCAGGAGTACAAACTGGGTGCTCTACATACACATCTACAACCTCATAATCATTAACATCAGCAACAAATTTTGGCACATCTTCATCAGAATTTAGGGGTCTAAGGCCACGCGAAAAACTATACTTGGGGTTCCAATACCATAAACACTTAATATTGGTATATCCCTCATTGTGAATCAACTTTTCCAATTGCATATAGGACACATAATCCATATCTCATTCCTAGATCATTTCAGAAATTACCCCGTTAACATACCACTTCATAGGTTCAGACATTAACTTTCCCCTAAGATGAAATCGTACCCTAATGCCTTGATTTTGATTTGGTCTGTAATAGAAACAAGGGTTCAGAATAAACATCAATATTGGGGACCACATTCATAATAAACCCTAATTCAGACTAAACAATATTATTTGGTCCCACATTCAGAATAAACAACATTTTTTGGGACCACATTCAGAATAAACAAAAAGAAGAAGGGACCACATGTTTCAGAAATGGAAACATTATGCGTACTAAACCATAAACCCTAATTCCGATAAAAAAAGTTTCACTTACCTCATACGATATTTCACTTGTTCCTTACTTTTCGTTCTTGCTTGCTCTTTAAATTCCATCGTGTCTTCGCAAATCATTCGCAGCTAGTTGATGAACTTAAGGAAGCAGGTGAAGAAATTAGGGATTGATAGTATGAGATTAAGGTTCTTTCATATATAAACACGGTCAATAAATAATTTCCAAATTTTACAGGTTTATTAAAATAATGAAAATACAAATTTCATGCCATGTCATTAAATTGGTCAACTCATTAAATGACATGGCATCTGACTTACCATGCCCAATCACCATTTTGAGCGCCACATAATCAAAACAGGAGGGAGACTAAAAAAATCCCAAAAAATGACAACTTGAGGGACTAAAAGGGTGAAAAAATTAAAAGGGGGACTAAAACGTTAAAAATTTGTAAATAGGGGGACTAAAAGTTCATTTAAGCCAAATATATTTAGATACACGTGTAAATTTGAAATGAAAAACGGAATTAGGAGAAGAAAAAAAAAAGAAAATTTTCACATTTGAAAATAAATAATTAATTTCTCAATTAAAGACTATTGCTGATTAAAATAAATAGATATTGTCCTGATAGAAACCCATGAAATAGAAAGTTAGTGGTGTGCACCATTATTGAGTGATATTCAATTTGATACAATATAAAAATTTTAGATACGCGTGTCAATTTATAAGGTGCTACTTAATTGTAAAATGAATAATGATTATATAAACTCAATTGTATTAAATAATCATATAAAAAAAAGACTTGTGATATGGAGAAAGAAAAAAAATACACATTTGAAAATAAAAAATTTGTCTCTCAAATAAAGACAATTGTTGATTAAAATAAAATAGATATTGTTCTAATAGTGACCCGTGAAGTGTAAAGTTAGTTGTGTGCATTGTTATTGAGTGTTCTCCAATTTAACAAAGTATAAAATATATTTAGATACACATGTCAATTTCAAATAAGTTATTTAATTATAAAATAAATAATAATTATATAAATTATGAATATTTTTTATATATAATAATTATTAAATAATTATGTTTTTGTTTTAAATAAATTGTGTTTTAAAAATTCAATATTATTCCTGTGTTCTTCTTCATTAAAAAAATAAAATAGGAAAAGAAAATGGAGAGAGAGAAAATTAAATGAAAGTGAAAAATTGTGAGAAAAAGAAATGTGGGAAAATTTTGAAATTTGAATAAAGAGATGAAAAAGAAGAGTGAGAAAGTTAAAAGTAAAAAATAGAAAATGAATCAGGTGGCAAAAGAAGATAGTTTTGATTTTTTTTAGCATTTGTTAATTACAAATATGCCATCTTGCTTGTACATTTAAAAAAAATGATATATTATAAATTTTGGTGGTTGTTTATTTTAATGGATAGATAGTTAACTATCTAAAATAAATATATTTATATTTGTTATAGTAATTTGATTTGGTCTATCCTCGTCAACTCACTATACTTAGCTTACTCTATTAACTAACTATTCTTTTTATTTGTTTATTTTATTTTAGTTTGTAGTACTCTTTTTTTTAATAAGCAATTTGTACCCAGCAGGATTCGAACCTAAGACCTTGAGAGGAGCACACTCTCAAGACCCAAGCGTTTCACCACTAGGCCACACACACGCACACTAGTTTGTAGTACTCTATTTAGTTTAGATAAAACATTTTAAAACCACTTTAGATAAACTTTCCTTTTTCTCTATATTTGATTGTTTTTTCTAGTTACATATTCTAGGGCATCTATAAAATGTTTTTATTCTATTATTGTTCACTCGTAGTCAGGATCAGTTAGAATATCTAACAGAAGGTAGTGATCTATTAAGTCATTATTAGGACAAGAATGTTATTTTGGAATAGAGCACATGAGGTCTAGATCTAGGATCCATCCAACATCTCTCTGCATTCTACGCCTAAAGAATAATATGTTATTATAGTCGTCCCACTATATATAGGGGATGTGTGTCAATTTCAAAGTACATTTCATATTCAAATTCTATTCACTCATCTTACTCACATGATGACTTGACCGTTAGAGTGCTAACTTTTCATGTCAACCCTCCCTTTTTGTATCAAAAACTCAGATCAGTTGTTGTATCTTGCAATCTCCAATCTTTGATCAATTATGGTTCCTTTACGGAAAAAGATATGCTAGTCTATAGGAATTGACATTTGAATATCGTGTTTCTATGATTGAATACTCATATCTCGATTAATCGATTTGAAGTTTCTTAGCCTAGTAAATTGTATTTCCTAACATCGATTGATAGATCCTCTATTTTTTTATCTACTCTAACAGCAGATCAACTCTGACTTTCAAACTCTTCAAACCTCTAACCTTCGGATCTTCCGAGAATGGAAATATCTACAAAAGATCCACGAAAAGATCCACCGTCTCTTTCTTAAGGTGGTGCAGATCAGGTCGTTGTGAACACCCTATTACATCCAAGTCTCTTACAACCGCCTATGTTTGTAGGATATGTTCCGCAGTTCCATCAAGGTGAGCCTTCGCTCATACCTCTATTACCACCAACAATACCGGGACTGGAGAAACTACCTGATTTTTAATTATTACATGTTAATCTTAAAGTACAAGGTTCAGAAGAGTTGTTGAACAATATGTATAACATAGTTCGACAACAAAAATCACTCGTCGCAGAAGAAAGGTTGCTTCATCTTGAAGAAAGATACACAACGTGAATCCAAAAGGTAGCACGGTGTATGAAGTCGTCTCCTAAAGAAGCCGAACAATCATTCTCGTGCCAACCGCATCACAACGAGGTGTAGTTTCGAGATCTTCAAATCACCAGAAAAGCAAGAGACATCAAACTCCTCCTCACAATCAAAGAGGAGGTCGAGGCAGTCATGTTCCTCCTGAGGAACAAGTAGAGAAATCTTCGGTGAGCAATCCGTAGAAACATTCTCTTTGTGCCCATATCCTTGACAGCCAGATTTCAAAATCGTTGGAGAAACCTCCAAAGTTGAAAAGGTGCGATGGAAAAGGAAATTCCGACGAGCATCTACAGCATATTGACAATCGTTTAAATTACTACCACGCCGATGAGGAAGCATAGTACAAACTATTTTCACTAACACTTACAAGATCTACTAGACTCTAGTTCAAGGATCTGGCAGATGTGAGCAGTGGTTCATGGACCGATCTATGTGAGAGCTTCATCACTTTTTTAACGGCTTGGAAAAGGCAACCAATGACATTATCTGCCCTCAGCGGAACCATGAAAGAGGGAAAGAAATTTTATGGTCGTACATCGACCGTTTCACACAAGTAGTGATAGAGGTAGAAGGCTCTGACGAAAGACTTAAGTGTTGGACATTTGAGAACAGATTGAAGATGGACATCTCTTTCAAGTATAAGTTGGGGAGTATAGTAGCCCATAGTTTGAAAGAGCTTCTAAATAGGGCAAAAGCTTTCACCAATCTAGAGGAAAATCTTATTTCTTGGAGGGATAGCCAAGAAATAGCTGATGTAGGTTCCAACCAGCCATCTGGGAAAGATTCTAATAAGTGAAGAAAAGAAACCGACCGTAGGACTCATGGCTGATATGATAATTATAGCCCCTTAATACTTCTCGAGAAAAGATATATTACGAGTGTGTCAACACGGAATTTCACAAGACTGTGATCAAAAACCCTTTCCATGTCAGAGAATCTTCTATGGCGGATAAGACAAAATATTGTCATTTTCACAAGAGGCATAACCACACAAATGAGGGTTGCATCCAGTTGAAGAAGACAAGTGAGATAGAGAAAAGTCTCCAAAGAACAAGTTTTGTCTATAACATTGGATGTTGTGATCAATGGGGAAGGAACTTGCGGTGAAGATAAATGAGCAAGTAAGGGGAAACACCAACATATTGCGACCATTACTAGGGGTGCACCTCCGGTGAACATCCCGTCCAAGGGGACGATGAAGAGGAATATTATGGAATTGATGGTCATCCATAAGAAAGACATGCCTCACCCAAGACCCTAGATAGACCAATGCTCAGGTTCTGGGATAACGAGAAAGTCAGGGGAACCCTGAATAACATCTTCCCTCTAATCATAAATGATATAGTCGGTGTTGCTGCAGTAGAGTAGCAATCAAAAGTAATTATTTGTTTTATCGTATCCACAAGGATTGGTGTGATATCAAATGTCATTCAACGGTTTCAACGTTTTTAAGCTTGTTCTTTGCAGGGTGCCTGAAAATTTAAGATGCGAAATGTAAAAAAGCATGAATAAATAAATAAATTTTTGGAGAGAGGAGAAAACTTGTCAGGATTGGATTTCATCCACCTATCAAATACGTAAATCTACCAATCAGTTATGCACAATCTAAACATTCATTAATATCATCACATATTGCTCATCAACACCGCTATGTCTAACCGATGTCGCGAGTTCTACCCTATTGTTTAATCGATGATCTCTCACTCTATTAAACAATACGGAGCATTAAGATTTGATACCCATGGTGAATGTTAGATCTAAATCTATGTCTAGAGTTTAAAATCTAACAGATGATTATCCTAGATCTAGATTCAAAGAGTATTTCTTAATCACGGTTCAAATCAAAATGTAAAACAAGTAAATAAGGATAACATCGATATAGATTCATGAAATAGATTCTACATAACACCATAATCAACAAAAAATCATACTTTAATAGTAAAATTATATACACTCCCAACAAGAAAGGGATTTAGCTACCCATGGTATCTTAATACAAAAAGAAGAATTAAGATGAACAAGCATCCATCACAGTGTCCCACCGATAGAAGCGAATTTAGCTCCGGATCTTCAAGGTGCACCCTCTCTTGTTGTTTTCCAAGTTCCTCTCTCCCAAAAATGGGTTTTTTATGTTGTTGTGCCAAGAAAGAATATGAAAAATGGTTAAGAGCACCTTGAAGATCCGGAGCTGGAAAGTAGATTCAGACTAAGCACAAAAATCTAGGCTAAGCACGACCCACGCTAAGCACAAAATCTAATCTAAGCACAAACCGCACTAAGCCCACTCTGGTTACGCTAAGCCTAATCAAAAACTTCAAAATGCCTTCCCCACTGCATATTCCCGCTAAGCGCGCTTGAACCGCGCTTAGCCCGCTCAGGAACTTCAAAATCTTCATATTAGAAGCAAATCTCATGTCCTTTGATGCTCAAAGCTCCTCCAATGATTACAAACCTACAAAATAAATTGCAAATGATCAAACTACATAATATGTACACAAAAGTTGAGGTTTATCTAAGCAATTCAAATGAAACAAGTTAATAAGTGCCATAAAACTACACACATATTTAACACAATTTGGCACTTATCAGTCGGCCACTTCCATGTATCTTGAATAATGATTCATGGCGGAATATCCTATGACATAATGTATTCATAGTTGTTTAAAAAGATGGGCCTGAAGAAGGAAAACTTGTGGTTGTAAGTGTACCTGTCGAAACCTCCCATTTTACTGCCTCCCATGAGAGATAAAGTTATGATGAACATTTCTACGTCTAATTCGACAATAGGCAGTATGTTAGCCCATAAGGATGATGATGGTGTTGAAAGAGCTATTTATTGCTTCAGTCGAGTTTTAAATAACACAAAAATTAGGTATAACTCAATAGATAAATTGTGCTTTTGTTTATAATTCTCTTGTACAAAGTTAAAGTATTACATAAAGCGAACATATGTGTTTGTTTATTTCCATTTTGATATTATTAAACATATGATATCAAAGCTAGAATAGGAAATGGGCTTTAGAGTAAACTGAGTATTATTTAACATATGCGCCTTTAAAGGCCATGAAAGGTCAGATTGTTCCTGATTTTATTGTAGATCATACTATGGTCGAAGCACCATAAAATTATTTGGATTTTAAGCCTTGGAGGCTGTACTTTGACGGTTCCAGACATAAAAACGGGTTTGGTGTCGGAATTATAGTTATTTCCCCTAAAGGAATACTAACCAATTATAAATTGAAAATATAAGGAAATTGCTCAAATAACGAGGCTGAATATGAAGCTTTAATATGACGACTTTAACCTTCTCACCTCCTTTGTAATACTTGACAAGAATATCACATGTCTCCTTCGTCGATTCAACATGAGAAATTCGATCAAAGTTCACCACATCTACTGCAAATTGAATACAATATGCAGCCTTGCCATCTTTCTTCTTCGCATCTTCGTGAATGACTCTTTGAGAATTGGTTGCATTCTCAACAAGCTTAGGTATGCCATTGTTGACCACTTCTAGGGTTTCATGAAAACCTAACAAAGACTTCATCTTCTTACTCCATCAATTCTAGTTTTTGTCGTCAAGAATTGAAAGAGAATTTGGAATGTCATTGATATAATTCATCTTTACAAAAACTTCGATTCACGATCCCTAAAAGCATGACCACCAGCGTGAAGTTCTTGAAAACATGATCAAGAACCCGAACCAAAAGCTCTAGATACCAAATTGTTAGTGTGTAAGCACTTTTAGTGAGAGAAGGAATGATAGAATGAAAAATAATTGATGAATTATTATTATTGAAAGTTATGTAATTGAATTACAATTATGTGTATATATATACAACTATATTACTTGTATACTAAGTAACTAACCCTAACCCTAACTAACTTGGACTTTGCATACAACTTGGATTATATCACAACATTGCCAATAAAGTATTTCACAATTCATATCTTTTCCAAGAAATGGAAATTTGATCAAATAATATCCCCATATCACATACTTCAGTGGCTGTGTGTATTTTCCACAAATAAATCCTCTTAAACACCACATTCATTGTCTTAGGTGACACAACATTATTATGCATGAGCCTTTGCACTCCTTGTAAAAGATTCATTGCTTCTGGTACTAGAAAACCAAAGGTGTCAAAGGCAAATGGTATGAAAGCATGTTAATTGTCGAAACACGCTTTCTCGTGTTTGGCCACTTTACTTGAAGCGGCTTTGAGAGTTACTTGTCTTGTAATAAAAGATATATTCCTCAGTCCCACTAATGGGGAAACTCCGGTCATGTCAACACATGCATATTTCCCTTCTACCCACCCATACACCAGAACATCGACTGGCTTAAGAGTTAATATCTCCTCATGTGGGAAAGTCAAAAAAATCGATAGGCGTCTCTTTTTACATAGATACCTCTGCACTCCTAATTATATGAATTAGGACATCCGTGACAAAGTCATGTCAGTATTTGAATCCTGGAAGCTCCTTGTAATGAATAGTGTGTTCCCCAAATGTATCCAAGCACGTATTGCGGAAAATAGGGCAAACCTCATTAATGGGAAATAAAGGAATCATAATTCGGTATTTAAGGATGGTATGATACTCTACTGGAGACATATCTTGGCCTAGACCGTCAATAGGGATAGCGAGGAGAAAATCTTGAGCATGTGCTGCTTGCAAACAACCAAATACTGCTTTTTGTCTTGTGGTTATGTCAAAATTTACATCCATGTTCTGAACACTTTTACTAAAAAGGAAACTCGCCAAAACATGTTGTACATTATGAGGGACGGTGTCCTTTCTAGTAAGACCCTAAGGTCAAAATCTGGAATCACGGTACTAAGACTATCCTATGTTTTGTTTTATCAAGGTTCATACCATATATCCCACTACCTCTCAATATATGATCTTGTAGCACCCAAGACTGATCCCTAGAAGCCATAAACACGTATGAGGCAACCTCTAATATTAATTACAAACCCAAACCTCCAACTCTAGTAGGAAAATAAGTCATCTTCCACGAGTGTGAGTCCTATGAGGAAGCCTTGAGGTTCTTAGGTAATGATCATTTGCTTTGCTCGGGCGTCTGCCCCTTTTCTCTTTTTTGTTTTTTGTTGTAGTGACTCATTTTCACTGTTTACTATTGCAGGCCAGATGTCGAACGTGCATGAACGTATCATGAAGCTTCCAGCCACCAAGGGTACCAAGAAAGCCACCAAGGGTAGAGTCTCCCAAGTTCAGCAAATGCTGAAGCCCGACGAAAGGGCAAGCGACTCCTCTTCCCCCCCAATGTAGCCAGTCTCCTCCCCTGTAGGAGGCCCCCTCTAAAAGGCAGTGATCTGAGGAGCCCATACTTGTCGACCTCTAGGAGAGTGCGCCTGTAGAGAATTTTGTGCTGCCCATTGCCACATCCAGCAGGACTTCTTCTCCGGGAACAACTCCTCAACCATGGGCGAGGCTGAAGCCAAGGCGATCATGGGGATCGACAGGGCGACCAGAAGGAAGGCGTTGACCAAGGATATAGCCGCCATGATGAGGATCTTTGAAACGACCTTGGTCCTCAACGATGAAACCATCCCGACCTCTGAGGTGAAGAATCTGCGGGACGAGAACTCCGTCCTTGAGGCGAAGAAAAACAAGGCTGAGAGTGATCTGCAAAAGGCTCAGACGAGATATGAAGCCCATGTACGCCTCCTCCATGAGATGAATGAAATGCGAGAAGGGCTGAAGGGAACCAAGGAGAAATGGGATCGCCTTGTGACCAAGGTTGTTGAGCTGGAGGCTGCCCCCAAGCCTGCCGAGGATGAGACGGAGAAAGAGAGAGCCCTCGCGACCCGTGGTGCACTAGTTTCCCGGATCTGGGAGCTCAAACAGGACTGCTTAGAGGCTCTCGAGGTGGGCTTCAACAATGCTTTGGAGCAGGTCCCGCTCGTGAATTTGGGGGCTCAGTTTGTCATCGAAGGGATTGGTCTTTTCCACTGGGTGGTTGATGGCAGAGTGGTTGTCCCCGAGGAGTCCGTTGAGGGAGCTGGTGATGGGGGACCTAGGCCCGAGGAGGAAGCTGCTGCTTGATTTCTGTCTTGTTTAGATGTTTGGCCTACGTGCCATTTGAATTGTTTTGTTCGGCCTGCGTGCCGTAGTTAGTAGTTGAATTTGCTCGGCCTGCATGCCAGGGGCTTTAACATGTACTTTTTGAACATGGGGTTTGCCCGACATAATGCATTGTGTTATGTCTTTTGGTATGTTTATATTTTGTGTGTGTTGCTTGTATGTCGAATACGTATTTTATTTTTGAAGTTTTTGTTTAAGTATTTGGGGCCTTTGCTCGACGTTATTGGTCCTCGACAGTGTAGGGAACTAGTCAAGTGGTCGAAGTCAGATTCTGACCTTCGACGAAGCTAAGAGCTCGATCGAAGTCTTTGCTCCGAGGCGTGAACTTCCCATCGTGAGCTAAGTGTCCTGCGTAGTTGGTACGACAATGGTGGAGCTCGGTGGAGGTGTCCACGTTGGATCAAAAGTCCGCGCACACACAAGACCGGGCCCTTGCCTTCTTGTATCGAGTTTAGGAGCCGCGCTTGTACCTTAGTGCGCTCCTGTGGTCGCGACGCAAATAGGTTGCGGTCAGTGTTTAACTGTAGTACTATTTAAGCTTTTCAGAGTTCCATGGTCGAGCAAGTTCCTCCCCGTTCGGGTCTTCGTGTTAGTAGGCTCCGGTCTCCGGTTTCGTACGGACGTGATAGGGGCCCTCCCAGTTCGCGGCGAGCTTGCCTTCATGTGAATCTTTCTGTTTCCTTCATAGGACCAGGGTGCCCACCTGAAATTCGCGCTTGATGACTTTGCTGTCATGTCACAAAGTTATCTTCTGTTTAAGCGAGGCTTCGCAGAGGGATGCCCCGACCGTATCTCTTCGACCAGGTCGAGCTTCTCCCTTAGGGCCTCATCGTTCATCTCCTTGTCGATGGGAGACTCGATCCTCCTGGAGGGTTCCTTTATTTTTACCAGAATCACTGCCTCGGTTTCGTAGGTTAGTCGGAATAGGGTCTCTCCTGTGGTCGAGTGTGGGGTCGTTCTGTAGGCCCATAGCACGCTGTACAGCTCCTCGACCCATCTTTTCTTAGCATTGCCCAATCTTCGTTTCAGCCCTCTTAGGATCACTCTATTTGCGGCTTCGGCCTGCCCGTTCGTTTGTGGGTGCTCGACCGATGAAAAATGTTGCTTCATGCCCATCTTGGTAACGAAGTCCTGGAAGTTCTTGTCAGTAAATTGTGTCCCGTTGTTGGTGATGATTCCTTGGGGTACACCGAACAGGGAAAGTATATTCCTTTTGTAGAAACGGAGTATGTTGTGGGCCGTGATTTTGGATAAGGCTTCGACCTCTATCCATATAGTGAAGTAGTCGACGCCGACTATCAAATAATTGTTTTGGAATGATCCTATGGTAAACGGAATGAGGATGTCCATCCCCCACCAGGAAAATGGCAACGGGGATGAGAGTGTTTTTAGCTCATTGGGCGGAGCCAGGTGAATGTCCCCGTCTCACCGGCATTTGTCGCACTTCTTAACGTGCTCTTTGGCGTCTTGTTGCATGGTGGGCCAATAGTACCCCACCCGCAATGCTTTATGGGCTAGGGATTGTTCGCCGAGGTGCTGCGCGTTGATCCCTTTGTGGATCTCCTGGAGTATGTTGGGGACCTTAAAATCCTCGACGCATTTGAGGAGGGGAATGGAGAAACCCCGCCAGTATGACTTGTCATCGATGATGGCTTACGAGCAGGCACGTCGCCTAACTATGCTAGCCTCCTTGGGGTCGTCGGGAAGTTTCCATGTGCTGAGGTATTCATATATCGAGGTCATCAAGCAGCGGCCGTCACAGATGGCGTTCACGTCGGTGATCGAGGTGGGTTTCTCGATACTTGGCCGTAGAAGCATTTTTTGGATGACAGATTTGTTCCCGCCTTTTCTCTTCGTGCTCGCCAACTTAGACAGGATGTCTGCCCGGGTATTGTGTTCGCGGGGGACGTGACTTACTTCCGCTGAGATGAAGTTTTTCATCTTCTCTTTTACTAGGGCCAAGTACTTGATGAGGCTGTCGTTCTTGGCCTGGTACTCTCCCCGCACCTGGGAGGCCACGAGCCAGGAGTCGGTAAATATTTTTACCTCTTTTGCACCGAGGTCCTTGTCCAGGCGTAGTCCGGCGAGGAAGGCCTCGTATTTGGCCTGGTTGTTTAATGTCAGGAAGGATAATGTGAGAGAGACCTCGATCAAGATGCCTTCCTCATTTTATAGGATGATACATGTTTTGCTTCCCGTCAAACTAGATGCCCCGTCGATGTAGATCGTCCACTTTTGGGATCCGTCGGCCGAGGGTTCCGGAGTGGTCATCTCCGCGACGAAGTCGGCTAGTACTTAAGCCTTCAGGACCTTTATACCCTCGTACTGGATGTCAAATTCAGAGAGCTCGAGCGACCATTTGAGCATCCTACCTGCCATGTTACGTCGGCCGAGGAGCTGCCTCACGGGTTGGTCCGTTCTTACCACGGTCGTATGGGCCAAGAAGTAGTGCCGCAACCTTCTAGCTGCAGTCACGAGGGCCAGAGCAACCTTTTAGATCTGCTGGTACCTAAGCTCAGGGCCTTGGAGGGCTTTACTGGTGAAGTATATCGGCTTCTGTCTTTCAGGGGTTTCCCTTATAAGAGCTGCGCTGACCGCCTCGGTTGTGACAGCGAGGTACAAGTATAACGTCTCCCCGTTTTCTGGTCGCGAGAGAACCGGGGGCTGCGAGAGGACATGTTTGAGGTGGAGGAGCGCCTGTTCGTACTCCTCGGTCCACTCGAATATGGCTTCTTTGTGTAGGAGTTTGAAAAATGGAAGTGCGTGTTGGGCCGATTTAGTCAGAAAGCGGGACAACGAGGTGTGCATCCCGTTTAGCGATTTGATCGATTTCTTCGAGTTCGGCATTGGGAACTCGGATAAAGCCCTGCATTTGTCGGGGTTTGCCTTGATTCCTCGTTCTGTGAGATAGAAACTGAGGAACTTCCCTGCTCAGACACCGAAGGTGCATTTCTCCGGGTTGAACCTCATCTTGCATCTCCTCTCCGTGTCGAAGACTCTTCTAAGATGGGCAGTGTGGTTGACCTCTTCTCATGATTTTACGATCATGTCGTCCATGTAGACCTCGAGCATGTCTCTGATCTCGCCGCGGAAGACTTTGTTCATCATCCATTTGTAGGTCACACCGAAGTTCTTCAGACCGAATGGCATCATGTTGTAGTAATAGTTGTCTGACTCAGTCATGAAAGTCGTGTGTTGCATTGTATCCTAGGTACGCGTCTATGAATGATAGCAATTTAAAACCTGCAGAATTATCAACCAGTTTGTCGATGTTAGCCAATGGGTATGCATTTTTAGGGCATGCCTGGTTAAGATCGGTGTAATCAACGCACATTCTCCACTTTCCAATATTCTTTTTAACGAGTACAACATTGGATAGCCAGGTTGTGTACTAGGCTTCCGTAATAAAGTTCGCTTCTAAGAGGTCTTTTCAGCCTTTTCAGCAGCCTCCGCTTTCTCGAGAGACTGCCTGCGCCTACGTTGTACTACAGCCCTAGCGGCCGGATCTATTATGAGCTGGTGGCAGGCCACATCTGGGTCGAGGTCGGGCATCTCTGTAGTGCTCCACGCGAATAGGTCAGCATTCTCCCTGAGGCAGGCCTTCAGCTGTTTCCTCGCCAATCCAGGAAGCCCCGTGCCAATCTTCACGTTCTTGTCTGGGTCTTCCCCGAGGGTGATGAGCTCGAAGTCTCCATCTGGAATGGGGGGCGTGGGGTGAAGAGGTTGTACGTTGCCTTCAGTTAGAGGGGTGTGATCCGCTACCTCGTTCTGCTCCAACTTGATGGGGAAGCGACTGTCAAGGTCGACCATATTGATGCACGGGAGTGACCTCTACTCTTCATCCTGGGATGACTTAACCGCGGTCTTGGACTTGATGTTGATCGAGTTTAAACCCTTGGTTGCAGCCTCGAAACATCTCCTGGCAGCCTCAATATCCCCATGGAGGGTGACGACACGACCCCTAATTGTGTAGTACTTCATCTTCAGATGGTCTATAGATGACACAACTGTGAGCTCGGCTAGGGTCGGCCTTCCCAGGATGCACTGGTATAGAAAGGGGCATTCCACTACTAGGAAGCGGACATTAACTTGTCGGGAAGTATCGTTATTCTCGAATGTGACCATTAGCTCGACATAGCCCCACGGTCTGGTAGTAGTGTCGTTGAAACCCTGTAGGTCTAAGCCGACATACGGGGTCAGATGTGCCTCGTCGAGCTAGAGGATAGTGAATAGGTGAGCATACATTATGTCCACCGAGCTTCCCTTATCGACCAGGATGCAGCTGACGTCAAAGTTTGCCATCTCTGCTCTGATCAGGAGGTAGAAGGTGATGAGGTTCGACCTTCCCTGTACCTTCTCGAAGGTGGCGTTCTGCGCCGAGCTCGCCTCTATCAATTCATTGAACTTCCGCTTGATCGACCCCACCAAGACTTTGTTAAATCCCCCGTCGGATATGACCATAGCGATGGAGAACCTTTACCATGGGCTACGAGCGGTCACATGCATGTTGGGCTCGCAGGGGAAGTAGAAATCCTTTGGTTGGGTGACACACAGGGCGACTTGTAGTCTGTTATCGCCGAAGGATGGGGTTGCCTCCTCGACCCTTTTCCTCTCACGGGTCTCCTGTCGGGGGGCTTCGCTCCTCTTTGTGTACTGCTTCATGTGATCCTCTTTGATCAAGATTTCGATGGCATCCCTGTGGTGGATGCAATCCTCCGCGACGTGCCCGTGGCTCCTGTGGAACCGGTAGTACTTAGACTTGTCGACATTTAGCTTAGGGGGCGTCAACTTCGGGAAGCGGACACCAGCCCGCTAGAATTCTGAGTTGATGCACTCGGCCAAGATGCGCTCGCAGGGAGCTGTGAGTAGCGTATACTCAGTGAAACGACCTGTTGGCCCCCTCTGTTCCTGGGTGTCGCAGGGCGATCTTCTCTTCTTCTTTCCCCGCCTGGCCTGGGAGAGGTGGAATCCTCGTGCTTGGAGCTCTTGGCTCCCTCTTGATTCTGCGAATCGCAAGCGCAGTGGGCAGCCTCTATCTCCTCATACTGGATGTATATTTGGGCCTTATGGAGGAGTTCGTCTAAGGTGTTGGGCCTTTCAATGTCGACTGCCTTGGCAAACTCGGTACGAGGTCGTAGTCCGCGCTCGATCAAAAATCTCTTCATGTCGTCCGAGGAGGATGGATAGCTTCTCAGTTGAACCTCTCTATGTAATCCCTGAGAGATTCTTCTTTTCCCTGGATTATGGCTTCCAGGGATGCTTCCATCTTCGGGTGGCGCTGGGAAGCAGTGAGGTTCCTGGAAAACTGCCTTTTCAGCTCCTTCCAGGAGGTGATGGACTCGGGCGCGAGGCTCTTGTACCATGCCATAGCACCCTTCCTCAGGGTAGAGGGGAAAAGCCTACACTTGATGGCTCCCCGGACGTTCCGGTAGACGAGCATCGCATCGATGCTTTCAATGTGGTCGTTCGGGTTGGTCGTACCATCATATGTCGCGAAAGGCGGGGGTTTTTCATCCCGACGGGCAACGGAGTTTCCAAGATGGTCCTAGACAACGGCGTGCACTAGTCATCCTCGTCGCTCCTAACAGGCGACCGTGACGGGGATAGGCCACCTCGATCGTTCCTACTCCGTCGGGGAGGGCTCCTCGGTCGGTTCTTTGGCCTCTCGACGTATCTGTAAGCTTTATTCCTCTTATGAGTGGGGGAACATCGCTCCTTCTAGGGAGCGGATCGGTCACGCTTCTGGGTGTCCAGGGGCTGAGGCTGTTCCAAACGCGGGCGACACCCAGGCTTTCGGGAAGAAGGGCTCCGAGAGTCATCGTGTCGTGTCCTCCGCGGGGGAGGGGAGGGATTGTGAGAGATGAGGCGACGATGTCTCTGCGGGGGAGAGCGTGATTGTCACTGCTTCTTGAGTACCCCTATCTGCTCATTCTGTTGGAAAATCATCAAAATTGTCTGATTGATCACCGCAGATAGAGTTGTTGTGGTCGGGTCAGCGTTAGGCGGCACAGGGATTGGCTGGTAGACAACCGAGATATCAAAGTGTCAGGAGGCGTTGAAGGCCACGTCGTCCAAGGAGGGAGAGGCGGTGTGGCCGTCCACGGGGTCGCCCTCTTCGATGTGAATGGTCACGTTGGGGTCTTGACCGTCACCGTTGGTGAACAGAGTGAATGAGGTTTCTGGAGCGTTGTCGTCAAGGCGTGGGCTGACCATGATGAATGGAGGTTGTAAACTGCTTTGGTTCTTAGGTTTCTATAGGAGAAATAACGGGGAAGCAAGAATTCCCACAGACGGCACCACTGATCTTACCGGATCAGAGATGGATCAGCAACCAGTAACACGTCGTGAGCTCCTTTATTCGCAGTGGTGGTGAAGAGGAGGGGGTGTGTAGCGAGCAATTTTGGACGTGGTTCTTAAGCACAGGTCGCTCTCTGCGGTTGAGTTTACTACATGTCGATTCATTTTTTATCCTATTGAAGCTGATGAAGGAAGGGAAATAGATGTCTCCAATTAACCCTGTTTTGCATACTGAGTTTAAACAGCGGTCTGTTAGGTTACGAATGCTACAATGTGGGGGGCCTTTGTACTGGTTATTTGTATTTTCGCCAATAAGGTTTTCTTTCTTTTTATCTAGGCAGAGGGTTTCTGACGGGAAACAAGGATTAGGATATTAGGACTGATGTTTTTGGATTACTGCTTTTGAAATGGGATTTGGGTTTTTGTTTAGTGTGCTCGCTAAGATCTTTTCTTTCGATCTTATGCCTACGTATTCCCTATACCGAAACAGGGAAATCAGAGCGTTCGTAGTTCCTCCTATTCTATGGGAGGAAATTGATTTTTGGTGTCTTGTTCAAAGCCCAAGACGTGAAGCGAAAGGTAGTTTGTATCTTGTTCAAAGCCCAAGATGTGAAGCTGAAAGGTCTCGACTTTATAGAGAGTTTGTCATCTCTAAAGAGGGATAAAGGAGAATTACTTTAACTGGGATACGCGGATCCGAGCAATGCCATAATTTCCGAAGAAGGGGTTTTTTAACCTGAAGGAGAATGTAACTTATATGTGAGCCTAAGAGGGGGGGGGGGTGAATTAGGTTCTTAGAATATTATCCCGATTTTTAATGATTTTTTATCTTTACTTTCTTAAAGATATCTAAGTGCTGAACAGATAAATGCGGAAAGTAAATGAACACCGAGACGTATAGTGGTTCCCCTCACATGTTGAGAGTACTCCACTCCCCTTTCAACTTGAAAGAGAATTTCACTAAATGTTAGATTCCTAGACAAGACAACACTATGTCTTTCTATACTATTCTAACAACCAAGAACAACCCTCTTGGATTTACAAATGCTTAAAGTCCAATCGAGAACAAATCTCTCACAAATGGACCTCTTGTATCCACAATCCGGATTACAAGGAAAAAACTTTACAAACTTATCTTTAACAATCCTAAAAATAAGTTGTAATAAAAAAATCACAATTCTGATTTTTTATGAGTAATTGTTGATGATGAATCTTTGAAGTGTATATCAATCAAATGATTGATCTTCCTCTTGTAAAAACAATCACACTAATAATGTTATTAAGTGTTCAAATGCAAATGGAAAAATTCAACAAGTATGAAGGTTGTAACAGAATTTTCACACTTAGAAAGTTTGATGAACACTTTGAGAAAATTCAGGATTTTTGAGATTGATTTGTTTGAAAATGATTGCTCAATAAAAAGGTGGTTTGAAAATCAAAAAACAGTCCTTTAAATAATGTCAGAACACCTCCACAAAAGGGTGTGAAAAATGATACAATGCAATGCTTCAAATGGAAAAGGTTTGAATGAGATATGCTGAAAAAATGCAATTTTTCGCCTCTGCACACAGTAGTAATCGATTAACAACAAATGTGTTAATCGGTTACTCTCCTTCAACGTTTAAAAGAATTCAAAAATTACAACTGTTAATCGGTTAGCAACAAACCTGCTAATCGATTACAGCTGATAGATTTTCAAAAAAACTTTTCCAGAACAACATGAACCAAAAGTTAAAGCATAGAAAACCTTTCCAAAAGATATGTTATATGCAAAAATAATTTTGTGAACACTTGAATAACCATTATTAAGGATTGCTATAATATACCTTTGATCAATCAAGTAAGTCTTCAATTCTTGATATTTGAAAGTTTAAGCTTGAATTATCCAATCACTTTTTGCAAGTCTTCAATGAGCTAATGTAGTTGTCTTCATCAAAACACATATTTGAAAAGGCTTGAAATCACATTCTCCCCCTTTTTGATGATGACAACCAACCCTTTGAAATTTTGCTTCAACCTTGTTTCTTTGACAAAAATGCTCATGCTCCCCCTTAATTAATGCTCCCCCTTAGTGAGCCAAAACATGAAGAGATTTACTTTTTAAAATCTGCATTTTGTTAGAAACAACATACAAACACCATACCAGATTTCTCCCCCTTTGTCATTAGCAAAAAGAAGAAAATTGGGGAAGAAAGCATAAACAACCACAAATATATTAACTTGAAACATAACATTGGTCTTAACAACATAGATAACATTCAACACACCATTCAAACATGTCTAGAAAATAGGACTTATAACAAAAGTACTAAAACAAAACAGCATTAAAAAATGATATGCAAGGTGAAGGTATGGTTTTAGTCACTATCTTCATCATCTTGCATTTCGACATCTTCATCTTCCTCTTCTTCTTCTTCTTCACCATTATTGTTATTTCCTTCTTCATCATCATTTTCATCATCACTCTCTTGAACTCTTGGTTTCTTCTTTCGAAACATCTCTTTAAACATTTTCTTGAGGGAGTTGATATTCCGGTTGGTGTTGAGATGGTTTTGGTGCATTTGTGCCTTTAAGCCCATAATGTCATGATGAAGAGATTCTAAAGTATGTCCGCCATCCGGAGCGGCCGGAGCTTCAACTTCATCCATATACACAAATAACCCTCTTGAATTTACCACAATTCCGGTATTCTTGAGAAAATAAGTAGCATGGAGCTCACACACCTTTGAGGTCATTTGAACACTAGGTTCTCTTTGAGTGGATACCTCAAAATGTTCCAAAATCTTAGTAACGAGTCTTGGGTAAGGAAGAGGTCCGGTTAGCTTGAAAAGATATTCCATATGATGAAAAATAACATATGCCCAATTAATCTTCCAATTCATCTTTAGGGCTTTAATCAAATAAACCTCTAACTCACTAACTTGAGCATGATTTGAGGTTCTCGGAACCAAGATATAGCTTAAAATGTAATGGAGTACACGGTCACTAACAGTGAGAGAGTTTGCATATTTGATTGTTCGTGACGAATGCACTTGCCTACCTATTAGGTCTTCAGAGGTTCCTCTTGAAATTTCAATGAAATATGCTAAGCTATCAAATTTATCCCACTTTCCGGTAGTTGGAAGGAACCCTTGACGGAGTTCTTCTCCATCAGACGGCACTCCTAAAATTTCTCCTAGAAGCTCTAAATCAACACAAATTTCTTTATCTTGCACAGTAGCAAGCAATAGTTCCTCGTTAAATTCATCATCTTTGGTAAACTCAACAGTATGATAAAATTTCCGGATTAAATCAGGGTAATAAAAACCAACTTCAGCAACTAAATTTTTTACTCCAGAATCATTTAGCAATACCTCAAAGGTAAAACTATGAGAGGGAAATGAATCAAAGTTTACATACTTAACTGGCATGAGTGTTCTTCTCCTGACATTGAAATTCATCCTTCTCTGCTTGACAGGTTGCATGAAATCCTCTTCTGGAGCTTCTGAACTTTCTCCCATAGGTTGCTTTCCTTTGTTCTTTGGAGGAGCCATGGTTGCTTTCCCTTTTGTTGAGGAGATTTTCGGATTAGGGTTTGAGAGGTGTGAAGAAGAAGGTTTGGAGATGGAAGCTTATAAGGAGTAGAGAGATGAATGGGTTTTAATTTGCTTTCAAGAAGATTAAGATTTTTTAGGTTAAGAGTTGGAAGGGTTTTGGAGAAAGATATGAATGAGTCAAAGACATAAACATGATAAGATGCAAAGTACATTGACCATCTATATAAATGACAACTCAAATAAAAGATTAAAACAAAAACATTGAACCTGAACACGTAAGCATTTTTCCAAGAATCACAGGGGTAATCGATTACTGCAATCCTGCTAATCGGTTACCCGTTCAAAAATTGCAGCGTGTGGGGCATTTTTGACCTGCTAATCGGTTACTTGAATGTTGCTAACCGATTACTTTACCTGCACTTCCAAAAACAGTAGCTTTCTACAAGACATATGGTGAGGGAAATCCAAATTTTTTTACTTTGATATGTTTAAACACATATCAGTGCAACTTATGATCATAGTCCCAAAATTTAAGAAATAATTTAAATAGGCATAAAATTGAGAAAACTTGCTTTTTCAACATAAAACATCAAAAAGATTCATCTTACCGAAGTCGAAAAATTATAAAAATCATATACCTTTGATCCTCTATGATGTACGAAGAATATTTGATAAAAAAATCAGAGATCCGTTTCGCTCAAAATTCCAAGTTCTCGGCGAATTTTGTAAAACGGCTCTTTTGCAAGTGGTTTAGTAAATATATCCGCTAGTTGGTTATGAGTATCCACAAATGTGACTACGACATCTCCGTTAAGCACATGATCACGTAAAAAATGATGTCGGATGTCTATATGCTTAGTTCTTGAATGCATGACGGGATTCTTTGTGATGTTGATAGCACTCGTATTGTCGCACCGAAGTGGAATGCATCCAAGGTTTAATCCATAATCATCAAGTTGTTGCTTAAGCCATAGGATTTGTGCACAGCAACTTCCTGCTGCTATGTATTCCGCTTCAGCCGTACTTAGAGCAACACAAGCTTGTTTCTTGCAAGCCCATGAAACCAATGCATTTCCTAGGATGTGACAAGTACCACTTGTACTTTTCCGATCTGTTTTGCATCCTGCATAATCCGCGTCAGAATAACCAACTAAATTACAAATACTACCTTTGGGATACCATAGTCCAACGTCCGTTGTCCCTTTGAGATACTTCATGATCCTCTTTACAGCAGTGAGATGTGACTCCTTTGGATTTGCTTGGAACCGGGCACATAAACACACACTAAACATTATATCAGGACGGATTGCCGTCAAATATAATAAAGAACCAATCATACCTCGATACTTTGTAATATCAATTGAAGCACCCGATTCATCTTGATCAACATAGGTTCCGGATCCCATTGGTGTAGCCATAGCCTTGCAACTATCCATGTCGAATCTTTTCAACAATTCTTTGCAATATTTGGATTGGTTGATGAATATGCCATCCTTTAGTTGCTTGATATGAAGTCCAAGGAAGTAATTCATTTTTCCCATCATTGACATTTCAAACTCTTCTTGCATCATTAATGAGAATTCTTTACAAAGATCTTCGTTCGTTGATCCGAATATGATGTCGTCAACATAGACTTGAACTAACAAAGTATTACCTTTTGCCTTCTTAATGAACAATGTCTTGTCAACTTTGCCTTTTACAAATCCCTTTTCACACAGAAAATTGCTAAGACGATCATACCATGCTCTTGGTGCTTGCTTTAAGCCATACAGAGCTTTCTTTAATTTGAAGACATGTGTAGGATTCTTGAAGTCTTCAAAACTCGGGGGTTGTTTGACATAGACCTCTTCATTGATGTAGCCATTCAAGAATGCGCTTTTGACATCCATTTGATAAAGTTGAAAATTTAATGAACATGCATAAGCAAGTAATAAACGGATAGCTTCTAACCTTGCAACCGGAGCAAATGTTTCCTCAAAATCAATGCCTTCCTCTTGATTGTAACCTTGAGCCACCAATCTTGCCTTGTTTCGAATAATTATCCCATTCTCATCAAGTTTGTTCTTAAACACCCATTTGGTACCGATGATGTGCTTATTAATTGGTCTAGGAACAAGTTCCCACACTTGATTCCTTTCGAATTGGTTTAACTCTTCTTGCATAGCAATTATCCAATGGTCGTCACTTAAGGCTTCACCTACTTTGGAAGGTTCAATTTGTGAGACAAACGCCATATTTAAGCAAGCATCTTTAAGATTTAACCTTGTTGCTACACCTTGACTAATATCACCAATAACTTTGTCAATTGGATGATCTCTATGAGTTCTCCATTCCTTAGGTAGATCACTTAAATTATTCTCTTGTTGAATCGGTTCTTCTTGGCATTCCACTTGATTTTCTCTAGAAGTATCTTCTTGAGGAACTTCTACAATATCATCATCATCACATAAAACAATATCCTCCTTGGAGGGGTTAGATTCATCAAACTTAACATGCATAGATTCTTCAATTGTTAAAGTTCTTTTATTATAAATTCTATAAGCCTTACTTGTAAGTGAATAACCAAGAAATATACCTTCATCCGATTTTTCGTCGAACTTACCAAGATTGTCTTTATCATTGTTTAAGACAAAGCACTTGCATCCAAAAATGTGAAAATAAGCAATGTTTGGTTTTCTCCCTTTGAAAAGTTCATAGGGGGTCTTCTTTAGAATAGGTCTAATATTAACACGATTACTTACAAAACATGTCGTACTTACCGCATCCGCCCAAAAATATTTTGGAAGATTTGAATCGCTAAGCATTGTTCTTGCAAGTTCCACTAATGACCTATTCTTTCTCTCCACCACTCCATTTTGTTGAGGAGTCCTTGGTGCCGAGAAGTTGTGAGATATTCCATGATCTTCACAAAATTCTTCAAAGGAAGCATTTTGGAATTCTCCACCATGGTCGCTTCTTATGGAGGCAATTGAAAGTGACTTCTCATTTTGAATTTGCTTTGCATATTTCTTGAATGCTTTAAATGCATCACTTTTCTGCACTAAAAAGAAAGTCCAAGTATATCTAGAGAAATCATCAACAATAACCAAAGCATATACATTACCTCCGAAGCTTCTAGTTCTTGATGGACCAAATAAGTCCATATGCAACAATTGTAGTGGCCTTGAAGTGGACACCACATCTTTAGATTTGAAAGTTGATTTGGTTTGTTTCCCCTTTTGACATGCATCACACAATTTATCTTTGACATATTTTATCTTTGGTAAACCAATAACTAAATCATGCTTAATTAATTTATTCAAATGCTCCATGTGAATGTGAGCAATTCTTTTGTGCCAAAGCCATGAATCATTATTGTTTGCCATAAGACATTTTACCTTCAAAGAAGTGTTATCAAGGGAAATCATAAAAATATTGTTAATTCTATTACCTTTAAGCATTACCTCATTAGTGACTTCGTCTTCTATCAAACATTCATCTCTAGTGAACTTGATTTTGAATCCTTTGTCACAAAGTTGGCTTATGCTAATAAGATTATGCTTTAAGCCTTCAACATAAAGCACATCTTCAATTGTTGTGAAAAGTGGTAAACCAGCATTGCCTACACCAAGAATCTTTCCTTTATTGTTATCTCCATAAGTAACATAACCCTTGGCTTTAAGCTTTAGACTTGAAAATTTGTTTATATCTCTGGTCATATGCTTCGAACAACCACTATCAAGATACCATAGATTAGAAGTGGTCTTCAAGCAAACCTAAAAAACAAATTAAGTTTTGTTAGGTACCCAAATAGCCTTGGGTCCTTCATAATTAGTACCTTTCTTTACCCACACATAATGCCCACTTGCAACACTAAAGTTTCTTATATAGCAAGCATTAGGTGTATGGCCAATAATACCACAATAAAAACAAGTAGGAACAAAATTGCTTTTATATCTAGGAACATATGATTTCTTTTTAGGAAATCTCTTCTTAATGGGAGTTCTTTTCTTTTTAGGATAAGGATGCATAATTTTAGGTTTGTTTACTTTCTCCTTAGAAGTTTGGTCACTAGCCTTAACAAAGATTGTTTTACTAGAGCTTGGTTTAGAAAATTTAGAGTAACCAAGTCCACTTTTATCATTCGAATATCTTTGTTGACTAAGGACCGCTTCTAAACCAATTTGTCCTTTCTCATATCTTTCTAAGACTCTTTTTAATTGAACAATTTGGAATGAAAGTGACTCACAATTTTTACACACCAACTCTTGTTTTTCTTCACTTGCTTTCTTTTGTTTTTCATTTTTTGACTCTTTTTCCATAACATCGACTTTTTCTTCTAAAGATGTTATTTGTCCTTTTTGTGAAGAAATTGTTTTACATAACACCTTACATTCATTTAAGAGTTCATTTATGGCTTCTTGTGCATCATTATCATAAAGAGAAAATTTAGTACTAACCTCGTCTTTTTCATCTTCGGAGTTATGTGTAGCCATAAGTGCTAGTTTTGCGCTTTCATCGCTCTCCGAGTCGGATGATGAACTAATTTCGTTGTCTTCCCATGCAATGTATGCCTTCTTATTTTTTGATTCCTTTTTGCCTTTAAAACTTCCTTTCTTTTCAAGTTGTGGACATTCGGGTTTTATATGACCTTGCTTCCCACATTCATAACATGTAATGTCTTGAGAAGAAGTTGAAGTATCCTTTTTCTTAAAGTGTTTCTTTCTTTTCGTATAAAAGGACTTATCTTTATTTCCAAAGAATTTTCCAAGTCTTTTTACTAGTAGCATGAAATTTTCGTCTTCCTCCGATGAGTCGTCGTTTTGTTTTCCTTTTGCATCTACCTTTAAAGCAATACCTTTAGATTTCTTGTCTTGAAGTTCATGTTTTTCAAGTTGTCCAAGTTCTAACTCATGTTCTTGAAGTTTACCAAATAGAGATGCGGAAGTCATTGTAGAGAGGCTTTTCTTTTCCGATATTGCCGTTACTTTTGGTTGCCATTCTCTTGTCAAAGATCTTAGAATTTTGAGATTTAGTTCATCATTTAAGAATGTCTTACCAAGTGCTATTAAGTGGTTAGTCAAATGAACAAATCTTTTCTGTAATGCAACAATAGTTTCTCCGGGCTGCATTCAGAACATTTCATATTCTTGACTTATAGTATTTAGTCTAGATCTTTTAACTTCATCCGTTCCTTCATGTGTTTCTACCAAAGTATCCCATATTTCTTTTGCAGATTTACATTGTGAAATTCGGAAAAATTCATCCATACTTAATGCACTTTGAAGAATATTAATAGCTTTCTTTTCATCGAGTACTTTCTTTCTATCATCTTCATTATAAGCCGTTTTAATTTTTGGAGTTGCAACATTGTTCACAACACTCATTGGTTGGTGTGGACCATTTTCAACAGTTTCCCATATACCTTCTCCTTGTGCTTCAAGATGTGCTCTCATACGAATCTTCCAAAAATCAAAATACTCTCCAGAAAAAAGTGGGGGCTTGTTACTACTTCCTCCGTCTTTGAAAACCGGGTTCGTGCTTGCGGAAGCCATGCTGGATCTTGTCGGAACAGGTTACCTAACCCGCTCTGATGCCAATTGTAACTTATATGTGAACCTAAGAGGGGGGGGGGGTGAATTAGGTTCTTAGAATATTATCCCGATTTTTAATGATTTTTTATCTTTACTTTCTTAAAGATATCTAAGTGCTGAACAGATAAATGCGGAAAGTAAATGAACACCGAGACGTATAGTGGTTCCCCTCACACGTCGAGAGTACTCCACTCCCCTTTCAACTTGAAAGAGAATTTCACTAAATGTTAGATTCCTAGACAAGACAACACTATGTCTTTCTATACTATTCTAACAACCAAGAACAACCCTCTTGGATTTACAAATGCTTAAAGTCCAATCGAGAACAAATCTCTCACAAATGGACCTCTTGTATCCACAATCCGGATTACAAGGAAAAAACTTTACAAACTTATCTTTAACAATCCTAAAAATAAGTTGTAATAAAAAAATCACAATTCTGAATTTTTATGAGTAATTGTTGATGATGAATCTTTGAAGTGTATATCAATCAAATGATTGATCTTCCTCTTGTAAAAACAATCACACTAATAATGTTATCAAGTGTTCAAATGCAAATGGAAAAATTCAACAAGTATGAAGGTTGTAACAGAATTTTCACACTTAGAAAGTTTGATGAACACTTTGAGAAAATTCAGGATTTTTGAGATTGATTTGTTTGAAAATGATTGCTCAATAAAAAGGTGGTTTGAAAATAAAAAAACAATCCTTTAAATAATGTTAGAACACCTCCACAAAAGGGTATGAAAAATGATACAATGCAATGCTTCAAATGGAAAAGGTTTGAATGAGATATGCTAAAAAAATGCAATTTTTCGCCTCTGCACACAGTAGTAATCGGTTAACAACAAATGTGTTAATCGGTTACTCTCCTTCAACGTTTAAAAGATTTCAAAAATTACAACTATTAATCGGTTAGCAACAAACCTGCTAATCGATTACAGCTGATAGATTTTCAAAAAAACTTTTCCAGAACAGCATGAACCAAAAGTTAAAGCATAGAAAACCTTTCCAAAAGATATGTTATATGCAAAAATAATTTTGTGAACACTTGAATAACCATTATTAAGGATTGCTATAATATACCTTTGATCAATCAAGTAAGTCTTCAATTCTTGATATTTGAAAGTTTAAGCTTGAATTATCCAATCACTTTTTGCAAGTCTTCAATGAGCTAATGTAGTTGTCTTCATCAAAACACATATTTGAAAAGGCTTGAAATCACAGAGAAGACTTTAACTCAGTATAGAGCAACGCCATCTTTCCTTAGGAATTCCTCATGCTAAAAGAACGACAGTGGCATGGATATAGATGATCCAGAGGCTTGCCGCTTACAACGATTAGATGAAAGGGAAGGAGTTGTTGATGTTTGTTTACTATGAATGAGGCACAGGTTTGATGCTAAAAGGTTGATTGGGTCAACCAGTGGTTTTCTTATACAAAGCCTAAGAGGAGGCTAATTTCCGCTAGGGAAAATCATTATACAAAGCCTAAGAGGAGGCGAATATGTGTCTCGTACAAAGCCCGAGAGAGAGGCTAAAAGGGTTTGACTCAACAAGAGAATCTTTTATACTCAACAAGAGAGTGTTTTTGTATCTCGTACAAAGCCCGAGATGGAGGCTAAAGTTTGTTTGGCTCAATAAGAACCTTTTTGTATCTCGTATAAAGCCCGAGATAGAGGCGAAAAAGGTGATTGACTCAACGAGGGAGTCCTTTATGTGTGTCTCATACAAAGCCTGAGAGAGAGGCTAAAAGGTTTGTGACTCAACAAGGGAGTCTTTTGTATCTCGTACGAAGCCCGAGATGGAGGCTAAGAGGTTTGCTCCGCTGGGAAGAATCATTGAACAAAGCCCAAGAGGAGGTTAGTGTAACTGTTTCAGTTAAGTGACAGATCCGGTATACTGATTTTGAAAGAGAAAACCAGTTCTTATATGAGTAACACTATACTCGAGGATTTGGTTCGAGGACCCGGGTTATTTCCTGTTTCTTTAAGGAAAGGGGAAATCCAAAGGGTATTGAGACTATCCGAATCTGCGGGTTTCCTTCCTATTCTTGAAGGGGTCACTTGAGAATGTCTTTGAGACTCAAGGAAAATAGACTGTCCAAGTCTAGAGTTTCATCTTTTGTAATATGCTTTGAGAAACAGTAGTAGACTCTGGAAAGGACCTGTTCTATGAAGATTACTAAGTTCTGTTCCTATACCTCTAGGAGGTCGTCGGGACAATTTGTACGAAGCCCAAGAGGAGGCTGGAAGCTTTTGAGAAGCCGACGGGTCCTTGTACTAAGCCCAAGAGGAGGCTATCATTCCCGGAGGAAGAGATCATTATACGAAGCCTAAGAGGAGGCTGTGAATACTTCTAAGAAGCCGAGGGGTCCTTGCACTAAGCCCAAGAGGAGGCGGGGTTACTTTTAGGAAGCCCGTGGGTCCTTGTACAATGCCCAAGAGGAGGCCGGTGCTTTTAAGAAGCCCGTGGGTCCCCAAACCCCGAGAAATTCAAGGCAAGCTATTCACAAGGAATAGAACAAGTCAGGAAAGTTCGAGAATTTGGAAGAAACTCAAAGATGCCATTCACGGAGAATACATTTCATCTTTGGGAGTAGAGTTTCTTGACGATTCCTAAGGAGGACAGCCGAAGAGAAGACTGTATCTGGTGCTCCTATTTGGGATCTAGCTGTCTATTTCTACGAATAAACGAAATGGCTTTACCTAGTTCTAGACGTAGTTGCCGGGGAAACTCTGATATCTATACTATTATTACATAGTTGATATGAGTTTATGAAAGGAGACTTACAGTGAGCAGCCCCACAATACAGTTATATATGAAAGCAGTAAATGAAAGCGGATAAACACTTACTCGGTTGTAGAGCTTCCATGCTGTTTGGTTAGTTGTTCAACAAAGAAAGATTGAAAACAACAGTATATTCAAAATCAAAGGAGAAAGTGCTTTGAAAAAGAAAGATTTGGGGCTTACAGCTCAAGGAGAGGCCCAGGGTTTTACGAGTGAGTGCACTGTTGAAAGTGTACATAGGGTCTTATACAAGTGACTGTGGCCCAAAAAGTTTTTTGTACAGAGGGATGGGTCTTACACTCTCTCAAGAGGCCCAAAAAGTTTTAAAGAACAAGAGTGGGGCTTATAACACGAGGGTAGGCCCAGTTGACTTTTCGTTTAAAATGGCGATCGCGCCGAGATTTTCTTTTAACGCAGAGGGACTTATACAATAAGTGAGGCCCAAAAGGTTTTGGTTAAAAGGGGGTTAGGTCTTACACTCTAATAGAGGCCCAAAGAGTTTTGAATGGGTCTTATAGCTCAAGGAGAGGCCCAGATGGTTTTTGAAAAGGCGACGACCGCGCCGTTTGTTTTTTGACGATGTCGGGACTTATACAATAAGTGAGGCCCAAAATGATTTGGTCAAAAAAAGGATTGGGTCTTACACTCTATTAGAGGCCCAAAGTGTTTTGAAAATGATTTATGAGGGTTGAATTAATCCAAAAACCCTAATTTGTTTTCAAAATGTATTTAATTGAATAAAAATTCAATTAAAATGATCAAAAATTGTTTAACATATGAAAAACAAATTGTGATCTTGGATTAATGCTTCAAAAATTAAGTATTGACCTACAAAATAATTAGAAAGCATCAAAAGTTGCAAAATCAATGTGGAAAAAATATTTCAAATGTTAAAAACAATTAAAACATTAATTCTTTGCAAAAATATCAATTATATGAAATAAATAATATTTTTGGGATTTTTTGATAAAATAAAATATTTTAACATTTTTGTGAATTATTAAAAAAATAATCAACTCAAAATCATTAAAACTCAGAGAGAAATTAATTTTTGAATCAATTAAATAAAACCACAAAATTCAAATATTCAAATTTGGAAAAATGGCGCCAAGAACACGCGCGTTTTCTGCCTTGCCCAGATTTGCATTTTCTATCCAATCTCCATGAATACTTGATTATATCATGCAATCCACATATCATTGTGCTCGTCTCAACCTCACGATCATGTCAATGTACTTTAATTTCATTTAAATTAAACATACAACAAGAAATCACGAAGAAACCTCAAGAACCCTAATTTCTGCATGAAGGCTAGGATTTTTGATACACGATTCAAACAATGCAATTAATTGAGGGAGACCATTCCATGCATGATTATGAACATATGGCCAAATTATTGTGCGAGGAAATATGCATAGATTGAGAGATGACCAAGCTTAGGCTTACCTCCAAGTCGTGACAGCAAGAGCAAATTGATTTCTGAGTTGGAGGTGTTACAGATGAGTTGTGATGATCTGAACAGCTTCCCTACATCCTATGAAGTGTGTTTGAATGCTTGGACTTGATTGAAATTGGCTGGAACGATTTGTGGTACCTCAGCTGTAACTTGGTTAAAACCTTGAGCAACCAGCTGGTGATTTTGTGAAATATGTGTTCCAGATGTTGTTTGAGTGTTTGGATCACTTCTATATGATGTATGTGAGGTGTGTGAGTGATTGGTTTGATTGGAATTGCTCTCAAACTCAAAACCCGATAGCTACCTTGCTAAGAAAGGCATTTTTGCCAAGAGAAAGAGATTTTGAGGAAAGCATCTATTAGATGGCTTTGGTGTACTTAAACTGAACACAATTGAGCTCTATTTATAGTAGAGCAAGTTTGTTTTGGCTGCAATAGTGAATGGCAACTGCAGCAGGTGTTCCCTCAATGTTGGCCAATAAAAATGCAAGTCTCCTCTAGCCATTGACTAGAGGTTTGGGCACAGAGCTATGGTCCCCTTGGTCTTGGATAAGTCTTGACTGATTTCAGATGAAAATGACTCAGTCCATGCCACCTTGATGGTTCCATTGAATGCCTCATTCCAAATTTGGAGTCTTGTCCCTATTTTGGCAACTCTAGGTTCAACATGCTATTTCTTGTTCCATGGACTTTGGAGGCTTGGCTCAGTGTTTGTCCCCTTTGGATACAATCCTCAGAGGTGTCCAAGTGGATAGGAGCATTTGAAATGGGGTGATTTTGGCAAATCGAGCCAAAATGCAAAATCTGCCTTGCTTTGACAGATTTCAGCAAGGCAACTTGACAATGTCATATCTCATGGTGTAGGTTGATTTTGGTAATGTTCTTGGCCATTTTGGAAAGCTCTTACATGATACAACAACTGTTTGAACAAGTTTGGTTTTGATCTCTTTTGATTCCAAGTGAAAAATCCCCCTACATTTGGCAAAAAGTGAAGGCAGATTCTGACTTAGTGAAAATTTCACTAAGTGTTGGAAAAAGTGACATTTTCACTTTTCAGCCACTTTGATCACTCCATAACTCAAAATCCTTAATGAATTGGAATGACTTGTAGTTGAAGTTTTTGTAGATGATAATGAGGGCTACAAATCAAGCTTTGGATGAGAAAAAATGGCCTTGTGGTTTAGGAGTTATGGTCCTCCAAAGTTGGTACCCTAGCCACTTTATTTTTTAACTTAGAAAATTTTCTAAGTTTTTATGGTTACCCCTTTTACAAGTTATCCAACTTTTCTTGATTTTTCTTGATGAATGATGATTCAAATCATACATTAACATCATTTTAGGGTTAAAAATCCATTTTGGTGAAAAAACTCAAAAAGTCAAAGTTGACTTTTGTGCACAGTTGACTTTTTATCAGATGAATTCCAAAATGTGCAATCCTTCAGGAAATCATGTCCTTGACCTAAATCAAACTTTATGGACATGTTCCATGGGTGTCATAGGGTATATTGAATCATGTATTAGGGTTTGGGAGCATGTCCAGGTCAAAAGTCAAAGTTATAGTTGACTTTTCCCGCGAAACCCTAATTGTGGTGCAGATGAAATTGAGACTTGTTGCCCAAGCTTCTTGGATCAATCCATTGTTCCAAATGGATCAATATGGTATATTAGAGACCCTCAAATCATGTCTTGAGGTCTTGGCTCATGGTTTGTCCCAAAAGTCAACTTAGGGGTGAATTAGGTCAAGAAACCCTAATTCCTGATTTTTGATGTATGCATCCCCTGAGGCAAAATTGACTTGATGATTGGGTTCATGAGGTTCCATGGAGTATATTAGATTATGTTTTGGATCATTGGCTTGTGCCCAGATGAAATTTTTCATCTGGAGGCCCTGGGCGATCAAAACCCTAATTTGGTGACACAGTCGATCGTGAGACTTGATCCACCTAGAAGGGAGCAGCTTTGTGCTTAATCCTTGAAGTGGGAGTCCTTTTGTTCCATTGTGGATGTTTGAGAGGCTATACAAGTTGAAGATCAAGTCATTTCTTGATTGATCCTTTGTCTAAAGCTCTGAGAGGGCTTGAAACCCTAAGTCTGATTGCAGTGGATGCTCAACAATCCCTTGAGGCATTGATGAGGCATGATGATTCATCCATATTGTGATGATGATTTGCACAATGATGGGAAACTTTAGTGGTCAAAATTTGGGGTATGACAGATGCCCCTATTTAATCTTCTTGGACCCGAAGGTGTGAATGACGAAGGTATTCGAGCATTCGGGGTGCAAGAGGATTAAATATCGGAATAACCGAAATTTTGATGGCTATGAATGGCAGCTTGCGCATTCATCTTCTTTTGCTAAGCAATGATGCTTAGAAAAGGTAAACTTCCCCTCGATCCTGGTTTCCTACCAAGGAACTGCTCTCAGTTTCTGATTCAAACTTCCCCTCGATCCTGGTTTTTAACCAAGGAACTGGTCTCAGTTGCTGAAATAAACTTCCCCTCGTTCCTGGTTTCCAACCAAGGAACTGGTCTTAGTTTCTGATTTGAACTTCCCCTCGATCCTGGTTTCCAACCAAGGAACTGGTCTTAGTTTCTGAAATAAACTTCCCCTCGATCCTGGTTTCCAACCAAGGAACTGATCTTAGTTTCTGATGTAAACTTCCCCTCGATCCTGGTTTCCTACCAAGGAACTGGTCTTAGTTTATTTTGTCAATAAACTTTATTGACAAGGAACGCTATTAGTAGCGGTTTTCCTCAAACTTCTTGCCGAATTTTCCTGGAGAGATGCCATTTGACGGAAAAAGTTTTGATGTCAGACTTGCTGGGGAACCAAACGTCTGAGTTGTAGAGTTGCACAAACTTCTCTGTTTTGGAGACGCCATTTGTCGATTCTACTGGGGAAAGCGGGTCTCTTGAGAGACTGCTGTCGCTTGGGGATATTGCATCATACTTTTCTTGGGATCTTCCCAGAGAAATGCCATATGATGGGATCCAATTTTGAGGTGCTCATGACCTTTTCATCAGCGGATTTTCGGAGAAATAATGATGTACTACCGAATCTCTGTTTAAGAGGCTTTCTCTGGGGATTTTCCTTAATCCGGGAAAGCAAGGATATCATCTTCAATGGCGAAGAGTGACATCTGTTGAAGGTTCTCTGATGTTTCAGAGGTTCAAGTTATCAAAGTGGCCAAGCGCTGACTCTGATCTAGAGATACACTAGTAGCGAGATTGTTCAGACGTAACACTTCCTGACAAAGCAAGAACTGGCAAACTCGATTGAGAGGACGATTATCACGGCAGGATAAGACCGACTCAAGTGATAGTGATGCAATATGAAATGGGAATGCAAATCAAAAATGCATGATGTATGTATGTTTATGCTGACAAAACAGACGCGACATACAGACTAATAGATGAACACGACTGAATACTCGGCCATCGCGGGGCGTCGAAATATCGCTGGTCCAAAAGTAGCAATTCCATCTTGCTTAGGAGAAATAGTCCCTGCTGGGAGCTATGTTGGTTGGGCTTAGGAGATGAGAACTCGGTCGAAGGTATCAGATGGGAGCACCGCATCTGATACAGTTGATCCTTCGTTCAGGCATACTGGTTTAGAAGGAGTACTTTGATTCTGCACTTTGAGGCTCGCTTACTTCTGGAGAAGCGATCGATGTTCTTCTGATGTTCAACAGTCAAAAGAAATGCCATCTTTAATTTAAAAGCAGAAAAAGTTTTAACAAGTAAATTCATTTTGTTTTATTTCAAGAATCGCTGATTAAGTTAAACAACGTCGTTTCGTAAAGCTAAAACAAGTAAGAATTACAAACAAAAGCACAAGGGCTCAAATTTCATTGATAAGATGGAGATCTGCCAAACGCGTGATTCCAAAGAGTATTTACAAAGTTAGAAAATGGTAATTTACAGGGAAAAGGGCTACGTTGAAACATAACGACCACTATCCTTCTACCAACTTTGAATTCTGGGCATCCTGAGCTTCTGTCGAAGATTACCTTTGACTGGAGATTTCCTCCGATGGATGATGTAACTGTTGCTGCCGAGGGATTCGCCTCTGTTGAACATAGTTACTTGCCATTATCCCTAATTTTTTCCTGGATTGTACTATGAGATTTCCAATCCATCGGGATGATTTTTTTCATGTCTCTAACTTTTGCCTGGACCGCCCATTCGGGTTTTCAATCCACCGAGACGTTCTTTTTTTTTTTAGTTTAGGTGAAGTATTTCTTGACTACATCAACATTCGTGGGGTAGGCAAATTCCTCTCCGTCCATGGTTGCAAGTCTCAAGGCGCCGCCTGAGAAAGCTTTCGTGACCACATAAGGGCCATCATAATTCGGAGTCCACTTGCCTCGCGAATCAGTGAGAAATGATTGTATCTTCTTGAGCACGAGGTCTCCTTTCCTGAAGATGCAAGGTCTGACCTTTTTGTCAAACGCCTTTTTCATTCTTTGTTGATACAACTGACCGTGGCATAGTGTCGTTATCCACTTCTCTTCGATCAGATTGAGTTCGTCGTGTCGACTTTGACACCATTCAGCTTCGGTGAGCTTAGCTTCCATCAATACCCGAATTGATGGGATCTCTACTTCTATGGGGAGCACTGCTTCCATGCCATACACTAGAGAGAAAGGGGTAGCCCCTGTTGAAGTGCGGACAGATGTGCGATAACCGTGAAGAGCAAAGGGTAGCATCTCGTGCCAATCTTTGTAGGTTACAACCATCTTTTGAACAATCCTCTTGATGTTCTTGTTAGCCGCTTCTACCGCTCCATTCATCTTGGGTCGGTAGGGAGATGAGTTATGGTGTTCGATCTTGAACTCTGCGCACAACTCTTTCATCATCTTATTGTTCAAGTTAGATCCATTATCTGTAATGATCTGGCTTGGAACACCATAACGGCAGATGAGATTGTTTTTTATAAAACGGACCACGACTTGTCGGGTCACATTGGCGTATGACGCTGCTTCGACCCACTTGGTGAAGTAATCAATGGCTACTAAAATGAACCAATGTCCGTTTGAAGCCTTAGGTTCAATCAAGCCAATCATGTCGATTCCCCATATGGAAAAAGGCCATGGGGAAGAGAGAACTTTGAGATGCGTTGGCGGTACATGAATTTTGTCGGAGTATATCTGACACTTGTGACACCTCCTCATGTACTTGTAGCAGTCGGATTCCATGGTCAACCAATAGTACCCGGCTCTGAGAATTTTTCTCATCATTGTATGTCCGTTGGCATGAGTGCCAAAGGATCCTTCATGAATTTCTTTCATAAGCATGTCTGCTTCTGGTCTGTCCACACATCGGAGCAAGATCATGTCAAAATTTCTCTTATAAAGAGTGTCACCGCTCAAGAAGAAACTTCCAGCTAGCCTTCTGAGGGTTTTCCTGTCTTTTCTGAGTGCCCCAGGTGGGTACTCTTGTTTCTGAAGGAAGCATTTGATATCGTGATACCAAGGTTTGTCGTCTATGACTGCTTCGATCGCGAAGATGTAGGCGGGCCGTTCAAGGCGCATTACGTCAATCTTAGGTAGGTCATTCCATCGACCTACGCTAATCATGGAAGAAAGAGTGGCTAAAGCATCAGCCATGTGATTCTCACCACGAGGGATGTGATGAAACTCAACTCTGTTGAAGAAGGGTAACAACCTTCTTGCATAGTCTTTCTAAGGAATCAGTCCTGATTAGTATGTGTTCCAATCTCCTGTGATCTGATTGATAACCAAGGCTGAATCGCCGTATACGTCCAAGTTCTTGATCCTTAAATCAATCGTTTCTTCGAGACCCAAAATACAAGCTTCGTATTCGGCCTCGTTGTTCGTACATTTGAACATAAGTCTAGTAGTGAAAGGAATGTGGGTACCCTGAGGGGTAATAATGATTGCCCCAATTCCGTTTCCGTAATGATTAATTGCTCCGTCAAAGATAAGTCCCCACTGGGAACCTGGTTCTGGCCCTTCATTGGGTAACGGTTCATCGCAATCTTTCATTTTTAGATACATGACATCTTCGTCTGGGAAGTCAAACCCGATTGATTCCTGATTGTCAATCGGTTGATGAGCCAAATGATCGGCTAAAATACTTCCTTTAACGGCTTTCTGAGCGTGGTACTCTATGTCATATTCTGATAGTAGCATCTGCCAACGGGCAATCCTTCCCGTGAGAGCAGGCTTTTCGAAGACGTACTTGATTGGATCCATCTCGGAGACCAACCAAGTAGTATGACGAATCATGTACTGACGAAGACGTTTGGCTGCCCAAGCCAAAGCGCAACAAGTTTTCTTGAGCATCGTGTACCGAGTTTCACAATCGGTGAACTTCTTGCTCAAATAGTAAATGGCAGACTATTTCCTTTTGGTTTCGTCTTGTTGGCCAAGTACACATCCCATTGAGTCCTCAAGGACTGTGAGATAAATAATCAGTGGTCTTCCTTCCACTGGTGGTGATAGAATCGGCAGATTCAACAGATATTCCTTAATACTGTCGAAGGCAGTTTGGCAGTCTTCTGACCAAACGCAATCCTGGTTCTTTTTGAGTAATTTGAAAATTGGCGCACAAGTGGCGGTCATAAGGAATATGAATCTGGAGATGTAGTTCAAACGTCCCAGGAATCCTCTGACTTGTTTTTCAGTTTTCGGAGAAGGCATTTCTCGAATGGCCTTGACCTTGTCAGGATCAACCTCAATTCCTTTCTGGCTGACGATGAACCCTAGTAGTTTCCCCGAACGGACACCGAAGGTGCACTTGTTGGGATTCAAGCGGAGCTTGAATTTTCTTAGACGTTCGAACAATTTTGACAGATGTTCAACGTGTTCATCCTCTGTTTTTTATTTTGCAATCAAATCATCGACATATACCTCGATTTCTTTGTGTATCATGTCATGAAACAGAGTAGTCATGGCCCTTTGATAGGTTGCCCCGGCATTCTTCAAACCGAACGGCATCACCTTGTAACAAAAGGTACCCCATGGGGTAATGAACGAAGTTTTATCCATGTCTTTCGGCGCCATTTTGATCTGGTTATAGCCCGAGAATCCATCCATGAAGGAGAAAACTTTGAACTTTGTTGTGCTGTCTACCAGCATGTCAATGTGTGGTAAAGGAAAGTCGTCATTTGGACTTGCCTTGTTCAGATTCTCTGTAATCAACACACATTCTGACCTTTCCGTCCTTTTTAGGAACAGGTACGATGTTGGCTAACCATTGAGGATATTCAGATGTAGCGAGGAAACCCGCGTCGATCTGTTTTTGTACCTCCTCCTTGATTTTGATGGCCATGTCCGGGTGAGTACGTCTCAACCTTTGCTTTACTGGTGGACATTCCGATCTCAACGGTAAATGATGTTCCATGATGCTGGTATCCAACCCTGGCATATCCTGATAGGACCAAGCAAACACATCGGGAAATTTTCTGAGAAGCTTTGTCAAACTCTCTCTGGCAGTTGGACCGAGCAGTGCCCCAATCCTGATTTCTTTTCTCTCTCCTTCTGAACCCAAGTTTACCGTTTCCAACGGCTCTTTTTGAGGTTCAATGGAGCTTTCCTCTTGTCTGAGTAGTCGGGAGATATCTTCTGGAATTTCGTTGTCATTTTCTTCTTCAGCCCCAAATACCGGGAACTCAAAGTCGGGAGAAGACATCGGATCGTATGTTTCAACGGGGTGTAAAACAAGCAATCTGCATGACGTGATGATTCGTGTTTAGAAGAGATAGAGAAAATGCAAGTGTGTGCAGTGTTTTGATTTTACTGCTTGTTTTTATTATCGAATGTTTTTTTAGGATTACCATTTTCTGAAAAAGCAAAAAGAGAAAACAGCAAATTATGAAGAAATTACAGAACGACGTTATTTTATTAATGCACAAGTCGGTTCTTGAAACTACAGCCCTATAAAACAAAACTCTGTCGCTTCGGGCAAAGCGAAGAGGGAAATTTTACAGAAAGTGAGCCCTATCAAAACATCCGTTTCACCTGGGCAGGGTGAAAGGTTAAAGATGGCAATTAGTTTGACTGGCGAACGATCTTTGGAGCATCGACCACAACCCACTGGCGGCGAACTCCTCGGTGAATCACAAAGTCTGGAACCTTCCTTGATTTGTCTTCAGAAATGACGCTGATTTCTGGTGTAGTAGGATCATTGGAATCTGTCTCCCAGGCAGAATTGTCGTAGGAGGATTCCTCTGTTGCATTTTGCATAGCATTGGTGCTCTCAGCTGCATCTTCCCATCCAGTTGGCTGGATATCTTTGAGCCTGATACGAGAGCTTGCGGGAGCGGTGTACTTGACCATGAAGTCGTATTTTCCACTTGGTTCTCCCAGAGTGTCCCAAACTTCTTTGGAACTGGAGGAGTCATCTCTCTCGATGACGTTGACCTCAGGAAAAGCGTAATTGATGAATTCAAGTCCTGCGAACGTTGAGAATTCATCGTCATGTTGAGTAATTTCCGAATGACCTGAGTGTTGATCCCATGACATGGTGGGGACACAGGTATTCTGTTCAATGACGGTCAGCTGATTTTCATTGTTCGGCTGACTCTCTTGCCCCAAGTCTCCTGGATAAGGTTGCCACATTGGCAGACCATCCATTGGGCCATAGTAATTGTAGTCGAAATTGTCTTTCATCGGAGTGTCTTCCTCTAATGAATTTGGCGGAGCACGGCATCCTTCCGGATCACAATCTCCATAGATCATTTCATCATCTGATCTGGGTATAAATTTCGGACTCTGTGCGGGATAGCAAAATGGAATTTGCGTTTCGTCCTGCGACACATAACCGTCCTCGTTAAGATAGGACTTCCATTCCTCATCTATGTCAAAGGGATCCTCTTCATTGATAACATGGACTACTTGAGTCACTGGTTGGAGGAAGCCTCCACTATGGAAGAAGTTCTGAATGGGATGAAGACTTTCATCGCTGACAGCTGTCTGGGTACAGGTTGCAGAAAAACCAAGACCCTTCTTTGTTTTATTGTCAATAGGAATAACAAGTTGTCCCCATCCTTTTGTATCGGTACTCTCGACCGCTTTGATAGCATCTTTGTATGAGGAAATCGATGTTCCTCCTTCGGATTGATTGTCCTTGCTCACCGATAGTGCTTGGAACTGCGTTCCAATAACCTCATCAGGTTCTATACCAGCGGATGATGACAAGTTACTCACGAGCAAAGCATGTTCCCCACAGACTGTGATGAGTTGATCGTTCTGAACGAACTTTAGATTTTGGTGGAGGGTCGAGGTGGCCGCTCCAGCCTGATGTATCCAAGGTCTTCCTAATAAACAACTGTATGTTGCCCGGATGTCCATGACCTGGAAAGTGACTCGGAAAGTGTGAGGACCGATAGTTATGGGAAGATCAACTTCGCCGATAACTGTTTTTCTGGATCCGTCGAACGCTTTGACGACGACCTCCCTGACTCTCATCGAAGGGCCTTTGAATGATAATTGCATCAAAGTGGACTTCGGCATGACATTCAGGGCTGACCCTGTGTCTACCAGTACGCTGGCTAAAGCATCGTCCTGGCAGTTAACTGTAATATTGAGCGCCATGTTATGACGACGACCCTCTTCGGGTAATTCCTCATCACTAAATCCCAAATTATTGCAGGAAGTGATGTTAGAGACAATGCTATCGAACTGTCTGATTGTTACATCCTGTTCCACAAAGGCTTGCTCCAAGACTTTCTGTAGAGCCTCTCTATGCGCTTCTGAACTGAGTAACAGTGATAAAACTGAGATCTTTGAAGGAGTCTGTAACAGTTGATCAACAATGTTTTATTCACTCCTTTGGATGAGCTTAAGCATCTCATCTTTGTCTTTCGAAAGGTCGGGATTACTGGATTGACCGACTGGTGGATCAGGAATTTCTGTCTGAAGTTCCTTTTCTTTGTTGGACTCTCCAACTCCTCGGTTGAAGATTCTACCACTCCGTGTTACACGACTGATGTCGGCAATATTCACGACGGAGGGTAATGGAATTTCCTTTCCATTTTCAACTGTTGTTGCATCGTATTTGTAAGGGATTGCCTTAGCTGATTCATACGGTAGTGGTCCCGGCAGATAGATGACTATGGGAACCTTCTGGTTTTTTTGACCATCATAAGTAATCTCAATCCGTTCCCGGTTGGGAACTCTGGATTCATCAAGCAAAGGAATGATAGCAAAAACATCCCCAACTTGATCGGCAAGGTAGTCCGGCGCCTCGTTGATGGGTTCGGAACCTGGGTATGGGCGAATCTCTCCGCGATCCACTTGACCCTGAAGAGCTACTCTCACAAGGTGACACCCTTGGTTACTTTCTGAACAGACGCTACAAGTGTCATAGTTGTGTGGGGGTACCTGGCCACGCCCACTTTGGATACAATGTAACCTCACTAGGTTAGCTTCCACTGATCGGACATCCTGACTTTGACGCCGAGTGGGGTTTCTGTTACTGATACTAATCTGCTGAGTATCTTCGTCCATATAGATTGGCATCCACCAGTGATTTAACAAGTGTTGAAGTGCCTCCTGGACAAGGGTACAACCTCGATCATTTTCGCAACCTGCTTTACAGCTTTGATAGTCATGTGAGATCAGGAATCCGAGGCGGACCTGCTCAGCATGTAACTCTACCAGGTTGGTATTCATCACGCGAATATCGAAAACCTAAACCATGTTGATTTGATAGGGATTCCTATCATGGTAGTCTTGGATCCATCCAAGATCCATCTGACGCTGGAGGGCCTCTTGTATGAAAGAGCATCCCTGTTTATTTTTAGAGCAGATATCACACTGGTGATAGTTATGAGGTGGCACATGGCCATATCCACTCTGTCTACAATGCATCTTGACCAGATTGGTCCTCAATAAGAGTACATCGTGAATTTGATAGACGTTGTTAGATTCTTTCTCAATCAGATTGACTGCAGCCTTCTCGTGTTGAGGCAGCGGGTTCGTAAGAACATTAGGATTCATATCTTTGAAAGATAAGAGCCCGCTCCTAACAAGCTTTTGCACGTCAGATTTGAAATTGAGGCAGTTCTCTATGTTATGCCCCGGTCCTCCTTGATGATAAGGGCATGTCTGATCCGCTTTAAACCAAAAAGACGGATTTTTCGGTACAGTAAGAGGAGACTTAGTCTGGATGTGCCCCTTAGCCAGTAGTAACGGAAACAGTTCTGCGTACGACACGGGTATAGGATCAAACCCTGGTGATCGTGTTATGCGGTTGTTATTGTACTGAGGACGAGCCTGCTGAAGAGGCTGTTGTGTCCTTTGCTGATTAGGTTGGCTCTGCGCAACCTGAGGTTGATACGTAGGAACAGGCGCGGGGCCGATAGCAGGAGTTACCACTGCTACTGGTTGATAACGACGCCTTTGCTTTCCGAGAGAGATATTCCCAATATCTTGCTCTTTTTTCTTAGGGAGAGCACTACCATATTTCTTAGTACCGCTCGTCGATCCAGTGTCTTTTACCAAACGTCCTTCCCGGACGGCTTCCTCAAGACATACACCCATACCGACCATTTCGGTGAAATCACTGGGCGCACTGGCGACCATTCGGCCGTAGTAAAATGAGCTCAAGGTCTTTAAGAAGATCTTTGTCATCTCTTTTTCCTCAAGAGGTGGACAAATTTGAGCGGCAATTTCACGCCACCTTTGAGCATACTCCTTAAAGGTTTCCTTGTCCTTTTGAGACATCGATCTGAGTTGATCTCTGTCGGGTGCCATGTCCAAATTGTATTTGTAATGTTGAACGAAGGCTTTGCCAAGATCTCTGAATGTGCTGATCGTGGCGCGGTTTAAACCCAGTACCATTTTAAGGCGGCACCGGTTAAACTATCCTGAAAGTAGTGAATCAGCAGGTCCTGATTCTCCGTCTGAGCTGACATTCGTCGAGCGTACATTGTTAAGTGACTTTGAGGGCAAGATTTACCCTTGTATTTTTCAAAGTCAGGCACTTGGAATTTGTGCGGAACTTTCACATTGGGGACCAGACAAAGGTCTGCGGCGTCCTTTCCAAAAAGATCCTGATCGCAAATGGCTTGCAGTTCCCTCTGCATTTCCAAGAACTGTTCCTGGAATTCATCCATTCGGTCAAACATAGTCTCCTTCTTAGCAGAAGGTATATGTGGAATCTGTCCTTCCGGGACAGCGTGCACCACAGGGGGTGGTACCGTAACTACGGCGGTGAATCTTGGCGTTTCCCGAAGTTTGTAACCTTCAGGAGTTTTTAGCATGCCTCTAGCATCTTCGCTTTCCCGAAGTCTGTAACCTTCAGGACCAGCGGTATCTGTTGTGATTCCCTGATCTTCAACGATCGGCGGAACATATCCTTCTGGGATATAGTTCGCAGGCATGCCCCAGGGATGATCTTTCGGCATTTGATACCTAGGATCGAACTTCTCCACTATGGGCGCTGAGGTGATCTCTGAGATCACAGTCCTTTGTAGCTGAGCTTCTGCCATGGCTTACATGTCATTACGAAGCTTTCTCATATCCTCTCTCAGAGCGTCGATATCTTCTTTCAACTCTCAGTTTTCTTTCTCAAGATCATCCATCTTTTTCTGACGATTAGCCCGAGTATTATACGAATGAGACAGTTTGACTCTAGAACCGAGACACAAACGTGAGATTCGTAGGTAAGAAGAATACGTTACGGGAGAATGATAAAATGCAATGATTTATATTTAATTGTTTGTTAATTTAATCAAAATAAACTTCAACAATTAGATTGCAAATATCAAACGGTGGGGAAACCCCTTTTTATTGAAATTCAAAGATTGCGGAAATGGAAATACAGTAGATTACAAGGTGCAGAAACAGAAACCTAAACTAATGGGTCCCGAGTCCTCTCTGAAGAGAAACCGGGAGTTGATTCTGATATCTTCCTTTTCTTTGACCGGGGCGCTTGAGCCGTTGTCGGGTTGTCATTCCTTTTCCAGGTGAAAGGAGTGAGCAAATTCCTTTGGTCGTCTTGATTTTCTACAGCATGTTGCTCCAAAATTTCAATCAGAGCATCTTTCTCTTTCAGTAGTTGTTGTATTTGGATACACTCTATGTTGAGGGTGCGATACTTGTTCTTCCAAGACCACCTTTCCTTTTGAACTTTGTTGAGAGTAACCTGAAGCTTTTCAGTTTCCGTCATGAAGTACATGACAGATTCCCTCGGCGGAAGAATTCTGTAACGAGGATAAGGCATTTTTAGCTTGAGAGCTCTAGTTTGTACCCAGTGGAGATAAGGCTCCACCGAGACACAACCCGGTTTTCCTAGAGACTCTCGTCCTTTCTTATGAACGTGCTTCCACGCATGCACTATTTCCATCTTCAGTGCTCTGTCGTTTTCTCCTTCCTTGAAGAAAAGACCTTCCAGATGAACACCCAGTGGGATGTGTCTCATCGGGTATCCAAATTGACGAAGAACCAATACTGGATGGTAGTTGATTCCCCCTTTTGTTCCTATGAGGGGTACGTTGGGGAAGTTTCCACAACGATCAATGATCCTGATCCCATCATAAATCCTAATGCACCAATCTATATCAGAGTTAGTAAGAGACATGATCTTCTGCGACCAGCGCAAGACACTCTTGCAGTCCCAAAAAGCAGTAGACTTAGGCAAATGGGAGACAAACCATTTGTAGAGCAAAGGTACACAACATGTGATCTCCCCTCCGCTGTACAAATTTCCTAAGTGTACAGAATGACACGCATCTACGAGCAACGTCAGCAAGCTTAGGTATGCCATTGTTGACCACTTCTAGGGTTTCATGAAAACCTAACAAAGACTTCATCTTCTTACTCCATCAATTCTAGTTTTTGTCGTCAAGAATTGAAAGAGAATTTGGAATGTCATTGATATAATTCATCTTTACAAAAACTTCGATTCACGATCCCTAAAAGCATGACCACCAGCGTGAAGTTCTTGAAAACATGATCAAGAACCCGAACCAAAAGCTCTAGATACCAAATTGTTAGTGTGTAAGCACTTTTAGTGAGAGAAGGAATGATAGAATGAAAAATAATTGATGAATTATTATTATTGAAAGTTATGTAATTGAAATACAATTATGTGTATATATATACAACTATATTACTTGTATACTAAGTAACTAACCCTAACCCTAACTAACTTGGACTTTGCATACAACTTGGATTATATCACAACATTGCCAATAAAGTATTTCACAATTCATATCTTTTCCAAGACATGGAAATTTGATCAAATAATATCCCCATATCACATACTTCAGCGGCTGTGTGTATTTTCCACAAATAAATCCTCTTAAACACCACATTCATTGTCTTAGGTGACACAACATTATTATGCATGAGCCTTTGCACTCCTTGTAAAAGATTCATTGCTTCTGGTACTAGAAAACCAAAGGTGTCAAAGGCAAATGGTATGAAAGCATGTTAATTGTCGAAACACGCTTTCTCGTGTTTGGCCACTTTACTTGAAACGGCTTTGAGAGTTATTTGTCTTGTAATAAAAGATATATTCCTCAGTCCCACTAATGGGGAAACTCCGGTCATGTCAACACATGCATATTTCCCTTCTACCCACCCATACACCAGAACATCGACTGGCTTAAGAGTTAATATCTCCTCATGTGGGAAAGTCAAAAAAATTGATAGGCGTCTCTTTTTACATAGATACCTCTGCACTCCTAATTATATGAATTAGGACATCCGTGACAAAGTCATGTTAGTATTTGAATCCTGGAAGCTCCTTGTAATGAATAGTGTGTTCCCCAAATGTATCCAAGCACGTATTGCGGAAAATAGGGCAAACCTCATTAATGGGAAATAAAGGAATCATAATTCGGTATTTAAGGATGGTATGATACTCTACTGGAGACATATCTTGGCCTAGACTGTCAATAGGGTAGCGAGGAGAAAATCTTGAGCATGTGCTGCTTGCAAACAACCAAATACTGCTTTTTGTCTTGTGGTCATGTCAAAATTTACATCCATGTTCTGAACACTTTTACTAAAAAGGAAACTCGCCAAAACATGTTGTACATTATGAGGGACGGTGTCCTTTCTAGTAAGACCCTAAGGTCAAAATCTGGAATCACGGTACTAAGACTATCCTAAGTTTTGTTTTATCAAGGTTCATACCATATATCCCACTACCTCTCAATATATGATCTCGTAGCACCCAAGACTGATCCCTAGAAGCCATAAACACGTATGAGGCAACCTCTAATATTAAGTACAAACCCAAACCCCCAACTCTAGTAGGAAAATAAGTCATCATCCACGAGTGTGAGTCCCATGAGGAAGCCTTGAGGTTCTTAGGTAGTGATCGTTTGCTTTGCTCGGGCGTCTGCCCCTTTTCTCTTTTTTGTTTTTTGTTGTAGTGACTCATTTTCACTGTTTACTGTTGCAGGCCAGATGTCGAACATGCATGAACGTATCATGAAGCTTCCGGCCACCAAGGATACCAAGAAAGCCACCAAGGGTAGAGTCTCCCAAGTTCAGCAAATGCTGAAGCCCGACGAAAGGGCAAGCGACTCCTCTTCCCCCCCAATGTAGCCAGTCTCCTCCCCTGCAGGAGACCCCCTCTAAAAGGCAGTGAACTGAGGAGCCCATACTTGTCGACCTCTAGGAGAGTGCGCCTGTAGAGAATTTTGTGCTGCCCATTGCCACATCCAGCAGGACTTCTTCTCCGGGAACAACTCCCCAACCATGGGTGAGGCTGAAGCCAAGGCGATCATGGGGATCGACAGGGCGACCAGAAGGAAGGCGTTGACCAAGGATATAGCCGCCATGATGAGGATCTTTGAAACGACCTTGGTCCTCAACGATGAAACCATCCCGACCTCTGAGGTGAAGAAGCTGCGGGACGAGAACTCCGTCCTTGAGGCGAAGAAAAACAAGGCTGAGAGTGATCTGCAAAAGGCTCAGATGGGATATGAAGCCCATGTACGCCTCCTCCATGAGATGAATGAAATGCGAGAAGGGCTGAAGGGAACCAAGGAGAAATGGGATCGCCTTCTGACAAAGGTTGTTGAGCTGGAGGCTGCCCCCAAGCCTGCAGAGGATGAGACGGAGAAGGAGAGAGACCTCGCGACCCGTGGTGCACTAGTTTCCCGGATATGGGAGCTCGAACAGGACTGCTTAGAGGCTCTCGAGGTGGGCTTCAATAATGCTTTGGAGCAGGTCCCGCTCATGAATTTGGGGGCTCAGTTTGTCATCGAAGGGATTGGTCTTTTCCACTGGGTGGTTGATGGCAGAGTGGTTGTCCCCGAGGAGTCCGTTGAGGGAGCTGGTGATGGGGGACCTAGGCCCGAGGAGGAAGCTGCTGCTTGATTTCTGTCTTGTTTAGATGTTTGGCCTATGTGCCATTTGAATTGTTTTGTCCGGCCTGCGTGCCGTAGTTAGTAGTTGAATTTGCTCGGCCTGCATGCCAGGGGCTTTAACATGTACTTTTTGAACATGGGGTTTGCCCGACATAATGCATTGTGTTATGTCTTTTGGTATGTTTATATTTTGTGTGTGTTGCTTGTATGTCGAATACATATTTTATTTTTGAAGTTTTTGTTTAAGTATTTGGGGCCTTTGCTCGACGTTATTGGTCCTCGAAAGTGTAGGGAACTAGTCAAGTGGTCGAAGTCAGATTCCGACCTTCGACGAAGCTAAGAGCTCGATCGAAGTCTTTGCTCCGAGGCGTGAACTTCCCATCGCGAGCTAAGTGTCCTGCGTAGTTGGTACGACAATGGTGGAGCTCGGTGGAGGTGTCCACGTCGGATCAAGAGTCCGCGCACACACAAGACCGGGTTCTTGCCTTCTTGTATCGAGTTTAGGAGCCGCGCTTGTACCTTAGTGCGCTCCTGTGGTCGCGACGCAAATAGGTTGCGGTCAGTGTTTAACTGTAGTACTATTTAAGCTTTTCAGAGTTCCATGGTCGAGCAAGTTCCTCCCCGTTTGGGTCTTCGTGTTAGTAGGCTCCGGTCTCCGATTTCGCACGGACGTGATAGGGGCCCTCCCAGTTCGCGGCGAGCTTGCCTTCATGTGAATCTTTCTGGTTCCTTCATAGGACCAGGGTGCCCACCTGAAATTTGCGCTTGATGACTTTGCTGTCATGTCACAAAGTTATCTTCTGTTTAAGCGAGGCTTCGCAGAGGGATGCCCGACCGTATCTCTCCGACCAGGTCGAGCTTCTCCCTTAGGGCCTCATCGTTCATCTCCTTGTCGATGGGAGACTCGATCCTCCTGGAGGGTTCCTTTATTTTTACCAGAATCACTGCCTCGGTTTCGTAGGTTAGTCAGAACAGGGCCTCTCCTATGGTCTAGTGTGGGGTCGTTCTGTAGGCTCATAGCACGCTGTACAGCTCCTCGACCCATCTTTTCTTAGCGTCGCCCAATCTTCGTTTCAGCCCTCTTAGGATCACTCTATTTGCGGCTTCGGGCTGCCCGTTCGTTTGTGGGTGCTCGACCGATGAAAAATGTTGCTTCATGCCCATCTTGGTAACGAAGTCCTGGAAGTTCTTGTCAGTAAATTGTGTCCCGTTGTTGGTGATGATTCCTTGGGGTACACCGAACAGGGAAAGTATATTCCTTTTGTAGAAACGGAGTATGTTGTGGGCCGTGCTTTTGGATAAGGCTTCGGCCTCTATCCATATAGTGAAGTAGTCGACGCCGACTATCAAATAATTGTTTTGGTATGATCCTATGGTAAACGGCCTGAGGATGTCCATCCCCCACCAGGAAAATGGCCACGGGGATGAGAGTGTTTTTAGCTCATTGGGCGGAGCCAGGTGAATGTCCCCGTCTCAACGGCATTTGTCGCACTTCTTAACGTGATCTTTGGCGTCTTGTTGCATGGTGGGACAATAGTACCCCACCCGCAATGCTTTATGGGCTAGGGAATGTTCGCCGAGGTGCTGCGCGTTGATCCCTTTGTGGATCTCCTGGCGTATGTTGGGGACCTTAAACTCCTCGACGCATTTGAGGAGGGGAATGGAGAAACCCCGCCAGTATGACTTGTCATCGATGATGGCTTACGAGCAGGCACGTCGCCTAACTATGCTAGCCTCCTTGGGGTCGTCGGGAAGTTTCCATGTGCTGAGGTATTCATATATCGGGGTCATCAAGCAGCGGCCGTCACCGATGGCGTTCACGTCGGAGATAGAGGTGGGTTTCTCGATACTTGGCCGTAGAAGCATTTCTTGGATGACAGATTTGTTCCCGCCTTTTCTCTTCGTGCTCGCCAACTTAGACAGGATGTCTGCCCGGGTATTGTGTTCGCGGGGGACGTGACTTACTTCCGCTGAGATGAAGTTTTTCATCTTCTCTTTTACTAGGGCCAAGTACTCGATGAGGCTGTCGTTCTTGGCCTGGTACTCTCCCCGCACCTGGGAGGCCACGAGCTAGGAGTCGGTAAATATTTTTACCTCTTTTGCACCGAGGTCCTTGGCCAGGCGTAGTCCGGCGAGGAAGGCCTCGTATTTGGCCTGGTTGTTTGATGTCCGGAAGGATAATGTGAGAGAGACCTCGATCAAGATGCCGTCCTCGTTTTATAGGATGATACCTGTTTTGCTTCCCGTAGATGCCCCGTCGATGTAGATCGTCCACTTTTGGGATCCGTCGGCCGAGGGTTCCGGAGTGGTCATCTCCACGACGAAGTCGGCTAGTACTTAAGCCTTCAGGACCTTTATACCCTCGTACTGGATGTCAAATTCGGAGAGCTCGAGCGACCATTTGAGCATCCTACCTGCCATGTTAGGTCGGCCGAGGAGCTGCCTCATGGGTTGGTCCGTTCTTACCACGATCGTGTGGGCCAAGAAGTAGTGCCGCAACCTTCTAGCTGCAGTCACGAGGGCCAGAGCAACCTTTTTGATCTGCTGGTACCTAAGCTCAGGGCCTTGGAGGGCTTTACTGGTGAAGTATATCGGCTTCTGTCTTTCAGGGGTTTCCCTTATAAGAGCTGCGCTGACCGCCTCGGTTGTGACAGCGAGGTACAAGTATAACGTCTCCCCGTTTTCTGGTCGCGAGAGAACCGGGGGCTGCGATAGGACATGTTTGAGGTGGAGGAGCGCCTGTTCGCACTCCTCGGTCCACTCGAATATGGCTTCTTTGTGTAGGAGTTTGAAAAATGAAAGTGTGTGTTGGGCCGATTTAGTCACAAAGCGGGACAATGGGGTGTGCATCCCGTTTAGCGATTTGATCGATTTCTTCGAGTTCGGCATTGGGAACTCGGATAAAGCCCTACACTTGTCGGGGTTTGCCTCGATTCCTCGTTCTGTGAGATAGAAACCGAGGAACTTCCCTGCTCAGACACCGAAGGTGCATTTCTCCGGGTTGAACCTCATCTTGCATCTCCTCTCCGTGTCGAAGACTCTTCTAAGATGGGCAGTGTGGTCGACCTCTTCTCATGATTTTACGATCATGTCGTCCATGTAGACCTCGAGCATGTCTCTGATCTCGCCGCGGAAGACTTTGTTCATCATCCATTTGTAGGTCGCACCGACGTTCTTCAGACCGAATGGCATCATGTTGTAGTAATAGTTGTCTGACTCAGTCATGAAAGCCGTGTGCTGCATTGTATCCCAGGTACGCGCCTATGAACGATAGCAATTTAAAACCTGCAGAATTGTCAACCAGTTTGTCGATGTTAGCCAATGGGTATGCATTTTTCGGGCATGCCCGGTTAAGATCAGTGTAATCAACGCACATTCTCCACTTTCCAATATTCTTTTTAACGAGTACAACATTGGATAGCCAGGTTGTGTACTAGGCTTCCGTAATAAAGTTCGCTTCTAAGAGGTCTTTTCAGCCTTTTCAGCAGCCTCCGCTTTCTCGGGAGACTGCCTGCGCCTACGTTGTACTACAGCCTTAGCGGCCGGATCTATTATGAGCTGGTGGCAGGCCACATCTGGGTCGAGGTCGGGCATCTCTGTAGTGCTCCACACGAACAGGTCAGCATTCTCCCTGAGGCAGGCCTTCAGCTGTTTCCTCGCCAATCCAGGAACCCCCGTGCCAATCTTCACGTTCTTGTCTGGGTCGTCCCCGAGGGTGATGAGCTCGAAGTCTCCATCTGGAATGGGGGGCGTGGGGTGAAGAGGTTGTACGTTGCCTTCAGTTGGAGGGGTGTGATCCGCTACCTCGTTCTGCTCCAACTTGATGGGGAAGCGACTGTCAAGGTCGACCATATTGACGCGCGGGAGTGGCCTCTACGCTTCATCCTGGGATGACTTAACCGCGGTCTTGGACTTGATGTTGATCGAGTTTAAACCCTTGGTTGCAGCCTCAAAACATCTCCTGGCAGCCTCAATATCCCCATGGAGGGTGACGACACGACCCCTAATTGTGTAGTACTTCATCTTCAGATGGTCTATAGATGACACAACTGTGAGCTCGGCTAGGGTCGGCCTTCCCAGGATGCACTGGTATAGAAAGGGGCATTCCACTACCAGGAAGCGGACATTAACTTGTCGGGCAGTATCGTTATTCTCGAATGTGACCATTAGCTCGACATAGCCCCACGGTCTGGTAGTGGTGTCGTTGAAACCCTGCAGGTCTAAGCCGACATACGGGGTCAGATGTGCCTCGTCGAGCTAGAGGATAGTGAATAGGTGAGCATACATTATGTCCACCGAGCTTCCCTTGTCGACCAGGATGCAGCTGACGTCAAGGGTTGCCATCTCTGCTCTGATCAGGAGGTAGAAGGTGATGAGGTTCGACCTTCCCTGGACCTTCTCGAAGGTGGCGTTCTGCGCCGAGCTCGCCTCTATCAATTCGTTGAACTTCCGCTTGATCGACCCCACCAAGACTTTGTTGAATCCCCCGTCGGATATGACCATAGCGGTGGAGAACCTTTACCATGGGCTACGAGCGGTCACATGCGTGTTGGGCTCGCAGGGGAAGTAGAAATCCTTTGGTTGGGTGACACACAGGGCGACTTATAGTCCGTTATCGCCGAAGGATGGGGTTGCCTCCTCGACCCTTTTCCTCTCACGGGTCTCCTGCCTGGTGGCTTCGCTCCTCTTTGTGTACTGCTTCAAGTGCTCCTCTTTGATCAAGATTTCGATGGCATCCCTGTGGTGGATGCAATCCTCCGTGACGTGCCCGTGGCTCCTGTAGAACCGGTAGTACTTAGACTTGTCGACATTTAGCTTAGGGGGCGTCAACTTCGGGAAGCGGACACCAGCCCGCTAGAATTCCGAGTTTATGCACTCGGCCAAAATGCGCTCGCGGGGAGCTGTGAGTAGCGTATACTCAGTGAAACGACCTGTTGGCCCCCGCTGTTCCTGGGTATCGCAGGGCGATCTTCTCTTCTTCTTTCCCCGCCTGGCCTGGGAGAGGTGGAATCCTCGTGCTTGGAGCTCTTTGCTCCCTCTTGATTCTGCGAATCGCAAGCGCAGTGGGCGGCCTCTATCTCCTCATACTGGATGTATGTTTAGGCCTTGTGGAGGAGTTCGTCTAAGGTGTTGGGCCTTTCAATGTCAACTTCCTTGGAAAACTAGGTACAAGGTCGTAGTCCGCGCTCGATCAAAAATATCTTCATGTCGTCCGAGGAGGATGGACATCTTCTCAGTTGAACCTCTCTATGTAATCCCTGAGAGATTCTTCTTTTCCCTGGATTATGGCTTCCAGGGATGCTTCCATCTTCGGGTGGCGCTGGGAAGCAGTGAGGTTCCTGGAAAACTGCCTCTTCAGCTCCTTCCAGGAGGTGATGGACTCGGGCGCGAGGCTCTTGTACCATGCCATAGCACCCTTCCTCAGGGTAGAGGGGAAGAGCCTACACTTGATGGCTCCCCGGACGTTCCGGTAGACGAGCATCGCATCGATGCTTTCAATGTGGTCGTTCGGGTTGGTCGTACCATCATATGTCGCGAAAGGCGGGGGTTTTTCATCCCGACGGGCAACGGAGTTTCCAAGATGGTCCTAGACAACGGCGTGCACTAGTCATCCTCGTCGCTCCTAACAGGCGATCGTGACGGGGATAGGCCACCTCGGTCGTTCCTACTCCGTCGGGGAGGGCTCCTCGGTCGGTTCTTTGGCCTCTCGACGTATCTGTCAGCTTTATTCCTCTTATGAGCGGGGGAACGTCGCTCCTTCTAGGGAGGGGATCGGTCACGCTTCTGGGAGTCCAGGGGCTGAGGCTGTTCCAAACGCGGCCGACACCCAGGCTTTCAGGGAGAAGGGCTCCGAGAGTCATCGTGTCGTGTCCTCCGCGGGGGAGGGGAGGGACTGTGAGAGATGAGGCGACGATGTCTCTGCGGGGGAGAGCGTGATTGTCGCTGCTTCTTGAGTACCCCTATCTGCTCATTCTGTTGGAAAATCATCAAATTTGTCTGATTGATCACCGCAGATAGAGTTGTTGTGGTCGGGTCAGCGTTAGGCGGCACAGGGATTGGCTGGTAGACAACCGGGATATCAAAGTGTCAGGAGGCGTTGAAGGCCACGTCATCCAATGAGGGAGAAGCGGTGTGCCCGTCCACGGGGTCGCCCTCTTCTATGTGAATGGTCACGTTGGGGTCTTGGTCGTCACCGTTGGTGAACAGAGTGAATGAGGTTTCCGGAGCGTTGTCGTCAAGGCGTGGGCTGACCATGATGAACGAAGGTTGTAAACTGCTTTGGTTCTTAGGTTTCTATAGGAGAAATAATGGGGAAGCAAGAATTCCTACAGACGGCACCAATGATCTTACCGGATCAGAGATGGATCAGCAACCAGCAACACGTCGTGAGCTCCTTTATTCGCAGTGGTGGTGAAGAGGAGGGGGTGTGTAGCGAGCGATTTTGGACGTGGTTCTTAAGCACAGGTCGCTCTCTGCGGTTGAGTTTACTACAGGTCGATTCATTTTTTATCCTATTGAAGCTGATGAAGGAAGGGAAATAGATGTCTCCAATTAACCCTGCTTTGCACTGAGTTTAAACAGCGGTCTGTTAGGTTACGAATGCTACAATGTGGGGGGCCTTTGTACTGGTTATTTGTATTTTCGCCAATACGGTTTTCTTTCTTTTTATCTAGGCAGAGGGTTTCTGACGGGAAACAAGGATTAGGATATTAGGACTGATGTTTTTGGATTACTGCTTTTGAAATGGGATTTGGGTTTTTGTTTAGTGTGCTCGCTAAGATCTTTTCTTTCGATCTTATGCCTACGTATTCCCGTTTACCGAAACAGGGAAATCAGAGCGTTCGTAGTTCCTCCTATTCTATGGGAGGAAATTGATTTTTGGTGTCTTGTTCAAAGCCCAAGACGTGAAGCGAAAGGTAGTTTGTATCTTGTTCAAAGCCCAAGATGTGAAGCTGAAAGGTCTCGACTTTAGAGAGAGTTTGTCATCTCTAAAGAGGGATAAAGAAGAATTACTTTAACTGGGATACGCGGATCCGAGCAATGCCATAATTTCCGAAGAAGGGGTTTTTTTAACCTGAAGGAGAAGACTTTAACTCAGTATAGAGCAACACCATCTTTCCTTAGGAATTCCTCATGCTAAAAGAAGGACAGTGGCATGGATATAGGTGATCCAGAGTCTTGCCGCTTACAGCGATTAGATGAAAGGGAAGGAGTTGTTGATGTTTGTTTACTGTGAACGGGGCACAGGTTTGATGCTAAAAGGTTGATTGGGTCAACCAGTGGTTTTCTTATACAAAGCCTAAGAGGAGGCTAATTTCCGCTAGGGAAAATCATTATACAAAGCCTAAGAGGAGGCGAATATGTGTCTCGTACAAAGCCCGAGAGAGGGGCTAAAAGGGTTTGACTCAACAAGAGAATCTTTTATACTCAACAAGAGAATGTTTTTGTATCTCGTACAAAGCCCGAGATGGAGGCTAAAGTTTGTTTGGCTCAATAAGAACCTTTTTGTATCTCGTATAAAGCCCGAGATAGAGGCGAAAAAGGTGATTGACTCAACGAGGGAGTCCTTTATGTGTGTCTCATACAAAGCCTGAGAGAGAGGCTAAAAGGTTTGTGACTCAACAAGGGAGTCTTTTGTATCTCGTACGAAGCCCGAGATGGAGGCTAAGAGGTTTGCTCCACTGGAAAGAATCATTGAACAAAGCCCAAGAGGAGGTTAGTGTAACTGTTTCAGTTAAGTGACAGATCCGGTATACTGATTTTGAAAGAGAAAATCAGTTCTTATATGAGTAACACTGTACTCGAGGATTTGGTTCGAGGACCCGGGTTATTTCCTGTTTCTTTAAGGAAAGGGGAAATCCAAAGGGTATTGAGACTATCCGAGTCTGCGGGTTTCTTTCCTATTCTTGAAGGGGTCACTTGAGAATGTCTTCGAGACTCAAGGAAAATAGACTGTCCAAGTCTAGAGTTTCATCTTTTGTAATATGCTTTGAGAAACAGTAGTAGACTCTGGAAAGGACCTGTTCTATGAAGATTACTAAGTTCTGTTCCTATACCTCTAGGAGGTCGTCGGGACAATTTGTACGAAGCCCAAGAGGAGGCTGGAAGCTTTTGAGAAGCCGACGGGTCCTTGTACTAAGCCTAAGAGGAGGCTATCATTCCCGGAGGAAGAGATCATTATACGAAGCCTAAGAGGAGGTTGTGAATACTTCTAAGAAGCCGAGGGGTCCTTGCACTAAGCCCAAGAGGAGGCGGGGTTGCTTTTAGGAAGCCTGTGGGTCCTTGTACAATGCCCAAGAGGAGGCCGGTGCTTTTAAGAAGCCCGTGGGTCCCCAAACCCTGAGAAATTCAAGGCAAGCTATTCACAAGGAATAGAACAAGTCAGGAAAGTTCGAGAATTTGGAAGAAACTCAAAGATGCCATTCAAGGAGAATACATTTCATCTTTGGGAGTAGAGTTTCTTGACGATTCCTAAGGAGGACAACCGAAGAGAAGACTGTATCTGGTGCTCCTATTTGGGATCTAGCTGTCTATTTCTACGAATAAACGAAATGGCTTTACTTAGTTCTAGACGTAGTTGCCGGGGAAACTCTGATATCTATACTATTATTACACAGTTGATATGAGTTTATGAAAGGAGACTTAAAGTGAGCAGCCCCACAATACAGTTATATATGAAAGCAGTAAATGAAAGCGGATAAACACTTACTCGGTTGTAGAGCTTCCATGCTGTTTGGTTAGTTGTTCAACAAAGAAAGATTGAAAACAACAGTATATTCAAAATCAAAGGAGAAAGTGCTTTGAAAAAGAAAGATTTGGGGCTTACAGCTCAAGGAGAGGCCCAGGGTTTTACGAGTGAGTGCACTGTTGAAAGTGTACAGAGGGTCTTATACAAGTGCATGTGGCCCAAAAAGTTTTCTGTACAGAGGGATGGGTCTTACACTCTCTCAAGAGGCCCAAAAAGTTTTAAAGAACAAGAGTGGGGCTTATAACACGAGGGTAGTCCCAGTTGACTTTTCGTTTAAAATGGCGATCGCGCCGAGATTTTCTTTTAACGCATAGGGACTTATACAATAAGTGAGGCCCAAAAGGTTTTGGTTAAAAGGGGGTTGGGTCTTACACTCTAATAGAGGCCCAAAGAGTTTTGAATGGGTCTTATAGCTCAAGGAGAGGCCCAGATGGTTTTTGAAAAGGCGACGACCGCGCCGTTTGTTTTTTGACGGTGTCAGGACTTATACAATAAGTGAGGCCCAAAATGATTTGGTCAAAAAAAGGATTGGGTCTTACACTCTATTAGAGGCCCAAAGTGTTTTGAAAATGATTTATGAGGGTTAAATTAATCCAAAAACCCTAATTTGTTTTCAAAATGTATTTAATTGAATAAAAATTCAATTAAAATGATCAAAAATTGTTTAACACATGAAAAACAAATTGTGATCTTGGATTAATGCTTCAAAAATTAAGTATTGACCTACAAAATAATTAGAAAGCATCAAAAGTTGCAAAATCAATGTGGAAAAAATATTTCAAATGTTAAAAACAATTAAAACATTAATTCTTTGCTAAAATATCAATTATATGAAATAAATAATATTTTTGGGATTTTTTGATAAAATAAAATATTTTAACATTTTTGTGAATTATTAAAAAAAGAATCAACTCAAAATCATTAAAACTCAGAGAGAAATTAATTTTTGAATCAATTAAATAAAACCACAAAATTCAAATATTCAAATTTGGAAAAATGGTGCCAAGAACATGGACCAAGAACACGCGCGTTTTCTCCCTTGCCCAGATTTTCATTTTCTATCCAATCTCCATGAATACTTGATTATATCATGCAATCCACATATCATTGTGCTCGTCTCAACCTCACGATCATGTCAATGTACTTTAATTTCATTTAAATTAAACATACAACAAGAAATCACGAAGAAACCTCAAGAACCCTAATTTCTGCATGAAGGCTAGGATTTTTGATACACGATTCAAACAATGCAATTAATTGAGGGAAAACATTCCATGCATGATTATGAACATATGGCCAAATTATTGTGCGAGGAAATATGCATAGATTGAGAGATGACCAACCTTAGGCTTACCTCCAAGTCGTGACAGCAAGAGCAAATTGATTTCTGAGTTGGAGGTGTTACAGATGAGTTGTGATGATCTGAACAGCTTTCCTACACCCTATGGAGTGTGTTTGAATGCTTGGACTTGATTGAAATTGGCTGGAACGATTTGTGGTACCTCAGCTGCAACTTGGTTAAAACCTTGAGCAACCAGCTGGTGATTTTGTGAAATATGTGTTCCAGATGTTGTTTGAGTGTTTGGATCACTTCTATATGATGTATGTGAGGTGTGTGAGTGATTGTTTTGATTGGAATTGCTCTCAAACTCAAAACCCGATAGCTACCTTGCTAAGAAAGGCATTTTTGCCAAGAGAAAGAGATTTTGAGGAAAGCATCTGTTAGATGGCTTTGGTGTACTTAAACTGAACACAATTGAGCTCTATTTATAGTAGAGCAAGTTTGTTTTGGCTGCAATAGTGAATGGCAACTGCAGCAAGTGTTCCCTCAATGTTGGCCAATAAAAATGCAAGTCTCCTCTAGCCATTGACTAGAGGTTAGGGCACAGAGCTATGGTCCCCTTGGTCTTGGATAAGTCTTGACTGATTTCAGATGAGAATGGCTCAGTCCATGCCACCTTGATGGTTCCATTGAATGCCTCATTCCAAATTTGGAGTCTTGTCCCTATTTTGGCAACTCTATGTTCAACATGTTATTTCTTGTTCCATGGACTTTGGAGGCTTGGCTCAGTGTTTGTCCCCTTTGGATTCAATCCTCAGAGGTGTCCAAGTGGATAGGAGCATTTGAAATTGGCTGATTTTGGCAAATCGAGCCAAAATGCAAAATCTGCCTTGCTTTGACAGATTTCAGCAAGGCAAGTTGACAATGTCATATCTCATGGTGTAGGTTGATTTTGGTAATGTTCTTGGCCATTTTGGAAAGCTCTTACATGATACAACAACTGTTTGAACAAGTTTGGTTTTGATCTCTTTTGATTCCAAGTGAAAAATCCCCCTACATTTGGCAAAAAGTGAAGGCAGATTCTGACTTAGTGAAAATTTCACTAAGTGTTGGAAAAAGTGACATTTTCACTTTTCAGCCACTTTGATCACTCCATAACTCAAAATCCTTAATGAATTGGAATGACTTGTAGTTGAAGTTTTTGTAGATGATAATGAGGGCTACAAATCAAGCTTTGGATGAGAAAAAATGGTCTTGTGGTTTAGGAGTTATGGTCCTCCAAAGTTGGTACCCTAGCCACTTTATTTTTTAACTTAGAAAATTTTCTAAGTTTTTATGGTTACCCCTTTTACAAGTTATCCCACTTTTCTTGATTTTTCTTGATGAATGATGATTCAAATCATACATTAACATCATTTTAGGGTTAAAAATCCATTTTGGTGAAAAATCTCAAAAAGTCAAAGTTGACTTTTGTGCACAGTTGACTTTTTATCAGATGAATTCCAAACTGTGCAATCCTTCAGGAAATCATGTCCTTGACCTAAATCAAACTTGATGGACATGTTCCATGGGTGTCATAGGGTATATTGAATCATTTATTAGGGTTTGGGAGCATGTCCAGGTCAAAAGTCAAAGTTACAGTTGACTTTTCCCGCGAAACCCTAATTGTGGTGCAGATGAAATTGAGACTTGTTGCCCAAGCTTATTGGATCAATCCATTGTTCCAAATGGATCAATATGGTATATTAGAGACCTTCAAATCATGTCTTGAGGTCTTGGCTCATGGTTTGTCCCAAAAGTCAACTTAGGGGTGAATTTGGTCAAGAAACCCTAATTCCTGATTTTTGATGTATGCATCCCCTGAGGCAAAATTGACTTGATGATTGGGTTCATGAGGTTCCATGGAGTATATTAGGTTATGTTTTGGATCATTGGCTTGTGCCCAGATGAAATTTTTCATCTGGAGGCCCTGGGCGATCAAAACCCTAATTTGGTGACACAGTCGATCGTGAGACTTGATCCACCTAGAAGGGAGCAGCTTTATGCTTAATCCTTGAAGTGGGAGTCCTTTTGATCCATTGTGGATGTTTGAGAGGCTAGACAAGTTGAAGATCAAGTCATTTCTTGATTGATCCTTTGTCTAAAGCTCTGAGAGGGCTTGAAACCCTAAGTCTGATTGCAGTGGATGCTCAACAATCCATTGAGGCATTGATGAGGCATGATGATTCATCCATATTGTGATGATGATTTGCACAATGATGGGAAACTTTAGTGGTCAAAATTTGGGGTATGACAGGGTGTACCTGCAAGGTACTCCATTGCTAAAGTCAGAGACGGAGTAATCAACGCAAGTACAGAGAAAAGGTGTCAAGAATAGAATACCTGACCCTCTAGTGAAAGAGGGTATTTATATATGCCCCCAACGCAGGGCCAACGGTTACTTTGCATTGGATTGGGTCGCAAGGCCCAATATGAGTAACTGCCAGGGCATACATGTCGTTGGGAAGACCAGCACGTGGTCTTCGCCCTGGGTCAACTGCCTCGTGATCTTCGGAAGGTGGGCTGACCAGCTCTTTCAGAAGTGGGTAGTTGCCTGATATTGTGTCCCTGTGTGGGGGACATGTGGAGTCCGTGAGGGAGACGTGTGAGAGTTCCCCGGGTGTGCAGGTGGGCTGGATCTCAATTTGGCCCTCCTCGACGAGGACTTGGGTTGGGCCATGCCCGACGGTGGGCCAACTGTAGCGCGATTTTTGTGGTTTCGAATCACTATCGCTTTGGTACTACAGTTCGATTCATTTTTTATCCTGTGAAGCTGATTAAGGAAGGGAAATAGATGTCTCCAATTAACCCTGCTTACATACTGAGGTTAAACAGTCAAAACTGTTGGTTTACAGATGCTATCAAAAGGGGGTTTGTTTTTAGTTATTTGCTTAAAAGAACGAAGTGTCTTGACTGTACAGGAGGCTTTTGGTTAGGATGCTAGACCTGATTTTCTGTGATTGATGTATAGAGGTATTGGACCTTGGGTTTTTGATTAGTATGCTTGCTAAGATTTCACAATCTTATGCCTACGTATTCCCGTTTAACGAAACAGGGAAATCAGAGCGATCGTAGTTCCTCCTATTCTATGGGAGGAAAAAGGTGTTTTGGTGTCTTGTTCAAAGCCCAAGACAGGAAGCTAAAGGTGGTTTGTATCTTGTTCAAAGCCCAAGATGTGAAGCTAAAGGGTTATTTGTATCTTGTTTAAAGCCCAATATATGAAACTAAAGGGTTTTGACTGAGAGAGAATTTGTCATCTCTAAAGAGGGATTATTGATGTTTATATGCTGTGAGCAAAGCACCAATTTGATGCTAAAAGGTTGATTGACTCATCCGAGGATTTCCTTATACAAAGCCTAAGAGGAGGCTGGAAGTTTGACTTTTCCGGGGAAAATGTTCTTTCTGTCTTGTACAAAGCCCAAGATTGAGGCTAAAAGGGATTTTTGACTCCGTTTGGGGAGAATGTATCTTGTATAAAACCCAAGATGGAGGCTGAACTGAGTTTGACTCAACAAGAGAGCGCTCGTATGTGTCTTGTACAAAGCCCAAGACGGAGGCTAAAAGAGTTGACTCAACAAGGAGTCTTGAGCAGGTGATTGACTCAACAAGAGAGTCTTTTATACTCAACAAGATAGTGATATGCTATCTCGTACGAAGCCCGAGATTGAGGATAAAAGGAGATTGACTCAACAAGAGAGTTTTTTATACTCAACAAGAGAGTGTTTTTATATGTCTTGTACAAAGCCCAAGACGGAGGCTAAAAGTTGACTCAACAAGAGAATCTTTTATACTCAACAAGAGAGTGTTTTTATATGTCTTGTACGAAGCCCAAGACGGAGGCTAAAAGTTGACTCAACAAGAGAATATTTTATACTCAACAAGAGAGTGTTTTTTTATATGTCTTGTACAAAGCCCAAGAAGGTGGCTAAAAGAGTCGGACTCAACAAGAGAGTCTGAAAAAGTTAGCTCCGCTAGGGAGAATCATTTGTACAAAGCCCAAGAGGAGGTTGTCTTACTGCTGAGGATTAGATCCATAGGCAGGCCCAAGGGTGGGGAACTCTTATGAGAGAGACCGGGTTTCAGAGTGATCGGTATTTCTTCATATGTTTGAAAGGAACTTGAGAATGTCTTTGAGACTCAAGAGTTTTAGATTGTCCAAGTCTAGAGTTTTATCTTTTGTACAATGCCCAAGAGGAGGCACGGGCATTAGGGGATGAGTATCAACCCTAAAATGGTCGGAGTTTTGACGCTGGAAAAACTGCTCTAGCAAAGGATGACTAAGTTCAGTCTTATACCTTTAAGAGGTCGTCAGGGTCCTTGTATTAAGCCCAAGAGAAGGCATGAGAACTTCTAAGAAGCTGATGGGTCCTTGTACAACGCCCAAGAGGAGGCGGGGAAGCTTTTAGGAAGCCTGTGGGTCCCCCAAACCAAGAGAAGTTCAAGAAATGCAATTCACAGAGAAGAGATCATTCCAGGAAAGTTTGAGAATTTGGAAGAAACTCAAGAGATGCCATTCACGGAGAAAAGATCATCTCTGGGGAGTTAGAGTTTCTTTGACAATTTATAAGTGTGACAGTATGAGAAAAGGTTCACCGAGAATACTGCCTTTCTCTTTTTTCCGTATTGTTTAACCCCAAGAGAAGGGAAGACTGTATCTGGAAATCCTATGGGGATCTAGTTTTATTTGTATTTAAGAGTGACCAACAGGGCTTTACCTAGTTTTAGACGTAGTTGCCGGGGAAAACTCTAAATAACTATACTAGTATTACACAGAGGATATGTGACTGTATATAAAAGGATGTGAAAGAAGACTTACAGTGAAGCAGCCCCACAATACAATTATATACATATGAAAGCGGTAAATAAAAGTGGATAAACACTTACCCGTTGTAGAGCTTCCATGCTATTTTGTTAGTTGTTCAACAAATAAAGTTTTGGTAACAACATATATTTGAATTCAAAATCAAAGGAGAAAGTGCTTTGAAAAGATTGTTGGGGTTTACAGCTCAAGGAGAGGCCCAAGTTTTAACGACGATCGCACCGTTGTTTTGAAAACTGTACAGAGGGACTTATACAATATGTGAGGCCCAAAAAGTTTTGGTTAAAAGGGGATTGGGTCTTACACTCTATTAGAGGCTCAAAGAAACTTAAAGAAAAGAAATGGGGCTTATAACACGAGGGTAGACCCAATTGTTTTTGTTTTAAACTGGCGATCGCGCCGAGATTTTTTTCTTTTAACACAGAGGGACTTATACAATATCTGAGGCCCAAAAGGTTTTTGGTTAAAAGGGGATTGGGTTTTACACTCTATTAGAGGCCCAAAGAGTTTGAAAATGAATAAAGATGGGTCTTATAGCTCAAGGAGAAGTCCAAAGATTTTTGTTAAAAAGGCGACGATCGTGCCGAACTTTTTTACGGTATCGAGACTTATACAATACACTGAGGCCCAAAATTGTTTTATTTACTAAGGGGTTGGGTCTTACACTCTATTAGAGGCCCAAAAGTATTTTAAGAAAAGGAATGGGACTTATAGCTCGAGGAAAGGCCCAAGTGATTATTTTTTTGAAAAATGGCGATCACGCCGAGGTTTGAAAACACAGTGGGTCTTATACGATGACCGAGGCCCAAATTATTTTGGTTTTCAAAAGGTGTTGGGTCTTACACTCTATTAGAGGCTCATGAGTGTTTGAAAATGATTTGTTTAGGGTGATTAAGATCAAAACCCTAAATTAATTTCAAAATGTATTTTAATTAAATAAAAATTTAATTAAAATAATCAAAATTATCAAACATGTGTGAAAAACAAGTTGTGATCTTGGATTAATGTTTGAAAAATCATGTTTATATCCACAAAATGATTGGAAACCAATTAAATTTGGAAAATCAAGGAGGAAAAAATATTTTAAATGTAAAAAACAAATAAAAGATTAATTCTTTGCAAAAATATCAAGTATATGAAATAAATAATATTTTTGGGAATTTTTTGCAAAATAAAATATTTTAACATTTTTGTGAATTATTAAAAAAAGAATCAACTCAAAATCATTAAAACTCAGAGAGAAATTAATTTTTGAATCAATTAAATAAAATCACAAAATTCAAATATTCAAATATGTGAAAAAGGCGCCAAGAACATCGGCCAAGAACACGCGCGAAGGGAGTTTTGCTCAGATTTGCATTTTCTATCCAATCTCACTGAATACTTAATAAAATCACACAATCCACATATCAATCTGCTCGTTTTCACCTCATGATCATGTTTATGGTCATTAATTTCATTTATTTTAAGCATGGAATAAGAAATCAAGACAAAACCTCAAGAATCCTAAAATTTGCATGAAGACTGAGAATTTTGATACACGATTCAAACAATGCAATTAATTGAGGGGAAACATTCTATGCATGATTATGAACATTTGGAAAAAGTATTGTGCGAGGAAATATGCACAGATTAAGAGATGACCAAGTTTAGGCTTACTTGGAGGTCGTGGCAGCAAGAGCAAAGTTATGATGATCTGAACAACTTCCCTACACCATATGGAGTGTGTTTGAATGCCTGGACTTTATTGGAAATGGCTGGATCACTTCATGACATCTCAAATGCAACTTGGTTAAAACCTTGAGCAATTGGCTGGTGATTTTGGGAAATTGGTGTTCCAGATGTGTTTTAAGTGTTTGGATCACTTCTATATGATGTTTATGAGGTGTGTGTGTGTCTGTGTGTGTGATTGGTTTGGTTGGAATGGCTCTCAAACTCAAAACTTGATAGTGACTTGCTTTGGAAGGCAATTTTGGAGTGGAATAAGAGATTTTTAGGAAAGCATCAGTTTGATGGCTTTGGTGTACTTAAACTGAGCACAAATTAGCTCTATTTATAGTAGATCAAGTTTGTTTTGCAAGCAATAGTGAATGGCAACTGCAGCAGATCATTGTCCAATTGCATCACTTTGGAATCTTAAGTCTCCGCTAGCCATTGACTAGAGGTTAGAGCATAGGCCTTTGGTTCCCTAGTTCAGAGATCATCCTTGACTCATTCAGTTTGAAAAGACTCAGTTCATGTCACCTTGGTGCATCCATTGAATGACCCAAAACAAAATTGGAGTCTTGTCCCCCTTTTAGGCATTTTAGGTTTGGCATGCTACTTTTTGTTCCAAAGACTTGGGAGGCTTATGGATCAGTGTTTGTCCCTCCTTGGTCTCCCCTTGAGGTGTTCAGATGGATAAATTTGTTTGTCATTTGTACAAATTGCTCAAATCGAGCAAAATGCAGAAATCTGCCTTGTTATGACAGTTGCAGCGAGGCATATTGCCACTGTCATAACTCTTAGCTCAAATGGAATTTCATGGGGTTCTTGGACATTTTGGAAAGCTCTCATATGATACAACATATGTGTGATCATAGTTTATCTTGATACTTTTTGGATCCAAGTGAAAAATGCCCTTACATTTTGCAAAAAGTGAAACAGATTCTGACTTAGTGAAAATTTCACTAAGTGTTGGAAAAAGTAGCATTTTCATGTTTTTGTCATTTTGGTCACTCCATAACTAAAAATCCATGAGGAATTGGAGTGAGGTGTAGTTGACACTTTTAAAGCATGTCATGAGAGCTACAAATCCATCTTTGAATCAGCCAAAATGGTTGCTTGGATCACAAGTTATGATCCTTGGAAGTTGGTACCCTAGCCACTTTGTTCCATAACTTAGAAAATTTCTAAGTTTTTTATGGTTACCCTTTTTACAAGTTATCCCACTTTTCTTGATTTTTCTTGATGAATGATGATTCCAATCACACATTAACATCATTTTAGGGTTAGGGAACCATAATTGATAAAAAAATCAAAAAGTCAAACTTTGACTTTTGGGCACAGTTGACTTTTTATCAGATGAATTCCAAACTGTGCGATCCTCTATGAAATCAAGTCCTTGACCTAAATCAAACTTGATGGAGTGCTTTCATAGGTGTTATAGGGTGTAATGAATCATGTCCCAAGGTTTGGGAGCATGTCTTGGTCAAAAGTCAAAGGCACAGTTGACTTTTTCCGCGAAACCCTAACTATGGTTCTGATGAACTTGAAACTTGTGAATCAAGCTTCTTGGATCAATCCATTGTTGCAAATGGATCAATGTAGTGTATTTGAGGCCCTCAAATCATGTCTTGAGGTATTGGCTCATGTCTTGCCTCAAAATTCAACTTAGGGGTGAATTAGGTCAAGAAACCCTAATTCCTGATTTTTGGTGAATGCATCCCCTAAGGTTAAATCGAATTGATGATTGGGTCCATGAGGTCCCTTGTAGTATCTTAGGTTATGCTTTGAAGCATTGGCTCATGCCCAGATGAAAATTTCCACCTGGAGGCTCCGATCGACCAAAACCCTAATTTGGTGACACTGGCGATCTTAAGGCTTAATCCACTTGGAATGTTGCAGCCTTGTGTTTAATCCTTGATTTGGGAGTCCTCTTGATCCATTGTGGATGTTTGAGAGGTTTAGATAAGTTGAATATCATGTCATTCCTTGATTGATCCTTTGTCTAAGAGCTCTGAGAGGGCTTGAAACCTTAAGTCTGATTGTAGTGGATGCTCACCCATCTTTGGGGAGACTAATGAGGTATGATGGCTCATCCATATTGTGATGATAACTTGCAAAATGATGGGAAATCTTAGTGGTCAAAATTTGGGGTATGACACCAACCTTAGGCCTAGTCCAGAATAATTTATATTTCAAAAATATTTTACTATCATTTTTAAAAAAAAAATTAAGCTACAATTTCATTATAAAAAAACCAGTTTCAACTTTTCTATATAAAAATATGTTAGAGATGAAAATATTCTTTTAGATAACATCTAACACATTTATGAGGGAATTTGTGAATGAAATATTCGAGAGAAATAATAATCATCTTAAAATCCATCACTAAATGCACTCTTATCAATTTTGTGAGAGAATTCGTGAGGAATTTTTGGTGACAGAATAATTTTGTCAGAAATGCCTTTGATAATGTTCATCCATTTTAATTTTTATCATTTTATGGGTTTTCCTCACTAAATTCATCGCAATTAATGAGAGATTTACTTTCTTCACTAATTTCCGTCACAAAATTGCATTGTTTAGCAGTGATATATTTTGAACCATTAAAACATATAATATAAATTGTAATGCATACTTTAACCATCATGATTCTTTCCTTTGATTGACTAGTCTTCAATATTTTTCTTCTTAGACAAGCTCTTGTCTTCATTTTGTTGATGTGTTTGTTTTCATCAAAACTTTAACCAAGGTAAAAAATAACTTTTCTTCACAATCTCCACCTTTTTGATGATGACAAGTAACCTTTGAAATTTTCTTGTTTATCAAAGAGTTGCTTCAATATATATGACTTTTGAAATTTTTTTGCAGCAAACAAAATCTCCCCGTATGTTTTGTATCCCCCATTTCTTTTGCAATTTAAGGCTTTCTCCCCTGAAGATATTATGAACAAGAACAAGTACAATACCTATTATTTCTCCCTCTTTTGACATCATCAAAAAGAAGAAAAAAATAGAATAAAGTTCAAAGCAAAGTGATAACATAGGAAAGACATATCATGATAGCTGAATATTAACAACACATAATTAGACATTTTGTCTTCTTCACAAATATTTAATGCCTGTGTTGATATCAATTTTGTTACTCTCTAAAAGTGACAAAATTCCAATTCATCTTTATTTTGAATGTTTCCCAAACATCTAAACCTTGTGCCACAAGAAACATTTGCATACTGATCTTCAAGAAATCATAACATTCACAGGTAAAACATGGAAGCCTATTTATGCTGCCACCTTATATTAGAAACGGTTTTTCGGAAGTCATATGATTAAGGAGCAAGTTACCTTACTTGTTCTGATACCAATTGTAAGTATTATAGTGCGCAATCTAATAGGGGAGGGTTGAATTAGACTTGCTAGATTTTTCTGGTTTTTATGCAAGTTCCTTTTCTTTTTACTTTTTCGAAAACAAGTTAAGTGTTGTAACTTAATTAGAATAATGTTATGCCGAGAATAAAAGTGTCGAAAAGTAAATGACACGAAGATGTATACTAGTTCCACTTATCAACCAATGGTACATCTATGTTATTAGATCCGACAAGAGTTTGCATCCAATACCGACCGAACCTTCATTCTAGGGTTTCCTGTTCCTATTTTGAGGATTTATCGTTTTAGGGTTTTCTTGGGTGTAACAAGTAAAGGTGAAATTGATATTCTGAAATATTACTAGAGTGAAATTGAATTTGATTTGTGAGTAAGAGAGAAATTGAAATTAGTTTTTTAATGAAAATGGAAATATGGGAGGAACTTGAAATTAACTTGGTGTAGGAGTCAAATATGAAAGGAAAATTTTAAAAATTTAGAGTTAATCAATATTCAGTATGCTAGTTATATATCTACCTTAACTAATTTTAACTAATATGCTAATAAAATATCTTTTATAGACTTTGATTTTCGATCATTTGAATTTATTTTATTTTAAGTAGATTTTTTACTTTTAATTTTGTCTAATTTTAGTCTATAACATTTTTATCTTTTATTTTTAATTTTTTTAGTAAAAATAAATTATAGAATAAAAAAAAATTATATATAACAATAAAACTATTTATTTTTCGTTTATATTTATACTTTTTAACATAGATATAAAAAAATTAATATTTAAATAATAATATACTATTTATATTTCAAAAATATTTTACTATCATTTTTAATAAAAAAAATTAAGCTACAATTTCATTATAAAAAAATTAGTTTCAATTTTTATATATAAATATATGTTAGAGATGAAACAATTCTTTTAGATAACATCTAACGCATTTATGATGGTATTTGTGAATGAAATATTAGAGAGAAATAATAATCATCTTAAAATCCATCACTAAATGCACTCTTATCAATTTTGTGAGAGAATAAGTGAAGAATTTTTTGTGACATAATAATTTTGTCAGAAATTTCTTTTCTAATGTTCATCCATTTTAATTTGTATCCTGTATATGGGTTTCCCTCACTAAATCCATCGCAATTAATGTGAGATTTACTTTCTTCACTAATTTATGTCACATAATTGCATTGTTTAGTAGTGATATATTTTGAACCATTAAAATATATAATATGAATTTTAATGCATACTTTAACCATCTTTATTATTTCCTTTGATTGACTAGTCTTCAATCTTTTTCTTCTTAGACAAGCTTTTGTCTTCATTTTGTTAATGTGTTTGTTTTCATCAAAACTTTAACCAAGGTCAAGAAGAACTTTTCTTCACAATCTCTCTCTTTTTGATGATGACAAATATCTTTTGAAATTTTCTTGTTTATCAAATAGTTGCTTCAATATATATGACTTTGGCAATTTTGTGCAGCAAACAAAATCTCCCCATATCTTTTGTATCCCCCCTTTCTTTTGAAATTTAAGGCTCTCTCCACTGAAGATATTATGAACAAGAACATGTACAATACCTACTGTTTCTCCCTCTTTTGACATCATCAAAAAGAAGAAAAAATAAAATAAAGTCCAAATCAAAGTGATAACATAGAAAAGATATATCATGATAGATAAATATTAATAGCATATAATTAGACACTTATCTTTTTCACAAATATTTAATGCCTGTGTTGATATCAATTTTGTTACTCTTTAAAAGTGACGAAATTCCATTTCATCTTCATTTTGAATGTTTCATAAACATTTAAACATTGTGCCTCAAGAAACATTTGCATACTGATCTTCAAGAAATCATAATATTCACTGGTAAAACATGGAGGCCTATTTATGCTGCCACCTTATCTTAGAAACGGTTTTACGGAAGCCATATGGATTGAGGAGCAAGTTACATTACTTGTTCTGATACCAATTGTCAGTATTATAACGCGCAATCTAATAGGGGAGGGTTGAATTAGACTTGCTAGATTTTTCTGGTTTTTATGCAAGTTCCTTTTCTTTTTACTTTTTTGGAAACAAGTTAAGTGTTACAACTTAATTAGAATAATGTTATGCCTAGAATAAAAGCGTAGAAAAGTAAATGACATGAAGATGTATACTAGTTCCAATTATCAACCAATGATACATCTATGTTATTAGATCCGACAAGAGTTTGCATCCAATACCGTCCGAACCTTCATTCTAGGGTTTCCTGTTCCTATTTTAAGGATTTATCGTTTTAGGATTTTCTTGGGTGTAACAAGTAAAGGTGAAATTGATATTCTGAAATATTATTAGAGTGGAATTGAAATTGATTTGTGAGTAAGAGAGAAATTGAAATTAGTTTTTCAATGAAAATGTAAATATGGGAGAAACTTTGAAATTAACTTGGTGTAGGAGTCAAATATGAAAGGAAAATTTTAAAAATTTAGAGTTAATCAATTTTTAGTATGCTAATTATATTTCTACCTTAACTAATTTTAACTAATATGCTAATAAAATATATTTTATAGACTTTGATTTTCTATCATTTGAACTTATTTTATTTTAAGTAGATTGTTTACTTTTCATTTTGTCTAATTTTAGTCTATAACATTTTTATCTTTTACATTTTATTTTTTTAATAAAACTAAATTATAGAATAAAAAAGAAAAATAACTTTTTATATATAACAATAAAACTATTTATTTTTCATTTATATTTATACCTTTGAACATAGATATAAAAAAAATATTTAAATAATAATATATTATTTAAATTTCAAAAATATTTTATTGTCATTTTTAATTAAAAAAATTAAGCTGCAATTTCATTATAAAAAAATAGTTTCAATTTTTCTATATAAAAATATGTTAGAGATGAAACAATTCATTTAGATAACATCTAACACATTTACGATGGAATTTGTGAATGAAATGTTAGAGGGGAATAATATTCATCTTAAAATCCATCGCTAAATGCACTCTTATCAATTTTGTGAGAGAATTTGTGAAGAATTTTTTGTGATAGAATAATTTTGTCAGAAATGTCTTTGCTAATGTTCATCCATTTTAATTTCTATCATGTATATTGGTTTCCCTCACTATAAATCCACCGTAATTATTGGGAGATTTACTTTCTTCACTAATTTCTGTCACAAAATTGCATTGTTTAGTAGTGATATATTTTGAACCAATAAAATATATAATAAGAATTGTAATGCATACTTTAACTATCTTGATTCTTTCCTTTGATTGGCTAGGCTAGTCTTCAATCTTTTTCTTCTTAGACAATATCTTGTCTTCATTTTGTTGATGTGCTTGTTTTCATCAAAACTTTAACCAAGGTCAAGAAGAACTTTTCTTCACAATCTCTCCTTTTTTGATGATGACAAATATCCTTGGAATTTTTCTTGTTTATCAAAGAGTTGCTTCAATATACATGACTTTTGCAATTTTGTGCAGCAAACAAAATCTCCCCGTATATTTTGTATCCCCCTTTTCTTTTGTAATTTAAGGTTTTCTCCCCTGAAGATATTATGAACAAGAACAAGTACAATACTTACTATTTCTCCATCCTTTGACATCATCAAAAAGAAGAAAAAATACAATAAAGTCCAAATCAAAGTGATAACATAGGAAAGATATATCATGATAGATAAATATTAATAGCACATACTTAGACACTTATCTTCTTCACAAATATTTAATGCCTGTGTTGATATCAATTTTATTACTATTTAAAAGTGACGAAATTATATTTCATCTTAATTTTGAATGTTTCATAAACATCTAAACCTTGTGCCTCAAGAAATATTTGCATACTGATCTTCAAGAAATCATAACATTCACCGGTAAAACATCGAGGCCTATTTATGTTGCCACCTTATCTTATAAATGGTTTTACGGAAGCCATATGGATTAAGAAGCAAGTTACATTACTTGTTTTGATACCAATTGTAAGTATTATGGCGCACAATCTAATAGCGGAGGGTTGAATTAGATTTGCTAGATTTTTCTGGTTTTTATGCAAGTTCCTTTTCTTTTTACTTTTGCGGAAACAAGCTAAGTGTTGCAACTTAATTAGAATAATGTATGCAGAGAATAAAAGTGTAGAAAAGTAAATTACACGAAAATGTATACTAGTTTCACTTATCAACCAATGGTACATCTATGTTATTAGATCCGACAAAAGTTTGCATCCAATACCGACCGAACCTTCATTCTACTGTTTTCCGTTCCTATTTTGAGGATTTATCATTTTAGGGTTTTCTTCGGTGTAACAAGTATAGGTGAAATTGATATTCTGAAATATTATTAGAGTGAAATTGAAATTGATTTGTGAGTAAGAGAGAAATTGAAATTAGTTTTTCAATGAAAATGGAAATTTGGGAGAAACTTTGAAATTAACTTGGTGTAGGAGTCAAATATGAAAGGAAAATTTTAAAAATTTAGAGTTAATCAATTTTTAGTATGCTAATTATATTTCTACCTTAACTAATTTTAACTAATATGCTAATAAAATATATTTTATAGAATTTGATTTTCTATCATTTGAATTTTTTTTTATTTTAAGTAGATTTTTTACTTTTCATTTTGTTTAATTTTAGTCTATAACATTTTTATCTTTTACTTTTTATTTTTTTAATAAAAGTAAATTATAGAATAAAAAGAAAAATAACTTTTTATATATAACAATAAAACTATTTATTTTTCATTTATATTTATACTTTTGAACATAAATATAAAAAAAAAATTTAAATAATAATATATTATTTAATTTACAAAAATATTTTATTGTCACTTTTAATAAAAAAAATTAAGCTGCAATTTCATTGTAAAAAAAAAATAGTTTCAATTTTTCTAAATTAATATATGTTAGAGATGAAACAATTCATTTAGAAAACATCTAACATATTTATGAGGGAATTTGTGAATAAATATTAGAGAGAAATAATAATCATCTTAAAATCCATCACTAAATGCACTCTTATCAATTTTGTGAGAAAATTTGTGAGGAATTTTTTGTGATAGAATAATTTTGTTAGAAATGTCTTTGCTAATGTTCATCCATTTTAATTTCTATCATGTATATTGGTTTCTCTCACTAAATCCATCGCAATTAATGAGAGATTTACTTTTTTCACTAATTTCTGTCACAAAATTGCATTGTTTAGTAGTGATATATTTTGAACCATTAAAATATAGAATATGAATTGTAATGCATACTTTAACCATCTTGATTCTTTCCTTTGATTGACTAGTCTTCAATCTTTTTCTTCTTAGACAAGCTCTTGTCTTCATTTTGTTGATGTGTTTGTTTTCATCAAAATTTTAACCAAGGTCAATAAGAACTTTTCTTCACAATCTCTTATTTTTTGATGATGACAGATATCCTCTGAATTTTTCTTATTTATCAAAGAGTTGCTTCAATATATATGCATTTTGCAATTTTGTGCGGCAAACAAAATCTCCCCATATATTTGTATCCCCCATTTCTCTTGTAATTTAAGGCTTTCTCCCCTGAAGATATTATGAACAAGAACAAGTATAATACCTACTATTTCTCCATCCTTTGACATCATCAAAAAGAAGAAAAAATAGAATAAAGTCCAAATCAAAGTGATAACATAGGAAAGATATATCATGATAGATAAATATTAATAGCACATAATTAGACACTTATCTTCTTCACAAATATTTAATGCATGTGTTAATATCAATTTTGTTACTCTTTAAAAGTGACGAAATTCCATTTCATCTTCATTTTGAATGTTTCATAAACATCTAAACCTTGTGCCTCAAGAAACATTTGGATACTGATCTTCAAGAAATCATAACATTCACCAGTAAAACATGGAGGCCTATTTATGCTGCCACCTTATCTTAGAAACGGTTTTACGGAAGCCATATGGATTGAGAAGCAAGTTACATTACTTGCTCTGATACCAGTTGTAAGTATTATGGTGCACAATCTAATAGGGGAGGGTTGAATTATACTTGCTAGATTTTTCTGGTGTTTATGCAAGTTTGTTTTCTTTTTACTTTTTCGGAAACAAGTTAAGTGTTGCAACTTAAATAGAATAATGTTATGCAGAAAATAAAAGCGTAGAAAAGCAAATGACACGAAGATGTATACTAGTTCCACTTATCAACCAATGGTACAACTAGTCTCCTTACACCCCGTTAGAGATTTCTACTATTGTTAGATCTTTGTAGAAGCGTCACATCAAGACTTCTCCCAAAATCTCTAACAACAACATAGAAGCACACCACTTCCTTGATTTCCAACAACATCAATAACTACGGTGGACTTTGAATCAAACCAATTCAAAGGACCTCTTTACGACAATCACCAACAACTTGATGACCACAATAATACAGATTTAACACTTGAGTTTGTATCACTTTTGTCTTGCTTGTATTACAAGATATATGAAAGTTTTGACTCTTCTTTTTCTTTTTGATCATAATACAAACATATACACTTAAGTGCTCATAAATGATATGAATGAAACTTGTTTAAATTATGTGAAAGTTTATGCAGAAAGTTTCATTTGAAAATATATGAACAATAATCAACTTTGTTTGAATTAATTTGAAAACTACATTTTAAAAGAGTTTTATTTTCGTTTACTGATGTATACACCTTATATACATCAATAGGAACCCCTTTGAATGAATATAAACGTTTGGAATAGTTCTTTAAAGCAGTGTGATATTTAGGAATGAAATAGATTGATGAAAAAAGTTGTTACTTCAGTGGTAACCGATTACCATAATGTTGTAACCGGTTACACCTTGTAACGTTATAAAAAAACAAAGTTTTCATACCTGTAACTGGTTACAGGTTTTGTGTAACCAGTTACACCTATTACAAAATTGCCAAATACTTATTTTTATAATTATGAACCAAAGTTAAAACATTTTAATGATTCATAAAAGGTTTGAGATGAATATGCATGATATATTCCGAGCCATTAAAATATATAATATGAATTGTGATACATACTTTAACCATCTTAATTTTTTCCTTTGATTGTGCTAGGCTTCAATCTTTTTCTTCTTAGAAAAGCTTTTGTCTTCTTTTTGTTGATGTGTTTGTCTTCATCAAAACTTTAAGGGGCTCGACTAAGAGTTTCACTAGACAGACTCATCTAAACGCATCGCTTGAGGGACTAAGAGTCTCATCAGACAAACTCGTCTAAATGCCTCTCCTATGAGATTCGATTAAGATTCTCATCATACAAGCTTATCTAAGTGCATCTCCTACAATCACAGGCTCCCCTGATGCAAAGTCAATTAAGCACTTTGTCCTTTACCAAGCCCTTGTGTTGAGGGACTGTACGGTGATATATTTGTATGAACCCTCAAGGGGCGATGGGATCATATCGCCCGCGGCAGGATCATATCACCCACGACAGGATGACATTTCCTGTGACACATATCACTCGTCAAGAGTAAGAAAATATGGAAAGTGATATGTCTTGGTCAGGAATGATGCACAGAATGAGTCAGGGTAATATCCCACGTCTTCCTAGGAAATAAGGATTCAACGACCCCTTACCAATCTTAGGATATACAATTTCTACTTCAGAGAAACCTTAAATCCAAACCCATAAGTCCCTATAAACACCTCAACATTAGGTTTGAGAGGGAATAATCTGATATTCACACATAGAAACACCCTAAAACCCAAGATTCTCACCTTTGTGAATTTGCTATAATCCCACAAAAATGTTGAATCTTATGGCAGTCCCTACCAGCCTAGGGTTAATTGATTTAACTTTTATTAGCCCTTTCAAGTGGAACTTAAACACTTGGTCGCGTGATTTCTTCTTGACCGATGATGCTTGTGATTTATTTTTCCTTGTTCAATTGCCATTATTAAAAACCTTTAGAATACATTAAACTAAGGACGAGTATCATTTTTAATTATCATTCTTTGTTTGTGAGTTATGCTTCGAATTTATCACACAACTTTCTCTAAGAAATGATAAAACTGGCCTCTATAGTCTTAAACCACGTCATAATGGATCCTTTGAGATTAACATGAATATTTTTCATTTCATATTGCTCTTAGTGTGGCGATAATCGAGCATAGTGTCTATGTGCTTTATGTGATTGTCTGAGTCTGAAGCCATGTCATAAATGTACAACTTTAGTGGTTTTTTTTTGGGATTTAGGAATCTTGCATTTTTAATGTGTTTGTCAAACATGTTTTTCTAACGATGATATGTGACTTGGTTATTGATGCATTGTTTGTTCTTCTTTATAGAATGGTATGATATGGATCTCTTATGGCAACGATCCTCGGGAGGGGTGTGGATACCATATCCACCTCATAAGTTGTGAGGAGAAGAGTTACTAGCTTAAGGTTGACGTTTTTATGGAGATTTGGATGTCCTCATTCGCTATGACGTGGCTTTGCTGGAAATTGCAATAACTGTGGTTTTGAGCTTGTTATGTTAGAGTACCTCTAGTTGTGTAGTTGTTTGTGTCAGAGCTTTTAGCTAGTTCTCCTCTATACGTAGGATTCTCTCATTTAAAAGGTGTATGATGTGTTGATACATTAGGTTGTAATTGCTTGTTATGAGTTCGTTCGCGCCTTATATCCCAAGTGTAGCCTATAGTTATTGAATGTTATGTGAGATTTCTAGTCCTAAAAATTGCACTTGAGGTAGAGGTTGTTTCAAAGATTGGTCATGGAGTAGTTTTTGAAATGGTTGGAACGATTGTAAAACCTAAAATCTTCCATGTCCAACCAACTGAGAGATCATAATTTGGCGAGATGTGGTAGTCAGAGAAGTTACTAGGACTGGACTTCTCACCCCTCGAAGAGGAGGATGATCTTCATAAATGGATTTGAGGACTTGTGCACCATTATCAATTGTAAAAATGATGTTGTGATGCGCGACTAATCGAATTTCCATGGAAGCTATCATCGGTGATTGTTATGAAACTTTGTATTGATCGTACTAGTTAGAAAAAATGGTTGTTGCTGCACAACTGAGAAGATTAGAGGAATTCGACGTGGAATTTCTTAAAAATCAAGAACCAAATCCCACATATGTTACCACTATTTTGATATAAAACATGAAATTGGTAATGCGCTAGTGAAGTGTGTCATGAAGACTTTTGGCTACATATGTAAAAGTTTATAATAAATGGAGATGAGGTGTGAAAGGTTAACACTTCAACACTCAAATCAATGAGGTTATAGAGATGTATATTATAAGTATAGAATGAATTATAACTTGGTATAGCGAGAAATCACGCTTACATATAGACAACGAAACCCCTTCACTCCCTCATCCCACCCCCCCAGTGAGTGCAGCGTGAAATGCGAGAGGTCGTTAAATTTAATCCAACGCCTTATATGAGCGTGGTGCCTGGCTTCGATGGGCAATCCCAAAGTTAGAACTACTTGTTTGCTAGTATTTGGGTGGAGGAGTTCTGGATTGGACTTTTCGGGTTGAGTCGATCTTATTGAAATTTTAACAAGCCCAGAACAAGTTTGATTTAGGTTTGGACCTTCAAGATGACAACTAAATGGACTTCTTATTATCCATAAAAGTAAATGATTTACATTTAAAATTATTAAACTTATAATATCGTTTGAGGTTTTTTATTTAATATTTAATTCTATATTTTATTTTTTAATTATTTATTTATTATCTTATTCAACCGGTTGAAATAGTTAAACCATGAATCGATTGTCTCATCAATTTTTTCTCTTATTTATTTATTTTAAACATTGTAACATAATTCCACGTAGAAACAATCTAAGTACCAAAATTGAATCATAAATTTATTTAACTAAATTACTTTAATATTTAAAAAGAAAAGGTATTGCAACAACTAAACGATTAAATAGATCAATAGAATATGATATCATTAGGGTAAATAACTTATATTTCTATAAACAGACAACTTCTTTCAAACTCCGTTTGCTTTCTTTAGACCGGTTTACGTCACTACTTACTTTAAATATGTATTTTATTGCATTATTATTAATTATCGGCGTATAATGTATTTGTCTATTCGCGTTTCTATTATTTCTAACTATGTATTACTTTAATATATTTATTGAACTATTGTTTGTTGAATAATCATATTTGATCGAGTAATGATATTAACTACTCATATTTGAACTTAACAAACACCTTAAATTTGAGTCTCTCACATTCTATACAAGATTCGTTTCCTCTTTCTTATGATCTCGAACTAGGGCTTTAATAACATTTGCTAATGAGTTCAGATGAGCGCTAAAACAACAAATCAATGCTCTAAGATTAACAACAAAAGAATGAGAGTTTTCACCTCTTCTCAAAATCATAAATCAAGTCATATTTCTTATACATATATAACATTTTTCTCATTTATAGTCGGTGAATGACTTAACGAATTATATTTAAAATAAGAGAAGTGATAATAACACTCTTTTCAACATTTTCTCAAACATCCACTATTTTATTGGTTGAAATATATGTAGATCCTATCACTTTATGTGAAACTTATTTACAAAATGAGTGACACATGTGTCAATCAATAAAAAAGTGAGAGTTAAATAAAAATGTTGCCAATACTCCTTTTAAAATAAACCAAAACTATAATTAAAATAATAGCGAAAATAATTATTTATGTATCTTATAAATCCTTAAACATTCCTTTACAATATTTTATTTTATTTTGCTATAAAATCGTTTATAAGTTATTCATAGTCATTATTCTTTAAAAACAATAATTTTGAATTTAAATCACAACAACAAGACTATTTAATCTACTATACCCCATTGTAAATTGAAATAACATTTTATCAATTTTAACTTTCAAATATTTTATATACTATGTTTAAAATTTTCAAATATTTTACCATAGTACAATCTAGACATACTCAAGACTGTCACCGCCACTACTGTAATAAGTTAACTCATAGTCTCAATAGTAACCGTCTTTTATCCTCATTGATGTATAAATAAATTTGATATTAATTTATTTAGTTAAAGTAATTATGTTATATTTATATGTATAGTATTTATTTAAATATAAATAAAAAAACCCTAAACAGAATGAGAGTGCCACGTATGAAGAGGCAAGGAATATGTATTTACGAGTTTCTTGGGTTGATTTAAAGAGAGGCCACGCATATAAATAATTTCTCTCTCATCCTCTTCACTCACACTTTACACTAATTATTATAACCTCACTCTTTCATTCTTCTCCTTCTTCAATTCAATTCATTCAGCGCCATTATCATCACTCTGTCACTGATTCAGATTCGATGACGATATTCAAAGTTCCCTCATCCACATCCAAATGGTCAGAGACTGAGAAAGAGGTTGCTGAAACCATTCGTGATTTATACCGTGTCTCTTTGTTCAGTAGCGTCCCATTCAGTTGGAGATGCAGAAGAAAGAGATCCATTCCGAAACAGCGTCACCGTCGTGTTAATGCCGCTGCCGCCGCCGCCGCCGTCATTCTACGTCGAGCTAAAGCTACCAGTCCTGCAACGCCTCTTTCGTTTCCGGCTACTGAATCTGATGATAAACTCAAACGTCCCAAGAAGAAAATTTCTCTCAAAAAGGTATTCTCGTTTTTTTTCCTTTCTTGATTCTTTTTCTTTCGCAATTTTATTTTTCGCTCCTACATCATGTGGTGGAAGGGGAAAATAGAGACTCTTGGACTTGGTTTTTAAAGCTCCTCATTGATGATCTGGGTGGAAGAGAAGAATGTAGGACCTACACTTTCATTTCTGATCAGCAAAAGGTACCACTAGATTTATTGCCATTATTTAAGTTTGAATGTATTTCTTGATTTAGAATTTAATGTTGAATTTTTATGCATTTGCAGGGTCTTCTCCCAGCCATGGATGAATTGTTACCAAGTGTTGAACAGAGGTTTTGTGTGAGACACGTATACAACAATTTTAGGAAGAAATTTCCAGGAAAAGTGTTGAAAGAGATCATTTGGAAGGCAGCTAGAGCTACTTATCCAAAGGCTTGGGAAAGAGAGATGAAAGGCACGAGGAGGATAAATGAAGAGGCCTACAAACACATGATGCAAACTCCACCAAGATTTTGGAGCAAGTCCAATTTCAGAACCACAACAAAGTTTGATATTGTCTTGAATAATATGTCAGAAGCTTTCAATAGTGTGATTGTGGAAGCAAGGGCAAAACCTTTGGTTACAATGTTAGAAGAAATAATGGGATACATAATGTAAAAATGGGCGGCAAATAGGTTAAAGTTCTCTAATTTAGGTGATGATGAAGTCTTGCCAAACATAAAGAAGAAGGTCGAGAAAACCAGCAGTTTCACAAATTCTTGGATAGTAAGGTAATAGATAATAGACTTACTTCTGATATTTTTATATGATAACTTTCTTTTGATAGGAGATAGACTTACTTATGATATTTTTATAGGATGTCATCTGAACATATTTTTGAGGTGAGGCATATTGAGAATCAGGGAGACATGTTCTCTGTCAACTTGAAGGAACAGTGTTGTTCTTGCAGAAAGTGGCAGCTGGCAGATCTCCCATGTGTCCATGCCATTTCCTCAATGAAGAGTAGAGGTCTTGTTGTTGACCAGTTTGTTCCAGACTATTACAAGAAGGCTAGGTACATTAGGGTGTATGAACCTATCATTTACCCTCTGAATGGTACAAATTTATAGGTGAGAACTGAATACCCTGATGTACAGCCTCCTAAATTCAAGAAAATGCCTGGAAGACCAAAGAAGAAGAGGAATAGAGAACAGGGTGAGATTAATGGTTCTGACAGGAAAATAAGAAAAACTGGTATGATTGTGAGATGCACTAGGTGCAGACAAACTGGGCATAACAAATCAACTTGTAAGATGGCTCAGCCACCACAACAGGCATCACAGGCCACCCAGCAAGCATCTCAGTCAACTCAGGTAACCCAGCAAGCATCTCAGGCAACTCAGGCAACCCAACAAGCATCTCAAGCAACTCAGGCAACCCAGCAAGCATCTCAGGCAACCCAGCAAGCATTTCAGGCAACCCAGACAAGTTATGCAACCAAAACAACTCAGGCAACCAAAACAACTCAGGCAACCCAGGCAACTAAGTCAACTCAGCCAACTCAGGCAACCAAAACAACTCGGGCAACTCAGGCAGCCAAATTAACCCAGGCAACTCAGCTTTCTCAGACAACTAATAAAAAAACTGCAACACAAGCTAGGCACAAGTTGCCTTTTAAGAGACCAGCACAACATTCAAGAGGACCCACCACCAGATTGAGTGCATCACAGAATGCAGTGGGTCCTACTACTAGGAGGACAACACTAACTAAAAGGAACATTCCAAAGAAATCCTCTTAGGGTCTATAGTTTGTGTTGTATTGTGTAATGGTGTCTTCTGATATTATGAACAATTTCTGCTATTTTGTGTACCAAGTATTTCTGATATGCTTCTGCTATTATGTGAAATGTTGTGTACTAAGTACTTATGGTGTACAATGCTTCTGCTATTCTGCTATTATTGTAATGATACTTCTGTTATACTGTAATCAAATTATGCTACTCATATTTTATGTTAAATTATGTTGTTGTCATATTATTCTGTTAAATTATGGTGTACAATGTTTCCTATTTTGTATTTATACTTCTGTTATGCTGTAGTCAAATTATTCTGTTAAAAACTGTTAAAATCATGTTAAAACCTGTCAAACCATTTAGTGTACAAACTGTTAAAAACTGATATTTAGTGTACAAAACAAGTGCCCAAATTTGGTGTGCAAAATCAGGTCGATTACTGCAAAACAGGTGCACAAATTTAGTGTACAAAACAGGTGCACAAACTGTTATTTAGTGTATAAAACAGATGCACAAATTAAGTGTGCAAAACAGGTGCACAAATTTGGTGTACAAAATCAGACCATTACTGCAAATTTGTAGAAAACTCAGGCCATAAATTTGGTGCACAAATCTGTATGCCACAAACTACTGCAACTTCTAAAATATGTTTATGACAGCAACAAAACAACTCGTTTACTAAGACCACTGATAAATATGGCAACACATGATAAATATGTCAACAACACTAAAAGAGTAGATTTGGTAACAACAACTTATACATCTGGCAACAAAACTAAAAAATTGGTAACAACAATACTCTTTTACTAAGACGATTAGTACATGTTATGGAAGCAACTTTTACATCAATTTCAACATTCACAACACCTTAACCACTAAAACAAATAACACAATAAAGCACAAGGACTTCCAGATCATCTTCCATTTCCTTGTGTTCTTCAAAGCTTCATCTAGCTGCAAATTATTGACCTTCAACACTTCAACCATGCTTTTTGCCTCATCCAACTCTTTTTGAGCTTCTTCAAACTCCTTAAATTGCATTTCAATCTTCCATTGCAGATTCCTCAAGCTTTCCTCCTTGCCATCTCTTGAATCATCATAGAATCATTCAAAAAAACTGCACCCGACATTCGTGTGTCCCTATACATATATGCAGGCAACTTATTAACAGTGAAGCTGTAACGGATGGAATGGATGTGTTTAACAAAGAAGATTACCTTAAAATGTTGACAACCCCAGAAAATTTTTCCATAATTTTGGACGGTTCTTGCCTTGCGAAGTATAGCAAGGTCTCCACAAGCACACATGAATTTCCCAAAACTGGTATACACATGCGAATCGACGCGTGTTCTTGAAGATGAAGAAGAAACGCGCCCAGAACTCATTATTGATAGTGGGTTTTCCTTTCAATTTGGTAAATTTTGGATGAATTGGTAACATAGAATTTGGAATTGGGATTCGATTTATAAAGTTTCAGATTCAATTGGAAAGGAGATGCTGGCTGTGCTACACACCCCAACCAAGTCAGAATCCACATCATCATTTTTAACACCGTTAGCATGTAATTAACGGAAAGGATCACTACGAACCTATTTAAAAACATATGGGACCAATTTGGAACTTTTAAAAGCTAGAGGACCTATTTGGACCTACCCCTATAGCTAGAGGACCAAAAAGGGTATTAAGCCAAACAATTAAGCTACAATTTCATTATAAAAAAACCAGTTTCAACTTTTCTATATAAAAATATGTTAGAGATGAAAATATTCTTTTAGATAACATCTAACACATTTATGAGGGAATTTGTGAATGAAATATTAGAGAGAAATAATAATCATCTTAAAATCCATCACTAAATGCACTCTTATCAATTTTGTGAGAGAATTTGTGAGGAATTTTTTGTCACAGAATAATTTTGTCAGAAATGCCTTTGCTAATGTTCATCCATTTTAATTTTTATCATTTTATGGGTTTTCCTCACTAAATCCATCGCAATTAATGAGAGATTTACTTTCTTCACTAATTTCCATCACAAAATTGTATTGTTTAACAGTGATATATTTTGAACCATTAAAACATATAATATGAATTGTAATGTATACTTTAACCATCATGATTCTTTCCTTTGATTGACTAGTCTTCAATATTTTTCTTCTTAGACAAGCTCTGGTCTTCATTTTGTTGATGTGTTTGTTTTCATCAAAACTTTAACCAAGGTCAAAAATAACTTTTCTTCATAATCTCCACCTTTTTGATGATGACAAGTAACCTTTGAAATTTTCTTCAATATATATGACTTTTGAAATTTTTTGCAGCAAACAAAATCCCCCCGTATGTTTTGTATCCCCCATTTCTTTTGCAATTTAAGGCTTTCTCCCGTTAAGATATTATGAATAAGAACAAGTACAATACCTACTATTTCTCCCTCTTTTGACATCATCAAAAAGAAGAAAAAAATAGAATAAAGTTCAAAGCAAAGTGATAACATAGGAAAGATATATCATGATAGATGAATATTAACAACACATAATTAGACATTTTGTCTTCTTCACAAATATTTAATGCATGTGTTGATATCAATTTTGTTACTCTCTAAAAGTGACAAAATATCAATTCATCTTCATTTTGAATGTTTCCCAAACATTTAAACCTTGTGCCACAAGAAACATTTGCCTACTGATCTTCAAGAAATCATAATATTCACCGGTAAAACATGGAAGCCTATTTATGTTGCCACCTTATATTAGAAACGGTTTTACGGAAGCCATATGATTGAGGAGCAAGTTACCTTACTTGTTCTGATACCAACTGTAAGTATTATAGTGCGTAATCTAATAGGGGAGGGTTGAATTACGTGGAAGGGGAAAATAGAGACTCTTGGACTTGGTTTTTAAAGCTCCTCATTGATGATCTGGGTGGAAGAGAAGAATGTAGGACCTACACTTTCATTTCTGATCAGCAAAAGGTACCACTAGATTTATTGCCATTATTTAAGTTTGAATGTATTTCTTGATTTAGAATTTAATGTTGAATTTTTATGCATTTGCAGGGTCTTCTCCCAGCCATGGATGAATTGTTACCAAGTGTTGAACAGAGGTTTTGTGTGAGACACGTATACAACAATTTTAGGAAGAAATTTCCAGGAAAAGTGTTGAGGAGCAAGTTACCTTACTTGTTCTGAGTTGCCTGAGATGCTTGCTGGGTTACCTGAGTTGACTGAGATGCTTGCTGGGTGGCCTGTGATGCCTGTTGTGGTGGCTGAGCCATCTTACAAGTTGATTTGTTATGCCCAGTTTGTCTGCACCTAGTGCATCTCACAATCATACCAGTTTTTCTTATTTTCCTGTCAGAACCATTAATCTCACCCTGTTCTCTATTCCTCTTCTTCTTTGGTCTTCCAGGCATTTTCTTGAATTTAGGAGGCTGTACATCAGGGTATTCAGTTCTCACCTATAAATTTGTACCATTCAGAGGGTAAATGATAGGTTCATACACCCTAATGTACCTAGCCTTCTTGTAATAGTCTGGAACAAACTGGTCAACAACAAGACCTCTACTCTTCATTGAGGAAATGGCATGGACACATGGGAGATCTGCCAGCTGCCACTTTCTGCAAGAACAACACTGTTCCTTCAAGTTGACAGAGAACATGTCTCCCTGATTCTCAATATGCCTCACCTCAAAAATATGTTCAGATGACATCCTATAAAAATATCATAAGTAAGTCTATCTCCTATCAAAAGAAAGTTATCATATAAAAATATCAGAAGTAAGTCTATTATCTATTACCTTACTATCCAAGAATTTGTGAAACTGCTGGTTTTCTCGACCTTCTTCTTTATGTTTGGCAAGACTTCATCATCACCTAAATTAGAGAACTTTAACCTATTTGCCGCCCATTTTTACATTATGTATCCCATTATTTCTTCTAACATTGTAACCAAAGGTTTTGCCCTTGCTTCCACAATCACACTATTGAAAGCTTCTGACATATTATTCAAGACAATATCAAACTTTGTTGTGGTTCTGAAATTGGACTTGCTCCAAAATCTTGGTGGAGTTTGCATCATGTGTTTGTAGGCCTCTTCATTTATCCTCCTCGTGCCTTTCATCTCTCTTTCCCAAGCCTTTGGATAAGTAGCTCTAGCTGCCTTCCAAATGATCTCTTTCAACACTTTTCCTGGAAATTTCTTCCTAAAATTGTTGTATACGTGTCTCACACAAAACCTCTGTTCAACACTTGGTAACAATTCATCCATGGCTGGGAGAAGACCCTGCAAATGCATAAAAATTCAACATTAAATTCTAAATCAAGAAATACATTCAAACTTAAATAATGGCAATAAATCTAGTGGTACCTTTTGCTGATCAGAAATGAAAGTGTAGGTCCTACATTCTTCTCTTCCACCCAGATCATCAATGAGGAGCTTTAAAAACCAAGTCCAAGAGTCTCTATTTTCTCTTATTTATTTTTTTTAAACATTGTAACATAATTTGTAACATAATTCCACGTAGAAACAATCTAAGTACCAAAATTGAATCATAAATTTATTTAACTAAATTACTTTAATATTAAAAAAAAAAAAAGGTATTGCAACAACTAAACGATTAAATAGATCAATAGAATAGAATAAGATATTATTAGGGTAAATAACTCATATTTCTATAAACAGTCAACTTCTTTCAAACTCCGTTTGCTTTCTTTAGACCGGTTTACGTCACTACTTACTTTAAATATGTATTTTATTGCATTATTATTAATTATCGGCGTATAATGTATCTGTCAATTCGCGTTTCTATTATTTCTAACTATGTATTACTACTTTAATATATTTATTGAACTATTGTTCGTTGAATAATCATATTTGATCGAGTACTGATATTAACTACTTGTATTTGAACTTAACAAACACCTTATATTTGAGTCTCTCACATTCTATACAAGATTCGTTTCCTCTTTCTTATGATCTCGAACTAGGGCTTTAATAACATTTGCTATTGAGTTCAGATGAGCGCTAAAACAACAAATCAATGATCTAAGATTAACAACAAAAGAATGAGAGTTTTCACCTCTACTCGAAATCATAAATCGAGTCATGTTTCTTATACATATATAACATTTTTCTCATTTATAATCGGTGAATGACTTAACGAATTATATTTAAAATAAGAGAAGTGCTAATAACACTCTCTTTTCAACATTTTCTCAAACACCCACTATTTTATTGGTTGAAATATACCTAGATCCTACCACTTTATGTTAAACTTATTTACAAAATAAGTGACACACATGTGTCAATCAATAAAAAAGTGAGTGTTAAGAAAAATGTTGCCAATACTCCTTTTAAAATAAACCAAAACTATAATTAAAATAATCGCGAAAATAGTTAGTTATGTGTCTTATAAATCCTTAAACATTCTTTTGCAATATTTTATTCTATTTTGCTATAAAATCATTTATAAGTTATTCATACTCATTATTCTTTAAAAATAATAATTTTGAATTTAAATCACAACAACAAGACTATTTAATCTACTATACTCCTGAAATGAGTTTAATTGATATGCACTGACAGTGTAAAATAATTTTACACTGTTAACTAATAAGAATATATTAATCTGTCATGTCATACAGTTAATTTAAATTTTACAGTCAGATGTGACGGGATGCATGAGAGTGATTGATTGACAGTGTAAAATATCAGTGCATATCAATTAAATCCAATTGAAATAACATTTTATCAATTTTAACTTAAAAATATTTTATATATGTTTAATATTTTCAAATATTTAACCATAGTACAATCTAGACATACTCGAGACTGTCACCGCCACTACTGTAATAAGTTAACTCATAGTCTCAATAGTAACCGTCTTTTATCCTCATTAATGTATAAATAAATTTGATATTAATTTATTTAGTTAAAGTAATTATGTTATATTTATATGTATAGTATTTATTTAAATATAAATTAAAAAAACCCTAAACAGAATGAGAGTGACACGTATGAAGAGGCAAGGAATATGTATTTACGAGTTTCTTGGGTTGATTTAAAGAGAGGCCACGCATATAAATAATTTCTCTCTCATCCTCTTCACTCACACTTTACACTAATTATTATAACCTCACTCTTTCATTCTTCTCCTTCTTCAATTCAATTCATTCAGCGCCATTATCATCACTCTGTCACTGATTCAGATTCGATGACGATATTCAAAATTCCCTCATCCACATCCAAATGGTCAGAGACTGAGAAAGAGGTTGCTGAAACCATTCGTGATTTATACCGTGTCTCTTTGTTCAGTAGCGTCCCATTCAGTTGGAGATGCAGAAGAAAGAGATCCATTCCGAAACAGCGTCACCGTCGTGTTAATGCCGCTGCCGCCGCCGCCGTCATTCTACGTCGAGCTAAAGCTACCAGTCCTGCAACGCCTCTTTCGTTTCCGGCTACTGAATCTGATGATAAACTCAAACGTTCCAAGAAGAAAATTTCTCTCAAAAAGGTATTCTCATTTTTTTTCCTTTCTTGATTCTTTTTCTTTCGCAATTTTCTTTTTCGCTCTTTCTGGGTTTGGTTTCTGATTTTTAGGTTTTGTATTTATTATTATTATTTTTTTTTCTGTCAAAAGCAAAAAGAAGCATCGCTTAAAACTATTCAAGATTTGACTAACACCCAAGCTTCACTCAATCAAGTAAGTTTATCTTTTATTTTTCGTTTTTATTTTCTTTTTCGATTTTTCATGAATTGGTTTTTTAATTAATTAATCTGAGAAAACTAAACAGGAGATAGAGAATGTGAAGAATCATTATGATCAGCTGAGGAGTTTTAATTTGAAGTTGAAACTGAGGAAGCAAGAGGTATAAAATATAACTAATCTTTTTTTTTTCATCATAATTTTTCTGTGATTTCGTTTTTTTTTTTAATTTTTAATTTTTAAATTTTTTGTTCTGAGTTATGAAAATTGCCATTTTTTACAGCTACTATGTGGTGCTAGAACTACTAGTGACCTCAGCAGTAAACTGAAAAGCCCCAATTTGGAAATTGGAAAGAATGATCAAGCCGTTGGTTTAGTCAACAGTTCAACAAAATCAACGGTTGAAAATGAAGAACATAAGAAGCAGGAGCAACAGCATCATCAGAATCAGAATAACGGGCCTTCTTCTGGGCCGTCTTCTTCTGTTGGATTGGGCCGTAACAGAGGCCCAATAGATATTCCTGATCTGAATTTACCATCGGAAGATTTTATCGAGGGGATCTATTTTCAACCGTTGGATGAAAGTACAAGAAATAGCTGACAAATGAATGTTGATGTTTAATTTGTTTCATTTTTCTTCTCTGTTTGAGATGTGTATACTGGTGGTATATTGATTGGTGGGAAAGGAAATTCTTTTTGTGATGGATGTAATTAAAAAAAACTCTTGTTGAGTTTGTTCAAGTTTAAGGGATAATTAGACCACGAAATATTTTTGGTAAAAATATCTTTATAGTATTGATTTTTGAGATTCTTAGTTTTGTGAAGAATAATTCATGGCATGATTAATTTGGCTGTATCACATAAGGTTATTGAAAATTCAAAAATACGTTTTGAATAGTAACTTTGAACATCACATATAATCTAAGAATAATTTTTCATTCTCCTTGTATTTATGTTAGTTTGGATTTTAGAATCTGAGTGAATCATTTGGCTAGCATTGTGATTATATTATCTAAAATATTTTTTTGTCTTTATGTGTTGATTTGTTTGTGCGCTGATTTCTTTTTAGTAAAGTTTATTTTATTTTATTTTGTCAATTTTTGCTAGTGGATAAAATTGTTCTCAAAGATCATGGTGATCAAGACTTGAGATGAAAAATCTCATTCTAAAGACCTAAAAACTATATAAGATCGGTCAAAAAGTATAACATGAAATCGAATCTAAAATTGTTTTTATTTTGGATTTAGGGACATAAAGTTTTATGATTCATTATTATTTAAAGGGGGTAGAAGTCAATATTGACAAGTGAAAGGTGAAACTAGATATACAAAATACGTAATTCATCAAAGAGGCACACTAAATAGTTGGACAAATTATAGTTGTGAACATGAATTTCTAGTGTGAACTTGACTTCTAAGATTTGAACATAGAACTTAATATATTTCTAGTGCAAAGCGAAAATTGTTGGGGGGAGTTTTTACTAGGGAACATTGATACATAGTGTATGACTAGGCATTTTTGTGAGAGACACACCACTTGTCCACCTAAAACCTTAAGGTGATTGGTGTGTGGGTGGTTCTCTCACTTATATAGTGTTCAATCCTCCATTTTCTAATCAATGTGGGACTTCTTCCTCACACTTGGTTCTCAACACTCCCCCTCAAGTGCGAGTTTATACACAATGCTCTCCCTCATGTGGAAGCTCTCTCTTTCACATACACTTGTATCACTGTTGAACTCAACGGAACACCTTCTATCCACACCTGCGGGAAGTGTTTCGATACAAGTAAGTCGGTCTCTTTCTCGAACGAAAGGCTCATGATACCATTGTTGGGGAAGATTTGACACCTTTGTGAGAGACACACCACTTGTCCACCTAAAACCTTAAGGTGATAGGTGAGTGGGTTCTCCCACTTATAAATGCTCAAGTCACCACATTCCTATCCAATGTGAGACTATTTCCCCACTTACTCACATTTGCTATATTATTCCAACACTCCCCCTCAAGTGTGATACTTTGTACCGCCTTTGACACATCAAATACACCTCTTTCTTGGGCGTTTCAATTTCAACGGGACACCACTTCCTGGGCTTTTCGATACACCTCGGTCCCTTTCTCGAAAGAGGCTCTTATTAGGTATTTCGAATACAAGTAAGCCGGTCCCTTTATGAACCAGGACTCTGGATACCATTTGTTGGTGGAGTTTTTACTAGGGAACATTGATACATAGTGTATAACTAGGCACCTTTGTGAGAGACACACCACTTGTCCACCTAAAACCTTAAGGTGATTGGTGTGTGGGTTCTCTCACTTATATAGTGTTCAATCTTCCATTTTCTAATCAACGTGGGACTTCTTCCTCACACTTGATTCTCAACAAAAATGAGATATTAAAAGTTGAAAAATTAGCATTCACCCCCTAGTATTATTAACTCAAACTTGGACATTAATTTTACTCGCATCCAATAGTCGTCATGATTGATTTTCTTAAAGGTGAAGAAAAACACAAAAATATAAATTGAATTGTGTGACTTAAAACCTTTTCCTTTTTGAAAACTTTGTTGAACACTCAAGTAAAACTGAACGTAAATAGATAAGGAAATAAAATGACACCGGAATTTATCATGGTGTACCACCCAACTTGGTAGTTATGTCTAGTCTTTACATACTTAAAGAATTTTTTACTATAAACAAACTGATTACAACCACTAGTATTTCTTTGCAATCTGACAATACTCCATGTTTCGTTTATAAAGATACTTACTCAAGCAAGTTATTTGTTTTCTAAAAGATTATGGCTTCAACTAAGTTCTTTGAAGAATTCCAACTTTGAAATGAGAGGATATGAAATAAGATTTATTCTACCCTCAGTATTTATGGAAATTTTCACTTTGAAACTTATTTTCTTTTCAAATGTTGCAAGTGGTGTAGTGTGAATTCGTAAATTGATTTGTGAGTATTAAGTTGCATATATAGAGACTAACATGATTACATTGCTTTATGGTATATTCCTTGAAATTTGAGTTCTTACACGAATTATTCTATATGTTAAAATATTGTGCACAACTTGTATTATTTTACAGGTTTTATCAGATATAACTTGTGTACTATTTTACTATTGTTAGCTATAATGATTAGAAAATCATTCTTTGAGAGGGAAACTCAAAATCTTCAAGATGATGCCAAGTTTGATCTTTAGATGAGATCAACTAGATGATTCTACCAAAATATTTATCTTTTGTAACATTGACGAAATGGTCTATAGTATTTATTTACCAGAGAAAAAAGGACCATAAGGCGAAGTGACTCTTTATCCCTTAAGATAGAGGTAATAATGTCATACTAATTGAGGTTATATACTTTTATTTCTTATATTAGAGAAAATGGTGTTAAAAGTAATGATGTCCCGTTTCTTGGTTAGACGATGCAAGACTTCGCTTCTTTTTGCTTTTAAAAAAGTTTTGATTTTTGTTACAATTCAAAATAAAATAAAATAAAATCCTACATATGAAATATATTTTATGAGATAAAATTATTTTCTTATATATTTGTTATCATCAAAATCAGAATTAGAAATAAATGTCTTTTAAATCAATTTGGTTTTAAGAATCTCAATTTTTTATGATGAAAAACGCATGAACTTTGATGGAAAAAATTCAATTTTAAAAAGGTAAAAAACTTAGAGGGGCTCGGATTGTCTATACACATTATTTTTATATACTAGTAAATCAAGATAAATTCTTTAAAACTATTGAATTTGGTTTGTATATAAAATCAATTTAAATTTAAATGATTAATACTTATTGAATTAAATTGAAGGATAATATAGTGCTCTCCTAAAATCAAATGTAAATAATATTGAAGGTAATTTATATCTTGGTCTAATGAGAGATCTTAGAGTGAGATATTTTAGTTTGTTATCAAAGTGGAGGTTGGGATTTCTTTTGAGTGAACGTGAGTTCTGAAAAGATATTTTAGTGGCTAGGTATACTCGAATATAGTGGGGAAGGTTGGCTTATAAATGGAAGGGTTATTACGGTTTTGTTCGATGTGGTGAAAGGATGTTTCCAATTTGGATTAGTAGTTATATTTTAATTGCGAGTGTGATGAACAATAAATGAGAAATGGTATGAATAATTTGTTTTGATAAGATAATTAGGTTGGAGATGTGCCTCTTAGACTTTATATTCCATGTTTGTTTTATGTCTCAGAGCAAAAGAAATGCAGAGTATGGGAGATGGGTGTCTGGCAAGGGAGTCATTGGGTGTGGAAGTATGTGTGGCATAGGAACTTATTTCTTAGGAAGAAACGCTTGAGTAGGAACTACAAGCGGTGTTGGATAATATTTTAATATCGGATGTGGAGTATTCTTTGGGTGTAAGATAAAAGGTAATTCAGTTTATTGATCATTCACACGCAAACGCGCGCGCATACACACACAACCTCTCTTGCCTGTCCATTGAACCAAACAAACAATTAACTACCTTAGTTAACTTGAAAAAATATTTGACTCACTGGCATTTAGTTGCACTTATTCTTCCTTTGACCTATAACAAACTTTCTTGGTCCTAAAATGGAATGCTTTTCAGTTTTGGATAACAAGTTATTTATTTGTAGGTGTAAAAAGAAATCTCTTCATGCAGTGTATTATCATTTGATCTTGAACAATAAGATGATGTGATGCACACAATAACTATTGCGGTCAAACAATGCCATCATTGCATTGTCAAAGATAAAAATAGTCGTTATAAACCCTACCTCAAGTCATGAATACGAAAAGCTCATTAACTCCAAATGATTTGATTATTTCAATAATAAAATTGTTTTTTTTTTCAATTAATTAAGCAATAAATATGCCTTGTTATTGAGAATTATTGGCTTTCTCCTAGGTAGACTCACTCTTCCTTTTATCACATTTTCGTTCATAACCTTCTTGCGAGACTGCTTTTTAATTGCTTGAGCTTCATTGACCAACTCAATAACAATAACCACATTTTAAAAAGGAGCCAAAATTTCCTCCTTAAGCTCGACTTTCAACTCAGTTTCCTTATATTCCTTGATTATTTTTAGTAAAAATACCTTAAGCTCCTCAATCTTGGTCGGAGACATCATTCTTGCAAAATAAAAACATGTTAGTAAAAATCACCAGATTCATTGTGACAACGCATTAAAATAAACATACTTGCTTATAAAACTAAAAGGATCAATTTTGTCACACTCTTTATCAAATAAAACATTCAAATTTCAGAGAAAATTTCTCTAGAAAATGAATTGTACACTTCTAAAAATCAATCAATTGATTGTATCTCCACCCTTCGATGGCAATGTAGTACTTCTCCAAGTACAAGGGGACCATAGGGTTTTTGAGGTGGTCAAAGATGATCACAAGATATTCCTCTCCATCCATCACTCTTAAAAATTATGTCTTAAAATCCTTGTAAGAGGATTGATAGGACAAAAACCAATTTGGTTGGGTTGGCTTCTCAATGAAACCTACAATCCTTTATCAACCCCCTTGATGTGGTAAAAGGAAAACAAAAATCCTATAGTTGGCTCTACGTCGAGGCCATGGAAGACAATCTCAAATGATCTTGTGAAGGCCCAACTTTTAGAGTGAAGCAGAGAGGATGGTATGTTCACTACTTTAAGGACTTCACACTCAAACTCGGTGAAGGGTATTTTAACCACTAAATCTTCAACACCATTATTATACATGTATAACGCCCATGGAATAGACCCTTGAGGACGCTTCATTGCTATATATTTTGTATCCCTAATTGGTTCTATGATAGTATATTCTTCTCGACCGATGGATAAAACTTCAGCCGAAGAACAAAATGAATTTACAATTTCTATTTAAGATAACATGGAATATATCTGAATGCCTTGGGGCAAGACCAACTAACATTTGAAACAACCACTATAGCCAAAGAATAGTCCTTAACATGATGTGAGAAAGACGAAGAAGAAAATATCACACAATCACTTTCATGACTACTTAACTTGTGTCACTTGAGCTACTACATGTACTAGAGTCACTATTATTCCAACCAAAATTGTATTAAAATACATGTCTCAGTCCATATGTTTATTGACCTTTTTAAAATGGGAGCGACATATATCTCTGAAAGTCTGATTAGTAAAATGATGTCTTGCAACCTCTCCGCCTAAGCATATTACCTTTAAAATCACCATATTGCAAAGAGAAATGAAAAGTAAAAAAAATGGTATAAATGAAATACTTTTACAATGAGAGTTGAGAGTGATATGGAACTAATTTATCATGAAAACACACACACTTTAAATAAAACTAAAAATATTTAACCTATAATAAAAAAGGAGGAAGACGAAAAATGAATAAAATAAAAATTATATAAATAGGTATGAAATGCTTCAAGGTAAATGTTGGTTGCAGAATAGGGCAAGCAGCAAAAATATTTATTTTCGGAAAGAATTCCCTTCGGGATTTATATCGTGTCCACAGAGATCGGTTCGAGGGAAAGAATGTCGTTCGACAATCTCTCACGTTAATGAGTTTGGATTAAAATATTTTAAACATAGAAACAGAAAAGTAAACATTAAAACAAAAAGAACTCATTCTTCAGAGAGAAAAACTCGTCCGACAATGCATATACATCACTCCTCACAAACTTAAACTTACCGACCAGTTATACTCCACCTACATTACTCCTCAATATCACCCAGCATCGCTCACAACACAGGTTATGTCTAACGCAAAGTTGAGATAACAACCGTGTCACTCTCTTCGTCACTCTCGCGAGCGAAGCCTCGAAACACGGAAGGCATTAAGCTTCGACGCCTATTGAAGATTGTTAGCTCCTAAATCTATCTCTAGAGTCCAGAAACTAACAGACAATCATCCCTAATCGAAGTTCGTGAGGGTTATGTCTAACGCAACCTAAACCCCGTGCATAAAGCAAAAATCAGAGACAATCACCAATAAAGATTTGTAAAGCAGATGTCATATAACGCCATGGGCGACAAATATACATGAGTTCTGAATAAATACATATACACAACCCAACATAGAAGAAAAACACAAAGAAGAAAAGAAATGAACCAAACATCTCGCAGTTTATCAACGCCGATCGATGATCAATCCACCCCGGTTCATCCGTATGCATGCTTCCATATTATTTTCTAAGCTAATCTATCAAAGAATGAGGTTTGATGAAGTTTGGAGACAAAAATCACCCCCAAAACAACATCCCTTAACAAAAATGAAGTCAAATGAATTAAATACAAAATTTTGGTTCAGACAAATTCGCCTGGCGGATTGAAAATTGGCCAGGAGGATTCCCCTTTTTCTCTCACACAGCTGCACAATCAAACCGACTTGGCAGAAAATATCTAGATTCGCCAGGCGGATTGAAAATTCGCCTGGCGGATTGCCCAAAATTCGCCCGGCGAACATGACGCGAGCACTAGACAGCAGCAACATGAATTTCCAACTTTTCTCTCGCCAGGGCCTCGCCACAGACTCGCCCGGCGAAATTCTCAAATTCGCCCGGCAGATGCCTGGCGAATTTGACAGAACAACATTTTTCCCAGCACTGTTTTATTCGTAACTTTTGAACCGTAACTCCGATTGACGCACGGTTTGAAGCGCTGGAAAGCTTATTCCATGCTCTATACAACAATGGCAAGACATCCTTGATTGGATACCTGCAAGAATGAGATAAAATCAATTAAACTCATTGATATTTACACGATACGCAGTATATACACTAAAACGTAAACTAAACGTATTTACAAACAAAGCGGGGTTTATTCGCACGATATTTACCACAAAGCATTGATAAGTGCAACAAAACATATATACAAAAATAGGTACAATTTGGACTTATCAGTAAATTAGAAGATATCCACTCAAAATATGAGGCCAAGCCAACACTACTATATCTTAAATAGGAATTATCACATTAAATCACTCAACTGATAAATAAATAAATAAAACAAAAATAATTTACACTTAAAACCGTTTGAACCCAAAAGAGTTTATTTTGGTGCCCTCTTTTTAAATGTTAGTCTAAATTATAACAAATAACTAACATTATTTTTATTGTTTATTTTGTTTTCTCTCTATGTTAGATGTGTGTATGCTAATTAGTAATAATTACTAGTTTTAACTTGTTCCAAAGGAAATTCCCTTATAATGAAAATATTTTTTTTTAAATCAAAATTTAATTATATACTATGAAGTTATATGTTGAATTAGTCTATAAAATATTTTTGGAAATAATATCATATAATAATAAAAAGAATAATGATAATAACAATGTTTTAAAATTTCTAATTCTATAAAAAAAAATTATTAAAATTCTGAAAAAACTATGTTTACCGTTACACCACTTCATAGGAAAAATATTGAACATTATGAAGGATGAAGGGACCGTGTCAAACTTATCTAATAAAATGTCACAATTATTCTTGCATTTCTCTCAATAAACTTCTTCCTAAAAAATAGGATAACCATGTTTTCTTCTAGCATATCCCTCACCCATGTGTAACTCTCTCTCTCTCTCTCTCTCTCTCTCTCTCTCTCTCTCATAAACTTTTCATATAAAGTGTCTTTTATTTATTTTATTTTTTTGTAAATGACTTAACTGCATAATTTATATGATTCAAATTTTAATGGAATTAGCATCATGCATCACTCACGGACCAGACTCCATTTATCATTGTTTGTGTTCATTAGAAATTCTCTTATGAATTATAAGATGTTTGCTAATAATAAATTTCAATAATTATCATTTATGCCATTCTTAAAATGAATACAAAAATTCAATCAAATTAAGATTTGTATGCAATATTTTTTAGGAAATAATTATTTTAATAAAAATTTGTTTGAAAGGAAATTATTTTAGTATATATTTTAGTTGTAATGAATTAAGCATTTTAATAATAAAATTGAAAGGAAGTTGTTTTAGTGTATATGATATTTATTTTAGTATTAATCTATAAATAAATAATACGTTAATCGAAATTGAAAAATAATTTAAAAAGTTTCTTAATTCTACTAAGGTCAGTAGTCCTGATCCAACTAATTTAAAAGACCGAGGAAAAAAAATTAAATAACAGCCTTTAAAATCGATGATTACAAAATTATAAATACTTTTAAGTCTAATTAATTTTTACAGAAAGAATATATTACATTTATTTATTAGATCAATTTTTTTACTAAATCAATTAATAATAGCATTAATGAGTAAAATTTATAATATTTAACCTAAAATAATTAATGTTAACCAAGTATTTGAGTTCGAGTGGTAAACGAGATCCTGCTAAAGAACGAAGGTTCGGAGAATATCGAGTTTGATTCTTGGTACCTCTCGGCACGAGTTCTAGATTACTATGGCCCCTTTCTCTGAGAAACAGAGTGCGCAAAGTAAAAAAAAAAAAATTAATGTTAATAAAATTAAATATTGAATAAATTAAAACTATAAATTTGAGACTTCAAAAAAGGTGAGGTCCACGAGAGCAGCCTCACTTGCCACTTCCTCGGGACGACCCTGACCCTGATTAAGGTCCATAAGCTCATGAAGTTGTTAGAATCAAATTGATTCAATCAATCAATATTGGATAAGATTTAATGATTATACAAATTATTCGTGTTCATGTTTATAACACTATGAATAATACTCCTTGTTTTCTTGCTTTTGAAAATAACATCATTCCATATGTTTCATATACAAACGAACCAAATTACCATGACGCGCTTAGCTATTGATTTATTGTGCTTCTTTTGCTGCACGTTTATGCAAATTGCTTCATAGGTGTGACAAAACGGATCGTCCGGTCCGCCCCGTCTTAAGTTCCTAAAAAAAATGCAGGGCGAACAAGCCCATCTAATAGAAATATATTTAAAAATCTAATGCGCTCCGCCAAGGTGGCGGATTGGTGGGCGGCGGGTTTGCCCGCCAACTTTTTTATTTTTTATTTATATTTTTAATAGATTAATAAGCTTGTTTTTACATTTTAAATAGATTATTTACTTATTTTTTAAAACAATTTTTACAAAGCATTTAGTTGCGGTGAAAATTGGATAACAAGCTATTAATTAACTTGCATCATATTTCTTTTACAACCGACTTTGATTTATCCAAAGGAAAGGTTCAAGATCGTTAAAAAACCTAAAGGGAGGAGATCTAAGGTTCGGGGGTTGGTTATACAAAGGGAAGGTATTAGCACCCTAAGTATCCGTAGTACTCTACGGGAACCTCTTGTTAGTATTGTGTTATGTTATGTTTGCATGCTAAAGATAATCTGTACTAAGGTAAAGACCTAAGGTATATACACTAAATATGGTCTAAGGGTGTAAAAAGAAAATGTGGAATCCGAGAGGGCATCGGATGTAAAGGAAAAAGGTGGAAAAGGAAAAAGGTAGCTCGCTAGGATCGTCGCAATCCTATGCCTACGTATTCTCAAGGTGAACTTGAGAAATCAGAGCAATCGTAGTTCCCCTCACTAAGGGGTAAAAGGGGTGGAAAGCTTGAAAGCAAAGCTTGTAAGTATGGATTGATTAGGAGAAAAAGATTAATGGCTATCTCTTGAAAGGATTGTGAAAGGTTGTACCGTCTTAAAGGAGAAGAGATTAATAGCTATCTCTTTGGGAAGGTCAGGTCAGAAGGGAGAAGAGATTAATGATTATCTCTTGTAAAATGGTTTGAGGTTAACAGGGTATTTGAGCTACCTATGACATGAAGTCAATAGAGAGACTTTTCCTTTGGAAGGAGGAGAAAGTGACATAGAGCAGAGAGGAAAACCTCAAGTGTCAAAAGTAAAACGAATAGCAATATATACAGTAAATGCAATAAGAATTAAATTAAAATTAGCATCAGGAATTAATTAAAGAAAAATGTCAAGATAAAGTTAAAGTTAATTAAAAGTCTAAATAAACAAAATCTAAATAAGTTAATAAGGACTAAAATCTAATTAAAAGACTAACTAGCTAATTCTAAAACTAACTTACATTCTAATTAAACTAGTTAAATAACTAAACCAAATCCTAACTCAACTATCTAAACTAATTCTTGAAATTAGACTAATAATTAATTCTAATAGAAACTAAATAACTAATTAACTAAATTCTAAAATCTTTTCTTTTTTTTTTCATTTATTTTTTATATATATTCCTAAATAAAAAAAAGCTAGAGAAATGGGAACACGTTACTTTCTGTATTTTTGTCATTTTTGATGTCTTCTTAAATTAAAAACCAAGTTTAATATTAATCTTAACATAAAACAAAATAACAAAAAACAAAGTCTTACTACTAAAAAACAAGATATAGGATAAAAAATTAAAACTAAGGCTATAGTTATGATGCTGACCTATGGATGCAGATGAAATCAACCCGCCAGTCTTGCAAACATTATATGCCGAGAGACAATGACTGCCTCAAATATGCCTTTGACATAAATGGCGATATCATAAATAACTATTTGCAAAATATGAATGATATTTATAAAAAAACTTGTTTTGAAGAAAGAAAAATGCTATCATGGCTGTTGAAGAGACAGTGAACATCAACATGAACAAATCACTGTTCATCGTCACCATATGAATAATAATAAAAAATAAATAATAATAGTTAAAAAAAACAACAAAAAAAAATAACCTATGTAGGTACAACAAACATGCACTACAAACACAACATAACCTGAACTGTACACCACATATCCGATCGAAAGAAAATGCAATACATGGTCGGGGATGAAAACTACAACAAACAACACCTCTCTATTACTCCACCATCAAAGCATACATCCACATATAAAACATGATGAATATTGAATCTTAAAACAAATCTTATCACAGAGACACAAATAAAGACAAGTATAAAATGGAAGGACTTGATATACCGTAACCGAAGTGCGAATATTTATTGCTGCTGAAATGTTGTTGTCGTCGTAGGAAGTGGTGAGGGTATGAAGGTTGCAAGGTTGTGTCTCAAAGGGAATGTGTTTATGGTGGCAAAATGATGAGCTAAATGGTGAAAACAACACAGTGGTGGGACGGTGGTACGTTTTGGTTGTGTTTTTGTGTGGTTGACGGTAAGAAAAATGGTGGATATGTGAAACGAGCAGAGCTTTTTAAGGTGATGAAGAGTTTTGGTTACTTCCAGAGTGTTATGGGTTGTTCTGGTGAGAGTGATGAAGTCAAAAAGTATTATGATGTACTGTCTCAATCTCAAAAAAACCCTTTATTATTTTTATTTTCAAAATGCAAGTAATGTGTACTGATGGTTCGCCCCTTGTCTATCAACATTGCCTTTTTTTATTTTTTATTCAGAAATGAGAGAAAATGTTAGCTCTTCCCCATGCGCAGTGGAGCAGAGAAACACTATTTAGTGCATGCATGTTACGTTACACAAAAAGTAATAAAACCAAAATCTAAATTCTAAGCTTAATGACTAAGAATTGCTTAAATTAGCTAAAAAAATTCAAAATTCAAACATATAAAAAAGGAGGGAAATGAGAAATAAAAATAAATAAACTATTTTTAATAATTCTAAAAAAAATACAAAATTTGAATAAATAATAAAGAATAATGAAAAAAATAAAAAAAAAACGATTAAAAATGATATATCGGACCGAAACTGAAGTGCTCAGAAAAATAAAACGAATACATCAAAATGATCAGTGCAAAATATACATATTAAGAAAAATACAGCGTTTGGTCAAATTTTGAAAATAATTTTTTACCCGTTGGAACAGCTTAACTGTCCAGAAATGCGACCGAAAAGTGGTCGAAAAAAAATTAAATGAGCACGCCAGGTTAAACTACGCGAAACGTAGATTAATATCGCTGACGTCTGCAGGCTCGATTTTAAATTCTCCGTCCACTGATTTTTCACACTGTTGACTTTTAATTTGACCGATTCGGCTGTAAATTTCAACAAATTTATTTCGGCTGATAAATTGAGTATTATGTAAGATGATCGACCTAGAATGACATGCAAAAGATCAAAGAATCTGAGGGTAAAATTTGAGGTATGACAGTTGCCCCTATTTAAATAGCTTCACTGGATAGCGCGAGGGATAGAAACCCTCGAGAGATCAAGGTGAAAGGTATTTAAATATAGCAAACCGAAAATTTTGCCCTTAGATGGAATGCAGATGCTAAGGACAAGCAGACAGACACGCAAATGCAGACATGCCATGAATTTCTAGTATGATAGAATGGTAATTGCAAAATGCGGACGAAGGCAAAAGCAGACGGGGCCAAAGTCAACACAATGAGCAATCACTCACTGGGGATGACAACAACACTGGGGAATAATCTAAGGTGATGAAGCAACTGGTTCAAGCGTGACCGGCTGACACTGGGGAAATAGAAGATACTCTTACTGGGCACGGAGCCAGAAAGAAGACACGATCTCCACTGGGGATCAATTTGAAATGAAAGGATAGACATCAGCAAAAGATTTTCTGGAATTTTCTTATACTGAAGAGTTCAAACGGGATCTTCAAGAAAAACCAGAAAAGACAGGGAAAGAAACCTCCGGAAAAACATCAGATGGCAAAAGAAACCAGTCATCCAATAACGGCTTTGAATGAAAGGTACAAATCATAATATCTAATAACGGCTTTAGATAAAGTGAACAAGGACTCGATCTGAAAAAACATCAGAAGGAGAGACACATCCGGATAGGCATCAGATGGTAGAGAAACCAGTCTTCCAATAACGGCTTTGAATGAAAGGTACAAATCACAATATCTAATAACGACTTTAGATAAAGTGAACAAAGACTCTATCTGAAAAAACATCAGAATGAGAGACACATCCGGATAGGCATCGGATGGTAAAAGCAATGAAATTCTGGAAAAGTATCAGAATAAACAAAGGGTTATCTGGGAAAACATCATATAGGTTCTGGAAGAACATCAGAACAAAAGACTCGATCTGAAAAAACATCAGAAAGAGAAACACTTCCGGAAAAGCATCAGATGATGAAAGCAACGTCATTCCGGAAAAGCATCAGAATAAACAAAGTGATTATCTGGAAAAACATCAGATAGGTTCTAGAAAAACATCTGAACAAAAGACTCAATCTGAAAAAACATCAGAAAGAGAAACACATCCGGAAGAGCATCAGATGGTAGAGAAACCGGACATCCAATAACGGCTTTGAATGAAAGGTACAAATCACAATATCTAATAACGGCTTTAGATAAAATGTACAAAGACTCGATCTGAAAAACATCAGAAAGAGAAAGGCACATCCGAAAAAGCATCAGATGGCAAAAGAAATGAAATTTTGGAAAAGCATCAGAATTACAAAGGACTATCTGGAAAAACATCAGATAGGTTCTAGAAAAACATCAGAACAAAAGACTCAATCTGAAAAAACATCAGAAAGAGAGACACATCCGGAAGAGCATCAGATGGTAAAAACAATGAAATTCTGGAAAAGCATCACAATAAACAAAGTGATTATCTGGGAAAACATCAGATAGGTTCTGGAAGAACATCAGAACAAAAGACTCAATCTGGAAAAACATCAGAAAGAGAGACACATCCGGAAGAGCATCAGATGGTAAAAACAATGAAATTCTGGAAAAGCATCAGAATAAGCAAAGGGCTATTTGGGAAAACATCAGATAGGTTCTGGAAGAACATCAGAACAAAAGACTCAATCTGGAAAAACATCAGAAAGAGAGACACATCCGGAAGAGCATCAGATGGTAAAAACAATGAAATTCTGGAAAAGCATCAGAATAAGCAAAGAGCTATCTGGGAAAACATCAGAACAAAAGACTCGATCTGAAAAAAAATCAGAAAGAGAGACACATCCGGAAGAGCATCAGATGGTAAAAACAATGAAATTCTGGAAAAGCATCAGAATAAGCAAAGAGCTATCTGGGAAAACATCAGATAGGTTCTGGAAGAACATCAGAACAAAAGACTCAATCTAGAAAAACATCAGAGGAGACAAATATATATGACATCCAAGAATGGCATTGGACACAAAAGAGGAACAAACATATCCCGAAAAACAATCGGATAAGAAAGGTCATATCTGGAAGAACGTCAGATAGACACGACAATATTTGTTTGGTAGGTGTCATGTAAGTTGGACTTTGACCACAAGGTAAGACGTGGATAACGACGCGACCTCAGGATAAATGCAAATGAGGATGAAACACTCATGCTATGCATATGTATCTGAATCGTGCAGATGATATAAGATCAAATGCAAATGCAGGTGCAGATGCTGACGACACAGCTCGACTCTCTGATGGAGAAGACAAGACTGGAAGGCTGATTCCTCTACACGGAGATCACTGTCATTCTGCTTGGGGACTAGAGATGCTACTGGTGAACACATCTCTGCCACGCTGGTAAACTGTATTCAAATTGATGATCCTTGTAGGAAGGATAAAGCATTGCCTGGGGATTCTTCAGGTAAACTGCCCCAGACTAGCTGATTATTGTAGATGAGTTGATCATTGCTTCAGCTTGATTGATTCTGGAAATGACCATTTCATGGTGCTATTAGAAAGCTTGCCCCAGTCTGAGTCTTAAAAGATGATCATTTCACTGGACACTGGGAAAGCTTACCCCAGCCTGAATCTTGCAAACTCTTCTGTATAAACCAATTCTAAGAAGTCGCCATTAAACCACAAATCTTGAACTAATTCTCAACAGGATATGGAAGGAACTTGTCCCTGATTGGATCACCGACCAAGTTTCTCAAATGTTTGAAAATTCCTTGAAAAGAAAGCTAGTTTGCAAACAAAAGTATTTGTACAAACATGGTAAATGCAAAGTTCATGCAACTTTTGAAATCAATTATTATTATTATTATTATTTTTTTTTTTTAAAGAAGCAAAGTATATGAGTCATTAGTCAGAACACAGGGGTTCAAGATATTTAAAAGTGAAAGGTAAGGCACAAGGCGTGACACCAAAACAGATGATCCGCAAAGATCTTTTGGAGTCAGCTTACGCAACCTTGCTGTAGCATGCTTCCAAAATAACCTCGCTTCAATTAGGTCCTTTGAGGGTTATAACGTGGTCTGGTTCACGGTTTATGAAACAAAGGATAAAAGCTCGAAGTTTATTTGTGCCCACCCAATCTTCGTGATGATCTTCAGTCCTACGCTCAGTTAACTCAGACTATGCACTCAGGTTCCCATAGGATAGGAATTGCATTGATGATAGTAATGATGATGGTTAAGAAGTTAAAGGACTTTGAAATGGCGGTCACTACTTCCTTACAAAATTTTGTTGTTTTTTGGTGAGGACCTCAGTCAACTCGTTTTATCTTTGAGGGTTTTGGTAACCTCTTGAATGATTTTGTTATCCCTAACTTTTGCCTGAACTGCGTCATTTGAGCTTACAGCCAGCGGGATGCCCCAATTTTTGCCTAAGTCTCCTTCATAGGTTTTGACTTAGCGGGCTTTTATTTTGATTTTTTTTTAGTGACTGCCTGGCTTAAGAATTACAGTGAATCATCATTGGCGTTTGACCTGAAAGACATCTTCGACACTTGCTTGCTGTGTGCGAAGGAATATTTGTGAACTTTGTTGAAAGGGGTTTTGAATGCTATTCTTGTATTTGAATGCACAATCAAGCTAACTGAGAACTACCCTACCCCAGGTTAAGATTGTAGGTTTTTATTTGTAAAGAAAAAAAAAACTCCTACTTCTAGGCTCGAAGGGGTTAAAAAGGGGTTAACTTCCTTATTTCTCCAGTGTTTAGGAGTTGAAACAATGCCTTACATCGTCAGCAAAGTTTTGATTTGAAAGCATACTAACAGCAATTTGGGTATAACGTTTTCATCATTCTCCCTCCAATCTTTGCATAATCAAAAAGGAAATGTAAAAGAGATAAGGTATTTATTGAAAAAGAAAGCATGGAGCTGTAAATAGCAAACACAAATGAATTGAATCAAAAAGTTGCAAATGCTCATTTCATTAATTTGAAAGTACAAACATAATTTGAAAGCAAACAGCTAGTACAAAACAAAGGAAAATGCAAACAGTAAGAAACAAGGTCTAATGACTATTCAACTACAAGTATGAGTTGTCCTGTCTTCGAAAAGTAGCTGAGCTGAAGTCGACTGAAGCTTCACTTGCCCTGACAAAGGGTTGTTCTTGACATTCTGCATCTGATGTTAACTCTAGTCATGTATCAGTGTCGGGGAATCAGCTTGACGACTCACAGACAAACACTAAAAGATATAGAGAATTGGCAATGAGTAACTGGACAAACAAATGCATGCAATGAATCATGCAAAGATGCAAATGATATGCAATGCAATGCAAACAGGATACAAAAACACATGCAACAGGATCAAGGGTTCAAGATCACAGCATGGAGTTTAGGTAGAGAATCAACCACAGGGTGTGTACTAGGGTTTATCAACTGTAGAACAGGGTTCTAAGAGGTTCCCAGAGTCTACGTAAATCCTTCGGATATTATCGGCCCATGTAACTACTTACACGGGTTAATAATATTCTCAAGATAAACTCGTCTGAGTGTAGTATCGCGTGACAACTACTCAGGACTGGCTCCCTCATAGTCACCGCACTACATCCTAAAAGGCCAAGTGGGGTAAAGGTAACTACGGTCCTCAGAATCCCTGGCACTCAATTGAAAAAGTAATATCAATGTGACTGCTCACATCAGACATCAACAATCCCAAAGGGCCTCATCTGAGTGTGGTCATCATATGCCATAAATTGTTGGTACTACTGCCAACAACCGACTATTGATTACACCACGATCCTATCATAAGTGCTCTCAAGTCCGGGTTAGGACTTATCTCACCACTCAAGGTAGCAACCCTGCACACAGAAAAACTCAAGCACAACAGGTATATATACAGATATAAATATACAAATGTACAAGCAAACAAACATGTAAATAACACAAATACAAACAAGATAGGCTTAACCCTCTTAGGGAGCTCCCCAGTGAAGTCGCCATTTCTGTTGCGGTGAAAATTGGATAACAAGCTATTAATTAACTTGCATCATATTTCTTTTACAACCGACTTTGATTTATCCAAAGGAAAGGTTCAAGATCGTTAAAAAACCTAAAGGGGGGAGATCTAAGGTTCGGGGGTTGGTTATACAAAGGGAAGGTATTAGCACCCTAAGTATCTGTAGTACTCTACGGGAACCTCTTGTTAGTATTGTGTTATGTTATGTTTGCATGCTAAAGATAATTTGTACTAAGGTAAAGACCTAAGGTATATACACTAAATATGGTCTAAGGGTGTAAAAAGAAAATGTGGAATCCGAGAGGGCATCGGATGTAAAGGAAAAAGGTGGAAAAAGAAAAAGGTAGCTCGCTAGGATCGTCGCAATCCTATGCCTACGTATTCTCAAGGTGAACTTGAGAAATCAGAGCAATCGTAGTTCCCCTCACTAAGGGGTAAAAGGGGTGGAAAGCTTGAAAGCAAAGCTTGTAAGTATGGATTGATTAGGAGAAAAAGATTAATGGTTATCTCTTGAAAGGATTGTGAAAGGTTGTACCGTCTTAAAGGAGAAGAGATTAATAGCTATCTCTTTGGGAAGGCCAGGTCAGAAGGGAGAAGAGATTAATGGTTATCTCTTGTAAAATGGTTTGAGGTTAACAGGGTATTTGAGCTACCTATGACATGAAGTCAATAGAGAGACTTTTCCTTTGGAAGGAGGAGAAAGTGACATAGAGCAGAAAGGAAAACCTCAAGTGGCAAAAGTAAAACGAATAGCAATATATACAGTAAATGCAATAAGAATTAAATTAAAATTAGCATCAGGAATTAATTAAAGAAAAATGTCAAGATAAAGTTAAAGTTAATTAAAAGTCTAAATAAACAAAATCTAAATAAGTTAATAAGGACTAAAATCTAATTAAAAGACTAACTAGCTAATTCTAAAACTAACTTACATTCTAATTAAACTAGTTAAATAACTAAACCAAATCCTAACTCAACTATCTAAACTAATTCTTGAAATTAGACTAATAATTAATTCTAATAGAAACTAAATAACTAATTAACTAAATTCTAAAATCTTTTCTTTTTTTTTTCATTTATTTTTTATATATATTCCTAAATAAAAAAAGCTAGAGAAATGGGAACACGTTACTTTCTGTATTTTTGTCATTTTTGATGTCTTCTTAAATTAAAAACCAAGTTTAATATTAATCTTAACATAAAACAAAATAACAAAAAACAAAGTCTTACTACTAAAAAACAAGATATAGGATAAAAAATTAAAACTAAGGCTATAGTTATGATGCTGACCTATGGATGCAGATGAAATCAACCCGCCAGTCTTGCAAACATTATATGCCGAGAGACAATGACTGCCTCAAATATGCCTTTGACATAAATGGCGATATCATAAATAACTATTTGCAAAATATGAATGATATTTATAAAAAAAACTTGTTTTGAAGAAAGAAAAATGCTATCATGGCTGTTGAAGAGACAGTGAACATCAACATGAACAAATCACTGTTCATCGTCACCATATGAATAATAATAGAAAATAAATAATAATAGTTAAAAAAAAACAACAAAAAAAAAAACCTATGTAGGTACAACAAACATGCACTACAAACACAACATAACCTGAACTGTACACCACATATCCGATCGAAAGAAAATGCAATACATGGTCGGGGATGAAAACTACAACAAACAACACCTCTCTATTACTCCACCATCAAAGCATACATCCACATATAAAACATGATGAATATTGAATCTTAAAACAAATCTTATCACAGAGACACAAATAAAGACAAGTATAAAATGGAAGGACTTGATATACCGTAACCGAAGTGCGAATATTTATTGCTGCTGAAATGTTGTTGTCGTCGTAGGAAGTGGTGAGGGTATGAAGGTTGCAAGGTTGTGTCTCAAAGGGAATGTGTTTATGGTGGCAAAATGATGAGCTAAATGGTGAAAACAACACAGTGGTGGGACGGTGGTACGTTTTGGTTGTGTTTTTGTGTGGTTGACGGTAAGAAAAATGGTGGATATGTGAAACGAGCAGAGCTTTTTAAGGTGATGAAGAGTTTTGGTTACTTCCAGAGTGTTATGGGTTGTTCTGGTGAGAGTGATGAAGTCAAAAAGTATTATGATGTGCTGTCTCAATCTCAAAAAAACCCTTTATTATTTTTATTTTCAAAATGCAAGTAATGTGTACTGATGGTTCGCCCCTTGTCTATCAACATTGCCTTTTTTTATTTTTTTATTCAGAAATGAGAGAAAATGTTAGCTCTTCCCAATGCGCAGTGGAGCAGAGAAACACTATTTAGTGCATGCATGTTACGTTACACAAAAAGTAATAAAACCAAAATCTAAATTCTAAGCTTAATGACTAAGAATTGCTTAAATTAGCTAAAAAAATTCAAAATTCAAACATATAAAAAAGGAGGGAAATGAGAAATAAAAATAAATAAACTATTTTAATAATTCTAAAAAAAATACAAAATTTGAATAAATAATAAAGAATAATGAAAAAAATAAAAAAAAACGATTAAAAATGATATATCGGACCGAAACTGAAGTGCTCAGAAAAATAAAACGAATACATCAAAATGATCAGTGCAAAATATACATATTAAGAAAAATACAGCGTTTAGTCAAATTTTGAAAATAATTTTTTACCCGCTGGAACAGCTTAACTGTCCAGAGATGCGACCGAAAAGTGGTCGAAAAAAAATTAAATGAGCACGCCAGGTTAAACTACGCGAAACGTAGATTAATATCGCTGACGTCTGCAGGCTCGATTTTAAATTCTCCGTCCACTGAGTTTTCACACTGTTGACTTTTAATTTGACCGATTCGGCTGTAAATTTCAACAAATTTATTTCGGCTGATAAATTGAGTATTATGAAAGATGATCGACCTAGAATGACATGCAAAAGATCAAATAATCTGAGGGTAAAATTTGAGGTATGACAGTTGCCCCTATTTAAATAGCTTCACTGGATAGCACGAGGGATAGAAACCCTCGAGAGATCAAGGTGAAAGGTATTTAAATATAGCAAACCAAAATTTTTGCCCTTAGATGGAATGCAGATGCTAAGGACAAGCAGACAGACACGCAAATGCAGACATGCCATGAATTTCTAGTATGATAGAATGGTAAGTGCAAAATGCGGACGAAGGCAAAAGCAGACGGGACCAAAGTCAACACAATGAGCAATCACTCACTGGGGATGACAACAACACTGGGGAATAATCTAAGGTGATGAAGCAACGGGTTCAAGCGTGACCGGCTGACACTGGGGAAATAAAAGATACTCTTACTGGGCACGGAGCCAGAAAGAAAACACGATCTCCACTAGGGATCAATTTGAAATGAAAGGATAGACATCAGCAAAAGATTTTCTGGAATTTTCTTATACTGAAGAGTTCAAACGGGATCTTCAAGAAAAACCAGAAAAGATAGGGAAAGAAACCTCCGGAAAAACATCAGATGGCAAAAGAAACCAGTCATCCAATAACGGCTTTGAATGAAAGGTACAAATCATAATATCTAATAACGGCTTTAGATAAAGTGAACAAGGACTCAATCTGAAAAAACATCAGAAGGAGAGACACATCCGGATAGGCATCAGATGGTAGAGAAACCAGTCTTCCAATAACGGCTTTGAATAAAGCTTGTTTTTACATTTTAAATAGATTATTTACTTATTTTTTAAAATAATTTTTACAAAGCATTTTGTTGCGGTGAAAATTGGATAATAAGCTATTAATTAACTTGCATCATATTTCTTTTACAACCGACTTTGATTTATCCAAAAGAAAGGTTCAAGATCGTTAAAAAACCTAAAGGGGGGAGATCTAAGGTTCGGGGGTTGGTTATACAAAGGGAAGGTATTAGCACCCTAAGTATCCGTAGTACTCTACGGGAACCTCTTGTTAGTATTGTGTTATGTTATGTTTGCATGCTAAAGATAATCTGTACTAAGGTAAAGACCTAAGGTATATACACTAAATATGGTCTAAGGGTGTAAAAAGAAAATGTGGAATCCGAGAGGGCATCGGATGTAAAGGAAAAAGGTGGAAAAAGAAAAAGGTAGCTCGCTAGGATCGTCGCAATCCTATGCCTACGTATTCTCAAGGTGAACTTGAGAAATCAGAGCAATCGTAGTTCCCCTCACTAAGGGGTAAAAGGGGTGGAAAGCTTGAAAGCAAAGCTTGTAAGTATGGATTGATTAGGAGAAAAAGATTAATGGCTATCTCTTGAAAGGATTGTGAAAGGTTGTACCGTCTTAAAGGAGAAGAGATTAATAGCTATCTCTTTGGGAAGGCCAGGTCAGAAGGGAGAAGAGATTAATGGTTATCTCTTGTAAAATGGTTTGAGGTTAACAGGGTATTTGAGCTACCTATGACATGAAGTCAATAGAGAGACTTTTCCTTTGGAAGGAGGAGAAAGTGACATAGAGCAGAGAGGAAAACCTCAAGTGTCAAAAGTAAAACGAATAGCAATATATACAGTAAATGCAATAAGAATTAAATTAAAATTAGCATCAGGAATTAATTAAAGAAAAATGTCAAGATAAAGTTAAAGTTAATTAAAAGTCTAAATAAACAAAATCTAAATAAGTTAATAAGGACTAAAATCTAATTAAAAGACTAACTAGCTAATTCTAAAACTAACTTACATTCTAATTAAACTAGTTAAATAACTAAACCAAATCCTAACTCAACTATCTAAACTAATTCTTGAAATTAGACTAATAATTAATTCTAATAGAAACTAAATAACTAATTAACTAAATTCTAAAATCTTTTCTTTTTTTTTTCATTTATTTTTTATATATATTCCTAAATAAAAAAAGCTAGAGAAATGGGAACACGTTACTTTCTGTATTTTTGTCATTTTTGATGTCTTCTTAAATTAAAAACCAAGTTTAATATTAATCTTAACATAAAACAAAATAACAAAAAACAAAGTCTTACTACTAAAAAACAAGATATAGGATAAAAAATTAAAACTAAGGCTATAGTTATGATGCTGACCTATGGATGCAGATGAAATCAACCCGCCAGTCTTGCAAACATTATATGCCGAGAGACAATGACTGCCTCAAATATGCCTTTGACATAAATGGCGATATCATAAATAACTATTTGCAAAATATGAATGATATTTATAAATAAACTTGTTTTGAAGAAAGAAAAATGCTATCATGGCTGTTGAAGAGACAGTGAACATCGACATGAACAAATCGCTGTTCATCGTCACCATATGAATAATAATAAAAAATAAATATTAATAGTTAAAAAAAACAACAACAAAAAAACCTATTTAGGTACAACAAACATGCACTACAAACACAACATAACCTGAACTGTCCACCACATATCCGATCGAAAGAAAATGCAATACATGGTCGGGGATGAAAACTACAACAAACAACACCTCTCTATTACTCCACCATCAAAGCATACATCCACATATAAAACATGATGAATATTGAATCTTAAAACAAATCTTATCACAGAGACACAAATAAAGACAAGTATAAAATGGAAGGACTTGATATACCGTAACCGAAGTGCGAATATTTATTGCTGCTGAAATGTTGTTGTCGTCGTAGGAAGTGGTGAGGGTATGAAGGTTGCAAGGTTGTGTCTCAAAGGGAATGTGTTTATGGTGGCAAAATGATGAGCTAAATGGTGAAAACAACACAGTGGTGGGACGGTGGTACATTTTGGTTGTGTTTTTGTGTGGTTGACGGTAAGAAAAATGGTGGATATGTGAAACGAGCAGAGCTTTTTAAGGTGATGAAGAGTTTTGGTTACTTCCAGAGTGTTATGGGTTGTTCTGGTGAGAGTGATGAAGTCAAAAAGTATTATGATGTGCTGTCTCAATCTCAAAAAAACCCTTTATTATTTTTATTTTCAAAATGCAAGTAATGTGTACTGATGGTTCGCCCCTTGTCTATCAACATTGCCTTTTTTTATTTTTTATTCAGAAATGAGAGAAAATGTTAGCTCTTCCCCATGCGCAGTGGAGCAGAGAAACACTGTTTAGTGCATGCATGTTACGTTACACAAAAAGTAATAAAACCAAAATCTAAATTCTAAGCTTAATGACTAAGAATTGTTTAAATTAGCTAAAAAAATTCAAAATTCAAACATATAAAAAAGGAGGGAAATGAGAAATAAAAATAAATAAACTATTTTTAATAATTCTAAAAAAAATACAAAATTTGAATAAATAATAAAGAATAATGAAAAAAATAAAAAAAAAACGATTAAAAATGATATATCGGACCGAAACTGAAGTGCTCAGAAAAATAAAACGAATACATCAAAATGATCAGTGCAAAATATACATATTAAGAAAAATACAGCGTTTGGTCAAATTTTGAAAATAATTTTTTACCCGCTGGAACAGCTTAACTGTTCAGAAATGCGACCGAAAAGTGGTCGAAAAAAAATTAAATGAGCACGCCAGGTTAAACTACGCGAAACATAGATTAATATCGCTGACGTCTGCAGGCTCGATTTTAAATTCTCCGTCCACTGATTTTTCACACTGTTGACTTTTAATTTGACCGATTCGGCTGTAAATTTCAACAAATTTATTTTGGCTGATAAATTGAGGGAAAGGGAAAGGGAAAACATCGAATAAAACCCTTAAAAAGAAAGGATAAGAATATGGTCATCGCAACCATTGTCTGAGTTCGGGAGTCGGTTACGCAAGGGGAAGGTATTAGCACCCCTCACGTCCGTTGTACTCAACGGGAACCATTTAGTTAGGGTTAAATATATGTTAGCTTAAGGTTTATTTCTAATCTTCTACTTATAATGGGAAGAGAGAGATATGTTTTTACATTAAAGAGAAAGGACCTAAAGGTTTTTATTACTAGGGGGCTCGACAAGACTTCACAATCTCGTGCCTACGTATCCTCATAGTGCAATGAGGAACTCAGAGCCTTCGTAGTTCGGCGCTACGATGAAAAATGGAAAGGTGGAATCCAAGAAGGCATTGGATGTGTTTTAAGAACGATGATCATCAAATGATCAAAGAGTTTATGCTAAAGTGTTAAACTTTAACACTCTCTATCATTCAAAAATTGTTTGTTGGACAACGAACATTGATAAAGGTCAATGGTTCAAAGAGTTGTGCTAAAGTGCTAGACTCTAACATCTCTTAGTTCAAAATTTTTTTTAAGTGTTTTAAGTATGAAAGAAAGAAATGATTGGCTACCTCAATGTGCAAGACTTGAGAACAATCTTTCAAAAGGGTTACGCTAGAATGCTAGATTCTAACAATCCTTTTCTTTCAAGTTTATTTCGAAAAAGGTTTGATGTTCTTTGAAGTATTGATATCCTTAAAGAAGGATGGATTCTTGAGATGACGATTGACAAAGGTAAGAGCTGATAAAAGATGGAAGGTGGAAAAAGTGAAAGGTGGCTCGCTAAGAATTAAGATTCTTGTGCCTACGTATTCTCATTGAAGAATGAGAAATCAGAGCATCCGTAGTTCTGATTACTACAGATTGTTGCTTGAGGTATATTAATTGACTGGTGAATGTTTGAGAAAATGTTCAAAGAGTTATGCTAGAGTACTAGACTCTAACAGCTCTTATTCAAATTGTTGATGAAAAATATTTAATGGACGGTAAGCATTGATAATGACCAATGGTTCAAAAAGTGATGCTAGAGTGCTAGACTCTAACAACTCTTATTCATCCAAGTTGCGATTAAGATCGTTTTAAGGACAACGAGCTTCTGAGGATAATCAATTGCTCAAAAGGGTTATGTCAAGATGCTAGATCTTAACGGTCCTTACTTGTCCGAGTTGATATAAAAGTTATTTGATGGACGATGAAGGATTAATGAAAATCAATTATTCAAAGAGTTCTGCTAGGACGCCAGATCCTGACAGCTCTTACTCGTCCAAATTAAATGTTTGAGGAGCGAAAGAATGAATGAATGGCTACCCCAAAGTGCGAGACTTAGGACCGATCATTCGAGGGTTATGCCGGAATGCTGGATTCCAACAGTCCTCTTCTTTCGTTTTATAAAAAGAATTGATCGATTTGATTTTGAAAAAAAGATTGAAACTGGCCTAAATTTTAATGCTTGAAAATTAATTTTATCAAATAATTGTTTTCACATTTTTACTTTTCATAAAAACATAGTGATAAAAATACACATTTTACCAAGAGTTTAGAACATTTTTATGTTAAAGTATTTATTTTCTTTAACACTAAAACTACTAAAAAGAAATGGTTTTATTTAAACAAATATGATAAAAGAAAAAAACATTGGGCTAAAAGGGCAAAAAGCCCGAGGGAAAGTGGCGGACCATTGAAGTCCAAGGAGGGTTATTGGGTTGGCCGGATCAGGCTTTGGGTCAAAGTTTCCTGGACCCGGTTTGACTATTAAGCGTGTAAAGAAATGAGAAGAACCCTAATGGAACAAAACAGACGTTTCACCACTCATCTTCTTCGTTTCCCCCAAATTCCTCCCTCATCCTTTTTTCAGAAAACTCTTATAATCGCTCTCCCTCTCTTAATCTCCTAATCGCTTTCAATCGCCTTATTACCTTCTCAATCTCTCTGAATCGCGTATGATATGAACAATAATCGCGAAGAAAAACCGAACCTTGCTCTTGGAAAAGTTCTCTCGAAGCTCTCTCTCGCTGTTATAAAGAAAAATGATAAACCAGAGCTACCGGTTTCAGAACGCAAACAGACATATTTGGATTGAAAGTCAACACAACAATAAATCGAAATCTTGACCCAAACCCTAATCGTGACCCTAACCTCTGATTCTCAAAAACGACTTAGCTACCAATATATCACGTCCTGTGGTTTTAAAGGAAATTACAGATACAACATAAGAAAAGAAAGGCGAAAAGGAAGACACCGACCACAGCGAAAATGCTTCAATTCACCTCAGGTTTGTCTCGTCGTTTCTCCTTCTTGTTCCTGCTTCAATCTTCCTTCACTCTCCTTTGCATTTGGTGCGAGTTTAGATGTTTAGTGGGCTTGAAATTGATGAGAAGAAAATTGGTTTTGTTGACATTTTGTGATTTTGTTGATGTTTTGGCAAGGTTGTTGTTATTGCGTGAATGAGGCTATGGAGTTTGGAGTTCAAGCTTGTGAGGTCTTCTCAAGGAGAATGATGGATACATAATGGTTTCCACGGCGGCTTTCGAAGGGTGGATTCAGGATGAAGGTTGGGTCGGTATGATGGTTGTGCAAGCGAGAACAGGGTGAGCGTCGAGCTTGCGAATGGAAGAGTTTTTTGTTAATGAATAGAGGTGAGTATTTCTCATTTTTTGTTTTTGTGTTAGAATGGTATTGTTTTTGTTGCTGAATCCCCCCATGGCTCTGTTTTCTAAGGGTTTTATAGTAGAGGAATTAGGGTTTGACAAAATTGATCTGGAAGTGATTCGTTTTACTTTTTGATATTCAGAAATTGTGGTGCTAATTTGATGAAAAAAAACTACTAACTTTCTTAAACTTATGATAGTCAAACTTTGTTTTCCTCTTCTTTAATTCTTGGTTAGTGTTTAAGTTCTAATTTCATATTAAAACTGAAAATTACAGGTTCTGATTGTGTAGCAGAGTTTTGGAGTGTTGTTGCAGAGTTCAGCAGGCTTTTGTTGTGTACCGTCCTTGTTTCACAGCTCTGGCGCATTGGTATGACTCATCTTTGTTTATGCTTGCAAACTGTGGGGTCAAGACGTGTGATCGTATTGAGAATTCTGCAGGCGGAAAGGGCTGGTGGGGTCAAGCTTTTTCGTTTTTTTTTTTTTTTTTTTTTTTTTGCACTTGTATTAAGAATGGGCTGCAAGTTATGGCATAAGTTATTTTTTGTCCATGATTTTATAAACTTGCGGTAAATTGAATCGTGACATACTGAATGGGACACTTTTGCAATTACTTGGCTTGTGAAGTAACATAATTTTGTCTAAATGAAATGAATGTGGATTTGAAAAGAATAAATTGATTTGAGACTTGTATGATAACATGAAACAAAGAACTAGAATGCAACTTAGAATTTGAATGGGAATGAAAGAAAAGGGCAAACAAAATGAACATGAAGCTTGAAGTTCATTAACTTGTACATGAAGACTCGAGACAGAACATGAAAAGGTTTTGAATGTGAACTTGGGAACTGAATCTAAAGCTTGAATTTTGAAATTCGACCAAAATATGAATCAATCCAAAATGAACCTTTTGAAACAAATTTGAATGACCAAAACTCTTGACATAATCCAACAAAAATGTCTTCGAAACTGTATTTCAACATCTAGTACTCTTCATGAAAAATCATACAAAGAATATGTTAAAACTTTGAATCAAATCCACGAGACGTAACACCACATTCTGATTCCAACTTGAAATGAACTTGAATCGGATAGAGAGATTGAATCTTCGGCTTGACTTCATCAGATAAACTTGAATACAAATACCTGGATTCAGTCTCACTTGTCCTTACAACAGCCCATGATACAGATGAATTGAGATGCTAATTGTATTGCTGCTTTGCCAAACCCTAATTGAAATTCAACTGACCCTGATTGTTATCTGTTTTAAGACAAAATGCCCTTGTCGCAACCTGATGATGTGACCCTAAAATAAACCACTTGTTTGGCCAAGATTAGGTCAAGCTTCCACTTAATTTCTAACCACACCACATACACCCCCGCCTTGCCTGATCCTTGATTCAATCTTACAAGACCTGAACTTGCGATGAAACCAAATTAAACTGACTCCTTGAAGAGGAGAGGTCTCTTTTCCAAAACTTTGGTTGATCAACCCTTGAAGCCTCTTGAAGCAATCCTATTTCAAAAACAAACGAAACAAAGTCTGATAAACTGGTTAGTTATACAACATGATTGACCTAGATGATATGCAAAAGATGATGACATCAAAGGGGTAAAATTTGGGGTATGACACATTTTTTTAACAAATTTTACTTCAAAAAATATTGCATATATTCTCAAATAAATGTACAAAATAAAACCATCAAGAATTGGAATTATTAGAATTAACTAAAAAATGACGGGTTTAAGGTGGGACAAGCTGAACGAATAGCTGTGGCGGGCTTTCGCTGGTGGCAAGTTTTGGAGGGGCGGGCTTTGGCGGATGGCGGGGCGGGCTTTAGTGGGCGGCTGGCCCAAAATCCCAACTCAACCCGCCATTTTTTGGCGGGTGTACGGGGCGGCCCGCCGGGGGCCACAACCCGTTTTGCCACCTCTATCCATATGCGTAGAGCAGTTATTATGATATACATTTGAGAGACCAATCTAATTACTAATCCTGTACCACAAACTTGCAAATAAAGAACACTCAAAAAATATATGTGAGAATGATTCAATGACTTCACACCCCCGACGCACAGTTAAAAGTACTTAGATTGTAATTCTTTGTGTCAAAGCAAGCGTAGCTCGACAGAAACAGCGATGTGTCAAAATTAACCTAGTGTGTGTCGAGTTGTATTAGATGTCGAACTGTCAAAGCAGGTTGTTGACACAAGATTTCGACTTAGACCAAAATAGAAATTTTGGGCTTTTGTAATTTTGGGTTTTACCTTAGGGAGAAAGATAGCTCAATTATAAATAGAGGGAGTAACCCCTATTTTGAGTAAGAAGAATATAGAATAATATTGTAACACATAACAAAAAGTGCATCAGTTTGAGAACAGAGAGTTACTCTGCAGAAATCATTCTCCTCTTCCCTTATTTTGTTAAACCTTAATCTTTTTTCCTATTCAATTTTCTTTCTTTCTTCTTCCATTGGTAATTGTTGCGCAAAATTATTCTTGGAATCAAGATGTAATTGTTTCACTTGAGTGAAGAGTAAAGAATAAAAAATTTTGATCGGTTGATTGAATCTTGTTCATTAAGATTGATTCAGAATTCTCAAAGTTTTGGGTTAATTCCACATTTGGTATCTAGAGCACTGGCTGAGCGATTCGTGGGAAGAAAATTACAATGGCAATGAATCATCCAAATGGGCATTTTCCGACGAGTCTTTCGAATCTCAAGAACAATAATTATGAGAATAGGTGCAAGCAGGTGAATGTGGTTTTCTGTTATCAAGATCTTTGGGATCTTGTGAAGGAAAGAGTAACGCCGCTTGTAGAAAGCGCGATAGATCAAGAAAAGGCTGCATACAAAGAATTGAAGAAGAAAAATTATAAAACTATCTTTATAATTCATCAATGTGTTGATCCAGACAATTTTGAAAAGGTTAGTGATGTAGAATTAGCGAAAGAAGCATGGAAAATCTTGGAAAATCATTTGGAGGCGCAGAGAAGATGAAAGATGTGAGGTTACAAACTCACAAAAGGACGTATGAATTGCTTCAGATGGAAGAAAGTGAAAGCATAACTGATTTCTTTAATAGGGTTACTAAATTGGTGAACCAAATCAAGGTATGTGGATAAGTGTTGACATCAAGATCAGTTGTCGCAAAGATTTTGAGGTCATTTACTCCAAAGTTCGACCACGTGGTAGTAGCCATAGAAAATTCGAAAGATTTGTCAACATTGAGAAAGGAAGAGCTTCAAGGGACTCTTGAATCTCATGAACAAATGATGGCTAAAAGAGATGCAGGAAAGTCGAAGAGTGATATGGCTTTGCAGGAGTAATCAGCAAAAGAAAAGAAAGGCAAAGGAAGTTGGAATGGCAACAAAGGCAGAGGAGGCTACAACAATTCGACTGGTCGAAATCGGCAAGAAGGAAACTAGTCGAAGCAGAGAAAACCCTAGAACCAAGGCAACCAAAGAGGTGGTGATGCAGGTAAAGGAAGAGGTGGTGGTAAAAAAACCTGACAAAAGTCACATTCAGTGTTACAATTATCAGAATTATGGTCACTATTTTAGTGATTGTCCAGAAAAGAAGAAGAATTAAAAAAACTGATGTAAAGCTGGCGAAACATGAAGAAAAAGAGATGTTACTGATGGTCACAACAAGAGATGGAGAAAGATTCCATGGCCAATGGTACTTGGACTTAGGGTGCTCATCACACATGACTGGTAGGAAATATTGGTTTGTTAACATAAAGCCCTCAATGAAGAACATGGTGAAATTTGAAAATGACAATAATCTAGTAGTTGAAGGTATTGGTAATGTTCTGATTATGAGGAAAGATGGCAAGAGGTCAGTAATTTCCAATGTATTGTACATACCAGGCATGAAGAGTAAATTGCTCAGCATAGGGCAGCTGGTCGAAAAGAACTACAAGGTGTTGATCGAAGACAAGATGATGAGAGTTCTCGACTCAGGTGGTAGGTTAATCTTGAAGGCACCAATGTCTCAGAATAGAACCTTCAAGATTAAACTTAATATGATTGAGTATAAGTGTCTTGCAACTACAGCCAGCCGAGATGAATGGATATGGAATTATAGACTTGGCCATTTCAACTTCAAAGACATAAGAGATTTGAAGAGAAGAAATATGGTTTCAAGATTACTAGAAATCGACATTACAAGTGAAGTGTGCGAAGAATGTGTTCAGGTGAAACAACACAAGAACAACTTCAGAAAAGATGCAGGAAGCAAGTCGAAGGCAATTCTTGAAGTCATATAATCTGATGTATGTGGTCCTATCCAGGTGGATTTGATTGGAGGTCAGATACTTTGTCATATTCATAGATGATTTCATTTGAAAACCATGGACTTACCTGATCAAGAAGAAAAGTGAAGTGATCGAGGTATTTTCCAAATTTAAATCTATGGTTGAAAGACAAAGTGGTCGAAAGCTAAAAATTCTGAGAACTGATGGTGGTGGATAGTATGTGTCAAAAAATTTCAATGCATTATGTGAGAAAGAAGGGATTGTGCATGAGGTGGTGCCACCCTATACTCCACAGCAGAAAGGAAGAATATAACCATCACGAATATGGTAAGAAGTATGTTGAAAGGCAAGTATCTACCAAAAGAATTATGGGGAGAAGTTGTGTCGACTGCAACATACATCTTGAATAGATGTCCGATGAAGAAGCTAGAAGGAATCACGCCAGAAGAATGTTGGTCTGGTGTTAAGACTAGCCTAAGTCATTTGAAGGTGTTTGGATCTATATCACATAGACATGTGCCAGATCAGTTGAGAAGAAAACTCGATGACACGTCAAGTCAAATGATCTTGATAGGATATCATTCGATTAGAGGATACAAGTTGACCGACTAATAGATGCTACATCAGGTTTCCGTCTACTTAGTTTCATGGATGCATATTCTGGATACAACCAGATCCGCATGAACCCTATTGACGCACCAAAAACTGCTTTCATGACCCATCAGAGCAATTACTACTATGAGGTCATGCCTTTCGAAGTAAAAAATGTTGGGGCTACTTACCAGAGGTTAATGGATAAGGTATTCGCTACTCAGATAGGGAGGAATCTGGAGGTCTATGTAGATAACATGGTGATCAAGACGAATCAAAACTGGTCACATGTGAATGATCTAATTGAAACCTTCGCATCCATCAGAAGCTACAACATGAGACTGAACCCGAACAAATGTACCTTTGGAGTACAAGCCGGGAAATTCCTTGGATTCATGCTCACCAACCGAGGAATATAAGCAAACCCGAACAAATTCCAGGCGATAATAGATATGAGAAGTCCAACCACGAAAAAGGAGGTCCAGCAGCTGACAAAGAGGTTGGTAGCATTGTCACGATTTCTATCATGCGCAAGGGACAAGTCAATTCATTTCTTTGCAGCCATAAGGAAATCTAAGGAGTTTGAATGGACAGAGGCATGTGAAGAAGCTTTTCAAGAAGTAAAGTGTTTCCTATCCTCGCCTCCTATCCTAGTAAGGCCCAAAGAAAACACACCTCTTGTCCTATATTTGTCGGTCACTGATAAAGCCCTGAGCTCGGTTTTGGTACAAGATGGAGAAGATCTATAAGACGGCCAGATCTTGTCCTATATTTGTCTTCTCCGGATTATTCTTTTCAAGCTCGGCCAGATCTATAAGGCGGTTATCCTGCACCACCTTGAAGTAGTCAACTTCAGACAGATCTAGCCCGGGATGGAGGCACAAAACTTGCTCATTTGCCTTGTCAAAGGCCTCATCACCAGCGGAGAAAACTTTAATTTGAGCCTTCTTAAGAGACTCAGTGAGCTCGGCACAAGAAGCTTTGACTTACCTCAGCTCCTCAGCAGCCTTGGACAAAGCCGACTTGTGCTCGGACTCAAGGATCTCTCTGCTCTTCTTCTCATCAGCCAAGTTTTTCTCTAAACCAGAAATTTTTTCTAATTGAACCTTGAGATCTTCCTGCACCCGGGTAGCCTCTTCTTTCAGCCTAAACTTCTCCGCCTCAGAATCGTCACTAGATTCAAACAGACCCCTGGCAAGAACGACACACCGCATAAGGTAGGAGCTAATATTTTGAGTAATCTTCTATTGGCCAATAGACTTCACTTTATTAACGTCCTCAGTGGCGTTAAGATGGTCGTACAAGAACCTAAGCCCGTCAAAGTTGTTGGACCAGAACTTAAACTCCCCGGGTGCAACACCTTCCTCAGGAACTCGCATGAGGGAATTAATCTCCATGTCAGCCCGCCAGACTTCATCAGTCATGAGGGTTTTCAACCTCTTGGGAGCACCTTGCAAAGTTTCTTCCTGGGACGGAGGAGAAAAAGGTTGAGGTTCATTCTTGCTTGGGGTAGCCTTTGCACTAGTACCCCGGGTCCGTTTTGGTTGTCGGATTTCCAACCCGCCCATATCCGACTTAGAGGGGACAACCTCTCCAGATCTTTTCCGAGCAGCACAAGCCTCCAACATTAATTTCTTTTGTTCAGCTACTGACAATTTAGTCATGGTATCTGCAGAAAAAGTAATAATCGTTAGGATGAGAATGATAAATCATATGTACAAATAGTAAGCAAGCAATTACCCAGGTAGGCAAGTAGTTGCTCATCACTTAAAGGTAACAACTCCTTAACCTTCATCATATGGAAGGAATCGAGAACAATCAAAGATTGAGTTTCCAGTTCACTAATAAGTGCAAAATGTACCTATTTTTGTAAATAAGTTTTGTTGTACTTATCATTACTTTGTGTTAAAATTGGTTGAACAAACCCCACTTTGTTTATAATTACGTATAGTTTACGTTTTAAGTGTATATATCGTGTAACGTGTAAATATTACGTAGTTTAATTGATTTTATCTCAATTTTGTAGGTAGTTAATAAAGGCTTTCTTGCCATATTCTTGAAGAGCATTGAATAAGCTTTCCAACGCTTCCGACCGTGCGTAAATCGGAGTTTCGGTGTGGAAGTTGTGGCCAACATAAGGACTGGTTTTCTGTCTTGTTCGCACTGCGAACTGGCAGCGAGTGTTCGCATTGCGAAGGTCCAGCGAGGGTCCCAGCGAAGGCTGGCAGTGAGTTACAAAAGAGAAATAAGCCAACGTTCGCACTGCGAACCAGTCAGCGAGCATTCGCACTGCGAATGGTTTGTTCGCACTGCGAACCAACGAAGGAAAGCAAAGGCGGTTTAGCAATCAGAGGCACTTGAAGTGCCATTTTTTGAGTCATTCGCACTGCGAATGATCGTTCGCACTACGAACCATGCAGAATTTGCAATGTATATAATTCATTTCAGTCACTTTTTATGGGATGGGTTTTTGGGGGTTTTTGCTCCAACTCCATCAAACTTCATTTCTTCATAGGATTAGCTTAGAAAACAACTGTGGAGCATGCATACGGATGATCCGGAGTGGATTAATCGTCGACTGGCTCTGACAATCCGCGAGAACGTTTGGTTCATTTCTCTTCTTCTTTGTGTTTTTCTTTATGGTTGGGTTGTGTATATGTATTTGCTGTGATCTCATGTATATTTGTCGCCCATGGCGTTGTATAAAACTTGCTTTACAAATCTTTATTGGTGACTGTCTCTGATTTTTGCTTTATGCGCGGGGTTTGGGGTGCGTTAGAGATAACCGTCGCAAACGTCAATTAGGGATGATTGTCTGTTAGTTTCTAGATTATAGAGATAGATTTAGAGCTAACAATCTTCAATAGGCGTCGAAGCTTAATTCCTTCCGTGTTTCGAGGCTTCGCTCGCGAGAGTGACGAAGAGAGTGACATGGTTGTTATCTCAACTGTGCGTTAGACATAACCTTTGTTGTGAGCGATGCTGAGTGATATTTAGGAGTATTGTAGGTGGAGTATAACTGGTCGGTAAGTTTAAGTTTGTGAGGAGTGATTTATATGCATTGTCGGACGAGTTTTTCTCTCTGAAGAATGAATTTGTTTTATGTTTTAATGTTTACTTTTTATTTTCTTGTTTGAAACCATTTTAAGCCCAAACTCATTAACGCGAGAGACTGTCGAACGACATTCTTTCCCTCGAACCGATCTCTGTGGACACGACATAAATCCCGGAGGGAATTCTTCCGAAAATAAATATTTTTGCTGCTTGCCCTATTTTGCATTCAACATTCACTCAGTTTCTCAAAGTTGAAACAAGTGATCGGCAATGGGTTCTCGGGCCAATAAAAGGGGAAGCGAGGCTGGCTATCCAGAAAGTACAACACTTGTGGACATCTCGGTCCGCTCTTTACCCTTAGGAAATGGTTCTTATAATTTTTATAATTAGAGGTATATGCATGGAGGAAACTCCGTCTGGGAATCGCACTGATTTGTATCCAACTACAATTATCGACACCTTTCACTTCAAAGAAAGAGAAAAACAGACCAATTGTAGGGGTGATATCTAAGACCTCACAAACCCGTTCGAAAGAATTTATGAAACCCCAACTGTTGGGACGAAGTTGAGAGGGAGCTATATTCATTGTTTTCAGTAAGTCCGCTTCAAAGTCAGAAAAAGGTATTTGTATATTGAAATCTTCTAGAACCCCGGCATAGAAGTAGAAAAAGTCTTCTTTAATGCCTTTGGTGTGAAGTATACAAACGCACTCTCCGAGAATACACGATTCCAAGACAACATCTTCTTCGGACCCAGTTCAAGATATTTTTCTTAGGGACCGGAGTTTCACGATTTCTACATCATCAAAGGTACTAGTCTTATGATTCATGACCTCAAGATCAAAATGAGCAACAGTCGTCATTGAAACCTCTACAAAACCTGAGGAAGATGAGCCAGAATCAAAATTATTCCCAGAAGTAAGAACATCGCCATATATTTCGTTCATGACTCGTCTATACTTCTCTGGCCCTAAAGCACTTTCTATTTCCCACATGCATTGTTCTCACAACTCCTTTCTCTCCATAGCATTCATACGGACTTCGCTACTACTACACTCACCTTCTCGTTTACTAAAGACTACCATATTGTATAGAAACAAAATTGAAGAATAAAATTGAAATTAGAAGTAATAGAAGGATACCTGCGAGTAAAGAAGCATTAGAGTTTGGAAAGTGTTCTGGTTGATAAATAGGGAAGACGAATCGGAAATGAGAAGAGAGAAAGAAGGATTTTGATAAAAAGACTTGAGAGTATCTAGGAAGTAGCCTTTAATAGTCATCATTATATTGGGGAAACTGAAAGGACACGACCTCCCAAGAAATTTCTGACACGTAAAGACTTGAGAAGAAAGGTCAATCTATAGCTCAACACCTAACAAATATATTCGAGCTTATGTCACTGCCGAGCACTACACCCCTATGAGCATATATAGTACTCGGGGGGCTTATGTACATGCCAAATATATTTGATGCCGAGTTGAATAGTCGGATAAGGGTGAGCACGGACCAGACTAAAGTAGTAAGAAAGATCGTACAATGAAGAGAGCTAGACAAGCCTCATACACAACCCAGGCCAATCAGGGAGCCCGACTCCCACCATGTCGAGTTCTCACGAGGCCGGGTACCACACCCCACCAACCCGGCACCAATGCCGGACACAAGCTCGTCAAATGCCACTCCAACTTTTGTAACGACGACAACGCATCAATATGGACGTCACCAAAAGCTTCAAAGCCTATATTCATGGAGGGAGGTTACAACAATGATGGCCACATAACGCCAGAAGGTCAAGAGACTTATCTTAATGGCTTGTATTAATAAGAAGAGTATATAATGAGGCTCCAACATGAGGGCTAAGCAAGATATACAACACCTGTATAATCCTCAAATCTCCAAATATCCATCTCAACATACTCCGCAGTATAGAAAGTGTAGCTCTCTTTGTCCAAAGAGCAGGAGAGTTAGCACTTTTGGTAGTCTAACTATTTTTGGCTAGAACAAGAATAATTCGTGGCATACCTATTATTTTTGGAAAATACTTGACTGGTGGACGAGACTTCAGCCGGAGAACAAAATGAACTTACAATTTTTATTTAAAGATAGCATGGAATATATCCTAAAACTCCGAAGCAAGTCCAACTAACATTTTAAACAACCATTATAGCCAAATAGTCATCCTTAACATGTTGTGAGAAAGACAAAGAAGAAATTGTCACATAATTGCTCTCATGACTACTTAACTTGTGTCACTTGAGCTACTACAAGTACTAAAGTCATTATTATTCCAACCAAAATTGTTTTAAAATACATGCCTTAGTTCATGCTTTTATTAGCCTTTCTAAAATGAGAGCAACATATATTTGTGTAAGTCTGATTAGTAAGAGAAGGTCTTGCAACCTCTCCGCCTAAGCATATCTCTTTTAAAATCACCAAATTGGAAAGAGAAAAGAAAAATATAACACAAAAAAATATTTGTATAGAGGAAATACTTTTACAACGAGAGCTGAGAGTGATATGGAACTAATTTATCACAAAAACACACGATTTGAATAAAAAAAATTATTTAACCTATTATGAATAAGAAGGAAGACTAAAAATGAATAAAATAAAAATTGTCTAAACAGATATGAAATGTTCAAAGGTAAGTTAGAAGATACCCACTCAAACTTAGTCCACGACCTAAGAAACGTAACCAATAAGACACTTGTCCCATAGTGACATAATATCCGCATGAGAATACAAAACACATTCGAACACACATTTAATATCACTCAAAATGTGAGACCAACACCTCTCTATCTTAAATAGGGATTATCATATTAAATCGCTCCACTAATAAAAAAACAAAAATAATCTGCATTAAAATCAGTTTGAAACAAAAGAGTTTATTTTGGTGTCCTATTTTCAAATGTTAGATTAAATTATAACAAATAACTAGCTGATTTTTTCTCTCTCTATTTTAGATGTGTGTATACCCAGTTAATAATTACTAGTTCTGACTTGTTCCAAAAAAAAAATATGTAGAATTACTGTGTAAAATATTTGCGGAAATAATATCATATAATAATAATAACAATATTTTAAAAATTCTAATTCAATTAAAAAAAATTAAGATTCAGAAACAACTATGCTGACCGTTACACCACTTTATAGAAAAAATATTGAATATTATAAAGGATGAGGGTAAGAATAATATGTGGCATACCTATTATTTATGGCAAATCCTTAACCATGTCAATCTTATCTAATAAAATGTCATGTAATTGTTCTTCTATTTCCTTCGACAAACTTGATCTTGACGGCTGATCAAAATCTGAAGTGGGCCAAAGATGACGTCTGCGATGTTGGGTGTGTGAGATGAGGAAAGGGTGTACCTGCAATGCACTCCAATGCTAAAGTAAGAATCGGGAGAGAGAGAGCAAGTACAAAGTATGTGTTTCGTAGGATGATTTAGAATACCTGACCCTCTCAAATGAGAGGGTTTTTATAGTGCCCCAAACGCGTGGCCAATGATCCCTATTTTCGGGGGGAAATAACCATTTCTCGAAGAATAGGTAACTGCCATAAACTAGCCGTTAGGACAGACAGAGGTGTCCGAAACTAGCCGTTGTCACGGGCAAAAGCGCATTTGCGGGCACGAGCGTCGTGATTGTTTCTGGATGGTGAAACCGTACATAATGGGCAGTAACTACCGAAGAGGAGCAGGTGACCCTAAAAATTTGGATAACCATATTTTTTTCTCAGCCCTCACCCATGTGTAATTCTTCTCTCTCTCTCTCTCTATTTTTTTTAATAAGCAATATGTACCGAGCAGGATTTGAACCTGAGACCTTGAGAGGAGCACACTCTCAAGACCCAAGCGTTTCCCACTAGGCCACACACGCGCGCGCACACACACACACACTTTTCATATAAATTGTCTCTCTATCTATTTATCTCTCTCTCTCTCTCACACACACACACACTTTTCATATAAATTGTCTTTTTTTTAGGTTTAATACATTTTTTGTCCCTTGTCATTTGGTGAAATTTCGAAAGAATCCAAAACATAATACTTGCAAAAGGTTCCTCTTTCACCAGACTACTGGCTTTTATTGATTAATTGCTTGCATCAAATATATATATATATATATATATATATATATATATATATATATATATATATATATATATATATATATATATATATATATATTACAACATTTCAATTAATACTATTAAATAATAATTTTAAAAATCAATTTTACCTATTTAATAAATAAATGGTTTAAATAAATACTATTAACACTTAAATAAACACTAATTTCTATTTTTTTTAATTTTAATTTTTTAATATTATAATACATATTTAAATACTAAATGAATAACTTTACATAACGTTATAATGCATATTTAAATACTAAATAAATAACGTTACATAAATAACTTTATTTCATGTTATAATACATAGTCAAATACTAATTTCTAATTTTAATTTTTAAATGTGTTATAATACATATTTAACATTATTACATAAATAAATACTATTTAATTTCAGTTTATAATATTAATATTTTAATTACTATTAAAAATTTTAAATTAATATTAAATTGAAAGTAATAATTGTTAAAAAATCACTAATAGTAGTAAACTAAAATTAAAAAATAAAATAAAATATTTTTAATAGCTTGGTGGAATAAATATTTATTTATGTATATATTTATGCTACAATAATATATTTATGTGTAAATTTAATTAAAAATGTAATTTATTCATGTATTCGAATGTCAAATATAATTAATTTAAGTGTTAATTTAATTGTTAATTTAAATATTTACGTATTATAATATTAAAGTAATATATATAAATGTTGTAACATTGTAGTGAAAGTGTAATTTAAAAATAAATAACTTTATCAAATTATTTACTTCATAAATATTTATTTCGTATTTAATTATTATTTATTTTATTTTATTTCATATTTATATCATCAAAATAATTATGTAACAGAAAACTATTATATTATATATATTTGATCCAAACATAGTGTAGGACTAAACACCTTTGTGAGAGACACACCACTTGTCCACCTAAAACCTTAAGGTGTTAGGTGAGTGGGTTCTCCCACTTATAAATGCTCAAGTCACCACATTCCTATCCAATGTGAGACTATTTTCCCACTTACTCACACTTGCTATATTATTCTAACAATTATTTCATTTTATTTCATCCAAATACTTTTGTAACTATAAATATATAATAGTATTTATTTTAAATTATTTTATGTATTAAATATGTAAAATTGATTTTTAAAAGTATTATGTAATAGTATTAGTTGAAATATTATAATATATATATTTGATGCAAAAAATTAATCAACAAAAGTAAGTAGTCTAGTGGTTCGGTTGCTCTTTGTAACTGATCCGGAGTATTCGAACAGGTCCACGTAAGCTGGTCGTCAGATGGCGAGGTGCTCGGATGGAAGCTGGTCGTCAGGCGTGCAAAGTGTTCGGCTTGTGAACGAGGAGAGGAGGGGGTGTACCTGCAAGGCACTCCGACGCTCAAGTAAGAAAGGGTCAGAGAGAAAAGGGGCAAGTACAAAGTGTATTCTTAGGGTGAAAAATGTGATACCTAACCCTCTCAAGCAAGAGGGTTTATATAGAGCCCCCAGCGCGTGGCCAACGGTCCTATTTTCGGGGCGAACTAACCGTTTTTCCCAAAGAATAGGTAACTGCCCAAACTAGCCGTTATGTCGGGCAGGGTCCCGAAAACTAGCTGTTATGTCGGGCATAGACGCAGTTCCGGGCACCTGTCCATTACTGTTCGGCAGTGAGGAAGCCGTGCGTAACGGGCATTAAAGCCGGGGAGGGACGTTGCGTTCCTTGCCCGGTTGGAGGGGCAGAAATGTCACTTTTGCCCCTCTGTGGATTGGGCTTAGGCAATTTGGGCCGCTCTGGAGCAGAGGTGGATTGGGCCAATTTTAGCCATTGGTCTAGTCCAGAACAGGAGCCCCCTAAGTCGTTGTTCCCGAGCATGGGGGTGATGACTTAAGGACTGCTCGTCTCCTCTGTTCCCGTGATGTTTGTGGTCGTGAACCTATTACCCGGTATTAGGGAAGGTAAAACGTCAGACAGAATGGGAAACGTTGGGCTGCCACGTGTGCATCGAGCCCTGCGTAGCAGTTAATAGGTAATTATGGCTAGTGGGCAGTCATTATTACCTACGGGCGCATGTGTGCACGTGTCCCTAAGTATAAAAGGGGGAAGGTTGTCCCATTTTGCACTTTTTCCCTTCTGATTTTTCTTCGTCGTCATCAGCGTTCTTGCCCGTCGCCGTATTCAGAGCAACCGACCACTGTGCCAAGTTTCGAGCAGCCTTTCTCTTCTACTCAAATCAAGTAAGTTCTCTGATTTCCAGCTTGTTTTACTTTTTCTCATTGTTAATGGTAGATTGCATGCGGCTAGGGTTAGTTTTAGGTGACAAAATAGGTAGATTTCCGGCGAGTGTTGGTGGTGGGCGGCGGTTCTGCCCTTCTGCTGTATCAAGCATCTCGTCAGAGTAGGTAGCGCGTTCGATGAACGTGGTGGTCCACGTCGTGGTTGCGAGTCGTGACCACCGCGTCTTACCATCTTCTGGTGGATTGGTGAATTTTCTGGTGGAACGTTTCCAGATTCCGGTGGAGCTTTGAAGTTTCTGGCGGAGCTTCAAACGGAATCTGGGCACGAGCACGAGGAGGTTCCTCGTAGGAAGATGGTATGTCTCGGGCATCTCCTCGCGGGGAGGTTTTTCTTTCTTCGTTTGATGTTAGGGCTTTAGCCGGGGACGTTGTCCTCAGCCTTCTGCGCGCCCTTTCACTTGACTTAGCGGTGGAAGGGTGGATTTGATTTCCTGTTGAATTCACTGTCTTTCTCTGCTTTTTCAGGTGATCGTAGTGGCGATGGAGCCAGAGAGGGAAGTTATCCTAGTTACATCCGAGGAGGAAACTGTCTCCGAGGAGAGTAGCAGCGCAACGGTCTCGAGTTCTACGTCTTCGAGCTCGACGGCATCGAACTCCTCGAGCGAAGTCGAGGGGGAAACGAGTGAGGTTGAGGGAGAAGGAGAGGTGGACGTCATGGAAGAAGACGTTGAAGGATTATGTCCGGACGAGTGGGAAGTGGCCGAGCCCTCCGAGCATATTTCCACGTTCGCGAGGTCTCCGGCGGACGTATTTACCGAGGTGGGACCAGCGGGTGAATGGAGAGTGCTTTTTCCTAATTCGAACGAGCGGGTCTGCTCGAGCTTCGGGGACTGCTTCTCGATGTATGAATATGCTTTCAAGGAATTGGGGCTGAGGTTGCCCTTCACTGACTTCCAGCGGTCGGTGTTTGTGCATCTGAAGCTAGCGCCTTCTCAACTCCACCCCAATTCGCTGGCCTTTATACGGGCTTTCGAGTTGGTGTGCGAGCACCTTGCTCTAGGGACCACCACTCCTCTATTCTTTGCTGTTTTCCACCTACAGCGGCAGCTGGCAGGGAAAAGGTACGGATGGGTCTCTTTGAAGCAGCCCAAAAAGTTGTTCAAGCCGTTCTCGGAGTCCATCCGAACGTTCAAGGGACGGTACTTCATCTTCGAGCCATTGTCTGAGGCTTCCCAGGACAGCGTGTACGTCTGGGAGGTAGAGGTGGATGAGAATGGAGAGGAGTTGCTCAACGAGGAGCTGAAATATACCGGGGAGAGGCTGTACAAGTTCCTGATCCACTGGACACCCGACCACTTCTCAAAGAAGCCCAGTGCCTATGTCTTCGAGCCGAGCGCTCTACGCGGGCAGGATGTCGTGTCTTATGAGACGCTGGTGAAGTGGGTCAACTCCTTTCAGCTCGCGACCTGTTGGACGAGCAAGGGTAACCCCATCTTCGATGAGGATGGTAGCCAAAGGGTTGAGCGCAGTTTTATCAACGTGAAGGCACTGCTGGAGTGCAAGACTCCTGCGGATGCTGAGAAGCTGATGCCTCAAGCTCGTGATCGTGTTGGTGGTGCTCGTGCTCTTCCTCTTGCTCAAGCTGCGGCGGGGACCTCTGCTTCTCCCAATCCAGCTCCCCGGGACTCCCCACTGGCTCTGGCTGGGCGAACAAAGCGGCAAAGGTCGTCGGATGCCGTGGACCTGACTCGGGCGCCTGAGAAAGGGAAGTTTGAACTCCCCCCGTGCGTCCTTGACCGGAGGTTCTTTGAGGGCAACACTTTGATCGTTCCGCGGGCAGAATCACTCAACCTGGGAAGCATGGACCGAGTGAGCATGAGGGCGCTGGTGGCCCAGGATGCTTTTGCCATGGCGAGGATGCTGGAAATGGCAACCGTTTATGCGGGAGGGGACTCTGTGCTTGAGGCTGAACTCACTACTGCCCAGGCCTCCGAGGCATCCCAAAAGGAAGAAGTCAAGGGTGCTCGTGAGGCTAGGAAGAAGGCCGAAGAGGAGGCGACCAAGATGAAAGAGGAGGTCGCCAAGCTGAAGGCGGAGAAGAAGGCTGCCGAGGAGCTGAACAAGGAGCTGATGGCAGCCAGTGCCCCGGGTGGTGATGAACCGGACGAGATAAAAGTGTTGAAAACTAGGGCTGAGCTGGTCACCAGCATACTGCAGGCCGAGGAGGACGACATTGTTGTGGCATCGGAGTCCTTCGAAAGTGTCGTGGCCCAGTTGCAGGTGGTGAACCATGGGCTCGACATTTCGACCAATGGTATCCACTACCTTGCACGAGTAGAGGATGATCGCATCGTCCTGCCCGCAGGCCTTGTTCTTGACACCCCTGAGGTTCAGCCCGAGGAGCAGCCCGAGGAGGAGCAGAGACCCGAGCCGGAAACAGCCGAGCAAGCGGACGAGTGAGGAGCTTTGGTTATTATGATGTTATTGTATTTTGCCCGGCCTGCGTGCCGTTGATTAATTTGCAACTTATTTGATTTTTTGGGGGGCATGGCCCTTTTTTTTATGTAATATGCACAATCTTTGGCCCTTGTGGCCTTTTTATTTAATGCTCGATTGATGTTATTTATACAATTTTTGTTGTACTTCACATTATTGCTGTATTTTACATTAGTTGTGCATGTGTGGCTGCCCGTCGGAGGGTGTGTCTGTTAGCGGAGTTTCCTTTTTGAAAGATAGCTTGCTGTGTTTGAATTTGCCAGTGCGGGGGACTGGTCGAATAGCCGGGGAAGGTCCTGGTGAGGTTGCGGAACTCAGGTCGCGATCGAGGCCTGAGGTCGCGGCGTGAACGTCCCATCGCGAGCTGGGGTTCTGCCAATCATGGTACTTGGGGCGAAGGCGGTGCTCGATTAAGGACCGCCGACGAGCAGAGTTCCGGCTCGTTTACTTGAGCGGGATTCTGCTTTGTGTGCATGCGTCGTTTGTACTTGGACGAGCATGATGATCGTTGGGTGGTCCTTTGATGCGAGGAAGCCTACGACTACTTTAGTTGTAGTATTGCTTAAGCTCCTCAGCGTTCTATGGTCGAGGGAGTGCATCCCCGTTAAGATTTTCGAGGAAGTATGCACCATTTCCCATTTTGGCACGGACTCTGTATGGTTCTTCCCAGTTGGCTGCTAGTTTGCATTCGCAAGAGTCCTTGTGGTTTCTTCGTAGGACAAGGCTGCCCACGTCGAACTCTCGTCGTAAGACTTTGGCATTGTGCCTGATTGCTATTTTTTGCTTAAGAGACGCTTCGTGGAGGACTGCTCCTGTCCGGATTTCCTCGACGAGGTCGAGCTCTTCTCTCATCGCTTCGTTATTCATTTCCTCGTCTAGAGGTGATTTGGTCCTTCTGGATGGTACGTGGATTTCGATGGGTAAAACAGCCTCCATGCCATATGCTAAGCGGAAGGGCGTTTCCCCGGTGGTGGACTGGGGAGTAGTGCGATATGCCCATAAGACGCTGTGGAGCTCCTCGACCTAGATTTTATTCGTTTCATCCAGTCTTCGCTTGAGGCCACGAAGGATGACGCGGTTGGCCGCTTCAGCCTGCCCGTTGGTCTGGGGGTGCTCTACAGAAGCGAAGTGTTGCTTTGTTCCGAGATGGGCGACAAAGTCTTGGAACTTCTTGTCCGTGAATTGTGTTCCATTGTCCGTGACGATTGCTTGGGGAATCCCAAAACGGGCAAGGATATTCCGCTTGTAGAAGCGTATAATGTTAAGTGTCGTTATCTTTGCTAAGGCTTCTGCTTCTATCCATTTTGTGAAATAATCTACGCCCACTATCAGGTACTTTTTTTGGCTGGACCCCATTACGAAGGGTCCTAGAATGTCCAGGCCCCACCAGGCGAATGGCCACGGGGAGGTCAAGCTCTTCAGTTCGTTAGGTGGAGCTAGGTGCATATCCCCGTGTCGTTGGCATTTGTCGCATTTCTTCACATGCTCATTGGCGTCTTGCTGCATGGTTGGCCAATAATACCCTAACGGGAGGGCCTTGCGGGCAAGGGACCTTCCTCCCAGGTGCTGGGCGTTAATGCCTTCGTGGATTTCTCGTAATACGTGGGGGACAACCTCCTCCTCTATGCACTTGAGTAGTGGGATGGAGAAGCCCCTTCGGTAGAGTTTGTTTTCGAGGATGACGTACGAGCAAGCTCTTCGTCTGATGGTGCTGGCTTCCTTGGGGTCATCCGGAAGTTCGTCCCTGGTGAGGTAGTTGTACACGGGCGTCATCCAGCAGTCGCTGTTCCCGATCGCGTGGACGTGTAGGGTCGATGACCCTTTATCGATGCTGGACCGGGGAAGTATCTCTTGGATGACTGACCTGTTTCCGCCTTTCCTCTTGGTGCTCGCTAGTTTGGATAAGACGTCTGCTCGCACATTGTGTTCGCGTGGAACATGTCTCACTTCTACCGTTCTGAACTTCGACATTTTTTCCTTGACCAGGGTGAGGTATTCAGAGAGACTGTCGTTTTTGGCCTGATACTCCCCGGATATCTGGTGGGCTACGAGCTGGGAGTCCGTGCAGATGACGATTTCTTCAGCCCCTAGGTCTTCGGCTAGGCGCAACCCGGCGAGGAAGGCCTCATACTCGGCCTGGTTATTCGACGTGGGAAAGGACAATGTGAGAGAAGCCTCGACTATGGTCCCTTCGTCGTTCTCCAGAATTACTCCTGCTCCGCTGCCGCTCGAGCTGGATGCTCCGTCCACGTAGATGGTCCATCTGTTCGCTATGTGGGGTGAGGAGTCTGAGAAGGTTACTTCCGCCACGAAGTCGGCCAGGGCTTGTGCTTTAAGAGCTTTTCTGCTTTCATACCGGACGTTGAATTCGGACAGCTCCAACGACCACTTGAGCATTCGACCGGCCCAGTAATTGCTTGATGGGCTGATCCGTCCTCACTACGATCGTGTGGGCCAAGAAATAGTGTCTCAGTCGTCTGGCAGCGTTGACGAGGGCCAATGCTACCTTCTCTATCTGCTGATATCGTAACTCCGCGTCCTGCAATGCTTTGCTCGTGAAGTATACTGGCTTTTGCCTGCCAGGATTCTCGCGAATGAGAACGGCGCTAACGGCCTCGGCAGTGACGGCGAGGTATAGGAACAAGACTTCCCTGGTATCTGGCCGTGATAACACGGGCGGTTTCGACAGAGCTTGCTTCAAGTGAAGGAGGGACGCCTCGCACTCTTCGGTCCATTCAAACGCTGCTTCTTTTCTCAAGAGCTTGAAGAAAGGAAGGGCGTGTTGGGCAGATTTTGCGACGAAGCGGGATAACGAGGTGAGTACCCCGTTGAGAGACTGGATGTTCTTCTTAGACGTGGGCGTTGGGAACTCAGAGAATGCCCGACATTTGTCGGGGTTAGCTTCTATTCCTCGTCCCGTTAGGTAGAAGCCAATGAATTTTCCTGCCCGTATGCCGAACGTGCACTTCTCTGGGTTAAAACGCATTTGATACTTTCTCGCTTGCTCGAAAATTTTGCGAGGATGGGCGACATGGTCTAGTTCCTCGTGGGACTTGACGATCATGTCGTCCAAGTATACCTCGAGCATGTCGCCTATTTGTCCTTGGAAGACTTTGTTCATCATTCGTTGGTACGTAGTGCCGGCGTTCTTCAGTCCGAAGGGCATTACGTTGTAGTAATAGTTGCCCGATTTGGTTATGAAGGTCGTGTAAGTTTTATCGCTCGCGGCCATTGGGATTTGGTTATAGCCCGAGTAGGCGTCGAGGAACGATAAAAGTTTAAAACCTGCGGAGTTATCTACGAGCTTATCTATATTGGGGAGGGGGTAGGCGTCCTTCGGACAGGCCTTATTAACATCGGTATAATCAACGCACATCCTCCATTTGCCATTATTTTTTCTTACAAGTACAACATTTGAGAGCCATGTAGTGTATTTGGCCTCAGAAATAAACCTAGCTTCTAGAAGGTATTTGACAATTTTCTCCGCGGCTTCCATCTTCTCTGGGGACTGTTTCTTTCTGCGCTGGGCAACGACTTTGACGGCCGGATCAATTGTAAGCTGGTGGCAAGCGACGGAGGGGTCCAATCCTGGCATTTCAGCAGCGCTCCATGCGAACAAGTCTGCGTTCTCCTGGAGGCACGCTTTTAGTTGTCTCTTGGCCAGGTCGGGGAGGTCTGCTCCGATCTTCACTCCCCGTTGGGGGTCTTCTCCAAACAGAACGATCTCGAAGTTGCCATCTGGGATAGGGCGTAGGAGATGGCCGCTGTTGTTGGACTGGCTGCCCAAAGTCGTCAGGTCTTTGGCGTGATCCTCCTCACTGAAACGGCTGTCCAAGTCGATGGATTCGACCTGGGGGAGTGGTTTTGGCTGCTCGGAGCTGCTGGGCAGAGGGGGGCGACCAGAGGTCCTCGGCCTTGCTGAGATGGTGCTTAGTCCTTTTGATGCTGCTTCAAAGCATCGACGGGCATCTTCGATGTCGCCGTGGAGGGTGGCGACCATCCCTTCAGAAGTGTAGTACTTCATCTTGAGATGTATGGTGGAAGGCACTGCAATCAACTCTGCCAGGGTTGACCTTCCAAAGATGCACTGATATAGTGACGGGCATTCAATTACCAGAAACTGCGCTTTGATTGCTCGGGTTATCTTTCCTGAACCGAAGGTCACGATGAGCTCTACGTAACCTCGGGGCCTTGTTACTGCTCCGTTGAATCCCTGCAGGTCGGACCCAACGTATGGAGTAAGGTGAGAGTCGTCCAGCTGCAGTGTTTCGAACAAATGGTTGTACATGATATCAACTGAACTGCCCTGGTCCACGAGTATCCTGCGAACGTCGAAGTTCGCCATCCTTGCCCGGATGAGAAGCGGGATGCTTGAGTTCGGTGACCCGCCGAGGAGCTCCTCCTTGTAGAAGGAAATGGGAGAGGATCCTTTGTGAGTGGTATCCAGCGTGGTGACTTCGTTGGAGCTTTTGCTGATCAGTTGCTCGAATTTCCTTTTGACTGAACCGACCGTGATTTTGTTGAATCCACCACCGGAGATGACCATGGCCGACGGGAAGGTCTCCCACGGGCTGTGAGCGCCGAGGAACGTGGAGGCGGGCAGTCTATCAGGGATACAGAAGTCTTCTGGCCGAGTTATGGACATAGCGACCTGTACGTTGGTGTCATCGGAGGGTGGAGTTTCTTCTGCAGCCTTCTTGCTCTCTTGGGTTTCTTGCCGGGGAGCTTATTTCTTCTTCGCGAACTGCTTCAGGTGGCCGTCGCGAATGAGGATCTCTATGGCATCTCTGAGGTGGATGCATTCTTCCGTCGTATGGCCGTGGCTCTTGTGGAAGTGGCAATACTTGGATTTGTCTGCACCCGGCCTGGCCGGCAGCTGTTTGGGGAAACAGACTCCCGCCTGCTTGAACTCTGAGTTGGCACATTCAGACAAGATTTTCTCCCTCGAGGTAGTGAGGGGGGTATAGTCATGGAACCGCCCGGAAGGTCCCTTTTGTTCGCGTGCATCGCGAGGCCGATCGTCGCGTCTTTTATCTCCTCGACGGGATGTCGAGGGCCCTTCAGCTCTGGATGATCGGGCACCTTCCTGGTGATGGGAGGCCCGGACAGAATGGCCGGCGACCTTCTCCTCGTACTGTATATGCGACTGAGCTTGGTGGAGGAGGGCATTGAGGTTCCTCGGCGGATCGAGGCCGATGGCTTTCGCGAAGTCTGAGCCGGGACGTAATCCCTGCTCGAGCAGGAATTTCTTCATCTCGTCGGTCGTTGGCACTTGGACGGCCTCCTTGTTGAACCGCTCAATGTAGTCCCGAAGAGGCTCATCTCTTCCCTGCACGACAGCTCCAAGGGACGCCTCAGTCTTTGGATGGCGTCGTGATGCGGTAAAGTGACGAGAGAAAATCCTTCCGAGCTACCTCCAGGATGTGATGGATTCCTCAGGCAGCTGTTTGTACCAGGTCATTGCTCCCTTCCGGAGCATGGTTGGGAACGGGCGGCATTTGATGGCTCCTCGTACCCCTCTGTAGTCCAGAAGAGCATCTATGTTTTCTATGTGCTCGTCTGAGTCCGTGGTTCCATTGTAAGTCCCTAGAGACGGAGGTTTCTCTAGCCCTTTAGGGAGACGGGTGGCCAGGATCCGGCGGGACAACGGGCCGCGAGGCTCGTCGTCGCTGTCCGAGCTTGAAGTTGATGATGACCGTTGTCTACGCTCGCGGCGGCGGTCTCTGCGAGGTGAGGGTGATCGTGGCCGGTCGCTAGGTCTGACCGGTGGAGAATGCCTGTCCTGCCTCGTTCTCTTATGTCTTGGTGGTGACTGATCCCGCATGGAGATCTGGTCGCGCTTGCGAACGCGTTGTGGTTCAGGCTCACGCCTCGTCATATGGTCTTCCCCGCGCCTAGGTGGCGGGCTTCTTGATCTCTGGTGTTTTCTCTTGGGAGGAGAGGATCTTGGAAGAGATGCTTCCTCGAGGGCTCCTATCCTTTCTCCTTGCTGCAAGATAAGGAGGTTTGTGCGGTTGACAGCTTCCAGAAGGGCTGCCACGGCCAAGTCAGCGTTGGGAGGGCCAGGAATCGGTCTATCTCCCAACGGTAGCTGTTTGCCCCCTTGCTCGGTGGGAGGAGGAGTTGGAGACGCAGTGGCCCCGTCCCGAAGGAAACGGGGATCAGAAAGTAGCAACGAATTGCCGTCGGCGTCCATCTTGTTGACGGGAATGAGAACCGTAGCGTCAGCACCTTTCGCGGAGTTCTGAGCGGCCATAGGTGGGCGGATCAAGAAAGTATGTTTTGATCTTTTAGTTTCTGAGGAGGAAAGAAAGAAGGGGAGAACAAGGAGTTCCCACAGACGGCGCCGCTAATCCGGAGTATTCGAACAGGTCCACGTAAGCTGGTCGTCAGATGGCGAGGTGCTCGGATGGAAGCTGGTCGTCAGGCGTGCAAAGTGTTCGGCTTGTGAACGGGGAGAGGAGGGGGTGTACCTGCAAGGCACTCCGACGCTCAAGTAAGAAAGGGTCAGAGAGAAAAGGGGCAAGTACAAAGTGTATTCTTAGGGTGAAAAATGTGATACCTGACCCTCTCAAGCGAGAGGGTTTATATATAGCCTCCAGCGCGTGGCCAACGGTCCTATTTTCGGGGAGAACTAACCGTTTTTCCCAAAGAATAGGTAACTACCCAAACTAGCCGTTATGTCGGGCAGGGTCCCGAAAACTAGCCGTTATGTCGGGGATAGACGCAGTTCCGGGCACCTGTCCATTGCTGTTCGGCAGCGAGGAAGCCGTGCGTAACGGGCATTAAAGCCGGGGAGGGACGTTGCGTTCCTTGCCCGGTTGGAGGGGCAGAAATGTCACTTTTGCCCCTCTGTGGACTGGGCTTAGGCAATTTGGGCCGCTCTGGAGCAGAGGTGGATTGGGCCAATTCTAGCCATTGGTCCAGTCCAGAACAGTAACCATAATGTCCTTGGTTCAAAACTTAATTGCAAGTTATTTGATGAAGAAAAATACATATCGAAAAACTTGATAGTAGTTATTTGGTAAAGAAAAAATACATACAGAAAAATAATAAATATTAAATAATAAAATTATTTGATAAGGGAAAATGATAGAATTAGAATATTTTTAAAAATATATAGGGGTATAGAGATAATGGTAGGGATGGTAGGGGTATGAGGTAAAATTTTCTGTTTGTGTTCATTAAAATTTCTCTTAGAAATAACTGGTAATAAATTTCAATAATTATCATTTATACAATTCTGAAAATGAATTAAAAATTCAATTAAATTAAGATTTGGGTACAAAATATTTTAGACAATAATTTTTTTAATAAAATTATGTTTGAAAGGAAATTATTTGTGTATATGTTTTTAGTTGTAAGGAAATAATAATTTTAATAAAAAATTGAAAGGAAATTGTTTTAGTGCATATGTTATTTATTTTTGTATTAATCTAAAAATAAATAATACGTTAATCAAAATTGAAAAATAATTTAAAAGTTTTCTTAAATTAATCTTAACCACCCACTTTCTCCCTTGTTAGGATTTTAGAGAAGTGAAAAATAATATGTTATTTATATGAAAATTAAACCCTTAATTTCAACTAATATACTAAACAATCGGTACAACAGGCTGACCCAATTCAACATGCTATTTTAAACAACAAGCTAATTAAGACATTTACATGCAAGAGCAAACTTCGACTACTGCATGCACATCTTCGACTACTATCGAACCATAAAGCTATTATTGCCGATGCTAGAATTCGATTCAAATACCACACACTAAATAAACAAAGTGGTGCAATTTAGAACATAAAAAACACTTCAATTTTGAAAAAATATTGGCACACAAGATAATGCAGAGATATGAGATTTCTACAATCTGAAGACTGCCACTTCAACAAATATGAAGTGATTTTTATTTATAAACTGTAAAACACTTTTAGTTATTAATGTTCAAATTTTTATGAGCAAATGCCATATTTTGGATCATTGGCACAAGGGATAAGACAATGCAATCCCTAATCGTTTGTAAGGTGTAATTGATTTATTTTACATTTAATTTGTTTTGAATCCCTTAAGAACAAGTTATTAGTTTCCCTAAATTAATCCCCCTTAGGTGAATTTGTCTTTATCTATGTGAACCATGTGATATGTTTAGTTCCAATCTCTATAATGATCTACTTCTTATAGTTATTCAATAATATTTCGTGTTTAATGTTTTTTTCTTGTCTATGGAAATAGGAAATCGATCTAGATAACCTTTGAGAACTAACCATAAATTATGCTATTGAAATTAAATATTGATGGAAGGTTGTTTATATTACTAGATATCAGGTATTTCTAGTCATGACATGTTCTTTTATGTTCGATATCAAACCTTCGTCGGTTGCGACTATGCCTAAGAGATTGATCATATAAGAATAATCATTATAAGTTCTAGTAGGGATTGATCATATAGAAAAAAGGCAAATGATTCGAAAGAGGGTTTAATCTTTTCTCATATTAGAATTTTCCATTATTAGTTAGTTTATTTACTTTTTACAATAACTGTACAACCAATTGAGTTAAGCTATGCGTACCTTAAAAAAAACAATTATGTCATTAGTTACCGAATAACAAGTATAATTCCTTCAGTCTTGATAAAATAATCACAATCTATATAGATCGATAATATTCATTCACCACATGTGAGTTGTTTTTACCACATATTTTCTACACTTGCATTTTTAACACCAACAACTCCCATGTTTCTTCTTCAGTTTGGGGTATATGACAATCAAATATCTTTAAAATATTATCCAAGAGAACAACTACACACAGCTATCTAACTTGAGTGAGGGTGCTCATCGTGATTTGATGGCAAATATCATTTTTCATGTGGAAATGATCCACACCCTTACTTCCCTTAGAGCTGTTGGAAAGGGTGAAGTTATGACTTTGAGAAAGCTCCATGAAGAGTGAGATGAATTACAAATGCGCCTCTTGTTTTCAAACAGGGAGAAAGACAAATCCCTCAAGGCGCTCGACGTTGTGAATAATATTTTAAAGATTTTTACAACAAGAAATCTTCCTACGATAATAAGGTTAATAATAAGTATGATGCTCACGGTGCTTTGAATGATAGGGCGACTAAACATGTAACTTTTATCAATAAATATTGAGAGAAAATCAACAAGAAGGAAAATGCCTTGAGTAATCTTCGAGAGAGCCTGTATTAGATTGAAATACCTTAGAAAAGGTTATTAAAAGCTATGAATAAGGTCCATAAAGTCGTAGAAGAGAAGAAGACTTCCTTTGTCAAGTCCCAAAGTTAAAACCACCTTATTATTTTTTAAAGCATTTATAAAGCAAAAATCACTTTATTATTAATAGGTTGTAAATTTTAGAATTTATTTATTATTATTTTTAATATAAAACTTATAGATTCCTTTTAAATCTTAAAATATTTTAAAATATTAAAAATTTATCTTTTACAAATATAAACTAAAATATTTAAGTTATTAATAGTCTTTAAAAAAATTAAAAAATCAATACAATTCTACAATTATTTAGTTTTGAATTTTACAAATATTTTTAATTAAAAGAATGTTTAAAATCTCAATATGAATCCAAATATATATCCCAGTCTCACATTAAGTGTCGAGAATGATTTTGAGTCTATTTGGCAAGACATAAAAAATAGTTTTTAGTTTTGTTTGATAATTGTCTTTTAACTTTTAGCTTATAGTTTTTTAACTAGTTTTTAACTTTTTTCTCAAAAGCTATTTGAAGTAGCTTTTAGCTTATAACTTTTTATTTCAATTATACCCTTATATATATATATATATATATATATTTACTATTAAAAATTTGATTTAAAAAGATTGAATTTATAGAGATTTTAAAGAATGATATAGCAATTTTTTACTATTTTTCTTTACTTTATTAAAAATTATTTTTATTTATTAAATATAAATTATATAATTAATTTATAAATAGTGTTGATAAATCTCAAGTTTGTGAAATATCGGAGGAAAATCAATGAAATCAACAAGGTGAAAAAAATTTAAATTATTATTGCAGTTTTATTTTAAAATATTAGACAATAAACTTATTCTTGTTAATATTTTAGATTAATACCCCTGCATCATGTATGGTTTGCTAATTCTTTTATTAATTGGATTGCGTTATCAATATATTCATACTAAATAGTAAAGCTGATAAAACTTATATACAAATTTATATATTTTGATGACATTTTCAATTTTTCATATATATTAAAATTATTTTGCATATTGTTATTAATACTTTAACTTTTATCGAATAAAAATTAATTTAATACTATAATATAATAAGATAATGAAATCACCAATTTCTTAATTAAAAATGTCTTTTTAAATTATTTTGTAATTATCAGCTAGCAAACACTCAAATTAACTTATCAACTAACGGCCTTCAACTATAAAGTATCAACTACCTACTATAAACTATAAACTATAAGTTATCAACTACCAGCCATCAAATATAAACTATAAATTATCAGCTATCGGCTATCCGCTAGTTTTATCTACCGGACCTTTATAAATAGTTTATAATTAATTTGTTTATAAAGCCCAAGCCCACTAAGATAAACCCTAGCTTTCTCTTCTCCACATTTCATCTAGAGCTAGCCGCCACTATCGCATCCCTTCTTCCGTCTTCTCTCATTCATGTATGCTACTCCATCCTTTTTTCTACTGTAATTTCTTACGAATTGAATTGTCTAACTGTGTTTATGAATGCAGTGAAAAAATGGCTGAAGAAGAACCCAAAGCTCTGAACTATATTCCAGAGGTTATATTGAAGAAGAGGAAACACAGTGAAGCATGGGCTTTGAGAAAAAAGGATCAATTCAAGAAGAAAAGTTTCCAACTCAGAAAATCCAATGACTACATCAAAAAGCCCGAGGATTTCATCTTTGAGTTTCGTAATAGAGAGATTGATCTCGTTAGGATGAAACGTAGGGTTAAGAGAAAACGCGCAGAAAAAACTACCACAATCAATAAGCCCATAATAGTTATTCGTATACAAGGGTTTGTAGTTTTACGTTTTTCATGTTTTGATTTTTTTTTTGGCTCTGGGAATTGTGGTATCAACGTTTTTATTTTGGTGTTTTAGGAAACAAGATATGCATGCTACTACTAGGAAGCATTTGTTTAGTTTGGGATTGAGGAGAATTTTCAGTGCTGTGTTTTTGAAGCCAACGGATGGAGTCATGGCTAAGCTGGCTAGAGTTGAACCATATGTTACCTATGGGTAAGAAATTTTTGTTAATGTTCACTATGTTTTATTTTATTGTTTGTGTTTGAGATAGATGATTATGAGTTTATGATTATGATATGTTAGATTTGTGTAACTTTCATTTAGGCTTTAGGCTTCAAATAGCATAGAGGAATTTGAAGTGTTGCTGAATATTGGTGCTATAGTGTTGTTGAATAGCGGTGTGATAGTGTAGCAGAATTTGAACAAATTGCAATTTTTTGGGTTGTTAGGAATATGATGAGTTATTTAAATATCCAAGACGATCCTCTTGTTGTGTCATATAATATAACCTATGAGTATGAGTATGGAATTGTGTACCATTAGAGAGCTAATTTCTTCAATTCAAAGTAAAACATCATGATCAACGTCAAAAAGTTGTGGTAAATTAGAATGTCAAACAAAGTGAAAAACCGTACATACAATTAAATCACAAATTTCAGTTGAAATGGCTAATGAGAAAAAAACTGAGTATTACGAGTACTGTTCACATGTCAGTACTGGATGCTTTAACTATCAATGCAAACTCAAATGTAGCTCCAAATTGGACCACTAGTTTACATATGTATTGAATACAGAAGATATATATCCTTTTTAATAAAAATAAAATCACTTGCAGCAAGTGGTAGCAAGAAAGATTTGCAATGTTTATGAGAGAAAGAAACCCTATTTAGCAGAATAAGAAAAAACCAGCATAGAACAAGACGAATATGTTCTTAAACTTGTGTTTTATTTGATCAAAACAGCATTTATAAGTAATGAGAGTGTTGTAGTGTAGCCCTTGAATCTTTCATAACTTGCAATTTTTCATTCCTCTAAGTTATTAGGATTAGGACATCTGAGACTACTTGTTTGCTATGAAGCACAAACATGAACACCAGACACGACGCCGACACTAGCACGTCAATACCGGTAATAATTTTAGAAAATTAATAAATTGAATATAATCACAATTGTTGGTGTCTGTAGGTGTCGGTGCAAATTTGTTTTTGATCATGTAGACAATATTTCATTGAATCCACTTTTGCTATATATCAATAACCACTGCACCATTTGTGTAAGCTGTTATTTCTCAAAGTTTAAGTTGTGAAATAGAAATCAGTTTCAAAACTCAAAAGAACCAAATTTCTCTTTGAAACAATAAAGCAGAAGCTTGCAACTCACTTCGGAAAGGAAAATGCTAAACCTTTTTATGCATACTACTTATAATAGTGTGTGACTTGAGAGGAATGTCATACACATGATGCATTTGCATTCCACTCTCTTAGAAAAGATGGTTTTGCTGCTTTCTAGTATCTTTGCTCATGTTGAATTATCCCCAAATTTTGTTTGTGTATTATTCCTAATTGTGCGAAACTCTGCTTCTTTTGAAGGTATCCTAATCTTAAAAGCATAAAGGAGCTAATTTACAAGAAAGGAAATGCGAAATTAGATAGGCGAAAAGTTCCTCTGACAGATAATAACCTTATTGAGCAGGTAATGGTATACGACATTTATAGATTACTAGTTTTCTTTTGGTAATGCTATACGATAATAACCTTATTTGTTTTTGAAATTCTTCCACTTTTTGCCGTGCAGGAATTAGGAAAGTTTGGCATTGTTTGCATAGAAGACATTGTGCATCAAATTGAGAATGTCGGTCCTCACTTTAAGGAAGTTGTCAGGTTTATGTGGCCTTTTGAACTGAACAAGCCAGCAGATGGATTGAAAGGATTGAAAAACCGCTTCAAGAATGGTGGAGATTCAGGGGACCGAGAAGATCTCATCAATGAGCTCATCAATAAGATGAATTAATGCAGGTCATTATATTATCAGTACTGTCAAAGTTTTGATGGTTTATGGTGTCCGTCACATGAATTTTGATGGTTTGTTACCATGCTTTTGTTAAAGCAGAATTAAAATACTTTGTAGTATCTTTAGTGCCTACCTTTTTGTTTTTCTTTTTATTTCGGTTCTTCTAACAATGAAAAGAGGGAGCAACGGATTGGTTGAATGTATTTGATGGGGACTTAAAACCATGATCTAATCAGGTGCTGCTTGTTCTGTCAAGAAGGGCTGTGTTAGTGTCCTGAAACAAAGTTGTTACTGTTTGATTTGAGGTGCTATTTTTTAATTGATATTGTATAGTTTTAATGCATTTCTTAAGCATGGTTGATAAATCTAGTGCAAAATGTTGTTGATTGATGATATTTTGTGGAATTAATGTCGAACTACACAGAATGTTGAATGATCATGTTTTCCACATTCCATAAGGGGTGTTGTCGATTGATGGCTTTTTGATACTTTCAAAATTTTATGAGAATGACGGATAAAAGTTTTTTATGCCTTCAAATCAAAACTGTCTATCCATACTGAAATTTGAACCTATAGTTCACGCATATCCTCGACCTCACCTCAACGAGGATTTTTTTATACATAAACTAAAGAACCATGATATAAAGCCATTGTAAATCTTAAGCCTGGAGTGTGTTCGCAAAAAATATCATAGTTTTGATTCGCCACCTCACGCAAACAAAAACTTAACTTTCTGAAACATAAAGAAAGCCATTTATAATAAACTAGCAAGATACCCGTGCGTCCGCACGGGTAAATTTATTTAATACAGTATAAAATATATTTAGATATGCATGTAAATTTGAAATTAAAAAAAAGAATTTGGAGAAGAAAAAAAAAAATTTCACATTTAAAAATAAAGAATTCATCTCTCAATTAAAGATAAATATTGGTTAAAATAAAATAGATATTGTCTGACAGTGGCCCGTGAAATAAAAGGTTAATGTTGTGCACAATTATTGAGTGATATTAAATTCGATACAATATAAAACGTTTTTAGATACACATGTCAATTTATAATGTATTACTCAATTATAAAATGAATAATAATCTTACAAGTTCAATTGTATTAAATAATCATATAAAAAAGAGACCCGTGTGATGGAGAAAGAAAAAAATCATATTTTAAAACTAAAAAAATTAACTTTCAAATAAAGACAATTGTTGATTAAAATAAAATAGATATTGTCCTGATAGTGACCCGTGAAATAAAAAATTAGTTGTGTGCATTGTTATTGAATGTTATCCAATAAATTTCAAATGAGTCACTTAAGTATAAAACAAATAATAAGCATATAAATTATGAATATTTTGTATATATAATAATTATAAAATATTTATGTTTTTATTTTAAACAATTTTTGTGTTTTAAAAATTCAACATTTTTCTATGTTCTTCTTCATTCAATTAAAAAGAGTTTTAAAATTTGTTTTTCATGCTTAAAAAAATAAAATAGAAAAAAGAAAATGGAGAGAGAGAAAATTAAAATAAAAGTGAGAAATAGTGAGAAAAAAAGTGAGAGAAATTTAAAATTTGAATAAAGAAAAGAAAAGGAAGAGTGAGAAAGTAAAAAGTAAAAAGTGAAAAATGAATGATGGGAGTGTGACAAGTGTCATACAAAGAGAGGTTTGAGAGGGTTTTAATTGTAACATTTGTTAATTACCAAATTATCCAAAGTGTATTGTAAATATATTTTGGTGGAAGGGTAAATTTGGAAGAGCATGCAATCAACTTTTGAAATATAGATAGTAGATTGAGAAAATTGATTTTTTTTAACAAATTGAGGTTTTAGGGTTCAATTCAAAAAGGAGTAAAGATAAAGGAAAAATTAAAATATTCACTTATCTTTGAATTTCAATCATCCATTTATAAATATGATTTTTTTTTTTTTGATGGAAAGCTTGATCATTAAAGAGCAGAAACAGGATACAAAGATTCACAGACCACACTAGGGATATGGCTAGACCATATTCTAGAGCCTAAAGATCTGCCAATGCCAACCATGTTATGAGCTTCTACATTGCTCATCCTATTAATAAACATTACAACAACATCAGCACAATCAGCAATTATCTGTCTACACTCCATAACTAATGGTTCTAACACAGCACTAAAATTAACTCCATTAATACAATCAACAACAAAAAGTGCATCCGACTGGACCACAAAGCTACGTAAACCCAAGTCCTTCGCCGTATGTAAAGCCCAACGGATGGCCATCAGTTCTGCACTAGCGGGATCAGTCACACTAACCAATTTTTTGGATGCGACAAGAAAAATGTTTGATGTTGGATCTTTAATGATGCACCCCATGGATATAAAGCCGTCATCAAAACATCCTGCATCGGTTTGTACAATCCAGCCTTTGTAATTCTCCATCATCCACCTGGTTTGACTTGTATTCGCAGCCATACTCTTTCTGTCGTCCACATTTTCATTGAAGGCTTCCCATATCTCCTTAGCCACTAAACATGGATCAGGTTTGGCTTTTTTGAAGACGACATTGTTTCTCACCTGCCAAACCTTCCATAGAAAGGTGGCGATGAGCTTGCCCATCGTATCGTCATTCTTGGCTAGAATAGAACCAAACCAGTCGTGTATACTCCCAGTATCAGGGGGACGGATTCCCAATGGGGTAGAAAAAAGAGTTTTAATGGCAAAAGCGCATCTAAGAAAGAGATGGGAGGAAGACTCAGGCTCAACATTGCAGAGGGGGAACAGAATATCAGAATGCGTACCTTTCCTTAGCAAGTTGTCTTTGGTTGGGAGGATGTGTTTCAATAAGCGCCAAACGAAGTTCTTTATTCTGGGATTGACCTTCAGTTTCCAAATGCCTTTCCAAAACTGCTGGTAACCACTGTTAGAGGACCCTGGGAGTTTTTTCCTTCTTTGCTCACCAAGCCAATGATAGGCAGTCTTGACTGAGAATAACCCGCTCTTTTCATGACACCAAATAAGCTTATCTTCGGGGAGGTTTGCAGCTAACAGTATGCTTCTAATGTGCGTCACATCGTGGGCATCGAAGTTGTCTTTAAGAATATCCAGGTTTCAACAAACCAAGTCTTTGTCAATGAGGGTGCAAACTTTCGTCTCAGGAATGAGATTCCTGGCCAAGGAAGTAGGCTGAAAACCTGGTAAAGTAGGGATCCACTTGTCCACACAAATGTTGATTTTCGATCCATTTCCAACTCTCCAGCAAGTTCCTTGTATCACCAAATCTTTAGAGCTTAAAATACTCCGCCACGCGTGACTGGGCCTGAAACCAGTAGGAGCAGAAGTAATAGAGCATCTAGGATAGTACCTGCCTTTGAAAAATCTTTCGAACAAGGACCCATCTTCTTGCATTAATCTCCAGAATTGTTTTCCAAGCAAGCTAGTATTAAAATCTTGAATGCCTCTAAATCCGATACCACCATCCTTTTTAGAATGCGATAACCTATCCCAACTTAACCAGTGGATCTTTCGTTCCCCATCCTTTGAACCCCACCAGAACTTTGCCAGCATAGCTTCAATCTCTTTGCAGCAGCTTTCAGGGATGCGGAAATAGCTCATGATGTAAGTAGGAATGGCTTGGGCTACAGCTTTTATCAGAACTTCTTTACCTGCTCTGGAAAGGAAGGATTCCTTCCAGCCTTTGACCTTTTTCCAGACACGATCAACTACCATTCTGAAAACCTCTTTTTTTGATCTTCCAAAGACTACGGGTAATCCAAGATAACGGGAGTGATTGTTAACTGCACGTAAACCCAGCTTTTCTCTGACTCTGTTTCTCACCTCCTGTCCAACATTGCCACTAAATGAGACTTCAGATTTTTCAATGTTGACCACTTGCCCTGAAGCTTGTTGGTAGGCATTAAGGATATGAATAATGCGAGTTGCCTCTTCTTCACTCGCTCTGGCGAACAAAAGACTATCATCAGCAAAGAAGAGATGAGATATTGATGGAGACTTCCTTGCTACTGAAACGCCATGGATGCTTCTCTTGGAAACCGCTTGCTTCAACAAACCTAAAAAAACATCAGCACAGATGACAAATAAGTAAGGTGATAACGGGTCTCCTTGACGGAGGCCCCGTTCAGGAACAAAGGAACTACTTGGTTTGCGGTTGATCAGGATTTGGTAAGAGACAATGGTTATGCACTTTCGGATCAGGGAAATCATTTGCTCAGGAAACTCTAGGCATTTAAGAGCCTCAATCACAAAACTCCACTCAAGCCTATCGTAAGCTTTTGACATGTCCAATTTCAACGCCATGACACCCTTTCTACCCTTCTTCTTGTGCTTCATCCAGTGGAAGCATTCCATGGCTATAAGAGCGTTGTCGGTTATGAGTCTTCCACGGATAAACGCGCTATGCTCCTCACTAATGATGTCTGGAAGAAAAGTCTTAATTATGTTGGCAATGGCTTTTGTGATGGCTTTCATGACTACATTACAAAGGCTAATTGGCCTAAAGTCCAAGGGGGTCGTAGGGTGTTTTTTCTTGGGGATAAGGGTAATGAAGGTGTTGTTTATAGAGCTAGGGTCCTTATTCTTGTTCAGGATGTCTAAGGCATAACGGCTAACATCCTCCCCCACGATTGGCCAGTATTTCTGGTAGAAAAAAGCAGGTAGGTCGTCTGGCCCCGGAGACTTCGTGGGGTGCATTTGATTGAAAGCTTCAAAGATTTCTTCCTTAGAGAACTGTTTGGTACAGAGTTGTTTGTGCATTTCAGAAAGCCTGCCAGGAATCAGGTTGCATATGTCTTGGTTATCCGGATTGGAAGAGGAAAAAATGCCCTTGAAGTAGTCTAAGAGGATTCTCTCGCAATCTTTGTGACCTTTCCTCCAGTTTCCTTGATTGTCCTTCAGCCTCTTGATCATGTTGGTTCTCCTTCTTTGGTCAGCTTTATGGTGAAAAAACTTCGTGTTCCTATCGCCATCCATTAGCCACAAAGCTCTGCTCCTTTGCCTCCATAATGTCTCCTCTATCTTTAGAAGGGAATCTCTCTGTCTTTCTGCTGCCTTGTACTGTTGGATGTCATTCCCATCCTTGGACCATCTCTTCTCCTCTTTAAGAAACTCTTGGAGCCTTAATATTTCCTTCTTGACCGTATTGGTTCGCATATTCTTGAAACAATGCTGCAACTCTTGCATAGCCTTCGTTTGATGCTGAAAAGACGTAGAGTTGCCTCTCCACAACTGTCTGATGAAATCACTGCACGAGTCTTGTTTTGACCAAACCTCCTCGAAACGGAATAAGTATTGTTTCCTTTCAATCTCAACATCCTCTTGAATGAGAATACGAAGGGCAGCGTGATCAGAACCACATCTTTCAAGACGAACAACCTTAGATAGCGAAAAACATTACTTAAAACTGAAGGACATTAAAGCTTTGTCTAGCCTGCATTGGATATTGTCCTCTCCTCGTCGACCATTTGACCAAGTGAAAGGGTAACCTTCAAAATTGACTTCCTCTAGTTTGCACCTGTCCGTATCTCTGCCCCAATTAAGTTGAGAAACTGATCTGCTAATGCCTCCTATTTTGTCAGAAACTTGCCAAATGTCATTGAAATCTCCAAATAGCATCAACTTCTCATCACTTTCTTCAGCAATTGATTGAACCAAATACCATGTGTCTTTCTTTTTTGATTCTTCAGGGAAACCATAGATTCCAGCAAATGACCAGGAGCACTCCACATCTTCAGATCTAACATTACCAGCTATATGGTTTTACGACATAGAGCTTATCTGGGCGTCAGTTGGATCATTCCACCATAAACAAAGGCCCCCTGCTCTATCTCTCCCCGTGCCCTTGCAATCAACTGCAGCCTGAAATTTCAATCTACACTTTTGCTTTATTTTCACCAGTTCATCTATTTTTTGCTTTGTCTCCATGAGGAAGACAACCTGGGGTCGTTCCACACGAATGAGCCACGAAAGGGCTCGAACTGCACGGGGGCTCTCCAGACCCCTGCAGTTCCAGCTTAAGATTTTCATTGGGATAGGCGGTGTTGGTCTTCCAACACCACCTCTGGTCGAAGAATTTGCCCTTCACTCGTTATTGTTGTTTGCTTCCTCTTCTTTTCTCCCATGGTACCTTCATCTATCAGACCTTCTATTATCATTACATCAATAAGTTGTCTCTTAGAAAGTCTTGGTTTGGAGGCTCTGTTGCTTACTTCTTTCGTATCCTTGGTATTCTTTCTTCTAATCCATTTCCTCTTTCGGGGTCCTTCTATACTGGTAGAAGTAGTTGGTATGTGCTTGTTAGATGAAAGAATGACTGCTCCCAGTGACTCCGCTACCGTTTCAATATCCACCTTCTGACTCGAATCTTTATTTACTTCCTTCAAGTTTCCTTCCTGTTGCTTTGAGGGCAAAGGATTCTGTTGAACTTCAGGGTCTTCTCCCTTGCTTCTTCCTTTTGTCTCGCATCTGCTTTGGCTCGACGAAGCATTAAAGAGGTCTTTGCTACACAGGCTAGAACTCGAATCCTTCTTCTTTGTATCTTCTATGACCTTTGGAAGAGGGGACGCTCTGAGCCATTGGCCGAATGACAAGTCTTGTTCTTCCAGTTCCTCGAAACCTTCTTCATTTAGATCCTCAACTGAATCACAGTCTTTAATCTGGTGACCCATTCTTCCACAAACGAAACAAAACGTCGAGAGTCTCTCATACTTAAAATGGACCCTAAGGTTCTTCTCTTTGAATTTTACTACTGTACCTCTTTTGAGCGGCTCTTTGAGGTTGATGACGACTTTGATGCGTAGAAACCTGCCGTTCCTATGAGCTTCCTTAATGTCCATCTCTTCAAACTTTCCAATAATGTTGCCCAACTTCTTCGCCATTGCTTCCGATCTGAGGTTGAGTGGTAATTCATAGATCCTAACCCAGAAGGAGCTGTAATGCATGTGTAGATCCGACAGTTGTTCTTCGCCAGATATTCGGTTTAAAACCAACAGAGATCTGTCGAAACTCCATGGACCTGTTTTAAGGACATACTCTAAATCCCGTTTTGAGTTAAACTTGAAAATAAACAGGTTCTTGCTTAGATCTTGAACCTCAACTGGGTGTTTCAGCTTCAAGGCGTTGATAATGGTTGACTTGAATGCTCTGGAGTTAAAGTTACTTTCAGTCCATAATTTCCCTGCCAGCGTTCTTTGGAACGATTCATCAGCACAAACCTCCTCTTCATCCGCGACTACGCCTTCTTCCTCCTCCTTCGAAAGGGCGAATGTCTTCCATTTTTCCATCTTGCTTGCTCATGAGCCCACTTGGAGAAACTAGAAACCTGCAACCCGACTAAAAGCGAGTGAAAAATCCAGAAATCTGGAGGGAAAGAAGCACCACAGACCGAGAAGAGGAAAGGGTAAGTGGAAACACGATGAGACTCTAGAGAGAGAAGGTCTGCCTTCTCTCTAAAAAGTCACGTTTATAAATATGATTACCAAGTGAATAAATTGAAGAAAAAAAATGAAAGATCAACTAATATATGAGTAAAAAACAAGCGCGAGAGATGGGGTGGTTTGAGAGGAAAAGGAAAAGAAGTTACTTTGGAAAAAAAGAGAAAAATGAAACGAAAAGAAATAAAAGTGAATTGGTAATATATATTATTTAATAATTATCCAAATATTTTTTATCAATATATATATATATATATATATATATATATATATATATATATATATATATATATATATATATATAGTTCTGGACTGGACCAATGGCTAAAATTGGTCCAATCCGACTCTGCTCCAGAGCGGCCCAAATTGCCTAAGTCCAATCCACAGAGGGGCAAAAGTGACCTTTCTGCCACTCTAACCGGGCAAGGATTGCAACGTTCCTCCCCGGCTTCGATGCCCGTCAGACATGGTTTCCTCACTGCCCGAACAGCAAAGGGCAGGTGCCCGAAACTGCGCCTATGCCCGACATAACGGATAGTTCCGGGCACCCTGACCGACATAACGGCTAGTGTGGGCGGTTACCTATTCTTTGGGGAAAACGGTTATTTCGCTCCAAAAATAGGACCGTTGGCCACGCGCCGGGGGCTCTATATAAACCCTCTCAAGCGAGAGGGTCAGGTATCAAATATTCATCCTAAGAATACACTTTGTACTTGCCCCTTTTCTCTGACCCTTTCTTACTTGAGCGTCGGAGTGCCTTGCAGGTACACCCCCTCCTCTCCTCATCAACATTCCGAGCACCTTGCCCATCTGACGACCAGCATACGTGGACCAGTTCGAATACCCAGGATCAGTGGTGCCGTCTGTGGGAACTCCTTGTTCTCCTTTTCTTTCTTTCCTCCTCGGAAACTAAAAGATCAAAACATACTTTCTTTGATCCGCCCGCATATGGCCGCTCAGAACTCCGCAAAAGGTGTTGACGTTACGGTTCTAGTTCCCGTCAACAAGATGGACGTTGACGGCAGTTCTTTGTTACTTTCTGATCCCCGTTTCCTTCGAGACGGGGCTACTGTGTCTCCAACTCCTCCTCCCACCGAGCAAGGAGGCAAACAGCTACCGCCGGGTGAACGACCAATTCCTGGCCCTCCCAGCACCGACCTGGCCGTTGCAGCTCTTTTGGAAGCTGTCAACCGCACAAACCTCCTTATCTTGCAGAAAGGAGAGAGAATAGGAGCTCTCGAGGAAGCATCTCTTCCAAGATCCTCTCCTCCAAAGAGCAAGCATCGAAAATCAAGAAGCCCGCCACTTAGGCGCGGGGAAAACCACATATCGAGGCAGGAGCCTGAATCACAACACATTCGCAAGCGCGAATAGATCTCCCCGCGAGATCAGTCATCACCAAGACACAAGAGAACGAGGCAGGATAGACATTCTCCACCGGTCAGGCCTCGTGACCGGCCACGTTCACCCTCACCTTGCAGAGACCACCGCCGCGAGCGCAGACAACGGTCACCATCAACTCCAAGTTCAGACAGCGACGACGAGCCTCGCGGCCCGTTGTCCCGCAGGATCCTGGCCACCCGTCTCCCTAAAGGACTAGAGAAGCCTCCGTCTCTAGGGACTTACGATGGAACCACTGACCCAGACGAGCACATAGAAAACATAGATGCTCTTTTGTACTACAGAGGGGTACGAGGAGCCATCAAATACCGCCTGTTCCCGACCACGCTCCGGAAGGGAGCAATGACATGGTACAAACAGCTGCCAGAGGAATCCATTACATCCTGGAGGCAGCTGGGGAGGATTTTCTCCCGTCACTTTACTGCATCGCGACTACATCTAAAGACCGAGGCGTCCCTCGGAGCCGTCGTGCAAGGAAGGGATGAGCCACTTCGGGCTTACATTGAACGGTTCAACAAGGAGGTCGTCCAAGTGCCAATAACCGACGACATGAAGAAATTCCTGCTCGATCAGGGATTACGTCCTGGCTCAGACTTCACGAAAGCCATCGGCCTCAATCCACCGAGGAACCTTAACGCCCTTCTCCCCCAAGCCCAGTCACATATAAAGTACGAGGAGAAGGTTACTACACACTCTGTCCGAGCCTCTCGACACCATGAAGGTGCCTGCTCGTCCAGAGCTGAAGAAACCTCGACATCCCGTCGAGGAGATAAGAGACGCGACGATCAGCCTCACGATGCACGCGAGCAGAAGGGACCTTCTGGACGGTTCCATGACTATACCCCCCTCACTGCCTCGAGGGAGAAAATCTTGTCCGAGTGTGCCAACTCGGAATTCAAGCAAGCGGGAGTCCGTTTCCCTAAACAGCTGTCGGCCAGACCCGGTGTAGATAAATCCAAGTATTGCCGCTTCCACAAGAGTCACGGTCATACGACGGAAGAATGCATCCACCTCAGAGATGCAATAGAGATCCTTATTCGCGACGACCACCTGAAGCAGTTCGCGAAAAGGAAAGATGCTCCCCGGCAGGAAACCCAGGAGAACAAAAAGGTTGCAGAGAAGACTCCGCCGTCGGATGACACCAACGTACAGGTCGCTATGTCTATAACTCGGCCAGAGGACTTCGGTATCCCTGATAGTCTGCCCGTCCCCACGTACCTCGCTGCTCACAGCCCGTGGGAGACCTTCCCGTCAGCCATGGTCATTTCTGGTGGTGGATTCAACAAAATCATGGTCGGCTTAGTCAAGAGGAGATTCAATCAATTGATCAGCAAAAGCTCCAATGAAGTCACTACGCTGGACACCACTCCCAAAGGATCCGTTCCTATTTCCTTCTACAAGGAAGAGCTCCTCGGCGGGGCACCGAACTCAAGCATTCCGCTGCTCATCCGAGCAAAGATGGCAAACTTCGATGTTCGCAGAATACTCGTGGACCAGGGCAGCTCGGTTGATATAATGTACAACCACCTGTTCGAAACGCTGCAGCTGAATGACTCTCACCTTACTCCATACGTTGGATCCGACCTGCAGGGATTCAACGGGGCGGTGACAAAGCCCCGAGGTTACGTAGAGCTCATCGTAACCTTCGGTTCAGGAAAGATAACCCGAGCAATTAAAGCACAGTTTCTGGTAATTGAATGCCCGTCACTATACCAGTGCATCTTTGGAAGGCCAACCCTGGCAGAGTTGATTGCAGTACCTTCCACCGTACATCTCAAGATGAAGTACTACACTTCTGAAGGGACGGTCGCCACCCTCCACGGCGACATCGAAGCTGCCCGTCGGTGCTTCGAAGCAGCATCAAAAGGACTGAGCACCATCTCAGCAAGATCGAGGACTTCTGGTCGTTCCCCTCTGCCCAGCAGCTCCGAGCAGCCAAAACCGTTCCCCCAGGTCGAATCTATCGACCTGGACAGCCGTTTCAGCGAGGAAGACCACACCAAGGACCCAACGACTTCGAGCAGTCAGTCAAACAACAGCAGCCATCTCCTACGCCCTGTCCCAGATGGCAACTTCGAGATCGTTCCGTTCGGAGAAGACCCCCAACGGGGAGTAAAGATCGGAGCAGACCTCCCCGACCTGGCCAAGAGACAACTAAAAGTATGCCTCCGTGAGAAGGCAGACTTGTTCGCGTGGAGCGCTGCTGAAATGCCAGGATTGGACCCATCCGTCGCTTGCCACCAGCTTACAATTGATCCGGCCGTCAAAGTCGTTGCCCAGCGCAGAAGGAAACAGTCCCCGGAAAAGATGGAAGCCGCGGAGAAAGCTGTCAAAGACCTTCTAGAAGCTAGGTTTATTTCTGAGGCCAAATACACTACATGGCTCTCAAACGTTGTACTTGTAAGAAAAAACAATGGCAAATGGAGGATGTGTGTTGATTATACCGATGTTAATAAGGCCTGTCCGAAGGACGCCTACCCCCTCCCCAATATCGATAAGCTCGTAGATAACTCAGCAGGTTTTAAACTTTTAATGTTCCTCGACGCCTACTCGGGCTACAATCAAATCCCAATGGCCGCGAGCTATAAAACTTACACGACCTTCATGACCGAATCGGGCAACTATTACTACAACGTAATGCCCTTCGGGCTGAAGAACGCCGGCGCTACGTACCAACGAATGATGAACAGAGTCTTCCAATGACAAATAGGAGACATGCTCGAAGTGTACATGGACGATATGATCGTCAAGTCCCGCGAGGAACTAGATCATGTCGCCCATCTTCGCAAAATCTTCGAGCAAGCAAGAAAGTATCGAATGCGTTTTAAACGGAGAAGTGCACGTTTGGAGTACGGGCAGGTAAATTCCTTGGCTTCTACCTAACAGAACGAGGAATCGAAGCTAACCCCGACAAGTGTCGGGCATTCTCTGAGTTCCCGACGTCCACGTCTAAAAAGAACATCCAATCCCTCAACGGGGTGCTCACTTCGTTGTCCCGCTTCGTGGCAAAATCTGCCCAGCACGCCCTTCCTTTCTTCAAGCTCTTGCGGAAAGAAGCAGCGTTTGAATGGACCAAGGAATGTGAAACATCCCTCCTTCACTTAAAGCAAGCTCTTTCGAAACCGCCCGTATTATCGCGACCAGATATCGGGGAAGTCTTGTTCCTATACCTCGCCGTCACTGCCGAGGCCGTTAGCGCCGTTCTCATTCGAGAGAATACTGGCGGACAAAAGCCAATATACTTCACGAGCAAAGCATTGCAGGACACAGAGCTGCGATATCAACAGATAGAGAAGGTAGCATTGGCCCTCGTCAATGCTTCTGGACGACTGAGACACTATTTCTTGGCTCACACGATCGTGGTAAGAATGGACCAGCCCATAAAGCAATTACTGGGACGACCAGACATGGCAGGCAGAATGCTCAAATGGTCATTGGAACTGTCCGAGTTCGACATCCAGTATGAAAGCAGGAAAGCTCTTAAGGCCCAAGCTCTGGCCGATTTCATAGCGGAAATGACGTTCTCGGACTCACCGATCCACATAGCAAACAGATGGACCATCTACGTCGACGGAGCATCCAGCTCGACAGGCAGCGGGGCTGGGGTAATTTTGGAAAACGACGAAGGGACCATAGTCGAGGCATCTCTCACATTGTCCTTTCCCACGTCGAACAACCAGGCCAAGTATGAAGCTTTCCTCGCCGGTTTGCACATAGCCGAAGACCTAGGGGCTGAGGAAATCATCATCAGCACGAACTCCCAGCTCGTAGCCCTCCAGATATCAGGAGACTATCAGACCAAAAACGACAGTCTCTCTGAATACCTAACCCTGGTCAAGGGAAAAATGGCGAGGTTCAGAACTGTAGAAGTGAGACATGTTCCACGTGAACATAATGGGCGAGCAGACATCCTGTCCAAACTAGCAAGCACTAAGAGAAAAGGCAGAAACAGGTCGGTCATCCAAGAGATACTTCCCTGGTCCAGCATCGATAAATGATCCTCGACCCTACACGTACACGCGATCGGGGACAGCGATTGCTGGATGACGCCCGTGTACAACTACCTCACCAGGGACGAGCTTCCGGATGACCCCAAGGAAGCCAGCACCATCAGACGAAGAGCTTGCTCGTACGTCATCCTTGAAAACAAACTCTATCGACGAGGTTTCTCCATCCCACTACTCAAATGCATAGAGGAGGAAGTTGTCCCTCACGTATTACGAGAAATCCACGAAGGCATTAACGCCCAGCACCTAGGAGGAAGGTCCCTTGCCCGCAAGGCCCTCCGAGTAGGGTATTATTGGCCAACCATGCAGCACGATGCCAAAGAGCATGTGAAGAGATGCGACAAATGCCAACGGCACGGGGATATGCACCTAGCTTCACGTAACGAGCTGAAAAGCATGACCTCCCCGTGGCCATTCTCCTGGTGGGGCCTAGACATCCTAGGACCCTTCGTGATGGGGTCCAGTCAAAACAAATACCTGGTAGTGGGCGTAGATTATTTCACAAAATGGATAGAAGCAGAAGCCTTAGCAAAGATAACGACACTTAACATTCTGCGCTTCTACAAGCGGAGCATCCTTGCCCGCTTTGGGATTCCCCAAGCAATTGTCACGGACAATGGAACGCAGTTCACGGACAAGAAGTTCCAAGACTTTGTCGCCCATCTCGGAACAAAGCAACATTTCGCTTCTGTAGAGCACCCCCAGACCAACGGGCAGGCAGAAGCATCCAATCGTGTCATTCTTCGTGGCCTCAAACGAAGACTAGATGAAACAAAGAAAGCCTGGGTCGAGGAGCTCCACAGCGTCTTATGGGCGTACAGCACCACTCCTCAGTCTACCACCGGGGAAACGCCTTTCCGCTTAGCATATGGCACGGAGGCTGTTATACCTATTGAAATTCACGTACCGTCCAGGAGGACCGAATCACCTCTAGACGAGGAAATTAACGACGCAGCAATAAGAGAGGAGCTCGACCTTGTCGAAGAAATCCGAATACGAGCAGCCTTCCGCGAAGCATCTCTTAAGCAAAAAATAGCAATCAGGCACAACGCTAAAGTCTTATGACGAGAGTTCGATGTGGGCAGCCTTGTCCTACGAAGAAACCACAAGGACTATCGCGAAGGCAAACTAGCAGCCAACTGGGAAGGGCCATACAGAGTCCGTGCCAAAACGGAGAATGATGCCTACTTCCTCGAGAACCTCAACGGGGATGCAATTCCTCGACCATGGAACGCTGAAAAACTTAACCAATACTACATCTAAAGTAACGATAGGCTTCCTTGCATCAAAGGACCACCTAATGGTCATCATGCTCGTCCAGGTACAAACGACGCATACGCGCAAAGTAGAATCCCGTTCGAGCAAATGAGCCAGAACTCTGCTCGTCGGCGGTCCTCAACCGAGCGCCGCCTTCGCCCAAGTACCATGATTGGAAAAACCCCAGCTCGCGATGGGACGTTCATGCCGCGACCTCAGGCCTCAATCGCGACCTGAGATCCGCAACCTCGCCAGGACCTTCCTCGGTTATTCGAACAGTTCTCCACACTGACGAATTCACACACAATGAGCTATCTTTCAAAAGAAAACTCTGTTAACAAACACACTCTCCGACGGGCAGTCATACATGCACAACTAATGTAAAGTACAACAATATAAACAAAAATTGTATAAATAGCAAAACCGGCTAACACAAACCGGGCATGAAGTAAAAAAGGCCACGAGGGCCAAAGATTGTGTGAATTACATAAAAAGGGGGACCACGCCCCCCCAAGTCAAATAAAATTACAAATAATTCAACGGCGCGGAGGCCGGACAAGATACAACATCAAAATAACAAAACTCCTCATTCATCCGCATGCTCGGTTGATGCCGGCTCAGGTCTCTGGTCCTCCTCGGGCTGGTCCTCAGGATGAACCTCGGGGGTATCTAGAACAAGGCCTGCGGGCAAGACAATGCGACCATCCTCAACGCGCGCAAGATAGTGAGTACCCTCGGCAGAGATATCAAGCCCAGGGTTCACCACCCACAATTAAGCCACGGCGCTTTGAAAAGATTCCTCTGCCACAGCGATACCGTCATCTTCGGCCAGCAGGATGCGGGCAACCAGCTCAGACCTAGTCTTCAACTCTTTAATCTTATCCGATTCGTCGGCACCCGAGGCGCTAGCCGCCATCAACTCTTTGTTTAGCTCCTCGACAGCCTTTTTCTCCGCCGCCAGCTTGGTGACATCCTCTCTCAACTTGGCCGTCTCCTCTTCGGCCTTCTTCTGAGCCTCACGGGCACTCTTAACTTCCTCCTTCAGGGACGCCTCAGAGGCCCGGGCGGCAGTGAGTTCGGCCTCAAGCACAGAGTCCCCTTCTGTATAAACGGCCGCCATCTCCAGCATCCTCAGAAGGGCAGAAGCATCCTGGGCTACCAGCGCCCTCTTGTTCGGTCGGTCCATGCTCTCCAAGCTGAGAGATTCTGCCCGAGGAACGACCAGGGTGTTGCCCTCAAAAAATCTCCTGTCAAGGATGCACGGGGGAAGCTCAAACTTCCCTTTCTCAAGCACCCGGGTCAGATCCATAGCATCTAATGTCCTTGGCTGCTTCCCCCGTCCGGTCAAAGGCAATGGAGATCCCCGTGGAGCGGGAGAGGGAGAGGAAGAGGTCCCCACTGCAGTTTGAACAAGGGGAGGAGCACGAGCACCAGCAGGTCAGGTCTTAGGAGGAGCCGCTCCTACTTTATTCCTCGCCATGGCATTCCTCACCACGCGATCGCGAGCTTGAGGCATCTCACCTGCGCAAATGAAAACAAGCACGTTAGTTGCGAGGAAAAGAAATAACACAAACAAAGTATAAATAACCAAGACTACCGAGCAACTTCTTGGCATCCGCGGGAGTCTTGCACTCCAGCAGTGCCTTAACATTGATGAATCTGCGCTAAACTCTCTGGCTCCCATCCTCCTCGAAGATAGGGTTGCCCTTGCTCGTCCAACAACTTGCAAGACTGAAGGAGTTGACCCAGTTCACCAGCTTCTCGTAAGACACGGCGTCCTGCCCGCGTAGCTCGCTCGGCTCGAAGACATAAGTCCCGGGCTTCTTGGAGAAATGGTCAGGTACCCAGTGGATCGGGAACTTGTACACCCTCTCCCCGATATACTTCCCCTCCTCGTTGAGTAGCTCCTTTCCATCCTCATCAACCTCTATCTCCCAGACATACGTGCTGTCTTGGGCAACCTTAGACACTGGCTCGACGAAGAAATACCGTCCCTTGAACGTTCGGATGGACTCCGAGAACGGCTTAAATAACTTTTTGAGCTGCTTTAAGGAAACTCATCCATACTTTTTCCCCGCCAGCTGCCGTTGAAGATGGAAAACATAAAAAAAAAGGGAGAGTAGTCCCCAGAGCGAGATGCTCGCACACCAACTCAAAAGCCCGTATAAAGGCCAGCGAATTGGGGTGGAGTTGAGTGGGCGCCAGCTTCAGATGCTCGAATACCGACTGCTGGAAATCAGTGAAAGGCAACCTCAGCCCCAGCTCTTTGAAGGCATACTGGTACATCGTAAAGCGGTCCCCGAAATCCGAGCAGACCCGCTCGTCCAAAGTAGGAAAATGCATTTTCCAATCCCCCTCTGGTCCCACCTCTGTAAAGACGTCCGCCAAAGACCTTGCGAACGTAGAAATATGCTCGGAAGGCTCGACCACCTCCCACTCCTCCGGACAGAACCCTTCAACATCTTCCTCCATGACATCCAACTCTTCTTCCTCCTCGACAAAAGTCGAGGACCTCGATGCCGCCGAGCTCGAAGACGCAGAACTCAAAGCCGTCGAGCTTCTATTCTCCTCTGAGCCAATTTCCTCCTCAGACGTGTCTAGAATAACTTCTCTCTCTGGCCCCGTCGCCATTACAATCACCTGAAAAAGCAGAGAAAGACAGTGAATTCGACAGGAAATCAAATTCACCCTTCCACTGCCAAGTCAAGTGAAAGGGCGCGCAAAAGGCTAAGGACAACGTCCCCGGCCTAAGCCCTAACATCAAATGAAAAACCTCCCCGCGAGGAAATACCCGAGACATACCATCTTCCTGCGAGGAACCTCCCCGCACTCGTGCCCAGATTCCGTTTGAAGCTCCACCGGAAACCGCAAAGCTCCACCGGAATCTGGAAACGTTCTACCGGAAGATTCATCGTTCCATCAGAAGACAATCAGACACGGTGGCCACGCACGTACGACTACCGCAACCACGACGTGGACCACCATATTCACCGAACGCTCTACCCACTACGGCGAAGTGCTAGAAGCAGCAAAATGGCAGAACCACCGTCCACCACCAACACTCGCCAGAAATCTACCTATTTCATAGCCTAAAGCTAACCTTAGCCGCATGCAATCTACCACTAACAATGAAAGGAAGTAAAACAAGCTACAAAGCAGAAACTTACTTGATTTGGGTAGAAGAAAGAGATTGCTCGAAGCTGGGCACGGTGGTCGGATGCGCTGAAGACGTCGACGAGCAAGAACGCAGAAGAGGCGAAGAGAAATCAGAAAGAAAAAGTGCAAAATGGGACAATTTCCCCCCTTTTATACTAAGGGGCACGTGCACACACGCGCCCGTAGGCCATAATGACTGTCCACTAGCCATCATTACCTATTAACTGCTACACAGGGCTCGAAGCACACGTGACAACCCAACGTTTCCCATTCTGTCTGACGTTTTGTCTCCCCGAAGACCGGGCAATGGGGTCACGACCACGAATATCGCGGACACGGAGAGCTACGAGCATTTCGGAACAACCATCCTCGTCTCCAAACGACGACTCTATGCTAGCTCCCCGGAGCAACGAGCAGTCCTTAAGTCATCACTCCCATGCTCGGGAGCAACGACTTGGGGGACTCCTGTTCTGGACTTGACCAATGGCTAAAATTGGCCCAATCCGCCTCTGCTCTAGAGCGGCCCAAATTGCCTAAGTCCAATCCACAGAGGGGCAAAAGTGACCTTTCTGCCCCTCCAACCGGGCAAGGAATGCAACGTTCCTCCCCGGCTTCGATGTCCGTCAGGCACGGTTTCCTCACTGCCCGAACAGCAAAGGGCAGGTGCTCGAAACTGCGTCTATGCCCGACATAACGGCTAGTTCCGGGCACCCTGACTGACATAACGACTAGTTTGGGCGGTTACCTATTCTTTGGGGAAAACTGTTATTTCGCCCCAAAAATAGGACCGTTGGCCACGCGCTGGGGGCTCTATATAAACCCTCTCGCTTGAGAGGGTCAGGTATCAAATATTCATCCTAAGAATACACTTTGTACTTGTCCCTTTTCTCTGACCCTTTCTTACTTGAGCGTCGGAGTGCCTTGCAGGTACACCCCCCTCCTCTCCTCATCAACATTCCGAGCACCTTGCCCATCTGACGACCAGCATACGTGAACCAGTTCGAATACTCCGGATCATACATATATATATATAAAATTAAAAATTAAAAAACTGGTGTGGCCATGCCACAATGTAGGTCCACCCATGCTCCAAGGTCCAATTGTTATATCTCCAATATATTCTTAAAATTGATCCTTTGAATTTTCAACACTGATTAAATATTTGTATGTGTTTCATAATTATTTGACCTTAATCAAGCAAAATAATTATATTAACTTGTACATACCAATCATATAAATTTTTTTCAACTATTTATATAAACTAATTTACAAAATCGACGATATGGCATAATTTAGTGAATGCATGGGTAAAATATCATCAAATATACTAGTTAATACAATAGCAGAACCAAATTTTATTCCATTAAATGAAATAAGTTACATGTTCAATTTTTTTCTCTCCATAATTTCAAATTTTCTTAATAATTGTTTTTATAATTTTTTTAGATTTTTATCTACCTCTATTTTAATTAATTTATTTTTCTTATTACATAATTTCTCTCTACATATCTAAATCACTTAAATTTATTTTCACAATTTTTTTCTATTATATATACTATCCCAATACTATCTTTAATATTATTATTTGTAATCTTATTTAACTTAATCTTACAACTCATCTCTACCGCAATCATTTTATTCTCGTGTTAATTATTTATGATTAGACATTCTCACCCGTACAATATCATTTCATTTGGAGTATACATTCTCACAAGTTTGTTATAACATTAACAAAAAAAATTCAAACTTTATTTCCTCATAAAATCAGACTTTTATTTTTTTCTTTTGGAAATGAAATTTGAGAAAGTAGTCGAACCTCAACTTGAAATGTAATTTAAACTGAATTTTAAATTGGTAAAGAGTTTTACTGGTGGGCTCTCACTAGGGTGAACGTAACCTATGTAGTACCTATTGGATAGTATAAACAAATGTGAGTAAGTGGAGAAATAGTCTCACATTGGATAGGAATGTGGTGATTTGAGCATTTATAAGTGAGAGAACTCACTCACCTATCATCTTAAGGTTTTAGATGGACATGTAGTGTGTCTCTCACAAAGATGCCTAGTCCTATATTATGTATCATAAAATAAAAGTAACACCTACGAAGACACTTCTGATTACTTTTAATTTATTTATTTTTTCAAATTACGTTGTCAATGTTGTGAGGGAAGTTTCTCTCTATGTACTTGATTTTAATGATGTCAAAACTATCATGCTTTGCACATATAGATTTCACATGAATGCACATTAGGTGTTCTAAGGATGTTTGATCATGTTGGCAATGTTCTAGGTGCATTAGATATGGTTAAACACCTTTAGGAAAGTCAAAAATGTGATTTTTGCATGTTTGAATGGTGTGAGTCGACTCATAACCTTGTTCAGGTCGACTCATACATGCTGGATTTATGTCTGTTAAAACTGTGTGTTGCGGGTATGCTCAGGTCGACTCTTCAGGTCGACGCATACATCCTGCATTTGTGTCTGTAAAAAACTGGGTGCTATGAGTCGACGCATAGCCCTGTTTAGGTCGACCGTTCGCTGTTTTGCATCAATTTTATGTTGTGTTATTCACTCTAAAATTCTGTTTTTCTCTTATGTTTTTCAAGGATAATATATATATCATTTTAGCTCATATTTTACATAGATAACAAGAAACGTGAAAGATATATGTCATTTCTCTCATCAATTTCATCTTCCTCTTTGAGTATACAAACAACTACACATAACCATTTTTGTTTGTTGTGTTCATTGATTTGAAGTGATAAGGTTCAGATTTCAGGAAGTGTTATCTTCATTTCTGAGTTGAGATTTGTGGTAGGTGTTTCTTGAATAAAACCTTAGGGTTTTCTCCTCCAAGAATCAAAGGGATTTTGGGGGTTTTGCACAAGCCGTTTTGTTCTACAAGGATTCAACCAGGCTCTGATACCACTTGTTAGACTATGGCTATGGATCTAGAAGGCGGGTTGAATAGATCCTTCGAGTTTTACACGCAAAATTGGATTTAAACAATTATTTGAACAGAAGCTACCGCTGGATCAAAAGTCTATACGTAAAAGAGTCTAAAGAGAATCATCTGTTCAAGCGGGTCCTTCTCAACCACCTCTAGATCAACCGGTAACTCTTTCTTCTCTACTTTCTCCTGAGAATGCTGATTTATTTGAGAAAACGATGAAGAAAAGGTTTGTGGTCAAGCAATTTGTGTATTATCGTCGTACGGTTGAACGCATGCACTTGGAAGAAGTCATGGCTTTATTGGATTTTCAGGATTTAAATGGGTTTTTAGAATGTGATGTCAAATACAATGAGGATCTGGTAAGACTGTTCTATATTGGTCTAGTTGGAAAGTTTGATGATTTTATGTTTAATTGCAAACTAGGGAATACGACCCTTACTATCCAAAACACCACTTGGCGAGATTTATTCCGTTTGTCTGTGACTAATGAGGGTCCTATCCAGCACATAACTGATACCAGGCACGTTAATGGTTATGAGTATAAGACAACCTTGAATTCTATGCTCAGAAGACCATATCCTGATGCAGTTGTGGCGAGTAATCTCTTCCCTAGGGCAGTAACAACGGGAAAAGTGTCTCCTATTCCTAGGATTTTGCAGTGGATCGTTGCTCATATTCTTAGACCCAAGCTTGGAGGTTATTCTAGGGTGGATCTGCCTGAGGTTCAGTTAATGTACATTTTGATGAACAAGGTAAAAATCAGTTGGCCTTATTACTTTGCAAGTAGAATGTATGCTCTTCGTGAATCCGGTAGAGGGACTGCACTTGGGTATGCATCCGTTATTCAAAAGTTTTTCAATGATGCTACAATAATTATTCCTGGTATTCCTTATAAGTCCATTACTATAAATCAAGAGTTCTGCCAGAAAACTATGACTATGTGTTAGATGTCAAACATGTTATATATTTGTATGAAATACTTGGCATTTTTCATTTCTTTCTAACGGTTAATTGTGGATTTACGCGGTAAAATGTGTTGTAATGCGTACATTGGAATATATGTGTAGAGCTTGTAATGTGTGTGTTAGTGTGCAGGTATAGGCATGAAAGGAGCAAAAGTGTGAACACATAGAACCATTGCAAGTTTCCACTATTTTTTTAGTTGCAACAGGGTGTTCGCACAACAATCTGGCGAAGGCCCAGCGAAGGTTCGCACTGCGAAGGACCAGCGAAGGCGCCAACGAGGAGAGGCGGAGAGTACCAGTTTGCTCGCTAGTTTATTCGCAGTGCGAATGAAGCTAGCGAATGCTCGCTGGTTGGTTCGCAGTGCGATGGTGCTGGCGAAGGGAGACAGTGAGTTCCAGTTTGCTCGCTAGTTTATTCGCAGTGCGAATGAAGCTAGCGAATGATTCGCAGTGCGAATGAAGGGTTCGTAGTGCGAACCCACGATTTCTGCTTGGGGCGGTTTAAGTCTCAGAGGCACTTAAAAGTGCCATTTTTCCTCATTCGCAGTGCGAATGAATTGCTCGCAGTGCGAATACTGCAGAATTCTGCTTTGTATAAATAGAATTTCACTTTATGTTTTAGGGATCTTTTGTTCATTTTGATCCAAAATCATAGTTTTCAGTCTTTTGACCATTGGAGCTTGTATTTTCACTTGGAGAAGCTGATTTTGCATCCATTCTCGATTATTCGGCGTGGATGTTTACTCATCTCCTCTCTTTACTTGTTATCCAATCTACCATGAAGATGTGTAGCTAATCTCTCTTTTGTGTCAGGGTTAGATGTAGGTAAACCTTTCCTTTGTATGTATATGGATTGATTCTAGTTTGTGAACTCTTAGATGATGAATGTATGGTGAAAAACCTTGTTTCTATGTTTATTCTTTGTGTTGGTTCATGATTGAGAAATATGCCCCAACTCTTTACCTAGGTTTTTCATCCATCAATGTCCATTGGCTAGAGATAGCAATGTGTGTTGATGTTCACCAAATATTGAACTTTATGTTGTTATTTTGATAGTTTGTGTGAGAAATCAACAAAGGATCAAAATGGAAAAACTCACAATATGTGTTAGAGATAAACATATTGGGAGGATATGTGATTGTATTTATCATTTAACCGAGTTCATTAGCTTATCGATTATATACGTGCAAAGTGGTTTATCAAACCCTAATCTTGACATGCTTTTATAAATCGTTAAAACAATCTCTTTACCGCTTTTAATTAAATTTGAATGCAACCGCTACAAAACCAACCTAAAAACCCTTGTTATTTTAAGGCTTGAAACGTTACGACTGTAGAACGGTTGCGATATCACCGAACAATCTCTGTGGAACGATAACTAAATCCCGAACTCTATTTGTATTTCAACAAATTGGCGCCGTTGCCGGGGATTGTTATTTGATATTGCAAGCATTGCAATAGTTGTGAAGTTTTAGACTTGTTACAAATTTTCTTGTGCTTATTGATTTATTTTGTTTAAGTGTGCAGACTTTGTTTATGCGAGGGCAACTACCGGCGGACCAACTTCTTTTAGATCCTGAGATTGAAAGAACCGCTCGTAGACTCAACAGCAGAACTAGACGGAGGAGGCAACTTGCGAGACAAAGACAAGAGCAAGAAGGAAGTTCTACTACAGCACCATCACCACCATTCACACCAATCATGGCGCAACCACCTCCACCTCCCGCATCCACACCTTGTGTGAACAGTCCACGACATACTGCTCAGTTTGCCAACAACAATCAAGGAAGGCAAGCCGAGATGAAAACTGGAACTTTGAACTTGTTGTATGGAAGTTCATTCACCGGAATGGACCATGAAGACCCTTTTGCGTTTCTCACAAAATTCTATGAGATTGCATTAGCGGCCAGTGTAGATCCAGCACAAGAGTTACCTCTCTTTAAAAGATTATTTCCGCATGCTTTGCTTGGTAAGGCAAAGGATTGGTACCTCGATCAAACTCCCGCCGTGATGACCGATTGGAATGTCTTGGAGGAAAAATTTATTGAACGGTTCTTCTCTCATAATCGTTTCATGGAGTCAAAAACTGCAATTTCAGTATTCTCTCAAGGCACCAATGAATCCCTCAATGAAGCATGGGAACGATTCAAGTCCATGCTTCACAAATGTAAAGGTCACGGGTTTGATGAGTTAACACAAATTCATATCTTCAAGAATGGTGTCCAACCGAATTGTAAGACTTTGTTGGATGCCACTGCGGGAGGAAGTTTGATGGCAAAGAATGTCGAGGAAGCAACTGATATTATTAATAGAATGGCTCTAAATGATCTTCAAAGTCAAAGCCGTGGCAACTCTCAAAAGAAGCCCGGTGTCCTTGAATTGGGAACTAACGATGCGATCCTCGCGCAAAACAAGCTTATCTCTCAACAAGTGGAGCTTTTGACTCAACAAATCAAAGAAATGAAGGAGCCGAGCAAAAGTAAGCAAGTAGCTTGTTGTGAACTTTGTAAAGGGGAGCATGACACCGGATTTTGTCCTCCTCCGGGTTTTGAAGAAGTGAACTATATGGCAAATCAAAGGGATTATCAAGGTAGACAACAACAACCTTACCAACAACAACACAATTCTCAACAAAATTATCAAGGAAATCAAGGATTTCAACCGCGAGCAAATTATCAAAATAATCAAGGTTATGGTGCCGGTCCTTCAAACCGGCAAAATCCGTATCAACCTCCACCACCTCCGGTTGCTAGCTCGAAGTTGGAAGACACTTTAAACCAATTCATGCAAATGTCAATGGCCAACCAAAAGAGTAGTGACGCGGCGATTAAGAATCTTGAAAACCAAGTGGGGCAACTTGCCAAGCAAATTGCCGAACAACAATCGGGCCCCTCCTTTTCCACGAATACTCAAGTGAATCCTAAGGAGCATTGCAAGGCGATCGTTACTAGAAGTAGGAAGGAGTTGGAAAAAGAAAAGGAGAAAACTGTGGAGGAAGAAAAACTTGATGGTCTTGTGGAGGATTGTAGTGATGAGAAAGTAGTTGAAAATAAAAGTGAAAATGAAGGTGTAGTTGAAAATAAAAATAATGACATGGTTGAAGTTGAAAATAATAGTGGTGAGGAGTTGAAGAAAAAGGAGAGACTTAGGAGAGTGAAGAAGGGAAAGGAACTAGTGAGCGCTATTCCGATCCAAAACTTACCATATCCTCATGCTCCTTCAAGGAAGGAAAATGAGAGGCACTATGCGCGTGTCATGGACATCTTCAAGCAATTACAAGTTAACATTCCGTTTGCCGAAGCTTTGGAACAAATGCCAAAATATGCAAAGTTCATGAAAGACATTCTCACGAAGAAGCGGAGGTATTCGGAACCGGAAACTATTGTTCTTGACGCGAGTTGTAGTGCCATCATCCAAAGAACTCTTCCTAAAAAAGAAGTTGACCCAGGGCGTGTGACTTTGCCGGTTACCATTGGTGATGTCTATGTTGGAAAGGGCTTAATTGATTTGGTCTCAAGCATTAATCTTATCCCATTGTCCATTGTAAAGAAGCTTGGGAATATTGAGATGAAAGCCATTCGTATGACTTTACAATTGGCCGACAAGTCCACAACTCATCCTCATGGGTTAGCTCAAGATGTCTTGGTAAAAGTTGACAAATTTTTCTTCCCGGTTAATTTTGTTGTTATCGATATGGAGGAAGATGAAGATACACCTTTAATCTTTGGCCGACCTTTCATGAAAACTGCCCGAATGATGATTGATGTGGATGACGGTTTAATGAAGGTGAGGGTTCAAAATGAAGAGGTTTGTTTTGATCTTTTCGAAGCTATGAAGCATTCAAAGGATAAACATGATAACTTTCGGATCGATGCAATTGAAGAAGCAACGTTGGAGGTTTCTAAGCATGTACATGAAATCTCTCCTTTAGAAATGGCGCTTAATGATTCTTTTGAAGTGTTTTCCGAAGAAGAAGAAAGAGCTCTTGAGGATTGTTTAAGAGAACTTGAATCCCTCAAAGAATTACAACCTTGGGAGGTAGAACCGGAAGAGTTAAAGAAGGATGTGAAAGATGAGAAGTCACCACTTGAATTGAAGATCTTGCCTTCCAATTTAAAATACGCGTTTCTTGATAATGGTGGTAACAAGCCGGTTATCATTAGTAACGCTTTGTCAAAAAACGAGGAAGGCCGTCTAATTCATGTTTTGAAGAAAAACCAAGATGCTATAGGTTGGGTCCTTTCCGATTTAAAAGGAATTAGCCCGGCTTATTGCATGCATCGTATCTTGATGGAAGAAGATTTCAAGGCGGTAGCCCAACCGCAACGCCGCTTGAACCCGACAATGAAAGAGGTGGTGAGAAAAGAAGTGGTTAAGCTATTGGAAGCTGGTATGATTTACCCGATTTCCGATAGCCCTTGGGTTAGTCCAGTCCATGTTGTGCCAAAAAAGGGAGGAATGACCGTGATTCGTAACGAAAAAAATGAGTTGGTCCCGACAAAAACAGTGACGGGGTGGAGGATGTGCATTGATTATAGAAGGCTCAACACCGCGACAAGGAAAGACCATTTTCCATTACCTTTTATGGACCAAATGTTAGAGAGGTTGTCCTGGCAGCAATTCTATTGTTTCTTGGATGGATATTTGGGGTATAACCAAATTGCGGTTGACCCGGCGGATCATGAGAAGACGGCCTTTACTTGTCCCTTTGGCATTTTTGCGTATAGTAAGATGCCTTTTGGTTTATATAATGCGCCGGCAACTTTCCAACGGTGCGTTCAAGCTATCTTCTCCGACCTAATAGAAAAGACGATGGAAGTGTTCATGGACGACTTTTCGATTTTTGGAGGCTCATTTGATTTATGCTTGACAAATTTGGAAACCGTTTTAGAGAGGTGTGTGAAGACAAATCTAGTGCTAAATTGGGAGAAGTGTCACTTTATGGTGACGGAGGGAATTGTGCTCGGCCACAAAGTTTCGTCCAAAGGCCTTGAGGTTGATAGAGCGAAAGTTGAAGTGATAGAGAAGTTGCCTCCTCCGACCAACGTAAAAGGGATCCGAAGTTTCCTTGGGCATGCCGAATTTTATCGGCGGTTTATCAAAGACTTTGCAAAGGTGGCTAGACCATTGAGCAACTTGCTAAGCAAGGAACTGGTATTTCTTTTTGACGATGAATGTCTTCACGCTTTCGAAATTTTAAAAGAAAAGTTAGTTACCGCTCCAATAATAATCGCTCCAAATTGGACTTTGAATTTTGAACTTATGTGCGATGCGAGCGATTATGCTGTTGGAGCAGTACTTGGTCAGAGGAAGGAAAAACGTTTCCATGCCATCACTATGCAAGTAAAGTTTTAAATGAGGCACAAGTTAATTATGCCACAACCGAAAAATAATTACTTGCTATTGTGTATGCGCTTGAGAAATTTAGATCCTATCTCATCGGGTCAAAAGTTGTTGTTTACACTGACCATTCGGCGATCAAGTATTTGCTGACCAAACCGGATTCGAAGCAAAGGCTCATCCGATGGATCCTTTTATTACAAGAGTTTGATTTAGAAATAAAAGATAAAAAGGGTTCGGAAAATTTGGTGGCAGATCACTTGCCGCGCCTTGTCAATGTTGAGGTCACCATAACTGAAAAGGAAATCCAAGAGGAATTTCCTGATGAAAAACTTTTTAAAGTCCAAGTTAGACCTTGGTTTGCAGATTTTGCTAACCATAAGGCTACTGGTTGGGTGCCCGAAGACCTAACTTGGAACCAAAAAAGGAAGTTTCTTTCGGATGCTAATTACTATGTGTGGGACGACCCGTATTTGTTTAAATTAGGAAGTGACAACCTTTTGAGAAGGTGTGTCACGAGCGAAGAGGTTCAAAGCATTCTTTGGCATTGCCACAACTCGCCGTATGGAGGCCATTTTAATGGTGCGAGGACGGCCACTAAAGTCCTTCAATCGGGCTTTTATTGGCCCTCTCTTTTTAAAGACGCACATCTCCATGCCAAAAGTTGTGACATGTGCCAAAGAACAGGTGGAATTGGACAACGTGATGAAATGCCTCTCCAAAACATACAAGAGGTGGAAATTTTTGATTGTTGGGGTATCGATTTTGTTGGTCCATTTCCACCTTCTTTTGGTAATGAATACATGCTGGTAGCTGTTGACTACGTTTCGAAGTGGGTTGAGGCGATTACCTCACCTAGGGCAGATGGCAAAACGGTGATAAATTTTTTAAAGAAATACATTTTTTCCCGTTTTGGCACTCCCCGGGTGCTCATTAGCGATGGCGGGTCACACTTTTGTAATACACCTCTTGAAAATGTCTTAAAACACTATGGTGTATCACATAAGGTGGCGACCCCTTACCACCCGCAGTCGAATGGGCAGGCTGAGGTAACAAACCGTGAGGTCAAAAGAATCCTTGAAAAAACTGTGTCAAGTTCGAAAAAGGATTGGTCCCAAAAATTGGACGAGGCTTTGTGGGCATATCGCACTGCTTACAAAGCTCCAATTGGTCTAACTCCGTTTCAATTGGTTTATGGTAAAACTTTCCATTTACCGGTTTAATTGGAGCACAAGGCTTTGTGGGCCTTAAAAATGTTAAATTTTGACAAGGACTTGGCCGGGTACCAAAAGAAAAGTGCAACTTCTTGAGCTGGAAGAAATGCGTAATGCCGCATACCACTCAAGTTGGTTGTACAAAGAAAAAGTGAAAGAATACCACGACAAGAAGCTCTGGCAAAAGGACTTCAAGGCTGGACAATTATTATTATTGTTTAACTCTCGGTTAAGACTCTTTTCGGGAAAATTAAAGTCCAAGTGGTCCGGGCCTTTTCGTGTGAAGGAAGTGAAGGACTTTGGAGCGGTTGTTATTGAAGACTTGGAAAAGAAGGACTCTTGGACCGTAAACGGTCAGCGTCTAAAAATTTACCTTCTAGGGAATTTCGATCGCGCTTCTAGTTCTGTTCTCCTTGATGTTCTTAATTGAGCATCTTGGACCGTCGAGCTTATCCGACGTTAAACAAGGGCTTGTTGGGAGGCACCCCAACATTGTAAGTATTTTTGCTTTAATTTGCTGTTTTTAATCATTTTATCATTTTGGACATTTGGAAGTGTGGCAGCAAGACAGACCTGTAATTTTGAAAAATCTGTCTTGTTCGCTGGCTTGTTCGCACTGCGAACATGGGCGAGCATTCGCCAGCCATTCGCACTGCGAATCTGGGGAGAGCGTTCGCTGGCCATTCGCTCTGCGAACGTCAGCGAACCAGTCTTGGTGGTTTTGCTGCCACATCAGTAAAAATGAGTTTTTTTTTATGGGTGGGCCTGCACGTAGGCCCAAGACCCATGTGTTAGTGCTGATTGACTTGGGGGGGACCAAACCCTAGTCTCTCACTCTCACTTTCAACCATAAACCAAAAAAGAGAAAAAAAAACCCTCTCAAATTCTCTTTCCCTCTCACGTGCAATTCTCTGTCCATTTCTCTCCTGTTTTGTACTCAACTGCCATTTCCTAACAAGGTTTGATTTTCTTTTGTCTGTTCTTTCTGTTTAATTGTAACTTTGTTGGTAGATTTTACATGAGAAATCTTTACGTAGTTGAGGTAGAATTCTGTGTTAGGTTTTCAATGCATGTTGAGTCTTCTGATGGTTTTTGTGAGTACATGCCATGTAGAAGCATGCTAGGGTGTGAATCTGGGTCTGCATAAAATTTTTAAAATTTTTCGTACATTCGCTGGCTTGTTCGCACTGCGAACCTGGGGCGAGCGATCGCCAGGCTTCGCAGTGCGAGTGTTCTAGCGAGCAGTCCAGATTTTTGCTTTTCTGATTGTTCATTCTGATGCTTGTATGTCCTTAATTCTAATGATTTGTCTTGGTGTTTTTGTGTGGATTTGTTTGTCATTTGTGCAGATGGGTCCTAAAACCATAATCAGAAAAAGAAAAGCATCCACATCAAGACAAGCACCGGTCTGCTTTGATGAGACTAGGTTTAGAGGACTTAGACAAGCTCAGAGGTATGAGGTGTTGGAAGCAAGGACCATCCTTGCGGAGAAGCAGTTTGTTTTGAATGAGCAGGGGAGTTATCGTGCCCTTGCTGCCCTGTTAACTGCAAAAAAGTGGGATACACTGATAACTCCTGTTGACTCATATAATGTGGAAATGGTTCGAGAGTTCTACGCCAACGCCCTTCCTGATGAGGGTGATCTGTTTGATTGGACTACATTTATTGGCGGAAAGACGGTAAGGTTTGGTAGGAGGACTATCAGCCATGTTCTTGGAGACCCTCTGCCACTACGTGCTAGTCAAGAGGATAAATATCATGAGACGCTGAGTGATTATCGGGATATTGCGGCAATGACTCGTGGTCTCCTACGCCCAGGTAAAGAAGTGAAGTATAAGCATTCTGGGGTAGCTGTGAGGTATCACCGTGAGGATATGGTTCCTTTGGCTCAACTTGTCTTGCTTTTGGTTGTCACAAATATTACGCCAAAGTCACATTCCTCTACCGTTCCGATTCGCTTGGCTCACCTTATGCACAACATTCTTACAAACGTTGAAATTGATGTTGCGAGGATCATCGCTGATGAAATAAGGTCTATTGTTGAGAGTGGGTTAGGAGGGAATGCTTCGAGGAAGAATGCCCCTCTTGCTTTCCCTTGTTTGATTATGACCTTATGTGCTGAGGCTGGAGTGACTTTGCCTTCGCGTCGTCAAGTTACTGTGACGTCGACTATCGATGATCGATATGTCGACAAATTTTGCAAACTGAAGGGAGTTAGAGCTGAATCTTCTGGTGCAGCTGCTGGTACAGAGGCAGGCACAAGTGAGGGTGATACGTCTGGATCTCACAACTTCTATCCTTATCAGCAGGAGATCTGCCAATATAATTGGGATTGGATGGCTGCCCAGTAGCGTGCCATGACTGATATTCATGATTCCTTGCAGGTTCTCCAATTACAGATCTGTGACCCTTCTACGCAGCACACTATGATGTCGAGGGAGCAGTTCCTCGCGCATGTTGGATGGCCTGAGGCCAGGTCTGTTTTTGGAGGGGGAGAGGATGTTGTTGATCCTGTTGCTGATGATGTTGAGGAGGGGGCAGATGGAGATGATATTATGATTTTTGATGATGATGATGATGATGGGCAGAGGACGGATGTACTAGGGACTGATCCTGAAGATGAGGATAAGCAGGGTACAGATGTGCTCGAGATTGAGTCCGATGAGGACTGATTTTTTGGATCTTAGACTTGTACACTTCCTTTGGTCATCAAAGTGAAGTTTCTTATATTTTGTTTTTTCAGCTTTTACTAGTCTATTATTGATGTACTCGTACTCGTGTGGTACTTTTTGGATTATGTAGGTGTTTTATACACCAGGCACTTTATGATTATTATTAGTAATGATTATGGTTTGCAGTAAAAATTTTTGTTTCGCTTTACTAATAAATTGTTGGTTTTTAATTAGAGTATTAAGTGTTGAGTTCTTCAGTTTACGAATGCTCAACACTTAAGTGTGTTTTTTGTTGTTAAGTGTTATTAAGAGTTGAATTCTTCAGTTGACGAATGTTCAACTCTTAAACTGTGCATAGGTGTTTATTTTGATGTTCCTTCTTTTATGATGGAATTTTGGAAGTTAGGTGGAGACTCTTGATTTTAAAGAAAGATTCCTCCATGATGTGAGGGCTATGATAGTACCGTAAGCATTGTGTCGCGACAAGGTATATCGTTACCTAGTTCGAGAATTTTGTATGTTTTAGAACTTTGTGTCTTGTGCGTTTGATAATGTGTTTCATGTTACAACTTCCTTTGAATGTATGTGTCATTTTAGGACCAAAAACCATTAAAGTGAGAAGCCTCATTTGTGTTATTATATGATAAGGATTGTGATGAATGGTGTCTTTACTTTTAATTCATGCCTTATCTTGTGACCATGTGATTTTGTGGAAGTAGGAGAAGTGATCAAGGCACTTGTTTGAAAGTGAGCACAACCATGTCCATATATTAATTCACCCGTGAGTAGTGAGCATTTGGTAGCCCCTTTGAGCCTTAACAGTTTAGAACTCAATTGAATGATGAACTTGTTTTATGTACATAATTTGCAAGTTTGGTTCATCATTGAATTTGGTGAGTTTCTAACATTTTCTTCTTGAACCTTTGAAATTGTCTACTTTGATTTTCTTGCCTTAAAAAGCAAGGAACATTCACTTTAGGTTGAGTTGAAAATGAGTTGGGGAGAATAAAAAGAAGATGGGTGCATTACTACAAATTTTGAAAAGTATTCAAGTAAGCATGTAAAGAAAAGAGTGTGAAAATGTTGTACAAATAAGAAAATGCTTGCTTGAATGAAGAAAAAAAATATAGTGAACCAATAAGTGTGCACGGTAGTTTGTGAAGGTGGAATGAAAAGTTGTTGAAATGAAGTGTGTTGTGTGAATATGTGTATAGTGAATGTTCTTTTGCTTCGGCAATTTCGTTTCAATGGCCATTAGAAATATCCCTTTTTTGTTTACCCGACCAAGCTACAGCCTAGAAGTCCTTAGTGATCTTGTACTTCCATGATTTCTTTTGTGTTCATTGAGATATGGTATGAATTGCTTAGTATTGCATCATTTGTCATGTGAGTGTAATTGTCCCGTGTTTGTATGCACGTTTGCCTTCAATCCTTTTTCGAAGAGGAGTGTAGAATGACATATGCAGGATGAGTTAGTTGTCTCTTGAAACATTGTTTGAAAGTGTTTAAGAGGAAGTTCTTTTACATTATAGTTCTTGAACTGTGTAATTGTGCATTGTTGTGATCATTGTTTAGTTGAGCCGTTTTTCGCGTCATGCTTGAATTGAGTGCTCGAGCAAATCCTCGTGAGAGGCATACTTTGCTTGAGGACAAACAAAGAGTTAGTTGGGGAGAGTTTGTTAGATGTCAAACATGTTATATATTTGTATGAAATACTTGGCATTTTTCATTTCTTTCTAACGGTTAATTGTGGATTTACGCGGTAAAATGTGTTGTAATGCGTACATTGGAATATATGTGTGGAGCTTGTAATGTGTGTGTTAGTGTGCAGGTATAGGCATGAAAGGAGCAAAAGTGTGAACACATGGAACCATTGCAAGTTTCCACTATTTTTTTAGCTGCAACAGGGTGTTCGCAGTGCGAACAATCTGGCGAAGGCCCAGCGAAGGTTCGCACTGCGAAGGACCAGCGAAGGCGCCAGCGAGGAGAGGCAGAGAGTATCAGTTTGCTCGCTAGTTTATTCGCAGTGCGAATGAAGCTAGCGAATGCTCGCTGGTTGGTTCGCAGTGCGATGGTGCTGGCGAAGGGAGGCAGTGAGTTCCAGTTTGCTTGCTAGTTTATTCGCAGTGCGAATGAAGCTAGCGAATGATTCGCAGTGCGAATGAAGGGTTCGTAGTGCGAACCCACGATTTCTGCTTGGGGCGGTTTAAGTCTCAGAGGCACTTAAAAGTGCCATTTTTCCTCATTCGCAGTGCGAATGAATTGCTCGCAGTGCGAATACTGCAGAATTCTGCTTTGTATAAATAGAATTTCACTTTATGTTTTAGGAATCTTTTGTTCATTTTGATCCAAAATCATAGTTTTCAGTCTTTTGACCATTGGAGCTTGTATTTTCACTTTGAGAAGCTGATTTTGCATCCATTCTCGATTATTCGGCGTGGATGTTTACTCATCTCTTCTCTTTACTTGTTATCCAATCTACCATGAAGATGTGTAGCTAATCTCTCTTTTGTGTCAGGGTTATATGTAGGTAAACCTTTCCTTTGTATGTATATGGATTGATTCTAGTTTGTGAACTCTTAGATGATGAATGTATGGTGAAAAACCTTGTTTCTATGTTTATTCTTTGTGTTGGTTCATGATTGAGAAATATGCCCCAACTCTTTACCTAGGTTTTTCATCCATCAATGTCCATTGGCTAGAGATAGCAATGTGTGTTGATGTTCACCAAATATTGAACTTTAATGTTGTTATTTTGATAGTTTGTGTGAGAAATCAACAAAGGATCAAAATGGTAAAACTCACAATATGTGTTAGAGATAAACATATTGGGAGAATATGTGATTGTATTTATCATTTAACCGAGTTCATTAGCTTATCGATTATATACGTGCAAAGTGGTTTATCGAACCCTAATCTTGACATGCTTTTATAAATCGTTAAAACAATCTCTTTACCGCTTTTAATTAAATCTGAATGCAACCGCTACGAAACCAACCTAAAAACCCTTGTTACTTTAAGGCTTGAAACGTTACGACTGTAGAACGGCTGCGATATCACCGAAAAATCTCTGTGGAACGATAACTAAATCCCAAACTCTATTTGTATTTCAACACTATGATGGGCCATATGTGGGATGTCGCAGAGAAAAAGTATAAGTATATTGTGAAAGCAAACACGGCTGTTCTGGAAGATTCTAATGAAGAAGATGACGAAGAAGAAGAAGAAGAAGAAAGGGAAAATGAAGAAGGCGAGAATAAACAAAATGATGTTACCGAGAACCAAAATGACGATGCTCAAGGGCACCAAATGGATACGGGTGCTAATGATAATGCTGCATGGATGTATCAAGGATATGAAGAAAATCAAGGTTGGAATTCATTGCAATCTCCAATGGAAACTGAAGTTGACCAAGGATGGGGTCAATGGCAATATAATAGTTGGACCAATCTTGGTTCTAACTACATGTCATCAACTCATGGGCTGAACTACCAAGAGTCATATTACACTCCTTCTTCACCTCCGCGTCCTCAAAAAAACAATGAGGATATTCTTGAACTTATGAGGACTATGCAACTTGACCAACAGCGGTTTGCCACGGCTCAAGAGGAACGGTTCAAGTCTTTGCACGAAGAAATTCAGACTCACGCCAACAACTTTGACCCTTTTGCCACTAATGTGATGGGAAGATTCAACACTATGACCGAGACTTCTGCTAATCAGCACCGTGCTCTTATAAACAGCTTCAACATTTTGAACCATACCGTGTTGGAGATGACCGAGCAGTTGGATGTGCAACCTCCACCACCTCATCATACTCAACCGTTTCGCGGAAGAGGCCACTCATTTAGGGGGAGGAGGCCATGAGGATCAACATTGCATCTTGCATCATGTCTCTTCATGCTTTTTTCTTGCTTTGTTTATGTTTATGACTCTACTATGTGTCTGTTTGCTATGTGCACTTTATTTTCGTGACTTTGTATTGCTACTATTTTGGCTTCTCTATGTAGTGACAATGTGCTGTTATAATCTTTGTTTTCCTTAAGCATTATGGTTTGGTTTTAATAGTTTGTTTGTATTTATCATTATTATGTTCGTTAACTTGCATTATATGTGAATGTGTGTTAATGGTTATTCGTTGCAATTCGTTAAAAAAAATGCAGCTCTCAATTTTCTATTCTTGATACTTTATCTTTCTCTCTTTTTGATGTTGTCAAAGGGGGAGAAGAAATGGGAAATAACAGGTATTAACAGGTATTGAGATGATCAAACAATAGTGGATGCATAAAGTCAGGGGGAGGATACTACCTCGGTTTGACCGTTTTACCATCATCAAAAAAGAGGAGTATGTGAGGGAAGTTTCTCTCTATGTACTTGATTTTAATGATGTCAAAACTATCATGCTTTGCACATATAGATTTCACATGAATGCACATTAGGTGTTCTAAGGATGTTTGATCATGTTAGCAATGTTCTAGGTGCATTAGATATGGTTAAACACCTTTAGGAAAGTCAAAAATGTGATTTTTGCATGTTTGAATGGTGTGAGTCGACTCATAACCTTGTTCAGGTCGACTCATACATGCTGGATTTATGTCTGTTAAAACTGTGTGCTGCGGGTATGCTCAGGTCGACTCTTCAGGTCGACGCATACATCCTGTATTTGTGTCTGTCAAAAACTGGGTGCTATGAGTCGATGCATAGCCCTGTTTAGGTCGACCGTTCGCTGTTTTGCACCAATTTTATGCTGTGTTATTCACTCTAAAATTCTGTTTTTCTCTTATGTTTTTCAAGGATAATATATATATCATTTTAGCTCATATTTTACATAGATAACAAGAAACGTGAAAGATATATGTCATTTCTCTCATCAATTTCATCTTCCTCTTTGAGTATACAAACAACTACACATAACCATTTTTGTTTGTTGTGTTCATTGATTTGAAGTGATAAGGTTCAGATTTCAGGAAGTGTTATCTTCATTTCTGAGTTGAGATTTGTGGTAGGTGTTTCTTGAATAAAACCTTAGGGTTTTCTCCTCCAAGAATCAAAGGGATTTTGGGGGTTTTGCACAAGCCGTTTCGTTCTACAAGGATTCAGCCGGGCGAAGGTAACCGAAGAGATCGGTTTAGTAGCTGTAATCGGAGGATCGTAGAAGAGAGGTTTGGGTTCGAATTTTTGGTAGATTGCAATTGATCGAGTGAAGGTAACCGAAGAACGGTGGTTTCTTTCGGTTTAGTAGCGTGGGACGATAATTGAATCAACCATATTCGAAGCACTTGATTCATCTTGAATCAAGGGAAGAGAAGGCTCTACATCAACAATTCGAAGACGTTCGAAGATTTGATTGCTCATAGTTTTCTCTTGTATAAACATACAATTGCAACGATAATATATATATATATCTCAATTCCGTGTTCGGAGTTGGGGGCAGAGGTACCCATAGCGAGGACGATTGGGGAACTGGCTAATCAAATCGCGTTTGTTCTCTTTCTCCTTAACTCTTTTATATTTTCTGCATTGTTTGAATTTGTCAAGTTTCAATTTGTCTGAATTTCTGAGGTGTTGTAATCTAGAGCTGAAAAATCGTTTTGTTAAAGTGATACAATTCCTTGAATTGTATCTAGGAGCAGCTTGAACTTACTTACCATAGAAATTCCGCACTTAGTGTGTTTGTGCACACCAAGTGTTTGATAATTTGTCTCAAAGCAAATTCAAACATTGTTTTGTGTTTCATTGTTTATCATTTGCCTCATTGGTTTGGATTATACATAAAACACGCTATAATTTGTTGATTGCGTTTGATTAGATTAATAAGACTGAATTTTTCTCTTCCATACTCATTCACAATATATACGTGCATATCTGATCCTTTTGGTAGAAGGTTCGTTGTAGACTTTTGATCCAGCGGTAGCTTCCGTTCAAATAATTGTTTAAATCCAATTTTGCGTGTAAAACTCGAAGGATCTATTCAACCCCCCTACTAGATCCATAGCCATAGTCTAACAAATGTCAATGTGATATTCGGGTGTCTATGCTTCTTGTAACACACTTCTCTTGAATTAATATGTTTATCATGTGTACCAAACATGAAGTGATGATGGTATTGAGAAGAAAAGCATAGCCTAAAACAAACGAAACAAGTCCATAGTAGGCATTGGGCGGCACCAAAACTACGTTTCTTTCTCTCTCATTTACCTAGTCCAAGATAGCGACTTGCCTACGTACTACAAAATTACTATCATTGAAACAGTCTTCGTTTCTCTCTATAACTATTTTCATTTGAGTCAATTACCATAGCTTCTGCGTCGTCGTCGTGAATCTTGCCACGAAACTTCCATAACCACATGTTTCAATCCCCTTTCAATTCCATTTCCGCGTCTCTTTCTGTAATTTCTACGTTTACTTTTATTCATTATAATATCATTCCAATTCCAATGACTGTGCGAATATCCTTCACATCTTTCTCATTCTCTTTTAGTCAAACTCATGAGATAAAATCCTAATTAAAATATAATACTCGTGTTCAATTCTTAACTGAATTTCGGTTTAAGATTTCGATACTCTCTTCTATACACTGATTTAACAGGTACACTATATTCATCCTAACTAACTAACTAACTCTCTCTTTCGAGACGCTTTTGAGCTTGTCAATGTGTTAGTTATTGTTTTCATTTCAATTGAATTTGTGCAGGATTTTAGTTTTTCGACGATTATGGGATCGGTTTGTTCGGCTGGTAAGGCCGAGAAAAATAAAAGTGGTGAGAATGAAGTTTCTGGTGTTGGGAATCTTAGCAAGTTAAAGAGCTTTGTATACAGAAATGGAAATTGTTATTCAAATTCAAAGAAGCCAAACTCTGGATTTTCTACTGAACTCAAACTAGTGGATGATGATACAAATCTCAAATTAACAAGGAGAAAACAGGTAATTACTTTCTCTAATAATCGATTTTGGTGTTAATTTATTTGTGAATGTTAATTAGTACTATGATTCTATTAGGTAAATAGTGGATTAATGATAAAGTAACTTATAGTGTATGAATTTATAGCATATGCTTGGAATTTGGAAGTTTCTATAAAAGTAATTTTCACTAGGAAATGAACTGTTACTTTGCCTAATATGACTAGTGATTTTCCTGAATCTTCAATTTATTTTTACTGTAAACTGATAATTAATTAAAGTCTATATGTTGCTTCTTAATTTAATCACTTGTTTTCACTATAATTAGAATCTCTATAACACCAACACCTCTGAAAAAATGTGTGCTCGTGTTAGTGTCGGCTATGTTGTACCGACACCTCTAAAAAAATGTGTCCGTGTCTGTGTCGGACACCTGTACCGACACTTGTGATCACGTTTAATTTATTCATTTATTCAAATTGTTATTGGTGTTGCCGTGTCAGTGTCGGAGTCATGTTCAGAGTGTCCGTGTCCGAAATCGACACCGACACTTGTCACTACGTTTAGTTTATTCAATCATTACATGTGTCTGTGTCAGTGTCATGTTTGAGGTGTGGTGTTGGTTCTTCATAGATTATAATTTATTTTCATGTTTCACATTTTGATTTTTGATGTCTTTGTTTTTTAGGTCTCCCAAAGAGGGTCCTTGCTAGGAAGAGCTAGTGAGAAGGCAGTGGAAGTTTTGGACACACTAGGAAGTAGCTTGCCCAAGTTAAGCACCAGTGATGGTTTTATAACTGGCATGGTTCCTAAAAGGAATAAGATATCTATGTTGGCATTTGAAGTAGCTAATACAATAACAAGAGGATCAATTTTGTTTCATTCATTATCTGAAGAAAATATTCAGTTACTTAAAAGTGAGATTTTGCAATCAGAAGGGATGCAGAAGTTAGTTTCTACTGATACAAAGGAGTTAATCAGTTTTGTGGAAGCTGATAAAAGGTTCTTATTTGTTCATATACAATCATAAGCTTCAAAATCCTATGAATGATTTATATTTTGCTTTCTCTTATGTTGATTATCTTTGAATTCTGGGTTAATTTACAGGGATGAATTCAATGTCTTTTCCCGGGAAGTAGTTAGATTTGGAAATACATGTAAGGACCCTCAGTGGCATAACCTCGATCGATATTTCTTGCGGTGAGTTTGTTTGATTTTACATATAAGCTTAGGACAATATTATATAGTAAATCATTTAGAAACATATGAAAAACATTTCGGATTATAATTTTGTATCACAAACAATTTCAGATTAAATTTGGATGCCTTGAGCAACAAACAACCTAGGGGAGAGGCAGAAAAGACTATGCAATACTTGTCCTCTCTAGCTCAGAATACTGCTGTAAGCAAATAGTAATTTTAAATTAAGTTTTCCTTATGTAGTTTATTGAATAGGTTAACTGATTCTGAGGAAATAGCAAAAACATTATGTTGATATTGTTTCTTATATAAGTGTATGAATATTCAATTTTGTAGCATACTAACAAAGTTTATTCATATTTTGGTAGTGTTTAGGCTATTATCAATGTTTAAACTTCAGATTTCCAATGTTTTCTACTTCTGATGGGGTTGAATTTCTGCTTTGTACTATGATTTTTGTAGTTCCTTCTTTAAATAAGTATTGTTATTTTCTGTGTGTAGGAATTATACCATGAGTTGAATGCATTGGACCGTTTTCAACAAGATTATAACCAAAAGGTTAAGGAGTTGGAGTCCTTAAATCTTCCTCTCAATGGTTAGAAACTTCATTAAATAATTTCCCCTCAAAAGTTTTAACTCTCAATATCAATAATCAATGTAGTTTTTTAGATTTTGCTCAGGTTATTTTGAATATTGCTTGTAACCTATATCATGATTTCTAGAAAATCTTAGACTAAAAGGTTTGTATTGTATCTACACTTTCATAAGTCAGTTTCTTTGTTATTGTAGGGGAGTGTCTTACAGCTTTTCATAGTGAGCTTAAGCATCAAAGAAAGCTTGTGAAGAGCTTGCAAAGGAGATCCCTTTGGTCCAAAAATTTGGAGGAGGTATATAAAGAAATAGCTCCCCATTGTTGAATAACTGTTCTATTCAGCACATTTTACAATAATGGACTTATTTTTGCATGTACCTACTACAGATAGTAGAAAAGTTTGTTGATATAGCCACACACATACATCAAGCGATTTTTGAGTTTCTTGGGAAAAATGGTATGGAAACATATCTCACATGAATTTTAAATCAATCATTACTTGTTTGATATACATGCATAATCATTTTATTAAATCGGGGATTCTTATAGCAGGTACAGTTGCGGTAAAAAACCGTAAGGGACCTCAAAGACTAGGCGAAGCTGGTCTTGCACTGCACTATGCTAACATTATCAATCAGATAAATGTCATAGTAAGTCTAGTTTGTATGCTTATTTATTTGGCTTCTTTATCTACATAGACTGATGGTTTCTAACTTTATATCAGGCATCACGCCCAACCATTCTTCCTCCGAATATGAGGGACACATTGTATAAAGGTTTGCCCAAAAATATTAAGAACGCTCTTCCTTCCAGGTTGCAAAACGATAACGTTACAAGAGAGGTATATACGACTTTTCTAGTACTTCTTACTTTCTGCTTGAAGATTAGAGTTTAATTTTTTGTTTGGAATATGCTAATTGGAAATTTTGTGTAGTTCTCTATTGCTCAAGTCAAAGCTGAGATGGATAAGATTCTCCAGTGGCTTACTCCATTTGCTACAAATACGACCAAGTAAGATAATACTATTATTCTTTGCACATGGTATCCCAGTTGCCTTGTTTTGTTATTTGAATTGAAAATTAGTAATTTGACTTTCTCTAAAAACAAAAGTATCACTTTAAAAGATGAAGTGACTAATTAACTTTACTCGTTGACAAATCAATATTTGAAATTTAAATAACTTTGCTATACATCTAAGTGTATATAATCATATTCTCACATGTTTATTTTTGTAACTAATGATTATATAAAAATTTCAATTACACACATTTCCCTCTATTTTCTTATAATATATAAGATGTTTGATGCATCTGTTATTTAAACTGACATATAATAAGTGTAACTTTCACACCAAGTAACCGTAATGAGTCTTTGTTTGAAAAATAAATAGGATAAGTGTAACTTTCACACCAAGTAACCGTAATGAGTCTTTGTTTGAAAAATAAATAGGATACGTATCATTTATGTTAATGAAATTTTCCCTTTTTATAATTAAAAACAAAATAATTGGAAACCGCGGCACATTATTCATCGCTTTTTCTTCAAAATCGATACTTTATAAATGTCTTATTCTATTTTTCTTATCTGTATATGTTGCAGAGCACACCAAGGTTTTGGATGGGTTGGCGAATGGGCAAATACAAGGTAGATTGATTAGTTTTAGTGCTTGAGTTTGATGAAATTATGGCAGCAATGTGACTTTCTTGAAACTTTACAATGTAGCTTTTCTCGAAATTACAGTGATAGGCAATGGCTCCGTCAAATTCATCGTCAATTCAGACATGCGCTAGTTTTACTTGTTTTATAGGACAATTAGACTTGACATTTAGTTTGTGATTATAAACTTTTATGTGGATTTTGCAGTAATGAGTTTGTAGAGAAGATAGCGGGCAAAGAAACCAACCTTATTCGCCTTCACACACTCCATTACGCCGACAAACAGAAGATAGATTTTCACATCCTGGAACTATTGGTTCTGCTTCACCATTTAGTTACCTTTGCAAGATACAGACACAATGCCACAAGACCAATGTCTAGTACAAGAACTTCTTCACCCAACAAAGGACTTCATTTTCAGTCAAAGATGTTGCAATTCATTTCACTGACTCAGTTGTCTGAAGAGGAAAGGAGATTGTTGGAAGAGGTAACTACCAAGAGATGGATTCCAGGAATTAGCAAAAGTGAGAATCTTGCAGGGACTAAGACAAAAGAAGCTATGGTTTGGCATTTTAGCAACAGTGTTGGTAGTTCACCAGCTAAGTGGCTCTTTGCAACAAAGTTGGATTTGGATGTTATGGATGGCCTATAAGATGCTCAGCATTTTGTTGGTTAATTTTAAAGAGTTTTCAATTAATCCCTATAACACAAGAATTTATTAAAAGAACTTTTTGGATAATGTATTTTCTATCAAAATATACTATCAGAAAGCATGCTATCTGTAGAATATTTTGACAGATTTAAAGAGTGGATTGAATAACTCTCCAATTTTTATCATCCAACATTGACAACCATTGTCAATTCATAAATTGTTTATATATATACATAGATTTTTTTTTATTGTTTGCTTTGAAATTTACTAGGTAATTCGTATAGAAAGGAAAGCTATATAGAACATTTCTTTGGCATAGGATCACTTTCTTTTATTTGATGCTTTTGAAGGAAAGTTGTAAATAGAATATATGCTTGTTTTTATGTTTGATACCATGGTATAAATTCCATCCATGATTATTATTATTAACTTAGAAAAGTGGGGTTACTAATAATAAGGATATCTTAGATTAATTAATATTCAAACAGTAGTTTCGAAAAATGCATCACAGTAGTTTTGAAAAATGCAGGGAAGAAATTAAAAAACGAGGAAGTATAAAAATAATAATGGTAATTGAAAATCTCTAAACTTGCAAGAACTAAAATTAGAGCAGCGTAAATTTTTTCAGAGGTAACTTAGAACTTAGTGATTCATTAGTTACTATTAGTTATTGGTATATGATGATGTGGTAACTGGTCCCTTAAATTTAACATATTGAACTTACGGAAGCAATTTAAAAAATAGAGGTTAGATGCAGTTGACAATTTAGTACTTCAAAAATGATGATCAAAATTTGGAGTTGGATGAGTGGGTTAGATTGAACATCAATTATGCTTTGGTATTAGAGGAATCAGATAGAGCACAATGAGAAGTTTGTGTGACCTGGAAATTCTAAATTGATTTTAGAAAGGAAAATGAAGGAGTATGAAAAGGTGGTGTTGATGGATAAGGTAGTTGGGCGGAATAAGGTGATGTTTGTTAAATGGGTTCCTCCAAGTCCGGCTTTGGTAAAATTAAATGTAGATGATGCATGCATTGAAGGTGTCGTATCTTGGTGTGGGGGATTAGTATCTTGGTGTGGGGGATTAGGAGTTAGAAGGAGTTCTTGAAGATTTGATCTTTGCCTTAGATCTTAAGTCAAGAAAGTGGAAGTAAATGTTGATTCCTTTGAGATAGTGATGAATATCTCAATCACGGGAAGACAAGGAGAAGTGAAGAAATTGAGCTGCTTAAGATAGAAAGTCTTTTTAAGTAGGTCTGAATTTGTCACATGTGTTCAGAGAATCAAATCAGTAAGTTTGAATTTGTCTTTGTGATGTATATGTTCAGAGAATCAAATCAGTGTATTGATGTATGTGTTCAGAGAATCATCTTTGTGACGTATATGTTCAGAGAATCAAATCAGTGTGTTTGTCGTAAACTGATATAAGTTAGATAGGGTATTGATTAAATAATCAATTGTTCCAAATTTTATGGATAATCTTTCATTGGCTGTTCGAAAAGTTTTTCTTTTTCTTGGGCTTTGACCCTCTCCATTAAAAAAAATTAGTACATGCTCTAAAAGTGAGAAATGAATTTTTTATAATAACAACAAAATAAAAAAACTAACACTTACTTAAGATAGAATAATAAAAATTATATATAAATAACTACTAAAACTATTGTATAAATAAAAAAAAAATGTAAAAACAACTACTAAAACTTTTGTAAAAAATAAAAAAACTTATTAAATTATATAAATTGGGGTTGGGCTATTAGGGATCAGATTGATTAGATAAGAGTGCCCAATTGTCGTAACCAGGCTTGGGGCGAACACCCAACTCGCATATTAAGTGCAAGACTCTACCACTCATCATTTCCCGTTTCTGCCTGAAGGATCATGGTTTGAAACGATGCTTAATCCTTTATTCTTATAGCATTCAATTATTCCTATATCACTATATGATTCGATGTGGGACTATAAGTAACATAACGTGATGCGCATTCCATGTTTCAAGTCCAACAACACCATTTACTCCAATTCATGATTTCACTTTTTTAAATTAACCAAGCAATCAAAGGTTTAGAAACAATTTTCATTTTCTTTTGCAACTTAAGAATTTGGCTGCATACTCAAGTGTTCCATTGCTTTGGGTTTTGTCATGAACCAGATTTGGCCTAATGTAATGTATCTACTTCACCTAATATTCGATATGCAAAGTGCTGAATTAAATTAAGTTTCAATGCATCTATAACATGATGGATCAATTTTCTGCTTATGTTCGGTTTCCCAACTCAATTGTTAGGCATATCTTAAATTCCTAGTATTTATAGAAATTGACATTTGACAGATGATTTAGATATTTTTTTGTCAAGTAATCTAGTTGTTAAACCAGCGTCCCAGCATCTAATGTCACTACACAACTATCAACTAATCTGAATTAACGAAACATTTGAATATTTTTTTTGTTGCGGTATTTAAGTGTGATTTTTCTCCACTCTATTAAAACAGAGAAAAACAGTATAGATTGATTCTGTTATCTTTTTGTTGCGGCTTAAATCACTTTATCAATTTTATAAAAAAAACTTGGGTTTCATTACTTTCATACTACTTTTATGTCAAAGAAGGTGTGTCGTTCAACAAAACACTTTATTGTTTAAGACAAGCTAATAGATAGGAAGTTTAGCTTCCTTCTATCATATTCCAACCAGAAAGTGATATGAAATAGAGTATATCTATATATTGGTAGACTCGGCAACTCAACTGCCAGAACAAAACACTATACAATTGTGAAAAGAATGTCAAAAGTTAGTGTTTACAAGTCCAGCACTAAACATAAAATAATAGTATAATAATCTGATATGATATAGAGCAAATCTATATGGTCTTCAGTAGTTGCCAAATAAGACTCACTTTTTATCATCCATTTCGTATCTCTGCCGGAAAGGTTACACTTGCTGGCAACTACAACTAGCTGCTAGGATTCTGGGTAGGCTTGGCAAGAAAACCCGGGTCCGCTGGGGTCCGCCCGGATCCGATCTAAAATTAACGGGGGAAATCCGATTTGATTGGGTGCGGGTGCGGGTGCGGGTAAAACTCGGTTTGTAATTGCAGGTGCGGGTGCGGGGGCGGGGATGCTACTACCCGTCCGCACTCGTCCCCGCCTCCGCCCGGTCTTATAATATTTACTTTAATACCCATATTTAAATTATTTTATATCACACTTATTCACTTTTGAACAAGTAATTAAAAAACCTCATTAGTCATTTTTCACCATTCACATAAACTCACATCTTTAGAAACAAGTTTATTATTAAAATAGTTAAGTTTTTAATAAAATTGTCAATTTTTATTACTATTTAAAAAAAATATTTTTTTGCGGGTGGGGGCGGGTGCGGGTGCAGGCAAACTCGTTTCTATCGGGGGCGAGTCTGGGTGTTAAATTTTCACCCCCAACTGAGTTTGGGGGCGGGGGCGGGTCTATAACAGGGAGGCGGGTGCGGATGCGGAACTAGATAAACCCGCCCCCAACCCGCCCCGTTGCCATGCCTAATTCTGGGAAGCTTCACTTAACAAAATTCAATTGAGTGTTCCTTTTAATTGTTGATGTTGATGCATATTTCTAAAATATTTTAGTCAAAATATAAAATAAATGACAATGTATAAGAGATAACTAAATAATCTAAAGCTGCAGCATATTTCTATTTGGTTATATTAATGTTAAGATTAACTAAAGAATTTCACATATTACCAAATCATTTGATGTGGGACTGTAACATAACCTCAAGCATATTATCCTCAAAATTTCCCATTACTTTGGCTGCAAATTCAAGTGCTCAACCATGAACCAGATTTGGCCTAATGTAATCTATATACTTCACCTAATATTCCAATTACAAAGTGCTGAATTAAATTAAGCTTCAATGCATCTATAACAGGATGATCAATTTTCTGCTTATGCTCAGTTTTCCAACTAAATTGTTAGAACAATATGTATATCAGTGGTTGTTTTCTTGTTTGACTTAGTTTCATGGAAAGTATCTAATAATTCCTATGAAAGTTTTAATTGCACCAGAAACTGAAACAATGCAACAATAGTAGTACGAATTATTCAAACCAGAAAGTGGGAAGTTGAAGCTATAACTTGAACAGTCGACTCAGCTACTCAACTGCCAGAACAAAACATTAAACAATTGTGAAAAAAAAGTCAAAAGTTGGTGTTTACAAGTCTAACACTAAACATAATATAATAGTATAATAATGGATGATATGATATAGATCATATCTATATATTGGTTTGAAACCAGTCATAGTTGAAAAAGTTGTCAAATAAGACTCACTTTTTATTATCCATTTCGTATCCCTGCCGGAAAGGTTGCAGTTGATGGCAACTACAAGTAGCTGCTTAGATTCGGAGAAGCTACATATAGCAAGAGTCATTAGAAATTCAAGCACTCTTTTGTTTCTTTACACATTGAGTCAATTTAAGCATACTTGTGGATAAACATTTGTAAAACAAGTGTGTTAGTTTATGTAACTGTTGAAATTGATGCATATTTCTAAAATACTTTTAGTCAAATAATGGTAATTTATAAGAGAACTAAATAATCTAAAGTTGTTGCATATTTCTATACTGTTTTATTAACATTAAGATTCACTAAAGAATTTCACATATCCTAGTTTGAGAAACTGCAAGTTTGCTTCAAACTCCCACACTAGTTGCTGCTATGACTTTTAAACTATTAACTAGTGTTGGAGTACAAGATTAAAGATGGAATAAGATGGAAGAGAGTGAATGCTCTAACTAACTTTTTGTTTATTGAAAACAGGTATAATACAATTTTGTTACAAACTGAACACTAAACTTGTTAGAACAACATAAAACACAAAACAGAATTTGGGAAGGTAGTAACAATGGTGGAAAAGAAACTTGGGGAAGAAGATAAATTGAGAGAGAGAGAGAGAGAGAGAATTAGGGTAGAGAGTAATATTGATGATGAATTATTAAAATTGGCATTAACTTGGAATTGGAATTACATCAAAGTATTTATACATGAGAGAATACAACAACTAAAATAAAAAATATCAACTAAAGTGCAAAGCTGTTAAATTCTGTTATTTTTGGAAATGCATCAGCTGTAATCGATTAACGACATATGGGTAATCGATTACCCTTGTCAAATTTCCAAAAATACAGCTTTTTACAACAGCTCACAACACACCACCTCACTTTAGTTGCTCCAAGTTCATCATGCTCAAGCTCTTCAACAGTCTCTTTAACACCTCATTTGTCACACCCTTGGTCAACAAATCCGCAACTTGGTCCTCGCTTCGGCAATAGCTCAATCTAAGCTTTCCATCACCGACCAATTCTCTCAAGTAATGAAACCGCATCTCAATATGCTTGCTCCTTCCGTGTGCAATCGGATTCTTCGCAAGATTTATCGCGGAAACATTATCCACAAACAGTGTGGTGGCATCATCATCACCACATCCCAATTCCTTCATAAGATTCACTAACCACATAGCTTGGCAAGCACTCAATGATGCTGCAATGTACTCGGCCTCACAAGAAGAGAGTGCTACAACCGGTTCCTTCTTCGAACACCATGAGATTGGTGTACTACCGAACATAAAGATGTAACCCGCCGTAGATTTCCGATCATCTTTATCTCCGCACCAATTAGAATCGGTGTAGCCAAGTAAAGTACATTTGCGACCCATATCCGATGTGGGAAACAAAATACCACAACCAAGAGTACCTTTCACATATCTAAGGATCCTCTTGACTGCTGCCAAGTGAGACACCTTAGGTCTCTCCATGAATCTACTCGCAATACGACACTAAAAACCAAATCCGGTCGAGTATTGCACAAATACCGCAATGATTCAATCAAACTCCGGTAAAGTGTTGGATCCACATCATCCTCATCATCACTTTTGGACAGCTGGACTCTAGCCTCACAAGGTGTATTGGAAGCATTACAATGTTCCATTTCACACCTTTTCAAGATATCTAGAGCATACCTTCTTTGATGCATAAGCAGCCCCACTTTTGACTTGTGAAACTCTATGCCAAGAAAGTATCTCATCACACCAAGGTCCGTCATCTCAAACTCACTCATGAGCTTCACTTTGAACCTTGAAATACTCTTGTCATTGCTGCCCGTAATCAAGAGATCATCAACATACAAGCAAAGTATGATAACACCATCAATAGTATCCGATCTCACATAAACACCATGTTCGGATACACACCATTTGAAACTGATGTCAATAAGAAAGCCGTCTATACGTTTGTTCCAAGCTCTTGGAGCTTGTTTCAAACCATACAACGCCTTGTGTAGCTTATAGTACTTCTTCTCTTGATTTTTAATCACGAAACCGGGTGGCTGCCCTACATAAACCTCCTCATCAAGAGGACCATTCAAAAACGCATATTTCACATCCATTTGGTAAATCACCCAATTATTGCTATGCGCAATTCCAACAACCAAACGAATAGTCTCCAATCTAGCCATCGGTGCGAATACCTCCTCGTAGTCTATCCCTTCACGTTGCAAGAACCCTTTGGCAACTAATCGAGCTTTGTACTTGATTACTTCACCTTTAGGATTTGCTTTGACTTTATAGACCCATCGCACACCAATCAGTTTCTTTCCATGTGGTAAATCGACCAACTCCCAAGTACCATTTTTCTCAATAGATTCCAACTCCTCTTTCATTGCACATATCCACTTAGGATCACTTAAGGCTTCCTCCTCATTTACCGGTTCAGATTCGGCCATAAGTGCGAAATGAACAAAATCACCATCATTGTTCACTTCATTATCTTAGAACCTCTCACAATCTCGGAGTCTATGAGGCAAGGCTCTTTGCCTCACTGGTCTACCACTATTCACAACACCATTTTCCGCTTCAGTAGGTGCAGGTACAGCGGCATCGGAACTCTCAGCATCAAACAAATCAACAAACTACTGTTGTTCAGCAGGCTGTAATCGGTTAGCAACATCTGGGTAATCGATTACACCTGCTGTTTCAGCAGTTTTTATTTCGTCAAACAGCACGTCCCGGGTTATCACGATTTTCCGATTCCTTTCATCAAACAGCTTGTACCCTCCAGTAGAGTGATATCCAACAAATATCAATTTCTCACCTTTATCATCCAACTTCTTTCTAAGTTGATTCGGTACATGACGATATGCAATCGATCCAAAAACGCGTAAATGATTCACACTTGGTTTGGAACCACTCCAAACCTCTTCTGGTGTAATCTTCTCCAACTTCTTAGTAGGACACCTATTCAACAAGTAGGTGGCTGTAGACACGGCCTCACCCCACAATTCCTTAGGCAATTTCTTCCCACTAAGCATACTACGCACCATGTTCATTATTGTACGATTTTTCCTCTCGGCAGCTCCGTTTTGCTGAGGCGTATATGGAGGCACCACCTCACGCACGATACCCTCAAGATCACAAAACTTCCCAAACTCACTAGAGGTATACTCACCTCCACCATCCATTTTGAGAATTTTGAGCTTCCGACCGCTTTGACGCTCCACCATGGATTTGAAACTCTTGAACACTCCAAATACCTCATCCTTCCTCTTGATAAGATATGTCCAGAGCTTCCTACTAAAATCGTCAATAAATGTAACAAAATATCGATTGCCGCCATAAGTCTCTACTTGCATCGGTCCACAAACATCGGAATACACCACCTCAAGTAAGCCTTTGGTTCTTCGACCCGCATCCTTACTAAACACATTCTTGTGTTGCTTACTCGTCACACATTCCTCACACAATTCTGTCGGAACACTGATATGTGGCAGCCCTGTTACCATTTCACTTTGTTGCAACATTTTGAGATCCCTAAAATTAAGGTGACCAAGACGGTAATGCCATAACCACTCATCTCTACTTGCCGCGGTAGCTAAACAACGATACTCCATAACCTTTAACTCAACCTTAAAAGTTCTGTTGGAAGCCATCAGCGCTTTTAGAATCAACACACCATTTGAATCTAAAACGCGTAACATCTTGTTCTCCAACCGAATTAAGTACCCTCTTTCAAGTAATTGGTCAATGCTTAAAAGATTACACTTAATTCCCGATATGTACAAGACATCTTTGATCCTAGAATGTCCACCATTCTTTCTTCCGATCAAAACATCTCCTACCCCTTCGGCTCTTAAAGTGGTGTCGTCGGCAAACTTGACTTTACTCTTTGCCGCTTGATTGATTTGCACAAACCAATCCTTTCGACCCGTCATATGTGTTGAACAACCGGAATCCAAGTACCACTCGTCTTTACTTTGAACTCCATCACCCATGGTAAGTAATGCATTTCGACCCGAACTCATTTTTCTGCCACTTTCCGACACAGTACAACTGCTGTCCCGCAAACTGTCATCACAGTAGCTGCTGCCAGCAGCATCAACAATGCCATAATTATCTTCCGTAATCATCACAAGAAGGGTATCTTCATCGTCTACCTCTTCCCTAGCAACCTTAGCCTCATCCGCATCCTTTTCCTTGCGTTTTGAGCGACATTCTTTCGCAAAATGCCCAAGCTTTTGACAATTGTAACACTTCACAGAACTTTTGTCAAACAGCTTGTGGGTGCTTTGATTACCCTCTTTGGAGCTTCCTTCACTCTTTGAATTTTGTGGATCTTTTCCACCAAAATTCTTTTTACTTTTAGAAGTCCACTTCCCTTTCGATCTCTTGTTCTTCTCATGTAGACGCGCTTGCAAAGCGATCTCCGCTTTGGCTTTGTCGGCACTTCTCTCATCCATCCTTTGTTCATGCGCCTCTAACAAACTTTGCAACTCATCTTTGCTCAAAGTCGTTAGATCCTTCGACTCCTCAATAGCCACAACAATGTTATCGAAACGTGATGTTAACGAACGCAACACTTTCGATACAACATTCTGCTCAAGGATCGTTTCACAACATGACTTAATTTGGTTGACTAACCGGGTAATGCGCGTGATGTAACCGTTGATCGTTTCTTTGTCCTCCATTTGCGTTAACTCGAATTGACGTTTGTAAGTTTGTAACCTTACCACCTTCGCTTTGACGGCACCGGCATACGCTTTCTCCAAGATTTCCCATGCTTGCTTCGCGGATTCACAATCACCAACCTTCTCGAAATTGTCGTTATCAACACACGAATGAATCAAGAATAGAGCTTTGTAATCCTTCTTCTTTTCTTCCTTGTATGTAGCCCTACGAGCATCGTTAGCATCTGCCCCTAACGGTGTAACTCCATTGATGACGATCTCAAGAACCTCTTGATAACCAAACAACACCTTCATTTCTTTCGCCCATTTGTCGTAGTTCTTCGAATCAAGAATTGGGAGATTGGTGGGAATTCGATCATTGGAAACGGCAGCCATTGTTGTTGCAGCAGATTAGGATCAATAACCAGAGCTCTTGATGCCAAATGTTAGAACAACATAAAACACAAAACAGAATTTGGGAAGGTAGTAACAATGGTGGAAAAGAAACTTGGGGAAGAAGATAAATTGAGAGAGAGAGAGAGAGAATTAGGGTAGAGAGTAATATTGATGATGAATTATTAAAATTGACATTAACTTGGAATTGGAATTACATCAAAGTATTTATACATGAGAGAATACAACAACTAAAATCAAAAATATCAACTAAAGTGCAAAGCTGTTAAATTCTGTTATTTTTGGAAATGCATCAGTTGTAATCGATTAACGACATATGGGTAATCGATTACCCTTGTCAAATTTCCAAAAATACAGCTTTTTACAACAGCTCACAACAAAACTTTAGCTTTAGCTTATATATAAGCTCAAACTAAATGCAATTCAAATGTAAACCAAATTAAAAGTAAATGAAACTGAATCTAAATTACAACTAACACTATCCCTTAATTTATATTCAGCTAATTAAAATCGACAATATAAATTTCATATCTCAAATTGATAAAGTGTTTAGTCTTGATTATTTTGGTCAGAACATCTACAAGTTGTTTCTGAGTGCTACAATGAACAACTTCAAGCACTTCTTTTGCACCTGATTGCATAGAAAATGAAAATTCGTGTCAACGTGTTTGCTCCTTCCATGCAGCACTGAATTCTTGACAAGACATAAGCTGATTTCTTGTCAATCATCAACCTCAGAGGCTTGCTCACCTTGATATTCAGATTCTGCAATAAGTTCATAATCTAAACAACTTAACACGCAGACAAAGTATCTGCAATGTACTCAGCTTCACAGGTCGACAATGCAATCACTGGTTACTTTTTGGAACACTAAGAAATGAGGTCTCCCATAGACTTGAAGAAATATCCAGAAGTACTTCTTCTGTCAACTCTATCTTCACACCAATCAGAGTCTGAATAACATATCAGCTCTGGATCAGATTTAGCTCCAGAAGAAAACAAAACTCCATACCTCAGAGTCCCCTTAATGTAACTCAACATCCTGATAGCAGTTTGGTAATGTGACCACTTTGCTTTGTTCATAAACCTACTCAACATTCCAACTGCATATCAGATGTCACGTCTGGTGTTACAAAGGTATTTCAATGAACCCACCAATTATTTAAAAGTTGTAGCATCTACATCATCATCTTCAAAATCAGAATCCAACTTGTGACTTATTTCAGCAGATGTGATTGCAGACTTGCAATTCATTAGTTCAAATCTCTTCAGAAATTCAAGTTTATACTCCAGCTGATGCAAAATTATATCCTTATCAGAGTACAAATCTCCATCCCTATAAAATATACCATATTTTCTATATCAGTCACCTCAAACTCATTCATTAACACCTTCTTGAACTTAATTATCTCATTTGAACAACTCCATGTTAGCAATACACTACGTCAAAAATATGTTTAGACGGCACCTAAAAGACAGCGCTTTTATATAAAAGCGTTGCTAAAAAGAATACAAAAATTTCGCTAAAAAAAAGCGCCTTAAAAGAAAGGCTTTAGAAAGCGCTTTTCAAAAGCGCTGTAAAAGACTGCCACCTTAGACCACCTTAGAAAGCGCTTTCCAAAAAGCGCTGCTATAGGTATTACTTTAGAGAGCGCTTTTAAAAAGCGCTGTCTAAAGGCCACCTTAGAAAGCGCTTTCAGAAAGCGCTCTTATAGGGCTCTAATTATTTTCACTTTAGAAAGCGCTTTCTAAGGAAAAGTGCCCTCTAAAGTCCTTTACTAATTAAAATATAAAACAATTCTAAACATTTTCAGAGACACTTCTATTCATTTTCTCTCTCGACCGTTTCTCTAAACCCTTGTCGTCGTTCTTGCATGCCATTATTGTCGTCGTTCTTTGCCGTTGTCGTTGCCGTTACCGTCACTGTTGCCATTATCGTCGTCCTTGCATTCAGGAAGCGTTCGAAACTCTCATTTGTTCTTCAGTTCAGGTATTCTTCAGTTCCCATTATCGTCCTTCATTCTTCTTTGTGAGCAATATTTAACAACTCTAGCTTATTGAATGTCATTGTTAGAAAAATAATAATAATATTGTCGAAAAATGTTCTGTTTGTTCTCAATATTCAGTTTGCATTACTTCCTTCGTAGAAAAATGGTCAAGATACTGTCTTTTAGAAAAAACTGAAAAGGGATTTTATTTAGGCAAAACGAGTATGTTGAATCACACAGAGAGGTAGCTTTTAAGTGTTATTCTATTATCCGAATTCAAAAGTTTCATGATTTTCTACTTTACCTAACTTATATGATTGTTAGGTTCCTGCTCAACCTTCACAACAGACCGACAAGAAAAAAGCTTCTACAAGGACCGTGAAGGAAAAAAGACCTCACTTTCAGACGTGTCTAGAAACACTTATGTCAATGTCAGATTTGATGCAAGGTGTTATTCGTCAAATCAACATGGACGAAGGTGTTTTTGGTTTTCCTCATTCTGAGATAATAGGTTTTCAATCATACTGAATTAGGCATCAGTGTTATGCATTAATACATCTGGTACTCCAATCAATCTATTATTTATTTAGTTGAACAATTTATTTACACATTTCAATGATAATAGTCTAATGTTTATTATGTTTTTATTTAAGGTGCATGTATGAAAAATTCATGCGGGGGACGAATTTGTCAAACAAATTCCGTTTCTTCTGTTGCAACATTGTTAATGCACCCAGAATTGATATGAATGCAGCAGAAGTAAGAGGTCACTTACTTGACAGATTTATGGCCAGCAACACAGAAAGTCTGTTTCTTTTACCGTATAATACTGGAAACGGGTAAGATTTTCATTCTAATTTCATTCTAATCTTTAATTTGTATCTTTTGCGTAGAAATTATCCATCTAAACTTTTGTTATATTTTACAGTGGACACTGGCTGTTGGTTGCCATTAATCCTGTATGAGAAGTGGTATATTATCTTAATTCATTGGATACCGATTGGTCCACGTATCAAAATATGAAGAATGTGGTTGACACGTAAGTGAGATTGTTCGAAATATTCATGTGTATTTGTATATTTAATTATTTCTGTGACATTGTTCTAAGTTTACGTTTTTCTTTTATAGAGCTATACTAGTGTACCGTGCACAAAGAGAGATTCGAGTAACACGGGGTAGAGCAACCAATGTTACATGGGTCAAAGTGGAGGTATATTAATTTTCACAATGTTGCTTATTAGTGATGCTACTTGATAACACAAAACATCTATATATTATTTCTTATTTAATTTGTTTGTCTATGTGTAGTGCCCTCGTCAGCGTAATGACATAGACTGCGGGTACTTCGTTTTGAGGTTTATGAGATAAATCATTCAAATTGATCAATTGGAGATTCCTATCATGGTATGCATGGATTTATAACTTAGGATTTAGTTTAATATTTATCGGATATGTCATATAATTTATTATTTTTAACTAAATAATGCGTATTTTGTTTTGTTATGTAGTATTTCGAAGATATGACGTGTTCTTGTTACACAAGGAAACAATTGAATTATATTACGGAAGAATTGTGCGAATTCTTTCTTCTAAGAAGAATTATTTGAATGTATAGTTTTGTGAATGTAAATTTTAGTTTTATGAATATAAGGAAATTCTGTTGCAAGAAGAATTCTGTTGTAAATTCTAGTTTTATGAATAGAAGGAAATTCTGTTGTAAATTCTGTTGCAAGAATTCTGTTGTAAGAATTCTGTTGTAAATTCTAGTTTTGTTAATAGAAGGAAATTCTGTGTTTATTGAAATGTATATTAATTCTGTTGTTGCAAGAATTCTATTTATTGAAATGTATAAGAATTCTGTTGTTGCAAGAAATTCTATAAGAAATGCAGGTTTGAAATTATGCAGGTTTCTGCATAAAAAAATGGCTAAAATGAGATTTTTTATATGTAGAAAAAATCAATAAAATTATAGGTATACTTTAGAGAGCGCTTTTAAGGAAAAAGCGCTCTCTAAAGTCCCCTTTAAAGAGCGCTTCTCTAAAGGTATATAAAAAAATCATTTTCCGTATACATTAGACAGCGCTTTCAAAAGCGCTGTCTAAAAGCACCTTTAGAGAGCACTTTTGAAGGAAAAAGCGCTTTCTAAAGTATATAAAAAAAAATTTAAATTTTAAACGTATACTTTAGACAGCGCTTTTAAAAACGCTGTCTAAAGTCCCCTTTTAGAGAGCGTTTTTTCATAAATAAAAAAGCGTCGTCTTTACCTACGACAGCGCAGGCTTAGACAACGCTTTTAAGCACTTTTATAGGGCAAAAAAAGCGTCCTCTTTTCCCTTTTTTCCCGTAGTGATAGGTCATCAACATAGAGACACACCGGAATCATATTGTTATCACATGTATGTTGAACATAAACACCATACTCTATCTCACATTTTTTTAAATCCTTAAAACTTGAAAAATAAATCAATTTTCAGATTTCAAACTTTAAGAACTTGTTTCAGTTCATACAAGGTTTTATGCAACTTGTACAGTCTCTTCCTACCTCTTTTTCACACATTTAAAAGATTGTGACACATAAATTTCCTCTTATAAATGACTATTTAGAAATGAATGACTATTTAGAAATGTAAATTTCACATCTAAATTAATCATAGGTCAATTCCTATTAATAAATATAGCAATCACCAATCTGATTGTTTCATAATTCCTATTAATAAATATAGTAATCACCAATCTGATTGTTTCATAATTCCTATTAATAAATATAGCAATCACCAATCTAATTGTTTCATACCTATTTATAGCTGCAAACCTCAAAGTAATCTAAATTAAATTTCTATAAAAATTCTGTAGTTACTAACCTTACTTCTATTTAGTATTATATTAATGTTAAGATATACTAAGGAATTTCACATAAACCTAATATGTCTTAATCTTCTCATCTTATTGCACCCAATTATTCCTATTTTACCAAATCATTTGATGTGGGACTGTAACATAACCTGAACCATATTTTCTTCATAATTTCTCATTACTTTGGCTGCAAATTCAAGTACTCAATCATGAACCAGATTTGGCCTAATGTAATCTATATACTTCACCTAATATTCCAAATACAAAGCGCTGAATTAAATTAAGCTTCAATGCATCTATATAACAAGATGAATGAACTTTCTGGTTATGCTCAGTTTTCCAATTCAATTGTTAGAACAATATGTATATTAATGGTTGTTTTCTTCTGTGACTTAGTTTCATCAAAATATCTAATTCCTCTTGAAGTTTTAATTGCACCAGAAACTGAAACAATGCAACAATAGTAGTACGAATTATTCAAACCAGAAAGTGGGAAGTTGAAGCTATAACTTAAACAGTAGACTCAACTGCCAGAACAAAACATTAAACAATTGTGAAAAAAATGTCAAAAGTTAGTGTTTACAAGTCTAACACTAAACATAAAATAATAATAATAATAATAATAATCGATGATATGATATAGAGCATATCTATATATTGGTCTGAAACGAGTCAATATTAAAAAAGTTGTCAAATAAGACTTACTTTTTACTAATTTTTATTATCCATTTGGTATTTCTGCCGGAAAGGTTACACAGTTGCTGGCAACTGCGAGTAGCTGCTAGGATTCGGAGAAGCTACATACACCGTATATAACAAGAACTTTATTGAAATTCAAGCACACTTTTGTTTCTTTACAAGTTGAGTCAATTTAAGTATATTTGTGGATAAACATTTGAATAACAAGTGTGTTAATTTATGTAACTGTTGAAATTGATGCAAATTTCTAAAATATTTTAGCCAAAATAAATGGTAAAATTATAAGAGAACTAAATAATCTAAAGTTGCTGCATATTTCTATACTGTTTTATTAACATTAAGATTCACTAAACAATTTCACATATCCTAATTTGAGAAACTGCTAGTTTGCTTCAATCTCCCACACTAGTTGCTGCTATTCCTTTCAAACTATTAACTAGAACCTTTTATATTGTTTAACTGCATTCTAAACAAATATTATCATACCAAATACTAAAAATGTGATATACTAATAGTAGTATCAGAGTTCCTTTCTGTCATAAGCAAGGCATGATAAAATAATTATTTATTATAAAATGTTCCTTATGAACTAGAAATAAAAGAGGAGATGGTTAACCCCCAAGGGTTGGTTTAATGGTGGAGGCTTAAGTCTTGAGAGTATGTTTCTCTCAAGGTCTCAAATTTGAATCCTACTTGGTGCAATTGGGTTTCACTATAGTGGAGCAATACTTCCAATTCAACGGTGTGGGACGAACATGCAAAATTAATATTTCAACTCACAAGTCGGTGAGAAAAATAAAAAGTATCGTGTGAGTGAGAATAAATTTGAATACCTGAAATGACGCACGATTGATGCGTTGGAGGGCGGAATCGTCTACTTCTGGTCAGAGTGAATGTCTACCTATTACGTACGACTTTCTACTAGTAGTATTCTTGAGCCTTTCGCCATGGGCCTTGCGGAAGGCCCAAAATAGTTGCGCCTAAGCCCTTATTTCTATTTTGTAGAATAAGGGTTTCGTCGTGCACACACTTAGGTCGGGTGTTAATCGAAGCAAGTGAAGAGTTTTTAGAGGACGTCACTAACATCGGGAACAAATGTATTAAATGTTTTTCTCTTCATCGGCGATCATTCGCAGGGAAGTCATGATGTGTGTCCCTATGTGTGACAATAATGATATCCTCTATGTCCTAGGATACTTAAGTACTCTAAACAGTTTACGATAAGATCTCGATTGTCTGTAATATGGTTCGTGCTTCCTAATGTAATGGATCAAACTATTCACCTATGTTTGGACATGTACTAGGATTTCTAGAACTACTAGTTTCTCTTTCTTCGCCATTTCTGAATTTGTGAACTCTTCTCCTCATTCGCTTGCAACCTCTTCTTTTGTAACCATTCTTTCTACATTATTCTTCATATCTGACATATTCACCTCGTTCTTTTTAGGATGATCTGCAACGTGCGGGTCATCCAATTCGTTTCTTCGAGTTAACATGCGTGCCTCATTCTTTACTAATCTTGCTTTTTTCATTATGATTTTTGGAGAAAGGTGGTTACATGATCTTTAGTCTTTTTATTTTGCATTTTGATTAACTTTATTGCCCTAGATGTACTTTGATAAGGATGTTAAATTTATCTTTAAATATGTTTTGGGATGTTATTCATATTTATTTCTTTTTATGTGTTAGCAGAATCCTTTATAATGGAGAATTGTCCAACAAGAATCTGGAAGGCGATTGAGGACAACTCGACAGTGTGGGTGGATTAAGTGGGGTTGGATAGTTAATCTTGGACGTCGACACCAGTTACATTGCTCCAATTGTTTCTTGCTCGCACTGGTCTACAAATGGTTAGGGAATAACTTCTATTTCAAAAAGAGTATTACACATACTTCTCGAGCAAGGTTGAAGCCATTCACCATAAGGAGTTAGCAGATCTGGTGTATCATACACGTCGAGCACCGGCCATCTTAGCGTTTGATGTTGTCGAGAGAGGAGAAGTCTGTTTGTGTTACCGTCTTCAAAAGGAAAAGGAATTGCTCTAAGAATGAGTCAATACTCTTACAGTTGAACGAAACTAGTACCTAGAAGAGCTCAAAAGGATGCTTATTTCGCTTTTGCGGATAAGGGTTGTTGTAAAAGCTTTCGGGTATTCCGATACGCTGACCAAGAAGGTGCAAACACTTGTACAAGTAGTGAAGAAGAATGAATAAGCTTTAACCCTTGCAGAGACAACACTAACTAAAGTTGAGCCCGCTCTAGCTAAAGCAAACAAAAACTTAGTTCTTTTTAGGTATGGCAAATAAATCCTCCCCCGTCCAGCCCTGACCGGCTCCGCTCCGAAATTAACAGAAAAAATTCGATTTAATTGGAGACGAGTGTAGGGGTGGAGAAAACCCAATTTTAATTTATAAGGGCAGGGGCGGGGGATTCTAGTATCCGTCATGCTCCCACCTCCGTCCTGTTATGCTTTTACTTATTAAATTTAATTTATTTCTTATATTTTCCTTAATTTTATTACTATTTTCACTTCTTAATATTACAAAATTATGTTTATTACAATTATTATTTATTTATTTTAAATACAAATTAAATAAAAATGATCAAATAATATGATTATTTTTAAAATAATTAATTATTTAATTAAATTATAAATTTTTATTGTTATTAAAAAAAAATATACATTAAAAAAAGATTATGTGGGTGGGGACGGGGCAAGTGCGTGAATCCCTATTTCTCGATGGGATGGAGGCGGGGCAAAGGATCAATTATAAACTCTAGTCGAATTTGAGGGCAAGGATGGATTTGCGTCTGAGAGGCGATGACGGGTCTGAATCTACTTAAATCCGTTATGTTTTCATGCCTTCTTCTCGTAGAACGGGAGAGGGGAGAGGAGTTGAAGAAAGTATGTAATTTAACCGATAAATTAATCAATTTTTTTCACATGTTATATGATATTACTTACATTTAGAGTCTGTTTGGTAAGACATAAAAAAGAGCTTTTAGCTTATAGTTTTTAATTTTTCAGCTCATATTAATAAAAAAAACTCAACTCCTAAGGGTTGGCTTAGTGGTGGAGGCTTGGGTCTTGAGAGTGTGCTCCTCTCAAGATCTCAGGTTCGAATCCTACTAGGTGCAATCAACTCTTGTGTGGGTCAGTCCATACGGAGCTCTGCTCTGACTTGAAACGGGACCCCCGCTAGTGGACGGTGGGTATTGGTCCCTCTTGGATTAGTCGGTCGCAAGGCCGGATATCAAGATTTCCAAAAAAATAAAAAATACTCTGTTTGGTAACAGTCTTTTAGCTTTTACCTTTTTTACTAGCTTTTAGCTTTTTTTTCAAAAGCTATTTGAAGTAGCTTTTGAGCTTATAGCTTTTTGCTTATGACTTTTTCTTCCATTTATACCCTCACTATTTTATCAAAATCTCATTTTTATCCTTTATATTATATTATGATTTAAATTAAAATATTTGCGTTTTATTTAAGGAAAAAAAAAGGTAGTCATTATTTTTACCAATAAATTAACGATGCAATCCATCTTCCATTTTATTATTAATAGAATATTTTGGTTCATTACATTGAATTGTTTTTTTATTACTTTTAAAGTATTATTTTAATTATTTATTATTTGATTTTTTACTATTAATATATTATTTTTAGGGCAAATAACATTTTTCGTCCCTTAACTTTACACCAGGGTCCAAGTTGGTCCCTTAACTTTAAAAAGTGGTGATTTCGTCCTTTAACTTTTTAAAATGTGTCACGTTTATCCTTCTGTTAGCTTCCGTTAGTCCCTTTTTGATAACGTTGTCCACGTGGGAGAACATAACTCAATCATCTTCATCTGTAAAAAACATAAACCTACAGAAATCGCCAAAACAAACCCTCAATCTTCAACTGAACACAAATTTCAGCAACCAAACCACAACCTCGATCTTCAACCTTTCCACTCTAAGACACTACCGTCATGCTCTAAACAACCTAAAGCAGTAGTGTTACAAACATTGACCTTAAACCAATCACCATTTCCTACTCAGAAAGATGAATTAAAGCAAAATTCAGAGAATCTTAGTATGGATGTAGAAGGAAGCAGCAAAAAAGAAGAAGAAAAGAAAAAAAAAATCGAGGAAAGTATTAAAGTACCTTCGTCGAAATCTGGAAAAGTCCCCGGAAAACTCATCCTCGCCGGACAAACTCGCCAGAATCTTCGATACTCGCCGGAATCTGGAAATTTTGAAATTCCGATTTTGTACCATTTCTCACTCTTTCCTCTCATTAAATCATTTCTGCACCTTGATTGAACGAAACTCCTCTGTTTGTTTTGCTTGAAATCATGTATGGAAGACATTTAATTTGTTTTTTTAGGATTAGGTTTCTTTGGTTTTGATTTGAATTTAAATGGTTTGGGTTTGGATTTTGATGATTTAGAGGATGGATTTGGGTAGGGAGAGAGAGGCGATTGGTTTGGTGTCTGGTTTTTGCATTTCCGGCCACCTCTATCGGAACCCGTGGCAGAGGGTGGTGGTGCTTTCTCACGAGGAAGAAGACGATAAACATATTCCAAGTCACCTGCCACGTAACAAAATATAAACAGACGTTTGACCAAACTAACGGCAGGACTAACTTGGCACGTTTTAAAAAGTTAAAGGACGAAATCGCCACTTTTTAAAGTTAAGGGACCAAATTGGACCCTGGTGTAAAGTTAAAGGACGAAAAAGATTATTTTGCCTTATTTTTATAAATATGATACTGTATTATTGAATATATTTGTTTGTTAGTAGACATATCAGAGATTTTGAGAGGAAAAAAAGAGAGAAGAAAATATACACTTTATTGAAATATAAGATCAAATTACAATATTATTATTTTAGATATTTAAATTTCATTACAAAATTTATATACAAGTGTTTAATATATTTTTGAGTTATTTTAACTTTATGTTTTTATTTAAAATATTTTGCATTTGATTTTTAATATGTTTATTTTTATTGAATAAAAATTAATTTAATAAGTAGGATTTCTAATTTTTTTAATTAAGAATGTCTTTTTATGTCATTTTGTATTTATCAACTAGTGTAACAGTTAATTTATCAAACACTCAAATTAATTTATCAGTTATAAGTCATCAACTATAAACTATTAGCAACCAATCATCAGCTAACTACTACCCGCTAATTTATCTATTATCAACTAATTTTACCAATCAGAGCCCTAGAGCGATTTGAAGACAGTATACAATTTAACCCAATTTTATTTTACCAGCCAACAATTGTACACGCCTAATTCATGATTGGACTCCATTATATTAGAATTGTCATTTTCTGGATTAATAAAGCAAAAAAAAGTAACGTTCAACGTTACTTTGGTCAGATGCTGTCTCACCACGAGCTCGCAAACAAAAAAAAATCACGTTACAACCAAACAGTTCCCATAAAAATATCCCCTTTTCCATTCACTCCCAACTTTTCTATAAATACCTTTCTCCTCCTCATTTCATCATTCTCAAATCCCTCTCTCCTACTTCTTTCTCTCAAATATACTCATTCACATTCTGCATATTTAAGCATAAGTTACTTTTTATAAAAGTATAAGTTTTCTCTATATCTATACAATGAATCGCCACCACCAACTACTATCAATTTTTTCATTCTTACTAACAATTCTTCTATCATTTTCAGGTAATTTACAATTTTAAACCAAATTAACATCAACAAAAAAAAAACATTAATATTTTTCACTATGCTACTAAAATTTGATTAATATGATTTAATTTCAATATATATGCAGGTGTAACTTCAACAACATTCACATTTGTTAACAAATGTGACTACACAGTTTGGCCAGGACTTCTTTCAAATGCAGGGGTCCCACCTATTCCGACCACCGGTTTCGTTCTTCAAACCGGCGAATCAACCACCGTAACCGCACCAACCTCTTGGGGCGGCCGTTTCTGGGGAAGAACTCTCTGCTCCCAAGACAGCACCGGAAAATTCTCCTGCCTCACCGGAGATTGCGGCTCTGGCAAAGTTGAATGCTCCGGTAACGGTGCTGCGCCACCGGCAACATTAGCAGAGTTCACTTTAGACGGATCCGGCGGTCTTGACTTCTTCGACGTTAGTCTCGTCGACGGATACAACGTCCCTATGTTAGTTTCTCCTCAAGGTGGCTCCGGCGATAAATGCACAACAACGGGATGTATTGAAGATCTCAACGGCGCGTGTCCTTCGGAGCTTAGTGTGATGAGCGTGGATGGGAAAGAGAACGTCGCGTGTAAGAGCGCGTGTGAGGCTTTTAATTCGCCGGAGTATTGCTGCAGCGGCGCGTTTGGGACTCCGGATACTTGCAAACCTTCTTCTTACTCTGAGTTGTTTAAAAACGCTTGCCCACGCGCGTATAGCTACGCGTACGATGATAAAACTAGCACTTTCACTTGTGCTAATGCTATAGATTATACCATCACTTTTTGTTCTTCTCCAACTACAAGGTTAGTTACGTCTTTTCAATTTTTTACTGCTCCCTAAATAATAACGGTCAGAAATTTACCGTTGTGTAGCAAAATGTATAATAGGATTTAAATGAAAATTGATTAAAATCCATAGATCAAAAAGTGGAAAAAAAGTACTCCATATAATAATAGAATGAAATAGCAAAAAGCATATAACTTTTGGGTTGGTGAATATTAGGTGGGACTAAAGGGGACAATTAGACTTGTTATTCCTCTAAAACATAGTATAGGGGTATTAATTAGGATTTGATAGAAAATTGATTAAAATTGATCTCTCCATTTTATATTATAAGCAAAAATTATTTTTTAAATATATTAAATAATTAATATATTTGATTTATATATTAAATCAGATATATTAATTATTTAATTTATTTAAAAAATAATTTTTGTTTATAATATGGAACAGAAGAGTAAAGAAAAAAGTAGATGAAATAAAAGTATATTTTTAGCCACCGTCATTTGGTGTGTAGTCGGTTTCAAGAGAAATTTGATGTATTAAAGGAAACCATTTTTTTGCAATTGCAAGCAATCTAATAAGCAAAATGTGGTAGATGGAGTAATGATGTTGGCAGAATTAGCTATGAATGTCACTCAATAAAAAAAAATATTAATTAGATTAAGGAAACTATGCATAGGAGTAGTAGTTACTCCTTTTTATTCCTATTTTTAATTTTATTTATAAGAAAAATTTGACATTTTTTAAAATTTATCAAATAATAAATATATCTAGTACATTATTTATTACAAATACAATGATTATTTAATTAACCTATAAAATAAATTTTTTCTTATTTACATTGATTATTTAATTAACCTATAAAATAAATTTTCATATCGAAGATAGTGTGTTGTATGTTAATAAATACGTAGTATAAAATTTAAGATAATTAATTTTGGTAACGAGTAGTTTGTTGCACACTTTTCTTTGTGGTAGCTATTCGACCACGGTTTAATATCCTAAAACGAATTATAAAAAAACTGAGGTAATATATATGATTAAAAAACTGTACATTAAAAAATATTTATTAATACTTAATTAAATGAATAATTAAGTGTGCTTAAATATATTAATATCGGTGGCACACATGCCAAGGGTTATCGTTACTTACACAGTATTAGTGTCAATAATATGTCAACTTGTCAACATCAAAATAACGAAAGTGCTAAATTTCACAACCGTTAGACATTTTTACTACATGTGAAATGTAGTGTTCATCTTCTGGGAACAGTTAATACAGTTGATGCTTTTTCATTTTTTTTTTGGTTTTGTGATTAATTTTTGTATTGTATTTTCAGTCAAAAGGCAACACAAGGGCAAGACACAAAACAGGAAAGTTCATCATCATCTTCGAATTCCAACTCTGCATCACCTCAGCTTAACAACGACAACACAAACACAATGGTGTATGAAGGTGGTTATGATCAAAGTGAAATCTCACAAGCCATGTGCACCCATGTGCTCCTCCATTCACAAATTATTGCCTACATTATTGCCATTATTATCGCCATTTGGCAGTTATGATAACTCTTCTAATCACTTCTCCATTCCTTGGGCCCATAAATCATATCAATATGGCCACACCTCCACCTTCATTGGCCATAACGTGGGACCCTCTTTAAATATTTGACTTCCTATTTAGCATGACGATTTTTGAATATGGTCCATGAATTTGGCTTTACTGACTAGGACATGACTCATTTCATGCCCAAGGTATTGCTTGCCTACTACTCCTTTCAACATTTCAAGCTCGAGACCCTACAACCCTTGACATTTTGTCATAACAAAATCTTTATTATTCATTAATTCTAGTTAGGGGAATTTGATTTTTATTCTTTCTTTTTTTAATTCTAGTTATAATATTTATTTTGTGTAATGATCACAAGGCATATTATTATTGAATTCTTTGTATGGTAGGTGGGATTCATTTATTGGTTAGTGAATGTAATATTTGGCTACAATAAGGAAATGGATATTCGTGTATACTATAGTAGTATTATTGTTTTCTTCTATATGCTATCTTGAATATTAGTGTTATACCAAAATTTGTCGACATTTCATGGTTGTGATATGTGTATTGAATACTGCTGAATACTGTCGTTAATAGTTGAATAAAACTCAAATTATAATATCGTCTTAACTTTGCCTTTTCTAACATAATTCTGAAAATGGATTTGGTGCTGCAAAAAACAACACAGTTTTGATTTCATTCATTGTAAAAAAACAACACAGTTTTGATCTATCCATTGGAACAATGTACACCTTGAAACAATACAAGTTATACAACAACTAAGCCTTATCATACAAAATAAGGTTGACTATACATGGATCAAATTCTGCTATAATATTCTATTTAAGACTACATAGATCAAATTCCTTCATAATATTATATTCAAAATTACATTTTTATTCATTTTGTTGATATCGAAATCATATTTCTATTCAATATGTCACGAGACAATACTTTGATTAAATTATAAGCTATATCATTCAATAAAGATCCAAGGTTCACAACTAAAACATTGTATAGATGTGTTGTTTGTTTACCACAACAAATTAGTTCCTTGAAAATTATAGATTTGTTATTGTTCTTCATAAACACTTTTTGGTTAATTTCTCTGAGTCGAGTCAGGTGAGATCACAAACGTACGATATTTGTTAAGTAATTTTTTGTGTTAAAGCGGGTTGTTCGACAGAAACAAGAAGTGTCAAAATCATGTTAGTGTCGAAATGTCAAAGTATATCTCGACAGGAATTTCGACTTAGGTCTAGTTTTGTAGTGTTAAGCAGGATTATGTATTTTGGGTCTTGCTTGAGGAGCAAGCAAGTCCGAATCTATAAATAGAGAGTAACCCCTATCACTGTGTAATAAGAACTTGCAGTTGTAAAGAATAAAAATTTCAGTTTGGAAGCAGAGAGAGGCTCTACAAAAAATCATTTCTCCTTCCCTTATTTTGCCTAAATCCTAATTTCTTTCTTCTCCAATATCATCTTTTCTTTCTTCTTCCATTAACAATTGTGTAGCGAGAAACATCTTGTAACCAAGGTTGGTTGAGTCACTCAAGTGAAGAGTGAAGAACAAAAGGACTAATCAATCAGAAAGATTGATTCTTGGTCATCAAGATTTGGTTTGGAATTCATTAAGGTTTGGTGAAATTCTTGAGCGGAAATAAACGTATTCCCAGCATCTGGTATCTAGAGCAGTGGCTGAACGATTTGTGGGAAGCAAAACACGATGGCAATGGAGATGAATCATCTGAATGGATATTTTCCAGCGAGTCTCCAAATTCTGAAGGGTCGGAATTAAGAGAATTGGTGTAAACAAATGAAGATTGTTTTCTGTTGTCAAGATCTTTGGGATGTTGTGAAGGAAGGAGTAACACCACTTGTAGAAAACGCGACGGATAAACAAAAGATTGCACACAAAGAATTGAAGAAGAAAGATTATAAATCTCTCTTTATAATCCATCAATGTGTTGATTCAGATAATTTAGAAAATGTCAGTGAAGTAGAATCGTCAAAAGAAGCATGGGAGATCTTAGAGAAATCATTCGGAGGCGCAGAAAAGGTGAAAGAGGCGAGGTTACAAACTCACAAGAGAACGTATGAATTATTGGCGGAACAATCGAGGGGGTCAACGAGGGAGCATTTCTTATTTGGGACACACCTTTTGTGAGAGACACACCATATACTCACCTAAAACCTTAAGGTGATAGGTGTGTGGGTTCTCCCACTTAGAAAGTGTTTAATCTTCCCTTTTTTAATCAATGTGAGACTTCTTCCTCACACTTGATTCTCAACACTCCCCCTCAAGTGTGAGTTTATACACAATGCTCCCCCTCATGTGGAAGCTCTCTCTTCCACATACACTTGTATCACCGTTGAACTCAACGGAACACCTTCTACTCACACCTGCGGGAAGTGTTTTCGATACAAGTAAGTCGGTCCCTTTCTCGAACCAGGCTCTGATACCATTGTTAGCGGAACAATCGAGGGGTCAACGAGGGAGCATTTCTTATTTGGGACACACCTTTTGTGAGAGACACACCACATACTCACCTAAAACCTTAAGGTGATAGGTGTGTGGGTTCTCCCACTTAGAAAGTGTTTAATCTTCTCTTTTCTAATCAATGTGGGACTTCTTCCTCACACTTGATTCTCAACATGAATTTCTTCAGATGGAAGACAATGAACACATAATAGATTTTTTCACGAGGGTTACAAAATTGGTGAATTAAATCAAGGTATGTGGAGAAGTGTTGACATCAAGATAAGTTGTTGCAAAGATCTTGAGGTCATTGGCTTCAAAGTTCAACCACGTGGTAGTAGCCATAGAAGAGTCGAAAGACTTGTCAACATTGACAAAGGAAGAGCTTCAAGGGACACTTGAATCTCATGAACAAAGAATGACTGAAAGAGCTGCAAGCAAGTCAAAGACTGATGTGGCTTTGCATGCACAATCAACAAGAGAAAAGAAAGGCAAAAGGAAGTGGTTCAACAAAGGCAAATGAGGCCAGAACAATTTGACTGGTCGAAGTCAGCAAGAAGGAGGTTGGTTGAATCAGAGAAATTCTTCATGTCAAAGCAGCCAAAGAGGTGGTGCTGAAGGTAGAGGAAGAGGTGGTGGTCGAAAACCTGACAAAAGTCACGTTCAGTGTTTCAATTGTCAAAAGTATGGTCACTACTCTAGTGACTGTCCATAAATACAAAAGAATCAAGATAATGATGCAAAGTTTGCAAAACATGAAGAAGAATAGATGTTGTTGATGGTCACAACAAGAGAAAAAGAAAGATTCTAGAATCAGTGGTATTTAGACTCAGGACGCTTATCACACATGGCTGGTAGGAAGGATTGGTTTATCAACATAAAATCCTCAATGAAGAATATGGTGAAATTTACAAATTACAATACTCTAGAAGTTGAAGGTATTAGTGATGTTTTGATTATGAGGAAAGATGGTAAGAGGTCAATAATTTCAAATGTATTGTACATACCAGGCATGAAAAGTAATTTGTTCAGTATAAGGCAGTTGGTCAAAAAGAACTACAAAGTGTCAATTAAAGACAAGATGATGAGAGTTCTAGACTCGGGTGGAAGGTTAATCTTGAAGGCACTTATGTCTTTGAATAGAACCTTCAAGATTGAACTTAATATGATGGAACACAAGTGCCTTGCAACTGCAGCTAGTATGGACGAATAGATATGGCACTACCGACTTGGTCATCTCAACTTTAAAGACATCAGAGATCTGAAAAGAAGAAATATGGTTTCAGGGTTACTAGAAATCGTCATTCCAAATGAAGTGCGTGAGGAATGTGTACAGGCGAAGCAGCACAAGAATAACTTCAGCAAGGATGCAGGAATTAAGTTGAAGGAAATTCTTGAAGTCATATACTCTGATGTATGTGATCCTATCCAGGTGGATACAATTAGAGGTAACAAATACCTTGTTACATTCATAGATGATTTCAGTAAAAAAACTGTGGACTTACCTGATTAAGAAGAAAAGTGAAGTGATCGAGGTATTTGCAAAGTTTAAGTATATGGTCAAAAGACAAAGTGGTCGAAAGCTCAAGATTTTGAGGACTGATGGTGGTAGAAAATATGTGTCGAAAGACTTCGATACTGGTGCCACCATACACTCCATAACAGAATGGAACTGCAGAAAGGAAGAATAAAACCATCATGAATATGGTGAGAAGTATGTTGAAAGGCAAACATCTACCCAATAAATTATGGGGAGAAGTTGTATCAACTGTAACATACATATAAAACAGATGTCCATCAAAGAAGTTAGAAGGAATCACGTCAGAAGAATGTTGGTCTGTTGTCAAGCCTAGCTTGAGTCACCTTAAGGTATTTGGATCTATAGTACATATACATGTGTCATATCAGATGAGAAGAAACCTTGATGACAAGTCAAGTTAAATGATCCTAATAGAATATCATTCGAAGGGAGGATACAAGTTGTTCGACCTAGCAAGGTTGTCAGAATCGAGTTTTTACCTTGACTCGTTTTGGCTAGGTAAAATCGAAGCGTAAGATCGAAACGTAAAATCGTTTTTGTTGTTTATGGTTTGTTGTCGATGAATGTTATTGTTAATGTTTGTTTAAAAGACGAGTTAATTATATATTATGTTGTTTGAGTGTTTTTCCAATCCATTACCAAATATATAACTTTTTAAACTGTATTAGAAAATTATGATATGATAGATAAAATTGTATTAGAAAATAAGTACACGTTCAATTCTTGACAAGAATTCTTCACACTGTTAACTGCATGTTGTTCTTTGACCGTTAGAACTTAGTTTAATGATCGTAGATCTTCAAACACCCTTATCTCCATTTCTAATTTTGTTTGCAAAGTAAATAATATTTTACAAAACTATTTAGAGGTGAAGACGGGGGCGTTTGAAAAACTAGGATCATTAAACCAAGTTCTTATTGTCAAAGAACAAAATACAGATAAAGTGTTGAAGAACTCTTGTCAAACATTGAACATGAACTTATTCTTCTAATATAACTTAATTTGTCATATTATAATGTTCTAGTGCGGTTTGGAAGGTTATATGTTTAGTGAACATTGTTGAAATAAGCATTCCACATAATTTTTAATAAACTCAGGTCTATATTTAATCACGGTTGTTTAGAACAGCCGTGATTAAATATGTTGCATTAAATAATATCACAACGGTTGTTTAAAGTAACCGTTGTGGTAGGTAGTGTGCTACATGGATATAATCACGGTTGCACGACCGTGGTGGAAATCATCATACATACAATCATACCTTACCTCACAACGGTTGGACCAGCGTGGTGATATCCCTTTTCCAAGCGTTGTGATATGTGTTTTCCGTAGTAGTGGGAGGTGAAATTTGATTTTCAATTATAACGGGTTATATGTTGCTACTGCTAATGATATCAACAGGTATGTGGTTTTATTCGACAATATGTAGAATATAATGTTTATAATCATATTGTTAATGAGACACATGAAAAAACTTTATGGGAGAAGATAAAATCCTTGTATTATAAATCTCACAAACACCCCCACCTCTTATTAACTCCTCCCTTTTTTCTTTAATTATAAATAAATACTAATTTCCTCTTCAAACTAATTATTCTGATCACATTTTCTATTATTTCTAATATTAACTAAATCAATTAAATTATCCTTGTATTATAAATCTCACAAACACCCCCACCTCTTATTAACTCCTCCCTTTTTTCTTTAATTATAAATAAATACTAATTTCCTCTTCAAACTAATTATTCTGATCACATTTTCTATTATTTCTAATATTAACTAAATCAATTAAATTAATAATAATTCTAATTAAACTCTAACTTATTAATAAACCATAACTTCCAACTTCTATACAAAATTTAATAACATAAAACTTTACTCAAAATTACTCAACTCAATTAACTAAACTAAAACTCTCTAAAACTCTATTAAAAAAAATAGTAAAATTGGGATTTTACATATACTCTCAAGATGAATCCATAAGGCTCTGTGGTCCGCTTAAAAGCACGACTAGTTGCTAAAGAATATGCCCAGGCATATGGAGTTAACTATACTGATACTTTTTTCTCCCGTGACTAAACTTTGATTTATTCGTATTATTATATATCTTGCTGTCAAGCACCACTGGCCCTCGTTGTAATTAGATGTGAAGAATTCTTTCTTGCACGGTGATTTACAAGAGGAGATGTATATAGAGCAACCACCTGGTTTTGTTACTCATGGGGGGTGGAAAGGTGCGTCGTTTAAAGAAATCCTTGTATGGCTTGAAATAATCACCTAGGTCTTGGCTTGGGAGATTCAGTGAAGTGATTTTGACATTTGGAATGAAGCGATGTCAGAATGATCATACATTATTTTTAAATAAAAGCAACTGTGGAAATATCTTACTTGTGGTGTACGTTGATAAGATTGTAATTACATGAAGTGATATCAAAGGAATTGACAAATTTAAGGCTTTCCACCAAACCAAGTTTAAGACTAAAGATTTGGTAGTTTTGAAGTACTTTTCGGGCATTGGAGTTATGTATTGAAAGAAGGGGATTTTCCTTTCACAAAGGAAATATATTCTGGATCTATTGAGTGAAACTGATATGACGGGATCCAAACCATGTGAGATTCCTATAGAGCCTGGAGTTAAGCTGATGGTAGATGAAGCTCATTTCTCGGATTCATAGAAGTATAGAAAATTGGTGGGAGAATTGAATTACTTAACTATTACGAGACCTGATATTACTTTTCCTATAAGTGTTAAAAGTTAATTTATGTCTTCCCCCATAGATACTCATTGGGAAACACTAATCTACATTGTTAAATATCTAAAGAAAGCTCCAGGAAAGGGATTGTATACCAAGATCATGGGCATATGCAGATGGATGTTTTTTCTGATTCAAATTGGACATGATTTCCAATGGATCGGAAGTCTACCACAAGACATTGTGTATTATTTGGAGGTAATTTGATATCTTAGAAAAGTAAGAAACAAAATGTAGTAGCAAGATCAAGTGTAGAAGCAGACTACATGGTTATGGCTCAAACGACTTGTGAACTGATATGGATAAAACAAATCTTGGATGAAATGAGATTTGAGAATAATTATCCTATGAAATTGTGGTGTGATAACTAGGATACCATACATATTACATAAAATTCAGTCTTTCATGAAAGAATAAAACATATTGAGGTAAATTGTCATTTTATTAGAGAAAAGGTCCAAGAAAATCTTATATCCACTTCCTATGTTAGGACATGAGATCAACTAACAAATTTGTTTACAAAGGTATTCAATGGGGTGCGTAGTGGTTTCATTTGTAACAAGTTGTATATATATATATATATATATATATATATATATATATATATATATATATATATATATATATATATATATATATATATATATATATATGGTAATAATTTCAAAGAAATTAAAGAAAAAGAATTGTCAGAAGTGGGATTTGAACCCACGCCCTCTCTCGAAGACCAGAACTTGAGTCTGGCGCCTTAGACCACTCGGCCATCCTGACTTTCATGTCTTATTTATCCACTTTTATTTATTTGTATACTATAACGTTATTATATTTACTTTGAATTTTTCTCTTCCTTGTTTTCCTAAATTTAATTATGCCATATACTAAAATGAATAATTTTTTTATCCAAACATTTGCAATCTAGTTATGTTATACTTACAATAAAATATATATAATTTTTTTTTATTTAGCGTTCTATACTTGTTTATGCCGAACACATGATAGTTGACAAGGTTAATATTTATAGAACAGTAGAAATAAAGAATAGTCATTCTCATTGATATATTTTATAAAAGTACGTCATATGATTTTTATACACTAAAATTGAAGAGAAGACTAATAAATTAATATTAATATAATTAAATAGAAAACTAATCAATAAAATAAATATAATTAAATAGAATATTAATTATCTTAAAAAAATGTATTGTTTGTACTCAGAAATTTACGAAGTATGGCTCTAATAGGGAAAAGTTCTAAGAACAAGGGAGATAATAATAAGGAAGATGGTTTGAAGGCTAGAAACACGAAGAAAATCAAGGGTGGAGAGTTTAGTTTCTCACTACATCCTTCATTCCCCAAGGACTTCAGTGATATAATTGGGGGAGATGAAGAGGAAGGACCAAAGGAAGGAGAACCGAAGGGAGTCAATGCACATGCAACAGTCAAATGCTTCAAGGAGATGGTGTTGGGAATGGAGAATCAGAAAGAAGTAGGGGAGGAGATGGAAGAGGAAATGATATATCTGAATAGTATAACCATAGAATAACATACTAATGGTAAATATGAGTGTCCAGAGTTTGTGTTATCCAAACTAGAAGAGAAAAATAATCTTTAAGTTATGGAGAAGAGGAGTCATTGTGAAGTTGTTAGGAAGAAGAATAAGATATAAAGCCTTAGATACAAGATTGAAACAAATGTGAGTGAGAAAATGAGCGATTAATATCATTGATCTGGGGAATGACTATTACCTAGTAATCTTCTCCCATGATGATGATCATAATGTTGCACTTATGGATGGGCCTTGGTTCATATATGATCATTACTTGAATGTAAAAGAGTGGAGTCTGAATTTTCAACTGACAAGCGACACGATAGAGAAGGTTACAGTATGGGTGCGCATGGAGGGCTACCAATTGAATATTATGACTCACGAGTATTAAGCTTCATTGGCAATCAGATTGGCAAAACTATCCAAGTAGATAAGATTACATTGATGCAAGAACATGGAAAATATGCTCGATTGTGTGTAGAGGTTGATCTAACGAAACCACTATTGACAATGTTTTCCATAAAAGGGAGGAGGTACAAAGTGAAGTACGAAGGCCTGCACTTGTTATGTGTGAACTGTGGGAGATTTTGCCACTACAAGGAAGGATGCAGTGATAAAAAACAATGGAGATTGAAACATTAGTGGGTAAGTAGAATAAAGTTCGAATGCGGCTAGAGGAAGGGAAAATGAAAGAGGAAATGATGGTAGTGATGAAGGTCCTTGGAAGGTAGTACAAAAAACAATAAGGATTGGTAAATGGAGAGAGAATGAATCAATGGTGTTCAGGAAGGGAGGAGACAAGATGATGATGGCCATGAATGTTGATGGACATCATAAATGAGCAATAGAGACAAAATTGAATGCATATGAAAAGGTGATGGGATCTAGATTTGTAGCTTTAAATGAGAATATTTAAAATTATTTTCAAATAATGAGGACATTGAAGAATAATTAATTAGGGAGGCAAAAAAGGGTGTATAGAAACAATTGACTAACATACCAATTGTTATAAAGAGTAACAATGTATCTAATATTTTAATAAAGAGCAAATACGTGGCAGTATGGCATGAGGTTGACTTGAGTGAGGTTGGTAAAATGAAGATTCCTTCAAAGGGCCCATAAGATAAAAACGTGCAAAATAATAGTAGTGGAGGCATGCCTACAAGAAATCTCTGGAGAGAAAAGAGAAAAAAAATACAGGGTGGCCACACATGTCAAAAGCGTTAGCTTTAAAGGAAAAAATGTGGGACAAAAAAGATACCGGATGATAAAATTACAGGCGTTCTTGAAGAAATAAACGTGGACAAAAATATTGTTACAATAACGCAAATAAAAACATAATGAGATGCATGCATGCATAAATTAGACAACAAAGGAACAAAGAAGTACCAGGTAGTCCAGAATTAACAATGGATCGCATCATTGAAGAAGTTGAACCAAATGTACCTTGTCCACCTGATGGGGGGCAAAGGCTAATACAATGGTGGTACCTCAAGCGAGGAAGAACAAATAGAAGTAGATTTCCAAGAGCGGTTAAGAGCTAGAGAATCTGCTATGGAGGTGCTGAAAGAGACACGAGTAGAGAATCAATGTGTTTCGTGCTAAGTAGGGTGTCGTCTGTTTTGCCAAAAGTATCTTTTATGATAAGTAAGAATAAGAATATTTTTGTTTGGAATTGTAGAGTAGCAGCTAACTCTGCGTTCTATAGATATTGCAACCATTATGTGAAGATGAAGAAACCTAATATGCCAGTGATTGTAGAAACAAGGTGTGGTCCTCTAAAATTAAGGAATGCATTTGTAAAACTTAGTTTTGGAGGTTTTATCTCTACAAAAGTCAATGGCTATGCTAGTGGAATTATGATATTTTGGAAGGAGGAAAATATGATTCTTAATTTGATGAGCAAGAAGTTTTAGTATATGCATGTTAAAATCAAACTAAATGGAGGAAAGATGTGGTGCTTTAAAACTATATATGCCAGCCCCAATGTGGAAAATGGAAGATTGATGTGGGAAGAGGTGAGAGATATAAGTTCGACTATGTAAGATCCCTGGTTGTTAGCTGGGGATTTTAACGATATAGCTTTTTCGCATGAAAAGAAATGAGGTGGGAAGTGTCTATAAGGAAGTTTAATGCTTTCAAGGAAATAATGGAAGCTTGCAGTTTGATGGACATTGGCTCTGAAGGTGCTAAATTCACATTGAGGGGTCCTAAATATAATAAAGGGAAACGAATTTACTAAAGACTGGATCGGGCTATGTGCAATGATAAGTGGAGATTAAGTTTTACTAAAGGATGTGTTAAAGTTTTAACCAGACTTGAGTTTTATGACCATCACCCTCTACTTATTTGTCTTGAGCGGTCTCATTACAAGCTCGATACTACAAACTTTTGCTTTGAAAGTTCATGGCTTTTAGATGATACCTATCAGGGCATGCTGCAACAAAATTGGAATAATATCTTGAATGTAGTTTCTAACTTGGAGAATGTTAAGACAGAGATTAAGAAGTGAAAGTTTAATAATCTTGATGTTGTCTTGAGATAAAAAGCAGAGCTCTGCAGAAGACTGAAAGGAATTCAAAAGAAATTGCAGACTCGGACTCAAGTTAGATGGTTGAAAAACCTTGAAAGTGCGCTTCAAAAAGAGTTGAGTCATATTTTAAATAAGGAGGAAGTGATGTGGTTTCAAAGGTCGAGGGCGAAGTGGATTGTATATGGTGACAGAAATACTAGATATTACCATATAAAAGCGGTGCAGCATAGACGGAAGAATAAAATAACTATGATAAAGAATGATGAAAGAGCTTGGGTAGAGGATCAAGAGCAAGTGTCTACTTTGTTTACTACTTATTATAATGACTTGTTTTCTTTGAAATCCATGACGATAGAGTGGTTTCAAACTGATTACTAGTTTCTTCCCTTAGAAGAAGAGTTGAAGGAGAGATTAGGAAATAAGAAGATTAAAAAAGCTATTTTCAAGATGCAACTGTGGAAGGCGCATGGCCCAGATGGATACCTGATGGGATTTTACTAAAAGTCTTAGAACATGGTGGGGAAAAGTGTGTGCGAGTTTGTGAAAAAAGCTTGGGAGAATCCTAGTATCTTGGGGGAGACAAATAAGACAGATATTTGTTTAATTCCTAAGGTGGAAAATCCCGAGTTTTGACACAATTCAGAGCAATAACTATATAATTCTATATATAAAATAATGAGCAAGGTAATCATGGAAAGACTTAAAGATTGTCTCCCTATTTTAGTTTCTCCATTTCAAACTAGTTTAGTTTCGGGTCGAAGTATACATGAAAATATCATGGTTGCCCAAGAAGTGATTCACAACATGAACAAGGCAAATGGGAAGAGGGTTTTTTTGCTATTAAAGTTGGTCTTTCGAAGGCTTGTGATAAGTTGGTCTAGGAGTTTATATGGCGTATTCTTAAAAAAATCAAATTACCAACAAAGTTGACAAACATCATCATGCATGCAGTCACTAGTGTGGAAACTAATATCAAGTGGAACAAAGTTTGATTGAAGCTTTTTCAGCCTGGCAGAGGAATTCTCCATGGCGATCCCATATCCTTTTTTTTGTTCTCTGTATTGATAAACTCCATCACCTCATTTATAGTGTAGTAGATAAAAAGGAGTGGAAAGCTATTAGAGTTGGGAAAACTGGCCCGAAAGTGTCACATCTTATGTCTGCGGATGATTTTCTTCTTTTTGGATAAGCTACTATTAAGAAGGTGAAGTGTGTGGTGTGTGTCCTAGATCAATTTTGTACATGTCTGGGCAAGATGTGAGTAAGGAGAATACCATAATTTACTTCTCAAAGAATGTGAATAGTAGTGTTCATAGACAGTTGGCTCAGATGTCCATTTATCAAGAAACGCACACCCTAGGAAAGTACTTGGGAGTTCTTCTGAGTGGAAGAACGCCAAAGTAGCATGAGTATCAGTATTTGATTGATCAGATGCAGAGGAAGCTTAATGCATGAAAAGGTAATCAACTCTCTTTTGCAGGGAGACTTACATTAATATATTCCAATATACATCATGATGACAGGGCCGACCCATGCCTAAGGCAAGGGCTTTAGGCCTTATCTTTTTTAACCTTAAAATAGGTCTCAAATGTTGAAAAAATAGGCCTCAAATTAAATTACATATAATTAATATATTTTTTAAAATAAATTATAACAAATGAAATGTGTCAAACGGCAAAGCTTTATTCCTCTATAGTACAGTACTTGTGTTCAATTCTTACCATCTTAGTTTTACAATTTTAAAGCTAAAAAATATTTTTGCAGTTCAATAATCAATGGCACGGTTTTAAATTTTTAGTTGTCTACGGTGTAAAAAAGTTATAAAAATTATAAATTTAAAAATTTTATTTACTTTTTAATTAAATATTAATTTTTAAAATATCTCAATTTTACCATTTTAAAAATATTTTTCAGTTTAATAACCAATAGTGTTGGTTTTAAATTCTCTATGCACATCAAAATTAACATTAATTATAAAAAAATTAAAAAATATATATTTAAAAAGTTTTTTTTAATTAAATATTATTTGTAAAAATATTTTAAATTAAATTCCGCCTTAGGTCTCAAAACGTGTTGGGCCGGTCCTGCATGATGCCGACTGTGATTCCGAAAGCTTGCATTAATTATATTCACAAGATACAATGAATGCTTTAATGGGGAGAGGATACAAATGTGAGAAACTTTCATGTAGTGGGGTGGCAGCAAATGACTATGTTGAAAACTAGTGGAGGGTTAAGGTTGTGGAAATAGGACATTATGAATAAAACTTGTGTAGCTAGATTAAACTTGAAGTTATAGGCTGGTTACGGGACCTTTGTAATATATTTTTATGAGGGAAGTATGTTGGAAATGGAGAGGATAGAGACATGCTAGTGAGACCAAATGATTCAGCTTATGAAAAGGTATGGTGAGAGTTATGTCTGAGCTAAAATATTATAGTTTTTAGGTGATTGGAGATGGGAAGACGGTGAACTCTTGATCTGACTATTGGATTTCTTTAGGGTTTCAAATTCATGATCTGGAAGTTAAATTACTGATAACATGCAGAATTCCAAAGTGGCGAACCTGATTAATATGCAGGGCGACTGGAACTGGAGTGGCATTGATCATTGGATGCCGCAGCAGGTGTTACTTCGAATGATCTACATTATTCCTCCATAGGAGAATTGTGGTAATGATGTTTGATCGGGTTTCACCGATGATGGCAAGGATTTCACAACTTCTAAAATGTACTCTATATTGGATAATAATCAGTACAACAATTTTTATATGCCGCACCTCAAAATATCATAAAAAATACGACCCTCGCGGGAAAGGCGCAGAAGAAATTGCGGTTACGTGAGAGGAAGGTATGTGCACCCCTTCCCCCACGTCCGTTGTACTCAACGAGAACCTCTTAGTTCGAATTGTGATGAACGTTAGTTAAGCTTATTTGTTTTCTTCTCAAAGATAAAATGCAAAATGATACGATAAAAGGAAAAGATGATAAGGGGAAATGGGTGGTTTTAGGATAGGGTGCTAAGGGAAATGGGGTGATTTTAAGATAGGGTGCTCGCCAAGGATTGGGGCCCTTGTGCCTACGTATGCTTATTCGGACGAGAATGAGAAATCAGAGCGATCGTAGTTCGACTACAGGAAAGGATTGGATGGAAAAGATGGAAGTGTGAACGATGGAAAAAGAAAAAGTGTGCTCGTCAAGATCATCGCAATCTTGTGCCTATGTATCTTACATTCGAATGAATGAAGAACCAGAGCGTCTGTAGTTCGTGGATACGACCACGAAAAGAAGGGGCTGAATTTTAAGAGACAAAAGATCGAATGAGAAACAACCCAAAGGCATGCCTTGAGAGCAGTCACTCAAGAATTCAAGGAATGCGAGACTCAAAGAACTCAGTTCTTTTGCGAGTTGATTGCGAAAATGTTTGATAAAAATTAAGTGTTTTAAGACGAAAGGGTGAATGAACAACAACCCAAGGACGCGCCTCGAGAGCCATTCATTCGAAGATCCAAGGAATGCTAGACTCCAAGAATCTCCTCATTTCGTAAGTTGATTAATAAAACGGTTTGAAAAAGATCGAAACGGACGGGTTGCGAAAAGAGGTGCGGATCGATACTAGTCCTTAGGGGTGCTCCTAGCAACGAAACCACGAGATGTGCAAGTGTGCGTTTGATGGCGAGGCAAAAGGCACTCGACTTACGAGGACGTTTTGAAAGGTGGCTCGAAAACGAATCGAGAATCGGTTTAAAAATGGTTTAGTTTTTAAAAGTCGAAAAGATTCAATGAACAACAACCCAAGAGGCGTGCCTCAAGAGCCATTCATTCGAAGATCCAAGGAATGCTAGACTCCAAGAATCTTCTTCTTTCGAAGTTTGATCGAGAAAATGTTTGGTTGCGTATTCGAATCGAATTGGTTGTGAAAAGAGGTGTGAATCGATCCTAGTCCCTAGGGGTGCTTCTAGTAACGAAACCACGATGAAAAAATAGAGTGTGTGCATTAGGTTGATGACGATGCTAATGAGCAATCGACTTACGGGGGTATCTTGAAAATGGCTCGACGACGAGTCGAGAATTAGTTTGAAAATGGTTTTGTCTACGCTAGTCCCTAGGGGTGCTTCTAGTAAACAAACCACAATCAAAAGGCGAGTAAAGTACGTACATCAGAATGGGAGCGGGGTACATGTGAGTTACACGGGATTGCACGAAATAAAAGGTCTCATTGTAAGGTAGCCCAAGAGGAAGCCGTGTGTGTGCAAAGTGTCCTAAACTAAGCCTTGAGCAAGTGTCGGAAAAAACCTTCTTTGTTAGGGTTTTTGTACTTAGTCAAAGTTCTGTTGCTCGGAAAAATAACCAACAGTCCACCAATTTAGTCTTTTAGGGTTTCGATATTTTTAGTGTGTTTTGAATAAGGTATGAACAAGAAGAGGTTAGATGAACAAGATATGAATAAGATGAATATGATATGAATATGAACAATAAAATGAGCAAGATAATATTTGACGGAAAAATAAATCAAGAATATTGACGGAAATTAAAGTTAGTGATTAGTGATTAATCGTTAATTGTTGTTAGAACAAATGATCAACGATGGTTAAATAACCATCCTTGGGCTTTCAAACATAAGTTTGGGTCACGAATGATCATTTTCCGATACGGGACGTATGTAGCGCTGAGCCATCGTAGTACGATCTATGACGAAGATCATACTATAGGAGGTCGCGCAATTGATCTTTGTGCTAAAACACGATAGAGAAATGATATTGAGGATCATTCTCCAAAGAAATCGTGCCATACGAAAAGAAAAGCGGATGATCTCGTCTTAATCACAAACTTTCGTTAATTAATCGAAGGTAACCTATCACGATCCCAAAGTATAGAAAATGATCTCAATGATCATTCACTACAAATTTGAAATAATGAAGGTTAACAACCTCAATCAACCAACATTCGTGCATAGAAAGACTCCATCGATCAAGATGGAATCGAAACGAAAAGAGAAATGGAAATCAAAATGAGAAATCAAAAGTGAAGATAAACCAGGAAAGAAGATCTAAACAATATGATAACAAAAATGTAAAAAAGTTTGAGAAAAATGAGATTGAAACTAGCATCAAAATAAAAATCAACATTTAGTCAAAATCATAATTTTTAAATAAACTATCATCAAAAAATCATTTAATTAAATTTAAAACAAATGAGATTGAAATATAAATCATAATTTTACATTAACATAAAGTTAAAACAAAATATTTAACATCTAAAATTAAGATAACATTTATCATTAAATTAGATCAACTAGGGTGCAGCAGTAATCATAGGGTGCTAGAAAGGGAACTTCATGGGCTAGAAACAAATAAAAAAACACAGAATCACATGGGTCTCCTACAACGGAGCGAGAATTTTACCTGCCACCCCCCAATTAAACCTGGCACCTCCCCCCCCCCCCCCCATATTTTTTAAATGGCGAAAATGTCCCTTGAATTTTTTCAAACAATCTCCGGACGAAATTCCCGATAATGTTAAAAAAAATTTCGGTATTGTTCAAAATTCTCGGTAGTGTATTTGAAATTCCCGGTATACCGGTAATTTCAAATTCCCCAGTAAGTGGTTAAAAATCCGGTTATGCCCTGAAAAGCACAGTTTGATACCGGGAATTTCACCCCAATTGAAATTCCCGGTAGTTATAATTTTAGAGTTTTTTTTAAACGGTTGAGATTTTGCCGACAGTTTTGTATAGTTGTGATTGCACCGAAACTTTGTGCGGTCCAGAATGGATGAACATTTGTATAAATAGGGGTTAGGTCTTGTGGTAAAACATATCTGAAAAAAATGGATTCTCCCGCATTTTTTATTAAGGCAGAAGTTTACTTCAAGAGAGCTTCTCGACCTGTCGAATTCATGCTTTCTGATGACACAACCTCCTTTGTCGGCGTGACTTCGAAGTTGAAGGAATTGTCGCCTGATGGTGACAATAGAAAGGTGTTGAAGATCGAGTTTCAGGAGGATTGGGGGGATGGTAGTGTGAAATACAACCTGATTGAGCTAAAGAACGATGAAGACGTCATCAAAATGTGGAGATCATTTTGCCATAGGATAACAAGGGGTGATCATTGAGCTGATACACCACTGCCTCAGGCAGCTCCAGATCACGTACCACCAACGCATGTGTTTGGGACACACTCATGATCGGGGTCGTCCAGAATCTACCGCCGATAGGGAGGTGAAACAAGGAGGCGACATCATCTAAGGTCACAGTCATCTCTCCTAATGGGAGATGAAATGATGATGTCTCCTTGTGCCACCTCTCGACGAAGGCACTCAGCAGATCTACATCGAGCATGGTGAGAGAGCAGTTCCCAAAATGCAGGAGGTCAAACTCCTCCACAATCCTCTTCACCGCAGCGGGGAAGGGAATACGCGGGAAGTTCTTCATCTTCGCCCCGTGAGACTGGACCCTCAGTACAGGTCGTACCTGTGACACGAACCATTAAACAACTTTGTTAGTACAAAAACAATTTATGTATAAGCTAACAAAACTTAAAATGAAACGCAAAAAACATATACCTCGCCCAACCATAATCGCAACGCCACATGCTCACTGTACTCTGTAAGCACAGACGTATCTATCGGCCCGCCAGGGAATCCTGGCTCAGTGTGCACCGATGGCTCGGTCGATGGGACCGTGACATCGGTCTCAATGGTCTCCTCGACCCCTACTGTGCCAGCAACCTCTGTTGTACCAGCTGCCTCTGCTGTACCAACCACCTCTCCTGTATCAGCATCACCCACCTCCTCATCCTCAACCTCAACCTCAACTGCCACTGTAAAATCAATCTCCTCTACCACATCCCTAACTGCAGTCTCCTCCGGAACATCTTCAATAATAGCCTCCTCCAGCTGAAGAGCAGGGACGTCCCCATCTGTGGTCTGCACTGAGGAAAGACCTTCACGTCGCCTAACAGATCAAGGTACCTGGAAACGCCCCCGCTGCTCGCCCATCCGCCTCCGGTGTGAACCGGTTGGGACCACCCAGCCTGCCCGTACATGTGCTGACTCAGCATCAGGAACTACTGTACCTCTACCCCTACCACCTCCCGCCAAATCAAGCGTCCTCCTAGCAATCCTACCATCACGGCCTTAGGTTTTCACTGGAAAAAAAAAATAAGATTAAAAAAAGTAACAAATATTGATAAAATACCGGATATTTTGAAATTCCCGAAAAAGGGAAAAATTTACAACTACCGGATTTTTTGAAATCCCCGGTGACGATTACCGGTAATTTCAAAATTCTCGGTAGGATGTTACTGGGATTTTTGAAATTACCGGTAATATTCACCGGTTATTTCAAAAAATTCAGAAATTCTTACTTGTCAATTCGAAATTCCCGGTATCCTCTGAAAGTTTGAAAAATCCGTGCGTTTTTTTGAGAGGGACTAATATGTCTTTTCACAAATAATGGGAGGTGCCAGGTTTAATTGTGGGAGTGGCCGTTAAAATTCTCCAACGGAGCCCATCATCTAAAAATGGGACACGGTTTAGAATTGATCCAAATAACACCAGCCTTATACAACCCATTTTGGTCAAAGTGCAATCAGTAAAGCATATCAAAAGAAAAAAAACAAGGCAGAAGCTAACAACGAAAGAAGTACGACATCAAGGCCAAGAGCATCAACACGAATCGGACCTCACTCCAACCTTCTCGCGATGTCGTTCTATTTCTCATTCTTTCACTCATCTCAAATCAGTCTCGGCTCGTGCATCATCTCCATTTCAGGTTTGCTCGCGTCTCCTAGTTTGATTCAAATTCCCAATCTTCTCCGCTTCATCTCATTCTGTTTTGGTTCGAAAATGATTTGGGTTGAGTTTTGTTTTGATTGAAGGAGATTGAAGATTGAATGGAGGGGTTTGGTTTATGAGTTATGGGGTTTAAGAAAAGGATGGGTTTCGATTAATAGTACGAATATGTGATGCTGGCTGGTGAAAGGTGGTATGATGTAGGTTCATGGCGTTGTGGTAAATCTGTTGTTGTGTATGACGGTTAGCAACAATGTTTGTTTGTTTGTGTTGGTTTTTCATGATGTAGCATTTTCGAAATTGGATGCTCTCCAATTTTTTCTCTCATGTCATCTTTCATATACAATTCTGACCCATTAAATTAATCTAATAATTAAAATATATGAAGAAAAAAACATAACATTTAAAGAAGAGAGAGAAGTATATATTTTTATTTTCTGTTTTTTTATTCAACTTTTAAGAAATAAAAATAAGAATATTTAAAGATTATAACGAAAATTATTAGTTTTTTTCTTTAATTTTTGTAATATTTTTTTGCTTATAATATTTCTATAGGAGTTAAATCACATTAATTAAAAAAAAATTTAAAATTAATTTAAAATACATTTTAAAATTAAATATAGAAGATTAAAATAATACTCCAACGTAAATAAAAAATTAAAAACTTCTTTAAAAATAAAACATATCTTCAATATTATAAAAAAAAAATGTAAAGTCTCATATTAAAATTATGTTTTCCTCGTCATATTAAAATTATGTTCTCCTCGTCATGAACGACTACCATAACGACTACCATAATCAAATGATTAATAAGAAATAGTATGTTTTTTTAACAAAATTAATCCACTGAAAATCATGTTGTTGTCACCATAAAAACCCAGCAACCTTTATTATTAAACATGATGCTATGTTTACAAACCATCTTGTTGCAATCATGTGTAGTTACCGGTAATAAAAAATGCACGTATGTACAAATCGAGTCTTAGGAGTAGGCAACCAAGACCACCATCTAGGGTCTTAATTTTTTTATTTATTTAATAGAACCTAATTGTTTCTATAGAAAAATTCAATTATTTTTAAATTATTTTTATAATAATTAAATAACAATATTTGTTTAAAATTTGTATTTGTTAGTTTAAAAATAACTCTTATAGATATAAAAAAACTCAAGACTTAATACATAACAAGAAACTTGATATTTTTTATTTTTTATTTTTTGAAATTTTAATAATAATCTTTTAAATAATTTTTGAAAATATATTAGGAAGATTACCTAAACCGGATTGTTTTATTATCAATAAAATATGAATTTTAAAGGGAAATCAATTCTAAAAGTTTAAATAATATTTTTTCATCTCAAAAACTCATTATAAATGTATATAAATTTTACTAAAATGTTATTATTATGTTAAAAAGATTTAATTTTAAATTTTTTTCTAAAAACTCAAGATGTGTTAAGTCGGACTTGCGGTGTGTATAGCAATTTTTCTTTAATTAAATTGTTGTTATTTTCAATTTCAATCTAATGATTGATATAATAATAAAATATAAAAATGATAATACAAAGAAATACTATAAAAATGATAAAAATAAATAAAAATAAAAATTTATATGCATTTCTCTCTCATCTTTAAATGTTATATTTTCTCTTTCATATTTTTAATTGTTGGATTAAATCAATGGTTCAAAATGCACATGAGAGAGGGCATGAGAGAAAAAATGGGAGAGGATCCAATTCCAGCATTTTCTCCTTCTTATAATTCTGTTTATTTGGTCATGAGTTAATGATGTAATGGTTATTAGTGATGAATAGAATGGACCTGTATACTTCATGGTATGATACTCCCTCTTTGTAACTCTGGAATACTAATTATCATGGGCCATGTTATATACTATGAGTAAATTTGGACTTTGGTATTATAATATGATTATTATTTTTTGACAATTTTGTGATATTTCATTGATTTTGTGATTTCATGATTTGAATTGGAAATTTAGGTTATGGATTTTCAAAATGGATTCAATAGATAATGGTTTTTTTGGATGAAAGAATTTTGGATCATGGATATTAAAAAATGGATTTTGGATATAATGGATTATTAGAAATGGTTTCAAAATGGATATTGACTAGAAAAGGTGAATGGATTTTTGTGAATTTTGTTTGAAATGGATATGGATTTAAGGAAAAGAAGAAATGGATAATAAAGGATAATGGTTTTGGAAAATGAATTCTCAGCTTAAAACCATATATGCACACTTTAACTGAACTTAATCTTGAATCCACAAATGCACTCAAGACCAAATTCCAATTAATCCATGGTTTAAAATGAACTAATCCTTGACGACCTTTAACCATAAAGCACTGACAACTTGACACAGCCTGACAACTTAGTCCACACGGCTGACCTAAATTGACCCAAGGAACCCTAAATAGAGTATCAGACACACACCACCTAAACTGATCAAACTCAGGCCTTGATCATGAAACAAAACTTGCCTGACCAATTATGTCACAACCAGACGAACTCCGATCCATATTCCCCACACACCTGACTTGATATCCTCAAATGAAACTTAAACTTAGGCAATAAGAAAATGAAAGTGGAAGAGACATTTTTTTTTTTTTTGAATGATGGTTAGTAGATGGAAGTACAGATGTAGGTTATACATAGGTAGGACAAATTTGGGGTATGACATTATGGTAGGTGGAAGAGGATTTGAAGGATGTATGCTCTTGAGAGAGTTAGATGTTTTGTTTGGCAACTTCACCATAATTGAATCCTCACAAACAAAACCAAAAATTGTATGGGTTTGGGGTCTCCAATGTGTAGGTACTGCATGAATGTTAAGGAATATGTTTTGCATTCCTTGAGGGATTGCTCACTAGTTATGTCGTTTTGGAGGAGGGTCGTGAAAGATAAAGAGCACATCAGGTTCTTTGCGTGTAACTTGGAGCAATGACTTGAAGTGAATATGGTGAATAATATTGGGGAAAACATGATGAAGAATGGGAGGTGGTATGGGTGATGGCCCGTCATAGTATATGGATGTGGCGCAATAACAAAAAACATGAAGAAAATTATTTCTAGCATATTAATTTGTATGAAGTGATAAAGAAGAATGTTCTGGAGTACGCTAGTGCAGCTAAATTAGATTCCATGATGATCAACCCTCCTAGAGAGATCCTTTTAATCAGTTGGAATCCACCTTCTAGAGGGTGGGTTAAATTGAATTCAGATGGTGATTGTTTGGAGGATGGGTGGGCAAGGTGTGGAGGTATTATTAAAGATAGTGAAGGTGCGTGATTAGGGGGCTTTTCTAAAAACTTGGGGTTTTATAATGTGTTTGTGGCAGAGTTGAGAGGGGTGTAAGAAGGATTGTTACTAGCTCAAAGGATGAGGGTGCAAGCTATTGTGATTAATGTGGATTCGATGGAAGTAGTTAGGCATATCCAAGATAGCAAGCTTATGAATTCCATTAGGAGAATGTTACTCCCTCCGTCTCATAAAAAATGTCATATTTGAGTAACGTGCGGTTCTTAAGAAAATGATTAAATGTGTATGTTTTAGTAAAAAAACTAATGTCATTTACTAGAATATCCTTATAAATGTAGTTAATAAAATAGTTGAATAAAGTGAAAGCTAATGAATAGGGGTATAGTAGTGGAAAAATAATAATAAATGCTACATTGATAATGTAAATGGACAATTATTTTTAGACAAAGAAAAAATGCAAATGAGATACTTTTTATGAGACAGATGGAGTATTTATCGAAAAGTAAATTGATGTGCAAACATAAATACGAAGAATGGTATTGTTCTTGTGGAAGGTTTTAGATACTTTATTGAGTGACTTAGCAGTTAGAAACATCTGTTAGAGGATGATATTTCGGGAATAGCACTTCCCTTCTTAGTTGTGATTTAGCTTGTGTTTTTTATGGGCTTGGGCCCTTCTTTTTCCAAAAAAAAATATTAATTAATGAGCTAAATAATAAATTGTAATTATTAAATTAAAGTTTAAACGGTAATATCCTCCCACAAGCTCGATTATGATGATTACACTGGCCAAAATCGAATACTAAAGAATTGAAAGTTGGATACATAAGTGATTTTATCAACAAGTATGTTATTTGAGCAGAAGATTGACATAAGGAAATAGACGAATGAAACCACTTTGAATTCTTCTGCGCATAACATGATATTCAATATCAGTGTGCTTTGTTCACTCTTGGAATTATGATTAATATATATGGCTGATTTATGGTCACAATATATCAAAGTTGGTTGATCAAAATGGATATGAAGATCCTTTAACAAGTAAGATAGCTGTTGTAATTCACAAGTGAGACTTAAGAAGGCTCTATACTTAGATTCATAGTTGGATACAGAAACAATTATTTGCTTCTTAGACTTTCATGAGATGAGGCAAAAGCCAAGAAATAAACAAAAACCCGAGACAAATATTCAAGTAGTGGGACTGCTAGTCCAACCCATATCAGCAAAACTTGAAAATTTAATGGGCGATGAAGAGAAATAGAATAAACCTTTGGTGAGAGAGTTCATGAGATATTTATGAATTTTCGTGGCAGCTTAAAAGTGGACACCATTGTTGAATTCATTGAAATCCCATCGTTGGATTGGGCTATTTTCAATCCTAGAAAAAATCTCTGCTTCCCAAGGTGTTTGATGCAAATTTTTTATAACCAGAAACTACTTAACAAGTTCAATTCCAGTATAATAATTTCCTGATAATACTATGTCATCCACGTCAACTAAGAATGAGTTAAAACTAGTGCCTCTTACTTAGTGAACAAAGAAAAATCAGCTATATAAGGAATGTAACACACACGCACAAATATTCCTTTGCATCTAAATAAGCTTTATGTCGTTCAAGAGAACCATCAGAGTGGTATTTAGTTTAGTAAACCCACTTGCATCCAATAAAATTTTTTCTTGATGGTAAATATATAGTTGACCAAGTATTTGTGGTTGCACGAGCTTGTAACTCGAATTTCATAGCTTCATTGCAACAATCAAACTAGCAAGCTTGATTATAGGTCTTGGTTTTATAGCTAGAAGAAACAGTAAGACAAAAATGTTTCATATGAATGAGTGTAGTGATCATATGTCAAAACGGAAGAAAGAAGATGTGCAGATTTATCTGAGTCAAAATGTAATTTTGATTCAGAAGAAGTAAGGAGACTGTAATGATAATCTTTAATAGATTTTAGGCTATGTTTGGATATTATAAAATGAACAGCGTGGAATGGAATGGAGCGGAATGAGATGGGGCGGAATGGAGCGGACCAGAACGAGTGTCTCATTCCATTGTTTGGAAATTTTAAAACGGAATAAGGCAAGTTGTTCATTCCGCCCAAATTAAAGGGGAAGAAATATGGTGGTAAGTGATGTAATGGAATGGAATATATATCACTCCATTCTGCTCCGCTCCATCGAATTTTAAATAATCCAAACAATAGAATATCATTCAATTCAATCTCATTTCGCTCCGCTCCATCTGATTCCATCAATCCAAACAAAACCTTAGTTTTATTTTAACCCTTAGTACTATTGAAGCCTTGAATTGAATGTTTATAACCCTTAACTTTGTGAATATATTAAAGACTAACGAGTTCAAATTAGCTGAATTCATGTATTTATATAGGGGATGTTCGCGGGTTAGATTGGATCTAATTTGATTAAATTCAATATGCGACCCGATCAATAGTCTTTGAATTGGGTTGAGTGTTCAACTCGTACTTATAAGAATAAACCCGAACCAAACCAACCTGCTCGTGAATGGGTTTTGGGTTGGGTTGAGTTCTTGGGTCATCCACTAAATATAATTTTCAAATTTAAATAAAATATCAATTTAATTAACACATTTATTTTACAAAAATATTTAAAAAAATCATAAAATTTTAGTATTTAATTTGAATAAAATTTATCGATTAATACTTAAAAACTCTTTTACGATGTAGATCAAGTTAGAAAAATATACAAATAGTGTAAAGTATAATTTAAAAGGTAAGATATATCTCTCTTTGTATAAATAAACTATATATATATATATATATATATATATATATATATATATATATATATATATATATATTTTAGAAAAATATACAAATAGTGTAAAGTATAATTTAAAAGGTAAGATATATCTCTCTTTGTATATATATATATATATATATATATTTTAGAATAATTATAGTGTGACATATTAATGGGTTAGGTTCGTGTTGGTTTGTATAATTGTTTGTTGTTTGGATTAAAAAAAGGAAATGATAAATAGAGAAAAAAATATGATCATGTTTAATAATAATTATAACCTTGCAATTAAATAATGTATTATTTATTACACTATTTTATGTTTTATGAATGGAAAAAGAACTACTTTATTAATTCTCATCTAAGTGTATAACTCGTTTTTTCTTAATCTTAACACTTCCTATTTTAGTTAGGTACTATAGTTTCCCAACTTTTTCACTAGACTCTGCTCCAAGTCCAACTCATGCTCAGCATTATTGATTCCTACGAGTATATGCTAATCTTCTTCACTTTGCAATATTTAAAGTGTAGAATTAAATCTCAGGTACCAAACCTTAATTGGAATCAGAATTTCATGGACTAAAACATACTACAGCAAAAGAGCTTTCATAGGCATGGTTGTGATTATTTAATTAGGGACAGATATAAAAAGTTGTGCTTGCTTGGCTTAGAAAACTTTGGTAGTAGGCCAGCCTAATTGTGATTTGCAATTATGTTGTCTGCCATTGCTGATGTTAAAATCATTCTGCTTTTGGTTAGCCAACTTTATTGGCATTGGTACTTTTTATTACAAAACTAATAAACACCAGGAGATTTAGAGAGGAAAATTCTGCCAGAACTGAGACAATAGTTCCAAGTGTCCTGCAATGGAGGATTTTAAACGTTCGTGTGGGTAATAGAGGCTGACCAATTATAAATAAAAAGCAGTATTTCTTCAACATTATGTTAAGACTAATGACTGTGCTATGGCAAAATTCCAACAGATGGGTCTTTAACTTGGGAAATTAACTAAAACTCATGACGGCGAACTTTTACAACGTATCTTAAAGCTGGCCAAAGAAATAACAGCAACTGACAGCTACATCGGTAAAAAGAGAGGATGTCCTGCAAATCTACAACTCGTCCTTGACATCTGCATCATCATTTACTTCATTAGCTTCAGGAATTGAAGTCGACTCTTCTTTTGTTTCACTTTCAACCTCAACTTCAGTCTCATCTTCCTGATCAACGGTTGCATCAGGACTGATGTCTAAGCTAGACTTCACTGAATCATAAATTCTGGAAGCAAATTCCTTAGGATCATTCAACACGAAACCACTCTCGAAGAGTGCAGTCTGGTATATCAGCTGTGCTGTTTGCTTCACACTCTCGTCCTGAAAAGTAAGCATTGTGTTAACCAAAAAGCCTAACCATATTGAAGGAAGAAGAAGCAACTTGATGAAATGAGACGACACAGCAATTCAAATTTAGAATGTACCTCAGGGTTCTTAACTACTCTCTCCCGAAGTTCCTTGATGATGGGGTGTCTAGGATTGATCTCAAGAACCCTCTTGCCACGCATGTAAGCTTGCCTTTTAGCATCTGACAGAGTTTGAGACTGCATGATTCTCTCCATGTTTGCACTCCAACCAAACTTTGATGTCACAACCACACAAGGAGTGTTATCCAATCGGTTGGATATCTTCACATCATCAACATTGTCCTTTGAAAGGGAATTTTTCCACCATTTTGTTAGATCCTTGAAGGATTCCTTAAGTTCCTTCTCGTTTGAATCCTTTCCAAGTTTCAGTCCCTCCTTGGACACATTTTGGAACTTCTTATCTTCATAATCCATCAGATATTGCATCAAGTATTCATCAACTGGATCTGTGAAGAAAATAACCTGCAACAAATTGAAAAGAAAATACACTTGTAAGACATCAAATAAATACACTTTCTAGAAACAAAGACTGCATAGAAATTCAAACAATTCTAGTTGCACCTCATAATTCTTCTTCTTAAGCCGCTCAAGGAATGGAGAATTTTCAAGCTGTTCTTTGCTGGTTCCAGTTATGTAAAAGAAATCCTTCTGTCCAGCTTTCATTCTAGATATGTACTGGTCGAGAGATGTCAATTTACCCTCAGACTTGGAGCTGTAAATAAGTTCCGAGAATTAGCAACATTGTTAACTAATGAAATGGAGAAATTGCACTGCTATAAGAGTTTAATCACAAGAAAAGAAGTAGTACGTCTCAAATCTGAGCAGTTTTGCCAAACGATTTCTGTTGGTGGCATCCTCAATGATACCAAGTTTAATGGATTTTCCAAATTCATTCCAAAACTTAGTGTATTGACCTCTCTTCTCATCAACATCAGAAGACGACTCTTCTGCATCAAAGTTATATTGGTAGAAGTTGCGAGGTTAGTTAAGGGAATTCAGTTATGGGGCTCACACAAAATAGATACTATGAAAGAATTGGGACTCTTGCACATACCTTTCTTTTCTTTGTCAGTGGACTCATCAGGATCCTCTTCAGCAAGCTTACGGATCATATCAAGGGCTTTCCTAATAAGTTTCTTTTTTATTGTCTTCAGACTACTGTGTTGTTGAAGCATTTCTCGTGATACATTCAGTGGCAAAGTATCAGAATCAACAAGACCCTGTTCCCAATGCCAAGAGAACATATATTAAGGAAACCTACTCGGATGTCCATAACACACACAAGTCTACAAACTATAATAAAACAGCAGATCAACTTACAATCAAAAAGCTCAGATACTTGGGCAACAATTCATCAAATTCATCTGAAATGAACACTCGTCTAACATACAACTTCAAGTTTGATTTGTTTGCATTGTAATAACTCTCGTATAAGTCCTGAGGTGCTTTAGGTGGCACATAAAGGACTGCTTTGAACTCAACATCACCTTCAGCAGTAAAGTGGCTCCATGATAAAGGTTTGTCACCACTAAAATCCTGCGCAACATAAATCCTCAACTTAATAAATATTAACAAGATCAGAGAGATGTGGACCTTTATAGTTCCTGTGAGGTATCACATAAATAATGATGGCAATATTTTACCTTGGCAAGAGAGTTGTAGAATTTGGTGTACTCTTCCTCTGTAACCTCCTTTGGACTCCGCAGCCATATAGCTTTCACATCATTTAAAAGTTCCCACTCGTAAGTTGTTTCCTTCACAGTCTTTGTTTTAGGCTTTTCTTCTTCGTCTTCACCTTTATCAGCATCTTCATCTTCATTTTCTTCCTTGGAGGAGCTTTCAGCTGTTTCAGGAGAAAAATATGGTACAAAAGACATCAATTTCAAGTTAATTAATATACAATACTGGACAAACAAAAAAAAAGGCATCTAGAAAAATGAAGATCCAGCATGTGGATGGAAGAAAGCCAAAAATCCACCAAATAACATGCCACTGCGGCCTATGGCACCGCCATGGCGAGCGATCATTCACTTGCCAATGGCAAATGACAAAAATGCACCATGGCGGCTTTGGAGACTCCATTTAACAACATTGGATCCAACAGAACCCATAAATTATACATACTTGAATCCTCATCCTGATCTTCATCAGCGGGAACCTCCACATCAACCTCTTTGCTTGCCCAAATATTGATAGGGAAGTTAATAAATTCAGAGTATTTCTTCACCAATTCCTGTGAAAAATAGTAGTAATTAAGTCAGATATAGTGATAGATTCACCAATTGTAAATTGAAATATTGAAAATAAATAATGTAAGAATATAAACTAAAATAGATTTCTCCTTTTTTTCTGCCCTCTTTTAAACTATAAGAAACAAAATAGTAAGACATATGCTGGTTTCGTAAACCAATCAGCCCGTAAAATTTAATATAACTCATAGGAACTTAGCTTTTTAGGAATGCAGTACTACATGAAACACTACCCCTACTCTACTTAACATTGTATATTTTCACATTGAATATAATATCACAGGCAATCACTTCAGAAACATGTATCTTAGGCACACCCTAAGAGTTAAAGAACCTACAAGACACTACAAGTTTTGATTTACGATCATCAAGAACACGCCCAAATAATATTTTTAAGTGAAGGTAGTATCACTGGCTAAAGATGCACAGTATATATTGTTGCCATCAAGGTTAAAGTGAGCACATGTAATTTTAAAATCAAGCAAGTGAGCATAAATAAAGGTTGCGGGCATACTTTGAGCTTAAACTCTTCTGCATACTCCCCGGCTTCTTCTTTGAGGTGCAATCTAATCTCTGTTCCACGTCCTAGTGGTTCATTCCATGTATCTTCTGAAATTGCAAATGCTCCATCAGCTTTAGATTCCCATACATACCTGAAAGTCAAATAATTTCCAAAATCAATAGGTTGGAATAAAATTTCAGATAATAACCAGTACATACCAATCAGAAAAGCAATTTCCAATCTAAAACACTCACTGTTTGTCATCATTATGCTTGCTAATAACCTCAACATAATCAGCAACAAGATACACAGAGTAGAAACCAACACCAAATTGCCCAATTAGATTGAGATCGCCACTTGTCTGCAATTTTTCAACAAACGCTGCATGGCCACATAGTTCCAATTAAAATCTTTCGCGCCAAATTACAAGCAGTATCCATTTCAGAAAAAGCCACATAATTATACACATACCTGAAGTTCCAGATTTAGCTATGGTCCCCAAATTCTTTATCAAATCCTCCTTTGTCATACCAATACCTCTGTCTTTAATCGAAAGAATTTTCTTTTCCTTATCTAACTTAATCTGTTGCAGTAAGTAACACAGTTTAGTTTAACTAAATAAACCACAAAAACAGCAGTAAATATATATTTCACTCTTCGTCATCATAATTTACAAAAAGAAAAACTAGAGAAATAAACTATTTAACTATCGATATACATACAGTAGTAATAATTACTAAAATAGATTGATGCTTATAAATTAAATATTTAGCAAAAAAACTAACCTGGATTTCAAGCTTGGCGTTGTCACCTTCACCCAAAATCTCCTTATCAGTTAGAGAGAGGAACCTAATCTTGTCCAATGCCTAGAACACAGAATTCATTTCCGATCAATACGAAGTTCAATTACAATGTACAAAATCAAAATGCAACGAGTTTCCAAATTCTAATAGAGAATAAAGCTTACATCAGAAGCATTTGAAATAAGCTCCCTCAGGAAGATATCTTTGTTACTGTAAAGCGAATTGATGAGAATATCCATAAGCCGAGAAACTTCGGCTTGAAACTCAAACTTCTCCGCGTTGCTTCGTAGCGATCTCTTCGAGATCGACTCCGCTTCTCTTCATTCACACAAATTACACAAATTCAAATACCAAAATCACAAACCAATACATAGAATCAAAGATCGAATAAACTATAAACAAAAGATGTAAAGATGTATACCTTTTTGCCACATCTGAATCGGTTGAAAGTCCTTGCGGAACAGCGCCGATCTTGTCTTCCACCTTAGGTGGATCTACAAGCTCATCGGAATTATCTTCCGCGTTCGCCTGAAACTTTTGACCTAAAAAACAAATCTCCGATTCAGATATGAAAATTGAACTATGGACGAACATTGAAATGTGCATAGAGAAATCAATGCATATACCTTGATCTGCAACAAAGAGAAAGAGAATACAGAGAAGAAGAAGCGCGGAAGGGATAGTCCTCTTCCTCATTGTAGTGAGTTTTCACAGTTTCTAGTAGCTTCTAACACTGAGATTAATCTTCGTTAAGTTTAGGTTGAAGATCTCGTTATTACACTTCTTCCATATATATACTCTCTCGATCTCAGTTCTGTTTATTTCTTGCATACCGTATTTGTTACGGGAATTTTCTTAGTGTTGTGAGGGGTCTGATTTGCCAGCGTGGATGATCAGACGGTGATGGAATATTTTGTGCAACGTGGCATTGTTTAATTGGTTTCTTATACTTGCTAAGACGTGGAATGTTAATGGGTGTGTCGCTAATGGTGGACCCACTGAGACGACTGAAAAAAATGTAAGTCCACCATTGCCGTGTTTGCAATATCTTATTACTTTGGATTAATCATAATCTCATAAATATTATTTTTTTAAATGTTATTATAAGAAATTTTATTTTTATCAATATATTTAATTTAAATTTCCATTATCCTCTGAAACATAAGATTGTATTTTTATTAATGTGTTTGGTATTAATTTAAATTTTTAAAAATAAATTTTAATTATTTAATTTTAAAAAATTAAAATAAGTAAATGTGCTAAAAATATTCATGAAAATAAAGGCTCGTTATTTTATTTTTTAAATATTTTAAATAATTTATAGGGTTAAATAAGTTTTAAGTCCCTATAAATATAACGATTTTCAGTTTTGGTCCCTCTAAAATTTTTCATTAAGAACTGGTCCCTATAAAATTTTCCGTCTCAATTATGAGTCCCTGACGTCAAATGGAGTTAACAGAAGCTGACGTGTCAGCTTTAGTGGATTAAATAATTAATTTATTTTGGATTTTCACTTTCTCTCTCTTCACTCTCACTTTCTGAAATAACACTTCTTTTTTTATTTTCACTTTCTCTCTCTTCACTCTCACAAAACCAACACCATTTAAATCTGTTAAAGGTATGCATGCGGTGACTCTGAGGCATATCTATCATATAACAACTTAATAAAAAAAACTTAACTTTCACGTATCATGGAGAAGAAAATTCTCCTAGCAACACGTTACAGTTCATTACCATGTTTTCTCCTAAAGTATACATACCAACTAGCATCTACTATAATGCTTACTGCCAATAGCAACTTCACCATATTAGAAAACCAATTCAAGAAAAAAAATCATTACCATCATCTTATTATAATCATGATGAGTCAAGCAAACAACATATGAAATTAAGTAACTCTAACCAAAGCAATATCTCATGGAAATAAGTTTTAAATTCTAGAGTTTTCAACACAACTATACAACTAAGAGAAAGCAACTGAAGAGAATTCTTAGAAAGCATCCTCGACATAAAAGCAATGCATAATTGGAATATAGCTAACAATATTATTGCCAAAAGCTACTGCAATTGGAAATGAAAAACAAATAGCATAATAGTATTACTTTCTAACAATCTAAAGTTTATTGTAATTGGAAATGAATAACAAGTAGCATGATAGCATAAATTTCTAACAGGCCAAAATCTACTGTAATGAAAAAAATAAGTAGCATGATATCAACTAATTACAAAATGAAAGCTAACACTTTTACGGCATTACCGACATATTAGGAAACACATAAAAGCTAACACATAGAAGTGCTAATTCAACTGCATCAGTGTCATTATAACAATTACATGCTAAAAAATAAATAATAGAAACATAAAGAGAATAACTCATGAGGACCAAAAAGAACCAACAACCACACAACGAATTCTCTGGTTTTAAGTAATCAAGCAGCAACAGAATTATGTGGAGTGTTTAATGACGAACAAGAAGGTGATCTGAATTGTTTGTCTTTACGATCATGGAGGTTTGAATTGTGGTTGTTGTGCAGAAGTCACGGTTGGCCGGGAAGAAATGGAGAAGTTGTGTTTGTCAGCTTGAATGGAATATGGCGGAAGGCTTTATGGTGTTCTTGGTGTTGTTTAGAGTTGTTTGGGTTAATAATGGAAGAATAATATATCATGTGTGTTGGAATGGGAAAGAGTAGAAAGAGGAATGTGAGATAACGTGGAGGTTATGGAAGATGGAGGTAAGGAAAGAAATGAAGGGAAGTTTGTATGGTTTTGTTTTAGTGAGAATGAGAGTTGATTTGATGAAAGTAAGGAGATGAATGGAGGAGAAGAAGATTTTGTGTTCTCTTTATGATTAGAAATGAAGGAGTTTTCATGGAGAGGAAAGAGATTATGGAGAAGCTCACATGGTTATGGAGTTGGAGGAAAACACAGTTTATTGGAAAATGGTGGAAAGTTGAAGAAGTGGAGTAAGGTTGAAGAAGAGGAAAAGGATAGGGTGGAAGTGTTAATGTTGTTGCCGCATGGCTTGGTTATTGTAATATGAAGTAAGGAAAATGAACAGTGGCCGATGGTGTTTTAAAAAGTAAGGAAAATGAACAGTGGCTTATGGCAGCCACGTGTGCCTCTGTTACCCAAAATTAACGTCAGGGACTATTAATTGAGACGGAAAATTTTATGAGGACTAATTATTAATGAAAAATTTTAGAGGGACCAAAATTAAAAATCGCGTTATTTATAGGGACTTAAAACTTATTTAACCCTAATTTATATATCAAAATTTTTAAAAATACTTGTTAAATGTAATTCAAATTCAGTTGTTAGTTTCAGTTTCATTTGAATTTTGGTTAGTGTATATAAACTCGTAGTTAGTTATAATTGATTGAAATGAAATTGAGATTGAGTTTGTTGAGATCCAGAAAATTCTTTTACGTTTTTTTTCTCTCTTTCTCTGCAATTCTTTCAGCTTCTTCTTATTGTGCGCTAATGGAGTTTCGTTGTTAACTCCAACAATTGGGATTCAGAGCACCGGTTTTGATTCACACGGAAACACAAGTGTATGGGTGGTGTGTGATTGATTTCGTAACTCGAATTCACACTAAATTAAAGATCGAAATCGAAGAGAATCACAATCTTGATTCTCAGGGATTGGGGAACACGAGTGTTGGTGAGAATTGAGTGATTTGCACAAGAATGAAAATGAACAGTGGAAACGGTAGCATGAATACAAAGCTTCAAGTATTCGACTGAAAGAATTAGAATCGATGGTCGATTCAGATTTGTGTGTTATTTGGTGATCTCGTCAATGATGGTTACACGTCGGTGGTAGAAAATGCAACAGAAACGCAAAGAAATGTGCAACGTGAGACGAGGAAAAATGGTCAAAAGGCATTGTCCAATATTCATTAGTGTGTGGATATGAAGGTGGTTGAGAAGATTGTCAACTCAACGATGGTGAAGGTGGCGTGAGATACACTTGTGCGGTGCTACGGTGGTGACGCATCAGTGAAAAAATAAAGTTTCAGTCCCTACGCAAGCAATACCAGAATCTCGGCATGTAGAACAATGAGGAGGTGCTTGATTACATCTCTATAGTAATTGTGGTCACGAAGGACATGAAGTCTTGTGGAGAAACGCTATCTGAACAACTAATCATTAAAAATATACTAAGATCACTTACTCCTCAGTTTGATTACATAGTTGTAGCCATAGAACATTCGAAAGACGTCAGCACCATGAGAATTAAAGAGCTTCATAGTAGTTTAGAGGCACAAGAATTGTGCCTGATAGAAAGAAACTCTTAAAGAGAAATAAAACAGGCTCTGAAAGCTTCTTTTGTCAAGAAGAACAAAAAGAAAGCATGGCTAGAGAATTAGAAAAGGAATGGTGGTGGTGCTCAGAAGTCATAACTCTCCAATCCAAATGAGAAGAAACATAAAAATGTTCAGAAAGGAAATGAGAAGTTTGATAAGAGAAAGGTTAAGTGCTACAATTGCAACAAGTTTGGCCATTTTGCAGATGATTATTGGTCAAACAAGGTTAGCAAGGGTCAAGAAGGCAACATAGCCAAAATAGATTCTGATGATGAACCTGTGTTATTGATGGCATCCGAGAATGCATGTGGAATAATGGTAGACTGATGGTATATGGACACTGGCTGCTCAAATCACCTAATTAGAGACAAGAAATGGCTGGTTGATTTTGACTATAGTTGAAAGACCAATATTATATGTGCTAATGATGAGTATCTGAATGCTGAAGGGATGGAAAATGTCAAAGTAAAATTGAAGAATGGCAAAATTGTACTGACTAAGGAGGTATGGTATGTTTCTGGCATGAATAACAATCTAGTGAGTGTAGGTTGGCTGCTTGAAAAGGTTTTTATTTTTTGTAACCATGAAGAAGAATCTCTTGAAGTTGTATGACTATAATCAAGAGTTGATTATGTCGTCTGAACTGGGAAGAAACAGGACATATTAAGTGAATGTTGCAACAATAGACACTCAATGCCTTAATGCTGAAGGGGAAGATGAGTTGTGGCACAAGAGATTAGGACATATGAACTTCAGAAGCTTATGGCATCTGAGTTCAAAGAATCTGGTACATGGAATTCCAAATATTGTGGTATCAGAGAACTCATGTGATATATGCATGAGAGGCAAGCAACCAAGATTTCCATTCACATTAGAAATGTCTCCAAGAGCAACTCATGTTTTGGGTGTGGTGCATTCTGATGTATGTAGGCCATTTGAGGTACTTTCACTTTGAGGAAACAAGTACTTTGTGTCATTTGTGGATGAGTTCACAAGAATGACATGGGTAGCACTCATAAAGTTCAAACACGAGGTGTTTGATGAGTTCAAGAAGTTCAAAGTGAAGGCTAAAAAATCAAAAGTGACAAAGGTTGAAGATCCTCAAAACCGATGGTGGAGGTGAGTTCAATGCAATAGAGTTCAAGAAGTTATGTGAGGAGCATGGAACTGAGCATGAGATGACTGCTCCATACACTCCACAACACAATGGTCTTTCTAAAAGGAGAAATACAACTCTGCTTGACATGATAAGGAACATGCCGAAAGAAAAGAATTTACCTCACATATTAAGGGGTGAAGCAATTGCCACATCAGCACATGTGCTCAACAGATGTCCAACAAAGAAGTTTAAGGAAATATTTCCTATTAAGAAGTGGATTAGAAGAAAGCTAAGTGTTATCCATTTCAAGGTGTTTGGTTTTGTATGTTAAAAACATATACCATATACTACTATAAGGAAATTGGATGACAGAAGTAGAGTCATGTTGCTTATAGGATACCATTGTACAGATGCGTATAAGCTATATTGCCCAGTCACCAACAAAGTTGAGGTCATCGGAGATGTCATAGCGAAAGAGTCAGAAACATGGGATTGGAACAAGTCTCATTCCAAGTATAGTGTAGTGTCAACACTAGAGTCTAATTATGCCTCTGAAGAAGATTCTGTCTCTGAAGGTCAGTCAGCCTCTGAAGGTGACTCTGACCCTAAAAGTGAGTCTGACTCTAAAGGTGAGTCTGAATTTGAAGATGAGTCTTGTCATACCCTAATTTTGTCCCACCTTTTTATATTTGGTCTTTTAGTTCAACTCATATTTCCATCTTCGGCATTTCTAGGTCTAGGTCGAATCGATTTATAATTAATTGGGGCATGGTTTTTCATCTCATTCATTTTTGCATTACATTGCTACTCATAAATCACTTTGCATATCATTATCATTCAAGTTGGAGTTTGAGTTTATTAAAGCTATTGTTTCTCATTTTACATATTTTTTATTATTATTGAATTGTCATCATTTGAATCATCATCCCATATTTTAAGTTATGCATACATGTGCTTTACTTTTTAGCCATTTTTACCTTTGTCCAAGACATAGTTGTTAGATGTCAATCATGATATATTTGAGTATGAGTTATTTGGCATTTTTCATGACTTTTCATGTGGAATAGGTTGATTTTAGTGTGAATTGATGTTGTTATGCATTATTTGAAATATACTTGTGGTGCTTGTAATTTGTGTGCTAAATGTGCAGAAATAGGAGTGAAAAGATCAAAGTTGGAAGACCCAAAGAAATAGTGCAAGCTGCCAAAGAATTGAAATCAACAACAGTGTTCGCTAGGCGAGTGTTGGCGAAGGTGCCAGCGAAGGTTCGCCTAGCGAACGTCAGCGAGCATGCCAGCGAAGGGTGGCAGAAAGTGTGCAAAACTTACAGTAGGAAAACTGGGTAAATTCGCTGGGCGAGTAGGCCAGCGAATGCTCGCTGATATGCTCGCGGGGCGAATGTGCCAGCGAAGGGTGGCAGAAACTTTCCATTTTTGAAAACACCCAAGCTTCGCTGGGCGAAGGTTGCAGCGAATGCTCGCGAAGCGAATGTTTTGGTTCGCCTAGCGAACCCACGATAATTCTGAGGGGCGGTTTAAGTCTGAGGCACTTAAATGTGCCATATTTTTGGGCATTCGCTGGGCGAATGGTGCTGTTTGGAAATGTGTATAAATAGAATTGTTACTTTTTGGAGGAAATGAGGCTTGCTCATTTTTACATTAGAATTAATTGTTTACAGTATTTTGTTCAGAAAAGCTTGTATTTTCATTGGAGAAGCTGATTTTGCATCCATTCTCGATTATTCGTTGTGGATGCTCATTCATCTCCTCTCTTTACTTGTCATCCAAGCTACCATGAGAAGTGGTAGCTAATCACTCCATGTTGAGGTTAGAGGTAGTTGATTCTGTTTTTATGTATTGATATTGATCTCTTGTATATGAACAAAGTCTTTGATCAATATAGATGATGTTGTTTTCTCTTAATGATCCATTTGTGAATTGTTTTGCTCTAGACATAGACTTTACAACTCTTGACCTAACAATTTCATCTCTTAAAAACCAAACTCTAGACATAGATTTGGGATTTGCTATTCGCATTGTATTGATCTTAATGATCGTTGCTTAGATTGTTAGCGTGAGACATCATCTAACGGTCTAAACAACGGTACTCACGATTCCGCTTTAGACATAAACGTAGTCGGGAGGATACGCGGTTATATTGGTTGGAAACCGAGTTCATATGCTTGATTAATTGTTTATACATGAATAGGATTGATGAAACCTAACCTTAACATGCTTTTATAAAAATCTTTGTGACCTAATTAATCTTTTGCTACAAGTGAATGATAACAACAAGTGAAACTTTTGAAAACCTTAACTTAGAATATCACAACTATTGAACGGCTAGCATCAAATATCCGACAATCCCTGTGGAGACGATAATAAAAACCCACACTGATATTCAACTCGAACAAATTGGCGCCGTTGCCGGGGATTATTAGTTGATATTGCAAGCATTGCGATAGTTGAGTTATTGTAAGCTGTTACCGCTTTATCTTGAACTTGTTAATCTGTTTGTTAGTGTGCAGACTTAGTTTATGCGAGGGAAACTACCGGCGGACCAACTTCTTTTCGATCCTGAGATTGAAAGAACCGCTCGTAGAATCAATAGCCGAACTAGAAGAAGGAGGCAGCTAGCGAAACAGAGGCGAGAACAAGAGGAGAGTACATCTGCACCACCACCATATCCACACATACTTCCAATTATGGAGGGAGATCCACCACCACCACCACCACCTGCTTCTAGGCCTTGTACAAACAGTCCGAGGCATAATGCTCAGTTCGCCCGTCATGCAAACAACGGTCGTCATGCTGAGATGAAGACCGGAATCCTCCAACTGTTATACCAAAGTCCCTTTACGGGTATGGATCATGAAGATCCTTTCACCCATTTGACAAAATTTTATGAAATCGCTGGAGCGACGGGTGCGCCGGAAGCAGAAGAGGAGTCTCTGTTCAAGAGACTATTCCCGCATTCCCTCATTGGGAAGGCCAAGGAATGGTACCTTGATCAGTCAACTGCCATCATGACTGATTGGAATGCTTTGGAAGAAAATTTTTTGGAAAGATTCTTTCCGCACACTCGGTTCATGGAAGCGAAGACCGCTATAGCTGTATTCACACAAGGAGCTAACGAATCTCTTAACGAAGCTTGGGAGAGGTTCAAATCAATGTTACGAAAGTGCAAAGGCCATGGTTTCGATGAATTGTCACAGATTCATATATTCAGAAATGGGCTGCAGCTAGTACACAAAACCTTGTTGGATGCCACAGCAGGTGGGTCTTTGTTAAGCAAAACTGCTGCAGAAGCCACTGCTATCATTGATAAAATGGCCTTGAATGATCATCAAGGCAGTCACAATCGTGGACCAGCTCAACGAACGCCGGGTGTGTTGGAATTAGGAACAAGTGACGTTATCCTTGCACAAAACAAATTATTATCACAACAGGTTGAGCTGTTAACAAAGCAAATGTCTAAGCTGCCTCAACAATTCAAGGAGATGCATGAATCTTCAAGTAAAAAGGTGCAAGTGTTAGTGTGTGAGTTATGCAGAGGTGACCATTTGACCGGTTATTGTCCTCCGGTTGTGGAGGAAGCGAACTATGCGGGAAATCAAAGTTACCAACCCCGTCCTCCGTATCAACAAGGCAACCAAGGTTACCAACAACGTGGTAACCAAGGTTATCAACAACCATGGAGACCGCAAGAAGCCGGGCCATCAAATCGTCAACCTTACCAAAATTACACCCAACCCTCGCAAGCTCCCGTTGGAAATTCAAAGATGGAAGATACTCTAACACAATTTATGCAGATATCCATGTCTAATCAAAAGAATACAGATGCTGCGATAAGGAACCTCGAAACACAAGTCGGGCAATTATCTAAACAATTGGCCGATCAACAAAAAGGTCCGTTTACGGCAACTACTCTTCCTAATCCGAAAGATTGTAAAGCGATTATTACAAGAAGTGGACGTGAGATTGACATGAATGTGGGTAAAAGAGTAATGGAGGAGGTTGTGGTTGAAAAAGAACATGTGAGTGAGGAATTAGAAGTAGAAAAGAATGTCGAGGGTGTTGTAGTTGAAAAAGAGATAGAAAAAAATGAGAGAGAAAAAAAAGAGAATGAGAGAAAAATTGATAATGAGGAAAGAGTGAAAAGAACGAAAAAAGGAAAAGAGCCGGTGAGTAATATTCCGATACAACACTTACCTTATCCGCATGCTCCTACGAGGAAAGATAGTGCAAGGCATTATACTCGGTTTATGGATATTTTTAAACAGTTGCAAATAAATATCCCATTTTCCGAGGCCTTGGAACAAATGCCCAAATACGCTAAATTCATGAAGGACATCCTTACGAAGAAGAAAAGATACACAGATCAAGAAACTATTATGGTGGATGCAAGTTGTAGCGCAATCATTCAACGGACTCTCCCTCGGAAAGAATGTGATCCGGGAAGAGTTACATTGCCGGTTACGATTGGAAACATGTATGTGGGCAATGGGTTGATTGATTTGGGTTCTAGCATCAACTTGATACCATTATCGATTGTGAGACGCTTAGGCCAGATGGAATTAAGGTCCACTCAAATGACTTTGCAACTCGCCGATAAATCCACTACCCGTCCTCACGGTGTAGCGGAAGACGTGTTGGTCAAGGTGGACAAATTTTTGTTTCCAATTGATTTTGTTGTCATTGAAATGGATGAGGATGAGGATGCACCTTTGATTCTTGGAAGGCCTTTCATGAAAACTGCCCGTATGGCAATTGACATGGACGATGGTCTCATGAAAGTGAGAGTCCAAGATGAAGAGGTTTGTTTTAATCTTTATGATGCAATGAAGCACAAGAAGGATAAGGGTGATTGTTTTCGAATTGATGTAACGGAAGAAGCAAGTTCGAGGGTGAAAAATCAAATTCATGTCATTGAACCGTTACAAAGAGCTTTAGATGAGTCCTTGGAAATATTCTCGGTTGAAGAAGAACAAGCTTTAGAAGAGTGTTTATTAGAACTTGAAGCTTTGGATGAAATGCAACCATGGGAATATGAAGAGGAGATTCTAAAAAAATTAGTTAATGATGATGAACTACCAAAAATTGAATTGAAAATGTTACCTTCCAACTTGAAGTATGCTTTCCTTGATGAAGGAGGGAATAAACCGGTGATTATAAGTAATATTTTGTCTGAAAATGAGGAAAACCGATTAATTCAAGTGCTGAAAAAGAATCAAGATGCAATGGGATGGACATTGTCCGATCTCAAAGGCATTAGTCCGTCATATTGCATGCACCGTATTTTTATGGAGGAGGATTTTAAACCGGTTGCTCAACCTCAACGCCGCCTTAATCCAATCATGAAAGAAGTGGTCAGAAAAGAAGTGGTGAAAATGTTGGACGCCGGAATGATTTACCCTATTTCCGACAGCCCATGGGTTAGTCCGGTGCATGTGGTTCCAAAAAAAAGTGGAATGACGGTGGTTCGAAATGACAAAAATGAGCTTATTCCAACAAAGACTGTTACCGGGTGGAGGATGTGTATCGACTATCGTAGGTTGAACAAAGCTACGAGAAAAGATCATTTTCCTTTACCTTTTATGGATCAAATGCTCGAACGTCTCTCCGGTCAAGAATTTTATTGTTTTTTGGACGGTTATTCGGGTTATAACCAAATCATTGTTAACCCGGATGATCACGAAAAAACTGCGTTTACATGTCCGTTCGGAATCTTTGCTTATAGAAGGATGTCGTTTGGATTATGTAATGCACCGGCCACTTTTCAGCGGTGTATGCAAGCTATCTTCGCGGACTTGATCGAAAAGACAATCGAGGTCTTTATGGATGATTTCTCAGTTTTTGGGCAATCGTTTGATTTGTGCTTGAAAAATCTGGATACGGTGTTGGAGCGGTGCGTGGAAACTAATCTGGTTCTTAACTGGGAGAAATGCAACTTCATGGTTAAAGAGGGAATTGTGCTCGGTCACAAGGTGTCTTCAAAAGGCCTAGAAGTTGATAAGGCTAAAGTGGACTTAATCGAGAAATTACCACCGCCGATGAATGTCAAAGGAATACGGAGCTTTCTTGGACATGCCGGGTTCTACCGGAGATTCATCAAGGACTTCGCAAAGGTCGCGAAGCCGTTGAGCAACTTGCTTGTCCAAGGTAAGGTTTTTGACTTTGACGAGTCATGTCTTTGTGCTTTTAATTTTCTGAAAAACAGTTTAACAACTTCACCGATAATCGTTGCACCAAACTGGAAAATGAATTTTGAATTAATGTGCGATGCTAGCGATTATGCGGTGGGGGCTGTTTTGGGACAAAGAAAAACGAAGGTTTTCCACGCTATACATTATGCGAGCAAGGTGCTAAATGAGGCTCAAATTAATTATGCGACAACTGAAAAAGAGTTGCTCGCCATAGTGTATGCGCTGGAGAAGTTTCGTTCTTATTTGATTGGTGCGAAAGTCATCGTTTACACTGACCATACCGCTATAAGGTATCTGCTTACCAAACCTGATTCTAAGCAGAGGCTTATTAGGTGGATCCTTTTGTTACAGGAATTTGATCTTGAAATTCGTGACAAAAAGGGATCCGAAAATTTGGTAGCAGATCACTTATCTCGTTTGGTAAACGTTGAGGTGACCAAGAATGAATTTGAGGTAAAAGAGGAGTTCCCTGATGAAAAACTTTTTAGAGTGCAAGTTAGACCGTGGTTCGCCGACATGGCTAACCACAAAGCCACCGGATTGATACCAGACGGTCTAACGCACCACCAAAAACGAAAATTTTTGTCTGATGCCAAGTCATTTGTATGGGATGAACCCCATTTATTTAAACTTGGTGTCGACAACCTCCTCAGAAGGTGTGTGTCAGTGGAGGAAGCCACGAGTATTCTGTGGCACTGTCATAACTCTCCTTACGGAGGACACTTTAATGGGTTGAGAACGGCCACTAAAGTCCTACAATCGGGCTTTTATTGGCCGTCCTTATTCAAAGATGCGCATGCCCTTAGTTGTGACAGGTGCCAGAGAAGCGGCGGTATTTCACAGCGGCAAGAAATGCCATTACAAAATATGTTAGAAATCGAAGTTTTTGACTGTTGGGGGATCGACTTTGTCGGTCCATTCCCATCTTCGTTTTCTAATGAATATATTTTGGTCGCTGTGGATTACGTTTCCAAGTGGGTAGAGGCGATAGCTTGCGCTAAAGCCGATGGAAAAACTGTGGTAAAATTTTTGAAGAAAAATATTTTTGCACGTTTTGGTACTCCTCGAGTGTTAATAAGTGATGGAGGATCTCACTTTTGTAACACTCAGCTTGACAAAGCTTTGGAGCAGTATGGTGTGAAGCACAAGGTTGCTACATCATATCATCCACAAGCTAACGGTCAAGCAGAGGTATCTAATCGTGAAATTAAACGGATTTTAGAGAAAACTGTTGCAGCCTCGAGAAAGGATTGGGCGAATAAACTTGATGATGCTTTGTGGGCGTATCGGACCGCTTTTAAGGCTCCGATCGGTCTCACACCGTTTAAATTGGTCTATGGTAAGAATTGTCACTTGCCGGTAGAGTTGGAGCACAAGGCGTTTTGGGCCTTAAAATTTTTGAATTTTGATCCAACTCTAAGCGGGGAAAGAAGAAAAGTACAATTACACGAGTTGGATGAATTGCGCCTTCAGGCGTACGATTCCAATAAACTGTATAAGGATCGTGTCAAGTCTTACCATGACAAAAGAATTGTCATCAAACATTTTGAGGTCGGACAGCTGGTCTTATTGTTCAATTCTCGATTAAAATTGTTTCCCGGAAAATTACGATCTAAATGGTCCGGACCTTTTCGGATTGTGGAAATCAAGCCCTATGGAGCAATCGTAATTGAGGACACAAAGTCAAAGGAAAGTTGGACTGTCAATGGACAGAGGCTGAAAGTTTATCTTGGAGGAGAGTTCGAGCGGAATCCCGCCATTGTTCCCTTCCGCGATCCGTGAGATTGTGGGTGGGCCGTCGAGCTTAGCCGACGTTAAACAAGCGCTGGTTGGGAGGCACCCCAACATTGTAAGTATTTCTGTTATTTCTGTTTGGAGAATGTTTAGATATCACTATGAAGCTTAAAAAAATGGTGGCAGTTTGGAAAATTTTTGAAAATTTTGGTCTTGTTCGCTGGTGTTCGCCTAGCGAGCTGTGGCGAGCATTCGCTGGCCTTCGCTCCGCGAACCCAGCGAGGCAGACCAACCCAAGTTCCTGCCACATCAGAAAAAAATGGATTGTGGGTGGGCCACCAAATTGGGCCCAAGACCCACTTTGAATTCTGATTAGAGGGGGAAAAACCCTAGCCTCTTGACCTCTTCATCATTTCCCTCCGTGTCATTCTTTTCCTTTCATTCCCTTTTGTACACTTCAACACTCATCTCCTTCTACTTTCCAATTGCCCTACTCCACCATTAACAGTGCGAAATTCATGTTTGTTTACTCTTTACAATTTATTTCTGTAGGCATTGTTTATGTTCTTAAGTGATCAATATGGGTTTGGTGAAAAATTGGTATGCTCTGTCATATTATTTGTGTCTTGCATGTTAGAAACTACATAAGCAATATGACTAGAATGATATTTGAAATTAGGAGATGGGAGAGGGACTGTTTGTAACTGTGTTTTTCTGAAAAATCGTGCCTTCGCTGGTTCGTTCGCCTCACGAGTCTGCGCGAGCATTCGCCAGACTTCGCCTAGCGAGTCTGGCGCGAACAGAGGCAGATTTTTAATTTTTTTTTCTTGTCAATGCAGAGCTCTGGCTGGTTGTTTTTAGTTGCTAATGCGTTTGTTGCCCTTTGTTTGGTTTCATTGTTTGTTATGTGCAGATGGCACCAAAAATGGCGATTCACGCGGCTAAGAAGCGAAAGGCTCAAACCTCCAGACAAGTGCCCGTACGATTTGACGAAGAACGATTCAGGGGAGCTAAGCAGGCTGCCAGGTACGAGACCCTTGAAAGAAAGACCATCCTGCCGGAGAAAAGATTCCTTCTTAGTGATCGAGGAAGTTACCGAACAATTGATGCACTTTTCGTGGCAAAGAAGTGGGATCGTCTAATGATGCCGCTGTTGGGTACAACATTGAAATTGTTCGGGAATTTTTTGCGAATGCATTACCGGATGATGGTGAAAGATTCAGTTGGGCCTCTTGGGTTAGAGGTACTGTTGTGAGGTTTGATCGTAGGACGATCAGCACTGTTTTGGGAGATCCTTTACCGTTGGTTGGGACTGAGATCGATGTCTATCATCGAGACTTGCATCTTCATCGTGATATTGAGAAGATGACTCGGGATTTGCTTCTTGAAGGTAAAGAAGTTGCGCGAAATTCCTCCGGGGTGCCGGTTAGGTTCAGAAGGGTGGACATGCTGCCCTTGGTTCAGGTTATTTTATTATTTGTGCTCACTAACATTTGTCCCAGGTCGCATCATAGTACAGTTCCTATTGCTCTGGCTCATCTTATCCACAGCATTCAGCAGAATGTCCAGATTGACGTGGCCCGCATCATCGCGGATGAAATCAGGGCAGTTGTGTTAAGTGGTTCGGGAGGTACGGTGGCGCGCAAGAATGCCCCGCTTATTTTTCCATGTCTGATCATGTCCTTGTGTGCTCACGCTGGTGTTGATATGCCAGCCCGCAAGTAGGTCACTATTCCATCTGCTATTGATGATCGGTATGTGGATAAGTTCTGTAAGGCTAGAGGGATGCTTGGAGCCTCTTCTAGTGCTGGTGCTGATGATGCTGCTGAAGCTGAGGAGGGTTCTGAGCCGGCAACGCCGGCCTATTATCCATATCAGCAGGAGATCTGCAATTATAACTGGGATTGGATGGCTGCCCAGCAGCGTGCTATGACGGATATTCATGATTCCTTGCAGGCTCTTCAGTTGCAGATCCGTGACCCTTCTTCTGAGCATCTTATGATGACTAGGGACCAGTTCCTAGTGCATGCTGGTTGGCCTGAGGCCAGGCCAATATTTGGAGGGGGTGAGGACGATGCTGATGACGATGTTGATGATGATGAGGCTACTTCTGCTGGAGGTGAGGAGGAGGACTTGGACGATGATGATGAGGAGGATTGATTTTTTTTTGTGATCGTAGACTTGTGTACTTCCTTTGGTCTCCAAAGTGAAGTTTTCTTATATTATGTATTTTTCAGCTTTTACTAGTTAAGTATTAATGTACTCGTACCCGTGTGGTACTTTTTGGAATTATGTAGGTGTTTTATACACCAGGCACTTTATGACATTATTAGTAATAATTATGGTTTGTAGTAAAAAAAATTGTTGTTTCGCTTTACTAATAATTGTTGGTTTTTAATTATAGTAAGTGTGTTTTTGTATGTGTTATTTTGATTTTTCTTCTTTAATGGTGGAACTTTGGGAAGTAGGTTGGACTCTTGGGATTATAGAGAAATTCCTCCAAGATGTGAGGGCGATGATAGTACCGTAAGCATGGTGTTGCGACAAGGTATATCGTTACCTTGATTCAAGAATTTTTTATGTTTAAGAATTTTGTGTCTTGGGCAAGTGTAAATGTGTTTCATGTTACAACTTCTTTTGAATACATATGTCATTTTAGGATCTGAAGCTAGTAAAGTGAGAAGCCTCAAAATTGTATCATATGTCAAGGAGTGTTGATGAATGTTGTCTTTATTTTTAATTCATGCCTTATCTTGTGATCGTGTGATTTTGTGGAAGTAGAAGAAGTGATCAAGGCAATTTTTGTTAGTGAGCACAACTATGCCCAAATATTATTTAACCTGTGAGCAGTGAGCATTCGGTAGCCCCTTTGAGCCTAAACAGTTTAGAACTCAATTGAATGATGAACTTGTTTTATGTACATAATTTGCTAGTTGGTTCATCATTGAATTTAATGAGTTTCTAACATTTTCTTCTTGTACCTTTGTAAATTGTTTATTTTGACTTCCTTGCCCTAAAAAGCAAGGAACATTCACTTTAGGTGGAGTTGAAAATGAGTTGGGGAGAGAATAAAAAGGAAGATAGGTGCATTACTCCTAATTATGAAAAGAAAACATTTTTCAAGCAAGCATGTCAAAAGAAGAGTGTGAATATATTGTACAAAAGAGAAAATGCTTGCTTGAACGAAAAAATATAATAGAATCAAAGAGTGTGCACGGTAGTTTGTGAAGGTGGAATGACAATTTGGTGAAATGAAGTGTGTTGTGGAAATAAGTACATAGTGAATGTTCTTTTGCGTTGGCATTTTCGTTTCATAGACCTTTAGAAATGTCCCTTTTTTGTTCACCCGACCAAGCTACATCCCTTGAAGTCCTTAGTGATCTTTTACTTCCATAATTTCTGTTATGATCATTGAGATATGATATGAATTGCTTAGTATTGCATCATTTGTCAAGTGAGTTTAATTGTCCCGTGCTTGTACGCGCGTTTGCCTTCAATCCTATTTCGAAGAGGAGTGTAGAATGACATGTGTATGATAAGTTAGTTGTCTCTTGAAGCATGGTTGAAATTGTTTAGGATTCAAGTTCTTGTACATGATTGGTTCTTGAATTGTGTAATTGATGCATTGTTGTGATTACTGTTTAGCTGAGCCATTTTCGTATCTTGGTTGGATTTAATCCTCGAGCAAATCCTCGTGAGAGGCATACTTTGCTTGAGGACAAGCATTGAGTTAGTTGGGGAGAGTTTGTTAGATGTCAATCATGATATATTTGAGTATGAGTTATTTGGCATTTTTCATGACTTTTCATGTGGAATAGGTTTATTTTAGTGTGAATTGATGTTGTTATGCATTATTTGAAATATACTTGTGGTGCTTGTAATTTGTGTGCTAAATGTGCAGAAATAGGAGTGAAAAGATCAAAGTTGGAAGACCCAAAGAAATAGTGCAAGCTGCCAAAGAATTGAAATCAACAACAGTGTTCGCTAGGCGAGTGTTGGCGAAGGTGCCAGCGAAGGTTCGCCTAGCGAACGTCAGCGAGCATGCCAGCGAAGGGTGGCAGAAAGTGTGCAAAACTTACAGTAGGAAAACTGGGTAAATTCGCTGGGCGAGTAGGCCAGCGAATGCTCGCTGATATGCTCGCGGGGCGAATGTGCCAGCGAAGGGTGGCAGAAACTTTCCATTTTTGAAAACACCCAAGCTTCGCTGGGCGAAGGTTGCAGCGAATGCTCGCGAAGCGAATGTTTTGGTTCGCCTAGCGAACCCACGATAATTCTGAGGGGCGGTTTAAGTCTGAGGCACTTAAATGTGCCATATTTTTGGGCATTCGCTGGGCGAATGGTGCTGTTTGGAAATGTGTATAAATAGAATTGTTACTTTTTGGAGGAAATGAGGCTTGCTCATTTTTACATTAGAATTAATTGTTTACAGTATTTTGTTCAGAAAAGCTTGTATTTTCATTGGAGAAGCTGATTTTGCATCCATTCTCGATTATTCGTTGTGGATGCTCATTCATCTCCTCTCTTTACTTGTCATCCAAGCTACCATGAGAAGTGGTAGCTAATCACTCCATGTTGAGGTTAGAGGTAGTTGATTCTGTTTTTATGTATTGATATTGATCTCTTGTATATGAACAAAGTCTTTGATCAATATAGATGATGTTGTTTTCTCTTAATGATCCATTTGTGAATTGTTTTGCTCTAGACATAGACTTTACAACTCTTGACCTAACAATTTCATCTCTTAAAAACCAAACTCTAGACATAGATTTGGGATTTGCTATTCGCATTGTATTGATCTTAATGATCGTTGCTTAGATTGTTAGCGTGAGACATCATCTAACGGTCTAAACAACGGTACTCACGATTCCGCTTTAGACATAAACGTAGTCGGGAGGATACGCGGTTATATTGGTTGGAAACCGAGTTCATATGCTTGATTAATTGTTTATACATGAATAGGATTGATGAAACCTAACCTTAACATGCTTTTATAAAAATCTTTGTGACCTAATTAATCTTTTGCTACAAGTGAATGATAACAACAAGTGAAACTTTTGAAAACCTTAACTTAGAATATCACAACTATTGAACGGCTAGCATCAAATATCCGACAATCCCTGTGGAGACGATAACAAAAACCCACACTGATATTCAACTCGAACAATAGTGTTTTACACATCATTAGTTTTTGAATCATAAGTTTTGTTCTAAAATTATTTTGGTATTCATCAAAACAAAAGAATTTAAAAAATGAGACTTTTTTAATTGAATTAAATTTTAATACAATGCATTTGAAGTTTGAAAACAAAATCAAAATACATTACATATGCCATTAGTCATTACATTACATACATTTTTAAATAAAAAAATACAAAAAAGAGAATAAAGGAATGAACAAAAAATAAAAGAAAGTCGCAAGCTTGTTTTGGCCCATAGGATTTTTTTTCCTTGCCCTGTTAACTTGGTTTTATATTCATCATTTTCATGCCTTGCAGCCCAATATCTCCATCACCCTCATTCCACCACATGTCATCACTGTTCATCATTCATCTTTATGGCACACATACCCTGCATCCTAAGCAAACAAAATGAATTCAAAATAAAAAAAAAATGAACAAGAGAACACATAGGCTCTGCATAGCAACAAATCATCGTCGTCAGAACATACACCACATACAGAATTGAAATGAGTTAAAAAATAATCAAACAAATTTGAGGTAATGCAAAACTTGTGACAGTGCAAGTATATCCATTCATCACATCAAAGTCAAAACAACATATCATACATCCAAGTTGAATCGAAAAAAAGGAGGTTAAAACAAAATAAAACAAATTATCCAAGGCGGTGCTCAAACATGTGATTCCTCATCATGAAACCATCCATCATCGAGCTATCATCCATCATCAAACACTCACGATTTTTTGTCATTCCCTCACTCTCAAATCCATCTTAACCCTTCCCTTAATCATCTAACACAAATTATTTTTTCCCTCCTAAATTTTCACTCCTCACTCAACTCACCTATAAAAGCAAGTCACTAATCATGCACATAACACACTCAACTTCCTCATTCGAACCCCTGCAAAAATCCAACCTCACCCCTCACTTTACTAGAGCTCTCTCAAAGAGATTACTCAAGTTCATCACTTGAACTTGAGCCAATTGAAGCTAAGCCCTTATTCACATTCACCGGAGCACGAGAATCAGACGAATGAGGAGAGACGAAGGAGAAATCATTACAACAACACCAGAAGAAGAAAGAGAACTTGGAATACGTACCTGAGGTTGGCCAGAATCTCTCAGGAGTTTCAAAGCTCCAGCAATATCTTATTCTTTCACTTTTTGTGTATTCTCTATCGATTATTGTTGTTTTACCTTTTTTATATGTTTGATTGCATTATTTTGTATGGTTTAGGTCTTTAATTTCTATGATTTATACCTAGTGTTTGATTTGAGATTGAGGTTGGATATGTAAATGTGTGTGTTGTATGGTTAAATCAAGGTTGGAATCGTGTTTAGAATGAGGTTTTGGCTAGGGTTGCTGTATTTAGTTTTCAAATTGGGGGAAATTTTGTGAAATCTGGGTGGAGGGATGATGTACACAGTGGTTGGAGAGAGAGAGAGGGAGAGAGAGAGAGAGAGAGAGTTAGGAAATTGATTTCCCATGTGAGCCCCATTAATTTTAGACTTCTCTCCAATCTCACCCCTTGAGAAGGAGGTCAAGGTAGGCGCCGCCTTGCAAGACGTTGAGAAGAGGAAACTGGTAAAACTCTTCCATGAGTACATGGATGTATTCGCTTGGTCATATCAAGAAATGCACGGGCTGGATAATGACATCGTAGTCCACAAGCTGTCCGCTCAGAGAAGAATGCTCGCTTGTCAAGCAGAAGCTTAGTAGAACTCGACCAGACATGGCTCTCAAGATAAAAGAGGAAGTCGGAAAGCAGTTTGATATAGGTTTTCTAGCTGTATCCAAGTACCCACAATAGGTTGCCAACATTGTGTTGGTGCCAAAGAAGGATGGAAAGGTTTCAATGTGTGTCGATTACCAAGACCTAAACAAAGCGAGTCCGAAAGATGATTTCCTCTTACCTCACATTGATGTATTGGTGAATAACACGACTTAGTTATCGGTATTTTCTTTCATGAATGATTCCTTCAGGCATAACCAAATCAAAATGGCCCCGGAAGACATGGAGAATACCACACTTATCACCCTGTGTGGAACCTTCTGCTACAAGGTGATGCCTTTTGGTTTGAAGAACGGTAGGGCAAAATACCAATGTGTAATGGTACCCCTCTTTCATGATATGATTCATAAAGAGATTGAAGTGTACATTGATGACATGATTGCAAAATCCCAGACGGATGAGAATCGCATTATCAATGTACAAAATTAGTTTTCGCGATTGAGGAAATTCGGGTTGAGGCTTAACCCCAACAAATTCACATTCAGAGTTTAATCTGATAAACCATTAAGATTCATCATAAGCCAAGGAAGAGTCGGGGTTGATCATCACAAAGTCAGAGTTATTCAGAGTAGTCATAGCCTAAAATTGAGAAAGAGGTATGTGGCTTCTTAGGGAGATTGAATTACATCGCTAGATTCATATCGCATCTCATAGCAATGTGCAAACTAATCTTTAAATTACTATGCAAAGATCAAGTTATCGAGTGGAATAAAGACTGTCAAACAATCTTCAAAAAAGTAAAAGAATATTTGCAAGAATCACTGATCTTGATACCCCCTGTTTAGGGAAGACCTCTTATCATGTATTTAATAGTACTTGATTAATCCATAAGCTGTGTGTTGAGCCAGCATGATGAAATAGGTAGGAAAGAACATGTCATCTACTACCTAAGAAATAAGTTTAACGATTGTGAGATAACATACTTACTGCTCGAGAAGACTTGTTGTGTACTTGCATAGGCTGCTCGATGCCTCCGAAAATATATGTTAACCCACACAACGTGGATGATAACATAGATGGATCCAATCAAGTATATCTTTGAGAAATCAGCTCTTACAAGATGAATCGCCCGTTGAAAAATGTTTTTATTAGAATAAGACATCTAATATGTCACACAAAAGGCCATCAAGGGTTGTGTCTTAGTAGATCATCTTGCCCACCAACTAGTGGAAGACTACCAGCCATTAAGATTCAATTTCCCAGATGAGGATATCTTGTCCATGAATGATGAAAATATCATAGGTGATGATGAAGGAACCAGACTAGGGGAGCGATGAATTCTTATGTTAGATGGTGCCTCTAACACAATAGGCCATGGTATTGAGGCAGTGCTGATGTCACCCAAGGACTATCACTTGCCTTTTAATATAAATATTTGCTTTGATTGCACCAACAATATCGCTGAGTACGGAGCATGCATAATGGGAATAGAAGCGTTCATTGATTTGAGGATCAAAATCCTTGAAGTATACAGAGACTCTACTTTGGTAATACATCGTATAAAAGGCGATTGGGAAATGAGACATCCTAACTTAATTCCATATCGGCATTATGTGTTGGAGCTACTACCCTGATTTGAAAAGATCACCTTCTCCCATATTCCTCGAGAGGAAAATCAAATGGAAGATGCCCTGGAAACCTTGGTGTCCATGTACAAATTGATTTTACGCAATCACCAGCCTTCTGTCACAATCAGCCATTTTTATCAACTTGCACATTCCTTGGCAATAATAGAAGAATCAGATGACAAACCTTAGTCCTACGATATTAAGGTAAGACTTATACTAGAGATTGGCCATAATCTCACGTTAGAGGTCACAATAATATTTGAATTCATTACTTCAAACAACCAATAGGAATACATAACATGTATGGTCGAATTACGCATAACATTTAAAAAAAGACAAACATTTCATTATCTTACACGTTGGTCGCTTAGGCATCTGCCATGCTAAGGGCTTGAAACTTGGGGAAAAAATCCACAGTTTTTTTTTTATAAAAGTGGAAACGATCTATTAGAGCCTCATCAATCATGTGGAGAAGAAGGTATGATATGGAGGATTCTTACACTTTGGTCGCTTAGGCATCTGCCAGACTAAAGGGCATTGAATGGGGTGCGTGGTGATTTCATTTGTAACAAGTTGGTTGTTATTAATATATATACTCCAGCTTGAGAGGGAATATTAAGAGTTATATTATAATATTATATTACTAGGGTTGAGTATTAAGTATATGGACTTGGCCCATTTGTCTTTCTTATTTGCTACTCTTTTAACCTATCAATATAAATATGAGGGTCACTAAAAAATTTAGTGCATCTGATTGATTATTCACATTATATCTCTCTTTCTACTCTTATGAACCAAGGAAAGCGCTCAAAGCATAGGCTTTGATCGAATTCATCCTTGAAATTACAACTGATGAAGCACATACATCGTCTAAGTGGATAATGTTTATCGATGGTTCATCCAACGCGAAAGGTATTGAGGTAAGACTTATACTAGAGATTGACCATAATCTCACGTTAGAGGTCACGATAACATTTGAATTCATTACTTCAAACAACCAATAGGAATACATAACATGTTTGGTCGAATTACGCATAACATTTGAAAAAAGACAAACATTTCATTATCTTACACTTTGGTCGCTTAGGCATCTACCATACTAAGGGCTTGAAACTTGGGAAAAAATCCACAGTTTTTTGTATAGGAGTGGAAACGATCTATTAGAGCCTCATCAATCATGTGGAAAAAAGGTATGATATGGAGGATTCTTACACTTTGGTCTCTTAGGCATCTGCCAGGCTTAAGGACATTTAATACGGTGCATAGTGATTTCATTTGTAACAAGTTGGGTGTGATTAATATATATGCCCCAGCTTGAGAGAGAGTATTAAGAGTTATATTATAATATTATATTACTAGGGTTTAATATTAAGTATATGGACTTGTCAATTTGTCTTTCTTATTTGCTACTCTTTAAACCTATCAATAAAAATATAAGGGTCACTAAAAATTTTTGTGCATCTGATTGATTATTCATATTGTTTCTCTCTTTCTACTCTTATGAGCCAAGGAAAGCGCTCAAAGCAAAGGCTTTGATCGAACTCATCCTAGAAATTACAACTGATGAGACAGATACATCGTCTAAGTGGACAATGTTTGTAGATGGTTCTTCCAACGCGAAAGGTATTGAGGTAAGACTTATACCAGAAATTGACCATAATCTCACGTTAGAGGTCACAATAATATTTGAATTCATTACTTCAAACAACCAATAGGAATAACTAACATGTTTGGTCGAATTACGCATAACATTTGAAGAAACACAGACATTTCATTATCTTACACTTTGGTTGCTTAGGCATCTGCCATGCTAAGGGCTTAAAACTCTGGAAAAAAATCTGCAGTTTTTTTATAAAAGTGGAAACGATCTATTAGAGCCTCATCAATCATATGGAGAATAAGGTATGATATGGAGGATTCTTACACTCTGGTCGCTTAGGCATCTGCCAGGCTTAAGGGCATTTAATGGGGTGCGTAATGATTTCATTTGTAACAAGTTGGGTGTGATTAATATATATGCTCCAGCTTGAGAGGGATTATTAAGAGTTATATTATAATATTATATTACTAGGGTTTAGTATTAAGTATATGGACTTAGCCCATTTGTCTTTCTTATTTGCTACTCTTTAAACCTATCAATAAAAATATGAGGGTCACTAAAAATTTTAGTGCATCTGATTGATTATTCATATTATTTCTCTCTTTCTACTTTTATGAGCCAAGGAAAGCGCTCAAAGCATAGGCTTTGATCGAACTCATCCTAGAAATTACAACTAATGAGGTTGACACATCGACTAAGTGGATAATGTTTGTAGATGGTTCTTCCAACGCGAAAGATATTGAGGTAAGACTTATACTAGAAATTGATCATAATCTCACGTTAGAGGTCACAATAATATTTGAATTCATTACTTCAAACAACCAATAGGAATACATAAGATGTTTAGTCGAATTACGCATAACATTTGAAAAAAGACCAACATTTCATTATCTTACACTTTGGTTGCTTAGGCATCTGCCATGCTAAGGGCTTGAAACTTGGGGAAAAATCCACAATTTTTTTTATAAAAGTGGAAACGATCTATTAGATCCTCATCAATCATGTGGAAAAGAAGGTATGATATGGAGGATTCTTACACTTTGGTCGCTTAGGCATCTGCCAGGCTTAAGGGCATTGAATGGGGTGCGTAGTGATTTCATTTATAACAAGTTGGGTGTGATTAATATATATGCTACAGCTTGAGAGGGAATATTAAGAGTTATATTATAATATTATATTACTAGGGTTTAGTATTAAGTATATAGACTTGGTCTATTTGTCTTTCTTATTTGTTACTCTTTTAACCTATCAATATAAATATGAGGTCACTAAAATTTTTAGTGCATCTGATTGATTATTCATATTATTTATATCTTTCTACTCTTATGAACCAAGGAAAGCGCTCAAAACATAGGCTTTGATCGAACTCATCCTAGAAATTACAACTGATGAGGCAGACACGTCGTCTAAGTGGATAATGTTTGTAGATGGTTCTTCCAACACGAAGGGTATTGAGGTAAGACTTATACTAGAAATTGACCATTGTAATACCCCGTATTCTATTACTCTAGATAATATTATATTGTGATCAACTGAGTCCGGTGTACTTTCAGAAATTATTTGATAAAATAATTAGAGTAACTGTGGAAGTTAGAATAAATCCAATTAATATTATTTGACTCTGGGGTATTTTATTAATTTGGACTTAAGAGACTTTTTGGACATTTAGTAGTATTATTTACTAATACTAGTTTACTACTTATTCCTTTTCCTCCCATTTTCCAAACAAAAGAAAAAGATAGTAAGAAAGAGAGAGAAAGAAGAAAGAAGGAAAGAAAAGGAGAAGAAGGAGAAAAAGAGGAGAAAGAGGAATTTGAAGAAAATCCAAGAGCAAATCATCATCCATTCATCCAATCCTTGCCCAATCATCTCATTCTCTTCATCTTCATCTTGTTTAAGAGGTGGGTTCTAGTTAGTACCATTGTTTAGAGTTTTTGATACTATGAGTTTTTGGTTAGGATGTAGAAATTGATGTTCTAACGGTTGGAATTCGATATAAATTGAAAGGAATGATCAATATGCTTGTAGAAACATGTATTGATGTTTGTTTTGATGTTTTGGTGTACTTTGAATACATTGAAAATCTTAGGGTTTATGAAAAATATGTGTTCTTGATGAGGATGAGGTTTTATGAAAGTTTGATGATGAAACCATGGTAGAACATGTTATATACCTCTGTTTGGTTGTTTGAGACGATGTTGAGGGATTAGGAGGGTTGGAATTGAACTGTCTTCGCAGGTGTTTTTCTGAGTTTCGCAGAGCGCGCTTAGCACGCAGAAGCCCGCTCAGCGCGGTGTTGAATTCCTGCAACCCCCCCAGGCAGTAGCTTGCGCGCTTAGCGCGGGCAGGGGCGCGCTTAGCGCGACCTGGGACTTAAAGTTTTTCTTCCAAAACGAGAAAATTCATAACTTGTGCTTCGTTTATCGAAATCGGACATTCTTTATATCGATGTAAAGCCAAGAAGATATTATATGCAATGGAGATGAAATGTGTCGATTTTACCGATGATTAAATAATCGAGAAAGTTCCAAAAGTGATATATTTATGTTTTAATTGTTATATATTATTCTACTATGCAATTATGATATGTCTTGCCTATCCTACTATTGTTTAGCATGGTTGTAAGTGAATATGCATGCAAATATGAAAATGATATAGGAAGAGTGAGGAAACCTCAAACTTGAACTATAGGAGAATCTAGTAAGAGCTAGAAATTGTAGACAACTCTAGATGGCGATGCTTGGGCACGTGTTGTTGGAAGATACATCCTTGCCGAGTATTGGCCTAGTTGAGAGTGAAACACTAGTATGGAACATGTGGTTAACCTTTGTGGTTTTGAAAAGGCAAGAGAGGCCTTAAGGCATTATAGCCTTACGATTGTCGAATACAATCGTACCGTGTATGTGATCATGTAATCGTAACCGGTATATTTTTTTGTGTAGTTTCATGGGTCTCGAGCTCCTCTGAAACGGGTACATAATTACTTGGTAGGTTTGAATTCCCTACGTGTAGTACGATTGGAGCCTATGTTATGGGTAGAGACTTGTGATGGATAACAGGCCATGAGAAGTGACGGTTCACGGTTAACAGGCCGATGATCCCGAATCCAATTCGTATGCCGAGTAACTACAAGGATCTATGACGCGGTTCGCCTTCTAGACGTAGAAGGGGACGGGAAGACGAGATGTCTTGGTATGGTTATCGATTAGTGATGTTGTGAGTTAATGAACTCATGTCATGTTTCCATATAGTGTGAGAATTATAAAGTGTGAACTCAAGAGTCCTTTTCCCCTTTCCCCGGACTTGAGTTGGGATTGTTAGAACCTTGTTAATCTGAGAGAATCTATAAGATAGGGAACTCACTGAGATTTGATGTATCTCACCCCACGTTGTTGATGTATTTCAGGTGCTTCAGGTTCCGAGAAGGGTAAGGATAAGGTCGGGTGGTCTTTTCCTTGCTTGTTGATGGCTAGCTTCCGTAGCGGAGTTTATTTTGAGATTATTGTTGATCTAGTTTTTAGTTTCTATCTTTTGAACATCTTATGTATATTATGCCTTTAGAACTTTTAGTGGTTGTATTTTTGGGGCATGTAATATATATAATGTGTTAACTAGGAGCTTATGGTGTTTCAGTACCAAACACTTGGATTCATATATAACATTTATGCTTTGATGTATGAGTTTTATATATGGGTGTTACAACCATAATCTCACGTTAGAGGTCACAATAATATTTGAATTCATTACTTCAAACAACCAATAGGAATACATAACATGTTTGGTCGAATAACACATAACATTTGAAGAAAGATAAATATTTCATTATCTTACACTTTGGTTGTTTAGGCATCTGCCATGCTAAGGGCTTGGAACTTGGGAAAAAATCCACAGTTTTTTTATAGAAGTGGAAACGATCTATTAGAGCCTCGTCAATCATGTGGAGAAGAAGGTATGATATGGATGATTCTTACACATAGGTCGCTTAGGCATCTGCCAGGCTTAAGGGCATTGAATGGGGTGCATAGTGATTTCATATGTAACAAGCTGGGTGTGATTAATATATATGCTCTAGCTTAAGAGGGAATATTAAGAGTTATATTATAATATTATATTACTATGGTTTAGTATTAAGTATATGGACTTGGCCCATTTGTCTTTCTTATTTGCTACTCTTTTAACCTATCAATATAAATATGAGGGTCACTAAAATTTTTAGTGCATCTGATTGAATATTCATATTATTTCTCTCTTTCTACTCTTATGAACCAAGGAAAGCGCTCAAAACATAAGATTTGATCGAATTCATCCTAGAAATTACAACTGATGAGGCAAACACATCGTCTAAGTGGACAATGTTTGTAGATGGTTCTTCCAACGCGAAAGATATTGAGGTAAGACTTATACTAGAGATTGACCATAATCTCACGTTAGAGGTCACAATAATATTTGAATTCATTACTTCAAACAACCAATAGGAATGCATAACATGTTTGGTCGAATTACGCATAACATTTGAAAAAAGACAATCATTTCATTATCTTACACTTTGGTCGCTTAGACATCTGCCATGCTAAGGGCTTGAAATTTGGGAAAAAATCCACAGGTTTTTTTATAGAAGTGGAAATGATCTATTAAAGCCTCATCAATCATGTGGAGAAGAAGGTATAATATGGAGGATTCTTACACTTTGGTCGCTTAGGCATTTGCCAGGCTTAAGAGCGTTGAATGCGGTGCGTAGTGATTTTATTTGTAACAAGTTGGGTGTGATTAATATATATGCTCCAGCTTGAGAGGGAGTATTAAGAGTTATATTATAATATTATATTACTAGGGTTTAGTATTAAGTATATGGACTTGGCCCGTTTGTCTTTCTTATATGCTACTCTTTAAACCTATCAATATAAATATGAGGGTCACTAAAAAATTTAGTGCATCTGATTGATTATTCATAATATTTCTCTCTTTCTACTCTTATGAACCAAGGAAAGCGCCCAAAGCATATTCTTTGATCGAAATCATCCTAGAAATTACAACTGATGAAGCAGACACATCATCTAAATGGATAATGTTTGTAGATGGTTCTTCCAACGCGAAAGGTATTGAGGTAAGACTTATACTAGAAATTGACCATAATCTCACGTTAGAGGTCACAATAATATTTGAATTCATTAATTGAAACAACCAATATGAATACATAATGTTTGGTCGAATTACGTATAACATTTGAAAAAAGATAAACATTTCATTATCTTACACTTTGGTGGCTTAGGCATCTGCCATGCTAAGGGCTTGAAGCTCTGAAAAAAATCCATGGTTTTTTTATAGAAGTGTATACGATCCATTAGAGCTTCATCAATCATATGGAGAAGAAGGTATGATATGGAGGATTCTTACACTTGGGTCGCTTAGGCATCTGCCAGGCTTAAGGGCATTGAATGAGGTGCGTAGTGATTTCATTTGTAACAAGTTGGGTGTGATTAATATATATGCTTCAGATTGAGAGGGAATATTAAGAGTTACATTATAATATTATATTATTAGGGTTTAGTGTTAAGTATATAGACTTGGCCCATTTGTCTTTCTTATTCGCTACTCTTTTAACTTATCAATATAAATATGAGTGTCACTAAAAATTTTAGTGCATCTAATTGATTACTCATATATTATTTCTCTCTTTCTACACTTATGAACCAAGGAAAACGCTCAAAGCATAAGCTTTGATCAAATTCATCCTAGAAATTACAACTGATGAGGCAGACACATCGTCTAAGTGGATAATATTTGTAGATGGTTCTTTCAACACGAAAGGTATTGAGGTAAGACTTATACTAGAGATTGACCATAATATCATGTTATAGGTCACAATAATATTTGAATTCATTACTTCAAACAACCAATAGGAATACATAACATGTTTGGTCGAATTACGCATAACATTTGAAGAAAGACAAATATTTCATTATCTTACACTTTAGTCGCTTAGGCATCTGCCATGCTAAGGGCTTGAGACTTGGGGGAAAATCCACAGTTTTTTTTATAGAAGTGGAAATGATATATTAAAGCTTCATCAATCATGTGGAGAAGAATGTATGATATAGAGGATTCTTATACTTTGGTCGCTTAAGCGTCTGCAAGGCTTAAGGGCATTGAATGAGGTGCGTAGTGATTTCATTTGTAATAAGTTGGGTGTGATTAATATATATGCTCCAACTTGAGAGGGAGTTCTAAGAGTTATATTATAATTGATCTTGACGGCGATTAGAACCTGAAGTGGGCTAAAGATGAGGTCTGGGATGCTGGGTGTGAGAGATGAGGAGGATGTGTACTTGCAAGGCACTCCGATGCTACAGTAAGAATCAGGAGAGAGAGTGAGAGCAAGTACAGAGTATGTATTTCGTGGGGTGATTTAGAATACCTGATCCTCTCAAATGAAAGGGTTTTTATAGTGCCCCCAGCGCGTGGCCAATGGTCCCTATTTTCGAGGCGAAATACTTGTTTCCCGAAGAATATGTAACTGCCAGAAACTAGTCGTTGGGACGGGCAGAGGCTACCGAAACTAGCCGTTGCCACGAGGAAAGACGCAGTTGTGGGCACGGGCGTCATGACTGTTTTTGGATGGTGGAACCGTGCATGACGTGCAGGAACTACCGAGGAGGGGCAGGTGACCCTTGGGGTCATCCGACCATATTTACCCGGTAGAGGGGCTGAAAAGTAAATTCTGCCCCAATTTGGATGGACTTAGGCAATTGGGTCATTTTAGGAGCAGAAGTGGATTGAGACATGCCCTGCCATTGTGTCAGTCCGGAACAGGAGCCCCCCTCCCAAGTCGTTGCTCCCGAGCAGGGGAGTAATGACTTAAGGGTAGTTTGTAGTCCCAGGGAGGTCCAGAAATGGTTGTCGTTTGTCGACGAGATATGACTGTTCTACGATGCCCGAAGGAGTTAGTGCCCGTGGGATACGTGACGTTGTATGGCGTGCCTGGCGTACGGGGAGCCCAACGATTGATGTTATCTGAAGAGGTGAAGTGTCACGTGTGCCTCGAGCCCTGTGCTGCATTAAATGCGCCATGATGGCTAGGCTAGGGTCATGATGATTCCCATAGCCGTGTGTGCTCGCGCATGTGCCCTCAGATCGCCTATAAATAGAGGGAGAAGCTGCTCATTTGCACTTTTTGTTTCTCTCTCCTCTTTCGCCTTTCTGCTCTGCGTTCTACTGTTTGTTGTCGTCTAGCCGCCATCAACCACCGTCTAACCACCATACCATCTCCGGCCAGACTCTTCGATCCTCTAAACTCCTCCTCGACCACGTAAGTAACTTGACCTGATCCCTATTTTAAACTTTTTTGCTTTCTGTTCTTCTAGAATGTATGATGTTTGGGTTAATCTAGGTAGTGTAGTAGCAGTTTCCGGTGACAGTTAGTGGCAGACGGTGGTTTGGCCACTTTTTGTCGTAGTCGTAGTCTTCGGAACCTTAGGAACTTATGAGTTTAGGTCGTTTCTAATGTCGTTGCGATGACGAGAGTGTTTGTCGCTGGCGGAGCTCATGAATTTTCCAGTGTACCCATGAGTTTTCCTGCAGATTCATGAGTTTTCCGATAGGCCTTGAAACGGTATTCTGGGTAGCAAACTGGGGAGTATCTCCCCGCATGCGTTGGAGGGGTTGCCTCAGGCATCTCCTCGCGCCATAACTGTGCCATTTGAGTAGGGCTTAGGTCGGGGACATCGTCCTCAAGCCTTTGCGCGCCCTTTCACTTGACTAGCTATGGAAGGGTGGATTTGATTTTGTCATCCAATTCACTTTTGTCCTCTGCTTTTCAGGTAAAGAAGTTGGCCCGCGAAACTAAAGACGAAATCCTTAGAGACTCGTCCGAGGAGAGCTCCTCAAAAAGTAGTGATACAGAAGACACAACTACTCCCTGCGATGCTGACGAGACCCTAGCTTTGAAGACCTCCGCGGAGGAGTGGTCAGTCGCAGAACCTGCGGAGCATGCCTCCATTTTTGCTTTGTATACTGGGGACGTTTTCACGATCGTGGGGGCTGAAGGGGAATTAAAGGTGCATTTCCCCAGAGAAGACGACCGCATCTGCTCGGACAACAGGGAAAGGTTCCCAATATACGAGTACGTTTTCAAGGATATTGGGTTGAGGATGCCCTTTACTGATTTCCATAGGTCGGCCTTCGTGCATTTAGATCTGGCCCCCTCGCAGCTGCATCCTAATTCCCTATCCTTCATCTGGGTGTTCGAACTAACGTGCGAGTTCCTGGCGATAGGAGCTACCCTCCCCTTATTCTTTACTGTCTTCCATCTCTAGCGACAAGTCTCGGGGAGGAAGTTCAGTTGGATCTCGTTGAAACAGGCGAGGAAGTTGTTCAAACTGTTCTCTGAGTCCATTAGGACTTTTAAGGAGAGGTTTTACATTATCGAGCCCGTGTCAGAGAAGGCCCAAGACTCCACGTATGTCTGGGCATGGACGACGGATGATAACGGGGAGGATCTTCTCGACGAGGAGGGCAAAGTAGTGGCAGAGAGGTTGCTGAAGTTCCCCTTTTGCTGGAGTGAGGCTCACTTTTCCCAGGGAACTAACTAGTATCTTGCCCAACCAAAGATGTTGAATGACGATGACAAGGCCGACTATGCGAAGCTGGTGGGTTTTGTCAACAGTTTTACCCCGGCTCAGTCCTTTACTAAGAGCGGGGATCCAATCTTCGAGGAAGATGGGGGGCAAAAGGTGGAGAGTCGTTATATCAATACGAAAGAGCTCCTCGAGTGTGGGACTCGCAAGGACGCTCTTAAACTGCTGGGTAGCTTTTATCTCTTAGCTTTTTTGGGATTATTATCTTTCCCATTTGCTAACGTGCTCGTTATGTTTTTGCAGGTGAAATGTCTTCAGCGCATGAACGAATGGTGAAGAATGCCCATGCGAAGGGAAAAGGTGGACCAGCAATCGAAAAGAGTCGGCTCAGCCAACGGGGGCCACCTCCGTAAACGGGGTCGGGGACATCCTCGTCAACTCCCCCACCCGTCTAGACTTCTCCAGTACCTGTAAGCTCGAGGTTCAAGCGCTCACGGCAGACCGATCTTGTGGACCTCAGCCAGGCAAGGGAGAATAGTAGGTTCGAGCTGCCTCCGTGCCTCCACAATAAAAGGTTCTTTGAAGGCTTCTCTCTGAAGGTTCCTCGGGCGGAGTCTCTAAAGCTCGAGGCAATGGATCGCCCGAGTAAAAGGGCAATGTTGGCACAGGATGCTTCCGCCTTTATTAGGGTCTTGGAGATGGAGGAAGATTCCCATCATGATTCTGAGCTGAAGAAGGCCCAAGCCACGATAGCGGCCCTGGAGGAGAAGTTGAAGAAATCTAAGGAGGAGGCAAGGGTCGTCGAGGAGGCGATGAAAAAGTCCCAGGAGGAGCTGACCAAGATCAAAGGGGAGAAAGACACCCTTGCCATGGAGAAGAAAGCCACGGAAGATTTGGTCGAGCAACTGAGGTCTGTTGCTTCCCTTGCCGAGGACAAGCACGCGGGGGTGAAAAAGCTGAAGACTCGGGTTGAGTTGGTCACCCGTATAATCCAGGCGGAGGATGACGTTGAAGCCATTGGTGAGGATTCTTTTAACAACGCTGTGACGCAGCTGAAGCTCGTGAACCCCGGGGTCCAACTGTCCACTGAGGGGACCGGGTTCCTGTACCATGTTAAGAATGGAAAGATCGTTATCCCCGACTTTCTCCAGATCGACGAGGAGCATGCGTAAACTCTCCACGAGGACCTTAGCAGATGGAGGATTGATTTCCTTTTTTGTTGTATTTTCGGCCTGCGTGCCGTATTTATGTAATTTATTGTTTCGTATGGGGTATGGCCACTTGTTAATGTAAGAAGCACAATTGTGTTCCTCGTGACCACCTATTATTGTAATATATATGTTTCCGACCGATCTGGTCGGTTTTGCATGATCTATATTTGCCCATGACTTTATTTTTATTTTTGCTAAGTGTTGGAACTTTGCTTAACACGCGTGTGTGCCCGCTGCAAGGGCAACTTTGAATTATTTATTGTTTTGGGACTTGTTAGACTTAGATGTGTTCGGCAGCGAGGGGGACTGGTCGAACGGCCTGGGTAACTTCCAGGCATGAGAGCGGAGCTCAGGTCGCGTTTGAGGCCTGAGTTTGCGGTGTAAACTTCCCGTCGCGAGCTGGGGTTTCTGCCTATCATGGTACTTGGACGACGGCGGGCTCGGTCAAGGAACCACTGTCGGGCATGGCTTTAGCTCGTTCTCGAGCAAAAGCCTGCCTCAATTTGTTTGGTAGTGCAACACTTGTACCTGGGCGCGCACTTTTTCGTCGGTGCATTCTTCCCGTCATTTGACGGAGCACGCCGACAGTTGGGCCTTAGCAGTAATATTTTTTTAGCTTTTCGGCATTCCATGGCCGAGCAAGTTCTTTCCCATTGAGTTGTTCTAGGCAATAGGCCCCATTTTCCATCTTCGCTCGGAGTCGATAGGGTCCTTCCCAGTTCGCGGCGAGTTTGCCTTCTCGAGAATCTTTGTGATTCTTTCTTAAGACGAGACTGCCTACTTGGAATTCTCGTCGTATAACTTTGGCTTGTTCCTAATTATGATTTTTTGTTTTAGTGAGGCTTTGTGGAGGGTTGCTCCTGACCGGATCTCTTCGACGAGATCGAGCTCCTCCCTTATCGCCTCATTATTTGTCTCCTCGTCCAGGGGGGATTCCGTCCACCTGGAGGGCACGTGTATTTCAACGGGGATCACTGCCTCAGTTCCGTATGCTAGAAGGAAAGAGGTTTCCCCGGTCGAAGAGTGGGGCGTAGTACGGTAGGCCCAGAGTACGTTGTGCAGCTCCTCGACCCAAACTTTCTTTGTTTCGCCCAGCCTTCATTTTAGGCCTCGTAGGATTAGACTGTTTGATGCCTCGGCTTGTCCGTTAGTGTGAGGATGTTCGACGGACGCAAAGTGTTGCTTGGTGCCCAGTTGGGCGACGAACTCCTGAAACTTTCTGTCCGTGAATTGCGTCTCGTTGTCGGTAACGATTGCTTGGGGGATGCCGAAGCAGGCAAGGATATTCCACTTGTAGAAGCGGAGTATGTTGTGGGCCGTTATTTTGGCCAGAGCCTCTGCTTCTATCCACTTGGTAAAGTAGTCAACACCCACTATTAGGTACTTATTCTGATTTGACCCCACGACAAATGGTCCCAGGATATCCAGGCCCTACCAAGCGAAGGACCATGGGGAGGAAATTGTTTTGAGTTCATTGGCCAGTGCCAAATGCACGTCCCTGTGCCGCTGGCTTTAGTCGCATCTCTTCACATGTTATTTTGTGTCATGCTGCATGGTTGGCCAGTAATATCCTGCTCGCAGGGCCTTTCTGGCGAGGGATCTCTCCCCCGAGGTACTGGGAGTTGATCCCTTCGTGGATCTCGTGCAGGACGTGGGCGACCACCTCTTCCTCGACACACTTGAGTAAAGGGATGGAAAACCTACGTCTGTAGAGCTTGTTTTTTACCAGGACGTAAGAGCAGGCTCTGCGCCTGACTACGCTGGCCTCCTTGGGGTCAGAAGGCAATTTGTGTTTAGCAAGGTAATTGTAGACGGGGGCCATCCAGCAGTTGCTATTGTTGACGACATGCACGTCGAGGATCGCAGAAGCTTTCTCGATGTTGGGTCGAGGAAGTACCTCCTGGATAACAGACTTGTTTCCGCCCTTTTTCTTCGTGCTTGCCAACTTTGACAAAACATATGCTCTGACATTATGTTCGTGGGGAATATTGCTTTACTTCCATCGATGCGAATTTCTTCATCTTCTCCTTGACCAGGGTCAAGTAGTCAGACAAGTGTCGTTCTTGGCCTGGTATTCTCCTCGGACCTAGAGGGACACGAGTTGAGAATCAGTGCATATGATGACCTTCTCGGCTCCTAAGTCTTCGGCCAGGCGTAGGCTGGCGAGGAAGGCTTCGTATTCAGCCTGATTGTTGGAAGTGGAGAAATATAAGGTAAGCGAGACTTCGACGATAATCCCTTTCTCATTCTCCAAGACGATACCTTCCCCGCATCCTACCGAGCTGGATGCCCCGTCGACGAAAATTATCCATTTGCGCGCCCCGCAAGTGGGGGAGACGGCTAATGTCATCTCCGCGACAAAGTCGACCAGCGCCTGAGCCTTGAGGGCTTTTCTGCTTTTGTACTGGATGTCGAATTTAGACAGTTCCAACGACCACTTGAGCATTCTTTCGGCCATGTCCGGTCGGCCCAACAGTTGCTTCACGGGCTGGTCTGTTCGTACTATGATTGTGTGGGCTAGAAAGTAGTGTCGTAGTCTCCTTACAATGTTGATAAGGGCCAGGGCTACTTTCTCTATCTATTGGTATCTCAGCTCTGGCCCGTGTAGCGCTTTGCTCGTGAAATAAATGGGTTTCTGCCCATCGAGTGTTTCATGAATGAGGGTTGCGCTGACGGCCTCGGTAGCCACGGCGAGATCGAGGTACAGGGTTTCACCATTATCTGGTCGAGAGAGGATGGGCAGTTCGGACAGTGCTCGTTTTAGGTGGAAGAGAGCCTGGTCGCATTCCTCCGTCCATTCGAAAGCTGCCTCCTTGTGGAGGAGTTTGAAAAAGGGCAGTGTATGCTGGGCAGACTTGGCCACAAAATGGGATAATGAAGCGAGCATCCCGTTGAGGGATTGGATGAATTTCTTCGAGTTAGGCATGGGGAACTCGGAGAAGGCCCTGCACTTGTCGAGGTTAGCTTTGATTCCTCGTTCCGTTAGATAGAAGCCGAGGAATTTGCCCGCTCGTACCCTAAACATGCACTTCTCCATATTGAAACACATCTGGTACTTCTTGGCCTGCTCGAAGACTTTCCTCAAATGGACCGTGTGATTGAATTTCTCATTGGACTTCACGATCATGCTGTCCATGTATACTTCAAGCATGTCCCCGATTTCTCCCCGGAAGACCATGCTCATCTTTCGCTCGTAGGTAGTGCCAGCGTTTTTCAAGCCGAAGGGTATTATGTTGTAGTAATAATTGCCCGACTCGGTCATGAAATCCGTGTACCTCTTGTCGCTTTTTGCCATGGGTATTTGATTATAGCCCGAATATGCGTCCATGAATGATAACAATTTAAAACCGGCATAATTATCAATAAGTTTATCTATATTGGGGAGGGGATATGGATTTTTAAGGCAGACCCTATTGAGATCGGTATAATCAACACACATACGCCATTTTCCATTAGACTTTTTAACGAGTACAACATTGGACAGCAGAGTAGTGTACTTGGCCTCCGAAATAAAGTTTGCCTCGAGGAGGTCTTTTACAGCTTGTTCGGCAGCCTCCATTTTCTCCGGAGACTGCTTTCTCCTACGTTGTGCTACATCCCTAGCGGCAGGGTCGATTGTGAGCTGATGGCAGGCGATGACAAGATCTTGGCCGGGCATTTCCGCGGCGCTCCAGGTGAACAAATCTGCATTCTCCTGGAGGCAAGCTTTGACATGCTTCCTCGCTAAATCGGGGAGTCCGGTCCCAATCTTTACTCCTCGTTGAGGGTCTTCACCGAGCAGGACAAGTTCGAACTCGCCATCCAGAATTGGGCGCATCGGATGGGGGCTCTCACCGGCACAGGTTGAAGCTGAGGGGCTATTCGAATAAGTCTGGATCTCCTTCCCTTTCTTCTTCTGCTCATTCTTATCGTCTTCGGAGAAACGGTTGTCGAGGTCGATAGAGTCGACGCAGGGTAGCGGTTTTGCCTCCTCGGAGCTGCTGGGCAGGGCCGGCTTGCTGGAAGTCTTCGGCTTGGCGGCAATGGTGTTTAGTCCTCTAGTGGTTGCTTCGAAACATCTACTTGCTACCTCGATTTCCTGTGCAGAGTTGCGACTAAACCCTTAGAAGTGTGGTACTTCATTTTCAGGTGCACAGTTGATGGTACGACCACCAATTCGGCCAAAGTTGGCCGCCCAAAGATGCACTGATAGAAAGAAGGGCAATCAATGACCAGGAATTGGACTTTAATAGACCTGGCCGTCTCTGCAGAACCGAAAGACACGATCAATTCCACTTACCCCCAGGGCTTTGTGACCAATCCGTTGAAGCCCTGTAAGTCAGAGCCTACATAGGGAGTCAGGTGCAATTTATCTAGCTGGAGGGTGGAAAACAGCTGTGAGTACATGATGTCGACCGAGCTGCCTTGGTCGACTAGGATTCGGCGAACATCAAAGTTAGCCATCTGGGCTCTCACGAGCAGCGGGATTCTTGAGTTAGGAGCCCCACCAAGGAGCTCACCGCGGTAGAAAGAGATGGGGACTGACTCTTCATGGACCTTTTCGAGCGTGGTACTCCTGTTGGAGCTCGTGCTGAGAAGATGCTCGAACTTTCTTTTAACGGAGCCCACAATAACTTTGTCGAAGCCCCCTCCGGAGATGACCATGGCGGAGGGGAAGGTTTCCCACAGGCTATGTGCTGCGAAGTAGGGGGGCGTTGAGTCCCTCAGGAATATAGAAGTCCTCAGGCCGCGATACGCTCACGGCGGCCTGAAGGTTTGTCTCTTCCGAGGAAGGCACCTCTTCCTCGACTTTCTCGGACTCCTGGGCGTCCTTCCGTGGAACTTCCCTTTTCTTGGTGAACTATTCCAGGTGCCCGTCCCTGATTAGTATCTCAATGGCATCCTTCAGGTGGATGCAGTCGTCGGTTGTATGGTCGTGGCTTTTGTGAAAACGACAATATTTCGACTTGTCAGTATTCGGCTTGGCCGAAATTTGTTTAGGGAATCGAACCCCTGCTTGTTTGAACTCTGCGTGGGCACATTCGGAGAATATTTTTGTAACACCCCAAATTTATTAGAATATTTATTTAATTTATTTAAATATAATATTTGTGAATTTTTGGTGAATTTTGGGGGTTTGTGTCGATGTCAGTATTTTGGTGGAGTTTTTGGTTATTTTAATTAAATAATAGTATATAATATGAATATATTAGTATTATTATTAATTTAAAATAATATTAGAGGAATTAAGGGCAATATGGACTTTTGAGGAGGATTAGTGAGGGTAAATTAGGGAAAGCCCATTTTGGAAGCCCAAGGGTTTAACAAAAAGGAATTGGGAGGAATAGAAATCATTTTGTTAGATCGTGAAAATAAGGAGAAAGTGCAGAGCTCTGAGGAAAAAGGAAAAGGCGAGGATTCGTGAAGATTTCCAAAGGCTTAATAGAGAAAAGCTCCGGATCGACAATCTAAGGTATGAGGAGGATTGCCTTTCATTGTTTTCAATATAGGAAGTGATGTATTTAAAGTGGATTTTTGAGGTTTTTGGGGTTTTTGAAGGGTTTGTGAGTTATTGATGATTTAGGGGTATTTCTGAGGATCGATGATGGATTATTGAGGGTTGAATTGATTTGGGTAACAATAAGCCTTCGAGGCTAAACCTTTTGATGATATGTGGGATCTTGTATGAGAAAGGGGTTTATGGGGTTTATGAGAACCTTGAGCGTTTGTGAAGGTTTATGTGGTTTTAATTTAGGATAGTCGAATTAATCGACCTAAATGTCGTAGGTTTTATGCCTTTGAGTGCCATGATGCTTTAGGACTGTTTTGGTGATGTTTTGGGGAGAATTGAGGTTGAACCCATAGGGATTTGGTGGACTGAAGTGCTACTGATGCGTAGCAGCGATTGCAGAAATCGCTAGTTCACAAGGCGAACAACTCATTCGCAAGGCGAATATTCACCCAGGCTCGCAAAGCGAGCAGCGCAGCGAATGCACGATGAGTGTGTGATGGTACATAGATGATTCTGGGAGGTGACTTTTGGGGCTCGCAAGGAGAACGTCCCAGCGAAGGGCTTCGCCTAGCAAATAGTGGCAGCAAGGAAAGGCAGAAGGGGGAACTCTCTGGTTTTTGTATAGGGATGGGGATTCGCTGGCAGCTTCGCAAAGCGAACGCCAAAGCAAATAGGTTCGCCAGGCGAACTCAGTAGCGAACCCTTCTGTTTGCGAAATTTTATTTATGATTTCTGTGATGTTCTGATGTTTCGGTGCTGTGAATTTTCTGATGATTTACCATGATGTTATTGATGTTAATGATGATTATGACGTGATGATTTCGTGATGTTTTGACGTATATTTGATGACATGATTAACATGATATTTTGATGAATGATGATGCACATAATGATTTTATTGACGATGATGATTATTGACGTTGTGTATCATGCATTCATAGCATATTTTGATGATGATGTTAGGACTTCGGTCCAGTGATGATGAGGTTAGACTTCGGTCTATTGTAGCTTCCATCCCATTGTGCGGATGTGAAATGGTTTATGACGTGATCCGGTTCTTGTGTGGAACCGATCCTAATGATGGGGATCTTTGGAGGGTGATGGCCTAAGTGTCCATCGATTGTGACGATTGGTACCACATGCAAGAGTCTTGTTGTGCATTGCATTTATGTGGCATATTGTTGTGATTTATGATGTTGTGCTTTGATGTTTACGTGTGATGACTCTGATGATGTTGTATATGATGATGATGCCATTTTTATGTATATCCTATTTTATATTGATTATAATAAATTGTATTACTCACTCTGCTTGTTTGAATGTTGCCTCCACGTGGGTAACGTGCAGGTGATCAGGATTAGCCGTGGATGCTTCGAGGAACTTTTGAAGTATTATTTGCTTTTGGTCGATGTAGAGGGTCTTGCTCTGATAGTGTAACATCGGGTTGGGTCGTTGAGTCGAACCATGTTGAGTTCTATTTGGCTGTTATTTTGTTGTTATTTTGATTATTATGGTTTTGTTTCAAAAACCCTTTGGTGGGATTTTGTGGTTATGGTGGACCTGCTGCCCTTTGAGACATTTTTGAGTTATTTTGAGGAAAACTCGTTGTTTACAGAGCAACTTTTGTTGATTTGATTTTATTGAGAAATGTGCACCCTTTGAGGTGATGCTGATTTATTTAATGATTTTATGTTTAATCCGCTGCGATGTTTGTGGGGTAGAAAAGGGTGTTACAATTTTCTCCCTAGAGACTGTCAGGAGATTATACTCATTGAAATGGCCGGAGGGTCCTTTATTGTCCCGGGACTCCCGAGGGCGGTCTTCACGTCTTCGGGCTCCCCGATGAGATGTCGAGGGATCATCATGCTTGGAGGCCCGGGCACTCTCTTAGTGTCGTGAGTCCCAGGCGGAGCTGGCATCTTCTTTCTCCTCATACTGGATATATGCTTGCACCTTGAGGAGGAAGGCGTCCAGGGTCCTCAGAGTTTCAATGCCAACTACTTTGGCGAATTCTGTCCAGGGACGAAGTCCTCGCTCGAGCAAGAACTTCTTTATGTCATCGGTCGTTGAGACATGTACTGCTTCTTTATTGAACCTATCGATGTAGGCTCGGAGAGGCTCGTCTTTCCCTTGAATTATGGCCTCAAGGGAGGCTTCGGTCTTCGGGTGGCGGCGGGATGCCGTGAAGTGTCTGGAGAACATTCTCCCCAGCTGTCTCCACGAGGTGATGGACTCGTCGGGGAGTTTCTTATACCAGGTCATCGCTCCCTTCCCAAGCATGGTAGGGAATAGTCTACATTTGATGGCGCCCCGGACGCCATGATAGTCGAGCAAAGCATCGATATTTTTGAAGTGTTCATCAGGATCTATTGTACCGTCGTAGGTGCCCAGAGACGATGGTTTCTCCAGTCCCTTGGGGAGGCGCATGACCATGATTTCCCGAGACAACGAGCCGCGAGGCTCGTCGTCGCTGCTGTAACTGGACCACGACGGAGAGCGGGTGCTTCGCTCAAGAATAAGACTGTGATTTCTGCGGGGAGATGGGATTCGTGCCCGACCCTTGGATTTGGGAGGAGGCGAATGCTGGTCCCTCCTAGTCCTCTTGGTTCTCGGGGAGTAATGGTTTCGTGGGGAGATATGATCACACTTCCTGATAGTATTGAGCTCTGGTTTAGGTGGTGCCCGACGGTCTCTTTCACGTCAAGGAGGTGGACTTGGGATCTTCGGCGCTCTTTCCTCAGCGGAGGGGATCATGGCCGGCTAGACTCCTCTATGGCCCAATCCTCGCGTTTTATTGGAGGATTAGGAGGTTTATTTTGTTGAGGGCTTCAAGAAGGGCCGCCACGGCCGAGTCGGCGTTGGGCGGAATTGGAACAGATTGGTGGTCTAGGGAGGGGTGGTCCTCAACATGATCAACACGAGCAAGGGAGGGAGACGCGGTGGCTCCATCTCTCAGATGGTGGGTGTCGCCTCCAAGGAAGGGTGCAACTCCGTCAGTATCAGTCTTGCTGACGGGGAGAAAAACAGAGTTACGAGCATCATGAATGTGATCTTGGCTTGCCATGATTAGAATCTTGGAAAAAGGGTGGTTTTGATCTTGAATCTAGGATGAAAGAAAGACGGGGATGATAGTTTTCCCGCAGACGACGCCACCGATCTTGATGGCTGATCAGACTCTGAAGTGGGCCAAAGATGACGTTTGCAATGTTGGGTGTGAGAGATGAGGAGGGGGTGTACCTGCAAGGCACTCTGATGCTAAAGTAAGAATCGAGAGAGAGAGAGAGAGAGCAAGTACAAAGTATGTATTTCGTAGGGTGATTTAGAATACCTGACCCTCTCATTGAGAGAATTTTTATAGTGCCCCCAGCGTGCGACCAACGGTCCCTATTTTCGGGGCGAAATAACTGTTTCCCGAAGAATAGGTAACTGCCAGAAACTAGCCGTTAGGACGGGCAGAGGTGCCCGAAACTAGCCGTTGCCATAGGCAAAGGCGCAGTTTCAGGCACGAACGTCGTGGCTGTTTCTAAATAGTGGAACCGTGCATGACGGACAGGAACTACCGAGGAGGGGCAGGTGACCCTTGGGGTCATCCGACCATATTTGTCCGGTAGAGGGGCAGAATGGTAAATATTGCCCCAATTTGGATGGACTTAGGAAATTGTGTCATTTTGGGAGCAGAAGTGGATTAGGCCATGCCTAGTCATTGGGCCTGTCCGAAACAATAATATTATATTGCTAGGGTTTAGTATTAAGTATATGGACTTGGCCCATTTGTCTTTCTTATTTGCTACTCTTTAAACCTATCAATATAAATATGAGGTTCACTAAAAATTTTAGTGCATCTGATTGATTATTCATATTATTTCTCTCTTTCTACTCTTATGAACCAAGGAAAGCGCTCAAAGCATAGGCTTTGATCGAATTCATCCTAGAAATTACAACTGATGAGGCAGACACATCGTCTAAGTGGATAATGTTTGTAGATGGTTATTCTAACGCAAAAGGTATTGAGGTAAGACTTATACTAGAGATTGACCATAATCTCACGTTAGAGGTCACAATAATATTTGAATTCATTACTTCAAACAACCAATAGGAATACATAACATGTTTGGTCGAATTACGCATAACATTTGAAAAAAGACAAACATTTCATTATCTTACACTTTGTTCGCTTAGGCATCTGCCATGCTAAGGGCTTGAAACTTGGGGAAAAAATCCACAGTTTTTTTATAGAAGTGGAAACGATCTATTAGAGCCTCATCAATCATGTGGAGAAGAAGGTATGATATGGAGAATTCTTACACTTTGGTCGCTTAGGCATCTGCCAGGCTTAAGGGCATTGAATGGGGTGCGTAGTGATTTCATTTGTAACAAGTTGGGTGTGATTAATATATATGCTCCAGCTTACGAGGGAATATTAAGAGCTATATTATAATATTATATTGCTAGGGTTTAGTATTAAGTATATGGACTTGGCCCATTTGTCTTTCTTATTTGCTACTCTTTAAACCTATCAATATAAATATGAGGTTCACTAAAAATTTTAGTGCATCTGATTGATTATTCATATTATTTCTCTCTTTCTACTCTTATGAACCAAGGAAAGCGCTCAAAGCATAGGCTTTGATCGAATTCATCCTAGAAATTACAACTGATGAGGCAGACACATCGTCTAAGTGGATAATGTTTGTAGATGGTTATTCTAACGCAAAAGGTATTGAGGTAAGACTTATACTAGAGATTGACCATAATCTCACGTTAGAGGTCACAATAATATTTGAATTCATTACTTCAAACAACCAATAGGAATACATAACATGTTTGGTCGAATTACGCATAACATTTGAAAAAAGACAAACATTTCATTATCTTACACTTTGTTCGCTTAGGCATCTGCCATGCTAAGGGCTTGAAACTTGGGGAAAAAATCCACAGTTTTTTTAATAGAAGTGGAAACGATCTATTAGAGCCTCATCAATCATGTGGAGAAGAAGGTATGATATGGAGGATTCTTACACTTTGGTTGCTTAGGCATCTGCCAGGCTTAAGGGATTGAAACTTGAAAAAAAAATCCACAATATTTTTTGTATAGAAGTGGAAACGATTTTTTTAGAGCCTTATCAATTATTTGAAGAATAAGGTATGATATGGAGGATTTGTGAAGCATTTTTAAAAAAATGATTAAAATAATTAAGGTTTCTTGTTAAAAATCGAGTCGAGTCAAGAATAAGATCATTAATTGTTTAGTCTAGTATCTTTAGATTTTTTCCAATAGAATTTAGGGTTGAAATTCCTAATCCAATTAAAAACATGGTAATATCTATTTTTTTTAAATACAAGGCTTCATTTAAAAAAAACTATCAAATAATCTGCAACATTTAGCATACTAAAACAAAATATGATTGGAATGGTGAATAACTTATATTATATATCATATACTATATGCAATTCGTCGAGCTTTTGAAAAAAAAGAAAAATGAAACATAAGCATTAGTGGGGCACAAACATTAGACTTGTATAGTGGGCTAAGAAAAATGAAAAATAAGCATTAGTGGGCCACAAACATTAGGCTTGTATAATGGGTTATACAAAATAGTGGAATGGTAATAATTTCAAAGAAATCAAAGAAAAAGAATTGTCAGAAGATGGATTTCATTTGTAACAAGTTGGGTGTGATTAATATATATGCTCCTGCTTGAGAGGGAGTATTAAGAGTTATATTATAATATTAAATTACTAGGGTTTAGCATTAAGTATATGGACTTGACCCATTTGTCTTTCTTATTTGCTACTTTCTTAACTTATCAATATAAATATGAGGGTCACTAAAAAATTTAGTGCATCTGATTGATTATTCATATTATTTCTCTTTTTCTACTCTTATGAACCAAGGAAAGCGCTCAAAGCATAGTCTTTGATCGTATTCATACTTGAAATTTCAACTGATGAGGCAGACATATCGTCTAAGTGGATAATGTTTGTAGATGGTTCTTCCAACGCGAAAGGTATTGGGGTAAGACTTATACTAGAGATTGACCATAATCTCACGTTAGAGGTCACAATAATATTTGAATTCATTACTTTAAACAACCAATAGGAATACATAACATGTTTGGTCGAATTACGCATAACATTTAAAAAAAGACAAACATTTCATTATCTTACACTTTGGTCACTTAGGCATCTGCCATGCTAAGGGCTCGAAACTTGGGGGAAAAATCCACAGTTTTTTTATAGAAGTGGAAACGATCTACTAGAGGTTCGTCAATCATGTGGAGAAGAAGGTATGATATGGAGGATTCTTACACTTTGGTCGCTTAGGCATCTGCCAGGCTTAAGGGCTTGAAACTTGAAAAAAAAATCCACAATATTTTTTGTATAGAAGTGGAAACGATTTTTTTAGAACCTTATCAATCATGTGGAGAATAAGGTATGATATGGAGTGATCCGGTGTATTCGAACAGGTCCACGTAAGCTGGTCGTCAGAAGGCAAGGTGCTCGGTTGGATGCTGGTCGTCAGGCGTGCGAGGTGTTCGGCTTGTGAATGAGGAGAGGAGGGGGTGTACCTGTGAGGCACTCCGACGCTCAAGTAAGAAAAGGTCAGAGAAAAGGGGCAAGTACAAAGTGTATTCTTAGGGTGAAAAAATGATACCTGACCCTCTCAAGCGAGAGGGTTTATATAGAGCCCCCAGCGCGTGACCAACGGTCCTATTTTCGGGGCGAAGCAACTGTTTTCCCCAAAGAATAGGTAACTGCCCAAACTAGCCGTTATGTCGAGCAGGGTGCCAGAAACTAGCCGTTGTGTCGGGCATAAACGCAGTTCCGGGCACCTGTCCCTTACTATTCGGGCAGCGAGGAAGCCGTGCGTAACAGGCACAAAAGCCGGGGAGGACGCCGCGTTCCTTGCCCGGTTGGAGGGGCAAAAATGTCGTTATTGCCCCTCTATGGATTGGGCTTAGGCAATTTGGGCCGCTCTAGAGCAGAGGCGGATTGGGCCAATTCTAGCCATTGGTCCAGTCCAGAACAGGAGCCCCCCAAGTCGTTGCTCCTGAGCATGGGAGTGATTACTTAAAGATTGCTCGTCGCTTAGCGCGTAGATGAGGGTGATTGTCTCGAGGTGCTCGTGGCCCCCTGTGTCCGTGATGTTCGTGGTCGTGACCCTATTGCCTGGTATTCGGGGAGACAAAGCGTCTGACAGAATGGGAAATGTTGGGCTGCCACGTGTGCATCGAGCCCTGTGTAGCAGTTAATAGGTAATTATGGCTAGTGGGCAGTCAGCATTGCCTACGGGCGCGTGTGCGCACGTGCCCCTCAGTATAAAAGGGGGAAGGTTGTCCCATTTTGCACTTTTTCCCTTCTGATTTCTCTTCGCCGTCATCAGCGTTCTTGCCCGTCGCCGTCTTCAGAGCAACCGACCACCATGCCAAGTTTCGAGCAGTCTCCCTATTCTACTCAATTCAAGTAAGTTTTCTGATTTCCAGCTTGTTTTACTTTCTCTTGTTGTTAGTGGTAGATTGCATGCGGCTAGGGTTAGTCTTAGGTGACAAAATAGGTAGGTTTCCGGCGAGTGTTGGTGGTGGGCGGTGGTTCTGCCCTTCTGCTGCTTCAAGCACCTCGCCGGAGTAGGTAGTGCGTTTGTTGAGCGTGGTGGTCCACGCCGTGGTTGCGAGTCGTGACCACCGCGTCTTACCATCTTCTGATGGACTGGTGAATTTTCCGGTAGAGCGTTTCCAGATTCTGGTGGAGCCTTGCAGTTTCCGGTGGGGCTTCAAACGGAATCTGGGCACGAGCGCGGGGAGGTTCTTCGCAGGAAGATGGTATGTCTCGGGCATCTCCTCGTGGGGAGGTTCTTCGCAGGAAGATGGTATGTCTCGGGCATCTCCTCGCGGGGAGGTTTTTCGTTTGATGTTAGGGCTTAGGCCGGGGACGTTGTCCTCAGCCTTCTGCGCGCCCTTTCACTTGACTTAGCGGTGGAAGGGTGGATTTGATTTCCTGTCGAATTCACTATCTTTCTCTGCTTTTTCAGGTGATCGTAGTGGCGATGGAGCCAGAGAGAGAAGTTATCCCCGTCACATCCGAGGAGGAAACTGTCTCCGATGAGAATAGCAGCGCAACGACCTCGAGTTCTGCGTCTTCGAGTTCGACGACATCGAGCTCCTCGAGCGAAGTTGGAGAGGAAGAGGATTTGGACATCATGGAGGAGGATGTTGAAGGGTTCTGCCCGGAGGAGTGGGAGGTGGCTGAGCCTTTCGAGTATATTTCCACGTTCGCCAGATCTGTGGCGGACACCTTTACGGAGGTGGGTCCACCGGGGGATTGGAGAGTGCATTTTCCCACCGTGGACGAGCGGGTCTGCTCGGAGTTCAGGGACCACTTCACAATGTACGAGTATGCTTTCAAGGAGTTGGGGCTGAGGTTGCCCTTCACCGACTTCCAGCGGTCGGTATTTGAGCATCTCAAGCTGGCGCCCTCGCAACTCCATCCCAATTCGCTGGCCTTTATACGGGCATTTGAGTTGGTGTGCGAGCACCTCACACTGGGGACCACTCTCCCTCTGTTTTTTGGTGTTTTCCATCTTCAACGGCAGCTGGCGGGGAAGAAGTACGGATGGGTTTCCTTGAAGCAGTCCAAGAAGTTGTTTAAGCCGTTCTCGGAGTCAATTCAAACGTTCAAGGGACGGTACTTCATCGTGGAGCCAGTGTCTGAAGCTGCCCAGGATAGCACGTATGTTTGGGAGATAGAGGTGGATGAGAATGGAGAGGAGTTGCTCAACGAGGAGGGGAAGTATATCAGGGAGAGGTTGTACAAGTTCCCGATCCGCTGGACACCCGACCACTTCTCAAAGAAGCCCAGTGCCTACGTCTTCGAGCCGAGCGCGCTACGCGGGCAGGATGCCGTGTCTTATGAGATGCTGGTGAAGTGGGTCAACTCATTCCAGCTCGCGAGCTGCTGGACGAGCAAGGGTAACCCTATCTTCGAGGAGGATGGTAGCCAGAGGGTTGAGCGCAGGTTTATCAACGTGAAGGCACTGCTGGAGTGCAAGACTCCCGCGGATGCTGAGAAGCTGCTCGGTAGTCATAGTTACTTAGATTTTGTTTGTGTTATTTCCTTTCCCCGTAACTAACGTGCTTGTTTTCATTCTTGTAGGTGAGATTCCTCAAGCTCGTGATCGTGTGGTGAGGAACGCCATGGCGAGGGGTAAGGCCGGAGCGGCTCCCCCTAAGACCCGGACTGCTGCTGTTGGTACTCGTGATCCTTCCCTCGTTCAAACTACTTCGGGGACCTCTTCTACGCCCTCTCCTGGTCCACGGGACTCTCCATTGCCTTTGACTGGGCGGGCGAAGCAGCCACGGACATTAGATGTTGTGGACCTGACTCGGGCACCTAAGAAGGGGAAATTTGAGCTCCCCCCATGCATCCTCGACAGGAGATTTTTTGAGGGCAACACCCTGGTCGTTCCTCGGGCAGAGTCTCTTAGCTTGGAGGGCATGGACCGGTCGAGCAAGAGGGCGCTGGTGGCCCAGGATGCTTCTGCCCTGGTGAGGATGCTGGAAATGGCGGCCGTTTACGCGGAAGGGGATACTGCGCTTGAGGCTGAACTTACTGCTGCCCGGATGAGATAAGAGTGTTGAAAACTAGGGTTGAGCTGGTCGCCAGCATCCTGCAGGCCGAGGATGACGGTATCACCGTGGCAGTGGAGTCCTTCGAGAGTGCTGTGGCCCAGTTGCGGGTGGTGAACCCCGGGCTTGAGCTTTCGACCGAGGGTATCCACTACCTTGCACAAGTGGAGGATGGTCGCATCGTCTTGCCCGCAGGCCTTGTTCTTGATACCCCTGAAGTTCAGACCGAGGACCAGCCCGTGGAGGAGTAGGGACATGAGCCCGCGTCGACCAAGCATGCCGAAGAATGAGGAGTTTTGTTATTCTGATGTTGTTGTATTTTGTCCGGCCTGCGTGCCGTTGATTTACTTGTAACTTTATTTGATTTTGGGGGGGGGGGGGGCGTGGCCCTTTTTTTTTATGTAATACGCACAATTTTTGGCCCTTGTGGCCTTTTTATTTAATGCTCGGTTAATGTTATTTATACAATTTTCGTTGTACTTTACATTATTGCTGTACTTTACATTAGTTATGCATGTGTGACTGCCCGTCGGAGGGTATGTCTGTTAGTGGAGCTTTTTTTTGAAAGATAGCTCGTTGTGTGTGAATCCGCCAGTGCGGAGAACTGGTCGAATAGCCGGGGAAGGTCCTGGCGAGGTTGCGGATCTCAGGTCGCGGCGTGAACGTCCCATCGCGAGCTGGGGTTCTGCCATTCATGGTACTAGGGCGAAGGTGGTGCTCGGTTGAGGAACGCCGACGAGCAGAGTTCCGGCTCATTTATTTGAGCGGGATTTTGCTTTGTACGCGTGCGTCGTGTGTACCTGGACGAGCACGATGACCGTTAGGTGGTCCTTTGATGCGAGGAAGCCTATGGTTACTTCGGCTGTAGTATTGCTTAAGTTTCTCAGCGTTCCATGGTCGAGGGAGCGCATCCCCATTAAGGTTTTCGAGGAAGTGCGCACCATTTCCCGTTTTGGCACGGACTCTGTATTGTCCTTCCCAGTTGACTGCTAGTTTGCTTTCGCGAGAGTCCTTGTGGTTTCTTCGCAGGACAACGCTGCCCACATCGAACTCTCGTCGTAAGACTTTGGCGTTGTGCCTAATTGCTATTTTTTGCTTAAGAGATGCTTCGCGGAGGGCTGCTCCTGTTCGGATTTCCTCGACAAGGTCGAGCTCCTTGTTGCACCCCAAAATTTGCCCTCCTTACTTTAGTACTAACTGGCTTATGTTTCATTTCATTTCTTGCATTATCATGTAGGCATATCATTAGCATGGGGTCAAGGTGCTTGAGGCAGTTCATGAAGGTCCTATCTGGTCTATCACGTCATCAAGAGTCCTGGTATTGTCCAAGAGAGCTCAGGTGGATCATCCTTTCCTAACCAGTGCATAGATTAGGGTTTTGAGATTCTTGGGTTTATTGCTTCAATGGGCAAGCTCCTTGGGTTTTTATCATCATCAAATGGCATATCTTGTCTTTGTTGGAGAGGATACACATCATATTCAGAGGAATTTGGATTTGGAGACTGTGCTATTTCCTCATAGACTAAGGGTACCAAAATTAAGGTTGGCTATAAAGTCAGTTTATTTCTGATTTTTTGGGCAAGACTTGATTCCATGGTATTCCTTGGGTCCCCAAATACCTAGGGGTGGAAGATTGTCCATCAGCTTGGTTCAGGAGAAGTTCAATTAGCCAATGGATTGAAAATCAGTTGAATTTGGAGAAAAGTCAACAGTGAAAGGAGAAAAGTCAACTGTGAAATTTTGAGGTTCTCTTCAGGGATTTTAAGATCTCATATCCTTATATGGTCTCCAGGGGTCAAGTTTCATACATATTTGTCAGGAATCAGGAGTTGGTGCAAAGTTTCTAATTTTGGAAAGTGACCTATAATGAAAAGTTTCCATTTTTGGCAAGTTCCTTCACTGCATTCAACTTGACTTTTCACCATCAAGAAAGCTTCAAATGAATTTTTCTCCAACATGAAAGTTGAAGATCTTTTTCTCCTCTTTCCAACAAGTATAAGTGGATCTCCATATCATTTGTGAAACTCCAGTTATGATCAAAAGAAGGCAAAGTGGTTTTTAGGGTTTTTCATGGTGCCATTTTCACAACTTTGGGCATAATGACCTATAACCAATTCCATTGTGTCATGCTGTAGCGAGTGATTTTGGACGCGGTTCTTAAGCGCTGGTCGCTCTCTGCAGTTTGAGCTTAAACTACAGGTCGATTCATTTTTTATCCTATTGTGAGCTGAATAAGGAAGGGAAATAGATGTCTCCAATTAACCCTTCTTTGCATACTGAGTTTAAACAGCGGTCTGTTAGGTTACGGATGCTATCAATGTGGGGGGCCTTTGTACTGGTTATTTGTATTTTCGCCAATACGGTTTTCTTTCTTTTTATCTAGGCAGAAGGTTTCTGGCGGGGAACAAGGATTAGGATGTTAGGACTGATGCTTTTGAATTACTGCTTTTGATTGACGGAGATATGGGATTTGGGTTTTTTTGTTGATTGTGCTCGCTAAGATCTTTTCTTTCGATCTTATGCCTACGTATTCCCGTTTACCGAAACAGGGAAATCAGAGCGTTCGTAGTTCCTCCTATTCTATGGGAGGAAAAGGGTGTTTTGGTGTCTTGTTCAAAGCCCAAGACATGAAGCGAAAGGTGGTTTGTATCTTGTTCAAAGCCCAAGATGTGAAGCGAAAAGTCTATTTGTGTCTTGTTCAAAGCCCAAGACGTGAAGCGAAAGGACCTCGACTTTAGAGAGAATTTGTCATCTCTAAAGAGGGGAGAAGGAGAATTACTTTAACTGGGATACGCGGATCCGAGCAATGCCATAATTTCCGAAGAAAGGGTTTTAACCTGAAGGAGAAGACTTTAACTCAGTGTAGAGCAATGCCATCTTTCCTTAGGAATTTCTCATGCTAAAAGAGGGACAGTGGCGTGGATATAGATGATCCAGAGGCTTGCCGCTTACAGCGATTAGATGAAGGGAAAGGAGTTGTTGATGTTTGTGTACTGTGAACGAGGCACAACTTCGATGCTAAAAGGTTAATTGGATCAACCAGTGGTTTTCTTATACAAAGCCTAAGAGGAGGCTAATTTCCGCTAGGAAAATCATTATACAAAGCCTAAGAGGAGGCTATTTTGTGTCTCGTACAAAGCCCGAGAGAGAGGCTAAAAGTTTTTTGACCCAACGATAGAGTCTTTGTGTCTCGTACGAAGCCCGAGATGGAGGCTATTGTTTGTTTGACTCAACAGGAGAATCTTTTATACTCAACAAGAGAGTGTTTTTGTATCTCGTATGAAGCCCGAGATGGAGGCTAAAAGTTTTGACTCAACAAGAGAGTCTCTGTATCTCGTACGAAGCCCGAGATGGAGGCTATGTCAGTTAAGTGACAGGTCCAGTATACTGATTTTGAAAGAGAAAATCAGTTCTTATATGAGCATCACTGTACTCATGGGTTAGATCTGAGGATCGGGGTGGTCTCCTTTTCTTTGAGGAAACTGGAAATCCAAAGGGTGTTGAGACTGTCCGAGTCCGCAGGTTTCCTTCCTATTTAACGAAGGGGTCACTTGAGAATGTCTTTTGAGACTCAAGGAAGTTAGACTGTCCATGTCTAGAGTTTTATCTTTTGGTACTATGTTTTGAGAAACAGTAGTAGACTCTACAAAAGGACTGTTCTATGGAGATGACTAAGTTCTGTTCCTATACCTCTAGGAGGTCGTCGGGACAATTTGTACGAAGCCCAAGAGGAGGCTGGAAACTTTTAAGAAGCCGACAGGTCCTTGTACGAAGCCCAAAAGGAGGCTATCATTCCCGGAGGAAGAGATCATTATACGAAGCCTAAGAGGAGGCTGTGAATACTTCTAAGAAGCCGTAGTGTCCTTGAATAATGCCCAAGAGGAGGCCGATGCTTTTAAGAAGCCCGTGGGTCTATCATCTCCTTTCCATTAGGAGAGATAACTCTTTTAAAGATAAAAACCATTGGTAAACGTGCGAGGTTTACTATCCAGCGACTTCTAGCTTTTAAAGAGGGTTCCTTAGTTAAGGTCCAAGATTATGACCGTAGTGGGTACCCAAACCCCAAGACATTCAAGGCAAGCTATCCACAAGGAATAGATCAAGTCAGGAAAGTTCGAGAATTTGGAAGGAACTCAAAGATGCCATTCATGGAGAATACATTCATCTTAGGGAGTAGAGCTTCTTGACGATTCCTAAGGAGGACAGCCGAAGAGAAGACTGTATCTGGTGCTCCTATTGGGGATCTAGGTGTCTATTTCTACGAATAAACGAAACGGCGTCACCTAGTTCTAGACGTAGTTGCCGGGGAAACTCGAAATATCTATACTATTATTACACAGTAGATATGAGTTTATGAAAGGAGACTTACAGTGAAACAGCCCCACAATACAGTTTATAATATGAAAGCAGTAAATGAAAGCGATAACCACTTACTCGGTTGTAGTGCTTCCATGTTGTTTGGTTAGTTGTTCAACAAAGGAAGATTGAAAACAACAGTATATTCAAAATCAAAGGAGAAAGTGCTTTGAAAAAGAAAGATTTGGGGCTTACAGCTCAAGGAGAGGCCCAGGGTTTTATCAGTGAGCGCACTGTTTGACTTTGTACAGCGGGACTTATACAAGTGACTGGGGCCCAAAAATGGTTTTCTGTACAAAGGGATGGGTCTTACACTCTCTCAAGAGGCCCAAAAAGGTTTAAAGAAAAGAGTGGGGCTTATAACACGAGGGTAGGCCCAAATGATTTTTCGTTTAAAAATGGCGATCGCGCCGAGGATTTCTTTTAACGCAGAGGGACTTATACAATAAGTGAGGCCCAAAATGTTTTGGTTAAAAGGGGGATTGGGTCTTACACTCTAATAGAGGCCCAAAGTGTTTTGAATGGGTCTTATAGCTCAAGGAGAGGCCCAGATGATTTTTATTTTTAAACGGGCGACGATCGCGCCGTTTACTTGTACAGAGGGACTTATACAATGAGTGAGGCCCAAAAAGTTTTTGTACAAGGGGGGATGGGTCTTACACTCTCTCAAGAGGCCCAAAGAGTTTTGAAAATGATTTATGAGGGTTGAATTAATCCAAAACCCTAATTTGTTTTCAAAATGTATTTAATTGAATAAAAATTCAATTAAAATGATCAAAAATTGTTTAACACATGGAAAACAAATTGTGATCTTGGATTAATGCTTCAAAAATTAAGTATTGACCTACAAAATAATTAGAAAGCATTAAAAGTTGCAAAATCAATGTAGAAAAAATATTTAAAATGCCAAAAACAATCAAAATATTAATTCTTTGCAAAAATATCAATTATATGAAATAAATAATATTTTTGGGATTTTTTGATAAAATAAAATATTTTAACATTTTTGTGAATTATTAAAAAAAGAATCAACTCAAAATCATTAAAACTCAGAGAGACATTAATTTTTGAATCAATTAAATAAAATCACAAAATTCAAATATTTGAATTTCTAAAAATGGCGCCAAGAACAAGCTGAAGAACACGCGCGTGTTCTTGGTTTCTCAGATTTGCATTTTCTATCCAATCTCCATGAATACGTAATCATATCATGCAATCCACATATCATTATGCTCGTCTGAACCTCACGATCATATCTATGTACTTTAATTTCATTTAAATTAAACATACAACAAGAAATCACGAAGAGACCTCAAGAACCCTAATTTCTGCATGAAGGCTAGGATTTTTGATACACGATTCAAACAATGCAATTAATTGAGGGAAAACATTCCATGCATGATTATGAACATATGACCAAATTATTGTGCGAGGAAATATGCATAGATTGAGAGATGACCAAGTATGTGCTTACCTCCAAGCCGTGACAGCAAGTTCAAAGTGATTTTTGATTTGGAGGTGTTACAGATGAGTGGTGATGATCTGAACAGCTTCCCTACACCCTATGGATTGTGTTTGGATGGTTGGACTTGATTGAAATTGGCTGGATCATTTTGTGGTACCTCAGCTGCACTTTGGTTAAAACCTTGAGCAACCAGCTGGTGATTTTGTGAAATTGATGTTTCAGAAGTAATCTAAGTGTTTGATCAGCTCATATGTGATGTATGTGAGGTGTGTGAGTGACTGGTTTGATTGTAATTGCTCTCAAACTCAAAACCCGATAGTGACTTGCCTTAGAAGGCAAAATTGGAGTGAAAGAAGAGATTTTGAGGAAAGCATCTGTTTGATGGCTTTGGTGTACTCAAACTGATCATAATTGAGCTCTATTTATAGTAGAGCAAGTTTGTTTTGCAAGGAATAGTGAATGGCAGCTGGTAAGTAGGTTTGGCCAATGTTGGCAAATGAAAATCCAAGTCTCCTCTAGCCATTGACTAGAGGTTAGGGCACAAAGCTTTGGTTCCCTTGGTCTTGGATAAGTCTTGACTGATTTCAGATGAGAATGACTCAGTCCATGCCACCTTGATGGTTCCATTGAATGCCTCATTCCAAATTTGAAGTCTTGTCCCTATTTTGGCCATTCTAGGTTCAACATGCTATTTCTTGTTCCATGGACTTTGGAGGCTTGGCTCAGTGATCGTCCCCTTTAGATTCAATCCTCTGAGGTGTCCAAGTGGATAGGAGCAATTGAATTTGGCTGATTTTGGCAAATCGACCAAAGTTGCAAATTCTGCCTTGCCTTGACAGATTTCAGCAAGGCAACTTGGCAATGTTGTATCTCATGGTGTAGGTTGAATTTGGCAATGTTCTTGGCCATTTTGGAAAACTCTTACATGATACAACAACTGTTTGAACAAGTTTGGTTTTGATCTCTTTTGATTCCAAGTGAAAAATCCCCCTACATTTGGCAAAAAGTGAGGCAAAATCTGACTTAGTGAAAATTTCACTAAGTGTTGGAAAAAGTGACATTTTCACTTTTCAGCCACTTTGATCACTCCATAACTCAAAATCGTTAATGAATTGGAATGACTTGTAGTTGAAGTTTTTGTAGGTGATAATGAGGGCTACAAATCCATCTTTGGATGAGAAAAAATGGCCTAGTGGTTTAGGAGTTATGGTCCTTTAAAGTTGGTACCTTTGCCACTTTATTTTTAACTTAGAAAAATTTCTAAGTTTTATGGTTACCCCTTTTACAAATTATCTCACTTTTCTTGATTTTTCTTGATGAATGATGATTCAAATCATACATTAACATCATTTTAGGGTTAAAAATCCATTTTGGTGAAAAATCTCAAAAAGTCAAAGTTGACTTTTGTGCACAGTTGACTTTTTATCAGATGAATTCCAAACTGTGCAATTCTTCAGGAAATCATGTCCTTGACCTAAATCAAACTTGATGGACATGTTCCATGGGTGTCATAGGGTATATTCAATCATGTAGTAGGGTTTGGGAGCATGTCTTGGTCAAAAGTCAAAGTTACAGTTGACTTTTCCCTTAAAACCCTAATTGTGGTGCAGATGGAATTGAGACTTGTTGCTCAAACTTCTTGGATTAATCCATTGTTCCAAATGGATCAATATGGTATATTAGAGACCCTCAAATCATCTCTTGAGGTCTTGGCTCATGATTTGTCCCAAAAGTCAACTTAGGGGTGAATTAGGTCAAGAAACCCTAATTCCTGATTTTTGATGAATGCATCCCTTGAGGCAAAATTGACTTGATGCATGGGTTCATGAGGTTCCATGAAGTATATTAGGTCATGTTTTGGATCAATGCCTTGTGCCCAGATGAAAATTTCCATCTGGAGGCCCTGGTTGACCAAAACCCTAATTTGGTGACACTGTCGATCTTGAGACTTGATCCACCTAGAAGGGAGCAGCCTTGTGCTTAATCCTTGAAGTGGGAGTCCTTTTTGATCCATTGTGGATGTTTAAGAGATTAGACAAGTTGAAGATCATGTCATTTCTTGATTGACCCTTTGTCTAAGCACTCAGAGAGGGCTTGAAACCCTAATTTTGATTGTATTGGATGCTCACCCATCTTTGGGGAGACTGATGAAGCATGATGGTTCATCCATATTGTGATGATGATTTTCATAATGATGGGAAAACTAAGTGGTCAAAATTTGGGGTATTACAGATGCCCCTATTTAATCTTCTTGGACCCGAAGGTGTGAATGACGAAGGGATTCGGGCATTCGGGGTGCAAGAGGATTAAATATCGGAATACCCAAAATTTTGATGGTGGTTATGAATGGTAGCTTACGCATTCATCTTCTTTAGATAAGCAATGATGCTTAGAAAAGGTAAACTTCCCCCTCGATCCTAGTTTCCTACCAAGAACTGGTCTCAGTCTCTGAAATGAACTTCCCCTCGTTCCTGGTTTTCTACCAAGGAACTGGTCTTAGTTTCTTTTGTAAACTTCCCCTCGATCCTGGTTTCCTACCAAGGATCTGGTCTCAGTTCTTTTTTAAACTTCCCCTCGATCCTGGTTTCCTACCAAGGATCTGGTCTCGGTTTCTGATATAAACTTCCCCTCGATCCTGGTTTCCTACCAAGGAACTGGTCTTAGTTTCTTTTGTCAACTTCCCCTCGATCCTGGTTTCCTACCAAGGAACTGGTCTTAGTTTCTTTTGTCAATAAACTTTATTGGCAAGGGACGCTATGTGTAGCGGTTTTCCTTTAAACTTCTCGCCAAATTTTCCTGGGGAGATGCCATTTGAGTAGAAAATGTTTTGTTGTCAGACTTGCTGGGGACCCCAGTCGTCTGAGTTGTAGAGTTGTACAAACTTCTCCGTTGGAGACGCCATTTGTTTCTACTGGGGAAAGCGAGTCTCTTGAGAGACTGTTTTCGTTTGGGGTTACATCATACTTTTCTCGGGATCTTCCCGGAGAAATGCCATATGATGGGATCCAATTTTGAGGTGCCAATGACCTTCTCATCAGTGGTTTTTCGGAGCAAAACTGGCGTGCTGCCGAATCTCTGATCACGAGGCTTTCTCTGTGGATTTTCCTTAATCCGGGAAAGCAAGGATATCATCTTCAATGGCGAAGAGTGATGTTTATTGAAAGTTTTCTTTGGCTTTTCAGAGGTTCAAGTTATCAAAGTGGTCAAGGACCAACTTCTTTCCAGAATTAAACTGGAAGCGAGGTTGTTCAGACATAGTATTTCCTGATGAGGCAAGAACTGACAACTCGATTGAGAGGACTTCTACCACTAGGGGACAAGACCGACTAGAGTGATAGTGATGCAATATGAAATGTAAATGCAAATAAAAAATGCATGATGTATGTATGTATATGCTGACAAAACAGACGCGACATACAGACTAATGGATGAACACAATTGGATACTCGGCCATCGCGGGGCGAAGAAGTACCGTTGATTCAAAATAGCAATTCCACTTTGCTTAGGAGAGATAGTCCCGTTGGGAGCTATGTTGATCGGGCTTAGGAGATGAGAACTCGGCCGAAGATGTCAGACGAAACATGGTCTCTGACATTGCTGATCCTTCATTCAGGCGTACTGGTCCAGAAGGAGTACTTTGATTCTGCACTTTGAAGTTCGCTTACTTCGGGAGAAGCGATCGATGTTCTTCTGATGTTCAACAGTCAAAAGAAATGTCATCTTTAATTTAAAAGCAGAAAAATTTTAACAAGTAAATTCGTTTTTGTTTCGTTTCAAGAATCGTTGATTAAGTTTAAACAACGTCGTTCTGTAAAGCTAAAACAAGTAAAGAATTACAAACAAAAGCACAAGGGCTCAAATTTTATTGATAAGATGGAGATCAGCCAAACGCGTGATTCCAAAGAGTATATACAAAGTTAGAAAATGGTAATTTACAGGGAAAAGGGCTACGTTGAAACATAACGACCACTATCCTTCTACCAACTTTGAGTTCGGGACATCCTGAGCTTCCGTCGAAGATGACCTTTGACTGGAGATTTCCTCCGATAGATGATGCAACTGCTGCTGAGGGACTTGCCTCTGTTGAACATAGTTACTTGCCATTATCCCTAACTTTTGCCTGGATTGTACTATGAGATTTCCAATCCATCGGGATGATTTTTTTTCATGTCTCTAACTTTTGCCTGGACCGCCCTTTCGGGTTTTCAATCCACCGAGACATTTTTTTTAGTTTTAGGCGAAGTATTTCTTGACTACATCAACATTCGTGGGGTAGGCAAATTCCTCTCCGTCCATGGTTGCAAGTCTCAAGGCGCCGCTTGAGAAAGCTTTTGTGTCCACATAGGGGCCATCATAATTCGGGGTCCATTTGCCCGGGAATCAATGAGAAATGATTGTATCTTCTTGAGCACAAGGTCTCCTTTCCTGAAGACACGAGGTCGGACCTTTTTGTCGACCGCCCTCTTCATTCTCTGTTGATACAACTGACCGTGGCATAGTGCCGTGATTCGCTTCTCTTCGATCAGGTTCAGTTCGTCGTGTCGATTTTGACACCATTCAGCCTCGGTGAGCTTAGCTTCCATCAATACCCGGATTGATGGGACCTCTACTTCTATGGGGAGAACTGCCTCCATGCCATATACTAGAGAGAAAGGGGTTGCCCCTGTTGAAGTGCGGACAGATATTCGATAATCGTGAAGAGCAAAGGGTAGCATTTTGTGCCAATCTTTATAGGTTACAACCATCTTCTGAACAATCCTCTTGATGTTCTTGTTAGCCGCTTCTACCACTCTGTTCATCTTGGGTCGGTAGGGAGATGAGTTATGGTGTTCGATCTTGAACTCTGCACACAACTCTTTCATCATCTTATTGTTCAAGTTAGATCCATTATCAGTAATGATCTCACTTGGAACACCATAACGGCAAATGATATTGTTTTTGATAAATCGGACCACCACTTGTCGGGTTACATTGGCGTATGACACTGCTTCGACCCACTTGGTGAAATAATCAATGGCTACAAGGATGAACCGATGTCCGTTTGAAGCCTTGGGCTCAATCATACAAATCATATTGATTCCCCATATGGAAAATGGCCATGGGGAAGAAAGAACTTTGAGATGTGATGGCGGTACATGAATTTTGTCGGAGTATATCTGACACTTGTGACACCTCCTCATGTACTTGTAGCAGTCGGATTCCATGGTCAACCAATAATACCCGGCCCTGAGAATTTTTCTCGCCATTGTGTGTCCATTGGCATGAGTGCCAAAGGATCCTTCGTGAATTTCTTTCATGAGCATGTCTGCTTCTGGTCTGTCGACGCATCGGAGCAAGACCATGTCAAAATTTCTCTTATAAAGAGTGTCACCGCTCAGGAAGAAGTTTCCAGCCAATCTTCTAAGGGTTTTCATGTCTTTTCTGAGTGCCCCAGATGGGTACTCTTGTTTCTGAAGGAAGCATTTGATATCGTGATACCAAGGTCTGTCGTCTATGACTGTTTCAATCGCGAAGATGTAAGCGGGCCGTTCAAGGCGCATTATGTCGATCTTAGGTATGTCATTCCATCGACCTACACTAATCATGGAAGAGAGAGTGGCTAATGCATCAGCCATGTGATTCTCATCACGTGATGAAAGTCGACTCTGTTGAAGAAGGGTAACAACCTCCTTGCATAGTCTTTGTAAGGAATCAATCCTAATTGGTATGTGTTCCAATCTCCTTTTATCTGGTTAATAACCAGGGCTGAATCGCCGTATACGTCCAAGTTTTTGATCCTTAAATCAATCGCTTCTTCGAGACCCATAATACAAGCTTCGTATTCGGCCTCGTTGTTCGTACATTTGAACGTAAGTCGAGCGGTGAAAGGAATGTGGGAACCCTGAGGGGTAACAATGATTGCCCCAATTCCGTTTCCATAATGATTGACTGCTCCGTCAAAGATAAGTCCCCACTGGGAACCTGGTTCTGGCCCTTCACTGGGTAGCGGTTCATCGCAGTCTTTCATCTTTAGATACATGACATCTTCGTCTGGGAAGTCAAACCCGATTGATTCTTGATCGTCAATCGGTTGATGAGCCAAATGATCAGCTAAAATACTTCCTTTAACGGCTTTCTGAGCATGATACTCTATGTCATATTCTGATAGTAACATCTGCCAACGGGCAATCCTTCCCGTGAGAGCAGGTTTTTTGAAAACGTACTTGATTGGATCCCTTTTGGAGACCAACCAAGTAGTATGACGAATCATGTACTGGCGAAGACGTTTGGCTGCCCAAGCCAAAACGCAACAAGTTTTCTCAAGCATTGTGTACCGAGTTTCGCAGTCGATGAATTTCTTGCTTAGATAGTAAATGGCAGACTCTTTCCTTTTGGTTTCGTCTTGTTGGCCAAGTACACATCCCATTGAGTCCTCTAGGACTGTGAGGTAAATGATCAGTGGTCTTCCTTCCACTGGAGGTGATAGAATCAGAGAATTCAACAGATATTCCTTGATACTGTCGAAGGCGGTTTGGCAATCTTCTGACCAAACGCAATCCTGGTTCTTTTTGAGTAACTTGAAAATCGGCGCGCATGTTGCGGTCATGAGGAATATGAATCTGGAGATGTAGTTCAAACGTCCCAGGAATCCTCTGACTTGTTTTTCAGTTTTCGGAGAAGGCATTTCTTGAATGGCCTTGACCTTGTCAGGATCAACTTCAATTCCTTTCTGGCTGACGATGAACCCTAGTAGTTTCCCTGAACGGACACCGAAGGTGCACTTGTTAGGATTCAAGCGGAGCTTGAATTTTCTTAGACGTTCGAACAATTTTGACAGATGTTCAACGTGCTCATCCTTTGTTCTTGATTTTGCAATCAAATCATCGACATATACCTTGATTTCCTTATGTATCATGTCATGAAACAGAGTAGTCATGGCCCTTTGATAGGTTGCCCCGGCATTCTTCAAACCGAACGACATTACCTTGTAACAAAAGGTACCCCATGGGGTAATGAACGAAGTTTTCTCCATGTCTTTCGGTGCCATTTTGATCTGGTTATAGCCCGAGAATCCATCCATGAAGGAGAAAACTTTGAACTTTGCTGTGCTGTCAACCAGCATGTCAATGTGTGGTAAAGGAAAGTCGTCCTTTGGACTTTCCTTGTTCAGATCTCTGTAATCAACACACATTCTGACCCTTCCATCCTTTTTGGGAACGGGTACGATGTTGGCTAACCATTGAGGATATTCAGATGTAGCGAGGAAACCCGCGTCGATCTGTTTCTGTACCTCCTATTTGATTTTGATGGCCATGTCCGGGTGAGTGCGTCTCAACCTTTGCTTTACTGGCGGACATTCTGATCTCAACGGTAAGTGATGTTCCACGATGCTGGTATCCAACCCTGGCATATCCTGATAGGACCAAGCGAATACATCTGGAAATTCTTTGAGAAGCTTTATCAAACCCTCTCTGGCAGTTGGACTGAGCAGTGCTCCGATCCTGATTTATTTTCTCTCTTTTTCTGAACCCAAGTTTACCGTTTCCAACGGCTCTTTGTGAGGTTCGATGGACCTTTCCTCTTGTATGAGTAGTCGGGAGATCTCTTCTGGAATTTGGTCGTCATTTTCTTCTTCAGCCTCGAATACCGGGAACTCAAAGTTGGGAGAAGGCATCGGATCGTATGTTTCAACGGGGTATAAAACAAGCAATCTGTATGACGTGATGATTCGTGTTTAGAAGAGATAGAGAAAATGTAAGTGTGTGCAGTGTTTTGATTTTACTGCTTGTTTTTATTATTGAATGTTTTTTAGGATTACCATTTTCTGAGAAAAGCAAAAAAGAAAACAGCAATTAATGCGGAAATTACAGAACGACGTTATTTTATTAATGTACAAGTCGAATCTTGAAACTACAGCCCTATAAAACAAAACTCTGTCGCTTTGGGCAAAGCGAAGAGGGAAATTTACAGAAAGCGAGCCCTATCAAAACATCCGTTTCACCTGGGCAGGGTGAAAGGCTTAAAGATGGCATTTACTTTGACTGATGAACGACCTTCGGAACCTCGACAGCAAACCACTGGCGGCGAACTCCTCGGTGAATCACAAAGTCTGGCACCTTCCTTGATTTGTCTTCAGAAATGACGCTGGTTTCTGGTGGAGCAGGATCATTGGAATATGTCTCCCAGGCAGAATTGTCGTAGGAGGATTCCTCTGTTGCATTTTGCAGAGTATTGGTGCTCTCAGCTGCATCTCCCCATCCAGTAGGCTGGATATCTTCAAGCCTGATACGAGAGCTTTCGGGAGCGGTGTACTTGACCATATAGTCGTATTTTCCACTTGGTTCTCCCAGAGTGTCCCAAACTTCTTTGGAACTGGAGAAGTCATCCCTCTCGATGACGTTGACCTCGGGAAAAGCATAGTTGATGAATTCTAGTCCTGCAAACGTTGCGAATTCATCGTCATGTTGAGTAATTTCCGAATGACCTGAGTGTTGATCCCATGACATGCTGGGGACACAGGTATTCTGTTTAATGACGGTCAGCTGATTTTCGTTGTTCGGCTGACTCTCTTGCCCCAAGTTTCCTGGGTAAGGCTGCCACATTGGCAGACCATCCATCGGGCCATAGTAATTGTGGTCAAAGTTGTCTTTCATCAGAGTGTCCTCCTCTAATGAATTTGGCAGAGCACGACATCCTTCCGGATCATAATCTCCGTAGATCATTTCAACATCTGACCTGGGTATAAATCTCAGACTTTCTGTAGGAAAGCAAAAAGGCATATGCACCTTTTCCTGAGACATATAGCCGTCCTGGTTAAGATAGGACTTCCATTCTTCATCTGTGTCAGAGGGATCTTCCTCAATGATAGCATGAACTGTCTGAGACACTGGGTGAAGAAAACCCCCACTGTGGAAGAAGTTTTGAAGGGGATGAAGACTTTCATCGCTAGCAGTTGTCTGGGTACAGGTTGCAGAAAAACCAAGACCCTTCTTTGTTTTATTGTCAATAGGAATGACAAGTCGTCCCCATCCTTTTGTATCGGTACTCTCGACCGCTTTGATAGCATCTTTGTATGAAGAAATTGAAGTTCCTTCTTTGAACTGATTGTTCTTGCTCATCGATAGTGCTTGGAACTGAGTTCCAATAACCTCCTCGGGTTCCACACAAGTAGATGATGATAAGTTGCTTACAAGCAAGGCTTATTCCCCACAAACCGTGACAAGTTGATCGTTCTTGACGAACTTTAGCTTTTGGTGGAGGGTTGAAGTAACCGCTCCAGCCTGATGTATCCAAGGTCTTCCTAATAAACAACTGTACGTTGCCCGGATGTCCATGACCTGGAAAGTGATTTGGAAAGTGTGAGGACCAATAGTTATGGGAAGATCAACTTCGCCGATAACCGTTTTTCTGGATCCGTCGAATGCTTTGACGACGACCTCACTGACTCTCATCGGAGGGCCCTTGAATGATAATTGCATCAAGGTGGACTTCGGCATAACATTCAGGGCTAACCCTGTGTCTACCAGTACGTTGGCTAAAGCATCGCCCTGGCAGTTAACTATGATATTGAGCGCCATGTTATGACGACGACCCTCTTCAGGTAATTCCTCATCACTAAATCCCAAATTATTGCAGGAAGTGATGTTAGAGACAATACTATCGAACTGTCTAATTGTTACATCCTGTTCCACAAAGGCTTGCTCCAAGACTTTTTGTAGAGCCTCTCTGTGGGCCTCAGAACTGACTAACAGTGATAATACTGAGATCTTTGAAGGAGTCTGTAACAGTTGATCAACAATGTTGTATTCACTCCTTTGGATGAGCTTTAGCATCTCATCTTTGTCTTTTGAAAAGTCGGGATTACTAGATTGACCGACTGGTGGATCAGGAATTTCTGCCTGAAGTTCCTTTTCCTTATTGGATTCTCCAACCCCTCGGTTGAAGATTTGACCGCTCCGTGTTACACGACTGATGTCTGCAATATTCACGACGGAGGGTAATGGAATTTCCTTTCCATTTTCAATTGTTGTTGCACCGTACTTGTAAGGGATAGCCTTAGCTGATTCATACGGTAGTGGTCCCGGCAGATAGATGACTATGGGAACCTTCTGATTTTTCTGACCATCATAAGAAATCTCGATCCGCTCCCGGTTGGGAACTTTAGATTCGTCAAGTAGAGGAATAATGGCAAAAACATCCCTGGTCCTGTGATGACCAGAGATCGTGACAATATCCTCAACTTGCTCGGCAAGGTAGTTCGGCGACCAAATGATGGGTCCTGAACCTGGATATGGACGAATTTCTCCATGATCGACCTGACCCTGAAGAGCTGCTCTCACAAGGTAACACCCTTGGTTACTTTCCAAACAGACGCTACAACAGTCATAATTGTGTGGTGGCACCTGGCCACGCCCACTTTGAATACAATGTAACCTCACTAGGTTAGCTTCCACTGATCGGACATCCTGACTTTGACGCCGAGTAGGATTCCTGTTACTGATACTAATTTGATGAGTATCTTCATCCATATAAATTGGCATCCACCAATGATTTAACAAGTGCTGAAGTGCCTCCTGAACAAGGGCACAACCTCGATCGTTTTCGCAACCCGATTTACAGCTGTGATAATTATGTGACACCAGGAATTCGAGTCGGACCTGTTCAGCATGTAACTCTACCAGGCTGGTATTCATCAAGCGAATGTCAAAGATCTGAACCATGTTGATTTGATAGGAATTCCTATCATGGTAGTCATGGATCCATCCAAGATCCATCTGACGCTGGAGGGCCTCCTGTATGAAAGAGTATCCCTGTTTGTTTACCGAGCAAGTCAGACAGGAACTGTAATCGTGCCGCGGCAGATTATGATACTGGCTTTGCCTTGAGTGCATCGCCACCAAGTTGACATTCATTGCACGAATATCGTGGTTCTGAATGATGTTAGAATTCGTGTAGACCATGTTAACTCCACAAACTCGGTGCTCTTGGATCCATCCGAGATCCATCTGTTCCTGTAGAGCTGCTTGCACTACAGAACATCCTTCGTTGTCTTTAGAGCAGATATCACACTGGTGATAATTATGAGGTGGCACATGGCCATATCCACTATGTCTACAATGCATCTTAACCAGATTGGCCTTTAACAAGAGTACATCATGAATTTGATAGACATTGTTAGTCTCTTTCTCAATCAGATTGACTGCAGCTTTCTCGTGTTGAGGCAGCGGGTTCGTAAGAACATTGGGATTCGTATCTTTGAAAGATAAGAGCCCGCTCCTAACAAGCTTTTGCACGTCGGATTTGAAATTGAGACAAGTCTCAATGTTATGCCCTGAACCTCCTTGATGATAAGGGTATGTTTGATCCGCTTTAAACCAAAAAGGCGGATTTTCCGGAACCGAAAGGGGACTTAGTCTGAATGTGCCCCTTAGCCAGCAGTAACGGAAACAGCTCTGCGTACGTTACAGGTATAGGATCAAATCCTGGTGGCCGCGTTGTACGGTTGTTGTTATATGGAGGACGAGCCTGCTGAAGAGGCTGTTGTGTCCTTTGTTGGTCAGGTTGGCTCTGCGCAACCTGAGGTTGATACATAGGAACAGGCGTGGGGCCGATAGCAGGAGTAACAGCTGCTACTGGCTGATAACGTCGCCTTTGCTTTCTGAGAGAGATATTCCCAATATCTTGCTCTTTTTTCTTAGGGAGAGCACTACCATATTTTTTAGTACCGCTCGTTGATCCAGTGTCTTTTACCAAACGTCGTTCTCGGACGGCTTCCTCAAGACGTACACCCATGCCGACCATTTCGGTGAAATCACTGGGCGCACTGGCAACCATTCGGTCGTAGTAAAATGAGCTTAAGGTCTTTAAGAAGATCTTTGTCATCTCTTTTTCCTCAAGAGGTGGACAAATTTGAGCTGCAATTTCACGCCACCTTTGAGCATACTCCTTAAAGGTTTCCTTGTCCTTTTGTGACATTGATCTGAGTTGATCTCTGTCGGGTGCCATGTCCAAATTGTATTTGTATTGTTGGACGAAGGCAGTACCAAGATCTCTGAATGTGCTGATCATAGTACGGTTTAAACCCATGTACCATTTGAGTGCGACACCGGTTAAACTATCCTGAAAGTAGTGAATCAGCAGGTCTTGATTCTCCGTCTGAGCTGACATCCGCCGAGCGTACATCACCAGATGGCTCTGAGGGCAAGAGTTACCCTTGTATTTTTCAAAGTCGGGCACTTGGAACTTGTGCGGGACTTTTACATTTGGGACCAAGCAGAGGTCTGCGGCGTCCTTTCCAAATAGATCCTGACCGCGAATGGCTTGCAGCTCTTTCTGCATTTTCAAGAACTGCTCCTGGAATTCATCCATTCTGTCAAACATAGTTTCCTTCTTACCAGAAGGTGTGTGTGGAATCTGTCCTTCCGGGACAGTGTGCACCACAGGGGGTGGTACCGTGACTACGGCAGTAAGTCTTGGCGCCTCCCGAAGTTTGTAACCTTCAGGAGTCTTCAGTATGCCCCTGGCATCTTCGCTTTCCCGAAGTTTGTAACCTTCAGGCCCAACGGTTTCTGTTGTTATTCCCTGATCTTCAGTGATCGGCGGAACATATCCTTCCGGGATATAGTTAACAGGCATGCCCTAAGGACGATCTTTCGGCATCTGATACCTAGGATCATACTTTTCTATGATGGGTGTTGAGGTGATCTCTGAGATCACAGTTCTTTGTAGCTGAGCTTCTGTCATGGCTTGCATGTCGTTACGAAGCTTTCTCATATCCTCTCTCAGAGCGTCGATCTCTTCTTTCAACTCTCTGTTTTCTTCCTTAAGATCATCCATCTTTTTCTGACGATTGGCCCGAGTATTGTACGAATGAGACAGTTTGACTCTAGAATCGAGACACAAACGTGAGATTCATAGGTAAGGAGAATACGCGATGTGAGAATGATGAATGCAATGATTATATTAATTGTTGTTTTTTTTTGTTTAATCAAAATAAACTTCGACAATTAGATTGCAAATATAAAACTGTGGGGAAACCCCTTTTTATTGAATTCCAAAGGATTACAGAAATGGAAATACAGTAGATTACAAAGTGCAGAAACAGAAACCTAAACTAATGGGTCCCGAGTCCTCTTCTTTGACCGGGACGCTTGGGCCGTTGTTGGGTTATCATTCCTTTGCCAGGTGAAAGGAGCGAACAAATTCCTTTGGTCATCTTGATTCTCTACAGCATGCTGCTCCAAAATTTCAATCAGAGCATCTTTCTCTTTTAGTAGTTGCTGTATTTTGATGCATTCTACGTCGAGGGTGCGGTACTTGTTCTTCCAAGACCTTCTTTCCTTTTGAATTTTGTTGAGAGTAACCTGAAGCCTTTCAGTTTCCGTCATGAAGTACGTGACAGATTCCCTCGGCGGAAGAATTCCGTAATGAGGATAAGGCATCTTTAGCTTGAGAGCTCTAGTTTGTACCCAATGGAGATAAGGCTCCACCGAGACACAGTCCAGTTTTCCCAAAGACTCTCGTCCTATCTTATGAACATGTTTCCAAGCTTGCACTATTTCCATCTTTAGTGCTCTGTCATTTTCTCCTTCTTTGAAGAAAAGACCTTCCAGATGAACACCCAGTGGGATGTGTCTCATCGGGTATCCAAATTGACGAAGAACCAATATCGGATGATAGTTGATTCCTCCTTTAGTTCCTATGAGGGGTACGCTGGGGAAGTTTCCAAAACGGTCAATGACTCTGATTCCCTCATAAATCCTATTACACCAATCTATATCAGAGTTGGTGAGAGACATGATCTTCTGCGACCAACGTAAGGCACTCTTGCAATCCCAAAAAACAGCGGACTTAGGCAAGTGGGATATAAACCATTTGTAGAGCAAAGGTACACAGCATGTGATCTCCCCTCCGCTGTACAAATTTCCCAAGTGTACATAATGATACGCATCTGCGAGCAAAGTCGGCACAGGGTTTCCAATGAGAAAAACCTTAATAGCGTTGATATTGACGAAGTTATTGATGTTGGGAAACAAAAATAACCCGTAGGTGAGCAAGACAAAGATGCTTTCAAAAGCAGTCACGTTCCCTATACTAGCGAAGTATAGAGCTTTTTTTGTCAAGAACTGGGCTGGCAAACCTTGGATGCCACCCTTAGTGGTCATGTGAGTCCTGACCTCAGACTCGTCCAAATGAATTGCTATTGCAATAGTCTGATTCTTTGGAATTTCTTCCAGTCCAGAAAATGGAGCTCGATCAGTGATATGTAAATCAATCAGATGAAAATACTCCTCCAGCGTTGGTGATAGCTGGTAATCCGGGAACGTGAAACAGTGATAAACCGGATCGTAGAACTGAATGAGCGCGTCCATGATCCCCTTAATCACATGGACTCTTAACAGTGGTAGCAAACCACCGTGCTTGGCTCTGAAAGCCTCTGGGTTAACGATCATCCTCGCTAACTTTCTCAAATCCGCTAGCCTTGGAACCTTGAAGGTATACTGGCGAGTTCTCCTTCTACCGAAATCCATTAATGCAATCTTTTTCTCTGATATTTGCAATCACAGTCTTAGTTTAATTTGAAAAACAGAGAGACTAGAAGAGAAGTTTTTTTTTTTTTTTTTTTTTTTTAATTAAATGGATGCATGAATGCAGCACACAAAAAACATAGAAAAAACATGGGGTCAAAGGGTCGTTGTCATGAAGTCAAGGCTCTACCCTTCCCCAAAGGTTTATACTAGGGTGATTTTTGTACCTGTACTCATTATCATCAGCTCCTCCCAGGAAAGCAAAACAACAAGCGGATCGCCAGCGAGTTGTAAAGCAATCTTAGAGTAAGTGCCATTCACCGAGAATAGATCACCAGCCTCAAATGAGGGTAGTATCGTGTAACAACTATTTCCGATAGTTTCCGCACTACGAAAGGGTTTGGCTCCTCAGCTTCTCAGACTTAACAACCGGCCCATTGGCTAGAAGAGTGAATGGGTTGCGTTGGTCAGCCTCCACTGAGGTTGATGGTCGACCCCGTCGCCATCACTTATCTTAAGTGTATACTCATTCTCACCACATGCGGCATCACACGCATTCCCATTAGCAGAAAAATAAACACGTATAGCAATTAGGAAAAGCAGTATATATATTTGTCCTAATCATCCAAGACTTATAAAGCTATGATTCCTAAGTTCCTGACAGAAATGAGTTCCCCGGCGGAAGCCCCAATCTGTGGTATTCACACAAGTGAAGAGAAGGAAGACCGTGCCTAGATCTAACTTTGAAAGGCCCCACGGTGGGCGCCACTTTTCTGTAGCGAGCGATTTTGGACGCGGTTCTTAAGCGCTAGTTGCTCTCTGCGGTTTGAGCTTAAACTACAGGTCGATTCATTTTTTATCCTATTGTGAGCTGAATAAGGAAGGGAAATAGATGTCTCCAATTAACCCTGCTTTGCATACTGAGTTTAAACAGCGGTCTGTTAGGTTACGAATGCTATCAATGTGGGGGTCCTTTGTACTGGTTATTTGTATTTTCGCCAATACGGTTTTCTTTCTTTTTATCTAGGCAGAAGGTTTCTGGCGGGGAACAAGGATTAGGATGTTAGGACTGATGCTTTTGAATTACTGCTTTTGATTGACGGAGATATGGGATTTGGGTTTTTTTGTTGATTGCGCTTGCTAAGATCTTTTCTTTCGATCTTATGTCTACGTATCCCCGTTTACCGAAACAGGGAAATCAGAGCGTTCGTAGTTCCTCCTATTCTATGGGAGGAAAAGGGTGTTTTGGTGTCTTGTTCAAAGCCCAAGACATGAAGCGAAAGGTGGTTTGTATCTTGTTCAAAGCCCAAGATGTGAAGCGAAAAGTCTATTTGTGTCTTGTTCAAAGCCCAAGACGTGAAGCGAAAGGACCTCGACTTTAGAGAGAATTTGTCATCTCTAAAGAGGGGAGAAGGAGAATTACTTTAACTGGGATACGCGGATCCGAGCAATGCCATAATTTCCGAAGAAAGGGTTTTAACCTGAAGGAGAAGACTTTAACTCAGTGTAGAGCAATGCCATCTTTCCTTAGGAATTTCTCATGCTAAAAGAGGGACAGTGGCGTGGATATAGATGATCCAGAGGCTTGCCGCTTACAGCGATTAGATGAAGGGAAAGGAGTTGTTGATGTTTGTGTACTGTGAACGAGGCACAGCTTCGATGCTAAAAGGTTAATTGGATCAACCAGTGGTTTTCTTATACAAAGCCTAAGAGGAGGCTAATTTCCGCTAGGAAAATCATTATACAAAGCCTAAGAGGAGGCTATTTTGTGTCTCGTACAAAGCCCAAGAGAGAGGCTAAAAGTTTTTTGACCCGACGATAGAGTCTTTGTGTCTCGTACGAAGCCCGAGATGGAGGCTATTGTTTGTTTGACTCAACAGGAGAATCTTTTATACTCAACAAGAGAGTGTTTTTGTATCTCGTACGAAGCCCGAGATGGAGGCTAAAAGTTTTGACTCAACAAGAGAGTCTCTGTATCTCGTACGAAGCCCGAGATGGAGGCTATGTCAGTTAAGTGACAGGTCCAGTATACTGATTTTGAAAGAGAAAATCAGTTCTTATATGAGCATCACTGTACTCATGGGTTAGATCTGAGGATCGGGGTGGTCTCCTTTTCTTTGAGGAAACTGGAAATCCAAAGGGTGTTGAGACTGTCCGAGTCCGCGGGTTTCCTTCCTATTTAACGAAGGGGTCACTTGAGAATGTCTTTTGAGACTCAAGGAAGTTAGACTGTCCGTGTCTAGAGTTTTATCTTTTGGTACTATGTTTTGAGAAACAGTAGTAGACTCTACGAAAGGACTGTTCTATGGAGATGACTAAGTTCTGTTCCTATACCTCTAGGAGGTCGTCGGGACAATTTGTACGAAGCCCAAGAGGAGGCTGGAAACTTTTAAGAAGCCGACAGGTCCTTGTACGAAGCCCAAGAGGAGGCTATCATTCCCAGAGGAAGAGATCATTATACGAAGCCTAAGAGGAGGCTGTGAATACTTCTAAGAAGCCGTAGTGTCCTTGAATAATGCCCAAGAGGAGGCCGATGCTTTTAAGAAGCCCGTGGGTCTATCATCTCCTTTCCATTAGGAGAGATAACTCTTTTAAAGATAAAAACCATTGGTAAACGTGCGAGGTTTACTATCCAGCGACTTCTAGCTTTTAAAGAGGGTTCCTTAGTTAAGGTCCAAGATTATGACCGTAGTGGGTACCCAAACCCCAAGACATTCAAGGTAAGCTATCCACAAGGAATAGATCAAGTCAGGAAAGTTCGAGAATTTGGAAGGAACTCAAAGATGCCATTCACGGAGAATACATTCATCTTGGGGAGTAGAGCTTCTTGACGATTCCTAAGGAGGACAGCCGAAGAGAAGACTGTATCTGGTGCTCCTATTGGGGATCTAGGTGTCTATTTCTACGAATAAACGAAACGGAGTCACCTAGTTCTAGACGTAGTTGCCGGGGAAACTCGAAATATCTATACTATTATTACACAGTAGATATGAGTTTATGAAAGGAGACTTACAGTGAAACAGCCCCACAATACAGTTTATAATATGAAAGCAGTAAATGAAAGCGATAACCACTTACTCGGTTGTAGTGCTTCCATGCTGTTTGGTTAGTTGTTCAACAAAGAAAGATTGAAAACAACAGTATATTCAAAATCAAAGGAGAAAGTGCTTTGAAAAAGAAAGATTTGGGGCTTACAGCTCAAGGAGAGGCCCAGGGTTTTATCAGTGAGCGCACTGTTTGACTTTGTGCAGCGGGACTTATACAAGTGACTGGGGCCCAAAAATGGTTTTCTGTACAAAGGGATGGGTCTTACACTCTCTCAAGAGGCCCAAAAAGGTTTAAAGAAAAGAGTGGGGCTTATAACACGAGGGTAGGCCCAAATGATTTTTCGTTTAAAAATGGCGATCGCGCCGAGGTTTTCTTTTAACTCAGAGGGACTTATACAATAAGTGAGGCCCAAAATGTTTTGGTTAAAAGGGGGATTGGGTCTTACACTCTAATAGAGGCCCAAAGTGTTTTGAATGGGTCTTATAGCTCAAGGAGAGGCCCAGATGATTTTTATTTTTAAACGGGCGACGATCGCACCGTTTACTTGTACAGAGGGACTTATACAATGAGTGAGGCCCAAAAAGTTTTTGTACAAGGGGGGATGGGTCTTACACTCTCTCAAGAGGCCCAAAGAGTTTTGAAAATGATTTATGAGGGTTGAATTAATCCAAAACCCTAATTTGTTTTCAAAATGTATTTAATTGAATAAAAATTCAATTAAAATGATCAAAAATTGTTTAACACATGGAAAACAAATTGTGATCTTGGATTAATGCTTCAAAAATTAAGTATTGACCTACAAAATAATTAGAAAGCATTAAAAGTTGCAAAATCAATGTAGAAAAAATATTTAAAATGCCAAAAACAATCAAAATATTAATTCTTTGCAAAAATATCAATTATATGAAATAAATAATATTTTTAGGATTTTTTGATAAAATAAAATATTTTAACATTTTTGTGAATTATTAAAAAAAGAATCAACTCAAAATCATTAAAACTCAGAGAGAAATTAATTTTTGAATCAATTAAATAAAATCACAAAATTCAAATATTTGAATTTCTAAAAATGGCGCCAAGAACAAGCTGAAGAACACGCGCGTGTTCTTGGTTTCTCAGATTTGCATTTTCTATCCAATCTCCATGAATACGTAATCATATCATGCAATCCACATATCATTATGCTTGTCTCAACCTCACGATCATATCTATGTACTTTAATTTCATTTAAATTAAACATACAACAAGAAATCACGAAGAGACCTCAAGAACCCTAATTTCTGCATGAAGGCTAGGATTTTTGATACACGATTCAAACAATGCAATTAATTGAGGGAAAATATTCCATGCATGATTATGAACATATGGCCAAATTATTGTGCGAGGAAATATGCATAGATTGAGAGATGACCAAGTATGTGCTTACCTCCAAGCCGTGACAGCAAGTTCAAAGTGATTTTTGATTTGGAGCTGTTACAGATGAGTGGTGATGATCTGAACAGTTTCCCTACACCCTATGGATTGTGTTTGGATGGTTGGACTTGATTGAAATTGGCTGGATCATTTTGTGGTACCTCAGCTGCACTTTGGTTAAAACCTTGAGCAACCAGCTGGTGATTTTGTGAAATTGATGTTTCAGAAGTAATCTAAGTGTTTGATCAGCTCATATGTGATGTATGTGAGGTGTGTGAGTGATTGGTTTGATTGTAATTGCTCTCAAACTCAAAACCCGATAGTGACTTGCCTTAGAAGGCAAAATTGGAGTGAAAGAAGAGATTTTGAGGAAATCATCTGTTTGATGGCTTTGGTGTACTCAAACTGATCATAATTGAGCTCTATTTATAGTAGAGCAAGTTTGTTTTGCAAGGAATAGTGAATGGCAGCTGGTAAGTAGGTTTGGCCAATGTTGGCAAATGAAAATCCAAGTCTCCTCTAGCCATTGACTAGAGGTTAGGGCACAAAGCTTTGGTTCCCTTGGTCTTGGATAAGTCTTGACTGATTTCAGATGAGAATGGCTCAGTCCATGCCACCTTGATGGTTCCATTGAATGCCTCATTCCAAATTTGAAGTCTTGTCCCTATTTTGGCCATTCTAGGTTCAACATGCTATTTCTTGTTCCATGGACTTTGGAGGCTTGGCTCAGTGATCGTCCCCTTTAGATTCAATCTTCTGAGGTGTCCAAGTGGATAGGAGCAATTGAATTTGGCTGATTTTGGAAAATCGACCAAAGTTGCAAATTCTGCCTTGCCTTGACAGATTTCAGCAAGGCAACTTGGCAATGTTGTATCTCATGGTGTAGGTTGAATTTGGCAATGTTCTTGGCCATTTTGGAAAACTCTTACATGATACAACAAATGTTTGAACAAGTTTGGTTTTGATCTCTTTTGATTCCAAGTGAAAAATCCCCCTACATTTGGCAAAAAGTGAGGCAAAATCTGACTTAGTGAAAATTTCACTAAGTGTTGGAAAAAGTGACATTTTCACTTTTCAGCCACTTTGATCACTCCATAACTCAAAATCGTTAATGAATTGGAATGACTTGTAGTTGAAGTTTTTGTAGGTGATAATGAGGGCTACAAATCCATCTTTGGATGAGAAAAAATGGCCTTGTGGTTTAGGAGTTATGGTCCTTCAAAGTTGGTACCTTTGCCACTTTATTTTTAACTTAGAAAAATTTCTAAGTTTTATGGTTACCCCTTTTACAAGTTATCTCACTTTTCTTGATTTTTCTTGATGAATGATGATTCAAATCATACATTAACATCATTTTAGGGTTAAAAATCCATTTTGGTAAAAAATCTCAAAAAGTCAAAGTTGACTTTTGTGCACAGTTGACTTTTTATCAGATGAATTCCAAACTGTGCAATTCTTCAGGAAATCATGTCCTTGACCTAAATCAAACTTGATGGACATGTTACATGGGTGTCATAGGGTATATTCAATCATGTATTAGGGTTTGGGAGCATGTCCTGGTCAAAAGTCAAAGTTACAGTTGACTTTTCCCTTAAAACCCTAATTGTGGTGCAGATGGAATTGAGACTTGTTGCTCAAACTTCTTGGATTAATCCATTGTTCCAAATGGATCAATATGGTATATTAGAGACCCTCAAATCATCTCTTGAGGTCTTGGCTCATGATTTGTCCCAAAAGTCAGCTTAGGGGTAAATTAGGTCAAGAAACCCTAATTCCTGATTTTTTATGAATGCATCCCTTGAGGCAAAATTGACTTGATGCATGGGTTCATGAGGTTCCATGAAGTATATTAGGTCATGTTTTGGATCAATGCCTTGTGCCCAGATGAAAATTTCCATCTGGAGGCCCTGGTTGACCAAAACCCTAATTTGGTGACACTGTCGATCTTGAGACTTGATCCACCTAGAAGGGAGCAGCCTTGTGCTTAATCCTTGAAGTGAGAGTCCTTTTTGATCCATTGTGGATGTTTAAGAGATTAGACAAGTTGAAGATCATGTCATTTCTTGATTGACCCTTTGTCTAAGCACTCAGAGAGGGCTTGAAACCCTAATTTTGATTGTATTGGATGCTCACCCATCTTTGGGGAGACTGATGAAGCATGATGGTTCATCCATATTGTGATGATGATTTTCACAATGATGGGAAAACTAAGTGGTCAAAATTTGGGGTATTACAGATGCCCCTATTTAATCTTCTTAGACCCGAAGGTGTGAATGACGAAGGGATTCGGGCATTCGGGGTGTAAGAGGATTAAATATCGGAATACCCAAAATTTTGATGGTGGTTATGAATGGTAGCTTACGCATTCATCTTCTTTAGATAAGCAATGATGCTTAGAAAAGGTAAACTTCCCCCTCGATGTTGGTTTCCTACCAAGAACTGGTCTCTGTCTCTGAAATGAACTTCCCCTCGTTCCTGGTTTTCTACCAAGGAACTGGTCTTAGTTTCTTTTGTAAACTTCCCCTCGATCCTGGTTTCCTACCAAGGATCTGGTCTCAGTTCTTTTTTAAACTTCCCCTCGATCCTGGTTTCCTACCAAGGATCTGGTCTCGGTTTCTGATATAAACTTCCCCTCGATCCTGGTTTCCTACCAAGGAACTGGTCTTAGTTTCTTTTGTCAACTTCCCCTCGATCTTGGTTTCCTACCAAGGAACTGGTCTTAGTTTCTTTTGTCAATAAGCTTTATTGACAAGGGACGCTATGTGTAGCGGTTTTCCTTCAAACTTCTCCCCAAATTTTCCTGGGGAGATGCCATTTGAGTAGAAAATGTTTTGTTGTCAGACTTGCTGGGGACCCCAGTCGTCTGAGTTGTAGAGTTGTACAAACTTCTCCGTTGGAGACGCCATTTGTTTCTACTGGGGAAAGCGAGTCTCTTGAGAGACTGTTTTCGTTTGGGGTTACATCATACTTTTCTCGGGATCTTCCCGGAGAAATGCCATATGATGGGATCCAATTTTGAGGCGCCAATGACCTTCTCATCAGCGGTTTTTCGGAGCAAAACTGGCGTGCTGCCGAATCTCTGATCACGAGGCTTTCTCTGTGGATTTTCCTTAATCCGGGAAAGCAAGGATATCATCTTCAATGGCGAAGAGTGATGTTTATTGAAAGTTTTCTTTGGCTTTTCAGAGGTTCAAGTTATTAAAGTGGTCAAGGACCAACTTCTTTCCAGAATTAAACTGGAAGCGAGGTTGTTCAGACATAGTATTTCCTGATGAGGCAAGAACTGACAACTCGATTGAGAGGACTTCTACCACTAAGGGACAAGACCGACTAGAGTGATAGTGATGCAATATGAAATGTAAATGCAAATAAAAAATGCATGATGTATGTATGTATATGCTGACAAAACAGACGCGACATACAGACTAATGGATGAACACAATTGGATACTCGGCCATCGCGGGGCGAAGAAGTACCGTTGATTCAAAATAGCAATTCCACTTTGCTTAGGAGAGATAGTCCCGTTGGGAGCTATGTTGATCGGGCTTAGGAGATGAGAACTCGGCCGAAGATGTCAGACGAAACATGGTCTCTGACATTGCTGATCCTTCATTCAGGCGTACTGGTCTAGAAGGAGTAATTTGATTCTGCACTTTGAAGTTCGCTTACTTCGGGAGAAGCGATCGATGTTCTTCTGATGTTCAATAGTCAAAAGAAATGTCATCTTTAATTTAAAAGCAGAAAAAGTTTAACAAGTAAATTCGTTTTTGTTTCGTTTCAAGAATCGTTGATTAAGTTTAAACAACGTCGTTCTGTAAAGCTAAAACAAGTAAAGAATTACAAACAAAAGCACAAGGGCTCAAATTTTATTGATAAGATGGAGATCAGCCAAACGCGTGATTCCAAAGAGTATATACAAAGTTAGAAAATGGTAATTTACAGGGAAAAGGGCTACGTTGAAACATAACGACCACTATCCTTCTACCAACTTTGAGTTCGGGACATCCTGAGCTTCCGTCGAAGATGACCTTTGACTGGAGATTTCCTCCGATAGATGATGCAACTGCTGCTGAGGGACTTGCCTCTGTTGAACATAGTTACTTGCCATTATCCCTAACTTTTGCCTGGATTGTACTATGAGATTTCCAATCCATCGGGATGATTTTTTTTCATGTCTCTAACTTTTGCCTGGACCGCCCTTTCGGGTTTTCAATCCACCGAGACGTTTTTTTTAGTTTTAGGCGAAGTATTTCTTGACTACATCAACATTCGTGGGGTAGGCAAATTCCTCTCCGTCCATGGTTGCAAGTCTCAAGGCGCCGCCTGAGAAAGCTTTTGTGTCCACATAGGGGCCATCATAATTCGGGGTCCATTTGCCCGGGAATCAGTGAGAAATGATTGTATCTTCTTGAGCACAAGGTCTCCTTTCCTGAAGACACGAGGTCGGACCTTTTTGTCGACCGCCCTCTTCATTCTCTGTTGATACAACTGACCGTGGCATAGTGCCGTGATTCGCTTCTCTTCGATCAGGTTCAGTTCATCGTGTCGATTTTGACACCATTCAGCCTCGGTGAGCTTAGCTTCCATCAATACCCAGATTGATGGGACCTCTACTTCTATGGGGAGAACTGCCTCCATGCCATATACTAGAGAGAAAGGGGTTGCCCCTGTTGAAGTGCGGACAGATGTTCGATAACCGTGAAGAGCAAAGGGTAGCATTTTGTGCCAATCTTTATAGGTTACAACCATCTTCTGAACAATCCTCTTGATGTTCTTGTTAGCCGCTTCTACCGCTCCATTCATCTTGGGTCGGTAGGGAGATGAGTTATGGTGTTCGATCTTGTACTCTGCACACAACTCTTTCATCATCTTATTGTTCAAGTTAGATCCATTATCAGTAATGATCTCACTTGGAACACCATAACGGTAGATGATATTGTTTTTGATAAATCGGACCACCACTTGTCGGGTTACATTGGCGTATGACGCTGCTTCGACCCACTTGGTGAAATAATCAATGGCTACAAGGATGAACCGATGTCCGTTTGAAGCCTTGGGCTCAATCATACCAATCATATTGATTCCCCATATGGAAAATGGCCACGGGGAAGAAAGAACTTTGAGATGTGATGGCGGTACATGAATTTTGTCGGAGTATATCTGACACTTGTAACACCTCCTCATGTACTTGTAGCAGTCGGATTCCATGGTCAACCAATAATACCCGGCCCTGAGAATTTTTCTCGCCATTGTGTGTCCGTTGGCATGAGTGCCAAAGGATCCTTCGTGAATTTCTTTCATGAGCATGTCTGCTTCTGGTCTGTCGACGCATCGGAGCAAGACCATGTCAAAATTTCTCTTATAAAGAGTGTCACCGCTCAGGAAGAAGTTTCCAGCCAATCTTCTAAGGGTTTTCATGTCTTTTCTGAGTGCCCCAGATGGGTACTCTTGTTTCTGAAGGAAGCATTTGATATCGTGATACCAAGGTCTGTCGTCTATGACTGTTTCAATCGCGAAGATGTAAGCGGGCCGTTCAAGGCGCATTATGTCGATCTTAGGTATGTCATTCCATCGACCTACACTAATCATGGAAGAGAGAGTGGCTAATGCATCAGCCATGTGATTCTCATCACGAGGGATGTGATGAAAGTCGACTCTGTTGAAGAAGGGTAACAACCTCCTTGCATAGTCTTTGTAAGGAATCAATCCTGATTGGTATGTGTTCCAATCTCTTTTTATCTGGTTAATAACCAGGGCTGAATCGCCGTATACGTCCAAGTTTTTGATCCTTAAATCAATCGCTTCTTCGAGACCCATAATACAAGCTTCGTATTCGGCCTCGTTGTTCGTACATTTGAACGTAAGTCGAGCGGTGAAAGGAATGTGGGAACCCTGAGGGGTAACAATGATTGCCCCAATTCCGTTTCCATAATGATTGACTGCTCCGTCAAAGATAAGTCCCCACTGGGAACCTGGTTCTGGCCCTTCACTGGGTAGCGGTTCATCGCAGTCTTTCATCTTTAGATACATGACATCTTCGTCTGGGAAGTCAAACCTGATTGATTCTTGATCGTCAATCGGTTGATGAGCCAAATGATCAGCTAAAATACTTCCTTTAACGGCTTTCTGAGCAAGATACTCTATGTCATATTCTGATAGTAACATCTGCCAACGGGCAATCCTTCCCGTGAGAGCAGGTTTTTTGAAAACGTACTTGATTGGATCCCTTTTGGAGACCAACCAAGTAGTATGACGAATCATGTACTGGCGAAGACGTTTGGCTGCCCAAGCCAAAGCGCAACAAGTTTTCTCAAGCATTGTGTACCGAGTTTCGCAGTCGATGAATTTCTTGCTTAGATAGTAAATGGCAGACTCTTTCCTTTTGGTTTCGTCTTGTTGGCCAAGTACACATCCCATTGAGTCCTCTAGGACTGTGAGGTAAATGATCAGTGGTCTTCCTTCCACTGGAGGTGATAGAATCAGAGAATTCAACAGATATTCCTTGATACTGTCGAAGGCGGTTTGGCAATCTTCTGACCAAACGCAATCCTGGTTCTTTTTGAGTAACTTGAAAATCGGCGCGCATGTCGCGGTCATGAGGAATATGAATCTGGAGATGTAGTTCAAACGTCCCAGTAATCCTCTGACTTGTTTTTCAGTTTTCGGAGAAGGCATTTCTTGAATGGCCTTGACCTTGTCAGGATCAACTTCAATTCCTTTCTGGCTGACGATGAACCCTAGTAGTTTCCCTGAACGGACACCGAAGGTGCACTTGTTAGGATTCAAGCGGAGCTTGAATTTTCTTAGACGTTCGAACAATTTTGACAGATGTTCAACGTGCTCATCCTTTGTTCTTGATTTTGCAATCAAATCATCGACATATACCTCGATTTCCTTATGTATCATGTCATGAAACATAGTAGTCATGGCCCTTTGATAGGTTGCCCCGACATTCTTCAAATCGAACGACATTACCTTGTAAAAAAAGGTACCCCATGGGGTAATGAACGAAGTTTTCTCCATGTCTTTCGGCGCCATTTTGATCTGGTTATAGCCCGAGAATCCATCCATGAAGGAGAAAACTTTGAACTTTGCTGTGCTGTCAACCAGCATGTCAATGTGTGGTAAAGGAAAGTCGTCCTTTGGACTTTCCTTGTTCAGATCTCTGTAATCAACACACATTCTGACCCTTCCATCCTTTTTGGGAACGGGTACGATGTTGGCTAACCATTGAGGATATTCAGATGTAGCGAGGAAACCCGCGTCGATCTGTTTCTGCACCTCCTCTTTGATTTTGATGGCCATGTCCGGGTGAGTGCGTCTTAACCTTTGCTTTACTGGCAGACATTCTGATCTCAACGGTAAGTGATGTTCCACGATGCTGGTATCCAACCCTGGCATATCCTGATAGGACCAAGCGAATACATCTGGAAATTCTTTGAGAAGCTTTATCAAACCCTCTCTGGCAGTTGGACTGAGCAGTGCTCCGATCCTGATTTATTTTCTCTCTTTTTCTGAACCCAAGTTTACCGTTTCCAACGGCTCTTTGTGAGGTTCGATGGACCTTTCCTCTTGTATGAGTAGTCGGGAGATCTCTTCTGGAATTTTGTCGTCATTTTCTTCTTCAGCCTCGAATACCGGGAACTCAAAGTTGGGAGAAGGCATCGGATCGTATGTTTCAACGGGGTATAAAACAAGCAATCTGTATGACGTGATGATTCGTGTTTAGAAGAGATAGAGAAAATGTAAGTGTGTGCAGTGTTTTGATTTTACTGCTTGTTTTTATTATTGAATGTTTTTTAGGATTACCATTTTCTGAGAAAAGCAAAAAAGAAAACAGCAATTAATGCGGAAATTACAGAACGACGTTATTTTATTAATGTACAAGTCGAATCTTGAAACTACAACCCTATAAAACAAAACTCTGTCGCTTTGGGCAAAGCGAAGAGGGAAATTTACAGAAAGCGAGCCCTATCAAAACATCCGTTTCACCTGGGCAGGGTGAAAGGCTTAAAGATGGCATTTACTTTGACTGATGAACGACCTTCGGAACCTCGACAGCAAACCACTGGCGGCGAACTCCTCGGTGAATCACAAAGTCTGGCACCTTCCTTGATTTGTCTTCAGAAATGACGCTGGTTTCTGGTGGAGCAGGATCATTGGAATATGTCTCCCAGGCAGAATTGTCGTAGGAGGATTCCTCTGTTGCATTTTGCAGAGTATTGGTGCTCTCAGCTGCATCTCCCCATCCAGTAGGCTGGATATCTTCAAGCCTGATACGAGAGCTTTCAGGAGCGGTGTACTTGACCATATAGTCGTATTTTCCACTTGGTTCTCCCAGAGTGTCCCAAACTTCTTTGGAACTGGAGAAGTCATCCCTCTCGATGACGTTGACCTCGGGAAAAGCATAGTTGATGAATTCTAGTCCTGCAAACGTTGCGAATTCATCGTCATGTTGAGTAATTTCCGAATGACCTGAGTGTTGATCCCATGACATGGTGGGGACACAGGTATTCTGTTTAATGACGGTCAGCTGATTTTCGCTGTTCGGCTGACTCTCTTGCCCCAAGTTTCCTGGGTAAGGCTGCCACATTGGCAGACCATCCATCGGGCCATAGTAATTGTGGTCAAAGTTGTCTTTCATCAGAGTGTCCTCCTCTAATGAATTTGGCAGAGCACGACATCCTTCCAGATCATAATCTCCGTAGATCATTTCAACATCTGACCTGGGTATAAATCTCGGACTTTCTGTAGGAAAGCAAAAAGGCATAGGCACCTTTTCCTGAGACATATAGCCGTCCTGGTTAAGATAGGACTTCCATTCTTCATCTGTGTCAGAGGGATCTTCCTCATTGATAACATGAACTGTCTGAGACACTGGGTGAAGAAAACCCCCACTGTGGAAGAAGTTTTGAAGGGGATGAAGACTTTCATCGCTAGCAGTTGTCTGGGTACAGGTTGCAGAAAAACCAAGACCCTTCTTTGTTTTATTGTCAATAGGAATGACAAGTCGTCCCCATCCTTTTGTATTGGTACTCTCGACCGCTTTGATAGCATCTTTGTATGAAGAAATTGAAGTTCCTTCTTTGAACTGATTGTTCTTGCTCATCGATAGTGCTTGGAACTGAGTTCCAATAACCTCCTCGGGTTCCACACAAGTAGATGATGATAAGTTGCTTACAAGCAAGGCTTATTCCCCACAAACCGTGACAAGTTTATCGTTCTTGACGAACTTTAGCTTTTGGTGGAGGGTTGAAGTAACCGCTCCAGCCTGATGTATCCAAGGTCTTCCTAATAAACAACTGTACGTTGCCCGGATGTCCATGACCTGGAAAGTGATTTGGAAAGTGTGAGGACCAATAGTTATGGGAAGATCAACTTCGCCGATAACCGTTTTTTTGGATCCGTCGAATGCTTTGACGACGACCTCGCTGACTCTCATCGGAGGGCCCTTGAATGATAATTGCATCAAGGTGGACTTCGGCATAACATTCAGGGCTGACCCTGTGTCTACCAGTACGTTGGCTAAAGCATCGCCCTGGCAGTTAACTGTGATATTGAGCGCCATGTTATGACGACGACCCTCTTCAGGTAATTCCTCATCACTAAATCCCAAATTATTGTAGGAAGTGATGTTAGAGACAATACTATCGAACTGTCTAATTGTTACATCCTGTTCCACAAAGGCTTGCTCCAAGACTTTTTGTAGAGCCTCTCTGTGGGCCTCTGAACTGAGTAACAGTGATAATACTGAGATCTTTGAAGGAGTCTGTAACAGTTGATCAACAATGTTGTATTCACTCCTTTGGATGAGCTTTAACATCTCATCTTTGTCTTTTGAAAAGTCGGGATTACTAGATTGACCGACTGGTGGATCAGGAATTTCTGCCTGAAGTTCCTTTTCCTTGTTGGATTCTCCAACCCCTCGGTTGAAGATTTGACCGCTCCGTGTTACACGACTGATGTCTGCAATATTCACGACGGAGGGTAATGGAATTTCCTTTCCATTTTCAATTGTTGTTGCACCGTACTTGTAAGGGATAGCCTTAGCTGATTCATACGGTAGTGGTCCCGGCAGATAGATGACTATGGGAACCTTCTGATTTTTCTGACCATCATAAGAAATCTCGATCCGCTCCCGGTTGGGAACTTTAGATTTGTCAAGTAGAGGAATAATGGCAAAAACATCCCTGGTCCTGTGATGACCAGAGATCGTGACAACATCCTCAACTTGCTCGGCAAGGTAGTTCGGCGACCAAATGATGGGTCCTGAACCTGGATATGGACGAATTTCTCCATGATCGACCTGACCCTGAAGAGCTGCTCTCACAAGGTAACACCCTTGGTTACTTTCCGAACAGACGCTACAACAGTCATAATTGTGTGGTGGCACCTGGCCACGCCCACTTTGAATACAATGTAACCTCACTAGGTTAGCTTCCACTGATCGGACATCCTGACTTTGACGCCGAGTAGGATTCCTGTTACTGATACTAATTTGATGAGTATCTTCATCCATATAAATTGGCATCCACCAATGATTTAACAAGTGCTGAAGTGCCTCCTGAAAAAGGGCACAACCTCGATCGTTTTCGCAACCCGGTTTACAGCTGTTATAATTATGTGACACCAGGAATTCGAGTCGGACCTGTTCAGCATGTAACTCTACCAGGCTGGTATTCATCAAGCGAATGTCAAAGATCTGAACCATGTTGATTTGATAGGAATTCCTATCATGGTAGTCATGGATCCATCCAAGATCCATCTGACGCTGGAGGGCCTCCTGTATGAAAGAGTATCCCTGTTTGTTTACCGAGCAAGTCAGACAGAAACTGTAATCGTGCCGCGGTAGATTATGATACTGGTTTTGCCTTGAGTGCATCGCCACCAAGTTGACATTCATTGCACGAATATCGTGGTTCTGAATGACGTTAGAATTCGTGTAGACCATGTTAACTCCACAAACTCGGTGCTCTTGGATCCATCCGAGATCCATCTGTTCCTGTAGAGCTGCTTGCACTACAGAACATCTTTGGTTGTCTTTAGAGCAGATATCACACTGGTGATAATTATGAGGTGGCACATGGCCATATCCACTCTGTCTACAATGCATCTTAACCAGATTGGCCTTTAACAAGAGTACATCATGAATTTGATAGACATTGTTAGTCTCTTTCTCAATCAGATTGACTGCAGCTTTCTCGTGTTGAGGCAGCGGGTTCGTAAGAACATTGGGATTCGTATCTTTGAAAGATAAGAGCCCGCTCCTAACAAGCTTTTGCACGTCGGATTTGAAATTGAGACAAGTCTCAATGTTATGCCCTGAACCTCCTTGATGATAAGGGTATGTTTGATCCGCTTTAAACTAAAAAGGCGGATTTTCCGGAACCGAAAGGGGACTTAGTCTGAATGTGCCCCTTAGCCAGCAGTAACGGAAACAGCTCTGCGTACGTTACAGGTATAGGATCAAATCCTGGTGGCCGCGTTGTACGGTTGTTGTTATATGGAGGACGAGCCTGCTGAAGAGGCTGTTGTGTCCTTTGTTGGTCAGGTTGGCTCTGGGCAACCTGAGGTTGATACATAGGAACAAGCGCGGGGCCGATAGCAGGAGTAACAGCTGCTACTGGCTGATAACATCGCCTTTGCTTTCCGAGAGAGATATTTCCAATATCTTGCTCTTTTTTCTTAGGGAGAGCACTACCATATTTTTTAGTACCGCTCGTTGATCCAGTGTCTTTTACCAAACGTCCTTCTCGGACGGCTTCCTCAAGACGTACACCCATGCCGACCATTTCGGTGAAATCACTGGGCGCACTGGCAACCATTCGATCGTAGTAAAATGAGCTTAAGGTCTTTAAGAAGATCTTTGTCATCTCTTTTTCCTCAAGAGGTGGACAAATTTGAGCTGCAATTTCACGCCACCTTTGAGCATACTCCTTAAAGGTTTCCTTGTCCTTTTGTGACATTGATCTGAGTTGATCTCTGTCGGGTGCCATGTCCAAATTGTATTTGTATTGTTGGACGAAGGCAGTACCAAGATCTCTGAATGTGCTGATCATAGTACGGTTTAAACCCATGTACCATTTGAGTGCGACACCGGTTAAACTATCCTGAAAGTAGTGAATCAGCAGGTCTTGATTCTCCGTCTGAGCTGACATCCGCCGAGCGTACATCACCAGATGGCTCTGAGGGCAAGAGTTACCCTTGTATTTTTCAAAGTCGGGCACTTGGAACTTGTGCGGGACTTTTACATTTGGGACCAAGCAGAGGTCTGCGGCGTCCTTTCCAAATAGATCCTGACCGCGAATGGCTTGTAGCTCTTTCTGCATTTCCAAGAACTGCTCCTGGAATTCATCCATTCTGTCAAACATAGTTTCCTTCTTACCAGAAGGTGTGTGTGGAATCTGTCCTTTCGGGACAGTGTGCACCACAGGGGGTGGTACCGTGACTACGGCAGTAAGTCTTGGCGCCTCCCGAAGTTTGTAACCTTCAGGAGTCTTCAGTATGCCCCTGGCATCTTCGCTTTCCCGAAGTTTGTAGCCTTCAGGCCCAACGGCTTCTGTTGTGATTCCCTGATCTTCAGTGATCGGCGGAACATATTCTTCCGGGATATAGTTAACAGGCATGCCCCAAGGACGATCTTTCGGCATCTGATACCTAGGATCATACTTTTCTATGATGGGCGTTGAGGTGATCTCTGAGATCACAGTTCTTTGTAGCTGAGCTTCTGTCATGGCTTGCATGTCGTTACGAAGCTTTCTCATATCCTCTCTCAGAGCGTCGATCTCTTCTTTCAACTCTCTATTTTCTTCCTTAAGATCATCCATCTTTTTCTGACGATTGGCCCGAGTATTGTACGAATGTTACAGTTTGACTCTAGAATCGAGACACAAACGTGAGATTCATAGGTAAGGAGAATACGCGATGTGAGAATGATGAATGCAATGATTATATTAATTGTTGTTTTTTTTTTGTTTAATCAAAATAAACTTCGACAATTAGATTGCAAATATAAAACTGTGGGGAAACCCCTTTTTATTGAATTCCAAAGGATTACAGAAATGGAAATACAGTAGATTACAAAGTGCAGAAACAGAAACCTAAACTAATGGGTCCCGAGTCCTCTTCTTTGACCGGGACGCTTGGGCCGTTGTTGGGTTATCATTCCTTTGCCAGGTGAAAGGAGCGAGCAAATTCCTTTGGTCATCTTGATTCTCTACAGTATGCTGCTCCAAAATTTCAATCAGAGCATCTTTCTCTTTTAGTAGTTGCTGTATTTTGATGCATTCTACGTCGAGGGTGCGGTACTTGTTCTTCCAAGACCTTCTTTCCTTTTGAATTTTGTTGAGAGTAACCTGAAGCCTTTCAGTTTCCGTCATGAAGTACGTGACAGATTCCCTCGGCGGAAGAATTCCGTAATGAGGATAAGTCATCTTTAGCTTGAGAGCTCTAGTTTGTACCCAATGGAGATAAGGCTCCACCGAGACACAGTCCAGTTTTCCCAAAGACTCTCGTCCTATCTTATGAACATGTTTCCAAGCTTGCACTATTTCCATCTTTAGTGCTCTGTCATTTTCTCCTTCTTTGAAGAAAAGACCTTCCAGATGAACACCCAGTGGGATGTGTCTCATCGGGTATCCAAATTGACGAAGAACCAATATCGGATGATAGTTGATTCCTCCTTTAGTTCCTATGAGGGGTACGCTGGGGAAGTTTCCACAACGGTCAATGACTCTGATTCCCTCATAAATCCTATTACACCAATCTATATCAGAGTTGGTGAGAGACATGATCTCCTGCGACCAACGTAAGGCACTCTTGCAATCCCAAAAAGTAGCGGACTTAGGCAAGTGGGTTATAAACCATTTGTAGAGCAAAGGTACACAACATGTGATCTCCCCTCCGCCGTACAAATTTCCCAAGTGTACATAATGATACGCATCTGCGAGCAAAGTCGGCACAGGGTTTCCAATGAGAAAAACCTTAATAGCGTTGATATCGACGAAGTTATTGATGTTGGGAAACAAAAATAACCCGTAGGTGAGCAAGACAAAGATGCTTTCAAAAGCAGTCCCGTTCCCTATACTAGCGAAGTATAGAGCTTTTTTTGTCAAGAACTGGGCTGGCAAACCTTGGATGCCACCCTTAGTGGTCATGTGAGTCCTGACCTCAGACTCGTCCAAATGAATTGCTATTGCAATAGTCTGATTCTTTGGAATTTCTTCCAGTCCAGAAAATGGAGCTCGATCAGTGATATGTAAATCAGTCAGATGAGAATACTCCTCCAGCGTTGGTGATAGCTGGTAATCCGGGAACGTGAAACAGTGATAAACCGGATCGTAGAACTGAATGAGCGCGTCCATGATCCCCTTAATCACATGGACTCTTAACAGTGGTAGCAAACCACCGTGCTTAGCTCTGAAAGCCTCTGGGTTAACGATCATCCTCGCTAACTTTCTCAAATCCGCTAGCCTTGGAACCTTGAAGGTATATTGGCGAGTTCTCCTTCTACCGAAATCCATTAATGCAATCTTTTTCTCTGATATTTGCAATCACAGTCTAAGTTTAATTTGAAAAACAGAGAGACTAGAAGAGAAGTTTTTTTTTTTTTTTTTTTTATTAAATGGATGCATGAATGCAGCACACAAAAAAAATAGAAAAAACATGGGGTCAAAGGGTCGTTGTCATGAAGTCAAGGCTCTACCCATCCCCAAAGGTTTATACTAGGGTGATTTTTGTACCTGTACTCATTATCATCAGCTCCTCCCAGGAAAGCAAAACAACAAGCGGATCGCCAGCGAGTTGTAAAGCAATCTTAGAGTAAGTGCCATTCACCGAGAATAGATCACCAGCCTCAAATGAGGGTAGTATCGCGTAACAACTATTTCCGATAGTTTCCGCACTACGAAAGGGTTTGGCTCCTCAGCTTCTCAGACTTAACAACCGGCCCATTGGCTAGAAGAGTGAATGGGTTGCGTTGGTCAGCCTCCACTGAGGTTGATGGTCGACCCCGTCGCCATCACTTATCTTAAGTGTATACTCATTCTTACCACATGCGGCATCACGCGCATTCCCATTAGCAGAAAAATAAACACGTATAGCAATTAGGAAAAGCAGTATATATATTTGTCCTAATCATCCAAGACTTATAAAGCTATGATTCCTAAGTTCCTGACAGAAATGAGTTCCCCGGCGGAAGCCCCAATCTGTGGTATTCACACAAGTGAAGAGAAGGAAGACCGTGCCTAGATCTAACTTTGAAAGGCCCCACGGTGGGCGCCACTTTTTCTGTAACGAGCGATTTTGGACGCGGTTCTTAAGCGCTGATTGCTCTCTGCGGTTTGAGCTTAAACTACAGGTCAATTCATTTTTTATCCTATTGTGAGCTGAATAAGGAAGGGAAATAGATGTCTCCAATTAACCCTGCTTTGCATACTGAGTTTAAACAGCGGTCTGTTAGGTTACGGATGCTATCAATGTGGGGGGCCTTTGTACTGGTTATTTGTATTTTCGCCAATACGGTTTTCTTTCTTTTTATCTAGGCAGAAGGTTTCTGGCGGGGAACAAGGATTAGGATGTTAGGACTGATGCTTTTGAATTACTGCTTTTGATTGACGGAGATATGGGATTTGGGTTTTTTTGTTGATTGCGCTCGCTAAGATCTTTTCTTTCGATCTTATGCCTACGTATCCCCGTTTACCGAAACAGGGAAATCAGAGCGTTCGTAGTTCCTCCTATTCTATGGGAGGAAAAGGGTGTTTTGGTGTCTTGTTCAAAGCCCAAGACATGAAGCGAAAGGTGGTTTGTATCTTGTTCAAAGCCCAAGATGTGAAGCGAAAAGTCTATTTGTGTCTTGTTCAAAGCCCAAGACGTGAAGCGAAAGGACCTCGACTTTAGAGAGAATTTGTCATCTCTAAAGAGGGGAGAAGGAGAATTACTTTAACTGGGATACGCGGATCCGAGCAATGCCATAATTTCCGAAGAAAGGGTTTTAACCTGAAGGAGAAGACTTTAACTCAGTGTAGAGCAATGCCATCTTTCCTTAGGAATTTCTCATGCTAAAAGAGGGACAGTGGCGTGGATATAGATGATCCAGAGGCTTGCCGCTTACAGCGATTAGATGAAGGGAAAGGAGTTGTTGATGTTTGTGTACTGTGAACGAGGCACAACTTCGATGCTAAAAGGTTAATTGGATCAACCAGTGGTTTTCTTATACAAAGCCTAAGAGGAGGCTAATTTCCGCTAGGAAAATCATTATACAAAGCCTAAGAGAAGGCTATTTTGTGTCTCGTACAAAGCCCAAGAGAGAGGCTAAAATTTTTTTGACCCGACGATAGAGTCTTTGTGTCTCGTACGAAGCCCGAGATGGAGGCTATTGTTTGTTTGACTCAACAGGAGAATCTTTTATACTCAACAAGAGAGTGATTTTGTATCTCGTACGAAGCCCGAGATGGAGGCTAAAAGTTTTGACTCAACAAGAGAGTCTCTGTATCTCGTACGAAGCCCGAGATGGAGGCTATGTCAGTTAAGTGACAGGTCCAGTATACTGATTTTGAAAGAGAAAATCAGTTCTTATATGAGCATCACTGTACTCATGGGTTAGGTCTGAGGATCGGGGTGGTCTCCTTTTCTTTGAGGAAACTGGAAATCCAAAGGGTGTTGAGACTGTCCGAGTCCGCGGGTTTCCTTCCTATTTAACGAAGGGGTCACTTGAGAATGTCTTTTGAGACTCAAGGAAGTTAGACTGTCCGTGTCTAGAGTTTTATCTTTTGGTACTATGTTTTGAGAAACAGTAGTAGACTCTACGAAAGGACTGTTCTATGGAGATGACTAAGTTCTGTTCCTATACCTCTAGGAGGTCGTCGGGACAATTTGTACGAAGCCCAAGAGGAGGCTGGAAACTTTTAAGAAGCCGACAGGTCCTTGTACGAAGCCCAAGAGGAGGCTATCATTCCCAGAGGAAGAGATCATTATACGAAGCCTAAGAGGAGGCTGTGAATACTTCTAAGAAGCCGTAGTGTCCTTGAATAATGCCCAAGAGGAGGCCGATGCTTTTAAGAAGCCCGTGGGTCTATCATCTCCTTTCCATTAGGAGAGATAACTCTTTTAAAGATAAAAACCATTGGTAAACGTGCGAGGTTTACTATCCAGCGACTTCTAGCTTTTAAAGAGGGTTCCTTAGTTAAGGTCCAAGATTATGACCGTAGTGGGTACCCAAACCCCAAGACATTCAAGGCAAGCTATCCACAAGGAATAGATCAAGTCAGGAAAGTTCGAGAATTTGGAAGGAACTCAAAGATGCCATTCACGGAGAATACATTCATCTTGGGGAGTAGAGCTTCTTGACGATTCCTAAGGAGGACAGCCGAAGAGAAGACTGTATCTGGTGCTCCTATTGGGGATCTAGGTGTCTATTTCTACGAATAAACGAAACGGAGTCACCTAGTTCTAGACGTAGTTGCCGGGGAAACTCGAAATATCTATACTATTATTACACAGTAGATATGAGTTTATGAAAGGAGACTTACAGTGAAACAGCCCCACAATACAGTTTATAATATGAAAGCAGTAAATGAAAGCGATAACCACTTACTCGGTTGTAGTGCTTCCATGCTGTTTGGTTAGTTGTTCAACAAAGAAAGATTGAAAACAACAGTATATTCAAAATCAAAGGAGAAAGTGCTTTGAAAAAGAAAGATTTGGGGCTTACAGCTCAAGGAGAGGCCCAGGGTTTTATCAGTGAGCGCACTGTTTGACTTTGTGCAGCGGGACTTATACAAGTGACTGGGGCCCAAAAATGGTTTTCTGTACAAAGGGATGGGTCTTACACTCTCTCAAGAGGCCCAAAAAGGTTTAAAGAAAAGAGTGGGGCTTATAACACGAGGGTAGGCCCAAATGATTTTTCGTTTAAAAATGGCGATCGCGCCGAGGTTTTCTTTTAACGCAGAGGGACTTATACAATAAGTGAGGCCCAAAATGTTTTGGTTAAAAGGGGGATTGGGTCTTACACTCTAATAGAGGCCCAAAGTGTTTTGAATGGGTCTTATAGCTCAAGGAGAGGCCCAGATGATTTTTATTTTTAAACGGGCGACGATCGCGCCGTTTACTTGTACAGAGGGACTTATACAATGAGTGAGGCCCAAAAAGTTTTTGTACAAGGGGGGATGGGTCTTACACTCTCTCAAGAGGCCCAAAGAGTTTTGAAAATGATTTATGAGGGTTGAATTAATCCAAAACCCTAATTTGTTTTCAAAATGTATTTAATTAAATAAAAATTCAATTAAAATGATCAAAAATTGTTTAACACATGGAAAACAAATTGTGATCTTGGATTAATGCTTCAAAAATTAAGTATTGACCTACAAAATAATTAGAAAGAATTAAAAGTTGCAAAATCAATGTAGAAAAAATATTTAAAATGCAAAAAACAATCAAAATATTAATTCTTTGCAAAAATATCAATTATATGAAATAAATAATATTTTTAGGATTTTTTGATAAAATAAAATATTTTAACATTTTTGTGAATTATTAAAAAAAGAATCAACTCAAAATCATTAAAACTCAGAGAGAAATTAATTTTTGAATCAATTAAATAAAATCACAAAATTCAAATATTTGAATTTCTAAAAATGGCGCCAAGAACAAGCTGAAGAACACGCGCGTGTTCTTGGTTTCTCAGATTTGCATTTTCTATCCAATCTCCATGAATACGTAATCATATCATGCAATCCACATATCATTATGCTTGTCTCAACCTCACGATCATATCTATGTACTTTAATTTCATTTAAATTAAACATACAACAAGAAATCACGAAGAGACCTCAAGAACCCTAATTTCTGCATGAAGGCTAGGATTTTTGATACACGATTCAAACAATGCAATTAATTGAGGGAAAATATTCCATGCATGATTATGAACATATGGCCAAATTATTGTGCGAGGAAATATGCATAGATTGAGAGATGACCAAGTATGTGCTTACCTCCAAGCCGTGACAGCAAGTTCAAAGTGATTTTTGATTTAGAGCTGTTACAGATGAGTGGTGATGATCTGAACAGTTTCCCTACACCCTATGGATTGTGTTTGGATGGTTGGACTTGATTGAAATTGGCTGGATCATTTTGTGGTACCTCAGCTGCACTTTGGTTAAAACCTTGAGCAACCAGCTGGTGATTTTGTGAAATTGATGTTTCAGAAGTAATCTAAGTGTTTGATCAGCTCATATGTGATGTATGTGAGGTGTGTGAGTGATTGGTTTGATTGTAATTGCTCTCAAACTCAAAACCCGATAGTGACTTGCCTTAGAAGGCAAAATTGGAGTGAAAGAAGAGATTTTGAGGAAATCATCTGTTTGATGGCTTTGGTGTACTCAAACTGATCATAATTGAGCTCTATTTATAGTAGAGCAAGTTTGTTTTGCAAGGAATAGTGAATGGCAGCTGGTAAGTAGGTTTGGCCAATGTTGGCAAATGAAAATCCAAGTCTCCTCTAGCCATTGACTAGAGGTTAGGGCACAAAGCTTTGGTTCCCTTGGTCTTGGATAAGTCTTGACTGATTTCAGATGAGAATGGCTCAGTCCATGCCACCTTGATGGTTCCATTGAATGCCTCATTCCAAATTTGAAGTCTTGTCCCTATTTTGGCCATTCTAGGTTCAACATGCTATTTCTTGTTCCATGGACTTTGGAGGCTTGGCTCAGTGATCGTCCCCTTTAGATTCAATCTTCTGAGGTGTCCAAGTGGATAGGAGCAATTGAATTTGGCTGATTTTGGAAAATCGACCAAAGTTGCAAATTCTGCCTTGCCTTGACAGATTTCAGCAAGGCAACTTGGCAATGTTGTATCTCATGGTGTAGGTTGAATTTGGCAATGTTCTTGGCCATTTTGGAAAACTCTTACATGATACAACAAATGTTTGAACAAGTTTGGTTTTGATCTCTTTTGATTCCAAGTGAAAAATCCCCCTACATTTGGCAAAAAGTGAGGCAAAATCTGACTTAGTGAAAATTTCACTAAGTGTTGGAAAAAGTGACATTTTCACTTTTCAGCCACTTTGATCACTCCATAACTCAAAATCGTTAATGAATTGGAATGACTTGTAGTTGAAGTTTTTGTAGGTGATAATGAGGGCTACAAATCCATCTTTGGATGAGAAAAAATGGCCTTGTGGTTTAGGAGTTATGGTCCTTCAAAGTTGGTACCTTTGCCACTTTATTTTTAACTTAGAAAAATTTCTAAGTTTTATGGTTACCCCTTTTACAAGTTATCTCACTTTTCTTGATTTTTCTTGATGAATGATGATTCAAATCATACATTAACATCATTTTAGGGTTAAAAATCCATTTTGGTAAAAAATCTCAAAAAGTCAAAGTTGACTTTTGTGCACAGTTGACTTTTTATCAGATGAATTCCAAACTGTGCAATTCTTCAGGAAATCATGTCCTTGACCTAAATCAAACTTGGTGGACATGTTACATGGGTGTCATAGGGTATATTCAATCATGTATTAGGGTTTGGGAGCATGTCCTGGTCAAAAGTCAAAGTTACAGTTGACTTTTCCCTTAAAACCCTAATTGTGGTGCAGATGGAATTGAGACTTGTTGCTCAAACTTCTTGGATTAATCCATTGTTCCAAATGGATCAATATGGTATATTAGAGACCCTCAAATCATCTCTTGAGGTCTTGGCTCATGATTTGTCCCAAAAGTCAGCTTAGGGGTAAATTAGGTCAAGAAACCCTAATTCCTGATTTTTGATGAATGCATCCCTTGAGGCAAAATTGACTTGATGCATGGGTTCATGAGGTTCCATGAAGTATATTAGGTCATGTTTTGGATCAATGCCTTGTGCCCAGATGAAAATTTCCATCTGGAGGCCCTGGTTGACCAAAACCCTAATTTGGTGACACTGTCGATCTTGAGACTTGATCCACCTAGAAGGGAGCAGCCTTGTGCTTAATCCTTGAAGTGAGAGTCCTTTTTGATCCATTGTGGATGTTTAAGAGATTAGACAAGTTGAAGATCATGTCATTTCTTGATTGACCCTTTGTCTAAGCACTCAGAGAGGGCTTGAAACCCTAATTTTGATTGTATTGGATGCTCACCCATCTTTGGGGAGACTGATGAAGCATGATGGTTCATCCATATTGTGATGATGATTTTCACAATGATGGGAAAACTAAGTGGTCAAAATTTGGGGTATTACAGATGCCCCTATTTAATCTTCTTGGACCCGAAGGTGTGAATGACGAAGGGATTCAGGCATTCGGGGTGCAAGAGGATTAAATATCGGAATACCCAAAATTTTGATGGTGGTTATGAATGGTAGCTTACGCATTCATCTTCTTTAGATAAGCAATGATGCTTAGAAAAGGTAAACTTCCCCCTCGATCCTGGTTTCCTACCAAGAACTGGTCTCTGTCTCTGAAATGAACTTCCCCTCGTTCCTGGTTTTCTACCAAGGAACTGGTCTTAGTTTCTTTTGTAAACTTCCCCTCGATCCTGGTTTCCTACCAAGGATCTGGTCTCAGTTCTTTTTTAAACTTCCCTTCGATCCTGGTTTCCTACCAAGGATCTGGTCTCGGTTTCTGATATAAACTTCCCCTCGATCCTGGTTTCCTACCAAGGAACTGGTCTTAGTTTCTTTTGTCAACTTCCCCTCGATCCTGGTTTCCTACCAAGGAACTGGTCTTAGTTTCTTTTGTCAATAAACTTTATTGACAAGGGACGCTATGTGTAGCGGTTTTCCTTTAAACTTCTCGCCAAATTTTCCTGGGGAGATGCCATTTGAGTAGAAAATGTTTTGTTGTCAGACTTGCTGGGGACCCCAGTCGTCTGAGTTGTAAAGTTGTACAAACTTCTCCGTTGGAGACGCCATTTGTTTCTACTGGGGAAAGCGAGTCTCTTGAGAGACTGTTTTCGTTTGGGGTTACATCATACTTTTCTCGGGATCTTCCCGGAGAAATGCCATATGATGGGATCCAATTTTGAGGTGCCAATGACCTTCTCATCAGTGGTTTTTCGGAGCAAAACTGGCGTGCTGCCGAATCTCTGATCACGAGGCTTTCTCTGTGGATTTTCCTTAATCCGGGAAAGCAAGGATATCATCTTCAATGGCGAAGAGTGATGTTTATTGAAAGTTTTCTTTGGCTTTTCAGAGGTTCAAGTTATCAAAGTGGTCAAGGACCAACTTCTTTCCAGAATTAAACTGGAAGCGAGGTTGTTCAGACATAGTATTTCCTGATGAGGCAAGAACTGACAACTCGATTGAGAGGACTTCTACCACTAGGGGACAAGACCGACTAGAGTGATAGTGATGCAATATGAAATGTAAATGCAAATAAAATTTGCATGATGTATGTATGTATATGCTAACAAAACAGACGCGACATACAGACTAATGGATGAACACAATTGGATACTCGGCCATCGCGGGGCGAAGAAGTACCGTTGATTCAAAATAGCAATTCCACTTTGCTTAGGAGAGATAGTCCCGTTGGGAGCTATGTTGATCGGGCTTAGGAGATGAGAACTCGGCCGAATATGTCAGACGAAACATGGTCTCTGACATTGCTGATCCTTCATTCAGGTGTACTGGTCTAGAAGGAGTACTTTGATTCTGCACTTTGAAGTTCGCTTACTTCGGGAGAAGCGATCGATGTTCTTCTGATGTTCAACAGTCAAAAGAAATGTCATCTTTAATTTAAAAGCAGAAAAAGTTTAACAAGTAAATTCGTTTTTGTTTCGTTTCAAGAATCGTTGATTAACTTTAAACAACATCGTTCTGTAAAGCTAAAACAAGTAAAGAATTACAAACAAAAGCACAAGGGCTCAAATTTTATTGATAAGATGGAGATCAGCCAAACGCGTGATTCCAAAGAGTATATACAAAGTTAGAAAATGGTAATTTACAGGGAAAAGGGCTACGTTGAAACATAACGACCACTATCCTTCTACCAACTTTGAGTTCGGGACATCCTGAGCTTCCGTCGAAGATGACCTTTGACTGGAGATTTCCTCCGATAGATGATGCAACTGCTGCTGAGGGACTTGCCTCTGTTGAACATAGTTACTTGCCATTATCCCTAACTTTTGCCTGGATTGTACTATGAGATTTCCAATCCATCGGGATGATTTTTTTTCATGTCTCTAACTTTTGCCTGGACCGCCCTTTCGGGTTTTCAATCCACCGAGACGTTTTTTTTTAGTTTTAGGCGAAGTATTTCTTGACTACATCAACATTCGTGGGGTAGGCAAATTCCTCTCCATCCATGGTTGCAAGTCTCAAGGCGCCGCCTGAGAAAGCTTTTGTGACCACATAGGGGCCATCATAATTCGGGGTCCATTCGCCCCGGGAATCAGTGAGAAATGATTGTATCTTCTTGAGCACAAGGTCTCCTTTCCTGAAGACACGAGGTCAGACCTTTTTGTCGAACGCCCTCTTCATTCTCTGTTGATACAACTGACCGTGGCATAGTGTCGTGATTCGCTTCTCTTCGATCAGGTTCAGTTCGTCGTGTCGATTTTGACACCATTCAGCCTCGGTGAGCTTAGCTTCCATCAATACCCGGATTGATGGGACCTCTACTTCTATGGGGAGAACTGCCTCCATGCCATATACTAGAGAGAAAGGGGTTGCCCCTGTTGAAGTGCGGACAGATGTTCGATAACCGTGAAGAGCAAAGGGTAGCATTTTGTGCCAATCTTTATAGGTTACAACCATCTTCTGAACAATCCTCTTGATGTTCTTGTTAGCCGCTTCTACCGCTCCGTTCATCTTGGGTCGGTAGGGAGATGAGTTATGGTGTTCGATCTTGAACTCTGCACATAACTCTTTCATCATCTTATTGTTTAAGTTAGATCCATTATCAGTAATGATCTCACTTGGAACACCATAACGGCAGATGATATTGTTTTTGATAAATCGAACCACCACTTGTCGGGTTACATTGGCGTATGACGCTGCTTCGACCCACTTGGTGAAATAATCAATGGCTACAAGGATGAACAGATGTCCGTTTGAAGCCTTGGGCTCAATCATACCAATCATATTGATTCCCCATATGGAAAATGGCCACGGGGAAGAAAGAACTTTGAGATGTGATGGCGGTACATGAATTTTGTCGGAGTATATCTGACACTTGTGACACCTCCTCATGTACTTGTAGCAGTCGGATTCCATGGTCAACCAATAATACCCGGCCCTGAGAATTTTTCTCGCCATTGTGTGTCCGTTGGCATGAGTGCCAAAGGATCCTTCGTGAATTTCTTTCATGAGCATGTCTGCTTCTGGTCTGTCGATGCATCGGAGCAAGACCATGTCAAAATTTCTCTTATAAAGAGTGTCACCGCTCAGGAAGAAGTTTCCAGCCAATCTTCTAAGGGTTTTCTTGTCTTTTCTGAGTGCCCCAGATGGGTACTCTTGTTTCTGAAGGAAGCATTTGATATCGTGATACCAAGGTTTGTCGTCTATGACTGTTTCAATCGCGAAGATGTAAGCGGGCCGTTCAAGGCGCATTATGTCGATCTTAGGTATGTCATTCCATCGACCTACACTAATCATGGAAGAGAGAGTGGCTAATGCATCAGCCATGTGATTCTCATCACGAGGGATGTGATGAAAGTCGACTCTGTTGAAGAAGGGTAACAACCTCCTTGCATAGTCTTTGTAAGGAATCAATCCTGATTGGTATGTGTTCCAATCTCCTTTTATCTGGTTAATAACCAGGGCTGAATCGCCGTATACGTCCAAGTTTTTGATCCTTAAATCAATCGCTTCTTCGAGACCCATAATACAAGCTTCGTATTCGGCCTCGTTGTTCGTACATTTGAACGTAAGTCGAGCGGTGAAAGGAATGTGGGAACCCTGAGGGGTAACAATGATTGCCCCAATTCCGCTTCCATAATGATTGACTGCTCCGTCAAAGATAAGTCCCCACTGGGAACCTGGTTCTGGCCCTTCACTGGGTAGCGGTTCATTGCAGTCTTTCATCTTTAGATACATGACATCTTCGTCTGGGAAGTCAAACCCGATTGATTCTTGATCGTCAATTGGTTGATGAGCCAAATGATCAGCTAAAATACTTCCTTTAACGGATTTCTGAGCATGGTACTCTATGTCATATTCTGATAGTAACATCTGCCAACGGGCAATCCTTCCCGTGAGAGCAGGTTTTTCGAAAACGTACTTGATTGGATCCCTTTTGGAGACCAACCAAGTAGTATGACGAATCATGTACTGGCGAAGACGTTTGGCTGCCCAAGCCAAAGCGCAACAAGTTTTCTCAAGCATTGTGTACCGAGTTTCGCAGTCGATGAATTTCTTGCTTAGATAGTAAATGGCAGACTCTTTCCTTTTGGTTTCGTCTTGTTGGCCAAGTACACATCCCATTGAGTCCTCTAGGACTGTGAGGTAAATGATCAGTGGTCTTCCTTCCACTGGAGGTGATAGAATCAGAGAATTCAACAGATATTCCTTGATACTGTCGAAGGCGGTTTGGCAATCTTCTGACCAAACGCAATCCTGGTTCTTTTTGAGTAACTTGAAAATCGGCGCGCATGTCGCGGTCATGAGGAATATGAATCTGGAGATGTAGTTCAAACGTCCCAGTAATCCTCTGACTTGTTTTTCAGTTTTCGGAGAAGGCATTTCTTGAATGGCCTTGACCTTGTCAGGATCAACTTCAATTCGTTTCTGGCTGACGATGAACCCTAGTAGTTTCCCTGAACGGACACCGAAGGTGCACTTGTTAGGATTCAAGCGGAGCTTGAATTTTCTTAGACGTTCGAACAATTTTGACAGATGTTCAACGTGCTCATCCTTTGTTCTTGATTTTGCAATCAAATCATCGACATATACCTCGATTTCCTTATGTATCATGTCATGAAACAGAGTAGTCATGGCCCTTTGATAGGTTGCCCCGGCATTCTTCAAACCGAACGACATTACCTTGTAACAAAAGGTACCCCATGGGGTAATGAACGAAGTTTTCTCCATGTCTTTCGGCGCCATTTTGATCTGGTTATAGCCCGAGAATCCATCCATGAAGGAGAAAACTTTGAACTTTGCTGTGCTGTCAACCAGCATGTCAATGTGTGGTAAAGGAAAGTCGTCCTTTGGACTTTCCTTGTTCAGATCTCTGTAATCAACACACATTCTGACCCTTCCATCCTTTTTGGGAACGGGTACGATGTTGGCTAACCATTGAGGATATTCAGATGTAGCGAGGAAACCCGCGTCGATCTGTTTCTGCACCTCCTCTTTGATTTTGATGGCCATGTCCGGGTGAGTGCGTCTCAACCTTTGCTTTACTGGCGGACATTCTGATCTCAACGGTAAGTGATGTTCCACGATGCTGGTATCCAACCCTGGCATATCCTGATAGGACCAAGCGAATACATCGGGAAATTCTTTGAGAAGCTTTATCAAACCCTCTCTGGCAGTTGGACTGAGCAGTGCTCCGATCCTGATTTATTTTCTCTCTTTTTCTGAACCCAAGTTTACCGTTTCCAACGGCTCTTTGTGAGGTTCGATGGACCTTTCCTCTTGTATGAGTAGTCGGGAGATCTCTTCTGGAATTTGGTCGTCATTTTCTTCTTCAGCCTCGAATACCGGGAACTCAAAGTTGGGAGAAGGCATCGGATCGTATGTTTCAACGGGGTATAAAACAAGCAATCTGTATGACGTGATGATTCGTGTTTAGAAGAGATAGAGAAAATGTAAGTGTGTGCAGTGTTTTGATTTTACTGCTTATTTTTATTATTGAATGTTTTTTAGGATTACCATTTTCTGAGAAAAGCAAAAAAGAAAACAGCAATTAATGCGGAAATTACAGAACGACGTTATTTTATTAATGTACAAGTCGAATCTTGAAACTACAGCCCTATAAAACAAAACTCTGTCGCTTTGGGCAAAGCGAAGACGGAAATTTACAGAAAGCGAGCCCTATCAAAACATACGTTTCACCTGGGCAGGGTGAAAGGCTTAAAGATGGCATTTACTTTGACTGATGAACGACCTTCGGAACCTCGACAGCAACCCACTGGCGGCGAACTCCTCGGTGAATCACAAAGTCTGGCACCTTCCTTGATTTGTCTTCAGAAATGACGCTGATTTCTGGTGGAGCAGGATCATTGGAATCTGTCTCCCAGGCAGAATTGTCGTAGGAGGATTCCTCTGTTGCATTTTGCAGAGTATTGGTGCTCTCAGCTGCATCTCCCTATCCAGTAGGCTGGATATCTTCAAGCCTGATACGAGAGCTTTCGGGAGCGGTGTACTTGACCATATAGTCGTATTTTCCACTTGGTTCTCCCAGAGTGTCCCAAACTTCTTTGGAACTGGAGAAGTCATCCCTCTCGATGACGTTGACCTCGGGAAAAGCATAGTTGATGAATTCTAGTCCTGCAAACGTTGCGAATTCATCGTCATGTTGAGTAATTTCCGAATGACCTGAGTGTTGATCCCATGACATGGTGGGGACACAGGTATTCTGTTTAATGACGGTCAGCTGATTTTCGTTGTTCGGCTGACTCTCTTGCCCCAAGTTTCCTGGGTAAGGCTGCCACATTGGCAGACCATCCATCGGGCCATAGTAATTGTGGTCAAAGTTGTCTTTCATCAGAGTGTCCTCCTCTAATGAATTTGGCGGAGCACGACATCCTTCTGGATCATAATCTCCGTAGATCATTTCAACATCTGACCTGGGTATAAATCTCAGACTTTCTGTAGGAAAGCAAAAAGGCATAAGCACCTTTTCCTGAGACATATAGCCGTCCTGGTTAAGATAGGACTTCCATTCTTCATCTGTGTCAGAGGGATCTTCCTCATTGATAGCATGAACTGTCTGAGACACTGGGTGAAGAAAACCCCCACTGTGGAAGAAGTTTTGAAGGGGATGAAGACTTTCATCGCTAGCAGTTGTCTGGGTACAGGTTGCAGAAAAACCAAGACCCTTCTTTGTTTTATTGTCAATAGGAATGACAAGTCGTCCCCATCCTTTTGTATCAGTACTCTCGACCGCTTTAATAGCATCTTTGTATGAAGAAATTGAAGTTCCTTCTTTGAACTGATTGTTCTTGCTCATCGATAGTGCTTGGAACTGAGTTCCAATAACCTCCTCGGGTTCCACACAAGTAGATGATGATAAGTTGCTTACAAGCAAGGCTTATTCCCCACAAACTGTGACAAGTTGGTCGTTCTTGATGAACTTTAGCTTTTGGTGGAGGGTTGAAGTAACCGCTCCAGCCTGATGTATCCAAGGTCTTCCTAATAAATAACTGTACGTTGCCCGGATGTCCATGACCTGGAAAGTGATTTGGAAAGTGTGAGGACCAATAGTTATGGGAAGATCAACTTCGCCGATAACCGTTTTTATGGATCCGTCGAATGCTTTGACGACGACCTCGCTGACTCTCATCGGAGGGCCCTTGAATGATAATTGCATCAAGGTGGACTTCGGCATAACATTCAGGGCTGACCCTGTGTCTACCAGTACGTTGGCTAAAGCATCGCCCTGGCAGTTAACTGTGATATTGAGCGCCATGTTATGACGACGACCCTCTTCAGGTAATTCCTCATCACTAAATCCCAAATTATTGCAGGAAGTGATGTTAGAGACAATACTATCGAACTGTCTAATTGTTACATCCTGTTCCACAAAGGCTTGCTCCAAGACTTTTTGTAGAGCCTCTCTGTGGGCCTCTGAACTGAGTAACAGTGATAATACTGAGATCTTTGATGGAGCCTGTAACAGTTGATCAACAATGTTGTATTCACTCCTTTGGATGAGCTTTAGCATCTCATCTTTGTCTTTTGAAAAGTCGGGATTACTAGATTGACCGACTGGTGGATCAGGAATTTCTGCCTGAAGTTCCTTTTCCTTGTTGGATTCTCCAACCCCTCGGTTGAAGATTTGACCGCTCCGTGTTACACGACTGATGTCTGCAATATTCACGACGGAGGGTAATGGAATTTCCTTTCCATTTTCAATTGTTGTTGCACCGTACTTGTAAGGGATAGCCTTAGCTGATTCATACGGTAGTGGTCCCGGCAGATAGATGACTATGGGAACCTTCTGATTTTTCTGACCATCATAAGAAATCTCGATCCGCTCCCGGTTGGGAACTTTAGATTCGTCAAGTAGAGGAATAATGGCAAAAACATCCCTGGTCCTGTGATGACCAGAGATCGTGACAACATCCTCAACTTGCTCGGCAAGGTAGTTCGGCGACCAAATGATGGGTCCTGAACCTGGATATGGACGAATTTCTCCATGATCGACCTGACCCTGAAGAGCTGCTCTCACAAGGTAACACCCTTGGTTACTTTCCGAACAGACGCTACAACAGTCATAATTGTGTGGTGGCACCTGGCCACGCCCACTTTGAATACAATGTAACCTCACTAGGTTAGCTTCCACTGATCGGACATCCTGACTTTGACGCCGAGTAGGATTCCTGTTACTGATACTAATTTGATGAGTATCTTCATCCATATAAATTGGCATCCACCAATGATTTAACAAGTGCTGAAGTGCCTCCTGAAAAAGGGCACAACCTCGATCGTTTTCGCAACCCGGTTTACAGCTGTTATAATTATGTGACACCAGGAATTCGAGTCGGACCTGTTCAGCATGTAACTCTACCAGGCTGGTATTCATCAAGCGAATGTCAAAGATCTGAACCATGTTGATTTGATAGGAATTCCTATCATGGTAGTCATGGATCCATCCAAGATCCATCTGACGCTGGAGGGCCTCCTGTATGAAAGAGTATCCCTGTTTGTTTACCGAGCAAGTCAGACAGAAACTGTAATCGTGCCGCGGTAGATTATGATACTGGTTTTGCCTTGAGTGCATCGCCACCAAGTTGACATTCATTGCACGAATATCGTGGTTCTGAATGACGTTAGAATTCGTGTAGACCATGTTAACTCCACAAACTCGGTGCTCTTGGATCCATCCGAGATCCATCTGTTCCTGTAGAGCTGCTTGCACTACAGAACATCCTTGGTTGTCTTTAGAGCAGATATCACACTGGTGATAATTATGAGGTGGCACATGGCCATATCCACTCTGTCTACAATGCATCTTAACCAGATTGGCCTTTAACAAGAGTACATCATGAATTTGATAGACATTGTTAGTCTCTTTCTCAATCAGATTGACTGCAGCTTTCTCGTGTTGAGGCAGCGGGTTCGTAAGAACATTGGGATTCGTATCTTTGAAAGATAAGAGCCCGCTCCTAACAAGCTTTTGCACGTCGGATTTGAAATTGAGACAAGTCTCAATGTTATGCCCTGAACCTCCTTGATGATAAGGGTATGTTTGATCCGCTTTAAACCAAAAAGGCGGATTTTCCGGAACCGAAAGGGGACTTAGTCTGAATGTGCCCCTTAGCCAGCAGTAACGGAAACAGCTCTGCGTACGTTACAGGTATAGGATCAAATCCTGGTGGCCGCGTTGTACGGTTGTTGTTATATGGAGGACGAGCCTGCTGAAGAGGCTGTTGTGTCCTTTGTTGGTCAGGTTGGCTCTGCGCAACCTGAGGTTGATACATAGGAACAGGCGCGGGGCCGATAGCAGGAGTAACAGCTGCTACTGGCTGATAACATCGCCTTTGCTTTCCGAGAGAGATATTCCCAATATCTTGCTCTTTTTTCTTAGGGAGAGCACTACCATATTTTTTAGTACCGCTCGTTGATCCAGTGTCTTTTACCAAACGTCCTTCTCGGACGGCTTCCTCAAGACGTACACCCATGCCGACCATTTCGGTGAAATCACTGGGCGCACTGGCAACCATTCGATCGTAGTAAAATGAGCTTAAGGTCTTTAAGAAGATCTTTGTCATCTCTTTTTCCTCAAGAGGTGGACAAATTTGAGCTGCAATTTCACGCCACCTTTGAGCATACTCCTTAAAGGTTTCCTTGTCCTTTTGTGACATTGATCTGAGTTGATCTCTGTCGGGTGCCATGTCCAAATTGTATTTGTATTGTTGGACGAAGGCAGTACCAAGATCTCTGAATGTGCTGATCATAGTACGGTTTAAACCCATGTACCATTTGAGTGCGACACCGGTTAAACTATCCTGAAAGTAGTGAATCAGCAGGTCTTGATTCTCCGTCTGAGCTGACATCCGCCGAGCGTACATCACCAGATGGCTCTGAGGGCAAGAGTTACCCTTGTATTTTTCAAAGTCGGGCACTTGGAACTTGTGCGGGACTTTTACATTTGGGACCAAGCAGAGGTCTGCGGCGTCCTTTCCAAATAGATCCTGACCGCGAATGGCTTGCAGCTCTTTCTGCATTTCCAAGAACTGCTCCTGGAATTCATCCATTCTGTCAAACATAGTTTCCTTCTTACCAGAAGGTGTGTGTGGAATCTGTCCTTCCGGGACAGTGTGCACCACAGGGGGTGGTACCGTGACTACGGCAGTAAGTCTTGGCGCCTCCCGAAGTTTGTAACCTTCAGGAGTCTTCAGTATGCCCCTGGCATCTTCGCTTTCCCGAAGTTTGTAGCCTTCAGGCCCAACGGCTTCTGTTGTGATTCCCTGATCTTCAGTGATCGGCGGAACATATCCTTCCGGGATATAGTTAACAGGCATGCCCCAAGGACGATCTTTCGGCATCTGATACCTAGGATCATACTTTTCTATGATGGGCGTTGAGGTGATCTCTGAGATCACAGTTCTTTGTAGCTGAGCTTCTGTCATGGCTTGCATGTCGTTACGAAGCTTTCTCATATCCTCTCTCAGAGCGTCGATCTCTTCTTTCAACTCTCTATTTTCTTCCTTAAGATCATCCATCTTTTTCTGACGATTGGCCCGAGTATTGTACGAATGTTACAGTTTGACTCTAGAATCGAGACACAAACGTGAGATTCATAGGTAAGGAGAATACGCGATGTGAGAATGATGAATGCAATGATTATATTAATTGTTGTTTTTTTTTGGTTTAATCAAAATAAACTTCGACAATTAGATTGCAAATATAAAACTGTGGGGAAACCCCTTTTTATTGAATTCCAAAGGATTACAGAAATGGAAATACAGTAGATTACAAAGTGCAGAAACAGAAACCTAAACTAATGGGTCCCGAGTCCTCTTCTTTGACCGGGACGCTTGGGCCGTTGTTAGGTTATCATTCCTTTGCCAGGTGAAAGGAGCGAGCAAATTCCTTTGGTCATCATGATTCTCTACAGCATGCTGCTCCAAAATTTCAATCAGAGCATCTTTCTCTTTTAGTAGTTGCTGTATTTTGATGCATTCTACGTCGAGGGTGCGGTACTTGTTCTTCCAAGACCTTCTTTCCTTTTGAATTTTGTTGAGAGTAACCTGAAGCCTTTCAGTTTCCGTCATGAAATACGTGACAGATTCCCTCGGCGGAAGAATTCCGTAATGAGGATAAGTCATCTTTAGCTTGAGAGCTCTAGTTTGTACCCAATGGAGATAAGGCTCCACCGAGACACAGTCCAGTTTTCCCAAAGACTCTCGTCCTATCTTATGAACATGTTTCCAAGCTTGCACTATTTCCATCTTTAGTGCTCTGTCATTTTCTCCTTCTTTGAAGAAAAGACCTTCCAGATGAACACCCAGTGGGATGTGTCTCATCGGGTATCCAAATTGACGAAGAACCAATATCGGATGATAGTTGATTCCTCCTTTAGTTCCTATGAGGGGTACGCTGGGGAAGTTTCCACAACGGTCAATGACTCTGATTCCCTCATAAATCCTATTACACCAATCTATATCAGAGTTGGTGAGAGACATGATCTTCTGCGACCAACGTAAGGCACTCTTGCAATCCCAAAAAGCAGCGGACTTAGGCAAGTGGGATATAAACCATTTGTAGAGCAAAGGTACACAGCATGTGATCTCCCCTCCGCTGTACAAATTTCCCAAGTGTACATAATGATACGTATCTGCGAGCAAAGTCGGCATAGGGTTTCCAATGAGAAAAACCTTAATAGCGTTGATATCGACGAAGTTATTGATGTTGGGAAACAAAAATAACCCGTAGGTGAGCAAGACAAAGATGCTTTCAAAAGCAGTCCCGTTCCCTATACTAGCGAAGTATAGAGCTTTTTTTGTCAAGAACTGGGCTGGCAAACCTTGGATGCCACCCTTAGTGGTCATGTGAGTCCTGACCTCAGACTCGTCCAAATGAATTGCTATTGCAATAGTCTGATTCTTTGGAATTTCTTCCAGTCCAGAAAATAGAGCTCGATCAGTGATATGTAAATCAGTCAGATGAGAATACTCCTCCAGCGTTGGTGATAGCTGGTAATCCGGGAACGTGAAACAGTGATAAACCGGATCGTAGAACTGAATGAGCGCGTCCATGATCCCCTTAATCACATGGACTCTTAACAGTGGTAGCAAACCACCGTGCTTGGCTCTGAAAGCCTCTGGGTTAACGATCATCCTCACTAACTTTCTCAAATCCGCTAGCTTTGGAACCTTGAAGGTATACTGGCGAGTTCTCCTTCTACCGAAATCCATTAATGCAATCTTTTTCTCTGATATTTGCAATCACAGTCTTAGTTTAATTTGAAAAACAGAGAGACTAGAAGAGAAGTTTTTTTTTTTTTTTTTTTTATTAAATGGATGCATGAATGCAGCACACAAAAACATAGAAAAAACATGGGGTCAAAGGGTCGTTGTCATGAAGTCAAGGCTCTACCCATCCCCAAAGGTTTATACTAGGGTGATTTTTGTACCTGTACTCATTATCATCAGCTCCTCCCAGGAAAGCAAAACAACAAGCGGATCGCCAGCGAGTTGTAAAGCAATCTTAGAGTAAGTGCCATTCACCGAGAATAGATCACCAGCCTCAAATGAGGGTAGTATCGCGTAACAACTATTTCCGATAGTTTCTGCACTACGAAAGGGTTTGGCTCCTCAGCTTCTCAGACTTAACAACCGGCCCATTGGCTAGAAGAGTGAATGGGTTGCGTTGGTCAGCCTCCACTGAGGTTGATGGTCGACCTCGTCGCCATCACTTATCTTAAGTGTATACTCATTCTCACCACATACAGCATCACACGCATTCCCATTAGCAGAAAAATAAACACGTATAGCAATTAGGAAAAGCAGTATATATATTTGTCCTAATCATCCAAGACTTATAAATCTATGATTCCTAAGTTCCTGACAGAAATGAGTTCCCCGGCGGAAGCCCCAATCTGTGGTATTCACACAAGTGAAGAGAAGGAAGACCGTGCCTAGATCTAACTTTGAAAGGCCCCACGGTGGGCGCCACTTTTTCTGTAGCGAGCGATTTTGGACACGGTTCTTAAGCGCTGGTCGCTCTCTGCGGTTTGAGCTTAAACTACAGGTCGATTCATTTTTTATCCTATTGTGAGCTGAATAAGGAAGGGAAATAGATGTCTCCAATTAACCCTGCTTTGCATACTGAGTTTATAAAGCGGTCTGTTAGGTTACGGATGCTATCAATGTGGGGGGCCTTTGTACTGGTTATTTATATTTTCGCCAATACTGCTTTCTTTCTTTTTATCTAGGCAGAAGGTTTCTGGCGGGGAACAAGGATTAGGATGTTAGGACTGATGCTTTTGAATTACTGCTTTTGATTGACGGAGATATGGGATTTGGGTTTTTTTGTTGATTGCGCTCGCTAAGATCTTTTCTTTCGATCTTATGCCTACGTATCCCCGTTTACCGAAACAGGGAAATCAGAGCGTTCGTAGTTCCTCCTATTCTATGGGAGGAAAAGGGTGTTTTGGTGTCTTGTTCAAAGCCCAAGACATGAAGCGAAAGGTGGTTTGTATCTTGTTCAAAGCCCAAGATGTGAAGCGAAAAGTCTATTTGTGTCTTGTTCAAAGCCCAAGACGTGAAGCAAAAGGACCTCGACTTTAGAGAGAATTTGTCATCTCTAAAGAGGGGAGAAGGAGAATTACTTTAACTGGGATACGCGGATCCGAGCAATGCCATAATTTCCGAAGAAAGGGTTTTAACCTGAAGGAGAAGACTTTAACTCAGTGTAGAGCAATGCCATCTTTCCTTAGGAATTTCTCATGCTAAAAGAGGGACAGTGGCGTGGATATAGATGATCCAGAGGCTTGCCGCTTACAGCGATTAGATGAAGGGAAATGAGTTGTTGATGATTGTGTACTGTGAACGAGGCACAGCTTCGATGCTAAAAGGTTAATTGGATCAACCAGTGGTTTTCTTATACAAAGCCTAAGAGGAGGCTAATTTCCGCTAGGAAAATCATTATACAAAGCCTAAGAGGAGGCTATTTTGTGTCTCGTACAAAGCCCAAGAGAGAGGCTAAAAGTTTTTTGACCCGACGATAGAGTCTTTGTGTCTCGTACGAAGCCCGAGATGGAGGCTATTGTTTGTTTGACTCAACAGGAGAATCTTTTATACTCAACAAGAGAGTGTTTTTGTATCTCGTACGAAGCCCGAGATGGAGGCTATGTCAGTTAAGTGACAGGTCCAGTATACTGATTTTGAAAGAGAAAATCAGTTCTTATATGAGCATCACTGTACTCATGGGTTAGATATGAGGATCGGGGTGGTCTCCTTTTCTTTGAGGAAACTGGAAATCCAAAGGGTGTTGAGACTGTTCGAGTCCGCGGGTTTCCTTCCTATTTAACGAAGGGGTCACTTGAGAATGTCTTTTGAGACTCAGGGAAGTTAGACTGTCCGTGTCTAGAGTTTTATCTTTTGGTACTATGTTTTGAGAAATAGTAGTAGACTCTACGAAAGGACTGTTCTATGGAGATGACTAAGTTCTGTTCCTATACCTCTAGGAGGTCGTCGGGACAATTTGTACGAAGCCCAAGAGGAGGCTGGAAACTTTTAAGAAGCCGACAGGTCCTTGTACGAAGCCCAAGAGGAGGCTATCATTCCCGGAGGAAGAGATCATTATACGAAGCCTAAGAGGAGGCTGTGAATACTTCAAAGAAGTCGTAGTGTCCTTGAATAATGCCCAAGAGGAGGCCGATGCTTTTAAGAAGCCCGTGGGTCTATCATCTCCTTTCCATTAGGAGAGATAACTCTTTTAAAGATAAAAACCATTGGTAAACGTGCGAGGTTTACTATCCAGCGACTTCTAGCTTTTAAAGAGGGTTCCTTAGTTAAGGTCCAAGATTATGACCGTAGTGGGTACCCAAACCCCAAGACATTCAAGGCAAGCTATCCACAAGGAATAGATCAAGTCAGGAAAGTTCGAGAATTTGGAAGGAACTCAAAGATGCCATTCACGGAGAATACATTCATCTTGGGGAGTAGAGCTTCTTGACGATTCCTAAGGAGGACAGCCGAAGAGAAGACTGTATCTGGTGCTCCTATTGGGGATCTAGGTGTCTATTTCTAAGAATAAACGAAACGGCGTCACCTAGTTCTAGACGTAGTTGCCGGGGAAACTCGAAATATCTATACTATTATTACACAGTAGATATGAGTTTATGAAATGAGACTTACAGTGAAACAACCCCACAATACAGTTTATAATATGAAAGCAGTAAATGAAAGCGATAACCACTTACTCGGTTGTAGTGCTTCCATGCTGTTTGGTTAGTTGTTCAACAAAGAAAGATTGAAAACAACAGTATATTCAAAATCAAAGGAAAAAGTGCTTTGAAAAAGAAAGATTTGGGGCTTACAGCTCAAGGAGAGGCCCAGGGTTTTATCAGTGAGCGCACTGTTTGACTTTGTGCAGCGGGACTTATACAAGTGACTGGGGCCCAAAAATGGTTTTCTGTACAAAGGGATGGGTCTTACACTCTCTCAAGAGGCCCAAAAAGGTTTAAAGAAAAGAGTGGGGCTTATAACACGAGGGTAGGCCCAAATGATTTTTCGTTTAAAAATGGCGATCGCGCCGAGGTTTTCTTTTAACGCAGAGGGACTTATACAATAAGTGAGGCCCAAAATGTTTTGGTTAAAAGGGGGATTGGGTCTTACACTCTAATAGAGGCCCAAAGTGTTTTGAATGGGTCTTATAGCTCAAGGAGAGGCCCAGATGATTTTTATTTTTAAACGGGCGACGATCGCGCCGTTTACTTGTACAGAGGGACTTATACAATGAGTGAGGCCCAAAAAGTTTTTGTACAAGGGGGGATGGGTCTTACACTCTCTCAAGAGGCCCAAAGAATTTTGAAAATGATTTATGAGGGTTGAATTAATCCAAAACCCTAATTTGTTTTCAAAATGTATTTAATTGAATAAAAATTCAATTAAAATGATCAAAAATTGTTTAACACATGGAAAACAAATTGTGATCTTGGATTAATGCTTCAAAAATTAAGTATTGACCTACAAAATAATTAGAAAGCATTAAAAGTTGCAAAATCAATGTAGAAAAAATATTTAAAATGCCAAAAACAATCAAAATATTAATTCTTTGCAAAAATATCAATTATATGAAATAAATAATATTTTTGGGATTTTTTGATAAAATAAAATATTTTAACATTTTTGTGAATTATTAAAAAAAGAATCAACTCAAAATCATTAAAACTCAGAGAGAAATTAATTTTTGAATCAATTAAATAAAATCACAAAATTCAAATATTTGAATTTCTAAAAATGGCGCCAAGAACAAGCTGAAGAACACGCGCGTGTTCTTGGTTTCTCAGATTTGCATTTTCTATCCAATCTCCATGAATACGTAATCATATCATGCAATCCACATATCATTATGCTCGTCTCAACCTCACGATCATATCTATGTACTTTAATTTCATTTAAATTAAACATACAACAAGAAATCACGAAGAGACCTCAAGAACCCTAATTTCTGCATGAAGGCTAGGATTTTTGATACACGATTCAAACAATGCAATTAATTGAGGGAAAACATTCCATGCATGATTATGAACATATGGCCAAATTATTGTGCGAGGAAATATGCATAGATTGAGAGATGACCAAGTATGTGCTTACCTCCAAGCCGTGACAGCAAGTTCAAAGTGATTTTTGATTTGGAGGTGTTACAGATGAGTGGTGATGATCTGAACAGCTTCCCTACACCCTATGGATTGTGTTTGGATGGTTGGACTTGATTGAAATTGGCTGGATCATTTTGTGGTACCTCAGTTGCACTTTGGTTAAAAGCTTGAGCAACCAGCTGGTATTTTGTGAAATTGATGTTTCAGAAGTAATCTAAGTGTTTGATTAGCTCATATGTGATGTATGTGAGGTGTGTGAGTGATTGGTTTGATTGGAATTGCTCTCAAACTCAAAACCCGATAGTGACTTGCCTTAGAAGGCAAAATTGGAGTGAAAGAAGAGATTTTGAGGAAAGCATATGTTTGATGGCTTTGGTGTACTCAAACTGATCACAAATGAGCTCTATTTATAGTAGAGCAAGTTTGTTTTGCAAGGAATAGTGAATGGCAGCTGGTAAGTAGGTTTGGCCAATGTTGGCAAATGAAAATCCAAGTCTCCTCTAGCCATTGACTAGAGGTTAGGGCACAGAGCTTTGGTTCCCTTGGTCTTGGATAAGTCTTGACTGATTTCAGATGAGAATGGCTCAGTCCATGCCACCTTGATGGTTCCATTGAATGCCTCATTCCAAATTTGAAGTCTTGTCCCTATTTTGGCCATTCTAGGTTCAACATGCTATTTCTTGTTCCATGGACTTTGGAGGCTTGGCTCAGTGATTGTCCCCTTTAGATTCAATCTTCTGAGGTGTCCAAGTGGATAGGAGCAATTGAATTTGGCCGATTTTGGCAAATCGACCAAAGTTGCAAATTCTGCCTTGCCTTGACAGATTTCAGCAAGGCAACTTGGCAATGTTGTATCTCATGGTGTAGGTTGAATTTGGCAATATTCTTGGCCATTTTGGAAAGCTCTTACATGATACAACAACTGTTTGAACAAGTTTGGTTTTGATCTCTTTTGATTCCAAGTGAAAAATCCCCCTACATTTGGCAAAAAGTGAGGCAAAATCTGACTTAGTGAAAATTTCACTAAGTGTTGGAAAAAGTGACATTTTCACTTTTCAGCCACTTTGATCACTCCATAACTCAAAATCCTTAATGAATTGGAATGACTTGTAGTTGAAGTTTTTGTAGGTGATAATGAGGGCTACAAATCCATCTTTGGATGATAAAAAATGGCCTTGTGGTTTAGGAGTTATGGTCCTTCGAAGTTGGTACCTTTGCCACTTTATTTTTAACTTAGAAAAATTTCTAAGTTTTATGGTTACCCCTTTTACAAGTTATCTCACTTTTCTTGATTTTTCTTGATGAATGATGATTCAAATCATACATTAACATCATTTTAGGGTTAAAAATCCATTTTGGTGAAAAATCTCAAAAAGTCAAAGTTAACTTTTGTGCACAGTTGACTTTTTATCAGATGAATTCCAAACTGTGCAATTCTTCAGGAAATCATGTCCTTGACCTAAATCAAACTTGATGGACATGTTCCATGGGTGTCATAGGGTATATTCAATCATGTATTAGGGTTTGGGAGCATGTCCTGGTCAAAAGTCAAAGTTACAGTTGACTTTTCCCTTAAAACCCTAATTGTGGTGCAGATGGAATTGAGACTTGTTGCTCAAACTTCTTGGATTAATCCATTGTTCCAAATGGATCAATATGGTATATTAGAGACCCTCAAATTATATCTTGAGGTCTTGGCTCATGATTTGTCCCAAAAGTCAACTTAGGGGTGAATTAGGTCAAGAAACCCTAATTCCTGATTTTTGATGAATGCATCCCTTGAGGCAAAATTGACTTGATGCATGGGTTCATGAGGTTCCATGAAGTATATTAGGTCATGTTTTGGATCAATGCCTTGTGCCCAGATGAAAATTTCCATCTGGAGGCCCTGGTTGACCAAAACCCTAATTTGGTGACACTGTCGATCTTGAGACTTGATCCACCTAGAAGGGAGCAGCCTTGTGCTTAATCCTTGAAGTGGGAGTCCTTTTTGATCCATTGTGGATGTTTAAGAGATTAGACAAGTTGAAGATCATGTCATTTCTTGATTGACCCTTTGTCTAAGCACTCAGAGAGGGCTTGAAACCCTAATTTTGATTGTATTGGATGCTCACCCGTCTTTGGGGAGACTGATGAAGCATGATGGTTCATCCATATTGTGATGATGATTTTCACAATGATGGGAAAACTAAGTGGTCAAAATTTGGGGTATTACACATGCCACTTTCCAATATTAAAAGACATTCCTTGAGGATTATTTTGGGCCCAAGAATGAAGTAATTCCATGGTTTATTTTTCACTTATTCTCCATTATTCAAATTTCCCAAAATGTCTAAAACTCATGAATCATTTGTTCTCAAGGCCCAGGTTAAATGTGCTATGATTAGAAATTCAGATGCAAGTGGTCCATTATGAATTTAAGTGCATGGAAGGGGTGTATTTTTCACTTATTCAACATAATGCCAAATTCCAAAATAAGTCAAAAATCATTAAACAATGGATTACCCAAGCCCAATTCCTCAACAGAAGAAAACCCTAGCTTATTTAAACCTAAAGATGCACTGGTTAGGGTTCATGCACGTGAAGTTGGAGGAGTTCTCAAGAAAACCCTAAAAGAGGATTTCTCATTCAAACTCACGATCCACAAGGTTTTTGCCCAGAATTCTTCCACAAAGCTTCTCTTGGTAATCCATAGAGCACAACCCAACCACCATTCGCAGCCAAAAGCAAGGTTTGAAGGCATACCATCTCAGGTTTGAAGGATTTTTAAGGATCCTAAAACTCTAATTTTTTATGTGAATATTAACGTGTTATGCCTGCTGATCATCCTGATATGTTTGGTTTTGATTTTGAACGTGTGTGCTGCTTGTTGTGTTGATTTAAAGTTTTGGACCCACTTTTTCTTTCTTTCGAATCTCCTTGTACGTTGATCTTTTGTGAAAAATAATAGGATATTCATGATCCTCATAAAAATCTGGATAAAATGGTATGTGGTTTGGTATTTTCTGGGCACCTTGTAGGTTGCAGGTGGTGGTGGCAGGCGGCCGGAGCTAGGGATCCGGCGACCTGGGAAAGTTCCGGCGAAGGGGAGAGCTGGACGAAGAAGACGACCTCCCAGCCGTCCGATTCCCTCATCGTGCGGTCATCAGCGATCCACGTGTGTTTTTTTATTTTTTTTTTCTGATTTTCATTTAACGATCGTGTGTGTGTGTTTCCATGTTTATTGTAGTGAGCCCTCTAATCATAGCCATCCATCATGCGTACTTTTATTGTGTTGACTAATCAGACGGCTAGGATGGTGACAGCAAATTAATGAAGCATGTGCCTTGCACATGGGAGGCGCACGGTGGTCACATTTTTTATTTTTGTTTTCTGATCAATTAATTGGGCCAAGCTTGCTATACGCACCCCCCATCACCAGCCCAATTCCATTTCCAACGCGCCTTCCTTGCTAAACGCACCCCCTAGCCCGTTACTTCATTTTTATTTTATTTTAGTTATTATATCTCATATTTTAATTTTAAAAATAGTTTTTTACATCTAAAAATCATCATAAAATTAATATATTATCTGTATTATTTTATAAAATTTTTACAAATTTTATTTTTTATTTTTATTTTATTTTTATCATCCTAATTAATTATTCTCTTAATTTCTTTTTTGCATTACACATTTCATGCATACTCAATTTGTTTATTTTATTGCTCTGCATTCGAAAAATATTTTTTATCCGTTCCTTTTGAATTCATTCATTAACATTCTAAAGTGCTTAAAAATATTTTTCTTTCATTTTTAATTTTATCTCATATTGCATTTAGGTCCTTCCCTTTGGCGCACCGAACCCTAATTCCCACCTGAGCTCCACCTAACCATTTGAATGACTAATATCTTGATTTTTTGCAGGGACTTTTGAGATGTTGTTTGCCTCTGGTTGAGGAACTTTAATGTTTAATTTGGGAATTTTAGGAGTCATTTTTTCTAATTATCTGATTTGTTTTCACTTGAGATTTTCTTGCAGGCGCGTCTTTGACCTTGTGTGATTATCTGTTTGAAAAGGCACTTGTGCCATTTGCTTTACGGCTGTCCCTTGTTTCTTTGAGTTCATGTTTGGATTATTATCATTGTTGTTTGCCTTTGCTTGATTTTCTTTCACCTCATCTCTCTTACTTATGTCTATTCTGTGCTAATCTTTTATGCAGGGTCTAAGGTAAGTTCTTTAAGGGTATGGATAAGTATCCATGGTCACCCTTACTTTTTCCTTCCCTCATATTCTTCCTTTAGGATTTAGGTTGTCTTCAAACCTCACTAACTGTAGGTCACCCATGCATGGTGACTTTAGGATCTATAGTCCCCCTTTAGAGTTACCCTTGTGTCTTCTCTCTTCTCATCTCAAATTTCTTTAAAAAACTTAATAATAATAATGTGTATTGCGCACGAGCCTTAAGTATGGGGAATGAGAAATGAGGGGCTTCCTCTCATCTTTATAGAGTGCTTAGCGAGCGTCCTGTCTTGGGACGATGCGTTAAGTATTCGCCCCTGTGCCTTAGACTTTGGTGCAATGCGACTTAAGAACTAACTTAAGCTACTTCTGTCCTAAAAGATACAAACTAACCTCAAACCTTTTTTTGTCCTTCGGGATTTCCAAACTTAAAGGCTATTTTCAAAAAGGGCACGTTACCTTCCGTCTGAGTCGCAAACAGGCATCGACCCTAACTGCCGGACGCGAACTTAACGTCGCTCATAAAAAAACACAAAAAGAACTTGGTCCGAACTACGTTGACTCTGAATTCCCCATTGCACAAAGGGGGTACGTAGGCCTAGGACGTTGGCGTCCTACCGAGTCGGTATTTGTCTTTCCCTCCCCGTTTTAGTACAGCCCTAGATGATAGTATAACTCACCCTTAGAATAGACAACAAGCGTGGATCCCATCGAGTACGATGGACGCGTGGGGTGCTAACACCTTCCCCTCGCGTAACCGACTCCCGAACCTAGGTTATGGTTACGATGACCATTCCTTTCCCTCTTCCTAAGGTTTATGCGGTGTTCCCTTTCCCTCCCTCGGGATAAATTTACACGGCTGGCGACTCTATTTTTCCGCGCCACTCTCGCGTTTGTACCTGGATGAAAATCCTGGGAGCGACAGCTGGCGACTCTGCTGGTTGACCTATGCTGGTCCATCCCTAAGCGAGTCAGTCCTAACGCTTGCTTGTCTTTGATTGGGTGTTTTGTTTTGATTTGCTTTATGTGTTGTATTTTATTTTTATTTTTTATTTTTACCGCATTTTCTGCATTTCATTTTTATTACTGTCATGCTGCTGTGCTGTGCTGGCTGTCTTTGTTTTGCAGGTTGGGTGGGACCGAGAGCTAAGCCCAATACCAAGGCTTGAGAATACCCTAGGACTAGAGTGGAAAGTAGTGGGACCTACGTGCCCGCTTGGTACGTTTGTGTGTTCACAAAATTCACAACCAGACGAGGCTATCTTGGGACGCATTCTAACGTGTGTGTCTTGCGCATGTTGGGGTGTTGATCTAGAGAGCTGTCGACTCTGGTGACCGATCATTGAGGACCTTAGTGGAAACATCCCTCTTTAGTGGTGACAGTGGCAGACCACATCCTGTGGCAAACCCATTCGCACCCGAGGGCCCGCTTTGGAACTCGCATAGGATGGCCCCTACGTTTTGAAGAGAATCAGTGGAAGCACTCCTCGATTGACTTTAGTACTGTACCCCGAGGGATGAATGTACTATTGTTTCTCGACCTCAGTGCCAAAGCTGAGGACCTTCCACTTTGGAGAATCAGTTGAGGCCTCCTCAATTGATGATGATGCCAAACCAGAAATGGTGAATGTATCATCATTTCTCGACCTGAGAGCCCGGGATACTGAACATCCTAGTACCCACATGTGAGAGGGGATGGGCATTTGCAGGTTTGCAGGTAACCGAGACCTTCAACCTACCCGTTTTTTCTGGATTTCTCATCAATGTCTGATTATTTGGGTTTCTCAGTGGTTCAGAGTTCTGGTTTTCTGGTTTCTCGTTCAGCTAACAGCACAACACTTCCAGCAGTGTGCCTTGACCCCCATGTTTGCATGAGCATATCATTTTTTGCATTCTGACGTGTTTGACATTTTTGAGGGCTTGCATCTTACTCTTGATTCCAGTTTTCTGAGGTTACTTCAGTATGGATGTTCAGAGAAAGAAGACTGTTGCTTATTCGTTCCCAGAGCCGACTTTGACACTGATTCACAAATTGATTAATATGGCTGGTTCTGGAGTTCGTACAGAGTTCAGTGAAAGGTATGGAAGACTTCTGAAGTTTGTCTATAATATCTCCCAGTATGAGAAGGATGCCATTCACACACTTCTTCAGTTTTACGACCCATCTCTGCGTTGCTTCACTTTCCCGGACTACATTTTGGCCCCAACGTTGGAGGAGTTCTCATTTATTTTGGGAATTCCTATCAGTCATGATATAGTTTTCTTTTCTGAAGAACACCCCGGTATAAGAGAAATGGTTGTGGCTCTTCATATTGATGAATCCGTTTTGAATAGTTCATTATATGAATGAGAATAAGCATGGGAAAACTGTGAGTTGCTGCGCGCCGCTCTTAGCTACTTGGTTTCTGAGTCGTCTCCCTGAATTTGGCGCTTTCGTTGATACGAAAGATTCTCTGAAGTGGTCTAAGAGGGTTATGGGCTTGACTGCAGATAACATCGTTTGGATTAATCGTGACTTGCTAGGAATGGAGATTATTTGCAAATGCGGAGAATTCCCTAATGTTCCCTTGATAGGGAGGAAAGGTGGAATTAACTATAATCCCTCCCTAGCTATCAGACAGTTTGGCTATCCTTTGAAAGGTCCACCCGAAGAGCGAGATGTCCGTGAGTCCTTGTTCTTCAATGGTATTAAGGATTAAGGGTTGATAAGGAAAGTTGTGAATGCTTGGAAATAGGTGACTAAGAAGGGTAAGATTCCATTCGGGAAAAGTAACAATCAGGCTTCCCTCCCTATAAAGAGTGGATTAAGAAGAGAGCAGAAGAGGAGCTTCTTCCATTCCCGGTGGAACCACCTTTGTATCCTTTGGTGATCGAGCCTCCTACCACGGTTGAGATAGAGAAGTATGACAAATTATGGGCTGAAAAGGAAAGGTTGCGGGAAGAGAATAGTAAGCTAAAGAGAGAGATTTATCAGTGGAAGCATGAGCAGGGTGAAGTTGTTCATACCGCCAAGTTGAAGATAGAGCTTCTTGCTAAAGCAAAAAGAGAGCTTGCTGACATGGTCGCATCCAGAGAAAGAATGAAACAAGCTTTAGATGCTATCAGTAGCGTTCTCAGGTCCAAGGAGGAGGAATTAGGCAAGGCTTTATTGAAGATTCACAGGTTCAATGATCACCAAGAAACTGCCATGGCTGAGAATAAGAGAAAGGAAGACGACTACATAGCTAAGATTGATCAGTTGAAGTCGACGCTCAAGAAGAAAGACGCCGAGATCTTATCAGGGATATTCAAGAGACAAGTAGTCGAAGGTCGACTCAAGGAAGCCATAGCCTCCATGGAAGAACTGAAAGTCCAAGCTGAAGTGAAGAAACCTAGACATGAGGGCCCTAGCATAGATGGTGTTTTGGGAGAAGACGCTTGGGAGTTACATTGCCGATACTTGGATGGGATCATACACAGGAGATACCTTCTCATTCAAGGGCTAATTCAGAGGCCAAAGCATCCCGATACCAGAAAGTTGTTCAAGGAGATTCAAGACTGGTGCAGAAAGCATAATGGATGGGGGGGATTGACGCTTGTGGAATTTGATGATATGCCTTAGTTTTCTATTTTCTTTCATTGTATGTGGATCACCACCAGGCTTGTTGGTTGGGACCTATGGTTTTTATATTCAGACTTATTATCTCGGATTTGTGATTGTTGACATTTGGCTTTTCTCTGGTTTTCTTAATATATGAGCAGAAGTTCCATTACACCTTATTATTAAATCGGAATCAAGGGGTGGATCGCCCTGTGAATTTTCAAACACGTCCATTTGCATTTGCATATTCATAATCATTTTGCATGACAGGTGTTTATCTCCGGTATTCTTATCTTGTTCTCATCTCAGAATTGCAGATCAGCATATTCACCGGTATCCTACCAGACAGAATCAGAAGAGACTCATGGATCAGCTACAGAATGAGATCATTGAGATGCAGACTCGCATGAACTAATTCATAGAGTTAATGCAAGGGGTTGCTCAGGGACAAGAACAGTTGAGAACTCTCGTTCAGCCACTGATTGCGAGGGTTGATAATAATGGTGTCCTTCATGGAGGACTTCAGACTGGTGTTACTGATAATGGTCAGAATTGTCCTACTGGCGGAAGTGTTCCTGTTACTGGTGTTGTGATTCCTCCGGGCGGGGATGAAAATGCTGGGGGAGGTGGTACTGGTGCTGGCGCAGTTCAGGGTCGTCAGTATGATGATGTTCAGGATGATGTATTTTCTTTGCCAGGTGGGGATGCTGGTCCCCAGACTGATCAGGATCAGAGGATCCGGTTGATTGAGGAACAGCTAAGGGGTGTTGTGAATCAGGATTCTGTGGGAATGGATCTAGAGGATTTGGGGCTGGTTCCAGGCGTTGTTATTCCGCACAAGTTTCAGACTCCCACTTTCGAGAAGTATAATGGTATGACTTGTCCGAGGACCCACGTCAGGGCGTATGCAAGCAAGATGGCTGCATATGCGAAGAATGAAAAGCTGATGATGCATTGCTTCCAGGATAGCCTATCTGGGGCATCCCTGGAGTGGTACATGCAACTGGAAAGGAAGGATGTGCGTAGTTGGAGAGATTTGGCAGGGGCATTTATCAGACATTACCAACATAACACTGATATGGCTCCTAACAGAACACAGTTGCAGAATCTGTCGCAGAAGAACAATGAGAGTTTCAAGGAGTACGCTCAGAGGTGGCGTGAACTGGCAGCTAGAGTTCAGCCTCCCATGTTGGAGCGTGAAATAATAACTATGTTTATGGCCACCTTGCAGGGTCATTACTTTGAAAAATTGGTACCATGTATGTCTGGAAAGTTCGCTGATTTAATCTTGGTAGGAGAGATGGTAGAAAGCGAAATTAAGGCAGGAAAGATATCAGGCAGTGATGGATCCTCATCTGGAGGAAGCAAGAAGCCTTATGTCAGTGGTTATAAGAAGAAGGAGGGAGATACAAACTCTGTGTCATCATATCGTGGTAGAGATGGGCCTCGTCAGAACTACAATCAGCAGGTGGCTTTTGTAACCATTCCAGCAGCACCTCAGCAGCCAGCAGTGACTCAGCAACAAAATCAGGCTCCTCACCGGTCTCTGCCTCTGACTAGGCGGGATAGGAACTTTGACACTCCACCTCTTCCATACGCTCAATTATTTCAGTACTTGCTACAGCTACAGTTAATCCAGAAGAGAACATTGGCTCCACCTACTGGTAATCCACCTCCCGGCTATGACGCCAACGCCCACTGTGAGTTTCATTCTGGGGCACCCAGACATTATATTGAAAACTGTAAAGCTTTTAAGCATCAGGTTCAAGATCTGCTGGATTCCAAAGCCATCAATTTCTCCAATGACGTCCCGAATGTGAATCAGAATCCGATGCCGAATCACGGTGGGCCGAAGGTCAATGCTATTATCAAAGACTGTGAAGGCTTGAATTTGATTTCAGATGTGAACGAAATCCAAACTCCCTTGGGTGTGGTGAAGGAAAGACTGTTGAAGGGAGGGGTATTTCCCGGTTGTGAGGAAGGTTGTGTAGGATGTGTGTCGCAATCTGGCGGTTGTGATTTATTGAAAGCAGGTATTCAGAGAATGATCAATGAAGGGGTATTATAGATTGACAAAAGGTATATATCATTTCCAGAAGGAGACTTGGTTGTGCATGTCGACCTCTCATCTGCTTGAAGATTTCAAGGGTCGTCTCAGTCGGCAAGTACGTCCTGACAAGAATCAAGCTTCCTCGGCAATGGCAATCTTCATCTTCTTTACTGCATTTTCATTTGTAGTTTCCTTTCCATTTCTTGTTAAAGCATCGTATGTATGCAAGACTTGTTTATTTTTTTTTTATGATGATATTAATGCAATGAGTATGTTTTCCTTGAAGTAATCCATTCGTGTTCACTCTTAAATGTTTATGCGTACTGCAATACCAATTTTCTTGTTTAGAACTCTTGAGGGAGGATGATGAGACGAAAACGCAGAATCTCTGGTCGTATGTTCAAGGATAGAATCCTGTTGATGATGTACAGGCATTATTTCAAACTCCTAAACACTGGAGAGATAAGGAGATAAACCTTCGTTAACCCCTTTGAGCCTTGGAGTAGGAGCTTCATTCGTACGAAAAAACCCTCATACTTAACCCAGGGGCAGGGTAGGCGTCAGTTAGTTTGACCGAGCGTTCCAATTTCAAGGAGAGTGTGCAAACATAATGGTTATCCTTCAACAATCAAGGAGTGAGGCAGTCACAACCCTTTCAAGCAAGTAAGACAACCAGTGTCACACGCTTTGTTCGAAAAAGGGGAATAAAAAAAAGGAAAAGCCCGCTAAGTCGAAACTTGGAAACAAGCGACTTAGGCAAAAGTTAGGGCATCCCGCTGGACTTCAAAATCGAAAAACTCAAAAGAGTCAGTCCAGGCAAAGTTAGGGATCAAAAAAAAAAAGGGAAAAAACAAAGGCGTTACAAGAGAAAATCCTCGATAAGAACAAATTCGTGTGATTACGGACACAAAAAAGGGGTGACTGTCATTCCAAACCCTCCTTAGGTGCCAAACCATTAGTGGCATAGGTTCCTTGAAAATCATAAACCTTTTGAGAGATGAGCGTTTTGGTCAGATTAACTGAACATAGGACTGGAGAACATCACGAAGAGTGGGTGGGCACCGATAAATTTTGAGCCATAAATCTTTTTTTCCTGAAACCGCGAACCATACCACGTTACAACCCTTAAAAGTCCTAATTGAAACAGGGTTTATTCCGAAAGCGTACTTCAACAGGATAGCGTTCCTGACTCCTATGAGTTGTGCTAATAAGATTTGTTGGTATTGCATGTGCGCATTGTTTTTGCCATTCAAAAATCAAGGTCGCATCCCAGCAAGTGATTCATTCACAAGGCTCGGCGACACATTTTCAATAAAGCTTCAAGGTTAACATGGGTGTTGCATTAGAATTGTCATTATCATAATAAACATTTTTGTTTGCATATATGTGCCTAAGCATCAATGCAGCTTACACAGTGAAAGTCAGTCAAGAAGCTTGATCTTGCCAAGTTGGGATACTTGAAAATTCTGAAGGACAAATCATATCAAGGGGCATGCTGCCAAGAGACTCAGTGTAGAGTGGGCTCTCCTCAGTAAGTCGTGTTAAGATGTAGCCAATCTGGGGCGGTCACGTCGAGAAATCTCTACGAAATTCAGTTATTCTGGGGCATTCATTCTAGGATCAGGGGCAAAGTCACTTCAGAGCCCATATTGGGGCAGGTCACCTCTAGAGCATAGGAGATCGTCCACTCCTGAAAATGGTTAATTAAAAACACCTCCTCAAGGTTCAAGATGCTAAAGCAGAGTATTGTCAAGTCATTATGATCCCCTTCGAGGTAATATACGTCATGGATTATGAAGACTGGGGCAGTTATGTCGAGATATGATAAATCTCTCCAAGAGTTTGAAGACCCTGGGGCAGTGCGAACGCCCGATCTTCTGTAAAATCCTCTTGAGATGAAAAGTTCAAAGAGTTGCTTATGACCATAAAGACAAGTCAGGTTGCAGGACAACAGGATTGTACATCCCCAGCAGTTGGGTCTCCCTAGCATTGAGATTGCTCCGTCCCCAGTAGGACAAACTTTCCTCAGCAGAGCAGACTTTCCCCCAGCAGGAGACTTGGAAAATATTTTCTCCGGCGCAAGACGTTATTTCCCCACAGAATCAGGGTGTTCACCTCCCCCATCCAGTCAGGAAGTGTACTTTCCCCAACAACGTTGTATTATAATCCCCAGCAAGGCGGGAGTAAAGTCATTCTCCCCGTCAGCAGGCTAAGTTCAGCAGTATCCCCAAGCAGGATGGTATTATGGACTATTTTCCCCAAGCAGGATGGTATTATGGGCTGGCATCCCCCAGCAGGCTTTGAGCCCAATTGGATATTAGCAATCTTCAGTAACAGACTTCCGGTACCGTTATTGGCGTCCATTCTCAACTCCCCTAGCAGAGGAGAAATCGCAGGTTTTGGATGTTACCTTCAGTAAAGGACAGGTGTAGCCCCGACAGTTCTTTTGGGATTTCATCCCCAGCAGAAGTTGTTGATCCAAGGAGTCAATCAGTATGACCCTTCTCAGCAGAGTTCCTAGATTCAGAGGGAAATTTATTTTTGTCATCCCCAGCTGAATGGATCTTTTCTCTCCATCATTTATTTTGCTGGAGGGACCCCTTTTGCATATCATAAGCATTTGCATTGCATCCTCAAAACGCGTAGCATTTCCACTTCGTGCGGAGCATTACGGCAAAATTCAAACATTCGCATTCAAAGCATAAGCCAGGTTTGATACTTTCCTTGCCAGTTCTCTTTCTCAGCAGAGACGGCATAACTCAGGAGATTTTGGAGGGATGCGTTCCTCATACTTGTGCTCCCCGGCAGAGTCTTTTATTTAGACTTCACCTCCCCCAATGGAGTCATCTTATCTGTGGATCGGGAGTCCGTTAGAAGTTTGTCTGTGTTTGCCTCATTTTGGCCTTTTTTCTTTTGTGAGTCTTGTTTCACGTTATCCCCAGTGAAGTCCACTTTATGTTGGTTATCCTTTGCGGGTACAATTGAGGTTGTATTCGTGTTTTCTTTGCGGGTAGAGTGATTGAGGTCAGTCTTCCTTTGTGGGTACAATTGAGGTTGTATTCGTTTTGTGGATGCGATCGAGGTCGTATTCGTGTTTTCTTTGCAGATAGAGTGATCGAGGTCAGTCTTCCTTTGCGGGTACAATTGAGGTTGTATTCGTTTTGTGGATGCGATTGAGGTCGTATTCTTATTTCCTTTGAGGGTACAATTGAGGTTGTATTCGTTTTGTGGATGCGATTGAGGTCGTATTCGTGTTTTCTTTGTTGGTAGAGTGATCGAGGTCAGTCTTCCTTTGAGGGTACAATTGAGGTTGTATTCGTTTTGTGGGTGCGATCGAGGTCGTATTCGTCTTTTCTTTGCGGGTAGAGTGATTGAGGTCAGTCTTCCTTTGAGGGTACAATTGAGGTTGTATTCATTTTGTGGATGCGATTGAGGTCGTATTCGTGTTTTCTTTGCGGGTATAATTGAGGTTGTATTCATTTTGTGGGTACGATTGAGGTCGTATTCGTATTTTCTTTGTGAGTAGAGTGATCGAGGCCAGTCTTCCTTTGCGGGTATAATTGAGGTTGTATTCGTTTTGTGGGTGCGATTGAGATCGTATTCGTATTTTCTTTGTGGGTAGAGTGATCGAGGTCAGTCTTCCTTTGCGGGTATAATTGAGGTTGTATTCGTTTTGTGGGTGCGATTGAGGTCGTATTCATATTTTCTTTGTGAGTAGAGTGATCGAGGTCAGTCTTCCTTTGCGGATATAATTGAGGTTGTCTTTATTTTGTGGGTGCGATCGAGGTCGTATTCGTATTTTCTTTGTGGGCAGAGTGATCGAGGCCAGTCTCCCTTTGAGGTTGTATTCGTCTTTTGGGTACGATTGAGGTCGTATTTGTTTTTTCCTTGTGGATATGGTTGAGGGCATATTCCTTATTTTTCAGCACACTCTATCTCGTTATTCTCACCATAAGCAAATTTTCGGGGCTCTTTTCGGTATTCAATCCCCGTGTACCCTGGAATGTCTGAGAGCCGTTGCTATCATACCTTCAGGACCAAGTTGATTGGATAGGGGCAGCTGTTGCACCCCAAAATTTGCCCTCCTTACTTTAGTACTAACTGGCTTATGTTTCATTTCATTTCTTGCATTATCATGTAGGCATATCATTAGCATGGGGTCAAGGTGCTTGAGGCAGTTCATGAAGGTCCTATCTGGTCTATCACGTCATCAAGAGTCCTGGTATTGTCCAAGAGAGCTCAGGTGGATCATCCTTTCCTAACCAGTGCATAGATTAGGGTTTTGAGATTCTTGGGTTTATTGCTTCAATGGGCAAGCTCCTTGGGTTTTTATCATCATCAAATGGCATATCTTGTCTTTGTTGGAGAGGATACACATCATATTCAGAGGAATTTGGATTTGGAGATTGTGTTATTTCCTCCTAGACTAAGGGTACCAAAATTAAGGTTGGCTATAAAGTCAGTTTATTTCTGATTTTTTGGGAAAGACTTAATTCCATGGTATTCCTTGGGTCCCCAAATACCTAGGGGTGGAAGATTGTCCATCAGCTTGGTTCAGGAGAAGTTCAATTAGCCAATGGATTGAAAATCAGTTGAATTTAGAGAAAAGTCAACAGTGAAAGGAGAAAAGTCAACTGTGAAATTTTGAGGTTCTCTTCAGGGATTTTAAGATCTCATATCCTCATATGGTCTCCAGGGGTCAAGTTTCATACATATTTGTCAGGAATCAGGAGTTGGTGCAAAGTTTCTAATTTTGGAAAGTGACCTATAATGAAAAGTTTCCATTTTTGGCAAGTTCCTGCACTGCATTCAACTTGACTTTTCACCATCAAGAAAGCTTCAAATGAATTTTTCTCCAACAAGTATAAGTGGGTCTCCATATCATTTGTGAAACTCCAGTTATGATCAAAAGAAGGCAAAGTGGTTTTTAGGGTTTTTTCATGGTGCCATTTTCACAACTTTGGGCATAATGACCTATAACCAATTCCATTGTGTCATGCCACTTTCCAATATTAAAAGACATTCCTTGAGGATTATTTTGGGCCCAAGAATGAAGTAATTCCATGGTTTATTTTTCACTTATTCTCCATTATTCAAATTTCCCAAAATGTCTAAAACTCATGAATCATTTGTTCTCAAGGCCCAGGTTAAATGTGCTATGATTAGAAATTCAGATGCAAGTGGTCCATTATGAATTTAAGTGCATGGAAGGGGTGTATTTTTCACTTATTCAACATAATTCCAAATTTCAAAATAAGTCAAAAATCATTAAATAATGGATTACCCAAGCCCAATTCCTCAACAGAAGAAAACCCTAGCTTATTTAAACCTAAAGATGCACTGGTTAGGGTTCATGCACGTGAAGTTGGAGGAGTTCTCAAGAAAACCCTAAAAGAGGATTTCTCATTCAAACTCACGATCCACAAGGTTTTTGCCCAGAATTCTTCCACAAAGCTTCTCTTGGTAATCCATAGAGCACAACCCAACCACCATTCGCAGCCAAAAGCAAGGTTTGAAGGCATACCATCTCAGGTTTGAAGGATTTTTAAGGATCCTAAAACTCTAATTTTTTATGTGAATATTAACGTGTTATGCCTGCTAATCATCCTGATATGTTTGGTTTTGATTTTGAACGTGTGTGCTACTTGTTGTGTTGATTTAAAGTTTTGGACCCACTTTTTCTTTCTTTCGAATCTCCTTGTACGTTGATCTTTTGTGAAAAATAATAGGATATTCATGATCCTCATAAAAATCTGGATAAAATGGTATGTGGTTTGGTATTTTCTGGGCACCTTGTAGGTTGCAGGTGGTGGTGGCAGGCGGCCGGAGCTAGGGATCCGACGACCTGGGAAAGTTCCGGCGAAGGGGAGAGCTGGACGAAGAAGACGACCTCCCAGCCGTCCGATTCCCTCATCGTGCGGTCATCAGCGATCCACGTGTGTTTTTTTATTTTTTTTTTTCTGATTTTCATTTAACGATCGTGTGTGTGTGTTTCCATGTTTATTGTAGTGAGCCCTCTAATCATAGCCATCCATCATGCGTACTTTTATTGTGTTGACTAATCAGACGGCTAGGATGGTGACAGCAAATTAATGAAGCATGTGCCTTGCACATGGGAGGCGCACGGTGGTCACATTTTTTATTTTTGTTTTCTGATCAATTAATTGGGCCAAGCTTGCTATACGCACCCCCCATCACCAGCCCAATTCCATTTCCAACGCGCCTTCCTTGCTAAACGCACCCCCTAGCCCGTTACTTCATTTTTATTTTATTTTAGTTATTATATCTCATATTTTAATTTTAAAAATAGTTTTTTACATCTAAAAATCATCATAAAATTAATATATTATCTGTATTATTTTATAAAATTTTTACAAATTTTATTTTTTATTTTTATTTTATTTTTATCATCCTAATTAATTATTCTCTTAATTTCTTTTTTGCATTACACATTTCATGCATACTCAATTTGTTTATTTTATTGCTCTGCATTCGAAAAATATTTTTTATCCGTTCCTTTTGCATTCATTCATTAACATTCTAAAGTGCTTAAAAATATTTTTCTTTCATTTTTAATTTTATCTCATATTGCATTTAGGTCCTTCCCTTTGGCGCACCGAACCCTAATTCCCACCTGAGCTCCACCTAACCATTTGAATGACTAATATCTTGATTTTTTGCAGGGACTTTTGAGATGTTGTTTGCCTCTGGTTGAGGAACTTTAATGTTTAATTTGGGAATTTTAGGAGTCATTTTTTCTAATTATCTGATTTGTTTTCACTTGAGATTTTCTTGCAGGCGCGTCTTTGACCTTGTGTGATTATCTGTTTGAAAAGGCACTTGTGCCATTTGCTTTACGGCTGTCCCTTGTTTCTTTGAGTTCATGTTTGGATTATTATCATTGTTGTTTGCCTTTGCTTGATTTTCTTTCACCTCATCTCTCTTACTTATGTCTATTCTGTGCTAATCTTTTATGCAGGGTCTAAGGTAAGTTCTTTAAGGGTATGGATAAGTATCCATGGTCACCCTTACTTTTTCCTTCCCTCATCTTCTTCCTTTAGGATTTAGGTTGTCTTAAAACCTCACTAACTGTAGGTCACCCATGCATGATGACTTTAGGATCTATAGTCCCCCTTTAGAGTTACCCTTGTGTCTTCTCTCTTCTCATCTCAAATTTCTTTAAAAAACTTAATAATAATAAGGTGTATTGCGCACGAGCCTTAAGTATGGGGAATGAGAAATGAGGGGCTTCCTCTCATCTTTCTAGAGTGCTTAGCGAGCGTCTTGTCTTGGGACGATGCGTTAAGTATTCGCCCCTGTGCCTTAGACTTTGGTGCATTGCGACTTAAGAACTAACTTAAGCTACTTCTGTCCTAAAAGATACAAACCAACCTCAAACCTTGTTTTGTCCTTCGGGATTTCCAAACTTAAAGGCTATTTTCAAAAAGGGCACGTTACCTTCCGTCTGAGTCGCAAACATGCATCGACCCTAACTGCCGGACGCGAACTTAACGTCGCTCATAAAAAAACACAAAAAGAACTTGGTCCGAACTACGTTGACTCTGAATTCCCCATTGCACAAAGGGGGTACGTAGGCCTAGGACGTTGGCGTCCTACCGAGTCGGTCTTTGTCTTTCCCTATCCGTTTTAGTACAACCCTAGATGATAGTATAACTCACCCTTAGAATAGACAACAAGCGTGGATCCCATCGAGTACGATGGACGCGTGGGGTGCTAGCACCTTCCCCTCGCATAACCGACTCCCGAACCCAGGTTATGGTTACGATGACCATTCCTTTCCCTCTTCCTAAGGTTTATGCGGTGTTCCCTTTCCCTCCCTCGGGATAAATTTACACGGCTGACGACTCTGTTTTTCCGCGCCACTCTCGCGTTTGTACCTGGATGAAAATCCTGGGAGCGACACTCCTCTCTTATCACTTCGTTATTCATTTCCTCGTCTAGAGGTGATTCGGTCCTCCTGGATGGTACGTGGATTTCAATGGGTAGAACAGCTTCCGTGCCATATGCTAGGCGAAAAGGTGTTTCCCCGATGGTGGACTGGGGAGTAGTGCGGTATGCCCATAAGACGTTGTGGAGCTCCTCGACCCAGGCTTTCTTCGTTTCATCCAGTCTTCGCTTGAGGCCACGAAGAATGACGCGGTTGGCCGCTTCTGCCTGCCCGTTGGTCTGGGGATGCTCCACAGAAACGAAGTGTTGTTTTGTTCCGAGATGGGCGACATAGTCTTGGAACTTCTTGTCCGTGAATTGTGTTCCATTTTCCGTGATGATTGCCTGGGGAATCCCAAAATGGGCAAGGATATTCCGCTTGTAAAAGTGCAGAATGTTAAGTGCTGTAATCGTTGCTAAGGCTTCTGCTTCTATCCATTTTGTGAAATAATCTACGCCCACTATCAGGTATTTGTTTTGGCTGGACCCCGTCACGAAGGGTCCTAGGATGTCTAGGCCCCACCAGGCGAATGGCCACGGGGAGGTCAAGGTCTTCAGTTTGTTAGGTGGAGCTAGGTGTATATCCCCGTGCCGTTGGCATTTGTCACATTTCTTCACATGCTCCTTGGCGTCTTGTTGCATGGTTGGCCAATAATACCCTGCCTGGAGGGCCTTGCGGGCAAGGGACCTTCCTCCCAGGTGTTGGGCGTTAATGCCTTCATGGATTTCTCGTAAAACGTGGGGGACAACCTCCTCCTCTATGCACTTGAGTAGTGGGATGGAGAAGCCCCGTCGATAGAGTTTGTTTTCGAGGATGACGTACGAGCAAGCTCTTCGTCTGGTGGTGCTGGCTTCCTTGGGGTCATCCGGAAGTTCGTCCCTGGTGAGGTAATTGTACACGGGCGTCATCCAGCAATCGCTGTCCCCGATCGTGTGCACGTGTAGGGTCGAGGATCCCTTATCGATGCTGGACCGGGGAAGTATCTCTTGGATTACTGACCTATTTCCGTCTTTCCTCTTAGTGCTTGCTAGTTTGGACAAGACGTCTGCTCGCACATTGTGTTCGCGTGGAACATGTCTTACTTCTACCGTTCTGAACTTCGTCATTTTTTCCTTGACTAGGGTGAGGTATTCAGAGAGACTGCCTTTTTTGGCTTGATACTCCCCGGATATCTGGTGGGCCACGAGCTGAGAGTCCATGCAGATGATGATTTCTTCAGCCCCTAGGTCTTCGGCTAGGCGCAACCTGGTGAGGAAGGCTTCATACTCGGCCTGGTTGTTCGACGTGGGAAAGGACAATGTGAGAGAAGCCTCGACTATGGTCCCTTCGTCGTTCTCCGGAATTACTCCTGCCCCGCTGCCGCTCGAGCTGGATGCTCCATCCACGTAGATGGTCCATCTGTTTGCTATGTGGGACGAGGAGTCTGAGAAGGTTACTTCTGCTACGAAATCGGCTAGGGCCTGAGCTTTAAGAGCTTTTCTGCTTTCATATTGGACGTCGAATTTGGACAGTTCCAGTGACCATTTGAGCATTTACCCGGCCATGTCTGGTCGTCCCAGTAACTGCTTGATGGGTTGATCCGTCCTTACCACGATCGTGTGGGCCAAGAAATAGTGTCTCAGTCGTCTGGCAGCGTTGACGAGGGCCAATGCTACCTTCTCTATCTGTTGATATCGCAACTCTGCGTCCTGCTACACTTTGCTCGTGAAGTATACTGGTTTTTGCCCACCAGAATTCTCGCGAATGAGAACGGCGCTAACGGCCTCGGCAGTGACGGCGAGGTATAGGAACAAGACTTCCCTGGTATCAGGCCGTGATAATATGGGCGGTTTCGACAGAGCTTGCTTCAAGTGAAGGAGGGATGCTTCACATTCTTCGGTCCATTCAAACACTGCTTCTTTTCGCAAGAGCTTGAAGAAAGGAAGGGCGCGTTGGGCGGACTTTGTGACAAAGCGGGACAACAAGGTAAGTACCCCCGTTGAGGGACTGGATGTTCTTCTTAGACGTGGGCATTGGGAACTCAGAGAATGCCCAACATTTGTCGGGGTTAGCTTCTATTCCTCGTTCCGTTAGGTAGAAGCCAAGGAATTTACCTGCCCGTACACCGAACGTGCACTTCTCTGGGTTAAAACGCATTTGATACTTTCTTGCTTGCTCGAAAATTTTGCGAAGATGGGCGACATGATCTAGTTCCTCGTGGGACTTGACGATCATGTCGTCCATGTATACCTCGAGCATGTCGCCTATTTGTCTTTGGAATACTTTGTTCATCATTCGTTGGTACGTAGCGCCGGCGTTCTTCAGGCCGAAGGGCATTACGTTGTAGTAATAGTTGCCCGATTCGGTCATGAAGGCCGTGTAAGTTTTATCGCTCGCGGCCATTGGGATTTGGTTGTAGCCCGAGTAGGCGTCGAGGAACGATAAAAGTTTAAAACCTGCTGAGTTATCTACGAGCTTATTTATATTGGGGAGGGGGTAGGCGTCCTTCGGACAGGCCTTATTAACATCGGTATAATCAACGCACATTCTCCATTTGCCATTATTTTTTCTTACAAGTACAACGTTTGAGAGCCATGTAGTGTATTTGGCCTCAGAAATAAACCTAGCTTCTAGAAGGTCTTTGACAGCTTTCTCTGCGGCTTCCATCTTCTCCGGGGACTGTTTCCATCTGCGCTGGGCAACGGCTTTGACGGCCGGGTCAATTGTAAGCTGGTGGCAAGCGACGGAGGGGTCCAATCCTGGCATCTCAGCAGCGCACCATACAAACAAGTCTGCGTTCTCCCGGAGGCATATTTTTAGTTGTCTCTTGGCCAGGTCAGGGAGGTCAGCTCCGATCTTCACTCCCCATTGGGGGTCTTCTCCGAACGGAACGATCTCGAAGTTGCCATCTGGGACAGGGCGTAGGAGATGGCCACTGTTGTTGGACTGGTTTCCCGAAGCCGTTGGGTCTTTGGTGTGATCTTCCTCGCTGAAACGGCTGTCCAAGTCGATAGATTCGACCTGGGGGAGTGGTTTTGGCTGCTCGGAGCTGCTGGGCAGAGGGGGACGGCCAGAAGTCCTCGGTCTTGCTGAGATGGTGCTTAGTCCCTTTAATGCTGCTTTAAAGCACCGACGGGCAGCTTCGATATCGCCGTGGAGGGTGGCGACCATCCCTTCAGAAGTGTAGTACTTCATCTTGAGATGTACGGTGGAAGGTACTGCGATCAACTCTGCCAGGGTTGGCCTTCCAAAAATGCACTGGTATAGTGACGAGCATTCAATTACCAGAAACTGTGCTTTAATTGCTCGGTTGTCTTTCCTGAACCGAAGGTTACGATGAGCTCTACGTAACCTCGGGTGCCTTGTCACTGCTCCATTGAATCCCTGTAGGTCAGATCCAACGTATGGAGTAAGGTGAAAGTCGTCCAGCTGCAGCGTTTCGAACAGGTGGTTGTACATTATATCAACTGAACTACCCTGGTCGACGAGTATTCTGCGAACGTCGAAGTTCGCCATCCTTGCCCGGATAAGCAGCGGGATGCTCGAGTTCGGTGCCCCGCCGAGGAGCTCCTCCTTGTAGAAGGAAATAGGAGTGGATCCTTTGTGAGTGGTGTCCAGTGTGGTGACTTCATTGGAGCTTTTGCTGATCAGTTGGTCGAATCTCCTCTTGATTGAACCGACCGTGATTTTGTTGAATCCCCCACCAGAGATGACCATGGCTGACGGGAAGGCCTCCCATGGGCTATGAGCAGCGAGGTACGTGGAGACGGGCAGACTATCAGGGATGTGGAAGTCTTCTGGCCGAGTTATGGACATAGCGACCTGTACGTTGGTGTCATCGGAGGGCGGAGTCTCTTCTGCAGCCTTCTTGCTCTCCTGGGTTTCTTGCCGGGGAGCTTCTTTCTTTTTCGCGAACTACTTCAGGTGGCCGTCGCGAATGAGGATTTCTATGGCATCTCTGAGGTGGATGCAATCTTCCGTCGTATGGCCGTGGCTCTTGTGGAAGCGGCAATACTTGGATTTGTCTACACCCGGCCTGGCCGGCAGCTGTTTGGGGAAACAGACGCCTGCCTGCTTGAATTCTGAGTTGGCACATTCGGACAACATCTTCTCCCTCGAGGCAGTGAGGGGGTATAATCATGGAACCGCCCAGAAGGTCCCTTCTGTTCGCGTGCATCGCGAGGCCGATCGTCGCGTCTTTTATCTCCTCGACGGGATGTCGAGGGTTCTTCAGCTCTAGATGACCGGGCACCCTCTTGGTTTCGAGAGGCTCGAACAGAGTGGGCGGCGACCTTCTCCTCGTATTGTATATGTGACTGGGCTTGGAGGAGAAGGGCGTTGAGGTTCCTCGGTGGATCGAGGCCGATGGCTTTCGCAAAGTCTGAACCAGGACGTAACCCCTGCTCGAGCAGGAATTTCTTCATCTCGTCGGTCGTTGGCACTTGGACAGCCTCCTTGTTGAACCGCTCAATGTAGGCCCGAAGAGGCTCATCTCTTCCCTGTACGACAGCTCCGAGGGACGCCTCAGTCTTTGGATGGCGTCGTGATGCGGTAAAGTGGCGGGAGAAAATCCTCCCCAGCTGCCTCCAGGATGTAATGGATTCTTCTGACAGCTGTTTGTACCATGTCATTGCTCCCTTCCGGAGCGTGGTTGGGAACAGGCGGCATTTGATGGCTCCTTGTACACCTCTGTAGTCCAAAAAAGCATCTATGTTTTCTATATGCTCGTCTGGGTCAGTGGTTCCATCGTAAGTCCCTAGAGACGGAGGTTTCTCTAGTCCTTTAGGGAGACGGGTGGCCAGGATCCTGCGGGACAACGGGCCACGAGGCTCGTCGTTGCTGTTCGAACTTGGAGTTGATGGTGACCGTTGTCTGCGCTCGCGGCGGCGGTCTCTGCGAGGTGAGGGTGACCGTGGCCGGTCGTGAGGTCTGACCGGTGGAGAATTCCTATCCTGCCTCGTTCTCTTGTGTCTTGGTGACGATCGATCTCGCGGGGAGATCTGGTCGCGCTTGTGAATGCGTTGAGATTCAGGCTCACGCCTCGTTATACGGTCTTCCCCGCGCCTGGGTGGCGGGCTTCATGATTTCCGGTGTTTACTCTTCAGAGGAGAGGATCTTGGAAGAGATGCTTCCTCGAGAGCTCTTATTCTCTCTCCTTGCTGCAAGATAAGGAGGTTTGTGCGGTTGACAGCTTCTAGAAGAGCTGCAACGACCAGGTCGGTGCTGGAAGGGCCAGGAATTGGTCGTTCGCCCGATGTTAGCTGTTTGCCTCCTTGCTCGGCGGGAGGAGGAGTTGGAGATGCAGTGGCCCCGTCTCGAAGGAAACGGGGATCAGAAAGTAACAAAGAACCGCCATCCACGTCCATCTTGTTGACGGGAACGGGAACCGTAGCGTCAGCACCTTTTGCAGAGTTCTGAGCGGCCATATGTGGGCGGATCAAAGAAAGTATGTTTTGATCTTTTAGTTTCCGAGGAGGAAAGAAAGAAGGGGAGAACAAGGAGTTCCCACAGACGACGCCACTGATCCGGTGTATTCGAACAGGTCCACGTAAGCTGGTCGTCAGAAGGCAAGGTGCTCGGCTGGATGCTGGTCGTCAGGCGTGTGAGGTGTTCGGCTTGTGAATGAGGAGAGGACGGGGTGTGCCTGCGAGGCACTCCGACGCTCAAGTAAGAAAAGGTCAGAGAAAAGGGGCAAGTACAAAGTGTATTCTTAGGGTGAAAAAATGATACCTGCCCCTCTCAAGCGAGAGGGTTTATATAGAGCCCCCAGCGCGTGGCCAACGGTCCTATTTTCGGGGCGAAGCAACTGTTTTCCCCAAAGAATAGGTAACTGCCCAAACTAGCCGTTATGTCGGGCAGGGTGCCAGAAACTAGTCGTTGTGTCGGGCATAAACGCAGTTCCGGGCACCTGTCCCTTGCTGTTCGGGCAGCGAGGAAGCCGTGCGTAACGGGCACAAAAGCCAGGGAGGACGTCGCGTTCCTTGCCCGGTTGGAGGGGAAAAAATGTCGTTATTGCCCCTCTGTGGATTAGGCTTAGGCAATTTAGGCCGCTCTGGAGCAGAGGCGGATTGGGCCAATTCTAGCCATTGGTCCAGTCCAGAACATGGAGGATATGTGAAGCATTTTTTAAAAATGATTAAAATGATTAAGGTTTCTTGTCAAAAATTGAGTCGAGCTAAGAATAAGATCATTAGTTGTTTAGTCTAATATCTTTAGATTTTTTTCAATTGAATTTAGGGTTGAAATTCCTAATCCAATTATAAACATGGTAATATCTATTTTTTTTAAATACAAGGCTTCATTTAAAAAAAACTATCAAATAACCTGCAACATTTAGCATACTAAAACAAAATATGATTGGAATGGTGAATAACTTATATTATATATCATATACTATATGCAATTCATCGAGCTTTTGAAAAAAAAGAAAAATGAAACATAAGCATTAGTGGGGCACAAATATTAGACTTGTATAGTGGGCTAAGAAAAATGAAAAATAAGCATTAGTGGGCCACAAACATTAGGCTTGTATAATTGGTTATACAAAATAGTGGAATGGTAATAATTTCAAAGAAATCAAAGAAAAAGAATTGTCAGAAGATGGATTTCATTTGTAACAAGTTGGGTGTGATTAATATATATGCTCCTGGTTGAGAGGGAGTATTAAGAGTTATATTATAATATTATATTACTAGGGTTTAGAATTAAGTATATGGACTTGTCTCATTTGTCTTTCTTATTTGCTACTCTCTTAACTTATCAATATAAATATGAGGGTCACTAAAAAATTTAGTGCATATGATTGATTATTCATATTATTTCTCTTTTTCTACTATTATGAACTAAGGAAAACGCTCAAAGCATAGTCTTTGATCGAATTCATCCTTGAAATTTCAATTGATGAGGCAGACATATCGTCTAAGTGGATAATGTTTGTAGATGATTCTTCCAACGCGAAAGGTATTGAGGTAAGACTTATACTAGTGATTGACCATAATCTCACGTTAGAGGTCACAATAATATTTGAATTCATTACTTTAAACAACCAATAGGAATACATACCATGTTTGGTCGAATTACGCATAACATTTGAAAAAAGACAAACATTTCATTATCTTACACTTTGGTCACTTAGGCATCTGCCATGCTAAGGGCTTGAAACTTGGGGGAAAAAATCCACAGTTTTTTTTATAGAAGTAGAAACGATCTACTAGAGCTTCATAAATCATGTGGAGAAGAAGGTATGATATGGAGGATTCTTACACTTTGGTCGCTTAGGCATCTGCCAGGCTTAAGGGCTTGAAACTTGGAAAAAAAATCCACAATATTTTTTGTATAGAAGTGGAAACGATTTTTTAGAGCCTTATTAATCATGTGGAGAATAAGGTATGATATGGAGGATATGTGAAGCATTTTTTAAAAATGATTAAGGTTTCTTGTCAAAAATCGAGTCGAGTTAAGAATAAGATCATTAGTTGTTTAGTCTAATATCTTTAGATTTTTTCCAATTGAATTTAGGGTTGAAATTCCTAATCCAATTATAAACATGGTAATATCTATTTTTTTTAAATACAAAGCTTCATTTAAAAAAAAAACTATCAAATATTTTGCAACATTTAGCATACTAAAATAAAATATGATTGGAATAGTGAATAACTTATATTATGTATCATATACTATATGCACTTCGTCGAGCTTTTGAAAGAAAAGAAAAATGAAACATAAGCATTAGTGGGGCACAAACATTAGACTTGTATAGTGGGCTAAGAAAAATGAAAAATAAGCATTAGTGGGCCATAAACATTAGGCTTGTATAATGGGCTATACAAAATAGTGGAATGGTAATAATTTCAAAGAAATCAAAGAAAAAGAAATGTCAGAAGTGGGATTTGAACCCACGCCCTCTCTCGAAGACCAGAACTTGAGTCTGGCGCCTTAGACCACTCGGCCATCCTGACTTTTATGCTTTATTTATCCACTTTTATTTATTTGTATAATATAACGTTATTATATTTACTTTGAATTTTTTTTCTTCCTTGCTTTTCTAAACTTTATTATGCCATATACTAAAATGAATAATTTTTATTCAAATATTTGCAATCTAGTTATGTTATAATTACAAGAAAATATACATAATTTTTTTTATTTAGCGTTATGTACTTATTTATACCAAACATATGATAATTTCATTTTATAGTCTTGAAAAATTTAACAAAAAAAAAATAGTTGACAAGGTTAATATTTATAAAATAGTAGAAATAAAGAATAGTCATTCTCATTGATTTTATAAAAGTACATCATATCATTTTTATATACTAAAATTGAAGAGAAGACCAATCAATAAATATAAATACAATTAAATAGAAAACTAATCAATAAACTAAATATAATTAAATAGGATATTAATTATCTTAAAAATTTTATTGTTTGTATTCAGAAATTTACGAAGTATGGCTCTAATAGGGCAAAGTTCTAAGAACAAGGGAGATAATAATGAGGAATATGGTTTGAAGGATAGAAACACGAAGAAAATCAAGGGTGGAGAGTTTAGTTTCTCGCTACATCCTTTATTCCCCCAATGACTACATTGCTATAATCGGGGGAGATGGAGAGGAAGGACTAAAGGAAGGAGAACTGAAGGGAGTCAATGCACATGCAGAAGTTAAATCCTTCAAAGAGATGGTGTGGGGAATGGTGAATCAAAAAGAAGTAGGAGAGGAGATGGAAGAGGAAATGATATATTTGAATTGTATAACCATAGAAGAATATAATGATGGTAAATATGAGTGTCCAGAGTTTGTGTTATACAAACTAGAAGAGAAAAAGAATCTTTAAGTCTTGGAGAAGAGGAGTCATTGTGAAGCTGCTAGTAGGGGTGGAAATAGGCTGGGCCGAGTTAGGCTTTGCCAAGTCTGAGCCTGGCCTACTAAAAAATTCAAAGCCTAAGCCTGGCTTGTAGCCTATGATAGGCTTATTTTTAGGCCTGAGTCTGGCATTTTCGAAGGCCTGATTGGCCTACTAGCCTATTTAAACGCCTACTTCATTTGAACATTTGTAAATAAGAAATTCAACTAATGTTAAATAGACTAACAAATTAATATATCAATGAGACTAAATGTTTGTTTTTATTGTCTCATTCAAGTCTACCTATTCCCATAAGTTTGGTGATATTATTTGTTGGAGAGAAGTTATAAAAAAAACTTATGACAATAACAGATAACATTGTTTATGATGTTTTTTCATCATATTTTCATAAGTTCTTCAAGATAATTACGCTTTATTTTTGTATTTTAATTCAAACTACAAAGCATTAGATACAAGATTGAAACAAATGTGAGTGAGAAAATGGATGATTAATATCATTTATATGGGGAATGACTATTACCTAGTAATATTCTCACATGATGATGATCATAATGTTGCACTTATGGATGGGCCTTGGTTCATATATGATCATTACTTGATTGTAAAAAAGTGGAGTCCAAATTTTCAACCGACAAGCGACTCGATAGAGAAGGTTGCAGTATGGGTGCGCATGAAGGGATACCAATTGAATATTATGACTCACGAGTTTTAAGCTTCATTGGAAATCGGATTGGCAAGATTATCCAAGTAGGTAAGACTACATTGATAAAAGAACATGGAAAAGATGCTCGGTTGTGTGTAAAGGTTGATTTGACGAAACCACTATTAGCAATGTTTTCCATAAAAGGGAGGAGGTACAAAGTGGAGTTCGAAGGCATGCACTTATTATGTGTGAGTTGTGGGAGATTTGCCACTACAATGAAGGATACAATGATAAAAAACAATGGATATCAAAACATTAGTGGGTAAGTAGAATAAAGTTTGAATGCGGCTAGAGGAAGGGAAAATGAAAGGGGAAATGGTGGTAGAGATGAAGGTCCCTAAAAGGTACTACAAAAAAATAAGAAGGGTTGGTAAAGGGAGAGATAATGAATCAATGGTGTTCAGGAAGGGAGGAGACAAGATGTTGATGGCCACGAATGCTGATGTACGTCATAAATGAGCAATAAAGACATAATTGAAAGCACGTGAAAAGGTGATGGGATCCATATTTGTAGCTTTAAATGAGAATATTCAAAATTATTTCCAAATAATGAGGACAATGAAGAGCAATTAATTGGGGAGGCAAAATAAGGTGTATAGAAACAATTGGCTAATATACCACCTGTTATAAAAAGTAACATTGTCTTTAATAATGCAATAAAGAGCAAATACGTGGCAGTAGGGCATGGGGTTAAGTTGAGTGAGGTTAGTAAAATGAAGAATCATTCAAAGGACCCACAAGATACTTACTGCTCGAGAAGACTTGTTGTGTACTTGCATAGGTTGCTCGATGCCTCCGACAATATATGCTAACCCACACAACATGGATGATAATATAAATGGATCCAATCAAGTATATCTTTGAGAAATCAGCTCTTACATGACGAATCGCCCATTGGAAAATGCTTTTATTAGAATAAGACATCCAATATGTCACACAAAAGGCCATCAAGGGTTATCTCTTAGCAGATCATCTTGCCGGCCAACTAGTGGAAGACTACCAGCCATTAAGATTCAATTTCCCAGACGAGGATATCTTGTCCATGAATGATGAAAATATCATAGGTGATGATGAAGGAACCAAACTAGGGGAGCAATGAACTCTTGTGTTCGATGGTGCCTGTAACACAATAGGTCATGGTATTGGGGCAGTGCTGATGTCACCCAAGGACTATCACTTGCCTTTTACTATAAAAATTTGCTTTGATTGCACCAACAATATCACTGAGTACGAAACATGCATAATGGGAATAGAAGCGTTCATTGACTTAAGGATCAAAATCCTTGAAGTATACAGAGACTCTACTTTGGTAATACATTGTATAATAGGTGATTGGGAAATGATACATCCTAACTTAATTCCATATCAGGATTATGTGTTAGAGCTATTACCCGGATTTGAAAAGATCACCTTCTTCCATATTCCTCGAGAGGAAAATCAGATGGAAGATGCCCTGGAAACCTTGGTGTCCATGTACAAATTGATTTTGCGTAATCACCAGCCTTCTGTCACAATCTAGCATTTTTATCAACCTGCACGTTGCTTGGTAACAACAGAAGAATCAGATGACAAACCTTAGTTCTACGATTTTTAAAGTGATATTAAGAAGCAAGAATACCTGACAAACATTTCAATCATAGAGAAGCAAACTCTAAGGAGGTTAGTCGCGAAGTTCTTCCTAAACGGATATGTGTTATACAAGAGATATTATGACATAGTCCTGTTCAGATGCGTGGATAGACACGAAGTAGACATGTTCATCAAGGAAATCCACAAAGGATTCTTTGGCACTCATGCAAATGGTTATGCAATGGCCAAGAAAACCTAGAGGGTAGGCTACTACTGGTTAACTATGGAAACTGACTATTTTCATTACGCCAAAATGTGCCATAAATGTTAGATTTATACCAACAAGGTGCATGTGCCGCCTACTCCTGTGAACATCCTGACAGCACCATGGCCTTTCTCCACGTAGGGAATAGACATGAATGGGCTCATCGAACCGAAGGCTTCGAACAAACACAGATTTATACTGGTTGCCATAGACTACTTCACTAAATGAAATGAAGATGCGCCTTATCTCAACATCACCAAACAAGCGGTTTCCCACTTCATGAAGAGGGATATCATATGTCGTTACAGGGTTCTCAATAAGATCATTACTGATAATGGATCAAACCTCGATAATAAAATAATGAAAGAGTTGTGCAAAAGCTTCAAAATCGAACACCACAACTCATCACCATATTATACCAAGATGAACGGCGTCGTCAAAGCAGCAAACAAAAACATAAATAAAATCATCCAAAAAATGGTGATAACATACATGGACTGACATGAAACACTTCCTTTTGCGTTGAATGGCTATCGGACGTCGGTTCGCACATCAACAGGGGAAATCCCTTTTCTCATTAGCCGATGGCATGGAAGCAGTACTTCTAGTCGAATTAGAGATCCCCTTGTTGAGAGTTTTGATGGAGACTAATCTAAATGAGGCGGAATGGATTCACACAAGGTTCGAACAACTCAACCTTATAGAGGAGAAGTGTCTGACATCATTATGCTACAGTCATCTCTATCAAAGGCGTCTTAAGAAAGCATTTGACAAGAAGGTTTGACCTCGAGAGTTCCAAGAAGGTGACCTGGTGCTGAAGAAGATCCCACCAATTCATAAGGATTCACGGGGCAAGTGGACACCAAATTACAAAGGTCCATATGTTGTGACGAAACCTTTTTCTGGAGGAGCTCTTATTCTCGCAACCATGAACAATGAAGAACTTCCACTCCCAGTAAACTCTGATGGATTCAAGTGATATTTTGTCTAAAATAATGGAATATTAAAGCTCGCTAAGTCGAAAACCTGAAAAGGTGACTTAGGAAAAAAAAGGTATCCCGGTGGAAAAAAATGATAAACCTCCAGGAAAAATTTAGGGATAAAAAATCAAAATAATTTAACCCACTAAATCGAAAACCCAAAAGGGCGACTTAGGCAATTATGGGTATCCTGGTGGACTGAAAACCAGGAAGGGTGGTCCAGGCAAAAGTTAGGGATTTTTCCAAGGCAAAAGACTACGGTCTGTGAATCCATGTTACAATGGAAAGTTATAGATGGGAAGAATCGATCCAACCGCTATCCTCGGAAGCAAAGTGTTGTGATCCTCGAAGACATAAGGAGTGTAGTAGTGTGATAAGTCCATGGAAAGTCAACAGTTCCATTTGCCATTTTATTTATTTCTAGCACAATAATTCCCTCTTTTAGGAATTGAATCCTTATGTACTATTACTCATTTACGGGTTAATCCATTTGAATAAAAAGATTACTTTTTCATTGAAATTTGCTTAATTATTTTTGTTTTATTTGCTTGCTTGCAAAATGTCAATTATTTTTCTTTATAAACACTGCATTAAATTTTAGGCAATAATAAAAGCTTTCGAGAAAAACAATAAATTATTTTGATTTTTAAAAGGTCTAAAGCTAATTTAACACTCCTCAGTGGTGTGCTAATAGCACAAAGACATAGAATCATTTGCAGGTCACCATGAATGATTCAGTACCGAAGTTAAAGTTCTCCCAAGAAGAAATACGCAGTTTGCCAACAATCAAACTTGGGGCACCAAGTGTTAGAACAAGATTTGGTTCTGCAAGATATCTCTATGTTTTGATAACAACAAAGTTGTATTTGTGTGAGAATAATTTTGGTACTCTAACGTTTGTTTTCTAAAGTATTGACAAACAGGTTCTGACTCTGATAAAGATAATTCTGACTCTGATAAATATAGCTCTGACTCAGATAGAGATAATGTGAAACGTCACTCTCAAATTATCAAAAGTCGCTTATGCGTCAAAGAAGCAAGATTGCTTCTGATCTACTGTGCTTCAGAAAGACTCTAAGAAGATAATATGTTGTTGTTGCAATGTTCTCGTTGATTCTGGCTCTGAATATAACTCTGATACTTATCTTCTGAAGACTAAGTGCTAACGAATCTGAAGACAAGGTTCTGATGAATAACATTCTGAAGACTCTGAAGACTTAAGTTTCAGAAGACCAAGTTCTGAAGACTCTGAAGACAAGGTTCTGCTGAACAAGTTCTGAAGACAATGAAGACTTATGTTTCTGATAACCAAGGGTTCTGAAGAAGGAGTGCTGAAGACTCTGAAGACAAGGTTCTGCTGAACAAGTTCTGAAGACTCTGAAGACTCAAGACTCTGAAGACCCAGTGATCCATTCTTCTGATCATGCTTCAACCATATCAATTCAGAAGCCTCTGATGAATTGAAAAAGATGAAACATTTGTGAGGGAAAATAGTACATAGTATAGATCAAACACGTTCTTTTCCACTACCATTCCACTACCCTGATTTGGAGGTACATAGGACAATTTCAGTGTATGATTTTCATCCCAGCATAACGACATTATTTCAAGTCGCCAGTAATTTTACTAATATTCCTGATCTGCCCTTCAACGGATCTTTTTCTGGCTATATAAAGACTTGATCATTCAAAGAATCATGTGACACTGAGTGTGAAAAAAAGATATATGCAAAGACATTGATTCATACGAGAAAGAAACACAGAAATACACATAGAGAAATCCATGAGTGAACAGTAAAGCACTATAATACAAAGAAGAAAATAGTTCTTACTGTATAGATTTTCTCTAAGTTAGTTTGAGCTAGAAATTGTGTTTATATCAGTTTATGTAGAAGCATTTCATTGTAAATATTTTATTTGATCAAACTGTTGTTTGAATTCCTTAAGGGACCAGTTGGGTCAGAATTCTTAAGAAGAGACAGTTAGTCTGTGTATGTTAGTCACCAGCAGTTAGTGCAGTTGTAATCGGTTTGGTTATAGTGGATTAAGTCCTTGTGTATAAGGCGAAATCACCTTGGCAGGTGGGCTGGATTAACTTGATAGCTTTCAAGTGAATCATGATATATCGTGTGTCTTTCTCTATTGTTAGTCTATTTGTGATCTTTGTTTGAGTTTCACAAAAAGCTTTCATTTTGAAAAACCCAATTCAAACCCCCAATTTCTTGTGTTTTTCTCACACCTTCAATTGGCATCAGAGCTCCGGTCCTGATTGTGATAAAACGATTTATCAACACTTCACCGTGTTCAGTACCGATCCAGTATTTTTGTGAGATATCATGGCTGCAACAGCTAATGTTAATTATGTTGTAGAAGAGAAAGATCATTACAGTGCCAAACCACCAGTCTTTGATGGTGAAAAGTTTTACTACTGGAAAGATATAATAGAAAGTTTCTTTATTGGTTATGATGTAGATCTTTGGGATCTTGCAGTCGATGGCTACACTCACCCAGTTGATGCTACAGGTGCTAAAATATCTAGAAGTGATATGACCAACCAACAAAAGAAAGATTATAAGAATCATCACAAGCCAAGAACCATATTGCTAAATATTATCTCTTATGCTGAGTATGAGAAGATAACAAATAGAGATACTGCCAAATCCATTTTTGATTCTCTGAGAATGACTCATGAAGGAAATGCTCAAGTTAAGGAGACAAAGGCGCTGGCCCTAATGCAAAAATATGAGGCATTCATAATGGAGGATGATGAAGCAGTTGAGACTATGTTTTCAAATTTTCAAATGCTAGTCACGGGACTTAAGGTTTTGGACAAAGGTTACTCAACTGCTAATCATGTTAAAAAGATCATCAGAAGTCTTCCCAAGAAATAGAGACCTATGGTAACAACTCTAAAGCTATCCAAGGATCTTAACAACATAAGTCTTGAAGAACTTGTTAGTTCTTTAAGAAGTCATGAGATAGAGTTGGAAGAAGATGAACCTCAGAAGAAAAGTAAATCTATTACTCTTAAGTCTAAACCTGAAAAGGCAAAGGCTTATCAAGCTGAGGAAGAATCAGAAGATTCTAGTGAAGAATCAGAAGATGAGTTGTCGCTAATCTCCAGAAGGATCAACAAACTCTGGAAGCATAGGCAAGGAAACTTCAGAGGATCAAGAAGAAACAAAGGCCGCTCTGAGTCATCATCTGGACAGAAGAAGCACAACTCCGAAAAGGAAGTCATCTGCTATGAGTGTAATGAGCCAGGTCATTATAAGAACGAGTGACCAAAGCTTAAGAAAGACAAGAAGCCTAAGAATAACTTCTCTAAAGCGAAGAAATGACTGATGGCAACTTGGGACGGCTCTGATTCTGAAGAAGAAGACTCTGATGAAGAACAAATAAATGTTGCGCTAGTAGCAACAATTAACGATGAAGTTTCTGGAGAACCAGAAGACAAAATATCTTCAGAACCAGAATCAGACTCAGACTCAGACTCAGAGGTATTATCTAAACTCTCTCGTTGTGAATTAGAGTCATGTCTTTCGGAAATGCTGGAAAAATATCAAACTCTTCAGAGTAAATACAAAGATCTTAAAAGATCACATGTACTTGCTTCTGAGGAAAAAGATAAGCTTGAGCATAATAATTCTTCTCTAAATGAAAACATTTTTTCCTTAAAAAATAGAAATTATGCCCTTAAAAGCAAAATTGCTAAATTAGAAGAAGAATTAATCTCCAATGTCTTTGACACAAGCTGTATCAACAAGTATGATAGAGCATTCCAGTATTTTCTAGCTAAAAGTGTAACCCCCCGTTTTGTCTTATTTATTTAATCGAGTCGATTTAATTATTTTCGTTTTTATATTATTTTATTCTTGAGTTTTATTTGACAACATATTATTTTTCATCGTTATTATGTTTTATCGCGTTTTGAGAGCGTTTGCAAGATATTTGAGCTGAGGGGTAAAATAGTCTTTTTAGGGGTTTAGATATTTTATAAATAGAGATTTGAGAGAAAAAGTGAGAAAAGAAAGAGAAAGGAAAGAAAGGAAGAGGAAGTAAAAGAGAAGGAGAGGAAAACTTGGGAAAGAAGAAAACATTCAAACCAAAGCTTGAACTTCGATTAATCGGGTAAGGGTGAGAAGTTTCAATTATGTCTTGCTTGTGTATGTATATGTGTTGTTTGTTGTAATTGTTTTGGTTGTTTCACAACTTTTTCTCATTAATAATTTGTGATCAATTAGATAGAAATCGATGTTTTCACGGATGAATTTCGATATAAACTGCGTAGAATACTTGTCGATTATGTTGGAACATGTTTTGGTTGATATATTGTGATTTGGAAGTGTTTGGGTGGAAGAAATGATGAATTTTGGTCTCATATGACCTATATTGACGCTGCTGTGAATTTCTGGGTTCGCAGGTTCGCATTGCGAACCCCAGCGAAGGGGAAAGTGAAGGTTCGCCCAGAAGTTCGCATTGCGAACTTTATGCTGTTTTTTCTCTGCCACGGTTCGCTGGAGGTTCGCATTGCGAATAGGAAAGCGAACGTGACAGATTTCCCATTTTGTTTTCTTCATAACTTTTGATCCGTAACTCGGATTGAGGCACGGTCGGATGCGTTGGAAAGCTATTTCAATGCTCTTTATGATAGTGGAATAGGAACATATGTTTATGCCATGGATTGATAAGAAATATGGAAAAGTGATGTATGTGTGAATACGGTAGTCCCCGTTTCCACCAAAATTCACGAATCGGGAATCCGATTAATAGGGGACTTGAAGCCTTGGAAAGAGAATCCAACGTGCTAGTAATTGGTTATGTGATACCATGTGTTAACTAAGAATATTTGGTAGAGGATGATTAGGGGTTTGTAGGTTTGTGGTGTTTGTTGGTGTTCGATGCGATATGCTATCGTCATATAAACGTGGGGCTTTTGTGCTATCTATATGATGTTGATGCATGTGATAATGATGTTGTTGTGTGGTAAAATGCATTGTTTGATTGAATATCCATGTATGTTGTTATGAATGTTGTTGTGGGTAGCCTTCGTGGCGTGAATCCTTGATGTGAATTGATATGAGTATATATGCTAAAGTGTTAATTGTTGTGGTTTGTGGATTATGATGAAATGCATCGTTTATGTGAAATTCAATGTGTGTTATTTGGTGGCCTTATGGCAAGTAAATGCATTGTTTGAATTGATCTCCAATGCATGAATAATGATGATGAGATAATCCATATTGTTGATTTGTGAAGATGCATTTGATTGTCATGAGTCCTTGTATGCCAAGCATCATGATATGCATTCTTGCGATGTCGTGTGCCCTAGTGGGTGTGAGCGAAGAAACGATTCTTGAGGGAATCCTACTGTAACGGTCGTGTGCCTTATACAAAGAGGACCGAAAGCGACGTTATGGACGATCGTGTGCCTTATACAAAGAGGACCGAAAATGATCGGGTCGTGTGCCTTATACAAAGAGGTGTGAGCGATCCATAAACGTCGTGTGACTTATACAAAGAGGTATGAGCGACGGGAGAACATCATTTGCCTGACGGGGAGTCACACTAAGTAACAAGCGATGATTCCAATAATTCCTGAATGGATTAATGATGAGATGATGGATGGAACGGTACCGCATTGCATTTGCATAGAGTCGTTGTGTCGGTCTCTTTGCATTTGCATAACTCATGAATGGATGGATTATGTGTGGAAAATCATGAATGGATTGATTATGTGTAGAAAATTGTGAATTGATTGATTATGTGTTGAGCTCGTGATAGCATTGGTGAATTGATATGCATTTGTGATAAATGTATTGGTTATGGATGATATGTTTTATGTATAGACATATGCCATGTTTTGTGGGGATGTTCACATCACAATGATTGTATTACTTATCTATGATATGCTATATATGAATATATGTGATATGGTGGTGTGTTTCCATATGTCATAACTTTGGTATGCATTATGTGTGAATATGTTATTATGTTGGATTATTAGAAATATGTTATGTGTCTGTGGCATGCTATATGTATTAGTATGTGATGCTTGTGGTGAGAATAATTATGAATGTGAATTTATATGTGTTTGCATATTATTATGCAATCTTGATTTAGTTGTTATTTCTCACCCTTCTGCTGTGGTTTATTGCTCTATGAGGCAATTGCAGATTAGTAGTCTTGGAGGCTTTTGTGAAGATTAGTTCTCCATCCGTTTGTCAGTCAGTCTGCTCTGATACGTAACACGGGAGTCGGGGAACGCTTTTGTTATATATGTATACATTTGTTGGATCTATTTTGTATTACCTTTGTATGAATATTTTGATGTTATAAAATAATTTATTTTGTAAAACAAGTCAGTTATGGATCTTTCCGCTTTATTCCATAATTGAACTTTCCTTTTTGTTGGAAAAAGTTTCCCTTTTATGTCTATTCCATTTTGTGTTATGTATCAAATTTATGAGCAGGGATTGTGTTTGCTTTCTTTAAATGTGGCATCCTTATTTCTGTCTAAGAATAATAAATTTTTATTCACTCTGATTTAATTATGTATTATTTAGTGCAATGGGAATTGGGGTGTTACAATAGTGGTATCAGAACAGGTCGGTCCGTCCGGCCAAGTTGTTGAGTCAGTTGGTGTGACAGTTGAATATTGTCGATGTTGTTTGTTCCTTAGTATGTGATATGTGTGTGAAACACTGTCAGTACTTTCTGGTTTTCTAATCCTTTGTCTTCAGGATTGAAAATAAGATAAATGGGGGAGAAGCTGGTGCTTCTCCAAGTTGCTTCAGTTGTGGAGCGTTGGTTGCAAGATTGTAAGTGTTGTTTGGACAGTGTTGTTCCCGAATTCCAGAGGGAATGCGGAGGTAAGGTTTATGTCAACTAAGGAATTGTGCCTTAGGTAGTTGTGTACACAAGATGCAAGAAATGCTATTATAGTTTGGTAAAGACGGTTTATGCCCCATCATGATTGTCAGATGTCTATTGACAAATTGAGGAACTGATCACCCTTAATCTCTTGTTGATAGTAGACGGAATTATGTTGGATGGAATAGACGTGTCTGTCTGGCTTTGATAGTGTGTACAATGAATTGTTTGGAATTAAGAAAATGATTACGGATTATTTTGATGAGTCGATAAAGATTCTTATATCGGAAGATGAGGCGGATTAGAGGTTTTGGTATGTCGGTCCAGTTGGGAAGTCATTGAGAGAGAATGATTGGGTATTATTAATGGATGCTTCTCAGAGAGCAGAGAGTGAACTCAAAATTAGACGAAGGTGAATAGTTGAGGTTTATATCTGCTAAGTAAGTAGAAAACTCTCGGGGGATGAGACTAAGATGTTTGTTATGTTTGTAAGGATAGTTTTCTAGAAATTGGCAGAAAGGCCACAGTGAAGGGCTGCCAGTTGTGCGTGATTTCTAGATGTGTTTCTGGATGGAATATTGGATGTTAGCATTAGAAGTACCCGGGCTGAAAAAGCAGTGAAAAGATTTACTGGAAAGGGGATTTGTGAGACCAAGTGTGTCGCCTAGGAGAGCTCCAGTGTTGTTAGTAACAAAAAGGATGGATGATTGAATGGAATAACAAGCATGATGTGTATAATGGTATTGAGGCTTTGGAAAGCAAAACTTAGAGTTTTGGTGAGTTCTGGAGTTTTTAAAGTTTTAGGGCATTAATGGAAAACTTGAGAAAACCCTAGGTGTGGATATAATATTTGAGAGTTCTTTTTGGTTGGTTGTTGCTACATGTTGGGATTTATGGAATTTGGACTATTAAGAGAAGAAATTGTGTATGGATTACTGACAATTGAATAAGGTAACGATGGAGAACAAGTGTCCACTTTCATGAACAAATGACTGGAATGGTTTGGTTGAGTTTGAGCGAAATTACAATTGTTTGGAATGTTTGATAAGAGTGGTGAATTGTGTGAGTTGAGGCTTTGATCGATTTAATATGACTGGTTATGTTTGTTATCATCGGGATAGGTTGTTATTTACTCGGTTAAGCTTGTATGTGAGTAACCAGTTACCCAGTGAAAAGTTTTGCAAAAGCTTTAAGAATTTATATCTTTTGGAATTTGGTTGGGCATTACAACGTACAATGATGTTATTTGGTGTTAGTAATGCGTCCGTAATGTTTGTGGAGTAGAGGAATCGTATCTTCCATATTTATCCGGATAAGTTCGTAATGGCTTCGATTGAGGATATTTAGATTTGTTATAAACTTAGAGGAAGAACAGGTAGAGTGTTGAGATTTGAATTACAAGTGTTGAAAAGAGACGAAGTTTTATGCTAAGTTATTCAAGGGAGAATTTTGGTTGAAAAAGGTTAGTTTTCTTGGATATGTTATTTCAGATGAGAGTATGGTTATGGATCCATCGGAAGTAGATGTAGTTCTACAATGAGAGGCTCCGAAGTTGGTTAAGGAGATCAGAAACTTTTGGGCTCAGTTGGTTGTTACTGCAGGCTATGGAAGACTTTGCTAAGTTCGTACTTCTGTTATTTCAGTTGACTTGCAAAGGGTGAGTCGTTTGTTTTGGATGTTCGTTGTGAGTAAGTTTTAGTGAGTTGAAGTAGAAGTTGTCTACGGCTCCAGTTTTGATACTGCGTGATCCTGATAAACCGGTTGTGAGGTATTGGGATGCGTCTTTGATGAGTTTAGTCAGTGTGTTAATGCAAGAGAGTAAAGTCGTGGCTTAGGCTTTACGACAATTGAGGATTTATAAAAGGATCTATACTATTCCGGATTTGGAATTGGTTGCGGTTGTATTGTGTTGGAATATTTGGAGGTATTATCTTTATGATTTTGAGTTCAAAGTGTTTAGTAATCACAAGAATATTGAGTACCTGTTTGGTCGGAAGGAATACAGTATGAGACAACGAGGATGGTTGGAATTCCTGATGAGTTATGACTTTAGCTGGAATTATCCTATTGGTGAGGTTAATGTCGTGCCTGATGAGTTAAGTCGAAAGTTTTTATGCATGTCTGTTTTGTTGGTCAGAGAATTAGAATTATTTGAGCAGTTCAGAGACTTGTGTCTGGTGTGTGAGATAACACAGTAGAGTGTGAGGTTGGGTATATTAAAAGTGAATAGTGATTTTTGGCGAATATGACAAAGAGTTAGACTTTAGACGTGAAATTGGTAGACTTGATGGTTACGAGTAATCTGAGTGCGCATCGAAAGCGTGATGTGGCACATTTGGTATATGCATGTGTGACTTGTAAGAGTTCATAGGTTGAACATTGGAAACATGTAGGAGTGATGAGACCATTGGACGTTTCAGAATGGAAGTGTTAGGTGAAAGGTTTAGATATTATCCATGGGCTACTATGTAGATGGATGTTTTGGTTGTATGTTCGATTGGGGAATCGTAGCATTGTTGTAATAATGTTGTGTGGCAAGGATGTTGGTATTGTGGTTATGTAGAGGTTGTTGAAACGATGTTGGTTCGTGGAACTTTATGTTCTTGTGTGTGTTTGTAACTTGGGTTTTCTTTGAGTTGTGAGTTGGTCGTCAAGTGCATTGTATGGGCTTTGCATTTTGTCGTTGTAGTTGTCGTCGTTGTCGTGTCGTTGTTGTAGTTACCGTTAGCAAGGTGGTTTGTCAGTTTGTGTTATTCGGGGTATGCCTTTTGTTGGCTTGTGAGTGGGTTAGTCGGATGCGAGAGTCGTATCCGGAGTTGTTCGTATCAGTTATATTTTCGAGGACGAAAATTTCTAAGTGGGGGAGAGTTGTAACGCCCCTTTTTGTCTTATTTATTTAATCGAGTCGATTTAATTATTTTTGTTTTTATATTATTTTATTCTTGACTTTTATTTGACAACATATTATTTTTCATCGTTATTATGTTTTATCGCGTTTTGAGAGCGTTTGCGAGATGTTTGAGCTGAGGGGTAAAATAGTCTTTTTAGGGGTTTAGATATTTTATAAATAGAGATTTAAGAGAAAAATAGAGAAAAGAAAGAGAAAGGAAAGAAAGGAAGGGGAAGGAAAAGAGAAGGAGAGGAAAACTTGGGAAAGAATAAAACATTCAAACCAAAGCTTGAACTTCGATTAATCGGGTAAGAATGAGAAGTTTTGATTATGTCTTGCTTGTGTATGTATATGTGTTGTTTGTTGTAATTGTTTTGGTTGTTTCACAACTTTTTCTCATTAATAATTTGTGATCAATTAGATAAAAATCGATGTTTTCACGGATGAATTTTGATATAAACTGCGTAGAATACTTGCCGATTATGTTGGAACATGTTTTGGTTGATATATTGTGATTTGGAAGTGTTTGGGTGGAAGAAATGATGAATTTTGGTCCCATATGACCTATATTGACGCTGCTGTGAATTTCTGGGTTCGCAGGTTCGCATTGCGAACCCCAGCGAAGGGGAAAGTGAAGGTTCGCCCAGAAGTTCACATTGCAAACTTTATGCTGTTTTTTCTCTGTCACGGTTCGCTGGAGGTTCGCATTGCGAATAGGAAAGCGAACGTGACAGATTTCCCATTTTGTTTTCTTCATAACTTTTGATCCGTAACTCGGATTGAGGCACGGTCGGATGCGTTGGAAATCTATTTCAATGCTCTTTATGATAGTGGAATAGGAACATGTGTTTATGCCATGGATTGATAAGAAATATGGAAAAGTGATGTATGTGTGAATACGGTAGTCCACGTTTCCACCAAAATTCACGAATCGGGAATCCGATTGATAGGGGACTTGAAGCCTTGGAAAGAAAATCCAACGTGCTAGTAATTGGTTATGTGATACCATGTGTTAACTAAGAATATTTGGTAGAGGATGATTAGGGGTTTGTAGGTTTGTGGTGTTTGTTGGTGTTCGATGCGATATGCTATCGTCATATAAACGTGGGGCTTTTGTGCTATCTATATGATGTTGATGCATGTGATAATGATGTTGTTGTGTGGTAAAATGCATTGTTTGATTGAATATCCATGTATGTTGTTATGAATGTTGTTGTGGGTAGCCTTCGTGGCGTGAATCCTTGATGTGAATTGATATGAGTATATATGCTAAAGTGCTAATTGTTGTGGTTTGTGGATTATGATGAAATGCATCGTTTATGTGAAATTCAATGTGTGTTATTTGGTGGCCTTATGGCAAGTAAATACATTGTTTGAATTGATTTCCAATGCATGAATAATGATGATGAGATAATCCATATTGTTGATTTGTGAAGATGCATTTGATTGTCATGAGTCCTTGTATGCCAAGCATCATGATATGCATTCTTGCGATGTCGTGTGCCCTAGTGGGTGTGAGCGAAGAAACGATTCTTGAGGGAATCCTGCTGTAACGGTCGTGTGCCTTATACAAAGAGGATCGAAAGCGACGTTATGGACGATTGTGTGCCTTATACAAAGAGGACCGAAAATGATCGGGTCGTGTGCCTTATACAAAGAGGTGTGAGCGATCCATAAACGTCGTGTGAATTAATGATGAGATGATGGATGGAACGGTACCGTATTGCATTTGCATAGAGTCGTTGTGTCGGTCTCTTTGCATTTGCATAAATCATGAATGGATGGATTATGTGTGGAAAATCATGAATGGATTGATTATGTGTGGAAAATTGTGAATTGATTGATTATGTGTTGAGCTCGTGATAGCATTGGTGAATTGATATGCATTTGTGATAAATGTATTGGTTATGGATGATATGTTTTATGTATAGACATATCCCATGTTTTGTGGGGATGTTCACATCACAATGATTGTATTACTTATCTATGATATGCTATATATGAATATATGTGATGTGGTGGTGTGTTTCCATATGTCATAACTTTGGTATGCATTATGTGTGAATATGTTATTATGTTGGATTATTAGAAATATGTTATGTGTCTGTGGTATGCTATATGTATTAGTATGCCATGCTTGTGGTGAGAATAATTATGCATGTGAATTTATATGTGTTTGCATATTATTATACAATCTTGATTTAGTTGTTATTTCTCACCCTTCTTCTGTGGTTTGTTGCTCTATGAAGCAATTGTAGATTAGTAGTCTTGGAGGCTTTTGTGAAGATTAGTTCTCCATCCGTTTGTCAGTCTTTCTGCTCTGGTATGTAACACGGGAGTCGGGGAACGCTTTTGTTATATATGTATACATTTGTTGGATCTATTTTGTATTACCTTTGTATGAATATTTTGATGTTATAAAATAATTTATTTTGTAAAACAAGTCAGTTATGGATCTTTCCGCTTTATTCCATAATTGAACTTTCCTTTTTGTTGGAAAAAGTTTCCCTTTTATGTCTATTCCATTTTGTGTTATGTATCAAATTTATGAGCAGGGATTGTGTTTGCTTTCTTTAAATGTGGCATCCTTATTTTTGTCTAAGAATAATAATTTTTTATTCACTCTGATTTAATTATGTATTAATTAATGCAATGGGAATTGGGGTGTTACAAAAAGCATAGATAGAAGCAGAATAGCTTCCATGATCTATGGAGTTAGCAGAAATGGTAAGAAAGGTTTGGGATGTACAGAATCATCTGAAATTAACGAAAGTCAACCTGTTAAACCAAAACCTCTCTATGACCATTTTGTGCCTTCTAGCACTGAGATTGTTTACTCTGAGTTTGCACAAGAACCCCCACCGACACAGAAATCTGTTTCTAAAGTTAAATATCATGCACAAATTCCACTTGATTATCCTGTTGCACAAAAGCCCAAAGTTGTTAAACACTCTGGGAAAACTAACTAGATAGGACCCAGAAAGTGGGTACCTAAGGACAAGATAATCTATGTTGTAGATATCCTTAGCAGCTCAGTTGAAACACCAATCATGGTACCTGGACAGTGGTTGCTCGCGACACATGACGGGAAGAAGGCATATGTTCCAAAGTCTGGAACTTAAGCCTGGAGGCTTCGTTGGTTTCGGAGGAAACTAGAAAGGAAAAATCATTGGCTCTAGAACTATTGGTAATGGTAACCTTCCTTCTATTACTGGTGTTCTTTTGGTCGATGGTTTGATGCATAACTTGTTGTCAATTAGTCAACTTAGTGACAGTGGTTATGATATCATCTTTAATCAAAAGTCCTGTAAGGCTGTAAGTCAGAAAGATGGTTCAATCCTATTTGTCGGAAAGAGGAAAATCAACATTTATAAAATTAGACTTTCTGATCTTTATTAACAGAATGTCAAATGCTTAATGTCTGTTAATGAAGAGCAATGGGTATGGCATAGACGTTTAGGACATATTAGTACGAGGAGGATTTCTCAGCTAAATAAGCTTGAACTTGTTAGAGGCTTGCCAAATCTGAAGTATACTTCAGATGCTCTTTGTGAAGCATGTCAGAAAGGAAAGTTTTCCAAAAATTTCTTTAAAGCAAAGAATGTTACGTCCACCTCTAGACCGTTAGAACTTCTACACATTAATTTGTTTGGACCAGTGAAAACTGCTTCAATCAGTGGAAAGAAGTATGGATTAGTAATCGTTGATGATTATAGTCGTTGGACATGGGTAAAATTCTTGAAACACAAGGATGAGTCTCATTCTGTGTTCTCTACCTTTTGCTCTCAAGTGCAAACAGAGAAGGATTGCAAAATAGTCAGAGTCAGAAGTGATCATGGCGGAGAATTTGAGAACAAATACTTTGAGAATCTTTTTGATTCCCATGGCATTTCCCATGATTTCTCTTATCCCAGAACTCCACAACAAAATAGAGTAGTGGAAAGGAAGAATAGGACTTTGCAAGAAATGGCTCGTACCATGATCCAAGAAACTGACATGGCTAAGCACTTCTAGGCAGAGGCAGTAAATACAGCATGTTACACTCAGAATAGGGTTTCAATAAGAACTATTCTAGGTAAGACACCTTATGAATTGTGGAAAAATAGAAAACCCAACATTTCATATTTTCATCCTTTTGGTTGTATTTGTTTTATGTTGAACACTAAAGAGAATCTTGGCAAGTTTGACTCCAAAGCTCAAAAGTGTTTACTGTTAGGATACTCTGAACGCTCTAAAGGCTACAGAATCTATAACACACAAACATGAATTGTTGAGGAATCAATTCATGTCAGATTCAATGAGAAGCTTGACCCTGAAAAGTCAAAGCTAGTTGAAAAGTTTGCAGATCTGAAGATCACCTTATCAGAATCTAAAGAAGAAAAAGATTCAAGAGAAGTAGACAAAGATGCAGATTCTCCAGATTCAGATACAACCTTACCAGAAACTGAAAATAATACATCTCATCAGAAGAAAAATAGATTAAAGACTTCTCATTCTTAAGAATTGATTCTGGGAGATAAAGTTGATCCAGTCAAAACTCATTCATCTTTCAGACCTTCTGAAGAAACCCTTCTGGGTTTGGGGTCTCTGTGCCAACATCAGTTGATGAAGCTCTTAAGGAAAATGAGTGGATTCTGGCCATGCAAGAAGAACTGAATCAATTCACCAGAAATGATGTCTGGGATTTTGTTCAGAAACCCAAAGGTGTCCACGTCATTGGAACTAAGTGGGTATTCAGAAACAAGTTAGATGAGAAAGGTGAAAGCACTTATTGTTTGACTAAATTTTGCTAAAACATTCTGATGATATAATTGAAGAATCTGCAAAAGAAAAAGATGTCGAAGGAGATGTCCCAGCATGGTGACTCAATATCCTGACTGACTTACTAAGTTAGCAGGTTCTAATCTGTTGCAAGAATTAAGGAGCGGATCAAGGAATCACAGGATCAAAGATAGAAAGCCCAACAGAAGACTATATAAGGAGACTTAGACCTAGGGTTTTGATATCGAATGTACATTTTGTATCACTTATAACTTTGTAACTTAGTTCTCTTGTGTTGAATAAGGGTTTAGGGTTTGAGAGTCGTTGGCCCTCTTAGGAGTTGTAAGTCTCCACTCTGTAATATGGGATGCAGAGTGGAAGGCATAGGTACAGGGACACAACCAGAAGCCTGTAGGTAATGGTTGTTGTATTGTTCTTGGACGAAGCTTTGAAGCAAGTCCAAGATAACTTGGAGGTCAAGAAACCGCGATAGGTTCTGTATTGGCAGAAGACAGAGATATCACAGGTTGTGATTAGGATGTGAGTAAGTCTCTCATATCAGGGTTGTAAACGTTTGAGTTTAGCCTTGATAAAGATGTTCATTGGGTAGAAATTAGGTATAAAGTTGTAAACGGGGGAGTTTAACTTTGTAACAGTTCTACAGATAGTGAAGTCTTCGTCCTGGATTGGTGTCCCCCAGATGTAGGTGATTTGCACTGAACTGGGTTAACACATACTGTCTTATTTAACATTCTGCAATTTACAGTTTAGTTATTGTTCTTGACTGGCATGTTGGATCAGATGTAGTGACATATGTGATTGTGCAGTTCTGATATTCAAGGTATCAGTCTGCTGTTGTGCCTCTGAGTTTAAATGATTATGTAGCACAATGTCTTGACATGTATTCGGACATCTACTGTCTGCATAGGCCAGAATTTCAATTGGTATCAGAGCAGGCATCCTGTCTGGTTCAGGATGAGATCTTTGGGAGATACTTTTTGGCATTTAAACAAAGAGGAGTTTTGAAGATCAGAGCAATCAACTCAGACATACTCAAGGGTATTAATGGATGAGATGGATGTTCTGGATCGAAGGGAGCAACCCGGAGGTTGTTCATGTTGCTGAGGAGGTTCTACAACAACTACAAGAGAAGTGGCTAGTTCTCTTGTTGGTGTGTCTTATAAGATATTCTGACATCTTATGAGGGCAAGTAGAATCTATTCCTTGGTGGTTCTGCTACATGTGTTTCTGATGGAAGAGCTCTAGAATTATGGGATTCTGGAGTTGTTACTGAAGACAGTTGGTAGAAGATCTCAATCGTCAACCTCTATATGTGAAGATATCTGCATTCTTTTATTCCAAAGTCGGGAGCGATGGAGTGAAGGGAGCTGTTGGTAGATATCTGTTATAGTGACTTGGTACTTGGAAGCTTGGTTTCCTGGTGCAGTTTGGAGTCAGTTAAAGAGGAGATGAGTTGAGTTAAGTTTATCAAGTTCTAGCTCAGGGAGTTTGATAAATTATTGATCGGCTAGGTTGTCAAAGATACTTGAGAATTCTCTCAAGTCCACTCATAAAGGCATCTAAGTCGTGTATCTGGAGTCTTCTAGTTATTCTTCTGACTAGAAGGTGTTTCTTTGAAACACAATCTGAAGAAAGTGGAGGTGATTTATTTTCACCATCCAAAAACAGCAAGGAAGGATTCATCTCTCTTGACCCTAAGAGTGGATCTAATCTGATTGGAGCGTTCAGAATTGTTGAGGTAAATAAGATTTGTTCAGAGAGAATCTTAGTTACTTGAGTCAAGGATGGCAACCTTGGTATCTCAACATTGTTCTTCAAAGAAGATACTTGTAAAAGATTGAATATTTCATAAGTGTTTATGAAGTGATCTGGTGGAGCTTAGCTATAACAGTGAAGAAGGGTTATTGCACAAGGATTTAAGATCAATTGCTATTTATGGAGTCCACAAGTATTTAATTGATTATCCTTGAAATTCAAGATTGCTGATGTTCAACAAGATGTTGGAACATCTCATCATCAGAGTTTGTGCAAAATCATGGGAGGGGTACTGCATTTGCTTTAGCATCTGTTTTTGTCTTAGGTGGTGACCTAAGAAGTGACTTTAGTCGGGTGTGACAGAAGCATGTGTTCTCTGGAGAGTTTCCTGGCAAGAAACTGGTCTGGATGTTGATGTTGTTGAAGATGAAGATGAAGACATCATAATCTTGATGGTTACAACTTGGATCAGTTTATTTCTGATCTAGGTACTTTGGAGCATGGATCTTGCTCTTCTTGGAAGTTAAAGTTAAGTGGCAGTTATCTCTGACTTTCTACAATCTCCTCTACTAAGGAAAGTGGCATTCTTTGGTATGGCTATGGTGTAGTCTTAGACTACTTATTTTCTGAAGATTCAGACGTGGCAGGTGTGAAGTCTTCGGAGTTTTAAAGCAGGATGAAGGTTGTATACTCAAACTTGGTGTTGAATCAAGTCTATGAGAGCATGGAACTCTTGTTCTGCAAAGGGAGGAGGTTCTTCTAAGTGGCAGATGGAGAAGCTGAATTCAACAGCTGGATGTCATGTCAGAATGTTTTGACATCTAGCTTAACATCAAAAGTCTCAGCTGGTGATGTGGCACATCAGCTTAAGATAAGGTGATCTACAGGAGAATGGAAGTTATGGATGCTTCAAAAAGGTAAATCTCATGCAGTTTGCGGGACCTGTGGAAGGGAAGATGTTACATGACTAAGAGGCTTGGTGAATCCAAGATGTCTTGCTATGGGGAAAGTAGTTCATGTGAATTAAAGATCTGATTTCATTGGTGGATCAGTGTATCTTGTGGGAGTTCTGAAGGAGAGTGATATCAATCAAAAGGTGGCATTTAGTTGGTTTCATTGTGTACATTCAAGCAGGATGCTTGAAACTGATTGCTCTTCTGTAGAAGAGTAATTAGTTGAAAACGTAAGGAGGTTCTGGTTCTCTTGGAGCTTGTGGCAGAAGTTCTGGGTTGAGGATGGAAGTATACCTTGTTTTGGTGGATGAGAGTTTATTTCTCTTTGGGTTTCTGAAGCTTTCTTTGTTCAAGCTGGTGACGCAGTGTTGTGTGAAGATCTTCAGTGTGGATTACTATGCTGATAGTAAGTCCAGTGGTGGAGCATATCAAGAGCTATGGTGTGTGGTGTCTATGATGTGTTTAAGATTTCCTAACTGGTGTTAGAACATCTTTGGTTTGGTTATCCTTGGTGGAGGATTCTTAAGTTCTGGTCTAGGAACTTGTTGGCTACATCATGTCTAAGGAGTATCTATCTTGTCATAGTGGAGAATGATGAAGTAGAAGAACTACCTTGGGAGGATGGTGTGGAGAATACTATAGTGGATCACGGTTTGATTGCATGAAGGTATGGTTTCTGATGAGTTCAGAAGTGGATATTCACCAGAAAATTAGAAGTATTCCAGGTTATCATACGGGAGAATGATAAGGAATGACTGTCTTGAATTGTGGGGTGTCTATCTCAATTGCTGGCTTGGTAAGGTCAGTGGAAAATCTTGCGAAGGGGATACTGCCTCTGGCTGCAAGTTATGCTAGTAGTGGATCAATTTGGCAGCTGTGAAGTTCTGAAGCATGCATACGATATCTGACATCGTTATAACATACTAAGGGGGCCCTGTGCGTCTCTTTGAGGAATGTGAAGCATTCTGATTCAATTGGTTTGTTCCTCAAGCAGCTGGAGGTCTATACATGAGAATTCAAGAGGAGTTCGTGTGGTGTGTAGATATTTGTAGGAAGAGGGGGATCAATGGAACTTTGATCTTAAGCCAAGAGTTTGTTATGGTAGGATTATGATCCTTATATATTTCCTCGCGGGTAGCATGACGGTGATCATGTGTGAGTGATTATTGGTTCTTGTCAGAAGAAGCAATAAGATAGTTGATGATTGTGCTCAGCAGATGGTTTGAACTAAGGGTGCGCTCTTGAAGACATGAAGATGCATCTTATGTTTTCCATTCATTAGCTAGGTGTTCTGTGGAGGAGCACTGGTTGCCTTAGATAGGGGGAGTTGCTCCTTGATCTAAGATGTTTTACTGCGGGGGTGCAATGGAGTTCCAGTCTGTATTGTGCGTCAAGCAAGCTGTGATTATGTGTCTATCCTGGGAGGATGAGATATCAAGAATGATGTCTTGACATTCTTGTATTGTTGCAAGTTGGGGGAGACTTGGCAGTGCAAGTTACATGGTTCTTATTGGATACTTAAGAATCATTGGTTGAGTCTGGGGGAATTTATTTTTCTCTGCAGACTGTGATCATAATTTTGTGAAGAAGTCTCTGTAATGTCAAATCAGAAGAAGAATCTGGTAAGAATAGACAATGTCTGACATGATGCCAGGACATTGTTATAAAACATGTGTGCATATAATGGGTTCTTTGGTTGGCGTTCTTAAAAGAAGAAACAGTCAAAGCAGTCTTGGTCAGTGCGCTATTGGTGAAGTTATTGCCTTCGATTAATGGTCCTTTGAATTGACTAGCGTTATTTTCTGTGGTTCGTTACTTTCTAAGGAAATTTCCCGGCTATAAATAGGATTGCTTTGACCTTCTTGAGTCTCAATACTCTCTTTGGTTTGGTAACAGATGGGGTTCTTTAAAATCTGGGTATGTTGTGTCTGGGTTTGGAGCTGTCTTGGTCACTTTTGCCAAGTTTTGGCTAAAAAGGGGGAGAATGGTTATTTGTTGCTTTCTGGGTACATTCCTGCAGTTGTTTTGCAAGAATGTTGGGCAAGAATTTTGGGTAAGATGTTCTGACATCTTAACAATCCTATTTTCCTTGTGTCTTGTGATCTGAGTTGTGAAGCAGGTTGTGTCTTGTGACCTGAGTTACGCAATCTATGCTCTCAGTGTTACAAAGCCTACAACTGCTATTTCTTTTCTGGAGGAGTCTTCTGGTTCTCAAGACCTCCCTTGAAAGGAAGGGGAATATGTTGAGGGGGAGACTCTCTCAGACCTTAGCTCTAATCAATTCTCAAGATGAGTCTTGATGTAGAAGTCTTGTTGATTACAGATAGCAGAAGAAAATGTTTTAGCCAAAATTTGTCAAAAGGGGGAGATTGAAAGCACGTATTGTTTGACTAAATTTTGCTAAAACATTCTGATGATATAATTGAAGAACCTGCAGAAGAAAAAGATGTCGAAGGAGATGTCCCAGCATGGTGACTCAACATCCTGACTGACTTACTAAGTTAGCAGGTTCTAATCTGTTGCAAGAATTAAGGAGCGGGTCAAGGAATCACAGGATCAAAGATAGAAAGCCCAACAGAAGACTATATAAGGAGACTTAGACCTAGGGTTTTGATATCGAATGTACTTTTTGTATCACTTATAACTTTGTAACCTAGTTCTCTTGTGTTGAATAAGGGTTTAGGGTTTGAGAGTCGTTGGCTCTCTTAGGAGTTGTAAGTCTCCACTTTGTAACATGGAATGCAGAGTGGAAGGCATAGGTACAGGGACACAACCAGAAGCCTGTAGGTAATGGTTGTTGTATTGTTCTTGGACGAAGCTTTGAATCAAGTCCAAGATAACTTGGAGGTCAAGAAACTGCGACAAGTTCTGTATTGGCAGAATACAGAGATATCACAGGTAGTGATTAAGATGTGAGTAGGTCTCTCATATCAGGGTTGTAGACGTTTGAGTTTAGCCTTGATAAAGATGTTTATTGGGTAGATGTTAGGTATAAAGTTGTAAACAGGGGAGTTTAACTTTGTAACAGTTCTACAGATAGTGAAGTCTTCGTCCTGGATTGGTATCCCCCAGATGTAGGTGATTTGTACTGAACTGGGTTAACACTTACTATCTTATTTAACATTCTGCAATTTACAGTTTTGTTATTGTTCTTGACTGACATGTTGGATCAGATGTTGTGACATCTGTGATTGTGCAGTTTTGATATTCAAGGTATCAGTCTGTTGTTGCGCCTCTTAGTTTAAATGATTATGTAGCACAATGTCTTGACATGTGTTAGGACATCTGCTGTCTGCATAGGCCAGAATTTCAAAAGGTAAGGTCATAAGAAATAAAGCACGACTGGTTGCGCAAGGTTATAGTCAACAAGAAGGGATAGACTGTACAAAAACCTTTGCACCGGTTGCCAGGTTTGAATCTATTCGCATTTTAATCTCATTTGCAGTGAATCATGACATTACTTTATATCAGATGGATGTAAAGAGTGCATTTTTAAATGGGTATATTTCTGAAGAAGTGTATGTGCACCAACCTCCTGGTTTTGAAAGTTATGAAAACCCAGATTTTGTTTTCAAACTTAAAAAATCGTTATATGGTCTGAAACAGGCTCCCAGAGCTTAGTATGAAGGGCTAGGTAACTTTCTTTTGGAAAATGACTTTACTAGAGGAAAAGTGGATACAACACTCTTTTGTAAAACCTTTAAAAATGACATTCTAATTGTTCAAATCTACGTTGATTATATTATATTTGGTTATGCTAATATTTCCTTGTGCAAGGAATTTTTCAAGTTAATGCATGCTGAATTTGAAATGAGTCTGATGGGAGAACTCAGGGTCTTTCTGGGAATTCATATTGATCAACGTTCAGAAGGAACGTACACTCATCAGAGCAAGTATGCAAAAGAACTTCTGAAGAAATTCAATATGTCAGAAAGTAAACCTGCTAAGACTCCTATGCATCTGACATGCATTCTGGAGAAAGAAAAAGTAAGTAAAAAGGTTTGTCAGAAGCTCTATCGTGGTATGATAGGCTCTCTTCTGTATTTGACAGCTTCTCGTCCAGATATTCTATTCAGCGTATGTGTTTGTGCTCGTTTCCAATCAGATCCAATGGAAACTCACTTAACTGTTGTTAAGAGAATCCTAAGGTATCTAAAAGGAACAACTAACCATGGCTTGATGTATAAGAAAACATCAGAGTACACGCTTTCTGGTTACTGTGATGCAGATTATGTTGGAGACAGATTAGAAAGGAAAAACACTTCTGGAAACTGTCAGTTTCTGGGAAGTAACCTCGTCTCCTGTGAAGGCAAAAGACAATCAACAATTTCTCTCTCAATTGCAAAAGCAGAATACATCTCAGCATCTCTGTGCAGTACTCAGATACTCTGGATAAAGAATCAACTTGAAGATTATCAGATACACGAGTGTAACATTCCTATCTTCTGTGATAATACTTCTTCCATTTATTGATCTAAGAATCCCATTCTACATTCTAGGGCAAAACATATTAAAATAAAACATCACTTTTTACGTGACTATGTTCAGAAGGGTACTTTTCAGTTAAAATTTGTGGATACAGATCACCAGTGGGCTGACATTTTCACAAAACCCCTTGCTGAAGATAGGTTCGTATTCATTTTGGAAAACCTATTTATTAAACCTTGTCCGAAATGAGAAGATGATATTTTAATGTGTCAAGCCACCAGAACTTCTGATATAATATTCTGATGTTAAGCAAAGTGTGTTATTTTTATTGACCTTCTGATTCATGATACTTCTACAAGTTAGAAGATGCCATGATCAGAAACTAGTTTGGTTAGATACCTCTTGGTATTCTTGACGTTGGGAACATCAAACATGCTCTTTTGAGAACAAACGGCTATGATCATTTGTGATACGTGTCCAAAATCAAATCATACCTACTGTTGAAGAGACACCTCGAGCGTTGTGATTTCGTGAGACTGGGTTTCAAGTAATTATTTCCTATTACTCCCACCTTGTCATAATCATTATTTTTGTTATAAATACGCACTGTCTCACTTTCACACACTACGCTACTCTCACTTCCCACACTTTTTTCCTAGAAACCCTAAAACCCTTTTGTACTCTGCAACTCCGTCCTCTTCATCAATGGAGGAATCATCTTAAACTGTCTCTAAAGCAAAGGTACTTGGATATCAGTGCACTATTCCTGAAGAATGTCCTATCTCTCTCGACACACCGGTAAATGAACTTCGAGTTCTTAGTGAATCCATGGTTAACTTCACAAATCTAATGGATAATGGATGTGATCTTACTCAAACACATGAATTCCAAGGATGGAACAGGTACTTTAATAGATTGCAAGGATCCTCCATTCCAAACTTGGTTAAAGATTTCTGGATTCATGCAATTACTAGTAGAAATGTCATCGTTTCCACTGTGTTCGGAAGACGAATCATCATCACAGAAAATATAATATGTGATTTAATCTCTCATGATGGAAAGGGGCTAAGAATCGTCAATGTTCAACAAGATAAGCAAAGGGAAGCCAAAGTCACAACTGCTATTTTTAAAGAAGGAACTGTTCTGGATTCTAAAAAGGATCCCTCCTCATCGTTCGTGAAAGATACTTTAAGAGTTTGGTTCAAAATTATGTTGGGAACTATGTATCATCGTCATCCTACTCATTCATCGGATTACATTAATCTGTCACAAAAGTATGTTCTATACTTCCTGTTGAAAGGAAAGAAAATACATCTTCTTTGCATCATGTTCAACTTTCTGAGAGAATCTATAGTTAACTAAAGAACTGGCTCCTCTAAGTAGGGAAATCATATCCCTTACGACAGACTCCTCTCTGATATTTTCATTGAGTCAAGCTTAGTTGATGATCTACTAGTTGTTGGGTTCACTAAAGAGCTTGAAAATGCTTCTGGACATACTTTTTGGCCTAAGAATTTAAAGAATATGAAGCTTCTTAAGAAGATCATCCATCAAACTACTATTCCAGCACAGTTTGAACTTAACTTTGTTCGGTTTCCAATCTCTGGATTTCCACTCTTTTCAAAGACCTACAATCCAGAAGAGCTCTCAAACTATTTTGCTGGTGCGAAGATGAACCATTAGATGCATGGATTGACTTGGATAATATGCCGGATACTCTTCCTGAAATCTTTCAGAAAAAGGGAAAGGGCAAGAAAAAGAAAAGTGATGATGATGAAGGACCATCAACAAAGAAGATGAAGATGTCATCTACATCTACTTCAGTTGAGGAACAAAGTAAGTCTTTTGAATCTCCCTCTGTAACTGCACCTGTTTCTATTGATAGAAATTTGTCTTCATCTCTTCCCATATCATCACCACCACCTACAACTCAACCATTATTCTTCACTCCTCCACCAATTTTTTCTACTGTTGTCACCACCTCCTCAACACCCATTTATGAATCACCTAATGAAGTAATTCCATTTTCTACACCATTTTCACCACACACACTTAAACTTACCTCAACTCAACCAACTTCCACCATTTTTATCCAACCAACTCTTGTCACATCTTCAACCAATTCCTTACTATTAACCACTCAATTCATTGAAGAAATTCTCACCGAACATCCTCAAACAACCATCTCTCCATCACCAACTCCATTAACTGCTCCACAACCGATTCCAGAATCCATAACAAATAATCCTGACCCTTCTTTAAACAATGATACCACCAATCTTGGTGACTCTGTTGAAGAAAACCAACCTTTACCTGAGAATCAACCCTCTGATATTCCTCCTAACCTAGATGAAGCAATATCTATTTTTAAGGACAGTGTGGTTATGAGATTCAATCCACTCTCTGATGAATCAAATTCTAGTGAAGAACCTTCTGATTTGGGTGCTCCATGGGATCAATTCAATCAGTGGATGTCTGAGGAATTTCAGAAGATTCAAAATCTTTTTGTTCAAACAAAGGATTACTTTGTTCAACAAGCTGAAAAGAGGTTGCAAGAGAAGAAGGAAGTTGAAGCTAAGCTAGCTGCAGAAAAGGAACTGGTAGAAAGGTTAGCCAAAGAAGCTCAAGACATAGAGGCTGAAAGGTTAGCTAAGGAAGCTAAAGATCAAGCTGAAAGAGAAGCTGCTGAAAACTCCTCTTTTGATCCAGTGTTGAAAACTCTGGCTACCCTTCAGAAGCAACATGAGTTGTTCAGAGCAAGAATGGACAAGCAAGATGAAGTCACTGTCAACATTCAGAATGCTCTTGCTCAGATTCTTCAGAGGCTCCCTCCTCCTTCTCAACCTTAGGCACCTTTTTTAGGCTACCTCGTAGATTGTCTTTGACTGTTTATTTCTGATATGATGTAATTTTGGATTATCATTTTGATTACCCTTTTTTATTATGACAAAAAGGGGGAGTATTAATATGGAAAGTTATTTTGATAAATATCTTGTCTCTAATCATAGCTCTAACATTCTAACACTTTAATTGCATATTTTTTAGAATGTTTTTCAGGAAAAATATTTATATTGGCAAAATGACTCTGATATCAATCAGGCTCTGATTTACATAATCAAGCTCTGTTATCAGAATGCATTACCACTATAATCAAGCTCTGATATTTTAGACCTGTCTAGATCTTTGCAATCAGGCTATGTATCCCAAATCTTATAAGATTTTCGTTAAGTCTTAGATTCAGGGGTAGCTTGATAAATGGAAGTTTACTTTGAACTTATCTGAGTTAATTCTTATTATCTTTGTACAAAATTGTGTTATCAAAATACATTGTTTTGTCTTTATCAAAAAGGGGGAGATTGTTAGAACAAGATTTGGTTATGCAAGATATCTCTATGTTTTGATAATAACAAAGTTGTATTTGTGTGAGAACAATTTTGGTACTCTAACGTTTGTTTTCTAAAGTATTGACAAATAGGTTCTGACTCTGATAAAGATAATTCCGACTCTGATAAAGATAACTCTGACTCAGATAGAGATCATGTGAAACGTCACTCTCAAATTATCAAAAGTCGCTTCTGCGTCAGAGAAGCAAGATTACTTCTGATCTACTGTGCTTTAGAAAGACTCTATGAAGACAATATGTTGTTGTTGCAATGTTCTCTTTGATTCTGCCTCTGAATATAACTCTGATACTTATCTTCTGAAGACTAAGTGCTAACGACTCTGAAGACAAGGTTCTGATAAATAATGTTCTGAAGACTCTGAAGAATTAAGTTTCTGAAGACCAAGTTCTGAAGACTCTGAAGACAAGGTTTTGTTGAACAAGTTCTGAAGACTCTGAAGACTTATGTTTCTGATAACCAAGGGTTCTGAAGAAGGAGTGCTGAAGACTCTGAAGACAAGGTTCTGCTGAATAAGTTCTGAAGACTCTGAAGGCTCAAGACTCTGAAGACCCAGTGATCCATTCTTCTGATCATGCTTCAACCATATCAATTCAGAAGCCTCTGATGAATAGAAGAAGATGAAACGTTTGTGAGGGAAAATAATACATAGTACAGATCAAACACGTTATTTTTCACTACCATTCCACTACCCTGATTTGGAGGTACAAAGGACAATTTCAGTGTACGATTTTCATCCCAGCATAACGAAATTATTCAAGTCGCCAGTAATTTTACTGATATTCCTGACCTGCCCTTCAACGGATCTTTTTCTGGCTATATAAAGACTTGATCATTCAAAGAATCATGTGACACTGAGTGTGAAAAAAAGATATATACAAAGACACTGATTCATACGAGAAAGAAACACATAAATACACATAGAGAAATCCATGAGTGAACAGTAAAGCACTACAATACAAAGAAGAAAATAGTTCTTACTATATAGATTTTCTCTAAGTTAGTTTGAGCTAGAAATTGTGTTTATATCAGCTTATGTAGAAGCATTTCATTGTAAACATTTTATTTGATCAAAAATTTGTTTGAATTCCTTAAGGGACCAATTGGGTCAGAATCCTTAAGAAGAGACAGTTAGTCTGTGTATGTTAGTCACCAACAATTGCTAGTGTGTTTGTAATCAGTTTGATTATGATGGATTAAGTCCTTGTGTATAAGGAGAAATCACCTTAGCGGGTGGACTGGACTGACTTGATAGTTTTCAAGTGAACCAGGATATATCGTGTGTCTTTCTCTATTGTTAGTCTATTTGCGATCTTTGTTTGAGTTTCACAAAAAGCTTTCATTTTGAAAAACCCAATTCAAACACCTTCACCAAGAGCATCCACAATCGTATTTTGATCATAGCATCTTTGAGAATCAAGAGTGTCGAGAAGTCAAACCTTTTTCGCTCACCAAAGACCCAATCTTTCATTTTCAGAAGACATATTCGAGGATACATTGGAGAAAGTAGACAGTTAAAATAGGACAGGTCATCGTCAACACGAGTGTTGATACCTATGCTATCAACAAGAAAAATCGTCGTTAACACGAGTGTTCATATGTAGGTTGTCAACAAAACAAAACAAAAAGGTGGGACGAATTAAAAACAAGACAGATCCTCGTCAACAGAAGCGTTGATACCTAGGCTGTTAACAATACAAATTTTCATCATCATGGGTGTTGATACCTAGATTGTCAACAAAATAAAATAAAAATTAAGACAGATTCAAAACAATATAGAATGTTTTCAACACGAGTGTTGATACCTAGATTGTCAACAAGACAAATTGTCGTAAACACTAGTGTTGATACCTTTAATATTAACAAGACAAATCATCGTCAACACGAGTGCTGATATCTAGATCTTCAACAAGACAAATTGTCATCAACACGAGTGTTGATACCTGGATCTTCAACAAGTCTTTAGGGAAATGCAGATGAGCACAAAATAGATTTTGAGTTATGCATGAATGATAAATGCATGCAGTATGTTGATTTTGGGTTGTGCCAATGAAAACTAGTCCTTTTGAGGTACAAAGTAAGATTGGGATTTTAATGGTAGGTGTCGGTAACAACAAGACTTTCTATGGATGATGCCAGTAACAATTAGATTTTTTTTAGGGTAAGTGCCGGTAACAACCAAACTTTGAGGGTAGGTTTCGGTAACAACCAAACTTTTATGGATGGACGTTGGTAACAAGCGGACTTTGAGGGTAGGTTTCGGTAACAACCAGACTTTGAAATGGATGTCGGTAACATCCGAACTTTGAAAGGGATGACAATGTGTAATAACCCAATTTTTTGTGACCATCTATTCACTTTCTAACTTGTTGCAGTGCATGACACTACTCGCAATCATGTTTCATATGCATTCACAATAGTCATTTGGCCTATGGCCATGGGCATTCATCTTGTATATAGTTTTGTTCCTTAGGTCTCCATTTTATCTTAGGTCATATAACATTTACCCTATTATTGCATTTAGACTTTAGTTTAATATTGGTCGTGTTTTCTTTATCAATTGAAGCATTCACCATCTCATGCATGGGTAGGTTTTGCATCTCTCTTCTGATCATTTGTTTTGACCTTAGTCATTAGGTCTTGAATGATGAGTTTTGATTCTAACAACATTTGTGACATTCTTCTATACAAAATTTATCATTAGTAGTGCTTTACATATGTGAGTTTTTTAAACCAATTTTTGTTAAATCCCTTAATTTATTTTAAATAAGATTTTATACATTTGTACTATTTTTTTCTGTTAGAGTAAAGTGAAAAAAAGTAATTGATAAAAGAGTTTTATTATCTTTTATAAGTCTTTGCATCTTAATGTTACATCATTTCCTAAAAATAAAAAAACTAATACAAAAATGGAAGGTTTATTACATTATTTATTAAATAAAATACAAAAAAGTTTCTACATTTTTTTAAATAAGACAAAAATAAAAAAGAAAGAATTCCCAACTTTGTGAGAGGTCCCCACGCGCCCTTCATCAGAAGCATCACCATCACCTAGCATATCATCATCTCCATCTTGCATTCATCATCATCTACTTGGCATCGACCATGCCACTAATCTCTTAACTCTACCACCATGTTTCCAACAACACCCAAAAATAAGTTAACAACAAGCAGCAAACATCATCACATCTCACATGCCATAATACATACATCCAGTTTTTGCTAAATTAAATAAAAAAAGAAAAGTAATACAATTCAAGCCCAATTAGTGTGAATACACGTGATTTCAACATTAACTCATCAACGAGCAAACTACACATACATGGCCATTCATCAAACTCACCGTAAAATACCATCAACACATGTACACATCCATTTGAAGTTATTTTTAATTGAATTAAAATGCAAACAAAAGGCAAATTTAAGACCAAGCCATAGCATAATGCGTGATTCATCCTAATCATCTCAACACATTGCATCCTATCCCATTAACCATCACTCATCAAAACTAACACAAATTACTCATCAAACAAACACAAGTCATAACAATTTTTTTCCACCAAAACTAACATTTTTTTTCATCAAAACTTTCAACACATGCAAAAAACACACACTAAACCTCTGATAAAAAATACCTAACCTTATACTTAAGCTCTTTCTCCCCAGAAAAGCCACTCAGGTTCATCATCAGAACCTGAGTTCGCTTATAGCTAAGCCTCGTTGTAACGCATTCACACTAAACACAACTTCGTTGGAGCTAAAAAAAGGGAGTATGAGAAGAAGAAATAATAAACAAAGGCTTTGAAAGTAAAGAATAAGAGTGGAAACATCTAACATCAAACAATAATTTTCAAAACTCATTTTGTTTCGATTAATTTCAAATCAGTGCGAATCAAACCTCAATCTTTATCGAATGCATTTCCCAAATTAAAATGAAAACATCTAATCACTTTTGAACATCTTTTCACAAATGATGATAAAGGAAATAGTCTAGTGTCTACTATTATTTTCCCCGGTTGTTTGGATACGAGTTGCCTAATTCGACCATCCAAACAATTGTCATCTGTTTAAACCACCAACCTAATTCATCTCAAACCAATTTCGTAATCAAACCTTAAGCAATTTTATTTTTACAATAAATCAGACGAAATAGGAAACGGTATAGTGTCTACTATTCTTTTTCCCGAATACTTGAATACGAGGTGTATAACTCAGCCATTCGAATATTCGTCATCTATTCAAAACACCTCAATGATATCTAATCCTTTGGAAATTTAAAGGATGAAAAAGATAATGGTCTAGTGTCTAATATTCTTTTCCTTGATTGTTTGGATATGAGGTGTCTAACTCGGCCATTAGAACGATCGGCGTTCACTCAAAAACATTCTAACGCATCAAACTTATTTTCTCTCTCCCGTGTAATTGAAAACCTCTTCAGAAAGAACATTGTTTAGGTTCGTTCTGCCGTGAAACAAATAAACGATTTAAGCCTCCAATCGCAAGCACGAACAATGTTTAACCGCTAGAGCGCGATCTAAACAGTCTTTCAATAAAACCAACCAATAATTATGTAGTTTTCTATGAAGAACTACGTTGCTTTGAATTCCTTATTGTACCTAAGGATGCATAGAAACGAGACCCACACACTTGTCAAGCACACTGATAAAAACCTTTTTGCGACCTCTTTTCCCTTTTCCTTTTAACATTTTGATCACTTGAAGAAAACAAATCATCTAAGCTAGCATTCAATATCTCAAATTTAACTGAATGGTTCTCGTTGAGTACAATGGACATGAGGGGTGTGAATACCTTCTCCTTGCTAATCGACTCTCGAGTCTGAATTTGGTTGCGACGACCATTTTATTTTTATTTTAAATGTTTTATCAATATTTTCCTTTTCCTTCTTTGGAATAAATAAAGTTCTGTGACGACTCTGTTAAATCATTCCACGAGCGCGCGAACGCTTGTAGGTCGTATTTTTTTAGATGTAACTCTGTTGGGAACTATCTCTCCTGCAAGAGAGAGTCAAGCCTGATTTGGTTAACTTTGAGATTAAATTATTGGCTTTGTTTAATTGTTTTCCTCCATCTGATTTATTTTATTATTTGTTATAACTACTGCCTGTTCACATGATACTATAAGGCTCTCTGATTATATGCACTTTGTGAGATATGTTCTCTACCCGAGTCTGAGGGAAATTTAGGATTAAGATGGTGTTTGTGTAGTATTTGCCTGCGAGGTGTATACCTCGTTAGGGATGGTACAAAGACCCCCTATAGTAGATTCTCTTGGAGGTATTATTGTCCGACGAGTTTTCGTCACGACAATAATATTTTCAAGTAGGATCGAAGATTCCAGGGATCTTTTAGAACCTTGAAGTCGATGGTTGTGTAGTATCAATCTTCGAGATGCATGCCTCATGGGGTGAATACGAAAACCTCACCTAAAAGAGATCATTTTAATGGTATCACTGTCCGACAAGTCTTTGTCACGACGACGATATTTTCAAGGAGGGTCCATGAATATAGGAACCTACAATCGTAAAGCCTACTTATGGGGTTCCATTAATCAGAGATATTAGTTATTTTTCTTATCTGTTACTATGATTGACCTAAACAAGATGTCCCAATGATCCTGAACCATGCATATGCATTGTATATTCATAAACATAACATTTAGCATTTGCATTTTGTTTATAGGGAATTTGAGAAAATGCGGTTGCAAGCATTTGAAGAGTATGGGGTCTGATAGAAGAAATATGTACTCGTTCAGATTCAGAGCTCCTAAGCCAGACAGTCTACTAGAGTTGGTTTCTCAACTACATCCGATAAAAAAATCAAATTTCGGGCAAATCATGGGAATCTTCTTGGTCTCACAAATCAGGAAGTGGACTCACCAGCACTTCTGACAGTAGCCCAATTATATGATCCTCCTTTGAGGTGTTTTACCTTCCAGAATTTTTAGATGGCACCCACGCTAGAAGAGTTTGAACACCTGATGAGTACCAATATGAAGATCAAGCTTATGTTCATGGGTATAAAAGAGTTCCCGAAGCACATATTCATAGTTGCTGCTCTCCATATGCACAAAATGAAGATCACTCCTAACTTGGAAGTCAAGGGGAATACTCATGGTTTCTCGCTCAATTCTTAGATAAAGAAGGCTTACGCTTTTATTAACACTTCAAATTGGGAAGCTTGATATGCTGTGATAGCACTGTCTATTTATGGAATCATTATATTCCCAAATATTGACAATTTCGTAGATATGTCTGCCATTTGCATCATTATTACAAAGAATCCAATTCCTACTCTATTTTTTAATGTGTATTACTACTTTAGCCTGAGGCATGAGAAGAGGGGAGGAATAATTCTTTGTTGTTCCCCCTTGCTATACAGATGGTTGCTAACCCACCTTCTAGAGAATTGACCTTTCATAGATTAACAAAGCAGTTTCAGTTGGCCTCAGAGAATAGGATCCCTTAGAGAGATAGAGAGACATCTCCTAGTACTCAAGAGATTATGATGGCACTAAAATTATATTCAGCTGTGAGGATTTGCCTAACATACCACTCATTGGGTCCCGATGGTGCATTAACTTCAACCACTCGAGGCACTTGCAGTACTTGGCAGCTTGGCCTTATTTATGCGGCTTTTTATCCTTTCACCCACGGTGGCGATGTCAGAGATTGTTGAGAAGCTGCTTCCAACCATCTAATTAAGGTATTGAACTTGTAAAGTTCCCATGAACATATCTATCAACTCCTTGTTAAGGAGCGGCGATTGAACTCTGGGAGCGAGTTCTCTCCAACGTTGCGTGTATTCTTTGAAGGACTCATTATTCTTTTGTGCCATATATTGTAGTTGAGTGTGTTTCAATGCCAAGTCATTATTGTACTGATAGTGTTTGAGGAATTTATCAGCAAGATTCCTCCAAGACTGGACATGGCTCCGCTTGAGATGCATATACCACTCTAATGATGCCCCATTGAGGCTATCTTGAAGTAGTGAATGAGGAGCTTATCATCGTCAGCATAAGCCGCCATCTTGTGACAATAGGCTCTCAAGTGAGTACGGGGAAAACTAACCCTTTTGTACTTGTCAAAGTTAAGGAGTTTGAACTTATAAGGGATGACTAATCCCATAACTATACTCATATCCACAACATTAATGCCTAAGGTGGAGTGTACTTCCATCACCTTTAATTTTTCTTTGAGGGTGCAGAGCCTTTCAACAGCAAGAACATGCAGGGTACCAGCAGTTGGCACCATTGAAGAAGTATGAATCTCTTGGATCCTCCTCATTGTACATGGATCCTTGCCTCGCTGAGGCAGCAAAGTGATCTTGGGCCACCAGGTTGACCATAGGTATTCTAATAGAAGGAGGTGCAACAACCCCCTCTGAAGGAACACATCCCCGAGGCAGTCCAAAATCAAGGTTATTCACTTATGGGAATTGGTTTGATCTATGAATTGATTATTTGTTTAGTTAAATTGATAAGGGAATCATGTTTAGCGGTTGATTTTAAGTTAGGTTGCTTTTATTTTTTATTGGAGAATTTGTGTGGAATTCTTGGTTTTTACTTGATGAACAAGATGAATGTTTATCGCTGTTCATCAAGTCCGCCGTCAGTAACACTGCGCTGATTCACTCTCAGGCAGAAGAAATGTGTGTTGTTTGTTTTTTGTGGTGGGTGTTGGAAATACTAAGAGAGAGAAGGGAGAGAGATACTTAGTGCAAGAGAGAGAAAAGAGAGTGAGGTCTGAGTCCCCACGTGAGAGACTCCCTCATTTTACCTTTCTCCATCTTTTTCCCCTTTGTGGCACGTGGCCCTACGTGGTCGGCCTAATGGCAATCTGATCAGTTAAATTCCCTTTTGATTGACCAGGCCTACCTGTACGCTCCTATGGCCATATCACGCGCCTCCTCTTACCTCCCATTTGATCACGGTGTAACTTGATCAGAAGGTTGAGGTTGAATCAACATCAGTTAATTCCCTAAAGCCTTTGGACCCTACACGTTTTGGGCCTTCCTCTGCCTTATTTTCTTTCTGCACACCCTTTTTTTCTATCTGTCTTAGCGTTCTTCTTTTTTTGTTTTTTTTTAATTATGATTTGGGCCTTGGGCCACGATGTTCATTTCTTACTACTTCCATAATCATTTATTGGCTATCTGCACCCCTAATTATTCATTTCTTTTTTAAATCATTTTTATTTATTTTCTTAATTGTTAATATTAATTAAATAAATGAATGATAAATAACATTATTATTTTTCAATAACTAAAAACTCTTGATCCAACGTCAAAGTGATATTTTACAAAGCTCGTTTTTCTTTGATTAATTACTAATTAACGCGAATCAAACCCCAATCTGTATCGAGCGTATTTTCTAAATCAAAAGTAAAATACCTCATCTCTTTTGAGTAACTTTTCTTCAAATAAATCAGACAAAAAGGGATTAATCAGGTGTAGACATTGTTATTCCTCAAGTATTTAAACACTGACTGTAGAGCTCGATGTTCAAAGGCTTGTCATTCGTATTAAAACACAATAATCAACTGAATTTAGTTCTTTCTCATATAGAAGAAAAAAGATTGATTGGGTGTAGACCTTCTCCTTCCCCGATTATTTGGATATTGGTTGTGGAGCTCGATGTGCAAATATTTGTCTTCTGTTAAAGAACCTTAACTTATTTTGCCACACATCTTTCACAATAAATTTGGACGAAAAAGGATTAATTGGGTTTATACCTCTTTTCTCCTCGAGTATTCATACACTTGCTGTAGAGATGTCTCTGTCGATGCTTGTCTTTCACTTAAAAAACACTTAACAAATAAAATTGACATTTTTCTTGCCTTGTACGATCGAAAACCTTTTGCAAAAGAACATTGTTTGGTTCATTCTACAACGATACAAACAAACGCTTTAAGCCTCCAATCGTGAGCACAAACAACGTTTAACCGCTAGAACGCGATTTAAACATTGGTTCAATAAAATCAACCAACCAATATGTAGTTTTCTAATCGCAAATCCAACTAAATGATTCCCGTTGAGTACAACGGATGTGAGATGTGTTAATACCTTCCCCTTGCATAATCAACTCTCGAACCCAAATTTGGTTGCGAAGTCTATTTTCTCTTCCTTTAAAGGTTTTATCGATATTTTTTCTTTCCTTCTTTGGAATCAATAAAGTTTGATGGCGACTCTGTTCAATTATTCTGCGAGTCTGCGATTCACTTGTAGGTCGTATATTTCGCAATGCAACAATGGGGTATATCAAGTTTCCTTTTGATTTACCTATGAGATGTTTAAATATCAATCAATTATGAAGGCTTGAGTGTTTTAGTGGAAAAGAAAGTGTGGGTATCCTTTAATGAAACTCATGATGGCATTCTCGGAAAAACCAGTCTAGCCTTCTTTGCTTACATGCGTCTTCTAGATGTAAGGAACTTTCCACTTCTCATGGCAGTTATTTCATTGGGTGGATTTATGGCTTGCTCTATTGGGTTTTCTTAGGAGACTAATATATTGTCTTGGAAAAACCTTTTTTCTCTTCTTCTTTTCTACTTCCACCTTCCTAGAGAAATACACAGACATATGATAACAATTTTAAAGGCGAGAAATACATTCTTCTTCCCAGGGTAGAAACATTTCAGTCCTATTTTTCCAACCCAAGATAACAATGGGTAAGAAAACCAAATTCATTCATGCTTGAGATATTGTGTCCTTGTACTCAAATGCCAACGTGATCAACAGGTTTTATAGTGGCATTAGGTTTTCCAGTACAAGACGTAAGGAGGGTGTGATAATGAAACCCTGTTCAAGGGAGGAGATGGCCAACATGGATACCCATTGATAGCTATCTACTCATCATTTTTACCTTTACCTACCTAACATTCATAAGTTAAGGGTTTTGATCCCTTTCACTTCCTTTGAGATAGATTTCCTTGCGACTCTCAACATCACTTCTTCTCAAATTAATCCAAATGTATGGAGTATGCTTAGGGCTTTTTAGATAGCCTACTGTAGTCTGGGTGTGTCCTCTGTTGTGAGGTTGTTCCTTTCTTTCTTTAATATATAAGTTTTTCCAAACAAGGGTTGGGTAATGTTGTGCCTTTTGCCATGCAGTTGTTTGCTGAAGCCATACATTAACCTTTATGAGGATTATAAGGATGTGTTTGTGTGAGTGATATGTGCAAGGTGATGCCTCTCTGGTGACTACGGGGGCGTGTGAGAGGCCCTCTTATTCCTTTATCATGGATGCCATATCCTAGGATTATCCCAGGTGTGGACCTAAGTGTTTCCCCCCTTGACCAGGAAGTGATCCAAATTTTGAGTTGTTTTTGAATTATGGATTCTTGAGCTCTCATTACTTAGGACCGTGAAAACGAAAATAGGATAGAAACGTATTTAGGAACGCACAATAGTATGAAAAAATACCTTTTAATTTGATCCCATTGTCATTACTTTATAAGTGCTAACAATATTGTCTTACCTACAGAGGATATGGCGAAAACCTCTCTTGATAAGAGAAGAGAGTGTTTAAATTGGATGCAGGTTATGCACCATTAGGCGGGTTTGCCCCTGCCTCTCCACCATATTTTAGTTATTAATGGAGAGGCAAAGCAATGCAAAACCCCATTGGTTGGCGAGGCTCTCCCTCTTAAGATAACACGACTGGAGGATGGGCCTTCTAGACCATCAAGAAATCGCGAGGTAACGGAAAAGGGAGGGGAAACATGTGGTGGATTTCTCCCTAACAAAACTTATTTATGGAATAATCCTACCTTTAACGCGATACTCTAATTACCACTTCTCCTTATTGGAGAACTTTCCTATTGATTATAAGTCGCTCATTGGCATGTCTTCTGCTAAGTTATCTAACCTACTAGAGGTCCAACTCTTGAGGAGTCTTCCAGTAAGGAAAGCTTAAAGGAAGAAATACTATCACACTAACCGAAAACTATATTCTAAGATGAACTATGAAATGAGGAATACTTAAGAAGGTAAGGTGGATGTACACGGTGAGAATCGGAGACCTAACTATTACATTAACTTGACTCGCAAGACAAAAGATGTCACCACTGAACTTAAATTTATCCAAGGGAAGAGGAAAAGAACGAATAAACCCTAAATAAATATGCAAAGCTAAAGATAAGACTAAAGGCTAAGCAAATAAGAGATCAAAGGTATGGGGGTTGGTTATACTAAGGGAAGGTATTAGCATCCTAAGCATTTGTAGTACTCTACAGGAACCTCTTGAAATATCTATGTTTTTGCTAAAGTTGTTTGCTATTGATTGGGAAGGTTGGTTGTTTTTTAGTGATGATGAGAGTGAAAAATGTTTTTGTTGTTTTTTGTAATGTGTATGAATAAAAGATTGAATAAAAAGGTAGTTCACTAGGATCTCACAATCCTATGCCTACGTATCCTATATAGGAAGTCAGAGCAATCGTAGTTCAGAGATTACATGTATAAAAAGAAAAGGGTGAAAAAGAAAAAGAGTGCTCACCAAGGATTTGGACCTTGTGCCTACGTATTCTCAAAAAGAACTTGAGAAATCAAAGCGTTCGTAGTTCACGAACTACGAATTGTTAGAGTTCTAAGAACCAAAACAACAAAGGGGAAAGGTCTCGCTCGCACGGGGCGAGAAAAAAGGTTTAATACAAAGGAAAGTACCTGACTAAAAAGTCAACATGCATTTCCTACCCTTGGAAATAGGATCACAAGTATCAGGCGATAAATAAAATCACACAGATACATATACACTCATGGCAAAGCATCACGTGATAAAGAATTAAAATCAGAGACACATACATGTGGCGAAGCATCACATGAAAGTGAAAACATACACAGAAAAACATCGTGGAATAAATAAACATACACGGCAAAATATCGTGTGATAAATGAACATACACGGTAAAATATCGTGTGATAAATAAACATACATGGCAAAACATCATGTGGATAATGAACAAAGTGATGAAGCATCAAGAAGAAATATCATCACAATTCAAATTCATCAAGGAAAAAAAAGATCAATCCAAATAATCATAAGCATGACATCAAAAGGACCAAATTTCAACAAGAGAAAATAACAATTCAAAATAAAATAATAAATTCATGCATATCATTTTTTAAACATTTTTTTATATGGCCATGAATTTAACAAACTAATTGACAATTTAAAATAATGAAGAATATTTTTCATTTGTTATTTTAGAATATTTAGTAATTAAACAAAATTAACTAAACTAAAATTAAACAAATTATTAAAATAAAAACTAAAATTAGATTAAACACAAAATAAATAAAATAAAATAAATAAAAGTTAAATGGGCATAGACATGTAACAAGAGCCCACTATTTCATCTAAATTCATTTAAAATATAATTATTAACATAATAATAATAATAATAAAATAAATGATAAGCATAAAAAAAATATAAAAACTTACCATAAATAGAGGAGGGCGTTGGATTGTTGTTGTTGTTGTTGTTGTTGTGCTGCCACTTCTCCTTTTATAGCAAAATTTACTTGCACATGAAGTTTGTGACATACAATAGATGACATATACATATACAATTTTGAAGCTTAAAAATTAAGATAAGTAGAAATTAAGTTAAGTAGAAACTAAGCTAAGTTAAAAAATGGTAAAAAAATAAAATAAATATTATATAAAAAGAAGAAATGATAATAAAATGAAGTTATTAAAAACAAAAATTAACATTTGATTAATAAAAATAATATTAACTAAAATTAAAATTGAATCTGGTTAAAAGCGATAAAACAATCTGGTATCGAAGTGTCCGAAAAAATAAAATGAATATACCAAAATGATCAGCGCGAAATAAACGATTCGAAAAAATACAGCGTTTGGTCAAATTTTGAAATAAATTTTACCGGGTTAAAAGGCTCAGGCGTATAAAAAATGTGTCCGAAAAGCAGTTGAAAAATTAAAACGAGCACACCAGGTTAAACTATGCAAAACGCAGATTAATAGAACTGATGTCTGCAAGTTCAATTTTAAAATTGTCTGTACATTGATTTCACGCACAGTTGACCTTTAGTTTGATCAAAACAACTGTAAATCCGACAAATTTATTCTGGTTTATAATTTGGGCATTATGCATGATAAAAGACATGATATGCTATATAGACGATGCAAAATGAAAATACAGTCAGATGAATGAAAAAATAAAAAATATTTTGCTCAAAATTTGGGGTATGACAGATGTCCCTATTTAATATTTTTGGACTTGAAGGTATGAATAGCAAAGGCTTCAAGGTAGAAGAGGATTAATATCAGAATACCCAGAATTTTGGCCGTGAATGTAGATGAAGTGATATGATATTTAATGTTATGAATTACTCTAAACTCTGTGGGGAATGATACCACATGAGACAGACCAACAAGACAAAATTTCACTTAGGAAAAGTTTTAAAATTTATGGGGAATAAGTAACAACTGAGGATATACAAAATATTATGGAAATCTGTCAGGGTGACAAGGAGTATCCAGTAATACTTGGAAAGAGTGATAAAGATATCCAATAGTGGCATTGGATGTAACAATATGAATATCCAAGAAAGCATTGGATGTAAAGGAAACAACAATATCCAAGACATCATTGGATGTATCAATACGAATATCTAAGAAAGCATAGGATGTAAAGGAAACACAATATCCAAGACAACATTGGATGTAACAATATGAATATCCAAGAAAGCATTGGATGTAAAGGAAACACAATATCCAAGACATCATTGGACGTAACAGTATGAATATCCAAGAAAGCATTGGATGTAAAGGAAACACAATATCCAAGACAACATTGGATGTAAAGGGTATAACCATATGAATATCCACGACAACATTAGATGTAAAGGAAATACAATATCCAATACAGCATTGTATGTAACAATATGAATATCCAAGAAAGTATTGGATGTAAAGGAAACACAATATCCAAGACAACTTTGGATGATGCCAAGTAAGGTTGGACTTTGGACACAAGGTAATATGTTGACGATAACATGACCTATGAAAATGCAAATGAGGATAAAACACTCTTGTTATGCGTGATATATGAATTTGTTGTGCTGTATGTAATGCAAATGCTGACAACAAGGCTTGATTTTTTAACACGGGGATCACTGTCATTGCTTTGGGGGACTGAAGATGCTGTTGTTGAACATATCTTTTCCATACTGATAAATTATATTAAGTTAATAATCCTTGTAGAAATGATGGAGAGCTGCTTGGGGATTCTTCAAGTAAAATTCCCCAGACTAACTGACTATTGTAGATTAACTGATCATTATTTTAGCTTGACTGATTCTGGAAACGATTGTTTTACTGTGTGCTTGGAAGGCTTTCCCCAGTAATGAGTTTTGAAAAATCTCCTGGATAAACCAATTCTGAGAAGGACTTGCACTGAACAACAAATTTTGAACTGATTCTAAACATGATCTAGAAGGAACTTGCCCCATATAGGATTACTGACCAAGTTTCTAAACTGTTTTGAAAATTCTTTGAGAGGAAAGCTAGTTTGCAATCAAAAGTGTTTATTCAAACATGGTAATTTTAATGCAAAGATCATGCAACCTTTTGAAAACAAAATCATTGTTAGAAAATGCAAAGCAATATGAATCACTGGTCAAAACACAGTGGTTTATAACATTCAGCATGAAAATAAAGCAAATGTATGATACCAAAACAAATGATTTGCAACAATATTTTTGGAGTCAGTTTACGTAATCTTGATATAGTATACTTTCAAAATAACCTTGCTTCAGTTAGGTCTTTTGAGGGTTGTAACGTGGTCTGGTTCACGGTTTATGAAACATGGATAAAGGCTCAAAGATTTATTTGTACCCACCCAATCTTCGTGATGATCCCCAATCATACACCCAGTTAAACTCAGACTATGCATTTAGGTTCCAAAAGGTTTGGAATTGTACTGATGATAGTGATGATGATGGTTTAGAAGTCAAGGGACTATTGAGATGGCAGTCACTGCCTCCTTACAATATTTAGTTATTTTTGTTATTGAGGACTTTCATGGTAAGGATTGAGGAATTAAGGACCTCTTATATATGTTATCCCTAACTTTTGCCTAAACTATTTCTTTTGAAACTTATAGTCAGCGGGATGCCCCAGTTTTTGCCTAAGTCCCCCTCATATATTTTGACTTAGCGGGCTTTTTCTTTTGATATTTCTTCTTAGAAAGAAAGTGACTGCCTAATTTAATGATTATGGTGAACCATCATTGGCTTTTGATTTGAAAGATATCTTCAACACTTGCTTGCTGTGTGTGAAGGAAAGTTTGTAAATGCAACCTTTATTGCTAGGTGTCTTGCATGAAGTTTTTGAATGCATAACCAAGTTAAACTGAGAACTACCCTGCCCCCGGTTAAGATTACGGTTTTTTTGTATAGAAAGAAACTCATACTTCTAAGCTCGAAGGGGTTAACGAGGGATTAACTTCCTTATTTCTCCTATGTTTGGGAATTGAAACAATGTCTTACATCGTCAGAAAATTTTATTTGAAAGCATCCCAACAATAATTATGGGTATTACATTTTCATCATCATCCCTCAAATATTTGTATAAACAAAAGTTTGAACAAGAGGTGTATATTTTTGAAAGAGAAAGCATAAAGATGCGAATAAACAGATGAATTGAATCAGAATATTGCAAATGCTCATTTCATTAAAATTGACATTAAAGAAAAACAAGTTTGAAAGCAAATAAACATGATACAAACAAAGAAATTAAAAATAGAAATAAACATGGCCTAGTGACTAATAAAACACAAGGATGAGTTGTCATGTCTTGAACACTGACTTTAGGAAGTAGCTTTGCTGAAGTTGAATGGAGCTTCACTTCTTATGCTCTGGTAGAGGATTATTCTTAACATTAGGATTAGTATCATAAAAGGTGAGGATCTTGTCTCTGATCAGCTCTTGCACCCTAGCCTTCAATGCATAACTGCTTTCCAAGTTATGGTACGCCCCACCTTGATGGAATTCACAATGAAGATTTGCCATGTAGCTGACTGGAAGAGGATTTGGAGGAAGAGGTAGAGTACTTGTGGTAATCAGACCTTTCTGAACCAGACTTGGATACAGTTCAGTGTATGTTATGGGAATAGGATCAAATTGATTCCTATTACGGTACTGGTTTTGTCCCACAATTGGGTGTTGATGAGTTTGGGCTGGTTGAGCAACAACCATATGAGTGACAATAGAAATATAAGCTCGATTAGAATGCTGAGGTTTGTGATGAGGTTTTATGTCCTCGGACAAGACAACATTGGTCTGATCTTCCCTCTTCTTTTGGAAGTTCCCATAGGGTTTCTTTGCAGCGTTGGAAGATTCGACAGCTTTAGATACCTTCGCACTCTTGATGCCTTATTCAAGTCTTTGGCCAATGGTCGCCAAGTTTGTGAAGCTTGAGGAGACACTGCCAATCATCTTTTCCCAAAAGAAGGGAGACAAAGTGTCCATAAATATTCCAGTAAGTTCATTCTCTGCCAGAGGAGGTTCAACTTGAGAAGCTAACTCTCTCCACCGTTGAGCATACTATTTGAAAGATTCTCTCTCATTCTGAGTCATGTTCTAGAGTTGACGACGGACTGGAGTCATGTCAAGGTTGTACTTATACTGCTTCATGAAGCAAGATCTTGAAAGTAGTGGATATTGTTTTGTTCAAAGCTCATGTACCATTTGAGTGAAGCTCCACTCAGGTTGTCTTGAAAACAATGGATGACCAACTTTTGGTTGTTGGTGTAGGCAGCCATTTTCCTGAAGTACATAACCAAATGGGCCTTTAGACAGGAGTGACCTTTGTATTTTACAAACTCAGGAGTCTTGGATTTGGCCGACATGATAAGGTTAGACACAAGACACATATTGTCTGCATCAATACTGAAGAAGTCATTTCCTTTCACAGCTCTAAGTCTTTTCTCCATGGTCTGATATTGTTCATTGATATATTTAGGTTCAATATCCTCATTATCTTCACTTTGAGCATTGTACTTTAATATAGGATTCTCACGGGGAGCTCCATAAATATGTACCATAGGTCTGGATTTTGAGAAGACAGGACCTCGAAACCCTAGTCTAGAAGTTTGACCAATCAAAGAGATAGTGACATGTGGTGGAGAGAAGTTATGAGGAAAACCAAACTCAGGCCATGTAGAAGGTGGCATCTGGGTAGGTTGAGGATCAATAGCAGAACTTGCAATCTCTTGGATGATAGTTCTCTGAGGTGGCTCCCCTCTAGCAATTAGGACTTGGAGGATCTCAATTAGTTTAGTCATGCTTGTTTTTAGGTCATCAGTTTCCATTCTGATCTCTGAGTTGTGCACTTCTTGTTCTGACATTCTGCGTCTAATGTTAGCTCTAGTCTGGTATCTATGATGAGGAATCAGCTTGACGACTGACAGATGACTGAAAGGTAGATAACTGAAATGAGTTGCTTGGACAACCTAGATGTATGCATGAATCATGCAAATAATACAAATGATATGTAACACAGGATGCAAGTCACATGTAATAGAATTCAAGGTTTAGGATCACAAGCATGGGGTATGGGTAAAGAACCAACACAAGGTGTGTACTAAGGTTTCTTGTACCTGTAGAACAGGTTCTAACAAGGTTCCCAGAGTCATTGATCTATCTTTCAGATATTACCGACACACCGACTACTCAGGAATCAATAATATTCTCAAGAGAAACTCGTCTGAGTGTAGTATCACGAATTAACTAACTTAGGTCTACACCTGGATAATCACCGTACTACATCCTAAAAGGCCAAGTGGGATAAAGGGATACTAAGGTCCTCAGCTTCTCAGGCTCCCAAATCGGAAAAAGTAATGGCATTACGACTACTCGTAAATGACATCAGTAATTCCAAAGGGGCCTCAATTGAGGGTGGTTGTATCATATGTTACTCATGCGTAGGATTACTCCAGATATGTAACTTTTGATTATACCAACATGCTATATTAATGTACGTTCAAGTCTGGGTTAGGACTTATCTCACTCATATAGATCATCACTTGAAAGAAGCAGAAGATGCCCAAGCAATACAAGAAAATAATAGAAAAACATAGATAAAACAAGTTAGGTTTGACCCTCTTGGGGGGAATGTCCCCAGCAGAGTCGTCATTTTTGTACGCGGTGAGAATCAGAGACCAAGTTATTACATTAACTTGACTCGCAAAACAAAAGATGTCACCACCGAACTTTAATTTATCCAAGGGAAGGGGAAAAGAACGAATAAAAACTAAATAAATATGCAAAGCTAAAGATAAGACTAAAGGTTAAGCAAATAAGAGATCAAAGGGACGAGGGTTGGTTATACTAAGGGAAGGTATTAGAATCCTAAGCATCTGTAGTACTCTACAGGAACCTCTTGAAATATCTATGCTTTTGCTAAAGTTGTTTGCTATTGATTGGGAAAGTTGATTGTTTTTTAGTGATCATGAGAGTGGGAAATGTTTTTGTTATTTTTTGTAATGTGTATGAATAAAAGATTGAATAAAAAGGGAGCTCGCTATGATCTCGCAATCCTATGCCTATGTATCCTATATAGTCGTAGTTCAGAGACTACATGTATAAAAAGAAAAGGGTGAAAAAGAAAAAGAGTGCTCGCCAAGGATTGGGATCTTATGCCTACGTATTCTCAAAAAGAAATTGAGAAATTAGAGCGTTCGTAGTTCGTGGAACTACTAATTGATAGGATTCTAAGAACCAAAACAACAAATGGGGAAAGGTCTCAATCGCACAGGGCGAGAGAAAATGTTTGATACAAAAGAAAGTACCTGACTAAAAAGTCAACATGCATTTCCTACCCTTGAAAATAGGATCACAAGTATCAGGCGATAAATGAAATTACACAGATACATATACACACATGGCAAAGTATCACGTGATAAAGAATTATAATCAGAAACACCCACATGTGGCAAAGCATCACATGAAAGTGAAAACATACACGGAAAACCATCGTGGAATAAATAAACGTACACGACAAAATATCGTGTGATAAATGAACATACACAACAAAATATCGTGTGATAAATGAACATGCACGGCAAAACATCGTGCTGATAATGAACAAAGTGATAAAGCATGAAGAAGAAATATCACCACAATTTGAATTCATCAAGAAAAAAAAGATCAATCCAAATAATCATAAGCATGGCATCACAAGGACCAAATTTCAACAAGAGAAAATAACAAGTCAAAATAAAATAATAAATTCATGCATATCATTTTTTTAACACTTTTTTAATATGACCATGAATTTAACAAACTAATTGACAATTTAAAATAATGAAGAATATTTTTCATTGGTTATTTTAGAATATTTAGTAATTAAACAAAATTAACTAAACTAAAATTAAGCAAATTATTAAAATAAAAACTAAAATTGGATTAAACAAAAAATAAGCAAAATAAAATAAATAAAAGTTAACCGAGTCTAGGCATGTAACAAGGGCCCACTATTTCATCTAAATTCATTTAAAATATAATTATTAACATAATAATAATAATAATAATAATAATAATAATAATAATAATAATAATAATAATAATAATAGAGATTAATTGTTATGCACTGTCAGTGTAAAATATTTTACGCTGTCAATGCATCACAATCATCCGTTAATATTACTTTTTAAGTGGTTAAAGTTAAAGTCAAACATTTCAAATAAATCTGCGGTTGTAATTAACTGACAGTGTAAAAAATCTTTACACTGTCAGTGTATATCAATTAAATTCATACTAATAATAATAATAATAAAATAAATGATAAGAATAAAAAAATATAAAAACTTACAATAAATTGAGGAGGGTGTTGGATTGTTGTTTGTTGTTGTGTTGCTACTTCTCTTTTTATAGCAAAACTTACTTGCACATGAAGTTTGTGACATACAATACATGGCATATACATATACAATTTTGAAGCTTAAAAATTAAGCTAAGTAGAAACTAAGCAAAGTTAAAAAATGGTAAAAAAAATTAAAATAAATACTATATAAAAAGAAGAAATGATAATAAAACGAAGTTATTAAAAATAAAAATTAACATTTGATTAATAAAAATAATATTAAAATTGTCCGTACACTGATGTCTGTAAGTTCAATTTTAATATATGCGAAACGTAGATCAATATAACTGATGTCTGCAAGTTCAATTTTAAAATTGTCCGTACACTGATTTTACGCATAATTGGCCTTTAGTTTGACCAAAACGACTGTAAATCTGACAAATTTATTCTGGTTTATAATTTGGGCATTATGCATGATAAAAGACATGATATGTTATGTAGATGATGCAAGGTGAAAATACAGTCAGATGAATGAAAAAATAAAAAATGTTTTGGTCAAAATTTGGGGTATGACAGTGGAGGTAAGGGTTCTGAAAGAAAAATATGATGTTGTGAAGGCACACACCAAGAAAATAGGTGCTACGACTCTCGCCCAATTTGAATATGTGAGGCGTCTGGAGCAGTCCCTTAAAAAGATATGCATCACCAGGGAGAGTTTAGAGGAGGAAGCCTCGTCACTCCGAGAAAAAGTTATTGCTATCTATGTCCAACATTTTAAGAGGGCAAGAAGACTAGTAACCATCCTTTACCATAATATGGACTTAAGTCTGTTGGGTTTTCCCAAAGAGACTTCAATTGAGTATTTGGGCGAGACTTTATTGAGTTTTCCTTACGAGACTTTATTTGAGTCCATCAGGTGAGACTTTAGTTGAGTCTTTAGGAAAGAAATTGTTGAGTCTTTCTGACGGGACTTTAGTCGAGTCTGTCACGCGAGAATTTATTTGAGTGGGCACCACAAATTTTTGTAGCACTAATTCCCCTTCCGCATTTCTCTTCCAACTACCTTAGAGTTATATCTTATGTATGCTATTTGTTTAGCAGAAAATTCTCAGATGTGGGAGACATCCCTTGTTTTGTCGATTAGGTCATTGACATATCTTAACTATGCTTCATTTTCTTCCTCCTTGATTTGAGAGTGTCACCATGATGACATGTTGATTTTGATTGGCAGCATGACATTCGCTTCATACACTAGCGTAAAAATGGATTCCCCGATGGTGGAACGAGGGGTGGTATGATATGACCATGTCACTTTTTGCAGCTGTTCGACCCACAATACTTTGGCATCATCCAACTTCTTCTTGATCCCCTTCAATGTCACCTTATATTGACCAATTCCTCTTATCCGTTCACAAACGGTTGGACGACCGATATGAATTTAGTTTGTACTCTCATGTCCTTACAAAAGCTAATTATGCTAGTACTGGCGAACTGAGTTCCATTACCTAATATGATAATTCTGAAGATGTGAGAAAAACACAAGAAAAAGGGGGGTTTGAATTGGGTTTTTCACTTTGAAAGCTTTTTATGAAACTCAAACAAAGATCATAAATAAACTAACAATAAGAAAGACACACGATATGTCCTGGTTCACTTGAAAACTATCAAGCTAATCCAGTCCACCCACCAAGGTGATTTTGCCTTATACACAAGGACTTAATCCACTATAACCAAACTGATTACAATTACACTAGCCAACTGCTGGTGACTAACAACCTCTAAGACACACTAGTCCTAGACTTCTTAAAAATTCTGACCCAACTGGTCTCTTAAGGAATACAATGCACAAGACAACTGCAAGTGACTAAAACCACTAAGACACACTGTCTTAGTCTCCCTAAAAATTCTGACCCAACTGGTCCTTTAGGGAACGAAAACAATTGTCTGCTACAAGGTTTGTTTACAATAATGATGCTTCTACACAAGTAGGGTAAACATACATTTTAAGCTCAATCTAACTTAGAGAGAATCTACAGTAATAACATTCTTCTTCTTTGTATTGTGGTGTTTTACTGTTCACTCATAAGTTTCTTCATTTCTTGAGTTCTTTCTTCATATACATCAGTGTTTCTGATACTTCTTCTTTTACACTGAGTATTAAATCGTTTGTTGCTCACTCACATTCAATCATGCTTGTATGCATGCATCTGCTCTCTTATGCTCATGCTTATTAGCATCCGATTCGTTGAATGATCAAGTCTATATATAGCCAGAAAAAGATCCGTTGAAGGGCAGATCCGTAATATTAGAGAGAGTACTGGTGACTTGAAATAATGCCATTATGCTGGGTTGAAAATTGTACACTGAAGTTTTCCTTTGTACCATCAAATCAGGGTAGTGGAGAGGAACGTGTTGTATCTGTACTATGTACTATTTTCCTACGCAAACGTTTCATCTTCTTCTATTCATCAGAGGCTTCTGAGTTGATTTAATTGAAGCATGCTCAGAAGAATGAATAATTGGGTCTTTAGAATCTTGAGTCTTCAGAGTCTTCAGAACTTGTTCAGCCGAACCTTGTCTTTAGAGTCTTCAGCACTTCTACTTCAGAACCCTTGGTTATCAGAATGCTTAAGTCTTCAGAGTCTTCAGAACTTCATTCAGCAGAACCTTGTCTTCAGAATCTTCCGCACTTAGTTTTCAGAACCTTTAATATTTAGAATCCTTAAGTCATCAGAGTCTTCAGAACTTCGTTTACCAGAACCTTGTCTTTAGAATCTTCAGCACTTAGTCTTCAGAAGTTAACGACCTCAGAAGCTATACAGGCTTCATAAATAGAACATCAGAGTCTCTCTCAGAAATTAGAATCCAAGAGACGTTACAATAGCAACATAGTGTCTTGTCATAATCTTTCTGACGCACAGTAGATTAGAACCAATCTTGCTTCTTCACACAGAAGTGACCATAGAGAATATCAGAGTGACGTAGCATATGGTCTTTATCAGAGTTAGAACATGTTTGTTAAAACCATCAGAATAACAAACGTTAGAGCACCATAATTGTTCTCACACAAATACTTCATTGTTATCATCAAAACATAGAGACAAGATGCAGAACCAAATCTTGTTCTTACAATCTCCCCCTTTTTTATGATGACAAAACCATGTATTTTGATAGAATAATTTATACAGGGTAATCACCATAGTTACAAATTCAGAGTTTAAGCTCTCAGCTCCCCCTGAATCTGTTAATCTCAAATTTTCATTTATACTTGTTCAGAGTCTCCCCCTGATCCCAAGACTCACAAAATAAAATTTGAGTTCTTCGGAACATGACAATAGAGAAGGAATACTTCCCCACAACAACTCATCAGAGTCTGACTAGAACACTAGTTCTTCATCTCAGAACCTGGTTACTATCAGAACTTTGATGAAAAATCAAAACTTGATTTTGAATCTGATTGGATGATGTCGCGCATCTTGTATCAGAACTTCTTGTCAGATCACAACTTCTTAAGTATCAGAGTTTGATTGGAAGTGACTTCTCTTTTATCCATCTTTTCTTAGATTCACCAATCTTATCAGATTCAGATCTTGACTTATTTTATCAGGATATCATCCGTTGCAGAGCGTGTCTTCTGATTCAGAGAATTGACATGACTTGTTTTCAAAGAGATTTCTGCTTCTGACGCTTTGAATATGAATTTCATACTTTCAGAAAGTTTACAGCTTCTGAACACTGTGATATCAAACAAGATTTCTTGACTTTCAGAAAGTTCACAACTTCCGAACAGTGTTGGAACATCTGTTTGATCAAACCAGATTTCTTGACTTTCAGAAAGTTCACAACTTCTGAACAGTATTGGAACATCTGTTTGAATAAACAAGATTTCTTGACTTTTAGAGAGTTCACATCTTCTGAACAGTATTGGAACATCTGTTTGAATAATCATATATTCTCAAAGTGTACAACTTCTTAACCATGAATTATCAGAGTTGAAATTATCCATAAGATTTTCAATCTTTAGAGAGTAGGATCTTTATATTTAACCTGTCTAGAATGCTAAGTGAACTTTTTCAGAGTTCCTTAATTGAACCATCAAACAAACGGTTAGTTGCAAAAGCATTATATAAGCATTATGTAATGTTTGAGTTTGAGATTCTGAGAATAAGTACTATCAAAATCATCATTTTACTTTCTCCCCCTTTTTGTCATAATAAAAAAGATAATGCAATAAACAGTGCAATAGAATGATAAATATGTGAGAAAGAAATTTCTAAGATAGGCCATAACACTCATAAACAAAGACAGTTTCATTAATAATGGATCGAAATGCATTGGCATGACTCGAATACAGGGCATCCTAAAGACGAGACAAAAAACACAAGATACGACATGCTATTGATTAACCATCAAAGACTTCACAATGTTTCTTCAACAGACCATTTCTAGACCTTCTGACTGAACAAGTTCAACAATTCCTTCTTTAAAGAAGATTTCAGATATAACTCTTCCAAAAGGTATGTAGGGCTTAATGAAATCGCCATTTCTGGAATCAGTAATGGATTTTTCCAGAAAATTGATGATAGTCTGAGGTAGATTAATTCGCATCTGAGCTATCAGGAGAAAAATGAAGACCCGATCATCATGAAATAGGATATTTTTGTTTTCTTCCCGAGGACGAAAATTAGTCAGCAAAAGCTTAAACCAAGCTTTGGGAATGGGAAGAAGATTTTCAGGGTTGAGAGGTTCATATTTGGACAATGTGTTGTGAAGAGAGGCTAGTTCCTCAGAGATAAGATACCTAGACTTAACATGTTCAACAGTAAAACCAATGTTCTCACAGCCAATTGCTAGAGCAATGGTAAAGGGAGTGATGTTTATGGGGACACCAAAAACACGAGAAGAAATTGAGCGAACTTCATCATTAATGTAGACATGCTTCGAAAAATCTTTTACAAGATTTAAATAGACTGGTTTATCCAGAATCATGAAATATTTTGCCCATTCTTGATAGTGCATGATTGAGGTGATACTACTAGCAATTTCTCTGTTTCCAAGATGAAGAAGATTGATTTGTTCTTCTAATATGACCTCAAGAAGGTTCTCATCTCCTTGGAAAGTAATTAGAGACATGATGAGAAGATTTGGACAGTGAAGTTAATTTTGAATCAATAAGGTTAAACACTTCAGATCATGAGAGAAGGGATGAAATGTGTGTGTATATATATATATATATATATATATATATATATATATATATATATATATGAGAGACGTGACTGACTGAGAAGATGACATAGGTCAAGATGCGTATCACGCATAAGATATGCCAAGGACATAGTGGCAAAGTAAGAGACAAAGAGTATCAAGGAATAGGAAATGAGTGTAGCAGCCTCTTGAAACTGAATATTCAAAGGTCACAAATAAAGATACATTATTTAAGTTCTGACAGGAGTCGATAACTCTGAATAAATGTATACTTATAAGTGGCAATTGAAAACTGACATATAGTAAAGACACAAGAGCGTATAGCTTATTTTCAAAAAGAACTTAACTCACATATGTCTTATCATTTATGAATGCACAGTCATATGGAATCCGTAAAGATTTTAGCCTATTCTCAAGAAGTTCACGTTACTCAATGTGTCAAACAGTTGTTATCATTATCATTCACACATTATCAAGATTTTAACTTAATCGTTTTGATTTGAAGAATTTAGATAAGTTAAATTTAGTCATTTTCTTTCCTTTTTATGGTAATCATTATGTAATGCACTAAGACAAGATAAAGGGAAAAGAAAAATACTTCATTGACAACAAAACAACAAAACGCATAATCGCATTACAGAAACAGACTCATAAAATAGAAAAACAAACAACGACAAGAACAATGGATAGAAGTAGTAATCATAAACGAAGTAAAGACCAAGCATCAAGCAACCCAAAAGACCAAAAAAACCACCCACCAACCAGCTATCAGAAATCCTCCACCTCATCAACCCTTTCACACCTTTCTTCAGCTGTAGCATCTTCTGGTCCAAGTATTCTGGTTAAAGTGATGATTTCAGCCCTGTAGAATAACTCAGACATAATTCTTCCACAAGGTATGAAGGTCTTATGTTGATTTCTGGAGATTTCAACACAGTTCTTCAGATGATTGAAGATGGTTTGTGGAAGATTCACCCGAACGTTGTACATCATGAAATAGATAAACAGCGTATCATCATGATTCAAGGTACTTTTGGCCATTCCTCTAGGGCGAAAGTTAGTTAGCAGTAGTTTAAACCACAACTTTCTATCAGGTAGGAGTCCTTCAGGATCATAGGGTTCATACTTGTCTCGAGACACATCATGAATCCTAATGAGATCTCCAACAAAGGAATAGTTCAGATGGAATTCATCAACAGTCACTCCTGATTGAACACAGTGAATGGCTTGGGCAATGAAGGTAGGTGTTATTATGACCGGAACACCGAAAACGGAAGACCAAACAGAGTTGTTGTCTTCACCAATCTTTGCGTATATCCGGAACTCTTTTACCATCACAGGATAAATGGGTCCATGCAGACTTGCAAAGTATCCTGACCATCCTTGGATTTGCATTCTGGTTGAAATGCAAATGCCTACATCTTTCAGTCTGGGAAGACATGGTTGTTTCTCATTAATGACCTCAAGGGTTTCCTCATTATCGGCGAAGGTTTTGATAGACATAGTGAGAGCAAAAGGATAGACGTTAAAAGCAAGTAGAATGGATGAGAGGTTATGAGGAGAAGTGTGGTATTTAAAGAGAACAAGGAGTGATGACCATAAATAGTAATAAAGACTGGATGAATTGAGACAAGATATTCATCATTTCCAATACAAGGAATACAAACAAGAGTAGGGAATGATGAAGAAGTGTATCAGTCTCCAAAAGATCACAAATCAGTATACACTATTCATATTATGACATCAGTTAATAAATACAAATAAATGTTTACTCGAAAGTGAGAGGGCATAGTCTGACACAGAATAAAGGAGGGAAGACATGTGTTAAGCTCCAAGAAGTCTTTGTCTTACATGCATATTTATGAATGCCTAAGGAGGAAGGAAGACGTAAAGATTTACACACTTATCAAATAACTTTTCAAATCCAATGTTAAACATGATACTAATGCGTAATAGATAATAATTACTGAAACCCTAGTCATACAAAATCACAACGCTCGAGGTGACTTATGGACACGCTTTGATATCCTCAGAGTCTGGAAAACCAAAAGGTTTCCATCTGATCAGAGACACTTCTGACAAAGCATTTTCTGACGACTAAGGTTTAAAACAAATGCTTCCTAGTTTAACATGAAAATCTGATATCTTCAGACTCTGACTAAACACATCTGATTCTTATGAAATCTTACTCTGGACAGTAGTCCCTTTTCAGATGCTTCAGAATAAGTAGAAATCTATCTTCAGCCAAGGGTTTTGTAAAAATATCAGTCTATTGATGGTCTGTATCTAAAAATTTTAAACATAAGATTCCCTTCTGAACATAGTCTCTAATAAAATGATGTCTAATTTTTATGTGCTTAGCCCTAGAATGTAAGATTGGATTCTTACTTAAACAGATAACAACAGTATTATCACAAAGGATAAAAATGTTACTCTTATTTATCTGATGATCTTCTGGCTGGTTCTTCATCCATAGCATCTGCGTATTGCATAGAGACGTGGATATGTACTATGCTTCTGCTGTTGAGAGAAAAATTATTGATTGCCTATTGCTTGATCATGAGATCAGATTCTCTAGAGAATCTGACAGTTTCCAGAGGTGCTTTTTCTATCCAATTTGTCTCCTGCGTAATTTGCATCACAATAACCAGAAAGAGAGTACTCTCTTCTTTTTCCAAAATGCATGTTGGATGCATTGGAGTCTTAGCTGGTGTACAGTCCATCATGTTGAATTTCTTCAGAAGTTCTTTTGCATATTTTCTCTGATGAATGTATGTTCCTTCTGATCTTTGATCGATTTGAATTCATAGAAAGAATCTGAGTTTACCCATCAGACTCATTTCGAATTCAGTATTTCTCATCTAGCTTGTTTCTGAACACCCATTTGGTTCCAATGACGTGGACACCTTTGGGTTTCTGAACAAGATCCCAGACGTCATTTCTGGTGAATTGATCTAATTCTTCTTGCATGGCCAGAATCCACTCATTTTCTTATAGAGCTACATTAACTGTTATTGGCTCTATTAGAGGCACTAGATCTAGAAGAGTTTCTTCGGAATGTCTGAAGGATGAACGGATTCTGACTGAATCAGCTTTATCTCCCAGAATTAAATCTTCAGAACGAGAAGTCTTTGATCTATTCTTCTTTTGATGAGATGAGTTGTTCTTAGCTTCTGGTAAAGTTGTATTTGAATCTGGAGAATTTGCATCTTTGTCTTCTTCTCTTGAATCTTCTGCTTCTTAGATTCTGATGACGTGATCTTCAGATCTGTAACCTTTCAACTAACTTTGACTTTTCAGAATCAAGCTTATCATTGAGTCTGACATGAATTGATTCCTCTACAATTCTTGTTTCTGTGTTATGGATTCTGTAGCCTTTAGAGCGTTCAGAATGTCCTAACAATAAACACTTTGAGCAACGAATCCAGAGCCAATGATTTCTTCTTTCTGGTTTCCTCAGAAACTGACAAAGCCTCCAGACTTAAGTTCCAGACTTTGAAACATATGCCTTCTTCTCGTCATGAGTCGCGAGCAACTACTGTTCAGGTATCATGACTGGTGCTTCAACTGAGTTACTAAGGATATCTCTGAGTCAGAGTCTGAGTCTGAGTCTGATTCAGGTTCTGATTATATTTAGTATTTTGGTTCTCCAGAAACTTCATCTTCAGTTTTTTCTTCTAGCGCAACATTTGCTCGTTCTTCATCAGATTCATCTTCTTCAGAATCAGAGTCGTCCCAAGTTGCCATTAGACCTTTCTTTGCTTTGGAGAAGTTCTTCTTAGGCTTCTTGTCCTTCTTGACCTTTGGACACTCGTTCTTGTAATGACCTGACTCATTACACTCGTAGCAGATAACCTCCTTTCCAGAGTTGTGCTTCTTCTGTCCAGATGATGACTCAGAGTGGCCCTTGTTTCTTCTAGATCTTCTGAAGTTGCCTTGCCTATGCTTCTAGAATTTGTTGATTCTTCTGGAGATTAATAGCAACTCATCTCCTAATTCTTCATCAGAATCTTCTGATTCTTCATCAGAATCTTCTGATTCTTCCTCAACTTGATAAGCCTTTGCCTTTCCAGGTTCAGACTTAAGAACAATGTTTTTACTCTTCTTCTTCTTCTAGCTCTATCTCATGATTTCTCAAAGAACTAACACGCTCTTCAAGACTTATGCTGTTGAAATCTTTTGATAGCTTTAGAGCTGTTACCATAGGTAACCATTTCTTAGGAGAACTTCTGATGATCTTTCTCACATGTTCAGCAGTTGAATAAACCTTTGTCCTGAACTTTAAGTCCTACGACTAGCATATGAAACCTTGAAAACATGGTCTCAGCTGTTTCATCATCCTCCATACTGAATGCCTCATAGTTTTGGATTAAGGAAAACGTCTTTGTCTTCTTAACTTGGGAATTTCCTTCATGAGTCATCCTTATGATGACTTTATAATCTTTCTTCTGTTGGTTGGTTATATCACTTCTGGATATTTTAGCACATGTAGCATCAACTGGGTGATTGTAGCCATCAACTACCAAATCCCAAAGATCTGCATCATAACCAAGAAATAAACTTTTCTATTTTGTCTTTCTAGTAGTCAAACTTTTCACAATCAATGACTGGTGGTTTGATACTGTATTGATCTTCTCTTCAGTAGTGGTATTAGCAGGAACTGTCATGTTATCTCACACAAATACTGGATCGGTACTGAACACTGTTAAGTGCTGATAAAACATTTATCACAAACAGAACCGGAGCTCTGATACCAATTGAAGGTGTGAGAAAAACACAAGAAAGGGGGGTTTGAATTGGGTTTTTCACTTTGAAAGCTTTTTATGAAACTCAAACAAAGATCATAAATAAACTAACAATAAAAAAGACACATGATATATCCTGGTTCACTTGAAAACTATCAAGCTAATCCAGTCCACCTGCCAAGGTGATTTTGCCTTATACACAAGGACTTAATCCACTATAACCAAACTGATTACAATTGCACTAGACAACTGCTGGTGACTAACAACCTCTAAGACACACTAGTCCTAGACTTCTTAAGAGTTCTGACCCAACTGGTCACTTAAGGAATACAACGCACAAGCCAACTGCAAGTGACTAACACCACTAAGACACACTGTCTTAGTCTCCCTAAAAATTATGACCCAACTGGTCCTTTAGGGAATGCAAACAACTGTCTGCTACAAGGTTTGTTTACAATAATGATGCTTCTACACAAGTAGGGTAAACATACATTTTAAGCTCAATATAACTTAGAGAGAATCTACAGTAATAACATTCTTCTTCTTTGTATTGTGGTGCTTTACTATTCACTCATAAGTTTCTTCATTTCTTGAGTTCTTTCTTCATATACATCAGTGTTTCTGATGCTTCTTCTTTTACACTGAGTATTACATCGTTTGTTGCTCACTCATGTTCAATCATGCTTGCACGCATGCATCTGCTCTCTTATGCTCATGCTTATCAGCATCCGATTCGTTGAATGATCAAGTCTATATATAGCCAAAAAATGATCCGTTGAAGGGAAGATCTGTAGTATCAGATAAAGTACTGGCGACTTGAAATAATGCTGTTATGCTGGGTTGAAAATTGTACACTGAAGTTGTCCTTTGTACCACCAAATCAGGGTAGTGGAGAGGAACGTGTTTTATCTGTACTATGTACTATTTTCCGACGCAAACGTTTCATCTTCTTCTATTCATCAGAGGCTTCTAAGTTGATTTGATTGAAGCATGATCAGAAGAATGAATCATTGGGTCTTTAGAATCTTGAGTCTTCAGAGTCTTGAGAACTTGTTCAGCCGAACCTTGTCTTCAGAGTCTTCAGCACTTCTACTTCAGAACCCTTGGTTATCAGAATACTTAAGTCTTCAGAGTCTTCAGAACTTTGTTCAGCAGAACCTTGTCTTCAGAATCTTTCACACTTAGTTTTCAGAACCTTTAATCTTCAGAATCCTTAAGTCATCAGAGTCTTCAGAACTTCGTTCAGCAGAACCTTGTCTTTAGAACCTTCAGCACTTAGTCTTCAGAAGTTAACGACCTCAGAAGCTATACAGGCTTCATAAATAGAACATCAGAGTCTCACTCAGAAATTAGAATCCAAGAGACATTACAACAACAACATAGTGTCTTCTCAGAATCTTTCTGACGCACAGTACATTAGAACCAATCTTGCTTCTTCACACAGAAGTGACCATAGAGAATATCAGAGTGACGTAGCACATGGTCTTTATCAGAGTTAGAACCTGTTTGTTAAAACCATCAGAATAACAAACGTTAGAGCACCATAATTGTTCTCACACAAATACTTCATTGTTATCATCAAAACATAGAGACAAGATGCAAAACCAAATCTTTTTCTTACAAATTCTTGGTAAACAGAACATGCACATAATCTTTTGCCACTAAAAGCGACGAAATTTTTTTGTCGTGATCTTAGACATAACCTTTCCTTTTATCCATTTTGTGAAATGGTCTACTCCTACGATCATGATCTTTAGTTAGCTGGGAGATATTGGAAAGAGTCATAGAATGTCAGATCCCCACTGATAAAATGGCCAAAGCGTCATCAAAAAGTGGAAGAGTTCAATTGGTGCATTGTGTATATTAAAATATCTCTATCATTTCTCATATTTCTTGACGAAATCCATGACGTCTCTCATTAGTGAAGGCTAACAGTAACCTGATCTAAACAACTTATGGGCTAAGGCTCACCCACTAATATTGTTATCACAATCCCCTTGATGAACTTTAACTAATACTAGGGTGGTTTCGTTTTCCCCTAGACACCTTAACATAGGAGTGCTATTTCCCATTTTGTAGAGCTTCCTTGACACAAGAATATACTTTGATGCATATTTACATATGTTCTTTGCTTATAACTCGTCTTTTGGTAACTGGCGTGATTGCAGATAATGAGTTACAGGTGTCATCTAACTACCAAACAAGGCGATATAGATATCATCTATTTCCCTCGGCTTTATGTTTAGGGCGACGAGTGTTTCATGTCTTACAATGTATTTAAACCCTGCTTTCTCCAAACTAGCCAGGTTAGAAAACATGTCTTCCCTGAAATTATTTTCTCTGGGCACATGCTTTGTCTCAAAAGTTTTAAAACTCTTAGACAAGTCAAGTACATTCTTAAAACATTTAATGAAATATGGTTCCTTCATATGATATTCGTCGATGACTTACTTTTCCACCAATTGAGGGTCGCTTTTGGCCTTTAGAGTCGATGCACCTACTTCTAGGGCGAAGGACATGCTGACGATGAAAGTTTCATATTCATCTTGATTATTGCTAGCCTTGAATTCAAACTTTAATGATTGCTCGATCAATAAATTGCCTAGCCCTTCTAGGACTATCACAACGCCACTCCTTTTGACATTAGAGGCTCTGTCCATCGAAAGGATCCAAGCGGAGGAAACCTCCTCGCCAATTGGCATGCTGAATTTTGCCAAAAAAATCTGCCAAGATCTGTGTCTTGATGCTTCCTATTGAAATGTATTGGATGTTGTATTCAGACTACTTGACTGCCTAACATACCATTCTTCCTTCCAAATCTAGTTTCTTGAGGACCTGACGTATATGATATTCTATTTTTACTAATATCTGGTGTCCTTAAAAATAAGGCCTGAGCTTTCTTGTTGTCACCGTTACCGCCAATACTATCCTTTCTATCTTATGATAAAGAGTCTCAACGCCCCTGGACACTTTTCTTACAAAATAGATAGGTTGTTCCACCTTATTTGTTTCCTGGACGAGTACTGAGCTTAACGCATTGTCAGTAACATACAACTAGAATTAAAAACTGAAAAATAAAGTATACAAGCTTCATCATTGTCCATCACATGTTTAAGAGGAAAACCAACCCCCATTGTGGTATATAATTGCCCAATATTTAAAAGAACAACATAAGAATTTTTTGATGTTGTTGTCCTTCACATGATTTGACAAAGGTTGAATTTCTTAGTGAAGAGGAAAATGATGACTTTACTTTCGGGGAAATGATATTATAAAAAATATATCAATGTCACGTGTCATTGCCAAAGGTCAAATCATTCAGTAACATTTCTTATGTTTGTAAAGTTATTATAGAATATAAATAGGTTTGTTGAAGTTGTGGTGTTTTAAATAATAGGAGGAGAGAAAATAATAAGAATTATGAGTTAATACTTAGAAAAACAACCAAGGCACATTACTTAGAAAACACATAGAAAACAAAGTTCGCAACAAAACATTTACTTTTTTTAATACTAGCTCCACAATGAAAGAATACAACCAATAAAAAAGTGGTGAGAGGATGAAGGAAACTTGTTGGAACAATAACATATATTGGAATGTTATATATTTATGCGGCCAAAACATATCAATTAAACTTTGGTGGTTAAGTGGTAAGAATATTGCCTATTATCTCTAAGAATTTTAAAATAGACGAATAAAAAAATAAAGTAAAAATAGAAAAATCAAAAGTTGCAATCAAGTCTATAAAATATAAAAGAGCAATGTAAAAAGAAAATTTTACCTTATACCCATACAATTATCCCCTACCCTAACAATTTTGCAAATATTTCAAGTTTACCCTTGTTAATTTCACTTTAATCTTTTACTTTTTGCTATTCATCCAAGTAATTAAAAAATAATTGTTGAGAACCCCTATCATGCGAACCAGATAACTTGATTTGAAGAAATCTGGTATGTTTATTTTTCAAACCGGAAAACTTAAAACAATATTTCCGGTTTATATAATTACCACACCAGATAACTTGTTGTTTAGTTATCTGGTTCCCGAAATTCAACCGGATAACTTCACCAAGTGATTTTTGGTTTAGTTTTTTTAATAGCCAGATAACTTGTATGTAATAGTTTCTGTGATTTATTATTTACTAACCAAATTTCTTACTTCTAAGAGTTCCGGAACATAATATTTTTTTAAAGTTTTATTAATTTTTATTACATTTATATTTAACATATATGGATATTCCTTTGATGATATGCGATAACAACCAGACATGTGTAAATACCACAGAGATATTCTCAACAACAGAAAAATTTGATACACGAGAAGAGGCGACAAGGTGGATTAGGGAGGTTGGAATCAAGAATAGAGTGACAGTTATAATAACTCGTTCGTACACCAAAACTGGCAAGAGAAGAAGAAGTGACAAAGTTATATTTGGTTGTGATAAAGGTGGAAAATACAAACAAGGAGATAGTGAAACACAAAATGCTACTAAAAAATGTGGTTGTCCATTCAAAATTAGGTCAACACCATCAAAAGATGGTTCTGGTTGAAAGATTGATGTAAAATATGGATTTCACAACCATGGTTTACCAGATAGATTTGAAGGTCATTCGTTTGTAGGTCGACTTAATGCTGATGAATATCAACACATTATTGATTTGACAAAACGTCATGTTCCACCAAGACACATACTGTTGTCATTGCAAGAACGAGTTCCAAAGAATGTAATTCGGATCACGCAAATATATAAACATAAGAATAAGATTAAAAAAGACACCAGGGTCCTAGAACGAAAATGCAACATTTGTTTAAGTTGATAAAGGACCCAGATTATGTTTATTGGAGTAGAAAAAAAGATGAGTCAGAAGTTGTGAGAGATATGTTCTAGGCCTACCCAAAATCAGTGAAGTTGTTGAATATGTTTCCTAATGTGTTGATTATGAACAATATGTACAAGACAAATAAGTACATGCAACCTTTGTTTGGAGTAGTTGGTATGACATCAGCTGAGTTAACATTTGTTGTTGCATTTTCCTATATGGAATCTGAGCAAATAGAGAGTTTTTGTTGGGCACTGGATAAGTTGAAACGGTTGTTTACTAAGCAAGGGTTATGGCCAAAAGTGATTTTAATTTATAGAGATCTTGCTTTAATGAAAGCAATTGAAACAATATTTCCAATGACATTTAATTTGCTTTGTTGATTTCACATCAACAAAAATGTGAAAGCGAAGTGCAAGGAGTATGTTGTGAATGGTATGCGAGAGCCGATAGAGAAATTAGGGTATGAACTTGTAAGGGCTAATGATGAGGTGGTGTACCATTAACAGTTGCAACAGCTTAAGCATGCATGTGTGGATTTTATACCATTTTTTATTATGTGAAAGACACATGGTTGACTCCTCACAGACATAGACTTTTTGGAGCTTGGATTAATCAAGTGTTGCATTTGGGCAACACCACGACTAATAGGTAAAGAGTTTGATTTTATCCATATTTTGTTTATCTTAATATTAAGGATACTGATTTCTTTTATTTTTTTAGGGTTAATTCTGTGTATTGGAAACTAAAGCAGACATTGGAGAACGGTTTAGGTGGTATGCGCAAATGTTGGGAGGCTATGACTGGTAATATCAAGGTAAAATTAGGCAATATTAGAGCTTTATTTCAGAAGAGTTTTTATGAAGTTAAGCACACGTACACTAGTCCATTTATGGAGTTTATCTGGATCAGTATCAAGAGCTACATTGAGACATGTTGCTGAAGAATGGTTGAGGGTTGACATGGTGGATACAAACACCCAAATGTGCAGGTGTACTTATAGAAAAGTATATGGGTTACCTTGTGCTTGTCAGTTAGAGAGATAGACATTGAGTGGTGAACCAATGCAAATTGATGTTATTCATATCCATTGGAGGAATCTAAGCATGGTAGGTGAACAAGAGGTAGATATAGAGGATGGATCAGAGGTGTACATTGACCAATGCAATTGATGCACTGTGGAAAAGGTTCAAGTCACTAGATGTTGTAGGAAAAAGAGCACTAAAAAGCAGGGTGTGTGAAATTACTTACCCCACTACAACAAGGATGTGTCCACCGGCTAAAAAAATAAAAACCAAAGGAAGGGTGAAGACGAAAGTGAAAAAACCTGTAGGATATGATGTTTATCACGATCCTTCATATCATGAGTATGTTGATCAAGCAAACTATAGTTCTCAAAAATCTTCAAAGAGGTAATGTGCATAGTTATCCCAAACCTAAAAGAAGAAACCATCTAATAAGTTTATTATACAATTTCCATATCACATCAGACAATTTATTGATGACACCATTCTTGTCTCTTTGGGTTATCCTAGTTTGACTTTCTTTCCTATAACTACTTCACATTCACCTAATGCATCAATTTACTACATTGGTTTTGTAAACCATGATCATTGGGTTCAGGTAGTTAAATATTCATGTTTGTTAAGTTTATTACTTATTTATGTCTTACTTTTTTTTATATTAGTTTTCTAAATAGGTAACATGAGTGAAGGATTTCCGTTGCCATTGGTAACATTGGATTGGAAGAAGTATCGCACACCAGATGCAACTTCTTGGATGATAGAATTTGTTGAGCGGTTAGAACATTGACAACACCTCACGCCTGCAGTGTCACAATATGTTAGATTATAATTGTAATGTGATTGTTATATTGAATTCATGTTATAATTGACTTCATGTTATGTTGAATTCATGTTATATTTTGGATTATATCGCATAAGTCTCAAAATAGTAAAGAAGTATCAAAATACACAAATCTTATAATAATACATAAGTATGAAAAATACTACATAAGTCTTAAATACTACATAAATAAGAATAGTAAATAATACATGAATCATTGTCGTCCTCATCAGCCTGAGGTACTAGTCCGCCTTGAGGTACCAGTCCACCTTGAGATACACGTAATGCTCGAAATACCTCAGCAAAATCATCGTCATCCTCTTCCGCCTCGTGACGATGTAAATAACGACGAAGCTCATGTGAAATAAATGATAACCTTAAATTTTGACGGCCCTTCGTCATAGACCGAAACTGGGACCTGTCTCACCTCCCCCCGAGGTGGTGGTACCAAACAAGGATGTGACACCCTATAGTACCAATCCAAGTAATCAACGTTCACATCAAATTGGGTTGTAGCGAAAACTGTCGGACGAATCACTCACAGCACGCTTGCATGATATGCAATCCACTCAAAATCCACATCAAGTGTGTTAAAATCAAGAGGTAGAGGCGGTATGTGTTGCCTATACCCAAACTGACGCAAACATCTGTCAGGTAAGTATAATACAATTGTGCCATACCATTTGAAGCCACTCTTGTACAAGTATATATCATCAAATGGTCATTATTATCTATGATCCTTAAAAGGGTTCCAAATGACTTCAGCAGGTGTCAATCCATCCAACATGTAACACCCCGATTTTATTAATTATTTATATTAATTATAGAGTGATTTTATGAAATATTAATTTATGTGATTTATCTAATTTATTTGAAATATTTGATTTAAATGAACTACTTGATTTAGTGAATTATATGAATTGTTTGATTTATATAATTTATTGAGTTTATATAAATTAATTGATTTATTTAATTTATGTGAATTAATTGATTTAATTGATTAAATTGAAATATGCGATTTAATTAATTATTTGAAAATAATTGAATTGTTGGATTTATCTAATTATTTATTTTAAATTAGATTATTGGTATTAAGTAATTATTTAATTTATTCTATTTAATAAGATTTTATAGAATTATTAGAGTTTGGTTGGGCTTAAGGTGAGGTGTTAATATTAAGAGTAATGGGTTGAGTTAGGCTCATTTGGCTTATGAATAGTTAGGGTTTTAGAGAAGAAGTTAGTAAGGATTGGGAACACAAGAGAAAGAGAAGAGTAGAAGGAAAGAAGAGAAAGGGAGAAGAGGAGAAGAACTCAAGAGCAAATTCATCAAGAAATCCAAGGTAAGGGTGTGATTTTACTCAATATTGGAGCTATTTGGGTGATGGTTATTGTGTTGAAATAGTATTAGAATAATCCTAAAAAATTTCTGTGAAAACTGAAATTAATTTAGTTAAGATTATTTTTTGAAATTACTAATTTTTGGATGTTTAGAAATGGATTTTGGTAATAGTTTAGAGACCCATTTAATATTTGGGGTATCTATTAAAGTTAGAGGAAAAATCTGGAATCATTCTATTTATTTCACTGTAGCGATATATAACTATGAGAGTTAAGATTTTTCACCTTAGTTCATATCACGAAGTGCATTGCCTTGGTTCTGTTAATACCCTGTTTTGGCACAGTAACTAGAAATATATATGTGGTAGAAATTAAGTAGGTTTGTAGTATGAAAATGAAGATTTCCCTTTATAATTTAAACAAAAGTTGTACAGGACCTTATGTTTAGTAGAAATTAAGTAGCCACCATTTCTTTATAAACTATTGCGCAAGATATTTCTTTTTCCTTCTTACTAGGCGCAGGAACTAAGCCCATGAAGCTACCAACAATTAAATAGGCGTAGGAATCAATCATTAACTTTTAGGTGGTTTAATATTATTATATATATATATTAATAAAGTAGTGCCATTGAGTTAATGAGTATTGGGTAGAACAATTGGTCATTTTCCTCATGTTCATGCGCAGGAAATAGGTGATATATATATCTATATCATGTAGATTCTTCAAATGAATAGAAATGATGTAGTAATTGTATCAGTTTATTGTTTATACCTGGAACCATAGATGACATATTAAATAGCGTAATTGATATAAAGTTTTTAGAATCAAAATGGCTGGTAACCATCCGCATCATGCGCCATGCTTTAAGTAGTATACATCATTATTATTATTATAAGCATTTTATTGAGGACTAATGGTGTTACTAAATGCTAATTAGTTAATTAAAGACTAAGTTAAATAATGTATAGTTAGTTAATTACTAATTAGTAAATATTTAATGTTTATTAAATCTGAACTATTTATTTAAATATCAATTATTTAAGTAAATGTTAATTAATTATCTATTTTAGATTAACTATTTAAATATAGGTTATTTATGTAAATATTTATTATTATTTGAATAATGGAATTGTATTGGAATCAATTTTTAGTGGTTGATTAGTTAGTCTATGTTTAATCGGTAAATTATGTTTATGAATTGTGATTGGATTTAATTAGTCCTTGTGTATTATTGGTTGATTGTGGTGATGAAATCTAAAGTATGAATACTTTAAAAAAAAGAAATGTAACTGTGTTGTGTGTGCAATTGTGTAATGATTCACGTGTGATGAATTATTTGAGATATGCATGATATTAAGATTAGGGAATGGTCTTAATTGCATATTGTTGTTGATTGCATACGCATCATTTGTGTCAAGAGACAATGCTTGCTAGTTCCGTGGGAACTAGTGACTTGTCCCAAACCTAGAGTGGGGTTTGAAAGCCTAGGGGACGGGCTTTTGTTTTGTTATTGGTCTAGGGGATGGACCCGGTTTAAATGTAAAAACCGAAAAAAAATAACAAGTGTTGGTACCATATGGCATGAGTTGCATTGAGTTTGCATCGAGTCGATTGCATAAATGATTGTTATATGGAAGTATATGTATGAATGTGACTTGTTGAATATTGGAAATTAATGTGAATTGTGTGGATACTTGAGCGATACTTGTTGATGAATATTGAAGCGTGGAATTATTTGTATTTATGTTTATGTGCTTTACATTAATCATTATCTTATAATGTCAATATTGATGTGAATTCTCACCCTTCTGTTGGAATGATGTTTTATACGACATCGCTCAGGTACTGAAGATTAGAGTTGCTTCTAGCGCGAGGTAGCCGTTGGAGTAACTTGTTTAGTCTCTTTATTTATTTTGGGTCGAGTCGTGCTCTGATAATGTAACACTGGGAACATTTCGATTCATGTTTTTGGGAGATACTTTGTATACTCTTCTTGTATTTCATTGTTGTTTATTTTGAATAATGTGGAGTATTGGCTTTTATGCCTAAGTTTTGATTATGATTAATATGAGCATGAGACTTTCACTATGTCTATTATGACTAAAGCGAATCCGCTGCTACATGCTAAATGAAAGTTTATGAAAAACATGAATTTATTTAAAGTGTTATTGAGCATGACAGGTGTATGTATGATGTTTTGAAAATATATGTGACACCCTTTTGTGAGATGCATGATAAATACTCTAATTATTTATATTTATACCGTGGGGTTAGAAGGGTGTTACACAACACATGCATAAGATCATTAATCTTCTGTGCGCCTAGCTTGTACACCCATTTCATCGCCCTGGAAAGTGGACTACCGATACCAGCAATCTTAGACAATCCTCTCTTGCCAACAATTGAAAAATACTCATGAATCCAACATTGTTACACAACATGAATATTATCAATTAAAATTATTATAAATAAGTTAATATAAGTCAAAATAAAATTAAAATAAAACATTTGTACCTGTAGCAGAGGGTAGAGCGGTCAAAATGGGTTAGCCCACATGGGCTGGCCCGCCAGGCCCGAAAAATCATAGGCTTGGGCCTTAAAATTAGAACCCATATTTTTTCAGGGCTTTTTTAGCTCAGCCCTAAAAAGTCTTCTACCCATTAGGGCTAGCCCATATGGGTTGTGGGTAGCTCATTAGGCCCACATCGTTATAAATTTTAAAAAATTATATTAATACTTATATTGTCTTACTCCAAAATAACACATTGATTTTTCCCACCTCACTAAATTTTATATCTATTTTATTCAATCTTTCTCTTTTAAATATTATACATTAATATAATCCACACTTCTTTCTCGTATTCTATTAGTTTCTTTTACGTTAAATATTCGAGTATTATTTTATACAATTTAAACATGTATTGTATTTAAAAACACATTATAGTATTTATAAAAGATAATATAGTACTTAAAAATGTATTATGTTTAAAATAATATAATTTTTAATTTTATTTATAATAATTATTATGGAATTTTTATTTTTATTTTTTATTAAAAAAAGCAAATTTAGGGTCGGGTAGCCCGAAACCCATATAGGGTCGGGTAGCCCGAAACCCATATAGGGTCGGGCTCAGATAGTTATTTTCAAACCCATATTAGAAATGGGCTTTTTTGCTTCAGTCCTAAAAAGCTTGAGCCCACCAGGGCCGACCCGTTTAGGGCCGGGTTGCCCATTTTGACATCCCTTAAGCTGCTTGCAAATATAAAAGGAAGCATCTCCTAGATATCAGTAGAGTGTGACAAGTGCAACTGCCCCCCAATAGTATCTACCACATCCAGGCAAGTCCCTGCATAATGATAAATACTTTGCCTCTACAAGAGTAAAATTTTTGTTGGCAAAAATGGTGCAGCCTACCAACAATAACATATAGGCTCTAGCTGCATAATCAAATCTACTTTCAGCTCGCTGGCGCATAAAAATCTCCTTCAACCAATCCAACCTATAATAAGCACCCCTACAACTACGAACCTCTTCAGTTGCCTCCTCCAACGAAACACCCAACAAATAAATAGCCAGAGTAATAACATCAGAATCAGTGAAACCATGTGTAGGGTTACAGAACTCCCCCAACACGGTAAATGAAGAAAACAAGAAACATCGTCCAATGTAATGGTCATCTCGCTAAATGACATATGAAAGGACGATGTTTCATGATGCCATCTCTCTACAAATTGTGATACTAAATTCTGATATATCCTCGACAAAGTGGTCCTCTATAGAGAGGATATACCATAATCATTCATCCATCTCTTTATCATTGATAAGAGACTGTGCGGAACTCATTCTATCAGTTTGCTACCATGTGCAACAATCTTTTACTCTTTCTTCAGATTTCTCTCCTAAAAATAATTTATAATACATGTTATAAAATATAAGTAATTAAAATTAAAAATGATTCAACATAAAATTATAGAGATTAACTTACTTTGCTGAATCACAAATGGAGGGCAATATGATCCTGACACCTTACCAGAAGAGACGTATCGAATGCCCCGAGGAGCTGTGGTTGTCGTATACGAGGTTCATGTGCAACTATCTGATTTTCCTCTCAATCTGTCGGTTGTTGAGGTTGTCTTCCTTTACTCGTCCATTGATAAATTCTCCCATCCCGACTTCTAAAGCGTGCCACTAAAAATAAGAAATAAAAAAAATATTGGAAGTGTTGCGGTGAAAATCGGATAACAAATTATTAATTAATTTGCATCACATTTCTTTTACAACCGACTTTGATTTATCCAAAGGAAAGGTTCAAGATCGTTAAAAAACCTAAAGGGGGGAGATCTAAGGTTCGGGGGTTGTTTATACTAAGGGAAGGTATTAGCACCCTTAATATCTGTAGTACTCTACGGGAACCTCTTGTTTAAGCTTGTGTTATATTAAGTTTGCTTGCTAAGGGTAAGGTAAAGATGTCGTTAATGACTATGAGGTCAAAGGTTAGATGGCTATGAGGCCAAGGTGATAATGAGCTATCTATGACTATGAGGTCAATAGAGAGACTTTGTGACTATGAGGTCAATGTTGGAAGGTGGCTATGAGGCCAATGGAGAGGGCTATAACTATGAGGTCAAAGTTTTGTTTATGATGATGAGGTCGAAGGTTAAAGATGGTTTTATGACTATGAGGTCAAAGGATGGTAAATGAGCTTTCTATGACTATGAGGTCAATAGAGAGACTTTGACTATGAGGTCAAGGTTGGAGAATGGCTATGAGGCCAAAGTTCTGATTATGATTATAAGGTTAATGCTGAATAAATTGCTCTATGAATATGAGTTCAAGAGGGATCCTATTGGCTATGAGGTCAATATGGGAGGTTGTCTAAAACTATGAAGTCTAGGTCATAACGAGCTTTCTATGATCTTGAAATCGATAGAAAAACTTTTCCTTTGGAAGGAAGGGGGAAAATAACATCTTGTAAACAAGAGTTATAGAGGGGTTGAAATACAATGAAACATATGAGTTTCAAGAACTCCAAAACAGTAAGCATTAACCAATATGTGAAATGAACTTTTAGATGTGATTATGGCAAACAATGAGCATACAATGAGCATAAATGTGGACATAGCAAACAGTGAGTGCAAATGATCATAAATGAGGACATAGCAAACAGTGAGTGCAAGTGGTCATGTAATTGTGACATTTAATACAGAGACGCATTCACAATTGGAACCAAGGCATTTAAAAACATGTTGTTCATTAACAGATAACAAAACAAGTAAAATTGCATAGCAAGGTTCATGTTAAAGTCAGGAACAGAATTTCACAAACCAAATACATTCATAGAAGAGTCAATTCTCAAACAGAAGTCACACAAGCATGGCAATCATAACATGGAAAGCAAACAGAAACAAAAGAATTGAATAATGTGATTTCAAACAGCGAACATAAACAACAACCAAGGATACAAAGTTTAGTACACAGCATGCTTCCACAGTGATTCAATAAAAACAGTAGCACATTAAGATATCAAGCATAGCAGCAAAGATATTCTCATGGTAAAACAAAACAATGGAATCATGCAATAACAAAACAGAAGTAAAAGAAGTACAGACAAACATTTATGGCAAAGCCAAGAAACAAAGTTCAAGAGTTCACAAGTTACTGAATGTTTTCAAGGAAAAACTCTTTTTGTTCGTTTTTTACAAAGTTACAAGCCTCAATGGTTTTTATTTACAAAAAAAAGATTTAAAATGAGGATGTAAATATTTTTGTGTCTGTTTTAAGATAAATAAATAATGAAAGAAGAAGGAAGTTGAAGAAAGAAAAAGAAAAGAAAAAGAAAAAAAGGAAAAAAAAAAAAAAAAACAGCATGGCACCCGCCACACAAAATGCATGGCAGGCGCCATGCATCACCCCTTATCAAACCATGGCTTGCGCCATCCTTAAGAAGGTGGCTTGCGCCACCCTTTGGCTTCTTAGTCATAGAGGTGGCTTGCGCCACCCTGTCCCAGTGGCTCGCGCCACTGCGTCTTTTTATTATTTTTTTATTTTTCTCTTATCGTGTGGTGTGGTCTCCCTTTTTTAATATTTTTTTTTGTATGCACACTATTTATTTTATTATATTTTTCTTTTTAACACAAAGTGGCGGACGCCGAACAATTAACATGGCGAGAGCCACCACAACTCCTCTTATTTATTTCCAGTTTTTAAACGGAAACGAATACAAACCAGTTACGATTAACAGAATAAAATGAAGCTAAACATGTTAATGATTTATTTTCACAGAAACAAACAATAATCAAATGATAATAATATCACGACATGATAGCAGCATGACACAGAATGACCATGGATTCATACAAACATGATGATAACTATAATGACGACATGGTGTAAATGAAAACATAAGGAGGTAGGATAATACCTAGTGGAGTACGTCCACTGCTTCTTCACAGACGAGTGTTTCTGGAGATGGTGGATGCTTCCCTCCTTCAACTGCTACGGAGTCAACTCCTCAGCACGAAACAAGAACTTTTGGGTGGTTTAAAGTGATGGAAGTTTGGAGTGTTTGCGGGAAGGAAATGAAAAGAACAAGTTCTTGCAAGACTTGAAGATGACTTGCAGAACTTAACAAGGATGAAAAGGTGAAAAGGTTTTGATAAGTTTCTGGATATTTTCTAGGTGGTGATGTTTCTGTTGTGTTACGAAGGAAATGAAAACTAGTGAGTTTCTTGCAAGTTTTGGAGTGTTACTTGCAAGATTGTGGAGGGAGAAGTAGAGAGAAATTTCTTAGCAATTTCTGGTGTGTTTGATCAAAGGAGAAGTGGTCTCCTTTTATAGGCCAAGCAAAGTGGATCCGGGTCTTGGGTAGTTGGTTTGCTCACAGGATAAAGAATTAGGGTTTGTATGGTCTGCTGAGTAAAGAATTAGGGTTTGTGTGCATCAATCCTTAGCCGTTGATCTTGGTCAATCACCCTGCTGGACAAGTGCAGCGGAGGAGGTGGTGGATGCAGTCTGTAACTTTCACTCTTTAGTGGTTACTCCAAAACCACTTTTTGATGTGCCATGAGAGAGAAAGTAAAGAAGGAGTAATAATTTGAATTTTGAATATGAATTCTCTGCTCATGCATGCAGGTCTTCCGTGCTGATCCTCTTTATTTCACTAATTCAATATGGTATCTCAGCGTCCTTTTGATTTCAACAGTAATGGTGAGCTTAGAAGAGTAATACGTAGTGACTTCACAAGACTTGTTTCTGAAGCAAAGCATCTTCAGCATTTTCAACTAACAAATGGCACATGGGCTTAGCTAAATATACAAAGACTTGCTTCTTAAATCATACGGGAACACAACTTGGACTTTTCACACCTTAAAGCCTTTGATCCAAATGACATCTTTCTGGTCCCAAAAGAAACTTGAGACATACCATATGCCCATGACCGAAAACACTTAGGTTATTGCAAAATTAAATCCTCTCATGGCATCACTTTGGTATGTTACACCTCCATGAAAAATTATTGCACTTGAGAAACAAATCTTTAAGGCTAAAAAAAAAAGCTTCCAAGGATGTTTGTTATCACATGGCTCAATTTCTCAAAATTTGGGATCACACTTTGCTTGACATGAAAGGCAATGGTTGACTTGTCTTGGTGAAACATTTGATTTCTTGTTGAAAAAGTCTTCTTGGATGCATGCAAATTCAAATGATCGCATTTGGCCAAAAAATGTCTTAGGGAGACCTTGTCGTCTTTGTTGTGTAAATCCTACCTTCCACAATGAAAAGAAATAACTTGCAAAGAAGAAATGGTTAGTTAATAATGCATACATGTTTGAGGTCTAAATGCGGATGCAAGAAAAATATGACATCTAAGGGGTAAAATTTGGGGTACAACAGTTGCCCCTATTTAAATAGCTTCACCGGATGGCACGAGGAATGGAAATCCTCGGGACGTCTAGGTTGAAGATATTTAAATATAGCAAATCGAAAATTTTGCCCTTAGATGGAATGCAGATGCCACAGACAAACAACAAACATGCATATGCTGACATGCCATGAACTCTAATATGATGATACGATGATACGATAACATGATGATATAACAGTGCGGACAAACGAGACACCAAAGTGCTACCAAACACAGGTGAGCTTTACTGGGGAAGGATGAAGGAAGTATCCACCAGAAAGACTCACTGGGGATGCAAACTAACCAACAAAAGAGACTCACTGGAGAGATTCAAGGGAAACACTGGGGAATAGAGAAATAAATGGGCAAAACCCCGCAGATCCTCATTGAAAAAATAGGAGCCAAAGAAGGGATTCTCCACTGGGGAAAGATCCGGGGAGATGGTCAACAAGTGCAAAAATGATCAGACGATACTGGGGAAATAAAAACCAACCTTACTGGGCCTGAAACCAGAAAGAAGACGTGATCTCCACTGGGGATCAATTTGGAATAGGAAGATAGCCAAACTACCAAGAATTTTCTGGGGATTCTTATGCTGAAGAGTTCGAACGGGATCTTCAGGAAAAAAACCAAAAAAAGACAGGGATAAACCTTGGGTACCAGTATGAGCTGGATTTTTGGATAAGAAGGAATCCTATGACTATGAGGTCAAAGGTTAAAGAGGGCTATGACTATGAGGTCAAGCCTTACCTATGACTATGAGGCCAAAGGTGAATGAGGTGATTGGGTCTAAGGTACCAATATGAGTTGGTTGGGATAACAATAGGACTTGGTTTAGGAAGGATAATCAGTATGAGCTGAAATTGGGATACGAACATGAATTGGATTTTGAATACCAGCATGAACTAGATTTTGGACACCAACATGAATCGGATTTTGAATACCAGCATGAACTGGATTTTAGATACCAGCATGAACTGGATTTTGAATACCAGCATGAACTGGATTTTAGATACCAGCGTGAACTGGATTTTAGATACCAGCATGAACTGGATTTTGAACACCAACATGAATTGGATTTTAGATACCAGCATGAACTGGATTTTAGATACCAGCATGAACTGGATTTTGGACACCAACATGAATTAGATTTCGGGACACCAGCATGAACTGGGTTTCGGATACCAGCATGAACTGGATTTGGGATACCAACATGAATTGGATTTTAGAATATCCGGTAGTCAATACTGGGGTTTGAAGGCTAGGCTTCCCGGGGAGTAGTGGTCAAAGAGTCAACAATCTGGCGCACACAGGTAAAGACTGGACACAACAAGATATAGACAAAAAGTCTGCAAACCAACGAAAGGAGGTTTCAGGAGACAAAGACCCAAAAGCAAGACACACAGATGCGGAGTGCCGAATGATATGCAGGAAGCAGCCCCAACGAGACAACGGACTGGAAAAGTGAGTGGAAGCAAAGACACACTCACTACAAGGAGTCACACTGAAATCTGGCCGTAATCACTCCAGGAATGTCCTTATTTCACTGGGGAAATTAATTTTCACATTTTCAGCTAAATTTGAAAAGATACAAGGGAGAATCCCTTTGCGTCGTGACATTTTGATCATTACCGAGATGTTTCAATCAGTGTTTTCGTCCTAACCAGAGTTTTGAGGGACACCATTGATTTCACTAAATAGTCCTTAATGCCAGAGCAAAAATTTGTATTTCATTATGTTTTCTCAAAAGTTTTTTTTTTCAAAACATTTTCCGCTTTCAAAACCATTATTAATGAATAAGTGAAGTTTTGCATAACAAGGAAAATAACAGAACAATGATAAATATTAAACAAAGAAAGGCTCGAAAATCTGATTTTATTAGAATGGTAACTTGCCAATAGCAAAGTTCCATGGAACATTACAATTGAAAAATGGCAATTTAGGAAAGGGTTACATCGTATTCAGTGACCACTATCCTTCCTAATGACTAAGAGTCCTAAAATTTTTGCTGCTGATGAAGGTTAATGAAAACTGAACTTCTCCGAGAATTCCTGGAAATAGGTGACAACTTGGTATGACACAGTGAAACGCCTTTGTCCCTAACTTTTGCCTAGACCGCCCTTTCGGGTTTTCAGTCCACCGGGACGCTCTTTTTTGCCTAGGCCACCCTTTCGGGTTTTCAACCAGCGAGCTCTTTCTTTTTTATTTGATCCCTAACTTTTGCCTGAGTCTCCTTCATAGGTTATGACCCACCGGGATACCCTTTTCTTGCCTAAGTCGCTGTTTCTGGTTTTCGACTTAGCGGGTTTTTAGGCGTAATATTTTCGTACTGAGTCAGCGTTCACGGGGTGTGTGAGTTGTTCACCATCCATCGTTGCGAGGAGTAAGGAGCCTCCTGAGAACACAGTCTTTACCACAAACGGACCCTCATAGTTAGGTGCCCATTTTCCGCGAGCATCCCTTTGAGATGGCAGAATCTTCTTGAGTACAAGCTCTCCTTCTCGAAATTCTCAGACACGGACCTTCTTGTCGAATGCCCTCTTCATTCTTTTCTGATACAAATACCCATGACACATAGCAGTCAGTCACTTTTCATCAATGAGGTTCAATTGATCATATCTCTCTCTGACCCAATCTGCTTCATCAAGCTTGGTTTCCATCAGGATTCTCAGAGATGGTATCTCTACTTCAAAGGGGAGTACAGCGTCCATTCCATATACCAGAGAAAAAGGCGTTGCCCCTGTCGAAGTTCGGACCGAAGTTCGGTATCCGTGCAGGGCAAATGATAACATTTCATGCCAATCCTTATACGTCTTGACCATTTTCTGCAGGATCTTTTTGATGTTCTTGTTGGCAGCTTTGACAGCTCCATTCACCTTGGGACGATAGGGTGAAGAATTGTGATGCTCAATCTTGAAATTGTCGCATAATTCTTTCATTGTCTTGTTATTCAGATTCGTCCCATTGTCGGTTATGATCTTGTTGGGGATTCCATAACGACAGATGATATTGTTTTTTATGAAACGGGCAACCACCTGCTTGGTCACATTGGAGTAGGAAACGGCTTCAACCCACTTGGTAAAATAATCAATGGCCACCAGAATGAAACGATGACCGTTAGAAGCTTTTGGCTCAATGGCTCCAATCATGTTGATGCCCCACATAGAGAACGGCCAGGGCGATGATAGCACATTCAACAGAGTAGGAGGAACATGCATTTTGTCCGCATAAATTTGACATTTATGGCATTTTCTCGCGTACTGGATGCAATCGGTCTCCATAGTCAACCAATAATATCCAGCCCTCAAAATCTTCTTAACCATGGCATGTCCATTAGCATGGGTGCCAAAAGCTCCTTCATGGATATCCTGAATCAGCAAGTCTGCTTCCCTCTTATCAACACATCTTAGCAGGACCATGTCGTGATTTCTCTTGTAAAGTACGTTATTACTGAGGAAGAACTTGGATGATAATCTCCGTAAAGTTTTCTTATCAAGACTAGAAGCGTTGGCAGGATACTCTTGAGTCTTCAGATAATTCATGATGTCGTGAAACCACGGCTTCCCATCAACCTCTTCTTCAACTGACTGACAATAAGCTGGTTCGGTCATGCGCTCAATACTGATGAGAGGTGCTTCGTTGATAAATCTGACTTGCCACATGGAAGCCAGTGTGGCTAAAGCATCAGCTACATGATTTTCAGTACGTGGCACATGTCAGAAAGTAATTTCATCAAAACACTTAATCAATTCCACAACATGAGCCTGGTAAGGGATAATTTTCTCATCTTTGGTTTCCCATTCTCCTCTGACTTGATAGATAACTAGAGCTGAATCACCCATAACTTCGAGAAAGCAGATTCCCAAGTCAATTGCAGCTTCTAGACCCAAAATACACGCTTCATACTCAGCAATGTTGTTTGTACATCCAAAATCCAATCTAGCTGTGAAAGGGGTGTAGCCACCTTCAGGATTAATCATAACAACACCTACTCCATGCCCCTTGTAATTGGACGAACCGTCGAACATCATCTTCCACCTGTACTCAGCCCTGGGATCTTCTTCAGATCTTGACTCTTCACAATCTTTCACCGTCATAATATCCTCATCAGGGAAATCAAACTTGAGTGGTTCATAGTCTTCAATTGGTTGATCGACAAGATATTCTGAAAGAACACTTCCTTTGATAGCCTTTTGAGTGACATACTGAATGTCATATTCTGACAACAGCATATGCCAACGAGCCAATCTTCCTGTTTGAGCAGGCTTCTCAAAGATGTACTTTATTGGATCCATTTTCGAGATCAACAAAGTAGTATGACATATCAGATATTGCTTCAAACGTTTGGCGGCCCATGCTAAAGCACAACAGGTTTTTTCAATCAGTGAGTATCGACTCTCGCTATCAGCAAACTTTTTACTCAGATAATAAATTGCATGTTCTTTCCGGCCAGTCTCGTCATGCTGTCCTAAAACATAGCCCATAGATTCTTCAAGGACAGTTAAATACATAAAGAGAGGTCTTCCGGGAACCGGAGGAACCAGAACAGGAGGTTCTTGGAGATAATTTTTGAGTTTCTCGAAAGCCTGTTGACAGTCGGCATTCCACTCAACTGGCTGATTCTTACGGAGCAACCTGAAAATTGGTTCACAAGTAGGAGTCATGTTGGAGATAAATCTGGAGATATAGTTCAAACGGCCCAAAAATCCTCTGACTTGAGACTCGGTCTGTGGAGCTGGCATTTCTTAAATAACTCGCACCTTATCAGGGTCTACTTCAATCCCTCGTTGACTGACGATAAAACCAAGTAGCTTCCCCGATCTGACACCGAAAGTACATTTGGCAGGGTTCAATTTCAGCTGGTATTTCCGAAGTCTCTTGAACAATTTCAAAAGATGGTCCAGATGTTTCTCCTCACTTTGAGACTTAGCAATCATATCATCCACATATACTTCAATTTCTTTATGTATCATATCATGGAATAAAGTCACCATGGCTCTTTGATAAGTTGCCCCTGCGTTTTTCAAATCGAAGGGCATGACTTTGTAGCAATAGGTTCCCCATGGAGTGATGAACGTAGTTTTATCCATATCAGCCGGATCCATTCTGATCTTATTATAGCCTGAGAAGCCATCCATAAATGAGAAGATTGCAAATCGGGCTGTATTATCCACAAGAGTGTCAATGTGCGGAAGAGGGAAATCGTCCTTAGGACTGACTTTGTTGAGATCCCTGTAGTCTACACACATTCGCACTTTACCGTTTTTCTTCATCACTGGCACAATGTTAGCTACCCATTCGGGATACTTCGAAACTGCCAAGAAACCTGCATCCAGTTGCCTTTTAACCTCATCTCTGATCTTGAGAGCCATGTCGGGTCTACTTCTGCGAAGTTTCTGCTTTACCGGAGGACAATCGGGCTTGAGAGGTAATTTATGCACTACTATATCCGTATCCAAACTAGGCATATCCTGATAAGACCAAGCGAACACATCCACATATTCTTTCAAAAGCAATATTAGTCGTTGTCTGACTTCTGCCCCAAGGGTTGCTCCAACCTTGACCTCTTTCCTCTCCTCTTCAGTACCAAGATTGATGATGTCGACTTGTTCCTCATGTGGCTGAAGATCTATATACTGATATTCACACATTTCTGCTAGGTCATCAGGGACCTCATAGTCCTCCTCATCCTCAGCTTGATAAATAGGTGAGTCAAAGTCAATAGTGAGATTAGGGTCACTGAATACGACGGGTTTGGGATTTATTCTGCATGATGGAGGGATTTATTTTATTAAAATGCACAAAACTCAAATGCAAACAGAAAATGTTTTTGTAGTTTTGAAAAGATTACCATTTTTCTTAAGAAGCAAAAGAACAATAAAATAAAGACAGGGAATTTTAACAAAACAATCACTTTCATTGATTAATAAGAGTTAAAAGCGGTGGCCCATACAAAATAATCTGATAGCCTCGGGCAAAGCTACGGAATTTGAAAACATCAAATAAAACAAGCAAATTACTCTGGCATAGGGTACAAAGTAGGGATCTCAATAGCTTCCCAATTACTCAAAGCGGCGTCACACTGAAAAACCAAATTATCGATATCTTCATCTTTAGCGTCTTCAATGATGGCGTGGACCTGTTGTCCTCCACTGACGAACATCTCTTGAATAGTCTTCAGTCTTCCCATGGTTGGAGCAGCTTTTTCCTCAAGAATTGGTTTGTAACCCAACCCTTGGTATTTTTCTCTCTCTTGGATCTCTACGACTTTGCCCCAGCCTTCTGGTATACCATTCTGTAGGGCGGATTGAATGCTCTTGAAGGAAGCAAAAAATGGATCATTGGAGGCCACTGGCTTGTTATCATCAATCATAACAGCGTTTGCTATCTCAAGTGCTTGGAAAGAAGTTTCCAAAGCATCTTCATCGGCCTCAATGTACCGGAAGGAGGACAAGTTGCTGACCATTAAGTCTTCCCCTCCATGTATGATAACCAATTTCTCTTCAGCTACAAATTTCATTTTTTGATGCAGAGTGGATGTCACGGCGCCGGCCTCGTGGATCCAAGACCTACCCAACAGACAACTATAGGCAGGATTGATGTCCAAGACCTGGAAAAGGATGTTGAACACTTGAGGACCAATCAAAATAGGCAGCTCGATCTCTCCCATTACTAATCTTCTCGAACCATCGAAAGCCTTAACAACAAGCGAAGTGGGCCTCATTACAGCTCCTCGGTAGGTCAGTTTCTCAAGGGCTCTTTTTGGTAACACATTCAGGGATGAACCAGTGTCCACTAGAACTCTGGCCAAAGTATCTTCTTGACATTTCACTAACACATGTAAAGCCAGGTTATGGTTCTTTCCTGCCCAGGGTAACTCATCATCATTGAAACTGAGAGTGTTACAGGCTGTGATGTTGGCGATGACATGGTCAAATTGTCCTGCGGTTATATTTTGGGCCACGTGTGCCTGGGCCAGGACCTTTTGTAGGGCTGCTCGGTGGACAGGTGAATTCATTAGTAGAGACAAGATCGAAATCTTGGATGGGGTCTGATGAAGTTGGTCCACCACCTTATAGTCACTCCTCTTGATGATTCTTAGGAACTCCTCATCTTCTTCCTTATTAATTATCTCTTTTCCTCTGTCTGTAGGGGGTACAGGAACAACAGTTTCTTTGAATAAAGGAGTGTACACTCTGCCACTTCGGGTTATCTTTCCCGTTCCGACTATGTTTGTCACCTCTTCGGTAGTTCCCACCTCATTCCTTGGAACCACTTCTTCGCGGGCTTTGTTTCTCATAATGTTCTCATAGATCCATGCACAACTTTAGTTCCTCTGAACCTAAATGGAATAGGTTGTCGAGTATCGTATTGATTGGCAGCAATAGTAATAACAGTCTCCGGATTGTTGAAAACGGGTACAGGTTTGTTGAACACAGGCATCACAGAATCTGACCCAGGCATATTGAACACAGGCATCTGCTCTCTTGGCTTTGGCAGGTTAAATACAGGTTCGATTACTGCAATTTCATCCCTCTTTTCTTTACTGAACACTTGCAGAAATCCTTCATCAATCAGACTCTGAATGTCGTTTTGGACCAGTTGACAACCCTTGATGCTGACATTACAGCCCTCACAATTACTATGACAAACTCTAACCAACCCAGCTTCGAACAACTTAGCATGGAAGACCTTCATAGGAGTTCTTATCTTTGAAGCATCTCTTAATAACACCTCATTATTCTCATTCTCAACAGCATTGGTGGCTCCATGTGTGGGCAATGGATTGCTCTTCACATTTGGCGGGTTATTCACAAAAGACAAGATCTTCTTCTCCACCAAACTTTTTACCAAATACTTCAAAGCAAGGCAACCCTCCAGATCATGACCCACTGCCCCTTGATGAAAGGCACACGTAACATTCGGATTATGGAACCTCATAGATTTCTCTGAAGGTGGACCCATAGGTCTAGTGACAATCAAACCTTGTTGAACCAGGGAAGGATACAACTCAGTGTAAGTCATGGGTATGGGTGGGAATGAAGGCTTGCCTCCTTGTCCTTTATAAGAAGTGTTTTGCTGAGGAACTTACGGTCTTGGTTGTTGATATTGTTGGGTATTTGGCACATGCTGATAGGCTGGCTGTTGGTAGACTAGCGCCTGTTGCGCTACTTGGTGATTAAAGGTTGGTGTTACAGTCGCTATGTAAGGTTGCTGAGGATAATGAATCGGGTAGATCGGTTGCTGAGGGAAGTTAGGACCTGCCTGCTGTTGGTAGGTTGGTTGTTTCCATTTGGGATTTTTCTCTCTTCCTGTCGTAATGGCGTTGGTTTCTCCTTCTTTCTTCTTGTGGAAGTTATTGGGAGCCTTCTTAAAATTGTTGCTGGTCGAACTGCTTGCAGAACTTATCACTTTCCCATTTTCAAACCAGCCTCTACTTTTACACCAACTGCAACGATGACAGCGAAATTGGCATTGACGCTGCTAATCATCCTTTCTTAGAATTCTGGTTTCACAGTATCTACAAACCAGTCTGCCAGTTCTTTCTCAGTCAAAGGTGGTTCAACTTGAGAAGCAGTTTCCCTTCACCGTTGTGCATACTCTTTAAAGGATTCAGTGCTCCTTTGGGTCATGCTTAGCAATTGTCTTCGGTCAGGGGCCAGATCCAAATTGTACTTGTAATGTTTCATGAAAGCATTCATTACATCTTGGAAATAGTGGACCTGAGACTGATCCAGACTTAAGTACCACTTAGCAGCAGCGCCCTTCAGATTATCTTGAAAACAGTGTATCATCAGCTTGTCATTACACACATGGGCGGCCATTCTTCGGAAATACATGACCAAGTGTGATCTGGGACAAGTAGCGCTCGAGTACAGCTCAAAGTTTGGCAGCTTGAATTTAGGAGGGATCACCAAGTCTGAGACCAGGCACATGTCCTTGACGTCAGTGCTGAAGGCGTTACTTCCTTCCATAGCTTTTATCTTCCTCTGCATGGTCTCGACACTTTCTCTTAACCTTTCATTTTGGTCGTCCCCATCTTCAGATACATCGACATAGTCATAAGGATGGTGATTGTGGAAAACAGGATGAGCTTGTGTCTGCACCGCTGGCGGAGCGAAGGTAGGAATAACCTGCTGAGCCTCATTAATCAGAGGTACTGTCTGCTGAGTAGATTGAGGAGTTGTGGCTCAGATGAATTCGAATGGCATACCCAAAGTAGGGTTCACAACAGGAATGACGGGAGGTTCTACTGCAGGAGTGATGATCTCAGAGACCACAGTGGCCTGGGTATCCATCTTTGCTCTCAAAATGTTGACAGCTTCCAAAAGCTGCCCCATTCCACCTCGTATTTCTGTCAATTCATTGTTGAATCGATCCATTTCCCCATAAACTTCTGACATCTTCAGTCGAGCTTGGGCTCGAGTGTTGTATCCGTGCTTAGGATTCAGTGTGACGCTTCTGAGATAACAAGGCGACATCAGACAAAACCCAAAAGGAAAATGCACATGATATGAGATGATGCATATGAGAATGCACATGAAAATGCAAGCTAAACTATCAAGAGATCAGAGAAATTTTGCAAATAATATAGGAAATGGAACAATTTTCAAAACATCTTCTTCATTAAGAAAATATGGCAGTTGTTACATTGAGAGCGGAGTATCTTCATGCTCTGAATACAAAAAGTATGGGCACACCCACAACAGAAAGGAAATAACAACATCATCGAAAAGAAACAACAAAGAAAGAAACAACAACATCAACTTTTAAAGGACTAGAAGTTGGATCCACTGGTGGCTGATTCTTCCTCTTCATTGATCTTCTTCATAAGCTCCTCAATGCGACCCTTGATCTTTTCTCTTTCAAGAAACAAGTCGGTCAGAGCATCCACCATCCTCTTTTTGACCTCTGGTGGTGCTTCGTGACGAGGATATGGTTTCCTCATTACTCGAGCTATGTCACGAGACCATTGCAAGTGAGTCTCAGTGACGGAACATTCAGCCCTCCATAATTGCCTATTAATCTGGCGCCAAGCGCGTTCCAGTCGCATTTTCATTTCGAACCCTTCCCTTTCTTCGTAGTACATCATATGCATCTCCTCATGGGCTGGAGGTCCTTCCTTCATGTGACCTAGCTGGCGGCGAGCAAGGACAGGATTGTAGTTGATACAACCATTCATTCCCATTAAGGGTACATTGGGGCAATCCCCACAGCTAACAATCATGGTAATTCCTTCATCCGTTGGGTCATACCATTCGATATCCGTGTGTTTCAACTCCATCAACCTCTTGGACCATATTTTACAGTCTTCAACATCCCAGAAAGACGGAGTCTTCGGTAGGTAAGAGACGAACCATTTGTAGAAGAGGGTCACACAGCAAACGATTGGCCCACAACCCCTTGAGTATCTGGTCTGGATTGAGTGATAAACATCCGCAAGCAAAGTAGGAACTGGATTGTTGATTGCGAATATTTGAATGGCCTGGACATCCACAAAATGTTTGGCATTTGGGAATAGAAACAAGCCGTAGATCATCAGAGCTAAAGTTGATTCAAACAAGGCTTCATTTCCTCGGTTCTTGAAATAAAGGGCTTTTGCTAGCAAGAACAAAGCAGGGAGTCTGTGTCGCCCTCCTTTGACGGTCAAATTAGCTTGAATGTCCGATACTCTAATCTTTGTAGCCATGGCAATTTCTTTAACGGATGGCATTGCCTCAATCCCAGAGAAAATTGGGGCATTCCTGATGGGGATTCCAATCATAGCAGAGAACTCTTCCAAGGTTGGAACCAACTAGAACTCAGGAAATAGGAAGCAACGGTAGGCCGGATGGTATGGCCGAACCAACACTTCAAGGGGCCCTTTGGTTACTGGCATTCTCATTAGTGGAAGAAGGCACCCATACTTATCAGCAAAATGGGATGGGTCTGCAACTCTATCACCCAACCACAACAATTGTTCGAGCTCAGGAAGTTCAAAGGAGTAAGGCCAGACATTCTTTCCTGAGGCGTCCATGTCTACAAAATCTGCAAAATAAAATTAGTACCTTGACAGTTTAGCAAGAAATGCGAAGATGCAAATGCGATTGGTTTTAAGGAACTCAAGAAAGACAATTTTCAAAACAAGCCTCATTTCATTAAATATTGAGAAGAGTTTACAACTTGGATAGTACATCTCAAAAAGGCTCAAAATACAATAAGGCAAAAATAACAACTAGTCCTAGAAGAAAAAGCAACCCTATCTAGGAGTGTCCTGCTTCACGCCTTCTCTTCTGTCTCTTCAGCTCTTGATTCTCGAAGATCAGCTTATCAACAATCCCTTTCCAAGCACCAGACGTCGGGGGAATACTGGCATACTCATGAGTGCTAGCAGTGGGCTTTGTGCTAGAGAAAAATAAATTCTCCTGCGCCAAAGGTTCATCAATAACGCATTTTTCCAGCCACTCGATCAAGTCATCCTTCTCCTTCATCTTCTCTTTCATTTCTTCTTGCTCGATGCAAATGGTATGATATTTCCACTCCCATGTGTCCCTCTCAAGCTTCATCCTGGCTAGATTTTCTTGATATTCTTCCATGTGCTCAATAGGAATAGCAGACGGAGATGCAATAGTCGGCTGCTGAAGTATCTTGGGAATATAGGGCATCTTGAGGTCACGGGCTCGAGATCGAACCCACTGAAGGTATGGCTCCAAAGACACACAGTTTCTCTTCCCCAACTCTTCCTTGGTACTTTCGTGGAATTTATCCCACGCACACCAAACTCCACTTTTGGTTTCATCATTGGCCTCTTCGTTAAGATAAAAGAAACCAGACACATGGATACTCTTAGGTTTTTCTTTCATCGCAAACCCGAATTGGCGTCTGGCCAGAACAGGACTGTAGTTAATCCCACCATGAATACCGAGGAGTGGCACGTTAGGAAATGGCCCACAACTATTAATGTATACATTCTTGTCATAAACCGGGTCATACCAAAAGATGTCGTGGTGAGTAAGAGAGATGATCCTCTGAGACCAGCGAAGTTTGTCAGGGTTGTCTCAGAATTCAGGCGTTCGAGGCAAATGAGTGATATACCATTGGTAAAGCAACGGTGCACAACATAAAATAGTTCCTTTTCCTCGAAGAGTCCTATGGTGAATGGAATGGAGAACATCACCAAGTAATGTAGGCACATGGTTTCTGCTAATGAAGATCCGGATAGCATTGACATCGACAAAATCTTCCACATTAGCGAACAAGAACAGACCGTAGACCAGCAAAGCAAAGGTTGCTTCAAAGGCAGCAATACTGTTTGCATTGAAAAATTGACAAGCTTTTTCATACAAGAACTTAGATGGGAGTCCCTTGATGCCATCCTTGGTAGTGATGTGGGGCTTGACCTCTGACGCATCCAAGTGAATACACTCGCCAATCTCTTTTGGGGTAGGAATTTTCTCTTGACCGCTGAAAGGTCTCTGTTTCTTCACAGGTAAGCCGATCCAATGAGAGTACTCTTCCAAGGTTGGAACCAGTTGGTAATCCGGGAAGGTGAAGCAATGATAGAGAGGATCATAAAATTGGACCAAAGTGTCAAGGGTTCCTTCCTCCATTTTTGTGTTGAGAAGGCTAACCAATCTTCCATACCGCTTTCGGAAACTTTCATGTCCGGTCACCAAGGTTGCTAACTTCTTCAGCTTAGCCAATTTGGGCTTTTGGAAATTGAACTTCTTAGTGTTTCTCTTCTCAATATCCATGATGCCTATGATTTTCAAAGAAAAATATGACTGAGTTCCTTAAAACCAATAAGATGGATGCAATGAGATGTATGCAATGCGCAAACAAGAATAAACATACAAACATATGTACACAATCATAGCACACAAGCCTTAGGTTTTGAGGTTTCTTGAATGGAGTCATGGTCTACGCATCCCAACAAGGTGTGGACTATAGGTTCATCAATTGCGGAACAGGGTTCTAAAAGTTCCCAGAGTCTACGTAAATCCTTCGGATATTATCGGCCCATGTAACTACTTACACGGGTTAATAATATTCTCAAGATAAACTCGTTTGAGCGTAGTATCGCGTGACAACTACTCGGGACTGGCTCCCTCATAGCCACCACACTACATCTTAAAAGGCCAAGTGGGGTAAAGGTAACTACGGTCCTCAGAATCCCTAGCTCCCAATTGAAAAAGTAATATCAATACGACTTCTCACATCAGACATCAATAATCCCAAAGGGCCTCATCTGAGTGTGGTCGTCATATGCCATAGATTGTTGGTACTAACGGCCAACAACCGACTATTGATTACACCACGATCTTATCATATTTGTGCACTCAAGTCCGGGTTAGGACTTATCTCACCACTCAATAGTTCCATGCCCACAAGAGATCTCAAGCAAAGCATATATACAAGGAATATGTACAAAATATAGCAAACAAGCATGAATAGCACAAACAAAGGCAAGGTGGGTTTAACCCTCAAAATGTCCTCCCCAGTGAAGTCGCCATTTCTGTTGCGGTGAAAATCGGATAACAAATTATTAATTAATTTGCATCACATTTCTTTTACAACCGACTTTAATTTATCCAAAGGAAAGGTTCAAGATCGTTAAAAAACCTAAAGGGGGGAGATCTAAGGTTCGGGGGTTAGTTATACTAAGGGAAGGTATTAGCACCCTTAATATTCGTAGTACTCTACGGGAACCTCTTGTTTAAGCTTGTGTTATATTATGTTTGCTTGCTAAGGGTAAGGTAAAGATGTCGTTAATGACTACGAGGTCAAAGGTTAGATGGCTATGAGGCCAAGGTGATAATGAGTTATCTGTGACTATGAGGTCAATAGAGAGACTTTGTGACTATGAGGTCAATGTTGGAAGGTGGCTATGAGGCCAATGGAGAGGGCTATGACTATGAGGTCAAAGTTTTGTTTATGATGATGAGGTCGAAGGTTAAAGATGGTTTTATGACTATGAGGTCAAAGGATGGTAAATGAGCTTTCTATGACTATGAGGTCAATAGAGAGACTTTGACTATGAGGTCAAGGTTGGAGAATGGCTATGAGGCCAAAGTTTTGATTATGACTATAAGGTTAATGCTGAATAAATTGCTCTATGAATATGAGTTTAAGAGGGGTCCTATTGGCTATGAGGTCAATATGGGAGGTTGTCTAAAACTATGAAGTCTAGGTCATAACGAGCTTTCTATGATCTTGAAATCGATAGAAAAACTTTTCCTTTGGAAGGAAGGGGGAAAATAACATCTTGTAAACAAGAGTTATAGAGGGGTTGAAATACAATGAAACATATGAGTTTCAAGAACTCCAAAACAGTAAGCATTAACCAATATGTGAAATGAACTTTTAGATGTGATTATGGCAAACAATGAGCATACAATGAGCATAAATGTGGACATAGCAAACAGTGAGTGCAAATGATCATAAATGAGGACATAGCAAACAGTGAGTGCAAGTGGTCATGTAATTGTGACATTTAATACAGAGACGCATTCACAATTGGAACCAAGGCATTTGAAAACATGTTGTTCATTAACAGATAGCAAAACAAGTAAAATTGCATAGCAAGGTTCATGTTAAAGTTTGGAACAGAATTTCACAAACCAAATACATTCATAGAAGAGTCAATTCTCAAACAGAAGTCACACAAGCATGGCAATCATAACATGGAAAGCAAACAGAAACAAAAGAATTGAATAATGTGATTTCAAACAGCGAACATAAGCAACAACCAAGGATACAAAGTTTAGTACACAGCATGCTTCCACAGTGATTCAATAAAAACAGTAGCACATTAAGATATCAAGCATAGCAGCAAAGATATTCTCATGGTAAAACAAAACAATGGAATCATGCAATAACAAAACAGAAGCAAAAGAAGTACAGACAAACATTTATGGCAAAGCCAAGAAACAAAGTTCAAGAGTTCACAAGTTACTGAATGTTTTCAAGGAAAAACTCTTTTTGTTCGTTTTTTACAAAGTTACAAGCCTCAATGGTTTTTATTTACAAAAAAAAGATTTAAAATGAGGATGTAAATATTTTTGTGTCTGTTTTAAGATAAATAAATAATGAAAGAAGAAGGAAGTTGAAGAAAGAAAAAGAAAAGAAAAAGAAAAAAAGGAAAAAAAAAAAAAAGACAGCATGGCACCCGCCACACAAAATGCATGGCAGGCGCCATGCATCACCCCTTATCAAACCATGGCTTGCGCCATCCTTAAGAAGGTGGCTTGCGCCACCCTTTGGCTTCTTAGTCACAGAGGTGGCTTGCGCCACCCTGTCCCAGTGGCTCGCGCCACTGCGTCGTTTTATTATTTTTTTATTTTTCTCTTATCGTGTGGTGTGGTCTCCCTTTTTTAATATTTCTTTTTGTATGCACACTATTTATTTTATTATATTTTTCTTTTTAACACAAAGTGGTGGACGCCGAACAATTAACATGGCGAGAGCCACCACAACTCCTCTTATTTATTTCCAGTTTTTAAACGGAAACGAATACAAACCAGTTACGATTAACAGAATAAAATGAAGCTAAACATGTTAATGATTTATTTTCACAGAAACAAACAATAATCAAATGATAATAATATCACGACATGATAGCAGCATGACACATAATGACCATGGATTCATACAAACATGATGATAACTATAATGACGACATGGTGTAAATGAAAACATAAGGAGGTAGGATAATACTTAGTGGAGTACGTCCACTGCTTCTTCACAGACGAGTGTTTCTGGAGATGGTGGATGCTTCCCTCCTTCAACTGCTACGGAGTCAACTCCTCAGCACGGAACAAGAACTTTTGGGTGGTTTAAAGTGATGGAAGTTTGGAGTGTTTGCGGGAAGGAAATGAAAAGAACAAGTTCTTGCAAGACTTGAAGATGACTTGCAGAACTTAACAAGGATGAAAAGGTGAAAAGGTTTTGATAAGTTTCTGGATATTTTCTAGGTGGTGATGTTTCTGTTGTGTTACGAAGGAAATGAAAACTAGTGAGTTTCTTGCAAGTTTTGGAGTGTTACTTGCAAGATTGTGGAGGGAGAAGTAGAGAGAAATTTCTTAGCAATTTCTGGTGTGTTTGATCAAAGGAGAAGTGGTCTCCTTTTATAGGCCAAGCAAAGTGGATCCGGGTCTTTGGTAGTTGGTTTGCTCACAGGATAAAGAATTAGGGTTTGTATGGTCTGCTGAGTAAAGAATTAGGGTTTGTGTGCATCAAGCCTTAGCCGTTGATCTTGGTCAATCACCCTGCTGGACAAGTGCAGCGGAAGAGGTGGTGGATGCAGTCTGTAACTTTCACTCTTTATTGGTTACTCCAAAACCACTTTTTTATGTGCCATGAGAGAGAAAGTAAAGAAGGAGTAATAATTTGAATTTTGAATATGAATTCTCTGCTCATGCATGCATGTCTTCCGTGCTGATCCTCTTTATTTCACTAATTCAATATGGTATCTCAGCGTCCTTTTGATTTCAACAGTAATGGTGAGCTTAGAAGAGTAATACGTAGTGACTTCACAAGACTTGTTTCTGAAGCAAAGCATCTTCAGCATTTTCAACTAACAAATGGCACATGGGCTTAGCTAAATATACAAAGCCTTGCTTCTTAAATCATACGGGAACACAACTTGGACTTTTCACACCTTAAAGCCTTTGATCCAAATGACATCTTTCTGGGCCCAAAAGAAACTTGAGACATACCATATGCCCATGACCGAAAACACTTAGGATATTGCAAAATTAAATCCTCTCATGGCATCACTTTGGTATGTTACACCTCCATGAAAAATTATTGCACTTGAGAAACAAATCTTTAAGGCTAAAAAAAAAAGCTTCCAAGGATGTTTGTTATCACATGGCTCAATTTCTCAAAATTTGGGATCACACTGTGCTTGACATGAAAGGCAATGGTTGACTTGTCTTGGTGAAACATTTGATTTCTTGTTGAAAAAGTCTTCTCGGATGCATGCAAATTCAAATGATCGCATTTGGCCAAAAAATATCTTAGGGAGACCTTGTCGTCTTTGTTGTGTAAATCCTACCTTCCACAATGAAAAGAAATAACTTGCAAACAAGAAATGGTTAGTTAATAATGCATACATGCTTGAGGTCTAAATGCGGATGCAAGAAAAATATGACATCTAAGGGGTAAAATTTAGAGTACAACAGGAAGTTAAAAACACAAACCGAATAACTTTGTACTAAGTTCTCCGAATGACATTACAAAACCTAATAACCTTGATACTAGTTTTTCGGTGTACAAATTCAAGAACCAGATAACATGGTTAAGAGTTATCCAGTTAGAACAGATGTGAACCAAAATACTATATGCCAAGTTATTCGGGGTGTAAACGTTTTCTGAAACAAATCGGATTACTTACTTGTTAGTTTTCCAGTATAGAAAAACTAATGAACCAGATAACTTTCCTATGTATTCTTCGATTCATAATCAAAACGAATATCGTTCATGTGTTTTCGCTCTCTCTAAAATGAAATGAAAAATAAATGATTTTGTTAAAAATATAAATACTTATATAAGGGTATTTTAATCAAAATAGTAGAGGAATAAATAAAAGGATACGATAAGAGATAAAATTTTCATGTAAAAGATGTTTACATTTAAAAGATTTCATTATGTGAATAAGACCGTGTGATTCCACCAACTAAGAAAAAGACAGAGCAACAAATATTGTTATGCTTTCTAAAAGCAATGACGTTTTACTTTACCCAAAACGATGCTTCTGTTGAAGAACTTTTTTCATGATAGTATCAAATTGGTAAAGCAAGCAATCAACAAATTCCTTTTGTAACCAACTAAATTAAATAAATGAAAAACAAGAAAGCAATCAAACCCATCATGATAATTAAATGGCGTTTGTTAAACTATCTAAATTATTAGTGATGTTTATTATAAAAAATAAATTTACTTTTATATATAGTAAATAATATGTAAAATTTATATGAATTAGGTATATTGATGAATGTCATGGCATTGGCAGTATTTGTAGCAGTGTGCCATGCCCTGCAAGGCTATACCACAGTTTCAACGTGACCAAACAAGACAAAACTAAATACTAGTAGTACTTACTTCCCATTTTTGATTTCTTCAAAAACATTTCTCTCACCTTCTTCAGATAGACATGAACAATACTATGACAGTAGAAGATGACAAATTTAAAATTAAAAAATGATATGTTTTCATTTCAATCGGTTGAATTGAACTAGCACGTCCTATCGTATTATTAAGATTTTTTTTTTAATATAATACGTTTTTTCAAAAAAAAAAAAATTCAAATAAACCAAAGTTTTAGCATATATACTAAAGTGACTGGGGTTTGAAAAGAAGTGTAAGGGTGATATTATATGGAATGACGTCTCAGTTTGAGGCCAGTAACCAAATTATATGGCGCCTCAGGCCATAGGCTATATCCTAAAAAATCTCTGAGGATGAGCCAAATGGAATGACGCCTTAGGTGATTTTTTTTGTTGTTTTTTTTAATCTGAAATAAACAAAAAGTTAGTTTTTTAATTTTGTGCATAGACATGCTTACGAACAGTTGAAGCAGAGTGTAGACATGCAGAGTATAGACATGTAGAGTGTGATATTGTCAATAGTCTTGTCAATGGTTCTTTGGCAAGACTTTTCTGAAGCAATTAGACTACAAAGACACGTTTCTTGTGTCATCTTTTCTGCCTATTAATACACATTAAATATACATCCTATCATCACATACATTCAAACCATTTCTATTCTGCAAACTATTTCTTCCAAACTTTAAAGTTTGTAACCCATTTCTTCCTAACACAAATTCGGTTATGGCTCAAAGACCACAATACTTGATAACTGCACATATCCTTGGTGAGATATTTGATTGTCCAATGAGTGGTTTCAATTTTAGGGATACAGAAGTGACTAGGTTTTTAATTGATAGAAGAATAAATTTCTATCATTTTAAAGCCCGGTTAGAGAAGAAATTGCAGTGCAGTCCAGTTGGGCAAATTATATACAAAAACCCTATCTTTTTTTAGGGGCATGAGCTGTGCAAATTTTTTCAGATGAAAATACGGGATGATGATGATGTGCGTAATATGTTTCTCAGCCATGAGCATTATGGTTTCAATGAGGTTGAGTTATATATATACGTTACAAAATCAACCATTGTCTCAACAACTTGAGGTATCGCAGGTTTTTAACGATTCCGACAACGAACAAGCTGAGTTGGACGTCGTTGACGAGGAGGAAGAAGAAGCGGATGATGTTGTTGACGAAATGATAAACGGCGACGAGGCAGACCAATTTCCAGACAGTCATGTTTATTGCCCACCTCAACACATGACAACACTAAGCTTAGGCGAGGATCAGCCAGCAACATATATTTTTTACGACCCATACAAAAAGACGGCGGGAGTACTAAAAGTTGAAGACAATTTTCGTACAAAACAAGATTGTGTCCGAGCAATTAAACAATACCATATGAACTTAGCTGCAGATTATAGAGTCGATCGAACAAATCCGACTCTATACGAGATCTACTGCCGCAATGAGGTCTGCCCCTTTAGACTAACGACATCTTTCCAGAAGCGAAGCGATTCCTGGAAGATATGGTCAATGGGTCCGGAGCACACTTGCATACTAACCAATCCAAGTCAGGATCATCGCAAGCTCGGCTCTCAGATGACCTGCAACGAAATTCTATCAATCGTGAGCGATAACCCTTCTATGAAAGTTAGTACCATCATAGCTCATATGGTGCAAAGATACAACTATACTCCCTCGTACATGAAGGCGTGGATTGCTAGGACGAAGGCGGTTGAAAGGATTTTTGGAAATTGGGAGAACTCTTACAAAGAACTCCCAAGATACCTCGTCGCCCTAAAACACTATGCTCCAGGTATTGTTGTCTTGTTGGAGACGTTGCCGGCATATACGCCTGGCGGGAATTGTGTAAGTGGAAATGGCATTTTCCACAGACTCTTCTGGGCGTTTGAACCATGCATCAAAGGATTTACGTTTTTTAAACCTATAATTCAAATTGATGGAACATGGTTGTACGACAAATATAAGGGCACGCTACTAATGGCCGTGGCACAGGATGGCAACAACAACATTTTCTCTATCGCATTCGCTCTAGTTGAAGGGGAGACTGCTGGAGGTTGGAGTTTTTTCTTAAAAAATCTCCGACAATATGTTGCTTCTCAACCTGACGTATGTCTGATCTCCGATAGGCATCCCTCAATCGATAGTGCTTACAACAATCCTGATAACGGCTGGCAGAATCCTCCATTGAGCCATGTGTATTGCATTAGACACATCGGGCAAAATGTCCTGCCGGCGTTCAAAGACAAGGGCCTAAAGCAGCTGGTTACTAACGCGGGATATGCATTAACAGAGCCTACGTTCAGATACTACCGGGACGAGATCAGACAAACAAACCTAGAAGCATTGAGTTGGATTGATAACATTCCACGGGAGAAGTGGACAAGGGCGTATGACAATGGGCGGCGATGGGGCCATATGACAACAAACCTCGTTGAGTCAATGAACTCAGTATTCAAAGGCATTCGAAACCTGCCGATAATCGCTCTTGTGAGGTCAACTTATTTTAGGCTCGTTGTGCTCTTTGATACCGGGCGTACTAAGTGGGTTTCAGTCATACAATCTGGGCAGCTGTTTAGTGACTATTCCATGACATTCATGAAGGACGAGGCTGCAAAGGCTAACACACACATCGTCACGGTCTTCGACCGTTTTGCAGGACACTTCAGTGTTGCAGAGTCTATTGATCACAACAAAGGAAGGCCTAGGGGATCTTATCGAGTGGAACTAGATAGGAGTTAGTGTGACTGTGGAAAGTTTCAGGCATTTCGTATGCCTTGCTCCCATGTCATAGCAGCCTGTTCCAAGGTCCGACTGGACCCAACCAACTATTTCCATGTTCTTCACCAAGTCAATACTCTATGTAATGTGTACCGTACAAGCTTTCAAGTGGTCGTAAAGGAGGACTACTGGCCTACATACGAAGGCAAAATTGTGTGGCATAACGACTTGATGCGAAGAAATAAAAAGGGTCGCCCTATCAGCAGCCAGATTCAAACGGAGATGGATACAGCCGAAAAAATGGTGAGGTTGTGTAGTTTGTGCCGCCAGCCAGGCCATAATCGTCTAAGTGTCCAAACGTGTCAGGGCCTAGCACGACGACATAGTTACTTATGTAATCTTGTCTATTTATAATAAGAACACATTTCATTTCATTGATGGCATACTTAACTCAATACAACGACATAACAAACCCAAACGAAACCTAAACGAAACAACTCAAATCATAAAATAACAATAACAAACTCAAACGAAACAACTCATAAAATCAGCTTATCTAGGCAATTACAACCATCAACTTAATTTCCTGTTCTAACATCATCATCATGAGGACGCCAACATCATTTTCCACTTTCCTCCAAGTCCGGGTGACTCTGTCTGGACCAGACTTCTCAACTAGCCTCTCTATCTTCCTGATCTTTTCACCTGCCTAAAATTCTTCTGGTAGCCAGCAGTGAAGTTCCCTGTGCAAATGCTCCAACATCTGGGTGTTCCAGAGTAGCATCTCCAACGGAGGCTTGACAGCTGAGTATATAACTAAGGCATTTCGTTTCATCAATGGAAACTCTGGCCACTTATCCTCCGCTGCTGATGATGACGACGACCGGCTATTTGAGGATGAAGACATAGTGTTGAGTAAGGGAGACTTTGGGATATTGGTGAGGGAAGGGAGAAAATTAGGGTTTCAGTGACAATTGTTGTGCAAAAACAAGTGAATGTGGGCCCTTATTTATAGGCACATCATAACCTATTAAATAATATAATTATTATATATTAATAAAATATAAATATAAACTAAACATAAATATTAAAAAAAAAAAAACATCACCTGAGACGCCATTTCATTTGGCTTCTCCTCAGGGAGTTCAAACCATGGCCTGAGGCGCCATATGGTTTGGCTACTTGCCTCTAACTGAGACGTCATTCCATATGGCGCCACTCTTTTCCCCATTTCCAAACCCAGTCAATTTGGTATATCTCTTGAAACAATGGTTTAATAGAAATTTTTTTTTGAAAAAAGGTGTTATATTAAAAAAAAAAATCTATTATTAAAACATATTAAAAAAATTAAAATAAATAATTTTTTAATACCCATAAATATTAATTGCATAAAATCCTTTAGTGTAAATAAATTTAAATAAATATATTTTAAAGTAAATAAAATAATAAAAATAATTATTTTATTAAATAAATATATCACTGCCCAACTAAATTCAAAGATAAAAATATTAATTAAAAACTATTTTTAATGGGTTTTTAAAAAAAATACAGTATGCTATACAATATTAATATTTATATACAATAACATAAAAGTAAGTTAATATATTTGAGACCGAAATTAAATTTCTTTATAAGAGTTCTTAAAAAGGAAATAATAATCGTAAAAGAATCAACACCTAACCTAATTATATTATTAAAATAATAATGTTTATTTTTTTGGGAGAGGCTTTTAAATATTAGTTAAAGACTCTATATAGTATACTATTATATAATATTATTTATATTAAAGTAAGAATATATTTGAGACCAAAATTAGTATTTTCTTTTAAAAAGCTCTTAAAAAGGAAATAATAACTGTACCCTAATTAAAAAAATTAATTACATATTATTGACCTATTTAATTATATTATATCAAAATGATTGTTCATTAAATAATTTAATAATAAAAATTACACACTTTAAATGTAGAGAAATATATAAAAAATGAAAAAGTGAAAGAAAGATAATTTGAAAGAGGAATACACTTGTAAGTAAAGAAAAAAAGAGAAGATAAGAATGATGCAATATTATAAGCAATTTTCATGAGATTTTAGATAAACAAGAAAAAGGTGGGACCCACTTTCACAATATTATAATAAACCATTTGTCCCTATATAAAAAACAAAATCTTGAACATTCCAAAGACAAACCCAATAAATCCAATTTTCTTCTTCTTCTGTGTTACTATAGAATCTTGTTTTTGTTGTTGAATTCAATATATGATTAATTGATTATGGGTGTTTGTGATGTGATGTTGAGTAATCTTACTCTTCTTTATGTGGCTGTAACGTTTTGTGTTAAAGCTTATGAGGCTTTAAATGGAGGAAGCTATGGCGGTGTATTCGTGGTGTTTGTTTCAACAACGTTAGTGGCTTTGATTCTGGTGGCAACCTTAACATGGGATTTGTCTCGTAAGTTTAACAAATGTATGTTTGTTGTCGACCAACAACAACCTCGTACTTTGTCGTACTGTAAAGGTGGAATCTGTTGGCATGGAGTGATGGATCGGTCGACGGCGTCACAGATTCAGTTCAAGATTCCTCATCATCTTCCTCATGTTATTTTGTAATAATACTATTTATTTAGTGAAGTCTTTTGAATTAGTTTTATCAAAGAACATGTAAGTTTTGTAATATTTGTAAGTTTATAATGAAAAAAATGTATATATTGGTTTTTGGTTGATCTTGCTGGAATTTCCAGATTTGATTGAGTTTTGATGCATTCTTGTTCTAGCTTTTGTGAACCTTCCACTACAAGTCTAGATTTTGTTTTTAATTAGAAGTCAGTAGTTTGTTATTTTGGTACATTGATTTATTCACTTTTTGTTAATGTTGGGCATCTTTTTGAACAACTTTTTTTGTCCATATTGTGAGTGAACTTTGAGAAAGACTAAAGTAATTAGGTACAAATATTTATGTAAGATAAATGCTAATGAACATCGGTTTAGTAGGTGTGTAATAAGTAAAGTATGACTACCTTACACTGAAGAGACAATTTTTTTTTTTTAATGTAAAATAATTGCCATTCCTCTAAAGACATTATATTTGAGTTGTTTTTAAGAGGTGGTTTGCAAACAGCCTAGAGGATGCAGTTATGGTGTACTCAACTGTAAAACTTCCCATTTAAATATATGGGACTTTCAATCGGGAGTAACAAACATTTTATTAATGGGGGTTGTGTTGTCCTTCTAAAACCGGTCATGTATACAATTTCAATTTTTTTTTCTTTCAAGACATCTTAGGTATTATTTCGAAACTTAATCTTATAAGAATTTTGTATGTTCTGGTAAACACCTTTGTTATGCTTCTGCCAACCCACAATTAGGGGCAAATTGTGTCTAAAGCTAACTAATTTCAACTGGGATCTGGCTTCATTGCATCACAACTAGGGAAACTTTTTGATGTAACAGGATTGTGACAGTTGAGAACAACTCCCAAAGTTGCTGCTGCTCAGAAATCACATGGGATTGATCAACAAATGGATTGAGATGTTACACGCTTCTCACATCCATTATTTACACATATATCTGCATTCATCTCTCTCTTCTCTTTCTTAATCTAACCATTTTTGTCTCTTTGAACGAAGTTCTATCCGAAGATTTGCTGGTACCTTAGATTTTCAGTGTTCAGGTTGAATGAATTTTGGGTTTGTAATAAAAAGAAGTGGAAACTTTTAATTTCTTAAGATTTTGAAGATGAGTTTTATGGGTGGCTGTGTAATGGAAAAAAATTGAGTGATCAGATATAAAAGTGATTTTGAATTTACACTAATGGAAAAAAATTGAGTGATGACTGCTATGTATCTGATATTATGTTAAATCTAGCTTTTTAATTGAAAAAATTCCATAAGAAAAATTCCATATATTTCTTATTGTATTCGGCTGCTATTTAATTTTGATAGTGCGTCATTTAATAATTTATATTTTACTATTATATTTGGTTGTAATTGAATCTATTTCTTAAAAAATAGATATGATCTATAGAGTAGGCTAACTATAAAGCTAAAAGAGATGAGATTAAATTTAAACTTCTATACTACTAAAATTAAATGAAAATCAGTCTTAAAGTGACTTTATTTTAATAATTCAATTATAATATTATATTAATTACTTTGTATTAATACATTAATTTTCCTTTATTATGAAATAAAGTAGGTAAAAAAATATAAATATATTTTATTATGAATAAATGTCAGAGTATTGTGTCAGGTAGGGGTGGGAATAAACCATGTCAACTAACAGGGGCCTATGACCTAGCCTACATAGGCCCAGGCCAGACCAGACTTTTTCTTAAATAGAAAAGACCTAGGTTTTTTTATAAGTCTATTTAGCTAAAGAGACTGGGCCACAGGCCGTTAGAAAAGTCTTTTAAGCCTATCAGACTGACCTATTTAAGAAAAACTCAATAAATTTATTGTTATTATTATATTCTATTTTGTACTTTTAATTAAAATATGAAAATAAAACTTAGTTATCTTGAAGAACTTCTGAAAATAAGTTAAAAAAACATTATAAACAATTTCATAAGTTGTTGTCATAAGCTTTTTCATAAGTTTTCTCCAATAAATAGTATCACCAAACTTATGCTAATAGATAAACTTGAATGAGACAATGAAAACAAACATTTAATCCCATTGATCTTATAATTTGTTAGTTTATTTAATGTTAGTTGAGTTTCTTATTTACAAATTACAAATGTTCAAATGAAGTAGCCTTTTAAATAATCTAGTAGGCCAATCAAGCATTTGAAAAGGTCAGGCTTAGGCCTAAAAATAAGCCTATGATAGGCTACACGACAGGCTTAGGCTTTGAATTTTTTAGCAGCTCAGGCTCAGGCTTGGCAAAGCCTAGCTCGGCCCAGCCTATTCCCACCCTTAGTGTCAGGTTGATATATTAACCTCTATTCTATTTTATTTTTTAATGTTAAATTAATATTAATGCTAAAAGAATTGACCTATTTATATTGAATTTAAATAAACTTTGATGATATATATATATATATATATATATATATATATATATATATATATATATATATATATATATATATATATATATACACACACACACACATACCAGGAACAGTAGCGCAGCCTGGATATCTTATGAATTTGGTTACTATTTGTGGTTGTAGATTATTTTGAAAGTAAAAGAGTGAAAGAAGGGCAATATGTATAAGAAAAACTTTGATATTATTGAAGAGAGAAATATGGTACAAAGGAAGCGTGTTTACAAATGAGAAGCAACGTCCCTTATATAGGGAAAAAGGTTACCTATTGTAACCGGTAAACAAATCATTAAACTTACTACAACAGATAAATGAAAGAGAATCATTTTAGTCGGGTACATTGATGGGCCCCATCGTCACTAAATGATTAAAACAGACAAAATAAAAGATAAAAGGATAAAGTAAAAGCAGATTCTGCCCTCGTCCTTTTCAACTTTGTTGGATGGACGTCTAAATCATCTTTAGATAGTGGAAGACAATAGTGGGAGACATCATTGTTGTGGGTCCCACTGATTTTAACTTCTTTTGATTATTGGGGCGCTTTTCCTTTACTGATTCTTTGTGTCATTGAGTGAGTAAGCGCGTCCCAAAAGTCTTCTACTGTGGGGTCTTGATCTTGTGATTCCCCTGCTAGGATGGTATCCATGTGATGAGCTTGTCTTCATTGACACGTTATCTTCTTTAGTTGTGGGGAAGGCATTGAAAAATTGATCTTTTATATGATCAAGGATTCTGACCATGATTTCTTCTTCGTCTTCCTTGGGAAATTTTCTTTGGAAATATTCCTTTAGTTGAGTCATTGACATCTGGGGAGAGCTTTGGCTCTTGGTCTGATTATTTCGATCTTCTTTAATCGTGGCAGTTATTAAGGCCACGTTCTCTTTGAGGTCTTTTGGATCCATTTTAGACCACCATTTGCAGAAAAAATTTCTCTGCAAGATTGGAATATTGTGACTATCTCTTGAGACGGTAATTGTCCATCTCCAAATCCATGGTAGCTGGAATTTAGCAAAATAAATAAACGGACATTGTCCAGTTATCAAATTCTTTGATAAAACCTTTGAAATTAAAGGACTATCAGTGCACCATGGGGTGTATAACTTCATTAATTCATCTGGTAAAATTTCTAATGATGGTCCAAATTTTAACCACCAATTAAAAAACCAATTTGGTATAGGTTTTTTCGGAATTTCTGGGTTAATTGAAAAGAACCAAGAATGTTTATTCTTGGGGTTTTGATAATAAAACGCCTTGGAGAAGGCTTGGATATAATCCCAGTAATTGTAGTAAACATGTTTACCATCAGCAATTTTTATTGCTTTTTCTCCATTTGGATTCAATCCCCATTCTCTGGGTTGCAATATCTTATTGATATGGCATTTTGAGAAATTTATAAAACTACCAGGATTATTATTCTGATAGTGATGAGTGATGGTAACTGATCCAGTTACAAGGAGTAATATCTCCAGATTTGGTCTTGATTTACCAAAGAGTCCTGGATATCCTCTTGTTTCAAGATAACGGGTTTGAATTGCCCAGCCATCATTGTTGGCTATTTGGATATCTTCTTCCTCGATGAACATGATTTGTTCAGCCGTAGGATTTTCAAAGTAGTCTGCTGCTTGTTCTTGCACATGATCATTAGCAGGAATATTTTTATAAGAATCATTATTCTTAGTGTGAGATTTGGGTCGAACTCATCTGTGTCGAAGAATAGCTTTCATGTATTTCGACAGGAGGCAAGCATGCCATCGAAGCGTGTTCACATGCCGGTACCTGTTAGTTACATATAGTAGTCGAAGTCTGTTCTTATATGTATTCTGTCGAAATATTTATATTCTGACGAATTGGGCCTTGTGTTAAGGATCCAATTGTTTAGGTTTCTTGGGCTGCAAGTTAGCTAGTTAGTCTATAAATAGATTAGCACACTCATTTGTGGAGTGTGGCAAATTGTGATATTCACTTGTAATCATTTGTGACTTTAATGAGAAAGTGAATAGTAAACAGAATTTATATTTGCCAAATCCTTGTTGTTATTTCTTCTTCTTCTTGTTTTCTTTTCCGTTAAACCCTAACCCTTGTTTTTGGTTCTTGATAATTCAAGAAACCAGTTTTATACTTTGCATAAAGACATCGTTTTTCACAACAAATTGGTGCGGTGAGCATGGAGAAGATGGCTTCAACAAAGTATGAGATTGAAAAGTTCACCGGAGTGAACGATTTCGGTCTGTGGCGTTTGAAGATGAAAGCCCTACTGGTGCAGCAGGGTTTTTTGGAAGCGTTGAAAGGAATGGCAGCCATGGATGCTGCGCTGACGGAAAGAGAAAAGACGGCAATGATCGAGAAAGCACACAGCGCAATATTGTTGAGCCTTGGTGATAAGATTCTTCGGCAGGTATCAAAGGAGACGACGGCGTCGGGATTATGGGTGAAGCTTGAAAGCTTGTACATGACCAAATCGTTGGTAAATCGTTTGTACCTGAAGCAAGCTTTGTATTCATTCAAAATGAGTGAAGACAAAGCTTTGGCTGAGCAGTTGGATATATTCAACAAGCTAATTCTTGATCTTGAAAATATTGATGTGAAGATCGATGACGAAGATCAAGCGCTGTTACTGTTATGTGCTTTGCCAAGATCGCATGCTCACTTCAAAAAAATCTCTTGTATGGAAGAGAGTCCCTGACCTTTGAAGAAGTTTAAGCAGCCTTGTATTCAAAGGACTTAAACGAAAGAAAGGAGCAGAAACCTTCATCAGTTGGCGAAGGGTTGTCCATAAAAGGAAGATCGTCGAAGAAAGATGGTAGGTTTGACAAGAAGAAAGGAAAGGTTCAGCAGAAGTCTTATGGTGGTGATATGTCTGGTATCAAATGTTATCACTGTAAAAAGGAGGGTTATACAAGAAAGGTGTGCCCTGAGCGCCTGAATAATCATGGAGGTAAGGACAATGGGAATGCAGCTATTGTGCAAGATGGTTATGAATCATCTGATGTCCTTGTGGTGTCAAGCAGCAACTCTTGCGAAGAGTGGATTATAGATTCTGGATGTACTTGGCATATAACTCCAAACAAGAATGTGTTTGAAGAATTGTGTGATCAAGATGGTGGATCAGTGCTGCTGGGGAACAATAAAGCTTGCAAGATTGCAGGTATTAGATCTGTTAGATTCAAGCTCCATGATGAGTCAATAAAGCTATTGACTGGGGTTAGGTATGTACCTGATCTTAAGAGGAATTTAATTTCTCTTGGTGAATTCGACAGAAAGGGATATGTTTTCAAAGGAGAGCAAGGTATCCTGAAAGTCATGAAGGGGTCGAAGGAAGTCTTGAGAGGCGTGAAAAACCAAGGCTTGTATACCCTTGAGGCTGAGGTTGTAAGTGGTTCGACAAATGTTGTATCCACGAAACCTGTGTCGAAGACAGAATTATGGCACATGAGATTGGGCCATGTCAGCGAAAGAGGCCTAGTCGAATTGGGGAAGCAGAACCTGCTATGAGGTGACAAAGTTGAAAAGCTGGAGTTTTGTGAATCCTGTGTATTTGGTAAATCCTGTAGGGTGAATTTTAACAAAGGCAAGCAAAGAACAAATGGATCCCTTGATTACATTCATGCTGATCTTTGGGGGCCTGCAAGGAATCCTTCACACTCAGGTGCAAGGTATTTTCTATCCATCGTTGATGACTATTCCAGAAAGCTATGGGTATTCATTCAGAAGACGAAGGATGAAACTTTTGAGAATTTTAAAAGTTGGAAGGTTCTGGTCGAAACTCAAACTGGCAGAAAGGTTAAGAGGTTGAGAACCGACAATGGCCTTGAATTCTGCAACGAAGCGTTCGACAGTTACTGTGTTGAGTCTGGGATTGCAAGGCATAAGACTGTAGCAGGTACTCCTCAACAAAATGGCTTAGCTGAGAGATTCAATCGAACAATCCTTGAAAGGGTTAGATGCATGTTGGTTAGTGCTGGATTGAAGAAGGTGTTCTGGGCAGAGGCTATTCCGACAGCAGCCTATCTGATAAATAGATGTCCCTCGACTACGCTGGGAATGAAGACACCTAAAAACTTTTGGTCGAATCATCCACCAGATCTCGACAAACTGAGAGTATTTGGCTGTTTAGCCTATGCTCACATTAGGCAAGACAAGGTCGAACCTAGAGCTCTGAGATGCATGTTCCTTGGATATCCTGAGGGAGTCAAGGGTTATAGGATGTGGTGCCTAGAACCGGGTCATAGAAGATGTATCACAAGTCGTGATGTAGTTTTCAATGAGGTCGAAATGGCGTTCAAGAAAACTGGTGATGTTAGTCGAAGTACAAAAATCTCTGAAGAGGAGCTGGAACAGGTAGAGATGCCTGTTGAGGTGGGGCATAGTGATGCTGAAGTGCATAGCCCTGATGAAGTCGAAGAGCAAGATGCTAATGAGGTTGAGGAAACTGTCGATGACTACCTACTAGCAAGAGATAGGTCAAGAAGAGTCATCAAGCCACCTCAGAGACTTGGTTATGCAGATCTTATAGCTTTTACCTTAATCTCTGCATGTGAGGTACTTGACGAAGAACCTAGAGATTACAAGGAAGCTATAAGGAGTCGAAACAAGACTGAACGATGAAAAGCCATGGATGACGAGATGAAATCTCTTCATGATAATAACACTTGGGAGCTGATTGAGAAACCTGTAGGAGCAAGGTTAGTCAGCTGTAAGTGGATTTTCAAGGTCAAGGAAGGAATCGAAGGAGTGATGTCGAAGCGCTTTAAGGCGAGGCTGGTTGCTAGGGGGTTCACTCAGAAAGAAGGAGTCGACTTCAATGATGTGTTCTCACATGTTGTAAAGCATAGATCCATTCGAATGCTGTTGGCCATGGTGGTGAAGTTCGACTTGGAACTTGAGCAAATGGATGTAAAGACAACATTTCTATATGGTGATCTAGATGAAACGATCTTGATGCGTCAACCTGAAGGGTATGCAGAAAAGGGTAAAGAAGATTATGTGTGCAAGCTGAATAGGTATTTGTATGGCCTGAAATAATCTCCTCGACAGTGGAACAGGAGATTTGACAAGTTTATGGCACACATTGGTTTCACTAGAAGTCAGTTCGATCACTGTGTTTACTTCAGATTTCGACCTGGAAACTCACTTGTTATGTTGCTGCTGTATGTGGATGATATCCTCATAGCTAGCAATAGTGTTGAGGATGTAACGAAGGTGAAGGCTGAACTCAGTAAGGAGTTCGAAATGAAGGAACTGGGAGCTGTAGCCAGGATTCTTGGGATTGACATCTGGAGAGATAGAAAGCAATCGAAGTTGTGCTTATCTCAGGAGACATACCTACGGAAGCTTCTCGACAAGTTTGGTATGTCGAATTCGAAGCCTGTTGTGACACCTACAAATCCTCAGTTTAAACTTAGTACTACTTAAAGTCCGAGTACTGAAGCTGAAAGAATCTATATGAATAGCATTCCATATGCTAGTGTAGTGGGTTCTTTGATGTATGCTATGGTGTGTACGAGGCCAGACATAGCATATGGAGTGAGCCTTGTGAGCAAGTATATGGCTAATCCTGGAAAGGCACACTGGCAAGCTGTAAAGTGGATTCTCAGGTACATAAATGGGTCTCTGAAAAGAGTCTTGATTTATGGTGGAGCCTGTGATGGTGATAGCATAGTCGAAATCGAAGGATTTGTTGACTCTGATTATGCAGGTTGTATGGATTCCAGAAAGTCTATTTCTGGATATGTTTTCACAATGTTTGGCACAATAATCAGTTGGAAAGCGACGCTTCAGAAGGTTGTTGCCTTATCAACCACTGAAGCTGAATATATTGCCCTCACCGAAGTTGTGAAGGAAGCATTGTGGCTTGAAGGTTTTGCAAAGGAGCTGAAACTTCAAGGTCGAAGTATCACTGTTAAATGTGATAGTCAAAGTTCAATACACCTGTTGAAGAATTCAGCCTATCATGAGCGAACTAAGCACATAGATGTGAGGCTGCATTTCGTCAGAGAGATAATCGAGCTTGGTGAAGTCCAGGTGCTGAAGGTTTCGACTGAAGACAATGCTGCTGATATGATCACCAAAACGTTGCCAAGTTGCAAGTTCTTCCACTGTATGCAGTTGATAAAGCTGCATGATGAAAGCTAGTTATTTTCCCTTTGTTGCTGAGTTAGATCCAAGGTGGAGATTTGTGAGATTTGGGTCGAACTCATCTGTGTCGAAGGATAGCTTTCATGTATTTCGACAGGAGGCAAACATGCCATTGAAGCGTGTTCACATGCTGGTACCTGTTAGTTACATATAGTAGTCGAAGTCTGTTCTTATATGTGTCGCTCCCAGGATTTTCATCCAGGTACAAACGCGAGAGTGGCACGGAAAAACAGAGTCACCAGCCGTGTAAATTTATCCCAAGAGAGGGAAAGGGAACACTGCATAAACCTGAGGAAGAGGGAAAAGAATGGTCATCGCAACCATAACCTGGGTTCGGGAGTCGGTTACGCGAGGGGAAGGTGCTAGCACCCCACGCGTCCATCGTACTCGATGGGATCCACGCTTGTTGTCTAATCTAAGGGTGAGTTATACTATCATCTAGGGCTGTACTAAGACGGGGGAGACAAAGACCGACTCGGTAGGACGTCGACGTCCTAGGCCTATGTACCCCCTTTGTGCAATGGGGAATTCAGAGTCAACATAGTTCGGACCAAGTTCTTTTTGTGTTTTTTATGAGCGACGTTAAGTTCACGTCCGGCAGTTAGGGTCGATGCCTGTTTGCGTCTCAGATGGAAAGTAACGTGCCCTTTTTGAAAATAACCTTTAGTTTGACAATCCCGAAGGACAAAAAGGTTTGAAGTTTGTTTGTATTTTTTAAGACAGAAGTGGCTTAAGTTAGTTCATAAGTTGCAGACATGAATAATATCAAAGCAAATGAAAACCAAACAATGGCATATAATAATGATAACAATCCAAGCATGAATTAAGAAGTTAGATAAACAACCCCAAGACAATGGCACAAGTGCCTTTTCAAACAAGGTAACCAGACAAGATCAAGGATGCGCATACAAGAAAATCTCACACAAAGAGCCATTAAAAAAAATAGTAAAACAACTTCTAAAATCACCAAATTAAATATCAAAGTTGCTCAACCAGAGATAAACCAAATACCAAAAACTCCTGCAAAAATTCCAGATGTGTCACTCAAACAATTATGCAAAGCTCCGATGAGAAGTATGACTTAATATGCGAAAAGGAGGACTAAAATGCAATATGAAATAATTTTAAAAATGAAAGAAAAATATTTTAATGCACTTCAGAATGTTATATAACAAATACAAAAAGAACGGATTAAAAATATTTTATGGATGCAGAGAAATAAAATAAACAAATTTAAGTATGCATGATATGGATAATTCAAAAATAAAATGGATAAAATAATTAATTTAGATTATAATAAAAATAATAAAATAATAAAATAAAATTTGTGAAAATTTTATAAAATGATAAAAAGTATGCATAAATTTTCTGGGAATTTTTAAATGTAATTAACTATTTTTAAAAATTGAAAATGAAATAATGTAATAATTAAATAAAATAAAAATGCAATGCGCATGGGGGGTGTGAAAAGTAGATGAAATGCATTCAAACAAGAGAAAAGGGCTTAAGGGGGGCGCGAATAGCAGGGCCCAATCCAATCACCAAAAAAAATAAAATAAAAAAGAACAATAGACTTCAGTCAATGGGTTGACTGAACATGGGCCCTTGGATTGATCATACGTCCAGCATTAGTCTATACACTTACCAAGTATTCAAGATCACAGGCCAGGATTCACGTGCACACCATAAGCATTATATACACACACACACACACGCACACGCAATCACCCAGCACACCCTGCACGCCCCACGTGAGGCTCACATGTTTTTTTTATTTGTTGTCACGTTTGTGGCCATATGATGCATCGTACGCACAAAATTTGGTCAACATAATAAAAAGTAAACAAAATTAAAAAACGTGATTGGAAGCACATGGTAAGAACGGTGGGGTAAATAACACACAATTACATAAAATAAAAACAAAAAAAAAACAAAACGTGGCATGATGACAGCCATACGATGAATGGGATCAACAGTCCTGGTTCATCTTCTTCCTCCCAAACCCTAGTCTGGCCGGGCTCCGGCCGCCACCCTCAGTCACCTGCAACTCAAAACCTGCCCAGAATTTTCGTGCGAATATACTATTTTGACCAGAAAAATGTGAGGGTCTCAAATATGTCATCAAAAATTGCAAATAATCAACGCATAATAAAAAACGATGAGAAATATGTTAGGGTTCAAAACTTTAAATTCATAAAACAAACAAAATACACGTCCAAACTTAAAAATAAATAGATCAGAATAATCACCCATCATCACACATCAATATGCATATAAAAAAGGAGAGTTTAAGGATCATCAAAAAACCCACCAACCTGAGATGGTGCAACCTGAATCCTTGCTGTTGGCTTCAAAGGGTGATTGGTTCGTGCTCTAGAGATCACAAGGGTTCTGTTGGTGAAAGAATTTCTTGAAAACTCCTTGTAGATTGAGAGATATGAATATGAGATGCTTTATGGTTCAAGCTTTCCACTCCTCCAAATGTCACGTATACTCTCTCTAACTAGTGCATGAGTGAGTTTAAATATATTAGGGTTTCTCACTGATGATGGTTTGGGCTTGGGCAATTCATTGTTTAGTGAGTTTTGGACAAATTTGGAATTTTGCATTATGTGAGATACACCTCCTTCCATGCATGGATATCCAAATATTCTATGATGGATCACCCATGTTTGAATTGCTAATTACACCCATATTGAAATTGGGCCTTGAAACCATTTGATTCATGGGTTTTAAATAATTTGGCAATTTTGCATAATGGAGAATAAGTGAAGAACACACCATGGATTTACTTGATTAAAAAGCCAAAAATGCTCCTTAGGGATTGCTCTTGGATGTTGGAACATATCTTGAAGCAATGGAATTAATTATAGGTCCATATGCCCCAAAATGCAAAAGTTGTGAAAATGAAACCCTAAAAACCACTTTGCCTTCTTTTGACCGTAAGTTGAGTTTCACAAATGATATGGAGACCCACTAGTACTTGTTGGAAAGAGGAGAAAAAGATCTTCAACTTTCATGTTGGAGAAAAATTCATTTGAATCCAGGGCTGGACAAAATAAAACCATCCGACGGTAACCGACCGGTCCGAATCCAATTGGGCATTCCGGGTCGGTTTATATCGGGTTAACGGTTCAGGCGGGTGATTATTTCGGGTTAATATGGTTTACTTCGGTTCGGATGGAAATATTGGGTCCGTCGGTCACCGAACCCGACCGATTCCAATTAGTATATATTACAACTATTTCTCTTTTCTTTCTCTCACTCTCTGAACCGATGGAAAAAACCCTAAAATTTTTCTCTCACTCCCTCACTCGTATTCTCTGCCGCCGCCGTGCCAAACTTTCATCACTCTTCCTTGTTTTTGTTGATTTGAAGCTACGAGATATGGATCTACCACTCTGGTGAAATGAAACTCTACAAAAGAATGGTTTTTGTTGATTTTTAATTTTTTAAGGGTTGTTAACTCTGATTTAACTGATGTTTACTTGTTTGTTTTTCGTATGTGTTAACTCTCTCTGTTCGTTAATTTTGATTTTGTAAATTTAGGGATGATAAGGTATGGTGCTCATTCAGATCTATCTTTCCATCTAGTTTTATTTTTGGTGTGTTGTTTGATGTTAAATTTCAGGCAATGTTGCTTACAACTTTATTCTGTTATAGGAAATGGAAGCTACCGTTGTTGACAGCGGCAATGGAACAGAAACTAGCCATATCACGAAACAAATCTTCAGGGTTTTGGTATTATAAATGTTCAGCTTCCTGTTGACTAGAAATGATTTTGTTGTTATCTTGCATATCTTTAGAACATTATTTTATATTCACTTAGTTTAATTTTTGACCGTGTTTTGAAAATATCTTATATATATATATATATATATATATATATATATATATATATATATATATATGTGTGTGTGTGTGTGTGTGTGTGTGTGTGTGTTCAAGATATTACAGAGCATCTGAGCTTATTTTTAAAACAATTGAATATACTACAGCTATTGATGCTAGGTCTGTTGGTTGTGTTTTCGTTGTGTTTAGAACATTTAATTAAAATAATTATTCTCTTTTTCCAGCCAATGTTTCCTATTGAGAGTGAAAACGCATACCAGCCGTCAACACAGATAACATGTCTAGCTCAGGTATGTCTTTTTTGTTTGATTTCAGTTCATGGTTTTATTGTTGTGTTAATGATGTTTATGTTTTCATTAGATTTTAATTCTCTAGTTTTTTTTTTTTGTGGTTTTATGATGTTCATTACAGATTACAATGTTAGAATTTGGTTGGGTTGAGGTTGTCTTTTGGGGATGGTTTTCATGTTGGAGTAGAATATGGGTTTGTGTTCTTTTGCTAAAAATGTCTGTACTTGATTTTTAGGATTTGTGAAATTGTATTTTTTCTTTTAAATTATCTTTTCCTAATTGAATAATAATGTTGGTAGAAGAGGGTTTTCCATAGTTATTGAAAAGTGTTGATTTTTTTGGCAGTGAAAACATATTTGATGATAGGAAATGGTACAATTAATGGTTGTAAGAAAACTGCAAGATATCTGTTGGCCAAAGGTGGATGTCTTTTGCTTCTCAGTTTTGTGGTAGGGGCCTTTAGCATTATGCTGATTTCCACAAATTAAAATGTCAAACGAGCACCCTTAAAAATGTCAAATGTGGCTTAGACAAGCAAACCTCAAATTAAAATTCAATGTAGAAAACTTGTTCCTGGCTTAAAAGCTTATGTGAACACGTTATTGTAAGTTAAAAAATGATTTCAACACAAGGTACTTGATTATATTTTTTATTATACTTGGTTATACTTGTTTTGTTCCATATGTGAAAATTATTGGATGGGTATAATGTTTTAATTTAATTTATTTATGTGTTTTATGGATGATTAATAGAGTTTATGAGTTGTAATATTAGGGAGTTAAATGCAATATTTATTATAATAAGTTATTTATAATTCTAGTATAGTATAATGCTTTTGAATTTATGAATTTTAATTTTAATATGCTAATTAAGCTTAAATAACATTAAATTAGTATTGTTTCTATTTATTAATTTTGAATTTTGTTCCATTTTAATTTACTATTGATAGCGATCAATTTTATGTAAATATTTTGCTATTGTGTTATTTTGATGTATATGATGGAGATATACAAAGTGGTTTTAGCATATTAAGAAGCAGGATAAAAGAGTATTAACAAGTGGTTTGTATTATTTTATTTGTTTTTGTCTTTGTTATTATTTAATTTATTATAATTTTCAACAACTTGTAATTTTTAATTACTCTTTTGATTATTTGATTTTACAGGCTTTGAAATAATTCAAAGGAGAAACTTCTGGATTTTAAATATTGAAGATAATTTATTACTTGTATTTATTGTGGTGTTGTAATATTTTTATTTTATTAAATTTGTGATTTGTTATTTAAAAATTTTGAGGTAAGAATTTATTGCTAGTAAAAAAAGGGTAAGGATTTATTTATATTTAATGCTATTTAATTTTGTATTTGAATAATTTAACAAATGTTATCTCAATTTTGAAGGGTGAAATTGCTTTATATAATTAAAAAAATATATAATTAAATTAACTTGAGTATTAAATATTTATGGCCCAATAACAAAAAAAAATTAGTGTTTTGCGTTTAAAATAAAAAATTTGATGATTTTAAATTTGGGCTTTAATTTTCAGTTGGTCCAGTTATCCGAAAAAAACCGAATTTATTAACCGAAACCGAATTAAACCGAACCCGAATCAAACCGGTCGGATTAGGGCCTGCATTTTTCACCCGAAGTTAAGAACGGATTGGGGTTTTGGGCCCGAACCCGAACCGGCCCGAACCGATGTCCAGCCCTATTTGAATATTCTTTGATGATGAAAAGTCAAGTTGAATGCAGTGCAGGAACTTGCCCAAAATGGAAACTCTCAAATTACAGGTCACTTCCATATTTAATAACTTTTGCACCAACTCCTGATTCTTGACAAATGGCATGAAACTTGACTCTTGATGACCATATGAGGATGTGAGACCTTGAAAACCTTGGAGAGAACCTCAAAATTCCATAGTTGACTTCTCCTCTCACTGTTGACTTTTACCCAATTCACCTGATTTACAATCCATTGGCCAATTAGATCTCTCCTGAACCAAACTGATGGACCACCTCCCATCCCTAGATACTTAGGGACCCAAGGAATACCATAGAATCAAGTCTTGCCCAAAAAATCATAAATAAACTGACTTTATAGCAAACCCTAGTTTTGGTACCCTCAGTCTAGGAGGAAATATCACAGTCTCCGAATCCAAATTCCTCTGAAGATGATGTGTATCCTCTCCAACAAAGATAATATATGCCATTTAGTGATGATAAAAACCCAAGGAGCTTGCCCATTGGAGCAATAAACCCAAGAATCTCAAAACCCTAATTTCTGCACTGGTTAGGAGGAAGTGATCCACTTGAACTCTTTTGCTTGACCCTTTGAAGAACATCTTCTCCTCTTGAACATGCCTCAGACACCTTGACCCCATGCTAAGAACTAATGATATGCACACATGATAATGCAAAATGCAATGCAACATAAACCAGTTAGTAATAAAGTAAGGAGGGCTAATTTTGGGGTGCAACAATATATATTCTGTCGAAATGTTTATATTCTAACGAATTGGGCCTTGTGTTAAGGATCCAATTGTTTAGGTTTCTTGCACTGCAAGTTACCTAGTTAGTCTATAAATAGACTAGCACACTCATTTGTGGAGTGTGGCAAATTGTGATATTCACTTGTAATCATTTGTGACTTTAATGAGAAAGTAAATAGTAAACAGAATTTATATTTGCCCAATCCTTGTTGTTATTTCTTATTCTTCTTGTTTTCTTTTCCGTTAAACCCTAACCCTTGTTTTTGGTTCTTGATAATTCAAGAAACCAGTTTTATATTTTGCATAAAGACATAGTTTTTCACAACACTTAGAATTGGATGAGGAAGATTCTTCCTTCTTATTTGTTTTTAAAGGTGCAGGCAATTGCTGCATTCTTTGTCTATTAGGATACACAGTCGTCCATTCTCCTATTAGGGGAATGTTTTGTTCTACTTGGGGCAACATATTGTTACTCCCTCTTCCTCCCTGTCCAAAAGGACGACCGCCTCTTCCCCTATAAGGGGTGCTCATTTCCCTGCAAAAACTCACGAGTAAGGAAGTCAGCGAGAGAATTATTTTCTCCTTTAATATATTGAATATCAAATTCAAATTCACTTAATTGTGCTTGCCAAGAAGCCAAAATTTGTTTTAACACAATATTTTTAATATCCTTTTCAATAATAGACTTAGCAGAACTGCAATCAATTCAATAAAAATTTCTGATTTAATAAATCAGTTTGAAATTTTGAAACACATTTAATAATTGAAAGCATTTCTTTGTTAACAGTTGAATACTTGGACTGCGTCTGGTTCCATTTACCAGAAGTAAACCTAACAAGGACTTCTTTAGAAGTCCCAGGATCAACCTGCTTAAGAATACCTCCATAACCTTGATCAGAGGCATCAGTCTCAACAATGTTGAAATAACTAGGATTAGTTAGAGAAAAGCAAGGAAAATATTTGACTTTTCCTTTAATCTTTTGTAAAGGATAGTTGTATCCTTGGCTAAATCCTTATAATAGTCAGAAATATAATTAAGGCTTCCTAAAAACCTTTGAAGTTATTTTTTCTCGGATAATATATCTGGGAATTTGGAAGCAAATTCAATGCTTCTACTAATGGAACAATTGTTCCTTTGTTTATTTCATGACCCAAAAATCTCACTTTAGTTTGAAAAAGTTTCATCTTTGGTGCAGATATAACAAGCCCATTGTGCTTGACTATTCCCTTAAAAAATTTTAAGTGTTTTATATGTTGATCTAAAGATTTAGAAAATACTAAAACATCATCGATGTAAACAATAATAAATTCAGAGTAAGGGTTAAGAATATCATTCATTATGTTTTGAAATTCAAAAGGGGCATTTTTAAGCCCAAAGGGAAGGACATTCCACTCGAAGTGCCCGAATGGCACATTAAACACAGTTTTATACTTATCAGATTCTTCAATTTGAATCTGCCAATACCCAGATTTCATATCGAATTTAGAGAAGATTAAGGCATCGTTTAATCTATCCAACAAATCCTTTTTGTTGGAAATTGGATATCTAATCCATTTAAGAACCTTATTAAGGGGTTTATAGTTAATAACAAGCCTAGGAACTCCTCGTTCCTTTTCAGCAGCATTATTGACATAAAATGTTGTACAAGACCAAGGGGATTTAGATGGCCTTATTAGACCTTTAGTTTGTAGAGATTCAATCTCCTTTTTGCAGAGCTCTAAATAGTCTATGTTCATATGGGCTGGTCTAGCCTTAGTAGGAATTTGACTTTCATTAAAGTCATCTAAATAGGGAAGCGAAACGACGTGTTTCTTTCTTTCCCAAAAGGCATTGGGAAGATCACTACAAACCTCAGATTTGAATTGATTCTTAATTAAATTAATTTTCCTTTTAACGTTATCCTTACTAAGCTGCTCTTTAATGCTTAAAAGGCTAATTTCTTCTTGAAGAAAACATAATTGTTTTTCCTTATGCTTAAGGAGCATATCTTTAACCTCATTTAACATTCTAGTTTGAGGATCAGTGATGAATTCAAACTTAATGGTTTTATCTCTTAAAACAGTGGTTATTCCCTGTTGATCAATTCTGGCTATGGGCATAATATTATGCAAAAAGGGTGTTCCTAATATTCTTCTTCTTGTGAGATTCTTCACAAGAATGAAGGAAGTAGGAATGCGTACATCCTGATTGCAGACATACGCATCTGATAATTTATACCTAACCTTAAGCTTTTTCCCTCCAGCTTGGGTAAGGGATTGAGTTGTTTTATCAAAATATTTGGTAGAGATGATTCCCTCTTGAAGACAGTTTAAATATGCTCCACTGTCTATAAGGGCAACTTCATCTTTAAGAATGAAGGTTTTATTCACAACAAGGGTGATTTTCACATACCACTTTTGCGAGGTTACTCTATCAAGAAGGTTCAAATAGTTTTCTGAGGGTGAAGGGATATCTTCATCCTTATTTCAATCTCTTCATTATTAAGAGATCCTAACTTTTGACTAAGGGCTTTTAGGGTATTGACCTGTTCTTGAAGGTCTAAATAATCTGCCTCAGAGGAATGGCTAATTCCCTTTCCCTTCTCCAAGATAATTAATCTTTGGTTAAGGATCTTATCGTTCTTCTTAATCTGACTAATTTCAGACTTAAGTTGGGAAATCTCATTTCTAAGATCATTCAAAGAAGTAGGAGTTTCTTTAAAGTTAGAATGATGAAATCTGGACAAAACCTCACTTAATTGATAAGGAGTCTCTATTATACGAGGAGCTTCTACGTTAGGTTGCTCTTGGATAAGAATTTCCAACATTTTCCTTTTTATTTTAGGGTCTGAAATAGCTTCAATAGCCTTTAAGGCTTGGTCTTGGTCACTGGTTAGGACATTTAAACCATTCATGTCAACTATGGATTTCTAGTAGTTGAGTTCATTACATTGGCAATCATTGGTTGAAGATTCGGAAGATTCAGAATCTGACGAGTTGATGACTCTAAGTTCTTCTTCTGAAGAGGTTTCTTCAGAGCTGGATTCTATAAGGAGAACCTTTTCAAGTTGGGAACGAAGTTTATCATCTTCAATCTTATTGAGAGCTTTCTTGGTCCAACACCTATTAGCGTAATGACCTTGTTTAGCACATTTGTGGCAGGTGACATCAAGCTTCTTAGCTTTTCGTTTTCCTTTGTTGTACAAGGGTTTATCTACAAGTTTAGGTTTTTTCTTCTTATTGTTTTTTCTCTTATAATCCTTATAAGGATTTTGGTACGAGCTATGAGTCTTACCCTTATGGGAATCTTACCTTTTGCCATGCTTAAGGGATTTTATCCTTTTTTTCTCCTGGGGGTTTTCCTAGGTCAAAGGCGAATTGATCGCAAAACTCACCCAGTTGGTGCTTCTCAGAAAGTTTTTGCTTTTTGAGTTGATGCTTAAGTTTGATATCGTTGCACAATGCTAATCCCTCGCTTATGCAACTATTAATAATATGGCCATAGGTCAGTTATGGGTAGTTGATGTTAATTCCATCATTTTTATCTCTAAGAGCTTTTCTAACTCTTTCAGAGAAAAGGTGGGGAAGGCCATCAATAATTTTGGCTTTCCAATGGGCGGAATTAGAGTTATTCAATTGAAATACCCTAGAAAGGAAGGTATCTTTATACCATCTAAAATGTGTCAAGGAGGGACACCTTAGATTTTGAAGGAGAGTTTGAATTTTTTCTCCTATAGGTTGGTTAGATCCGACAAAATGTTGAAGGATGGAGAGACTTAGGGTGTAAACCGTATCTTCTTCCCCAGTGATAGCAGGAGTACCAGTTCCTTCAGTTTTAACAATTTTCTTATGTGAAAGAATGTCTTTCCTTTGGGATTCAGTGAGATAATGGTCCCACCATCCTCTAAGTTGACCTACAAATCCAGTGGTAATGAAAGAAGCAACAGAACTATCTAAGTTTCCATTTTGCTTGCAGACAGTCGCATACATGAGCATTCTATGTATGGTATCTAAGACTTGTTTTTCATTAAGTTCATCTATGTTCCATTCATAAATGGCCTTTCCTGAATAAAAATTCTGATAATTATCAGGTTCTTCAAAAAGAATATCCTGAGGGGTAGGTCTTTTGTAGTAATATTTTTCTACAGGTTTTGTTGAGTAGATAGGATTTATTTGGGGATCATTATTGATGTTTTGGTCGGCAAACATCTGGGTTAGTTGGTTGATATTTCCAAAAACCTCATCGTCTTCTTCAGAGGTATAATTTTCCTCAGAGGAGTTACCTTCATGGGATAAAATCCTAAGGTGCAAATTTTTAAGTTTATCCTCAAGAACTTTCATAAACTCATTATGATCTTCACTCATTTTAAACCCACTAATTTGTATAGGAGGTTGGACAATGGGAGTATCGGGAATACTTCTAGAAAAAGATTCTTCTTGAAAAGGGATGGTTTTATTTTTTGACCATTGGTCTAGAATCAAGTTATGTTGATTCATCTGCTTTTCCATGCTTTCTTTGACAGAAATAATAAGGTTTTCCAGAGAGACCATATGATCTCCCAGACAAGTAAGAAATGCATTGGTAAAGTTTTGAGCTCTAATTAGAGAATTTAATTCTTTGATAGTAACTTGACTATTTTCAAGTTTCTTAATGCTATTATAGGCACTAGCCTCAGCATTATCAGCTAATTGTAATGCCTTTTCAGGGGGATAAGGTGCCTCAAGTTTTTCTCCTTCTGGCGTAGCCCAATATCTTTGTAAAACAAGGATATTATCTTGTTGTAAAGCAAGTATATTATCTTGTGTTCTTTTTATGAAGAAAATAATAAACCAATGAGTAAAAGGAATAATATTTTGTTTTTTGGTTAAATCTTCATAAAAGAGTTCCTTAAACTCTTGTAATTCAGTTTTGGAAATTTTTTCAAAATACCATTTCCTAAATTCAAAATTTTTATTATTATTAAATTCATTATTAATGAATTTTCTGGTTTCACTACCCTTAGAGAAATTTATCATAAATGAAATAACATCTCAGACTGAGTTGGAGATTTAACTCTGGGTTCTATGTTTTGATAGATCCCATGGGGAATTCTATTCTCACTCAACCTAATGTTTTCAACATATTCTTGTTCCAAAATTTCCTCTCTTGTTTTGGAAGTAGAAACCCTAGGTAAAGTGCTAGGGGCTGTGACATAATCACTGTGGGTAGAATATCTAGCTGGTATGGCCCTAGGTATAGTAAACCTACACTGTTGGTTGAACTTTATTTCAACATCTCCTTCAGCGGTTTGGATAATCTGATCTACATCCTTATTAAGGATAGGTTCTGACTCAATTTCTTGAGGCAGAGACCATGTTTCAGGGAAGTTAATTTCATTCCACCTAATCAATCTATTAGTAGCAACATTAGATGTGAGCAAATTTGTTTGCACTAATGTTGTAGATCCATGAGGTGAAATATTTTTCACTTTTGGATTCAAGGTATTTAATACCTTTTAATAGATTCTATAGCATATTGCTATAATTTCACTACCTGGCTTAAAATCATAGCCATTAGTATGAATAGTTAGTCTCAATGCGTCCAACAAATTTTTGTCAGTCATTGATAAACTTAAATTAGGAGAGACATCAAAGTAAACTGGTCCGTGGCACAGACTAATTTCTATAATAGCAGCCAAAGATTGTTTAAAATTTTGACATCTTCCATCTCTGACATAAGCCACGAGACTGGAGTTTAAACCTAACATTGTTAGAGGTTTAAAAGCAACCTGAATTAATCCAATATGGATAAAATTGTAATCTTTAAAAGGAATCAAATCTTTTTTGCTTAATAGCCCAATATTTTGGGTTGACCCTGAAATATGTATGGTTTGCTCTGTAGTTTTAACGGAAAACCTGGATATTACATCAAACATACCAAATTTATAAATTTGTTTGGATGGTATGGATGGAATAATCCATTTACTTAACCTGTCCAGATCTCTAGGAAATTCATTGTTTTCCTCATTCTTAATCAAAGGATTTTGACAATTATTATTGTCATTCACAACTGATTCAATACTTGAATCCATAAATTATACAACTAAAAAGTGTTGTGGTAAGCATCAGATAGATAATCTTTCAAAATAACAATTAAGTTTAACCCATAATCATATTAGTACATTACTCTTATCTTTCCAACGAATCATCTTTGCAAACAGGAACTGTTTAACGATCAACCAAAAAATAGGGGAGTTCGACTGAGCCAAACGTCAACCCACAAGGTGATCAAAGGATTTTAATGATGAATTGGTACGGGGCATTGTAGCTTGAAGTTAGGCCTTCAGTAGTCATGATTCCGAAGAATAACACGACTATCTATCTGAAAACAGCCGCGAGAGAACAAGTTTACAGCCAATATACCAATAAATCAAAATATTTTCCTAAATCAAAGATGTAAAAGAGGTTTTCAGCAAAATTTTCTAAAAAATGCTCATACACATCCTACCGCGCACAAAAAAAGCTGCAGAAAGCACTGAACACCTCTCTTAAAGTTAAGAGATAAGAATATGGTACTAATATCTTTACATGCCAAACTTAATCTTTATAGATTAAGATTATCATCTGGGCTACCACAATAGTGGTTTAGCTACTATTAGTCCTTACAATAGTAGAAGTATACCTTAAAAAGGCTCGGTGATCAGAATCTGAAGTGGGACAAGGATGATGTCTGCGATGCTGGGTGTGAGAGATGAGGAGGGGGTGTACCTGAGAGGCACTTTGTCATACTCCAAATTTTGACCACTAAGATTCCCCATCATTGTGCAAATCATCATCACAATATGGATGTACCATCATGCCTCATTAGTCTCCCCAAAGATGGGTGAGCACTCACTACAAACAAAAATTAGGGTTTCAAGCCCTCTTTGAGCCTTAGACAATGGATCAATCCAGAAATGACATGATCTTCAACTTGTCTAACCTCTCAAACCTCTACAATGGATTAAAAGGACTCCCACTTCAAGGATTAAGCACAAGGTCGCTCCCTTCTAAGTGGATTAAGCCTCAAGATCGCCAGTGTCACCAAATTAGGGTTTGGTCGACCAGGGCCTCCAGATGGAATTTTTCCTCTGGGCATGAGCCAATGCTTCAAAGCATATTCTAATATGTTCCATGGAACCTCATGGACCCAATCATCAAGTCAATTTTCACCTCAGGGGATGCATTCATCAAAAATCAAGAATTAGGGTTTCTTGACCTAATTCACCCCTAAGCTGACTTTTGGGACAAAACATGATCCAAGACCTCAAGAGAGGATTTGGGGGTCTCTAATATACCACATTGATCCATTTGCAACAGTGGATTGATCCAAGAAGCTTGAGCAACAAGTTTCAATTTCATCTGAACCACAGTTAGGGTTTCGCGGGAAAAGTCAACTATAGCTTTGACTTTTGACCAGGACATGCTCCCAAACCCTAATACATAATTCAATACACCCTGTGACACCTATGAAATCAATCCATCAAGTTTTATTTAGGTCAAGGACTCGATTTCATAGAGGATCGCACAGTTTGGAATTCATCTGATAAAAAGTCAACTGTACACAAAAGTCAAACTTTGACTTTTTGAGATTTATCACAATTATGATTTTTTAACCCTAAAATGATGTTAACGTGTGATTGGAATCATCATTCATCAAGAAAAATCAAGAAAAGTGGGATAACTTGTAAAAGGAGTAACCATAAAAAACTTAGAAATTTTCTAAGTTGTGGAACAAAGTGGTAGGGTACTAACTTTGGAGGATCATAACTCCTAAACCACAAGGCTATTTTTTCCCATCCAAAGCTGGATTTGTAGCCCTCATGGCCTTCAACAAAAGCTTCAACTACACCTCATTCCAATTCATCATGGATTTTGAGTTATGGAATGATCAAAATGGCTGAAAACATGAAGTGGCACTTTTTCTAACACTTAGTGAAATTTTCACTAAGTCAGAATCTGCCTTACTTTTTTCCAAATGTTGGGGCATTTTTCACTTGGATCCAAAAAGTATCAAAACCAATTATGATCAAACAGTTGTTGTATCATATGAGGGATTTCCAAAATGGCCAAGAACATCACCAAATTCCACTTGAGTCATGAGATATGACAATGGCAATATGTCTGCTGAAAACTGCCAAGGCTAGGCAGAATTTTGTACTTTTGCTCGATTTGGAAAAATCAGATAATTCCAAGCCTTGTCATCACTTTGGGCACATCTGAGGATCAAATCTAAAGGGAACAAACACTGATCCAAGCCTCCAAAGTCTTTGGAACAAGAAGAAGCATGACAAACCTAGAAATCCCTAAAAGAGGGACAAGACTCCAATTTTGGATTGGAGCATTTAATGGATGCTTAGAGGTGGCATGGACTGACACATTTGCAACTGAATTCAGTCAAGAATGATCCAACAACTAGGGAACCAAAGGCCTGTGCTCTAACCTCTAGTCAATGGCTAGAGGAGACTTGGCTTCCCATTGATCAACATTGGCCAAACCTCTGTTGTGGTTGCCATTCACTATTGATCCTAAAACAAACTTGCTCTACTATAAATAGAGTTCATTTGTGCTCAGTTTGAGTACACCAAAGCCATCAAACATATGATATCCTCAAAATCCCTCTCTTTAGGCCAAAATGCCTTCTTTAGCAAGGTAACTCTGAGTTTTTGAGTTAGAGAGCATTTCCATCACAGCTCATGATCCTAACACCTCCAATATATCATATCTAAGCTATTCAAACTCTCACAAGTGACCTGTAATCCTTAAATTACAAAGTTACCTCTCAAAACCTCAAAATAGTACTTTTGTGCATTTTTCAAGCCATGCCTTGATTCAGTCACTTTCCAAACCAGATAAAACCTCAAATACACTCCAAATATCATCCTTGAACTATCCCAAATGGTTCCCCCATCTGGAACACCATTTGAGGGAGTTGCTATTTTGGCCATTTTAACCCCTTTTGCAAGAAAGGGCCAGTTTGTGTTTTTGCAGGTTCCAGCTGATTCCATTCATCCTAAAAGCTTCTAAGGGATCATTTGAGAGTGTCCAAATTATCAAACCATTTCTGGAACAAGAAACTTGGCAGATTGCACAAAAACTCCAAAAGCTCAAAAGAGAGGTAAGCATCATGACTTGAACTTTCCAAAATATGCATTGCTTTGAAGTCCATTGATCATGCATATCTCATACATGTTATATATGTTGTGTTTGAACCAATTCATCATGTAATTCATGTCTGTACCAAAGTGTAGCATAGAAAATGCAATTATAGGCCTATTTCAAAACCACCATCAGATTTTGAGGAGGGAGCATGATGTAATAAAAATACCACCACCATTGGATTCCTTGTGAAATTCTAGGCCAGATGCATATAAATTTTGTCCCCAACCATGGAGAAATGAGAAAGTTATGGACCTTCCCGTTTCTTGCCAAAACTTGCCTTGCCTTGCCTTGGTCAGGCCTAGAAAACAAGGCAAGCCTTGTGTATTTGTTGGTTTGTTTTAATCAACGGATGTATCACCATCCCAAAGGTAAGGCGCGCGCCCTATAACCTTGAGGCCGTGGGTTCAAACCCCACCCATGCCATTTTTTGTTTTCTCACATTTTGCTATTTTTTCCAATATTTTCATGTTTTGTTAATTAATTGGAAAATTAATAACTCCCTCAATTTTAATTATTTTTTATTGGTTATTTTTACAAAAAATCACAAAAATATTAAAATATTTTATTCCCCAAAAAAAATAGATTTATATTATTTATTTAATATAATTAGTATTTTTGTGAATAAATGTCTTTTATTTGTTTTTAAACTCTTTTAAAAATAAATATCCATTTTGGAAAATCAAAACCAAGTAGGTTTTAATTCATCTTGTGATGAAAACCTCATTTTTCAAACCTTCAACAAAAATCACAAGTGGTTTATTCAAACTTATTTGATATTTTTATCATTTTATTTGATTTTCTTTAAATATTTCCTTTTAAAAGAAAACAAATTTAGGGTTTCCTTGATTTTCATTCAAACAAATCATTTTTAAAACTCTTTGGGCCTCTAATAGAGTGTAAGACCCAATCCTTTGTAAATACAAACCTATTTTGGGCCTCAGTCATTGTATAAGTCCCCCTGTATTTTCAAAAAGTTCGGCGCCCTCGTCGCCCGTTTAAAACAAGTCATCTGGGCCTCTCCTCGAGCTATAAGACTCATTCAAAATCATTGGGCCTCTAATAGAGTCTAAGACCCAATCCCCTTTTAACCAAAACAATTTTGGGCCTCAGATATTGTATAAGTCCCTCTGCGTTAAAAGAAAATCTCGGCGGGATCGCCAGTTCAAAAATCAAACCCTTGGGCCTACCCTCGTGATATAAGCCCCATTCTTTAAAAATCATAGGGCCTCTTGAGAGAGTGTAAGATCCATCCCTTTGTACAAAAAACCTTTTTGGGCCTCAGTCACTTGTATAAGTCCCTATACAATGTACAAAACAACAGTGCAATCACTGATAAAACCCCGGGCCTCTCCTTGAGCTGTAAGCCCCAAATTTCCTTTCAAAAGCACTTTCTCCTTTGATTTTGTAACATACTATTATTTTCAATTTCTTTATTGAACAACTAACCAGACAACATGTAAGCTCTACAACCGAGTAAGTGTTTACCCGCTTTCATTTACCGCTTTCATATGTATATAACTATACTGTGGGGCTGTTTCACTGTAAGTCTTCTTTCATAAACTCATATCGACTGTGTAATAATAGTATAAATATTTAGTGTTTCCCCGGCAACTACGTCTAGAACTAGACAAAACCTCGTCTCCCTACATCCGACGTTATACCGGATATTTCAACATAACCTAAACCATGAGAATTTTCATTTACAACAATTTTAGATAACTAGATCTAAGAAATCCCCCCCTTGAACAGTTCATATACAAAAGGCCAATGTTCCAAGTGAAACCCCTTCTGGAACTATTCATAAGCCTCCTCTTGGGCTTAATGCAAGGACCCACAAGTTTCCTAAAAGCATCCCCGCCTCCTCTTGGGCGTTGTACAAGGACTCGTCGGCTTCTTAGAAGTTTTCACAGCCTCCTCTTAGGCTTCATATAATGATTCTTCCTCCAGGAAGATAGCCTCCTCTTGGGCTTTATACAAATTGTCCCTCGGCTTCTTAAAAGTTTTCTCGCCTCCTCTTGGGCTTCGTACAAATTGTCCCGACGACCTCCTAGAGGTATAGGAACAGAAATTAGTCATCTTAATAGAACAATCTTTCAAAGAGTCTAGATCTTACTACTACTATTTCTTAAGCATAGTACAGAAGATAAAACCCGTAGACTCGGACAGTCTAAAGCTCCTTTGGATTCCCCGTTTCCTTAGAGAACAGGAAATAATCCTGATCCTCAGATCAAATCCATGAGTACAACATTACCCATATAAGAACTGATTTTCTCTTTTAACCAACATGTTGGACCTGTCACTCAACTGAAACAGTTACCCTAGCCTTCTCTTGGGCTTTGTACAAATGATTCTCCCCAGCGGACCAAACATTTTTAGCCTTCATCTCAGGCTTTGTACGAGATGCAAAACACTCTCTTGTTGAGTATAAAAGACTCTCTTGTTGAGTTAAACACCTTTAGCCTCCATCTCGGGCTTCGTACAAGATACAAAAACACTCTCTTGTTGAGTATAAAAGACTCTCTTGTTGAGTCAAACACCTTCAGCCTCCATCTCGGGCTTTGTACGAGATACAAAACACTCTCTTGTTGAGTATAAAAGACTCTCTTGTTAAGTCAAACAACCTTTAGCCTCCGTCTTGGGCTTCGTACAAGACACATACAAAAGCAATCTCTTGTTGAGTAAACCCTTTTAGCCTCTCTCTCGGGCTTCGTACGAGACACATAAAAACACCCTCTTGTTGGGCCAATAGCCTCCTCTTAGGCTTTGTATAAGAAAACCCCAGTTGAGTCAATCAACCTTTTAGCATCAAAGTTGTGCCTCGTTCACGGTATACAAACATCAACAACTCCTTTCCCCTTCATCTATTGGCTGTAAGCGGCAAGCCTCTGGATTATTTACATCCACGCCACTGTCCCTCTTTTAGCATGAGAAATTCCTAAGGAAAGATGACATTGCTCTAAACTGAGTTAAAGTCTTCTCCTTCAGGTTAAAAATCCCCTATAAAGGAAATTATGGCATTGCTGGATTCACATATCCCAGTTAAAGTAATTCTCCTTTATAATCAGTCACCCAACAGTTGTGACAAACAGACCCTCTTTAGAGATGACAAATTCTCTCTAAAGTCAAAACCCTATAGCTTCATATATTGGGCTTCGAACAAGATACAAATAGACCCTTCAGCTTCACATCTTGGGCTTGGAACAAGATACAAACCACCTTTAGCTTCATGTCTTGGGCTTTGAACAAGACACCAAAACACCATTTCCTCCCATAGAATAGGAGGAACTACGATCGCTCTGATTTCCCTGTTTCGGTAAACGGGAATACGTAGGCATAAGATTGAAAGAGAAATCTTAGCGAGCACACTAATCAAAAACCCAAAATCCTGTACCTTCGTACATCAATCGAAAAACATCAGTCCTAAACATCCTACCAATAGCATAGTCCCGTCATTTCAGTCTTAAAAAAATAAGCAGAAATAGGCCCTACTTCCACATAGCATCCGTAACCTAACAGACCGCTGTTTAAACTCAGTATATAAGCAGGGTTACTTGGAGACATCTATTTTCCTTCCTTCATCAACTTCAATAGGATAAAAAATGAATCGACCTGTAGTACCCCAGAGTGGCAGTACTTAAGAACCACGTCCAAAATCGCTCGCTACAGAAAAGTGGCGCCCACCGTGGGGCCTTGTCTTTCTTTCTTACAATTTAAGGTGAAAACCTTAGACAAGTTATTTTCATGACGGTTCCATCGGGGAATGTCATTATGGCTAGGATCGTCCCTCACTAGGATCTTAGGTCAAAAACCTTTAAATTGGGAAGGTGTCATAGAATGGTGACTCCGCCGGGGAGCCATTTTCTGTTAGGATCATAGGATTCATAGCTCTTAAAAAAGTCTAGGACATTAGGACAAATATATATATTGTTTTTCCTATTTGATATCTGTGTTTATTTTTCTGCTAATGGGAATGTGTGTGATGCCGCATGTGGAAAGATTGAGTATACACCTAGGAAAAACCTCTTTCAGTAGTGCAGAAGCTATCGGAAATAGTTGTCACGCGATACTACCTTCTTCAGAGATTCTTTGAAATACATCACCTAGCACGGTTCCCGACCCGCTGATGTTATCTCGACAAGAATCAATGATTTTGAGAGACAGGTATAAAAATCACTAGTATAAACTTTTGGGATGGGTAGAGCCTTGACTTCATGACACCGACCTTTTGACCCCATGTTTTTTCTATGTTTTTGTGTGTTGCATTCATGCATTCATTTTAAAAAAACATTAAGCAAAGAAAATTTTTCTCTTCTAGTCTCTCTTTTTTCAAATTAAACTAAGACAATGATTGCAAATGTCAGAGAGACACGGATTGCGCTCACGGATTTCGGTAGACAGAAAACTCACAAGTATACCTTTAAGGTTCCAAAACTAGAGGATTTAAGAGGATTAGCAAGGATGATCACTAACCCTGACGCTTTCAGAGCCAAGTACGGAGGTCTACTACCTCTGTTAAGGGTCCATGTAATTGAAAGAATCATGGAGGCACTCGTTCAGTTTTACGATCCGGTTTATCACTATTTCACATTCCCGGATTACCAGCTCGCACCAACGCTGGAGGAGTATTACCATCTGATTGATCTACCCATTACTGATCAAGCTCCCTTTTCTGGACTGGAAGAAATTCCAAAGGATCAGACCATTGCAAGAGCAATTTATTTGGATGAGTCAGAAGTCAAGACTCACATGACCACCAAAGGAGGAATCCCGGGTTTACCAGCCAAGTTTCTGGTAAAGAAGGCTCTATACTTTGCTAGTATAGGGAACGTGACTGCTTTTGAAAGCATCTTTGTTTTGCTCACCTACGGGTTATTTCTATTTCACAACATTGATAACTTCGTCGATATCAACGCCATTAAGGTTTTTCTCATTGGAAATGACGTACCAACCTTGCTCGCCGATGCGTATCATTCTGTACACTTAAGGAATTTATACAGCAGAGGAATGATCACGTGTTGTGTACCCCTGCTATATAAATGGTTTATCTCCCATTTGCCCAAGTCTGCTGCATTTTGGGATCATAAGAGTGCTTTACGTTGGTCGCAAAAAATCATATCTCTTACTAACTCTGACATAGATTGGTACAATAGGATTTATGACGGGATCAGAATCATTGACCGTTGTGGAAACTTCCCAAACGTACCCCTTATAGGAACTAAGCGAGGAATCAATTACCATCAAATTTTAGCTCGTCATCAATTTGGATACCCGATGAGGCATGTCCCGCGTAATGCTCATCTGGAAGGTCTTTTCTTCAAGGAAGGAGAAAATGACAGGGCACTAAAGACTAAAATAGTGCACGCTTGGAAACATGTTCATAAGAAAGGACGGGAGTCCCTAGGAAAACCGGACTGTGTCTCGGTGGAGCCTTATCTCCACTGGGTACAAACTAGAGCTCTCAAGCTAAAGATGCCTTATCCTTGTCACGGAGTTCTTCCGCCAAGGGAATCTGTCATGTACTTCATGACTGAAATGGAAAAACTTCAGGTTACTTTCAACAAAGTTCAACAGGAGAGGAGGTCTTGGAAGAACAAGTACCGCATTCTCAATGTGGAGTGTACCAAAGTACAGCAACTGCTGAAAGATAAGGATGCTCTAATTGAGATTTTGGAGCAACATGCTGTAGAAAATCAGGATGACCAAAGGAATTTGCTAGCTCCTTTCACTTGGCAAAGGAATGACAACCCGACAACGGCCTAAGAGCCCCGGTCGAAGAAAAGGAAAGTACCAGAATCAGCACCTGAGTTCTCCTCAGAGAGGACTCGAGACCCATTAGCTTAGGTTTCTGTTTCCGCACCTAGTAAATTACTGTATTTCCATTTCCGCAATCCTTTGAATTCAATAAAACGGGGATTTCCCCACTGTTTGATATTTGAAATATAATTGTCGAAGTTTATTTTGATTAAACAAAAAAAAACAATAAATATAATTATTGCATTCATCATTCTCGCGTCACGTATTCTTCTTACCTATGAATCTCACGATTGTGTCTCGGTTCTAGAGTCAAACTGTCTCATTCGTACAATACTCGGGCCAATCGTCAAAAAAAGATGGATGATCTCGAGGAAGAGAACAGAGAGTTGAAAGAAGAGATCGAAGCTCTAAGAGAGGATATGAGAAAGCTTCGTGACGACATGCAAACCATGGTAGAAGCTCAGCTACAAAGAACTGTGATCTCAGAGATCACCTCAATGCCCATAGTGGAGAAGTATGATCCTAGATATCAAATGCCGAAAGATCGTCCCTGGGGCATGCCTGTTAACTATATCCCGGAAGGATATGTTCCGCCGATCACTGAAGATCAGGGAATCATAGCATAAGCCGCTGGGCCTGAAGGTTACAGACTTCGGGAGAGCGAGGATGCCAGAGGTATAATGAGGACTCCTGAAGGTTACAAACTTTGGGAATCGCCAAGATTCACTGCCGTAGTAACGATACCACCCCCTGTGGTGCACACTGCCCCGGAAGGACAGATTCCACAGATACCTTCTGGTAGAAAGCAAAGTATGTTCGATAGAATGGATGATTTCCAGGAGCAGTTCCTAGAAATGCAGAAGGAACTACAGGCCATTCGCGGCCAGGATCTATTTAGAAAGGACTCCGCATACCTTTGTTTGGTCCCCAATGTGAAAGTCCCGCACAAGTTCCAAGTACCCGATTTTGAAAGTACAAGGGTAACTCTTGCCCTCAAATCCATTTGGTGATGTACGCTCGGCGAATGTCAGCTCACACAGAGAACCAGGATCTACTGATTCACTACTTTCAGGATAGTTTAACCGGTGCCGCATTAAAATGGTACATGGGTTTAAAGCGCACTACGATGAGCACTTTCAGAGATCTTGGCACTGCTTTCGTCCAACAATATAAATACATTTGGACATGGCACCAGACAAAGATCAACTCAGATCAATGTTGCAAAAGGACAAGGAAACCTTTAAGGAATACGCTCAGAGATGGCGTGAAATTGCCGCTCAAATTTGTCCACCTCTTGAGGAAAAAGAGATGACAAAGATTTTCTTAAAGACTTTGAGCCCATTCTACTACGACAGAATGGTTTCCAGTGCGCCCAGCGACTTCACCGAAATGGTCGGTATGGGAGTGCGTCTCGAGGAAGTCGTTCGAGAAGGACGTCTAGTCAAAGACACTGGGTCGACAAGTGGTACTAAAAAATACGGTAGTGCTCTCCCTAAGAAAAAGGAGCAAGATATTAGGAATATCTCTCTTGGAAAGCAAAGGCGACGGTACCAACCAGTAGCTGCTGTAACTCCTACTATCAACCCTGCGCCTGTTTCTACGTATCTACCTCAGGTTGCTCAAAGCCAACCGCATTCGCAGCAATTTCAGCAAAGGACACAACAGCCTCTTCAGCAAGCTCGTCCTCAATGCAATAACAACCGTGCAACGGGGCCACCAGGATTTGATCCTATACCCGTATCGTACACAGAACTATTTTCGTTACTATTGGCCAAAGGGCATGTCCAGACTAAGTCTCCTCTTACAGTACCGAAAAATCTGCCTTTTTGGTTTAAGGTGGATCAGACTTGCCCTTACCATCAAGGAGGACCAGGGCATAACATAGAAAACTGTCTCAGTTTCAAATCTGATGTGCAAAAGGTTGTTAGGAGCGGGGTCTTATCTTTCAAAGATACGAATTCGAATGTTCTCACGAACCCGCTGCCTCAACACAAGAAGGCTACAATCAATTTGATAGAGGGGGAGTCTAACAACACCTATCAAATTCACGATGTACTCTTATTGAGGGCCAACTTGGTCAAGATGCATTGTAGACAGAGTGGATATGGCCATATGCCACCTCATAATTATCACCAGTGTGATATCTGCTCTAAAAGCAATCAAGGATGTTCTATGGTACAATCAGCTCTACAGGAGCAGATGGATCTCGGATGGATCCAAGAGCACCGAGTTCGTGGAGTTAACATGGTTTATACGAATTCCAACATTATTCAAAACCACGATATCCGTGCGTTGAATGTCAACCTGGTGGCGATGCACTCAAGGCAAAGCCAGTATCATAATCTGTCGCGTCACGATTATAATTCCTGCCTGACTTGCTCGGTAAACAAACAGGGATGCTCTTTCATACAGGAGGCCCTCCAGCATCAGATGGATCTTGGATGGATTCAAGACTACCATGATAGGAATCATTATCAAATCAACATGATTCAAATCTTCGATATTCGCTTGATGAATACCAGCCTAGTGGAGTTACATGCTAAACAGGTCTGGCTCAGGTTCCTGGTATAACATTATTATCAGGGCTGTAACGCGGGTTGCGAAGACGATTAGGGTTGTGCCCTTGTCCAGGAAACACTTCAGCACTTGTTGAACCACTGGTGGCTTCCAATCTATATGGATGTAGACACCCAATAAATTAGTATCACTAACGGGAATCCTACTAGATATCAAAGTCAGGATGTTCGGTCGATGGAAATAGATCTAGTAAGGTTACACTGTATTCAAAGCGGACGTGGCCAGGTGCCACTACACAACTATGAGCGGTGTGGAGTTTGCTCAGTGGATAATCAAGGATGCTACCTCGTGCGAGCAACCCTTCAAAGTTAGTTGGACCATAAAGATATTCAACCATGGTCAAGTTCTGGATCAGTCAACTATTTCGCTGATCAAGTCGAGGACGTCTTCGAAATCTCTGATCATCAGAGGACTAGGGATGTTTGTACCATTATCCCTCTACTGGACGAATTGAGAGTTCCCAACCAGGAACAGATCGAAATTACTTACGATGGTGAGAAGAATCAGAAGGCTCCTGTAGTTATCTATCTACCGAGATCACTACCGTATGAATCAACTAAGGTTATCCCTTACAAATATGGTGCAACAACAGTTAAGAATGGAAAGTAAATTCTATTACCCTCCGTCGTGAATATTGCAGACATCAGTCGAGTAACACGGAGTGGTAGAATCTTCAACCGAGGAGTTGGGGAACTTAACAAAGAAAAGGAACTTCAGACGGAAGCTCCTGATCCACCAGTCGGTCAATCCAGTAATCCCGACCTTTCAAAAACGATGATGAGATGCTAAAGCTCATCCAAAGGAGTGAATACAACATTGTTGATCAGCTGTTACAAACTCCTTCAAATATCTCAGTGCTATCACTTTTACTCAGTTCCGAAGCCCACAGAGAGGCTCTACAGAAAGTCTTAGACCAGGCCTTTATGGAACAGGATGTGTCAATACGACAGTTCGATGTCATAATCTCTAACATCACTTCCTGCAACAACTTAGGATTCAGTGATGAGGATTTTCCAGAGGAGGGCAAACGTCATAACATGGCGCTCAACATTACAGTCAACTGCCAGGACGATGCTTTAGCCAGCGTACTGGTAGACACAGGGTCAGCCCTGAATGTTATGCCAAAGTCCACTTTGATGCAATTATCATTCAAAGGCCCTCCGATGAGAACCAGCGAGGTCGTCGTCAAAGCATTTGACGGATCCAGAAAAACGGTTATCGGCGAAGTCGACCTTCCCATAACTATTGGTCCTCATACTTTCCAAGTCACTTTCCAGGTCATGGACATCCGGGCAACATACAGTTATTTATTAGGGAGACCTTGGATACATCAGGCTGGGGCGGTCACTTCGACCCTCCACCAAAAGCTAAAGTTCATCCAGAACGGCCAACTCGTCACAGTCTGTGGAGAACAGGCTTTGCTCGTAAGCAACTTGTCATTATCTACTTGTGTAGAACCCGAGGAGGTTGTTGGAACTCAGTTCCAAGCGCTTACGGTGAGCAATGAGAATCAATCAGAGAAAGGAACCTCGATTTCCTCATACAAAGATGCTATCAAAGCGGTAGAGAGTACCAACACAACAGGATGGGGGCAGCTTGTCATTCCTACTGACAATAAGAAAAGGAAAGGTCTTGGCTTTTCCTTAACCTGTACACAGGCTGCTACCAATGATGAAAGTCTTCGTCCCATTCAGAACTTCTTCTAGAGTGAAGGTTTCCTTCACCCAGTGTCTCAAGAAGTACATACCATCAATGAAGATGATTTCGCCATTACGGAGGAAGAATGGAAGTCCTATCTCAACGGGGACGGTTACACGTCTCAGGGCGAAATGCAGACTCCCTTTTGCTTTCCTGTACAGAGCCCGAGATTTATACCGAGGTCAGGCGTCGAAATGGTATATGGAGATTGTGATCCGGAAGGATTCCGTGCTCCGCCAAACTCATTAGAGGAGGACACTCTGATGAAAGACAACTTTGACATCAGCTACAATGGCCTGATGGATGGTCTGCCTATCTGGCAGCCTTACCCAGGAAACTTGGGGCAAGAAAATCAGCCGAACAATGAAAATCAGCTGAGCATCATTGAAAAGAATACCTTCGTCCCCACCATGTCACGGGATCAACACCCAGGTTATCCTGAGAATACTCATCACGACGATGAATTCGCAACGTTTGCAGGACTAGAATTCATTAACTATGCTTTTCCCGAGGTCAACGTCATCGAGAGGGATGACTCCTCCAGTTCCAAAGAAGTGTAGGACACCTTGGGACAACCGAGTGGAAAGTACGACTTCATGGTCAAATACACCACTCTTGAAAGCTCTCGTATCAGGTTCGAAGACATCTAGCCAACTGGATAAGGAGATACAGCTGAGAGTACAAATACTATGTAAAATACAACAGAGGAATCCTCCTACGACAACTCTGCCTGGGAGACAGATTCCAATGATCCTGCTCCGCAAGAAATCAGCGTTATTTCTGAAGACAAATCAAGGAAGGTACCAGACTTTGTGATTCACCGAGAAGTTCGCCGCCAATGGGTCGCTGTCGATGTTCCGAAGATTATTCATAAGTCTAAGTAATTGCCATCTTTACTTTAACCTTTCACCCTGCCCAGGTGAAAGGGATTTTTGATAGGGCTCACTTTCTATAAATTTCCCTCTTCGCTTCGCCCAAAGCGACAAAGTTTTGTTTTATAGGGCTGTAGTTTCAAGAATCGACTTGTTCATTAATAAAATAACGTCGTTCTGTAATTTCCGCATTAATTGCTATTTTCTCTTTATGCTTTTCTCAGAAAATGGTAATCCTAAAAAACATCTCAAATAATAAAAACAAGCAGTTTTTCAAAGAAAAAACACTGCACACACTTGCATTCTCTCTATCTCTTCTAAACACGAATCATTACGTCATGCAGATTGCTTGTTTTAAACCCAGTTGAAACATACGATCCAATGCCTTCTCCCGACTTTGAGTTCCCGGTATTCGAGGCTGAAGAAGAAGTTGACGACGAAATTCCAGAAGAGATCTCCCGATTACTCCGACAAGAGGAAAGGTCCATTGAACCTCACAAAGAGCCGTTAGAAACGGTCAACTTGGGTTCAGAAGAAGAGAGAAAAGAAATCAGGGTTGGGGCACTGCTCAGTCCAACTGCCAAAGAGAGTTTGATAAAGCTTCTCAGAGAATTTCCCGATGTATTCGCTTGGTCCTATCAGGATATGCCAGGGTTGGATACCAGCATCGTGGAACATCACTTACCGTTAAGGTCAGAATATCCTTCAGTAAAATAGAGGTTGAGACGGACTCATCCAGACATGGCTGTCAAAATCAAAGAGGAGGTACAAAAACAGATTGACGCGGGTTTCCTCGCTATGTCAGAATATCCTCAATGGTTAGCCAACATCATACCTGTTCCAAAAAAGGACGGAAAAGTCAGAATGTGTGTCGACTACAGAGATCTAAACAAGGCTAGTCCAAAGGACGACTTTCCTTTACCACACATTGACATGCTGGTAGACAGTACAACAAAGTTCAAAGTTTTCTCCTTCATGGATGAATTTTCGGGCTATAATCAGATAAAGATGGCGCCGAAAGACATGGAGAAAACTTCGTTCATTACCCCATGGGGGACCTTTTGTTACAAGGTAATGTCGTTCGGTTTGAAGAACGCCGGGGCAACCTATCAAAGGGCCATGACTACTCTGTTTCATGCCATGATATATGATTGCCAAATCTAAAACAGAAGAGGAGCATGTGACCCACCTGTCAAAACTATTCGAGCGGTTGAGAAAGTACAAATTCCGCTTGAATCCCAACAAGTGTACTTTCGGTGTCCGTTCGGGGAAACTCTTACGGTTCATTGTCAGCCAGAAAGGAATTGAGGTTGATCTTGACAAGGTCAAAGCCATTCAAGAAATGCCTTCTCCGAAAACTGAAAAACAAGTCAGGGGATTCCTGGGACGTTTGAACTACATCTCCAGATTCATATTCCTCATGACCGCGACATGTGCGCCAATTTTTAAATTACTCAAAAAGAATCAGGACTGCATTTGGATAGAAGACTGCCAACCCGCTTTCGAAAGTATTAAGGAATACCTGTTGAACCCCCCGATTCTATCACCTCCAGTGGAAGGAAGACCGCTGATCATCTACTTAACAGTCTTGGAAGACTCCATGGGCTGTGTGCTTGGCCAACAAGACGAAACCAAAAGGAAAGAGTCTGCCATCTACTATTTGAGCAAGAAATTCACCGACTGCGAGACTCGGTACACTATGCTCGAGAAAACTTGCTGCGCTCTGGCTTGGGCAGCCAAACGTCTTCGCCAGTACATGATTCATCACACTACTTGGTTAATCTCAGAAATGGATCCAATCAAGTACGTCTTCGAAAAACCTGCTCTCACGGGAAGGATTGCCCGTTGGCAGATGTTGCAATCAGAATATGACATAGAGTACCACGCTCAGAAAGCCGTTAAGGGAAGTGTTTTAGCCGATCATTTGGCTCATCAACCGATTGACGATCAGGAATCAGTCGGATTTGACTTCCCAGACGAAGATGTCATGTATCTAAAAATGAAAGACTGCGATGAACTGCTACCAAGTGAAGGGCCAGAACCAGATTCCCAATGGGGACTTATCTTTGACGGAACTGTCAATCATTACGGAAATGGAATTGGGGCAATTATTATAACACCTCAGTGTACCCATATTCCTTTCACCGCTAGACTTACGTCCAAGTGCACAAACAACGAGGCCAAATACGAAGCTTGTATCATGGGTCTCGAGGAAGCGATTGATTTGAGAATCAAGAACTTGGATGTATATGGCGACTCAGCTTTGGTCGTCAATCAGATCAAAGGAGATTGGAACACATACTAATCCGGACTAATTCCTTACAAACACTATGTGAGAAGGTTGTTACCATTCTTCAACAGAGTCGAGTTTCATCACATCCCTCGTGATGAGAATCACATGGCTGATGCATTAGCCACTCTTTCTTCCATGATTAGTGTAGGTCAATGGAACAACTTACCCAAGATCGACATAATGCGCCTTGAACGGCCCGCTTACATCTTCACGATTGAAGCAGTCATAGACGACAAACCTTGGTATCACGATATCAAATGCTTCCTTCAGAAACAAGAGTACCCGCCTGGGGCACTAAGAAAAGACAAAAAGACCCTCAGAAGGCTGACAGGCAACTTCTTTCTGAGCGGTGATACTCTCTATAAGAGAAATTTCGACATGGTCTTGCTCCGATGCGTAGACAGACCAGAAGCAGACATGTTGATAAAGGAAATTCATGAAGGATCCTTTGGCACTCATGCCAACGGACACACAATGGCGAGAAAAATTCTGAGAGTAGGAAACTACTGGTTGACCATGGAATCCGACTGCTACAAGTACATGAGGAAGTGTCACAAGTGTCACAAGTGTCAGATATACTTAGACAAAATCCATGTACCGCCAACACATCTCAAAGTTTTCTCTTCCTCATGGCCTTTTTCCATATGGGGAATCGACATGATTGGCATGATTGAACCTAAGGCTTCCAACGGACATCAGTTCATTCTGGTCGCCATTGACTACTTCACCAAGTCGGTCGAAGCAGTATCATATGTCAATGTAACCCAACAAGTGGTGGTCCGATTTATCAAAAATAATATCATCTGCCATTATGGTGTTCCGAGCCAGATCATTACTGATAATTGATCTAACTTGAACAATAAGATGATGAAAGAGTTATGCACAGAGTTCAAGATCGAACACCATAACTCATCTCCCTACCGACCCAAGATGAACGGAGCGGTAGAGACAGCTAACAAGAATATCAAGAAGATCGTTCAAAAGATGGTTGTAACCTACAAAGATTGGCATGAGATGCTACCCTTTGCCCTTCACGGTTATCGCACATCTGTCCACACTTCAACAGGGGCAACCCCTTTCTCTCTAGTATATGCCATGGAAGCAGTGCTCCCCATCAAACTAGAGATCTCATCAATCCAGGTATTGATGGAAGCTAAGCTAACAGAAGCTGAATGGTGCCAAAGTCGGCACAATGAACTAAATCTGATCGAAGAAAAGCGAATCACGACACTATGCCATGGTCAGTTATATCAGCAAAGAATGAAGAGGGCGTTTGACAAAAAGATTCGACCTCGTGTCTTCAGAAAAGGAGACCTTGTGCTCAAGAAGATATAATCACTGATTCCCGGGGCAAATGGACTCCGAATTATGACGGCCCCTATGTGGTCAAGAAAGCTTTCTCAGGCGGCGCCTCGAGACTTGCAACGATGGATGGAGAAGAATTTGCCTACCCCACAAATGTTGACGTAGTCAAGAAATACTTCGCCTAAATGAAAAAAAAACGTCTCGGTGGATTGAAAACCCGAAAGGGCGGTCTAGGAAAAACTTAGAGACATGATAAAAAATCATCCCGGTGGATTGGAAACCTCAAAGTACAATCCAGGCAAAAATTAGGGATAATGGCAAGTAACTACGTTCGACAAAGGGGCAAGTCCTTCGGTAGCAGTTACATCATCCGTTAGGAAAACTCCGGTCAAGGTCATCTTCGAAGGAAGCTCAGGATGCCCGGAATTCAAAGTTGGTAGAAGGATAGTGGTCGTTATGTTTCAACGTAGGCCTTTTCCCTGTAAATTACCATTTTCTAACTTTGTAAATACTCTATGGAATCACGCACTTGGCTGATTTCCATCCTATCAATAAAATTTGAGCCCTTGTGCTTTTGTTTGTAATTCTTATTTGTTTTAGCTTTACATAACGACATTTAAACATGATTAACGATTCATGAAACGAAACAAAAATGAATTTACTTGTCGAACTTTTTTATGCTTTTTAAACCAAAGATGGCATTTTCTTTTGACTGTTGAACATCGAAAGAACATCGATCATTTCTCCAAAAGTAATCGAACCTCAAAGTGCAGAATCAAGGTATTCCTTCTAAACCAGTGCGCCTGAACGAAGGATCAACTGTGTCGAAGACCATGTTTCATTCGACATCCCTGGCCGAGTTTTCATCTCCTAAGCCCGATCAACGTAGCTCCTCGCAGAGACTATTTCTCCTAAGCAAGGCATAATTGCTATCTTGAACCAACGATACTTTTTATTTCCCACTGTGGTTGAGTATCTAGTCATGTTCATCTACTAGTTTGTATGTCGTGTCAGTTGTGTCAGCATAAACATACATACATAATGCATTATTGATTTATATTCGCATTCATATTGCATCACTATCACTCTAGTCAGTCTCATCCCCTAGTGATAAAAGTCTTCTCAATCGATTTTTCAGTTCTTTCCTCGTCGGGAAGTGAATCATCTAAGCAATCTCTCTTCGGTTAATCTCTGGACTAGAGACGGTCCTCGACCACTTTGATAACTTGAACCTCTGAAAAACAAGAAAAATGCTCGACGAATGTTACTCTTCGCCATTGAAGATGATATCTTCGCTTTCCCAGATTAAGGAAAATCCTCTGAGAAAGCCTCACGACTAAAGACTTTCAGCAACACATTGATTTTCCTCTCCAGAGAATCGATGTTCATAAGGTCATCGACACCTCAAAATTGGATCACATCATATAGCATTTCTCCCAAAAGATCTCCGAGAAAAGTATGATGCAATATCCCCAAGAAAAAACAGTCTCTCAAGAGACTCGCTCTCCCCCAGTAGAGTCAACGAATGACATCTCCAACGGAGAAGTGTGTACACCTCTGCAAATTAGACGACTGGGATCCCCAGCAAGTCTGACATCAGATCTTTTTCCATCAAATAGCATCTCCCCAGGAAAATTCAGCAAGAAGTTTGAGGAGAACAGCTACAAGTAGCGTCCCTTGTCAATAAAGTTTATTGGCAAAAGAAACTAAGACCAGATCCTTGGTAGGAAACCAGGATCGAGGGGAAGTTTGTTTCAGAAACTTAGACCAGTTCCTTGGTAGGAAACCAGGATCGAGGGGAAGTTTGTTTCAGAAACTTAGACCAGTTCCTCGGTAGGAAACCAGGATCGAGGGGAAGTTTGTATCAGAAACTGAGACCAGTTCCTTGGCTGAAGACCAGGATATAGGGGAAGTTTTTACCTTTTCTGAGCATCATTGCTTAGCAAAATAAGAAGGATGCATGAACTACCATTCTTAATCACCATAAAAATTTTGGGTATTTCGATATTTAATCCTCTTGCACCCCGAATGCCCGAATACCTCTGTCATTCACACCTTCGGGTCCAAGAAGATTAAATAGGGGCATCTGTCATACCCCAAATTTTTACCACTAAGATTCCTCATCATTGTGCAAATCATCATCACAATATGGATGTACCATCATGCCTCATTAGTCTCCCCAAAGATTGGTGAGCACTCACTACAAACAAAAATTAGGGTTTCAAGCCTTCTTTGAGCCTTAGACAATGGATCAATCTAGAAATGACATGATCTTCAACTTGTCTAACCTCTCAAACCTCTATAATGGATTAAAAGGACTCCCATTTCAAGGATTAAGCACAAGGCTGCTCCCTTCTAAGTGGATTAAGCCTCAAGATCGCCAGTGTCACCAAATTAGGGTTTGGTCGACCAGGGCCTCCAGATGGAATTTTTCCTCTGGGCATGAGCCAATGCTTCAAATCATATTCTAATATGCTCCATGGAACCTCATGGACCCAATCATCAAGTCAATTTTGACCTCAGGGGATGCATTAATCAAAAATCAAGAATTAGGGTTTCTTGACCTAATTCACCCCTAAGCATACTTTTGGGACAAAACATGAGCCAAGACCTCAAGAGAAGATTTAAGGGTCTCTAATACACCACATTGATCCATTTGCAATAATGGATTGATCCAAGAAGCTTGAGCAACAAGTTTCAATTTCATTTGAACCACAGTTAGGGTTTCGCGGGAAAAGTCAACTGTAGCTTTGACTTTTGACCAGGACATGCTCCCAAACCCTAAGACATGATTCAATACACCCTATGACACCTATGAAATCAATCCATCAAGTTTTATTTAGGTCAAAGACTCGATTTCATAGAGGATCGCATAGTTTGGAATTCATCAGATAAAAAGTCAATTGTGCACAAAAGTCAAACTTTGACTTTTTGAGATTTTTCACAATTATTATTTTTTAACCCTAAAATGATGTTAATGTGTGATTTGAATCATCATTCATCAAGAAAAATCAAGAAAAGTGGGATAACTTGTAAAAGGGGTAACCATAAAAAACTTAGAAATTTTCTAAGTTATGGAACAAAGTGGCTAGGGTACCAACTTTGGAGGATCATAACTCCTAAACCACAAGGCCATTTTTTCCCATCTAAAGCTGGATTTGTAGCCCTCATGGCCCTCTACAAAAGCTTCAACTATACCTCATTCCAATTCATCATGGATTTTGAGTTATGGAATGATCAAAATGGCTGAAAACATGAAGTGTTACTTTTTCTAACACTTAGTGAAATTTTCACTAAGTCAGAATCTGCCTTACTTTTTTTCCAAATGTAGGGGCATTTTTCACTTGGATCCAAAAAGTATCAAAACCAATTATGATCAAACAGTTGTTGTATCATATGAGGGCTTTCCAAAATGGCCAAGAACATCACCAAATTCCACTTGAGTCATGAGATATGACAATGGCAATATGCCTTGCTGAAAACTGCCAAGGCTAGGCAGAATTTTGCACTTTTGCTCGATTTGGCAAAATCAGATAATTCCAAGCCTTGTCATCACTTTAGACACATCTGAGGATTAAATCTAAAGGGAACAAACACTGATCCAAGCCTCCAAAGTCTTTGGAACAAGAAGTAGCATGACAAACCTAGAAATCCCTAAAAGAGGGACAAGACTCCAATTTTGGATTGAAGCATTTAATGGATGCTTAGAGGTGGCATAGACTGACACATTTGCAACTGAATTCAGTCAAGAATGATCCAACAACTAGGGAACCAAAGGCCTGTGCTCTAACCTCTAGTCAATGGCTAGAGGAGACTTGGCTTCCCATTGATCAACATTGGCCAAACCTCTGTTGTGGTTGTCATTCACTATTGATCCCAAAACAAACTTACTCTACTATAAATAGAGCTCATTTATGCTCAGTTTGAGTACACCAAAGCCATCAAACAGATGCTTTCCTCAAAATCCCTCTCTTTAGGCCAAAATGCCTTCTTTAGCAAGGTAACTCTGAGTTTTTGAGTTAGAGAGCATTTCCATCACAGCTCATGATCCTAACACCTCCAATATATCATATCTAAGCTATCCAAACTCTCACAAGTGACCTGTTATCCTTAAATCACAAAGTCACCTCTCAAAACCTCAAAATAGTACTTTTATGCATTTTTCAAGCCATGCCTTGATTCAGTCACTTTCCAAACCAGATAAAACCTCAAACACACTCCAAATATCATCCTTGAACTGTCCCAAATGGTTCCCCCCATCTGGAACACCATTTGAGGGAGTTGATATTTTGGCCATTTTAACCCATTTTGCAAGAAAGGGCCAATTTGTGTTTTTGCAGATTCCAGCTGATTCCATTCATCCTAAAAGCTTCTAAGGGATCATTTGAGAGTGTCCAAAGCATCAAACCATTTCTGGAACAAGAAACTTGGCAGATTGCACAAAAACTCCAAAAGCTCAAAAGAGAGGTAAGCATCATGACTTGAACTTTCCAAAATATGCATTGCTTTGAAGTCCACTGATCATGCACATCTCATACATGTTATATATGTTGTGTTTGAACCAATTCATCATGTAATTCATGCTTGTACCAAAGTGTATCATAGAAAATGCAATTATAGGCCTATTTCAAAACCACCATCGGATTTTGAGGAGGGAGCATGATCTAAAAAAATACCACCACCATTGGATTCCTTGTGAAATTCTAGGTCAGATGCATATAAATTTTGTCCCCAACCATGGAGAAATGAGAAAATTATGGACCTTCCTGTTTCTTGCCAAAACTTGCCTTTCCTTGCCTTGGTCAGGCCTAGAAAACAAGGCAATCCTTGTATATTTGTTGGTTTGTTTTAATCAATAGATGTATCACCACCCCAGTGGTAAGGCGCGCGCCCTATAACCTTGAGGTCGTGGGTTCAAACCCCACCCACGCCATTTTGTGTTTTCTCACATTTTGCTATTTTTTCCAATATTTTCATGTTTTGTTAATTAATTGGAAAATTAATAACTCCCTCAATTTTAATTATTTTTTATTGGTTCTTTTTAAAAAAAATTACAAAAATGTTAAAATATTTTATTCCTCCCAAAAAATTAGATTTATATTATTTATTTAATATAATTAGTATTTTTGTGAATAAATGTGTTTTATTTGTTTTTAAACTCTTTTAAAAATAAATAACCATTTTGGAAAATTAAAACCAAGTAGGTTTTAATTCATCTTGTGACGAAAACCTCATTTTTAAAACCTTCAACAAAAATCACAAGTGGTTTATTCAAACTTATTTGGTATTTTTATCATTTTATTTGATTTTCTTTAAATATTTCCTTTTAAAAGAAAACAAATTTAGGGTTTCCTTGATTTTCACTCAAACAAATCATTTTTAAAACTCTTTGGGCCTCTAATAGAGTGTAAGACCCAATCCTTTGTAAATACAAACCTATTTTGGGCCTCAGTCATTGTATAAGTCCCCCTGTATTTTCAAAAAGTTCGGCGCCCTCATCGCCCGTTTAAAACAAGTCATCTGGGCCTCTCCTCGAGCTATAAACCCATTCAAAATCATTGGGCCTCTAATAGAGTGTAAGACCCAATCCCCTTTTAACCAAAACAATTTTGGGCCTCAGATATTGTATAAGTCCCTCTGCGTTAAAAGAAAATCTCAGCGCGATCGCCAGTTCAAAAATCAAACGCTTGGGTCTACCCTCGTGTTATAAGCCCCATTCTTTAAAAATCATTGGGCCTCTTGAGAGAGTGTAAGACCCATCCCTTTGTACAGAAAACCTTTTTGGGCCTCAGTCACTTGTATAAGTCCCAACTTTCCTTGAGCTGTAAGCCCCAACTTTCCTTTCAAAAGCACTTTCTCCTTTGATTTTGTAACATACTGTTATTTTCAATTTCTTTGTTGAACAACTAACCAAACAGTACGGAAGCTCTACAACCGAGTAAGTGTTTACCCGCTTCCATTTACGCTTTCATATGTATATAACTATACTGTGGGGCTGTTTCACTGTAAGTCTTCTTTCATAAACTCATATCGACTGTGTAATAATAGTATAGATATTTAGAGTTTCCCCGGCAACTACGTCTAGAACTAGACAAAACCTCGTCTCCCTACATCCGACGTTATACCGGATATTTCAACATAACCTTAACCATGAGAATTTTCTTTTACAACAATTTTAGATAACTAGATCTAAGAAATCTCCCCTTTGAACAGTTCATATACAAAAGGCCAATGTTCCAAGTGAAACCCCTTCTGGAACTGTTCATCAGCCTCCTCTTAGGCTTAGTACAAGGACCCACAGGCTTCCTAAAAGCATCCCCGCCTCCTCTTGGGCGTTGTACAAGGACCCGTCGGCTTCTTAGAAGTTTTCACAACCTCCTCTTAGGCTTCGTATAATGATTCTTCCTCCGGGAAGATAGCCTCCTCTTGGGCTTCGTACAAATTGTCCCTCGGCTTCTTAAAAGTTTTCTCGCCTCCTCTTGGGCTTCGTACAAATTGTCCCAACGACCTCCTAGAGGTATAGGAACAAAAATTAGTCATCTTAATAGAACAGTCTTTCAAAGAGTATAGATCTTACTACTACTGTTTCTTAAGCATAGTACAGAAGATAAAACTCGTAAACTCGGACAGTCTAAAACTCCTTTGGATTCCCCGTTTCCTTAGAGAACAGGAAATAATCCCGATCCTCAGATCAAATCCATGAGTACAACATTACCCATATAAGAACTGATTTTCTCTTTTAACCAATATGCTGGACCTGTCACTCAACTGAAACAGTTACCCTAGCCTTCTCTTGGGCTTTGTACAAATGATTCTCCCCAGCGGAGCAAACATTTTTAGCCTTCAACTCGGGCTTTGTACGAGATACAAAACACTCTCTTGTTGAGTATAAAAAACTCTCTTGTTGAGTCAAACACCTTTAGCCTCCATCTCGGGCTTCGTACAAGATATAAAAACACTCTCTTGTTGAGTATAAAAGACTCTCTTGTTGAGTCAAACACCTTCAGCCTCCATCTCGGGCTTTGTACGAGATACAAAACACTCTCTTGTTGAGTATAAAAGACTCTCTTGTTGAGTCAAACAACCTTTAGCCTCCGTCTTGGGCTTCGTACAAGACACATACAAAAGCACTCTCTTGTTGAGTCAACCCTTTTAGCCTCTCTCTCGGGCTTTGTACGAGACACATAAAAACACCCTCTTGTTGGGCCAATAGCCTCCTCTTAGGCTTTGTATAAGAAAACCCCGGTTGAGTCAATCAACCTTTTAGCATCAAAGTTGTGCCTCGTTCACGGTATACAAACATCAATAACTCCTTTCCCCTTCATCTATTGGCTGTAAGCGGCAAGCCTCTGGATTATTTACATCCACGTCACTGTCCCTCTTTTAGCATGAGAAATTCCTAAGGAAAGACGGCATTGCTCTAAACTGAGTTAAAGTCTTCTCCTTCAGGTTAAAAATCCTCTATAAAGGAAATTATGGCATTGTTGGATTCCCATATCCCAGTTAAAGTAATTCTCCTTTATAATCAGTCACCCAATAGTCGTGACAAACATACCCTCTTTAGAGATGACAAATTCTCTCTAAAGTCAAAACCCTTTAGCTTCATATCTTGGGCTTCGAACAAGATACAAATAGACCCTTCAGCTTCACATCTTGGGCTTGGAACAAGATACAAACCACCTTTAGCTTCATGTATTGGGCTTTGAACAAGACACCAAAACACCATTTCCTCCCATAGAATAGGAGGAACTACGATCGCTTTGATTTCCCTATTTCGGTAAATGGGAATACGTAGGCATAAGATTGAAAGAGAAATCTTAGCGAGCACACTAATCAAAAACCCAAAATCTCGTACCTTCATACATCAATCGAAAAGCATCAGTCCTAAATATCCTACCAATAGCATAGTCCCGTCATTTCAGTCTTAACAAAATAAGCAGAAAGAGGCCCCACTTCCACATAGCATCCGTAACCTAACAGACCGCTGTTTAAACTCAGTATGCAAACAGGGTTAGTTGGAGACATCTATTTCCATTCCTTCATCAGCTTCAATAGGATAAAAACCGAATCGACCTGTAGTACCCCAGAGTGGCAGTGCTTAAGAACCACGTCCAAAATCGCTCGCTACACACTTGTCGCATTGCTTTGAGTTCGTTGGCTGGTGCCAAGTACATGTCCCCGTGTCGTTGGCATTTGTCACATTTCTTCACGTGTTCTTTTGCATCATGCTGCATGGTCGGCCAGTAGTATCCTGCTCGTAGAGCTTTCCTGGTGAGGGATCTCCCCCCAAGGTGTTGGGCGTTAATCCCTTCATGGATTTTGCGCAGGACGTGGGAGACCATCTCTTCCTCGACACATTTGAGTAAAGGGATGGAGAACCCTCGCCTCTAGAGCTTATTCTCAACCAAGACATAGGAGCAGACCCTGCGCCTGACTACGCTGGCCTCTTTGGGGTCGGATGGTAGTTCATCCTTGGCGAGGTAATTATAGACGGGGAAGTACTTCCTAGATGACGAATTTGTTTCCGCCCTTTTTCTTTGTGCTCGCCAGCTTCAACAAAACGTCTACTCTGACATTATGTTCGCGAGGAACATATTTTACTTCTACCTTCTTGAACTTCGTCATCTTCTCCTTGACCAAGGACAAGTATTCAGACAAGTTGTCATTCTTGGCCTGGTATTCTCCTCGAACTTGGAGGGCCTTGAGTTGAGAATCGGTGCAGATGATGACTTTCTCGGCCCCTAGGTCTCGACTAAGCGTAGACCGGCGAGGAAGGCTTCATATTCAGCTTGATTGTTGGAAGTAGGGAAAGATAAGGTAAGCAAGACTTCGACGATAATTCCTTCGTCGTTTTCCAAAATGATACCTGCCCCGCTTTCTGCGGAGCTAGATGCTCCGTTGACGAAGATTGTCCATTTGCGCGCCCTGCAAGTGGGGGAATCGGCAAATGTCATCTCCGTGACAAACTCGCCCAACGCCTGGGCCTTGAGGGATTTTCTACTCTCGTATTGGATTTCGAATTCGAATAACTCCAATGACCACTTAAGCATTCTGTCGGCCATGTCTGGTCGCCCTAACAGTTGCTTCACGGGTTGGTCTGTTCAAACCATGATTGTGTGGGCCAGAAAGTAATGTCTTAGTCTTATCGCGTCGTTGATGAGGGCCAAGGCTACATTCTCTATTTGTTGGTATCTCTGCTCTGGTCCTTGCAAGGCTTTGCTCGTGAAGTATATGGGTTTTTGCCCATCGGGCGTTTCACGAATGAGGACGGCGCTGACGACCTCGGTTACCACGGTGAGATAAAGGTACAGGGTTTCACCGTTATCTATCCGAGAGAAGACTGGAGGTTCTGACAATGCTCATTTTAGGTGGAGGAGAGCCTGGTCGCATTCCTCCATCCATTCAAAAGATGCCTCCTTGCGGAGGAGTTTGAAAAAGGGCAGTGCATGTTGGGCAGACTTGGCCACAAAATGGAATAATGAAGTGAGCATCCTGTTAAGGGATTGGATGAATTTCTTTGAGTTATGCGTAGGAAACTCGGAGAAGGCCTTGCACTTGTTGGGGTTAGCTTCGATTCGTCGTTTCGTCAGATAGAAACCGAGGAACTTGCCCGTTCGTACCCCGAACGTGCACTTCTCCGGTATTTTCTGTCCTGCTCGAAGACTTTTTTCAAATGGGTTGTGTGATCGGATTCCTCGTGGGACTTCACGATCATATCGTCCATATAGACTTCGAGCATGTCCCCGATTTCTCCCCGAAAGACCTTGTTCATCATCCTTTGGTAGGTCGCGCCAGCGTTTTTCAAGAGGAAAGGCATTACATTGTAGTAATAGTTGCCCGACTCGGTCATGAAGGTTGTGTACCTTTTGTCGCTTTTTGCCATTGGTATTTGATTGTAGCTCGAATAGGCGTCCATGAACAATAACAGTTTAAAACCGGCAGAATTATCAACAAGTTTATCTATATTGGGGAAGGGGTAAGCATCTTTAGGGCAACCCTATTGAGATCAGTATAATCAACACACATACGCCACTTTCCATTAGACTTTTTAACGAGTACAACATTGGACAGCCAAGTAGTGTACTTGGCCTCCAAAATAAAGTTTTCCTCGAGGAGGTCTTTTACAGCTTGTTCGGCAGCCTCCGTTTTCTCCGGAGATTGCTTTCTCTTACGTTGTGCTACAGCCCTAGCGGCGGGGTCAATAGTGAGCTGATGACAGGCGATAGCAGGATCTAGGTTGGGCATTTCTGCTGCGCTCCAAGCGAAAAAATCCGCATTCTCTCAGAGGCAAGCTTTGAGTTGTTTCCTCGCTATATCGGGGAGTATGGTCCCTATCTTCACTCCTCGCTGGGGGTCATCACCGAGAAGGACGAGTTTGAACTCGCCATCCGAAATTGGGCGCATCGGATGGGAGCTGTCGCCGGTGCTGGTTGAAGCTGACGGGATGCTCAAGCAAGTCTGGGTCTCCTTCTGGTTATCTTCGGAGAAGCGGTTGTCGATGTCGATAATGTCGATGCGGGGCAGCGGCTTGGCTTCCTCGGAGCTGCTGGGCAGGGCGCTTGCTGGAAGTCTTCGTCTTGGCGGCAATGGCGTTGAGTCCTTTGGTATCTTCTTCGAAACATCTCCTTGCTGCCTCGATATCCCCGTGTAGAGTGGCGACCAGACCCTTAGAAGTGTAGTACTTCATTTTCAGATGCACGGTTGATGGTACGGCCACCAATTTGGCCAAGGTTGGCCGCCCAAAGATGTACCGATAGAGAGAAGGGCAATTGATAACCAGGAATTGGACTTTAATAGACCTGACAGTCTCTGCAGATCTGAAAGTCGCGATCAATTCCACATATCCCCAGGGTTTTGTGACAGACCCGTTGAAGCCCTGTAGGTCAAAGCCTACGTAGGAGGGTCAGGTGCGATTCATCTAGCTGAAGGGTGGAAAACAGTTGCGAGTACATGATGTCGAGCAAACTGCCTTGGTCGACTAAGATTCGATGAACATCAAAGTTAGCCATCTGGGCTCTCACGAGCAGTGGAATGCTTGAGTTAGGAGCCCCACCGAGGAGTTCCTCGTGGTAGAAAGAGACGGGGATTAGACTGGCAGATGGCCCACGGTTGGGCAAGGTCCAATCCACTCCAGCTTTAGGCAAGGCTCGATAAGGAGATTAAGACAATCTAGTTATTAGGGAGAATATAGTCGTTGGGGACATCCTCCTCACGAGCTTGACAGTTCACGCGACCAACTGCCCCTCCGGAGTTCACGGGGACAGTTGAACCAGATCGAAGGTCACGCGCTAAATCTTCCACCTGGCACTGTCCCATTGGTCGACTAGATACTTCGGCCGCATTAGAGACCTTGGCCCCGCGCTAGGGGATTCTTATAAATGCCCTCTCATTTGAGAGGGTCAGGTATCCAATTCATTCTAACAAACCTGAACTCTTTGTACTTGCTCTCTTTCCTCTGATTCTTACTTTAGCATCGAAGTGCCTTGCAGGTACACCCCTCCTCTCCTACAACCATTGTTGTTGTCCTATGTTGAAGGCCACGAGGATCCATTCTAATCATTCCAGATCAGTGGCGCCATCTGTGGGAATCTCCACTCCCCCGTCTTTCCTGAACCAAGATCCCCAATATTTTCAATGCAAAGCCAAAGCTTTTCTTTCTAAACCTTCCTCGATCGTCATGGCCTCTCACCGTAACTATGATGTCCCTCAAGATTCTCCCATCACCGTCGCCTTGGATAGCAATGATAACCTCATCCTGGAGTTATGGTCTATGAGACCGATCACAGGGATGGAAAGACTGTCTCTCCATCCTCCAACGACGTGAAGCCCCGTATCCAGAATTCTGATCACATCTACGAGCCCATCCTCGTTCCTTAAGACGTTGATCCCAACACCACGACTCTCATCGCCTCCCTCAATAAATCCAACTACATGATCTTCCAACAGGGCGAGAAGATCCACATGCTGGAAAATTCCGTTCAAGAACGATTTCCCTCATAAAGACCTCACAGTCATTCTCCCCGTTCTCGTTCTCCCCCTCAGAAATGTCAGCGAGAAGAGTCTCAAAGCATTTCCCCAATCAAGGAACGATCAAAATTAGGGAAACCAGGGCAAAAATTCACGAGGAAACAACATCATACCCCTCCCCGGAGGTCTAGACATTCTCCAGCCCCCAAGAAGACTAAGCCTTCAGAGAAACCTTGCGAGCATCGTAATCGGCACAAGCACTCTCCTCGATGCAGCAGGAGTCATGGGCGTAGTTATTCCCCGTACAGGTCGTCAAGCACGAGTGACGAGGACGACATCCATGGACCTCTATCCCAAGAGATCATGGATACGCGTATCCCCGCGGGCTAGAAAAGTCTCCCCCTTTAGCTCTCTATGATGGCACCACGGATCCTGGCGATCGCATAGAGAACACCGAAGCTATGCTGCATTACCACAACATGGGCGGAGCTATCAAGTGCAGACTATTCCTTATCACACTACGAAAGGGAGCTATGACCTGGTACAAAAATCTTCCCCGGGGCTCGATCACATCGTGGAGGAATTTAAAAAACCAGTTTGCCCGATATTTTACCGCTTCCAGATGTCATCCTAAGTCGGAAGCCACACTTAAGGGCATTATCCAGGGCAAAGATGAGCCCTTTCTGGCATATATTGAGAGATTTAACAAGGAGGCAGTAGAGATCCACACGACGGATCACATGAAAGAAGTACCTCCTCAAAAAGGGGCTAAGGCCAAATAGTGATTTCTGCAAAGCGGTGGGTATCGAAATGCCTCATTCTCTGGCCGAACTCTTCCACAAAGCCCAAGCTTACATCCAATATGAGGAAAAAGAAGCTGCTTACAAATCCCGGGATTCGAGGAACCAGGAGAATTCAAAGGCATCAAAAAAGGATGAGTCAGAAGCTCCCCGACGCGACAAAGAGAGACGACAGGATGACCGTCCCCGTGAATATAAACGACCTGTTGGTCGCTTTACTGAGTATACCTTGCTAACAACTCCCAGCGAGAACATCCTCTTCAAATGCATCAACACCGAGTTTAAGCAAAGAGGTGTCCATTTCCCTAAACCGACAGCATCGAAGGGCAACACTGACAGAAGCAAGTATTGCCGCTTTCATCATAGTTATGGCCATGTGACCGAAGATTGTGTCCATTTAAAGGATGCCATCTAGATCCTCGTCAAGAAGGTTCATTTGAAGCAGTACATGAAGAAGGGAGAAGCCCCCCGACGAGAGATGTCTGAGTCTAAGAAGACGAAAATAGAAGCTTCACCTTCTAGTCCTCCCCCGCAAGTTGCCATGTTTGTTTCGTGGCCAGAAGACATCTTTATCCCCGACTATCTCGAGGACCCTCTGTATTTTTCCGCACACAGCTCCTAGGAGGCGTTCCCCACTGTGATGGTCATCTCCTGTGGCAGGTATAGTGAGCTCACGGTGGGATCAGTCAAAAGAAAGTTCGATCAGTTAATTGATTACAGCCCTGACCGACTGTCTACACTTGAGAAGTTCCGAGGACGCTCTCATCCCGTCACATTTTATCGTGAAGAGCTCCCTAGAGGCTCCCCCAACGCGCACATCCCTCTACTCATCAGGGCCAAATTGACAAACACATATGTCCGACGAATCCTTGTTAACCAGGGGAGTTTGGCGGACATTATGTATACCAGCTTATTCTGTGCCCTTAAGCTCGATCAGAAGAACTTATCTTCGTACGTGGGCTCAGACTTGCAGAGATTCAATAGGGCTACTGCCAGGCCTTGGGGGTACGTGGAACTTTTAGTCACCTTCGAGGAGGAAGAGGCCTCCAAAAGGATTAAGACACAACTCCTGGTCATCGACTGTCCCTCTTTGTACTAGTGTATTCTGGGAAGGACAACCCTTGCTGAGCTGATCGCCGTTCCATCCACGGTTCATCTTAAGATGAAATATTACACCGAGAAGGGTCACGTCGCCACCTTGCATGGAGACATCGAACCTGCAAGAAGATGTTTCGAGGCAGCTACCAGGGGACAGAGTTCGATTGGCACAACACCAAAAGCTGTCAAACAGGTAAGAAACGAAGAACTTCTCAGCGAAGAGAGCCAGCCCGAGAAAAAGCCAGCACTCTAGGTCCACACCATTGACCTCAACAGCTGAATCTCAGAGGAGGGCGAGGAGGATAGCAGTGAAGACACTCCCGCATCGACTGGCAGCTCCCCTGCCTTAACTGTCATGCGCCCAGTACTAGACGGGGACTTCGAAGTGATCACTTTCAGGAATAATCCTAACAGAGGAGTCAGGATAGGTGCAGGACTGCCCTAAGAGGTGAAAGAGCAGCTGAAAATATGCCTGAGATAACGCAGATTTATTTTTTGGGAGTGCAGCAGGCATGCCCGACCTCGATCCTGAAACTGCTTGCCACCAGCTCACCATCGACCCATCTGCTCGAGCAGTGGCACATCGAAGACGCTAACAGTTCGACGAGAAGACAGAAGCTACAAAAAAACTTGTAAAAAACCTCCTAGAGGCGAAATTCATTTCAGAGGCCAGGTATACAACCTGGTTGTCCAACATTGTATTAGTTAAAAGATCAAATGGAAAGTGGAGGATGTGCATTGAATACACCGATCTCAATTGGGCTTGCCCGAAAGACGCTTATCCTTTGCCTAGCATTGATAAGTTAGTAGATAATTATGTCGGTTTCAAACTCTTATCCTTCATGGATGCATACTCGAGATATAACCAAATTCCCATGGCAGAAAAGGATAAGAGGTACACCGCTTTCATGACCTCATCGGGAAACTATTACTACACGTAATGCCCTTCGGTCTAAAAAACGCTGGGGCCACGTACCAGCGAATGATGAACAAAGTCTTCTGATAAAAAATCGGGGACATGCTCGAAGTGTATATGGACGACATGATCGTGAAATCCCAAGAGGAATCTGATCATACGCTCCACTTGCAAAAAGTTTTTGATCAAGCAAAGAAATGCAAAATACGATTTAACCCGGAGAAATGCACCTTCGGTATGCGAGCAGGGAAGTTCCTCGGCTTTTACCTCACTGAGAGGGGGATCGAGGCCAACCCTGACAAATGTCAGCATTTTCTGAGTTCCCCACAGCAAATTCGAATAAGTCCATACAATGCCTTAATGGGACACTTACCTCGTTATCTCGCTTCATGGCCAAGTCTGCCCAACACACTCTGCCCTTCTTCAAGCTTTTACGAAAAGAGGCAACATTTGAATGGACAGAGGAATGCGAGCAGGCTCTGCTCCATCTTAAGCAAACCCTGTCAGAACCACCAGTTCTGTCACGACCAAATAACGGGGAAACACTTTACCTTTATTTATTCATCACTAACGAAGCCATCAGTGCATCCCTCATTCGAGAAACCCTCGACGGGAAGAAGCCAATATATTTCACAAGCAAGGCCTTGCAAAGGCCAGAACTCAGATACCAGCAGATCGAAAAAGTCTTCCTGACCCTCATCAACGCTGCAAGAAGATTAAGGCACTACTTCCTAGCCCACACGATAGTGGTACGAACAGACCAACCCATAAGACAACTGCTTGGCCGACCATATATGTTCACTAGGATGCTCAAATGGTCTTTAGAACTGTCTGAGTTTGACATCCATTATGAAAGCAGGAAAACCCTTAAGGCACAAGTCCTGGCCGACTTCGTGGCGGAAATGACACCTCTAGTGTCCCCTTCAAGCTAGGCGCACAAGTGGACCATCTTTGTCGACGGAGATTTCAGCTCCACGGGAAGTGGAGCGGGCATCATCCTCAAAAACGAATAAGGGATCCTAGTCGAAGTATCATTGGTCTTGTTCTTCCCAACCTCGAACAATCAAGCTAAATACGAAGCATTCCTCGCAGGCTTAGGATTGACCGAGGACCTGGGCACTAAGGAAGTGAAAATTTTCACGGACTCCCAGCTCGTGGCCTCCCAAGTACGGGGAGAATATCAGGCTAAAAACGATCATCTCATCGAATACCTGACATTGGTAAAAGAAAAGATAGCTAGGTTAGACATATGGAAAGTCCAGCACATCCCCCCCGAACGAAACACTCGGGCAAATGTCCTGTCAAAATTGGCCAGCACTAGGAGAAAAGGTGGCAACAAGTCTGTTATACAAGAGATGTTTCCCTGCCCAAGTATTGAAAAACCAACAGGGCTACTCGACGTCAACGCCATTGGCGACAGTAACTGTTGGATGACTCCAGTGTACAACTATCTCACCACAGGGGAATTGTCCGTAGACAGCAAAGAGGCTAGCATAACTAAGCAAAGGGCCTGCTTATACGTCCTAGTCAAAGATAAGCTCTATCGACGAGGATTCTCCATCCCCTCCTAAAATGTATTGAGGAGGACAAAGTCCCCGACATTCTCCAAGAAATTCATGACAGGATCAATGCACAATAATTAGGAGGAAGATCCTTGGCACGAAAAACCCTGCGAGCAAGATATTACTGGCTGACTATGCAGCATGATGCAAAGGAGCATGTCAAAAAATGTGACTGTTGCCAACGCCACAGGGACATGCACTTAGCACCCCCCCCCAACGAACTAAAGACTTTGTCCTCCCCATGGCCCTTCACTTGGTGGGGGATGGACATCCTCATCCCCTTCACGATGGGGTCCCATTAGAACAATTTTTTTATCGTGGTCGTCGATTACTTCACAAAATGTATTGATGCCGAAGCCCTCACCAAGATCACAACATTAAACATACTTTGTTTTTACAAAAGAAAAGTCCTCGCACGGTTCGGTATGCCCCAGGCCCTTGTGACCGACAACGGGACCCAGTTCACGGACAGGAATACGGCCAACTTTGCTTTGCTGCTTGAAGGACACCTAACTTTGCTTCTGACCACCTGTGCTCCTCTGAAGTTGGAAAATACAAAAGAAGAGCTCCACGGTAGCCCCGATCTTCAAGTACCGGCACACCAGCTCGAAAACTCGGATGAACGCCAGAGCATTCATGTATAGTTGGGCAGGAGACAGCTCAAGGTGACAGAAAATTCCCTCTTAAAAATCGTTGAAGGGCAAGCGATACTCCGCTTTCCTAAGTATATCCGATCATTCTCCGGAGGGCTGGTCGCCTTCTAGTTCGCAGGTGCACCCTATGCCCGATCTTCGAGGAGAGTTAAAGAGTTGGCCTCGTCCTCGGTGAAAGTTGACTTTGTTACCAAGGGCTTTTGGGCGATCCAGCTAAGATCCCCTTGAGCGACCTTGACATTAGCATATTCAGTAGGATGTACAGCTTCGTCATTAGTAATTTCTACGTCGGGGATGATCTCCTCGTTCCTGTAAGCCATTTTACATGAAAAACAGAGGAAGCAAAAGTGAATTCGACAACAGAGATCAAATCCACCCTTCCACCGCAAATCAAGTGAAAGGGCGAGGAATAAGTACGAGGATGTGTCCTCGACTCGAGCCCTTGTTGACACAACAGGGACGTAGCACAAGCTTCTCCTCGAAGAACGGGGACGAGTCTCCACGACTCTAAGAAAGATTCCTACGGGGGCGAGTCTCCTCGGCAACTAACACTTATCAAGTACTCGAGAATAAATTCTCGACGACAAAAGGCCTAATGGCCGACTACAAACATAAGTTATTCCCAACAAAAACCTAGGAAGATCCATGGACTTCTGCTACGCTAATTCCTAACATTCATCATCAGATTCATATGTTCTTTAGGATCTTCATAAATTTTCCTGAAATTCATGTGTTCATCGAAGAACACATGAACTTCAACCAGAAAGTTCATGCATCGCCGGAACATCCATGTCAGATTCATCCTAATTACCAGAGATCTACAAACTACCCTAGATTCTGACCAACATTCAAAGGTTGAAGATGAAGAATTACCTGGATATAAAGGTTAGAGATGAAGATGGACTGCGGCGGGAAGAGCTCCGGCGAGAGACAAGAGACCACGAGTTGCATAGCAAAAGATTGTTGGGGAGATAAATTCGCGTGAAGTATAAAAATGAATCAGTCTGTTCTCCTTTTATAAACATTTGCTCGCATGGAGAAGCGCAAAGGGCAGGAGCCATCATTGCCTAGCTAGCCTAGATTCCCTAGGCCTTAACAAACATTAATTGCGCCGTCACGTGTCAGAAGGGAATCTTTTGTTTGGCATTCTCAAGGCTGAACCTTGCACTTTCTAAGACAAGTTCCCTCTAGCTCTACTCGGGCACATCCTCCTCGACACGACACGCAGGATATTATCCGAGCACAACCTCATCGACAAGAAATTTCCTTGCCTTAAGCGCAAGGCTAGTCGACGTACAACGTCCCTTCCACGAACATGTCTTCGCATCCCAAGGAACCTCTGAATGTATGGATAACCAATCTTCGGCAACATTAGTAATAGACATTCGAAGGGTACATCCCTAAGATTTTTGTTCAAAAACAACGGTCTCAAAAGCATCCCCGCGATGCAACTTCTGTCCAGCGGTCGACCATCAAGCCAAACTCAAGTCATTGCTCCTCCCCGAAGAACAATGACTTAGGGGCTTCTGTTCTGGACTGGACTGGCAGATGGCCCACGGTTGGGCAAGGCCCAATCCAGTCTAGCTTTAGGCAAGGCCTAATAAGGAGATTAAGACAATCTAGCCGTTGGGGAGAATATAGTCGTTGAGGACATCCTCCTCACGCGCTTGACAGTTCACGCGACCAACTGCCCCTCCGGAGTTCACGGGGAAAATTGGACCAGGTCGAAGGTCATGCGCTAGATCTTTCACCTGACAGTCTCTCATTGGTCGACCAGATACTTCGGCCACATTGGAGACCTTGACCCCGCGCTAGGAGATTCTTATAAATGCCCTATCACTTGAGAGGGTCAGGTATCCAATTCATTATAACAAACCCGAACTCTTTGTACTTGCTCTCTTTCCTCTGATTCTTACTTTAGCATCGAAGTGCCTTGCAGGTACACCCCCCTCATCTCCTACAACCATTGTTGTTGTCCTACGCCAAAGGCCACGAGAATCTATCTGATCATTCCAAATCAATATATATATATATATAACTGAAATAATTAGTAATTTGAAAAGAAGATAGTATTTTGAATAGGAAAAATTAACTTTTGAATCAAATACGGGAAAAAAAATGTATGTCATTTTAAGTTAGATAAACAGTCTACACTATAATGTAATTTACTAATTGATATTGATTGAATCAAAATAATAAATGCATAAATATATTTCCTTGATGTAAATAAGAGAAATTTATATATTTACGGTGAAAAGTGTACTACTGATCCAAATATTATCTGAAAGATCCAAATTTAAAATTAATTCAATTATATTTAAGATAAATTATATAATTTTTTAAATTTTTTGTGGATAGAACAAAAATATATGAAACAAATTAAAAGTCCTTATAACAAAGGAGATAACATATTATAATATTGTATTATATCGATTTTTTTTACGGTAACATGTAATAGATCGATTCTAAAATAATTGAATTATTTGTAAAAAAACTTCAATGAATGATTCATTTAATGAAACATTAAATACTTTTTATTTTTTAATTTCAAGAATCATATACATAACTTTGGATTCAATACATTTTATAATGCATTAAAGATAAATAAATATGAGATTGATAAATTTTACTATTCTTAAAAAAATTCATCGTTATTTCTTTTAATGGTAACTATACATTTGTATTCAAAAAATACAAAAATAAATAAATAATGAGACAAGTTTTTGTCATTGATAAATATTAAAAAATACTAAAAATATTTGTTTTTTATAAATATAAAACAAAGTTATTACGGATAAATATAAAATGGAACGTCTATTTTTACTATGCAACCGTGAGATCCACCAAATAATATTTTTAATTTAAAGAAATCATAAATTTTCAATTAAAATAAATTATAAAATATAAGTAAAAGTGTATGTCATTGAACAAAATAATATCTACTTACGGGCAAAAATACATTGTTGATTCAAATATTTTAATATTGATTCAAATATATAAGTAATGTCATTCCAAAATTAATATTTGTATACGTGAAAAAATATGTTATTGATTAATTTATTTATATATACGGAAAAAAAATATTATTGTTATAAACGGGAACAACTTTAATTGTTCTAAATATTGAATAATATTAATTTATCAATCATTTTTTTAAATATGTGATAAGATTAATTGAAAAAAATATTATTGTTATAAACGGAACAACTTTATTAAAACACTAAAACAATTATAACAGAAACATGAAATTATTGATTAAAATATTGAATAAAAATGCAAAATTTTTTACTATTGGTTGTGATAATTTTATAAATAATATCAAAACAAAAATAATATTTATATAAATAATAATATATTGTTGATTCAAATATTTTTATATATGAAATGAATTATAGGCACTAATTTATTATGTCTTTTAAAAATAATAACTTTTTTGGTTGAATAAGTTAATTTTTTTAATATCATTTTCATTATATTTTGGAAAAAATGTGGTTACCCTACCAGTACCCGTGCGAACGCACGGGTATCTCACTAGTTATTTAAAAAAATCTTATGAGGTGGTAGTGAGGAAGTTAAGAAAATTAATTGGGTCCAATAAGATAAGATGTGTCGAGAAAAGAGGAAAAGGGGTTAGGCATTAAAAATTTAAAAGTATTTAACTTAAGAGGCAAATGAAAATGGCGTCTCCTTTCATGGTATAAGGTTTTAACAAATAAGTATGGTGAGGCTAACAATATGATTATCTGGGAAAGGGAGAAATTGTGTAGCGTGGTGGAAAGACATTAAAAGTATTAAAAATGGAACTTGAGGATTTGATATGTTCTGACTATCTAAAAGTTCAAAAGATTGATAGGAAATAAGGAGGACACATTTTTGTGACTAGATCCTTGGTGTGAGGATTTACCACTATAAGTTAGACTTCTAAACCTTTTTAGAATTTATGAAAATAAAAAACTTAAAAGTACATGATTTGTCAGTAAGTGCAGGGTAGTGGAATGTCAATTGGATTAGGGATATGTCTCATGAAGCGGCTACACTAGATAATGAATTGAAAGAAAAGGTGCAAAGGGTGTCTATGTCTCTAGGGAGGGTGGATAGTTGGAGTTGAGGCTTAGGAACTTATTTTGTCAAAGAAGCCTATAATACAATTATGGAAAAACTGACTGATGTCAAAATACTGAAAATCGTAGAGGCTTGTAACAAATTAGTTCATTTGAAGGCAACAAAGTTAATGTGGCGACTATTTCAAAATAGAATAGCGACCAAGCATATTTTACACAAGAGATGAGCATTGAACGGAAATCAATTGGTTGTTCCTATGGACGTGGGTTGATAGAAAGTGTTTCTCATAGTTTGTTTGAGTGTGAAGTAAATACGCATGTGTGGTATAAGATTCTCCGCTGGTTAAACGTATCTACTGCGATGAATAATTGCGTTATGTTAAACTTTCATCAGTTCAAAGGATTATGCGGATCGGGCAAAAATAAAATTGAAAAGTTTAGCGTAATTTAGTCTGCTAGCATTTTGGTAATGTGGAAAGGGCGTAATGAAAAACTATTCTGAAAAAAGGTTAGATCAATAGAGCAAGAAATTTAAATCCTGTCTTGGAATTGGTTGAGAAGTAAAGTGACAAGATTCTGCTACTCTCTCAGCCAATGGTTGATCAGTCCAAGCTAGTGTTTGGGGTTCGTCGGGTGAAGTTGTATCCCTAGCATGTTGTGCATGTTGTAAGCTCTTACGGTCTGATTGATGTGTGTTGCAAACTTGAAGTCTTTAATAGTTAGAAGGTTGGTTGCTGTTGGATTTTAGTTGTGGTCGGTTGGGGCCTATTTCAATTTTTGTTATAGCATCGATGTCGCATTTCTGTTCAGTCTGAATTTTTAATCTTTTGTTGTAATTTCTTATTCTGAAGTGTTTGTTTTGTTGGTAGGAGGTTTGGAGTATGTTTGATGTTCTATTCATACTGGTTGGTTGTGGATCTATTTTAGGTTGGTTGTGTTAATCTATACCTTTTTTGTCTTAGGCATTCCTTATGCCTAGCTTTTTCTATAGTAAATTATCTTCCTTTACAAAAAAAAAATCACTTACCTTTACTAAGTGGTCTCGTTTTTAGAAGACACTTGGATATTCATTTAAGTGACTAATTTTTGTTAGGGGAAGATATCTACTAGGGAGCATTGAACATTGTGGGATTTATTTTTCTAGAGCAACACCTTTATGAGAGACACACCACATACTCACCAACAACCTTAAGGTGATAAGTGTGTGGGTTCTCCCACTTATAAATGCTCAAGTCACCACATTCCTATCCAATGTGGGACTATTATCCATAATACTCACACTTGTTAATACTTAACACTCCCCCTCAAGTGTGAGTTTATCCACAATGCTTCCACAATGCTCCCCCTTAAGCAGAAGCTTCAACTGTGCAACTGCACTTTCTGTTGTGTGTTTCTTACTCAACACCCTTGTACCACCATTGACACTCTTCAACGGGACACCTCCTAACCACCACCTGTGGGGAGTACTTTCGATACAAGAAAGTCGGTCCTTTACTCGAACTAAAGGCCTCTGATACCACTGTTAGGGGAGATTTTCACTAGGGAGCATTGAACATTGTGGGACTTTTTTTTTCTTAAGCAACACCCTTGTGAGAGACACACCACATACTCACCCAAAACCTACCCAAGATCATTATCTTTTCATTTTTTGCAAACACAAAAAATAAGATCTGGAAAGCTAGAACCAACACTCGGTTTAATGATCAAAGGGCGAACTAAAAATCTTCTTTTGCTATCTTTCCCAGATTTCTCTTTCGAGGACAATGAAAAAACTTGTTACTAGTTTGTTTATTATTGACTTCATCCTTCTCAAAAATTTAAAGATTAATGTCAAGCCCTGTGCTCTCTGAAGGCTTCATTAAGTTATTTAGTTCCCTCCTTTTGTTGGTTGGATCAAAGTGTTGGAGCTATTTGGGGGATCAACATGAGGCAACATTTTTACTTTGGGACTTTTCTTTAAGAGCAACACACCTTTGTGAGAGACACACCACATACTCACCCAAAACCTTAAGGTGTTAGGTAAATGAATCCTCTCTCTTATAAATTCAAAATTCCACCCATTCATAGGAAATATGGAACTTTAAACACTCACACTTGCACCCAACATTCTCCCGCACAAGTGTGAGTCCTCCACATCCTATAACAAGATCTAACACCGGATCCAGCCGATGCAAGGATCGAGAATTTTTTCTTATTTTGATTACATGAAGACTTAAGCAAAAATCTGCATAAGACACCTAAGATGCAATATATAATTCCTTTTGTAGCAAAGGTATTTCAAATGAGCTTTCAACGATATTAACCATTTCAGGAAACATATCAACGTCTCTAAATCAAGCTTCTCAATGGCTCTCTTGTGCAAACTCTTCAATGACTCTTTTCTTTATCTCTATAAAAGGAACTGAATACTTAAAGAAAAACAATGAGATATTGACATTCAAATAGTTGTTAATCTATCAAATAAAAAGCACAGAATTTAACTTAGAATTTCTTAACCCTTGTATATTCTATGAATTCTTAAGTCTCTAAGAGCCTTTTTGTATTGTATTTTGTCTACACCTCTGACTATATATCAAGTGTAGTTTTTCATAATCTCTTAACTATAAGTTAGAGTTTAAGAAGTCTCTTGCTAACTTCTTGAACATTTGAAGTCTCTTGCCTGTGTGCTTGAGCATTGGAAGTCTCTTGCCTGTGTGCTTGAGCATTGTAAGTCTCTTGCTTTGTGCTTGAGTAATTGTAATCAGTTTTGGTTATAGTGAAAATCCCTTGGAAGTATAAAGGGACTAGAATACTCTTGATTTGTGGGAGGAACCAGGATAACTGCTTGTGTCTCTCTTGATTTTCGTTCTACCTCTAAATTGCTTTATTTTGTTGCTAAACACTTTACTCCGATTCAGATTCTAGACCTTGTGTTTAGAATCTAACAAGTGATTTTCATAAGAAGGAAAGAAATTTAATACAATTCAATCCCCCCCTTGTGTTTTTCTCACCTTCAAATTTCGTATATAATTCATTACGAAAATCAGTCACAAATACAATATGAAATTAACATCAAATAAAATTAAGAGAGACTTTGCACAAACCATCTCTAGATTCAACAATTTCATCAAAGTAAGAAAATAGAAAAGAGAAAGAGGATAAGGAACCCTATATATCTTTTATGTCCTAAACACTTATACCGTGAACAATTCCTCCTACCTCAAATTTGTAGCAAAGGTTGAAACTTTTGACAATGGAAACCCTCTTCTCCTACCTCTTGCTCTGTTAGGGCTCTCTCTGACTCTGCTAACAACTATTCCTCACAACCACAACCCTAACTTTAATTCTCTTATCTATTTAAATAAAACCCTATTAATTTTATGAATTCACTAACTCCTCTCAACTCCTCCCTAATTCCACCCTTTTCCCAAACTTTATTTTAAATTCTAATTTTCTCCCCAATGCTCAATTTCTCATTATTTCTATTATATAAATAATTAAAAATTAGTGATAATTCTAATAAGATTCTATCAAACCTCAATAATACTAATAAAATAATTATTTCACTCAAATAAAATAATTAAATTGTGTAAAAAAATAATTAAATTATTTTAAACTCAATTAAAATAAAATAGTCAAACCCAGGGCGTAACAAAGCGCATCCATTTTTCCTCTAAGTTCTGGAACGCTAATACAAGTAATAATAGATGCATCAATTTCATCGAAATGTTATTTTTCCTATATAGTGTTGTGTATGATTCCTTATGCGCCTTCAACTCTTTAAGAAGTCGTTGGCGGACAAGTGTATACTTTTTCTCTCATTTATCGAGGAAAGCTGAAACAGCAAAATAACCGAAGTTATCGTCACCTTTAACACCTATAACTCGTTCATGCATTTGTGCCTAAAAACTAGAATGTCTTCAATGTGTTCGGTTTATGGTAAAGGTGATTGTTCTGGGCCTGTCACTGGGGCCCGGTAGAATGTAAATCCTAACACGAAAAGAGTGTAGAACATGACAAAGATGCCAAACATAGTCTTAAGTCATTTCGCATGATTTCGTCTCAGAATCCAATAAACACTATCTGATTCATTCCACAATCATGTGCGTTTCATGCCCCCTTTTTTGCATTTCAATTACCAACGAACTCCCCTATAAAAGTATAGTTAGTGCGCCATTTTTAGGTAGATTCGCCTCCATTTGAAAAGTTCACTAGTTATTTCCTGCACTAACTTGAGCACTGGAGTGCTAACCTTGCAAGTTCGTCCACCACATTGGAATTAAAGCTCCACTGCAACATAGCGTTTAGTTTACATATACGATCATCATTTCATTCTCGCGCATACAAATGGTGAAAGAGATGGTTTGCTAATGAGAGCACCTTTGAAAACACTTTTTTTGAGATTTTGAAGTTGGAGAATTCAGAAAATGTGTGTCAACATGTTCAAAATAAGAAGATGATTGTTTTGTTGAATTGTCATTCTGTGTTTGTTTGACCTTCTTAGGAGCGCCCTTTATGTTTATTGGTTCCAATAATGGTTTGAAATATGTGGTTTCTGGATATACAATCTTCTTTAGCTACTCTTTAATGTGCAATTTCATGTTGTCATCGGATTTCATAAATCTCTCTTGAATCACTTCCCATTGGGTCATGATAGATATATTTGATTTACCATCCTTCATCACACCATCATCATTAAATCAGTTTTTTCCAGTGCATATAAATCACATCCATTCATATAGGTCTATCAAATTTCTTCTTCTATGAAATTAAACAAGCACATGGAAGATTGTACGTCTTTCTTAGTGTACAACCACACTTTGAGCTATCTGAACCTATTTTTTTCTACTCACTTGGATTTGTTATAATTAAAATTCAATCTCACTCGAGATATATTACCCACCAACTGTGAATAAAGATTATTGTATCTGCATCTGTATTTGAATACTGTAATGTTGCAACCAAATGATATTTGTATATCGTTATGCTGATTTTGGATCATTTGGTTCAGAAAATCCTAACCTTCACATAAATCACTTTTACTATTTCCCAACCAATACTTCAATGTAGCATAAGTATATTCAACTTTGTTAGTTGTTGTATTTCCAAAGTGTCTAATCTGACCAGTCCAAGCACAAATAATCTTCTCCTTCACCTGGTCTAGAATTGTACTTTCAACATATTTCAAGAAATCATAATATTTCTCACTCACCCTCCTAAATTGTATTACAGATTCAGCATATAACTCTTCCATATAAGAATTTATTTTAACATTTTAGGCATTTATTATTCTTTCCAATATCACACCAGCTTTGACCATTTTCTCATATTCGCCCTTAATTTGTTTAATCTCTTTCGTAGGCTTAAGTCTACTTCTCACGTTTTTTGTTATGTGATACCTACAAAGTAATGCATATGATGTAGAAAACACCTTTGCAATTGAATTCATCAGTCTGGTATCACGGTCGGTGATAATTACTTGTGGCATGTTTTCTTGTTCCTTCAATATAGTCTGACACACTTCTAATGTTCAAGTAACATTATCCCTTTTTTTACTTTTCAAAATGCAAATCCAACTGAAAAGTCATCTTCGTAGAAGTAACACCAACAATTTCCATAAGTGGAAGCTTGTACTTGTTGGTCATATATGTTGAGTTGTAATTCCTTGTGTCGTAGCAGTGTAGCTCGACCGAAACAAGGAGTAGTCAAATTATTATAATGTGTGTGTGTCGAGTTGTAATAGTGCGTCAAAGTGTTGAAGCAGATTGCTTCACACAGGATTTCGACTTAGGCTTATTTTAGTAATGTTAGCTATTTTGGGTTTTTATAGTTTTGGGCTTTGGCTTGGGGTGCAAGCTAACATAATTCTATAAATAGGGAGAAACCCTTATTTTGTAAATAATGAGATCATATCTTGTATTCACAGTTTGCAGTTGCAAGTGAATAAGAAAATTTCCAGTTTGGAAGCAGAAAGAATTCTGCAAGATTTTCATCTTTTTCTCCAACGATACTGTTTCTCTTTCTTTCTTTCTTTCTAAATTTTTCTTTTCATTGCCATTGTGTGTGATTGTTAATAATCTTGAGATCAAGATTGAATAGAAGAATTCTCCATAGGCAGTGGTGAATTTCCAACATCATATCAATTATGAGCACAATGGAAAATATGTTGAACAACTTGATGGAATCAGGATGAGTCTAAAATATATCTTGAATGGTTTCTCCATCCCCACACACTATGTACCTAGATACATAATGATCAATATCCAAAGTTTCAATAGTTGTTGCATTTCAGTTCTTAGACATTTTATCGCCTTGTTATTTCGAGCACGAATATTGTATAATTGCATAAATTTGAGACATTATAAAGACTTTTTCGTTTCAAGTTCCAAGTATATTTTTGGGTTACACCATGTTCGATGTCATATCAGAAATAAGATATTTTTCTTCACAATTAGGGCGACATGCAATAACTCAGCTAACTTGTAACACAAGTCATGATTATGTATACCATAAACCACATTAAATGTACGTGTAATATTTGCCTTAAGGTACCTGCGCAACTTAAAAAGATACTTATATTTCCTCGAACTAGTGTCATTCTGTTTCAACTTCTGGATAAGTTTGTTTTACTTGCGACTTCTTTCACATCTCATTGTCATAAATGTCGGTGTTCTATGAGAGCCAGAATCTGACCTCCCAGTTACAATGTCGAATCCCAATTTTGTAGCCTCATAGCATATCTATTAGAGTATATGTTCACGAACAACAAACTCTTGTTTATTGTAAATTGTTTACCAACATTTACCTCAACATCAACCGGTTTAGCATCCATAGCTACAACCAAACATTACAAAGTTACAAATTAAAATTCAACATACAACAGTCCGAAATTAAATTTTCGGAACAACGTGCAACCTAATCGGAAAGTTATAGTCCGTATGTAACGTTCATTTTCAACAACTCTACAAGATTATATTAATCAGTGATAAAGGAAATACATGTACATTACCCTTAAACTCCAACTACTTTTATTCAGTGGCGGAGCCAGGAACTTGGGGCAGGGGGTGCAAATTTTTTAAATTAATTATTTAATATTTATTTAAATATTTAAATATTTAAATATTTAAATTATTATATTTTTCAAATATAAAGCAATATGTAAATTATTTTATCATTTTTTTTATTAAAAATATCATTTTAAATCAGATAAATTTGTTTTTATCAATTGAAATACAATTTAGGAGGGGTGCAAAATGAAAAATAAACAAACTGCTGCTACATTTCAGGGGGTGTAAAATGAAAAATAATTGAGTTATTGCCAATTATCAGTTGGTACAAACTGCTGCTGGTACAAATTTTCAAAATCCAGGGGGTTCAGTTGCACCCCCTCAGCTATAGCTGGCTCCGCCACTGCTTTTATTCATGTTGATGTGAAAAAATAGAAGATTGTGGTTTTAAAGTACAAAATTTGATTGAGAATGGATGGAGATTTTTGTAGGGTTTTGGAAGTATGATGGTATGGTCATGAAATAAATAGTGCATGCAAGTGTTATATTCATTTTTCTATTTGGTAGTTCCAGAAGTTAACTTTCGTATTATCTATTGAATTGTAAAATACTCACACTATCATGACTTCTAAATATGAACTTAACCTATGGACTCACTCTTCTATCAATATAGAGATTGACTTCCGTATTAATTTGTGGCAAAACAGAAGTAACTCACTAACGATGTGTTTTAGTGTGTATGGAGAAGTCTGAAAGTTAACTTCTATACTATTGAAGAATATTTTTGAGTTTTATAAGAATGATTTTTCACCGCTAAGAATGTGGAGAAAAGTTCAAATAAACAATCAACTATTTCTCATTCAAATTTTGAAGCAGAATAAAGTGGCTATATTACCTTCTAGTTTAATTTAGGAGTCATTTGTTCCAAATTTCTTATTTCATGTTATTATAATAAAATCGCATTTCACATTGCAACTAACTAATCTCGTTTTCCAGAGGGATAATATATTTTGAAATTGGCTAGGTACACTAATGCTTTTGGCACTACTACTTTATATTATCACTTTCTTTTTAATTTGATCTTTATCAATTTAGTCCATAACATTTTTTTACAAGTTCTTAACAGGAAATAAATTAATAGATTAAATATATTAGAAATACTATTTATTTTACTTTTATAATTTAGACTAATTTTAAGAGGGAAAAATAATTTAGAGACTAAAATAAATGATATATTCTACTATTAAGCGATATTTAAGTTTTTCTGCACACTTTTATTTTAAGTCAAAACGTTACAACTGATTCGGAGATAAATTTTCAAAACATTTCAAAACACATCTCATGCATCTCGCTTAGTCACACCAACATATTTTGTAAACCCGATTCCAAATATACATTTCCAAAATACTTCAAAACACATTCATGCATCTCTCTCTGAAAGATCAATTTTAAACATTTATTGATCAGGAGATGTATCTTCATAACCAATCAAAACAGTGCAAATTAAATTAATTACAAAAATACCCGAGGCGCGTTATGTACGAGCAACATCTGGAAATGCATCTTCATAATGTTTATAAAGATATATCTCCGTAGTTTTTTCATATTAAGTCAGATTTTTATTGATTTAAAATGCGTCCTAAGATACATCTGCATATTCTAAAAAAATTATATTTTTAAGTAGTGTCATATATATATATATATATATATATATATATATATATATATATATATATATATATATATATATATATATATATATATATATATATATATATATATATATTGCATTAAGAAATTCACTTATCCGTAATTTTATTTTTTGGCCATGGATCTACTCAACAGATAAGGCCTAATGAAACATATTGAAGGGAAAGGAGTTTTAAAATCTATTTTAAAGAAATTTTAACATCATTCCAATGTATGCTAGTTCTATTGTTTATTTTAAATTTAAACTGCATTAAATTTATGATAAAATTACTTATATTTTTCTTCAAATCACTAGAATAAATTTAGAATGCAATAATGCATTTTATACTATCATTTTCATAAAGGCACGCTATTCTAAAAGTATACTCCAAATTTGAAACTCAACGTAATTAGAGTAATTAGAGTTTTTGAATGAGGGTTTTTATAAATGCTACAAATTTATAAGGGGATTTTAAAACTCATCATAATCAAAGTTTTTTACACTGCTTCCGCACAACTTTGACCCTTTAAACCGACTATGAGACCGGTTCCAAGTTTAGTTAATTGACCAAAATGTCATGTAGTTTTTTCAATCAAAAAAACTACTATCAAGTTGAGTTAAAATAGAAAATGCATTTTTCTGATAGTTAAACAATATCATAGTCCAGAAACTTGTGTCAAGGAAAAAAAAACCAACTCGGTAGTGATGGGGAAAACTTGAGGTAACAATAATTGATTGGATATGAAACCAAAGCATAACTAAGATCATGAATTGTCCAGAACAATTTGTCTCAAGTTAGGTTGTATTTTATATAAGAAAAGTTTTGAACAAAAAGCTTTCTCTTTACAAGTTATTGATTTGATAATGAAAACTCACTAAAATCAACTAAATTTGTGGCCATGTACTCAAGTACCACTGATGGTGGTAGATGAACATGATTACTATGCCTATAATTTCTTTGACATGAAACACAAATTACAGCTACATATGACAAGCTTTCTATGCCTGTGCTGGCTTTCTATGAAAATGGCTTTCTATGAAAATGCAGGAAAAGAAAAGAAAAAAAAAAACAGAAATAAAGCCTAAATTTCTTCCTTTGCCAATAAATATATGAATCATATAACATCCATCACCCTTCACCTTTTTATTGGTTCTTGTTCTTCTCTTAATAAGGGATTTCAATGGATTGGCTAAATATAAGCTTCAATTGATAGGCTATAGCTATGAACAAACAGATCAGAAGAGACAAAAACATATATTAGAGCTACTTCCACGGTGGTTGCTGCTGTCTGTAGCCGAACGGATAGGTTTCCCAGCAACTACCATCTGGTTCTTTTCTTTTCCCACCAACCCCTGAACTTGAGGATTGTTGAAGGGTCCTGTCCTCCATAGCTCTGCTCTGACCAGGAAAGAAAAACGGCCTTGCAGTTAATGCGTCTCTATTCCCACCATCGATCAAGAAGCCAGAATTAAGATCGAGGCTGGGACGGGAAGGTCCAACACCATTTAAACCAAGTTGTGTACTGTTCATACTCATGATATATGGGGGCTGAGAGTAAGATGACAGAACAGTTGAGGAAGATCCCCCAACTTGAGGCACAATCGGAGCTCCCCTTGAGTCCACCATATAGGGAATTGTACTACCTGAACCATACGTGGCTGACGAGAAAGACAAAGGGGGCATTGATGTCAGTCCGTTATATCCCAAAAAAGATGAATGATTGTATGATACCGCAGGGCCCATCCCTGAAACGCCAGCTGCTCCCGGCATCATTGTAAGATCTATTGCAGGCTCAACAGCCTTGCCATTTGGCAAAGACCAAAACTGAGGAACATGTTCTCTTCTACCGACTTCCACCTTGGCGCCCATTATAGATATTGCAGGGGCATCTGATTTGGAAAGTCCATATGCTTCAATACTTGAAGAAGATTTTGAAGGCCCTTGGTCCACCAAATCAGTTTGAAAATAAGGTCTATCATTCAAATCAATGTTTCGAACTGAAGGCTGCATTGACGACGATGATGATGCAGGTGATGGGCTCCAATAGCCGTTTCTTCCAAAAAAGAGTTGCCCCTCCATCCTCTGATCTGAAGGTTGAGCATCACCGTCATCACCGATACTGTTCAAGTCTAGTTCAAACCTCTTAAATCTTTTAGGGCTATGTTCCACTGATGATTGCCCAGAAGGCAGGCCTGAAGATTCACCAATTTGTTTTACCAATTCTTCTTCACCCCCAGCCTCATTCAGATCAAAATCCAGAAAACCATGCCTCTGTTTTGAAATACCAGAGTTCCCACCAGCAGCAACATTCTTCTGATTATCGTAATTCTTACGAGGTGATGCAGGACGAAAGGCACTGGTGGCAGCTGACCCTTTCCATCCAAGTGTTCCTTCAAACTGTAACGGGGCTGTTGGCAATCCTGAAGTCTGTGCAGGTTTTGAAGCAGAGACAACAGGTATTGGTGTTGCGGATATGGCATTTGCAGAAACATTCATATCATCAGAACCATATTCTTCATTAAGATCAAAGGTGCAAAGGCTTTTCTCTGAATTACCTCCTGGATCTTGAGCTGCTTCAGTCAACTGTGATGACTCCAAGTCAGGGAGGCATTCTGGCTCAACCACGATATCCTCTGAAACACTCATACGCCTCTCCTCAGGACATGCTTCAGCAGAGTTGCTTTGTCTGGATGACACCTCCTCGGGTAAGGCAGAAGCAAGGTCATCATTTTTGCCAACAGAATCTGGGCTGCCAGCTTCTGAGATTTTCTCTGAAGAAGCATCATTGACTTCTCTCTCGATTTCCTGAGCCACCTGTCGAGCGACTTGTAAAGCATCAACAATACCATAGTCAAGTTCAAGGTCAGAAGTCTTGTTAACAATGTTGGGGCTTCTGGAACCTTCGTTCTGTTTTAAGGAACCTGAACTATTTGAGGTATCATCATCTTGATCAGAAACTTGGACCTCGTCTTCCTTTACAGATCTAGCATATTCTTTATCAACTTCCATATCAGAACTCTTGTCAATAAGGTTGGGGCTTGTGGGATCTCTTCTTTGCTTAAAAGAATCAGAGCTGTTTGAGATCTCCTCACCTTGACTAGAAACTTGGCTCTTGCTTTCTTCCTTTACCGACGCTTTGGATGGATGTGTATTGCTAGAATTTGTGGGTCTGACATCATCCACCGCACTCATTCTATCAGAGGCAGGTGTTCTGGTGATACAAGGAACTATTACTTTATCACACATACCATCTTCATTGCTTTTAGCATTATGTTCCAAAGGAGATTCAGGCCTTACCGGTGCAGGCACAGACTTAACTGGTGCTTCAAAAGACACAACAGAAACAGGTTCTGGTTTTGGATTTATTGGTGCTCCTAATTTTTCTGGAGGACCACTATCATTTTGTTCTTGCTTCTCCTTCATGGATAAGTCATTTAACTGCAACTCATCTGGTTGTTCTCTGAAACCTCCTTGTTTCAGTACAGGTAAGTTAGAGATCCCAGCTGATGTCAACTCACCTTCATTTACAGGAGCATTTTCTTGAACAGTAGCAAGATGGTTTGATCTCTCTTTGATATCTTCAGAATTCAAACTTACAGAGGATTGGTGGACCCTGTCAGAACTCTCGTTCTTTACATTAGCAACCTTATCTGGTACCTGAGTATCTGAGCTTCTCAATATAGACTTTATACCCTCTTCAAGTCGCAACACGTGGTCATTGTCATTACTAGTCCCGTTCACTGAAGTCAACTGGCCTTCCACCTTGATATTTTTATCGCTCATATGGCTTCTTTGAGCAGTATCCATATCATGAGATTCAGCATCTCCATTTCCCACTCCTTTCCAATTATCAAACAGTAATCTTGCTCTATCTTGAACCTTAGAACTGTGATGAACAAGCAGGTTACTGGCAGTGGCCCAAATTTCTGATGAAATTGTCTTCCCGCTGTCTAGATATAGCTTTTCAACTGCTCCTAACATTGCAGAAATTGACTCTTCAATGAAGACATCATTTGTATCAGCGTCAACTTTTTGAGCATCACTTAACCATCTATTGATGAACCACAGTCCATCTAATCGAATAAAAAGATCAAGGCAATCTTTATTCTCTGTAGCAGCAATAGTGCTTGCAACAGAAGCCCACTGTCTCATTGCATCACCAGTGCTTTTCACAACACCGTCTTGATCCTTCTTCATAATAGAGATCAACTCCTGCACTCGAGAAGGCGCTGTGAGACCGTCTTTCATCTCAGTCAGCGTAAAGAAGTCTTCGAGAGTCATATTGTCTCACATAAGCTTTCTCAATGTGTGAAGCTGTCCTTTTGTTACACCGGAGAATTTTTTCCTGCATCAATAATATTTTGGGATTTAAGTGAAAAATATCATTTAAAGAATAGATACACAAATTTTTTATCACTCTACTTTATGCAAAAGACCAGTGTTGTCACACATCCACCATGGCGGTGTTGTGCTGGATGTATACATGACGGTTTTTGGGCTCGCCGCAAAGGTAAATATCGACTGACATTGCAGGATTTTCCGCCATAATCCACTATAATGGCGCAGCAAAGCGGCTGGTATGGCAGGATTTTGGCCCTCCGCAATGCAGAGCCATCCGCCATAGACAACAATAAGACCAAGTACAGATAGCATTGATGATAGTCTAAAGACACCATAAATAACATAAAGTAGTAAATAACAAATGGTAAACCATAACTAAAGCTACAGAAGGTCCTCAATTAAAGTATCATAGAATATAACAGAAAAAGATTCAAAGTGAAGGATAATGGCCACAAAACAAGATAAAAAATAAGAAAAGCATTTCAATGTCCAGACCTAACAAATTACTCCCATCCTATAGCATATCTAAAATATCAAACAAACACTTTCCCCTGGAACCTAGTCCGTAAGCCTACATGATCAATGCCTTTCTTTGTTTTGAAACAATAGACAAAAGAGGAGTTATTTATAAAACTTGTCAACTACAAATACTTGCAGATTCACTAATGAAAATAATTTACTAACATCAGAAACTTTGGCACATTATACTATATAATATAGTTTTCTATATGTCTTGCCTTAAATTGTAACGGTACTAACGGCATTTGGATGCAACCTGTCAGATCGCAAATTCGTTATACCTTCTAAAGAGAAAATTGAGTTCTCAGAAGATAAAATGTAAGTAAGGGGTTACTTCTAATTCAAATCTATATAATTCTACTCACAAAAAATCTCAAAACCAGCCTTTTATAGTGACAGCAGAGAAGCATTTAGATATCTAAGACAAAATTGATTATGAAAGATCTCAACTGCAGAATCTTAATTCTAATCAAGAAATATAAACATTAATGACAATTATTTCAATTGAATGTAGAATTCTACTCCCTCCCACTCCAAGATTCTCTATATTGTGACTTACTTTTATTCCATTTTATAGTTTTTAAACAGATTTGGATCAGTAAGAGTGGAATTAATGAGCACAAGTTTGAAAGATCAATCTAGAATTGTTTTCAGTATCAGTTCAAGGATAAAAACCAATTCAAGGAAATATCAAACAACAATGGAAAAATCAAGTCTAATGTTGATGAGTGTGACAAAGATAACTAAACTTACGGATCAACACAAAAAACTAAACCTAAATCTATCAGCAATAAGATTAACAATCACTTCAAGAGCAGGTATCAAGTCACAATTAAATAATGAAAAGGTGGTAACTTTCCAATCAAGATCAGTGAATCAATATTACAACAGCCAAATCAGAATCAAATTCAAAACCATAATCCCAAACAAAATTGCAACAATTTAACTAAAATTAAACCTAACAAACAAATCCTGATTAAGAACAAATTCAAAACTACAAAAGCACATAAAAATTAAACCTAACAGCAATCTTAATTTTCAACCAAGAGTAACATAAATTATTATGTAAAAGGGGGAAAATAACAGCAATTACAAAACCCTAAATTTGATGTATAATAGAAGATAATAAAAACCCTAAAAAAACAAAAACAAAAATCATTGTTGTATCGAAATGTAAAAAGGAATGAAGTTAACAATCAATGAAAAAGCTGAGATGTGTAAGAGAAACGCAAATCAGGAAGAAAAAAATGAAGAACAAAAAAAGTGAAAATAAAATTGAGGTAGAAAGAGAGAAGAAAGAGTGGAGTTTGATTTTACCTTCACGAAATCGAAACCCTAGCTATGGTTGAGGTGGCAAGAGGAAGAATTCGACAGTGTTAGGTTTAGAAGAATTCTAGAATGTTCTGAGTGAAGGGTTTGAAATTTGTGTTGTGTGTTTTAAGAATGTTGGAAGAAGAAAAAGAATGAAGAAGAGAAAGAGGAACGAAGAAACAACGTTATTAGTTGTTGTTGATGATATTGGAAAATACTAATAATAATATTCGATTTTGGTTTTGATTTGATTTGATTTTTTTGTTTATGTGAATTTCCTATTTGGTTTAAGTTGGGCATTAACACGTGCGACGCCATAAGTTGTTTGTGAATGATGTGATGTGAGCTTTTCATATCTATTTCATTCATTTCATATCTATACGTATATTATGAGAATCAATTCAACTATTTACTTAAATTTAAATTCATATTTTAATTATTTAACAAAAAATTTGGTATTTTTATTGATGTTGATTAAAAGTATGTATGGTGGTATATTTGATCATAAATATGTAAGATATCAATTTGATTCTTAAGAATTTTAAATGTTTCGTAGGAATTTTGTATAATATATAATATGATGTTTCATTTAAAGCATCTTGTTTTGTAGATTTTATGATGGAGTGATTGTGTATAATCTCGTCTCACTTAAAGCATTTTGTCCTTGCAGATTCTATGCTCGAGTGACTGTGTATAATTAAGTCTCTTACTTAAAGCATTTTGCTATTGCTTATCTCATGTTTGAGGAATTGTATCCAGTCAGGTTTTTCACTTAAAGCATCTTGCTCTTAGAGATCTCATGCTTGAGAGATTGTGTACAATTCGGTCTCTCACTTAAAGCATCTTGCTCTTGTAGGTCTCATGCTTGAAGGACTGTATAATTTAACCTCTCACTTAAAGCATCTCGCCCTTACAAACCTCATGTTTGAGAAAGTGCGTATGTATCTGATAAATTGAGTAAGATCTTAACCTAAACTCGATAGAGCTCGTATTAGTTTTAAATCATCCCATATGGCAAGTCCAAGCTTGTTCAACTTAATGTGTCAAGTTAAGCAGTGTGGTTCATAGCCAACATATCTTACTTTTTACTTAGGCACTCTAACATGCAGACAAAGCATTCAAGGAGTAAAAGTAGCCATAAGTGGTTGGCCTCAGACAAAGAAGTAAGGGACTTGATTCTAATTAATTATTCTGATGCAAACAACATAAGTCTTAATGGTCAATCAATTGATTTTATAGACACATGACATGTGAGATCATATATATACTAGCTACCATCAATGAAAAAAGGAAGACATATTTCATATGACATATATGATCATACTTGCGACTAGAATTGGCTATGTGTTGTTAGAGTTATCGATTAGTGTATCTTACGTATACACTTGGTGCTCGTCGTGGGGTCGGGTAAAACTAGCTTGGCCACACAACCATATACAAACATAAATCCCTTATTGTCCCACAATGATAAGGGCAGTCATAAGCAACAACAACAACGAAGACTGAACCTACATATCGAAGATGTTTGCCACCATAAAGGAATTGTGTCTCCAAAATGACGCCTCACAAGACAATGTATATGGTATACAACAACAACAACCATAACTAGTAGGCAATGAGCAGGAAGACTCCATGGATCCTCAACCTTTATCAACCGAGATATGGGATACCTAAGTCCCTGACACTTTCAAGTTTTCTCCACTGGCGGCGTTCAATGGCAAGAGTGATCCTTAGGAGCACGTCATCACCATTAACACACAAATGGCCATCATTGGGGAAACTGGCTGCCTTAAATACAAGCTGATGGCAGGAACATTAGAAGGAATCAGCCCTTCGATGGTATATGAACATCTCAAGGTTCTCAATAACGAGTAACCAGGACCTAACAAAAAATATTATCAATCAGTTTTCAACAAACAAACATTGGAAAGTCTCAACCACAAGCCTTTTTAATGTTCGTCGAGGTTATTCAGAGTCATTGTGAGAATACTTAGCTGATTTTAATGAAAGAAATCATCAAGGTCGTCCATCCGAACCAATAAATGTTTGTATGGGCCTTCTAGAATAACCTTAAAGTATGGAAATTTAACGATTCCCTAGCACAAAATTTGACATCCTCAATAGAGGAGATCATGGTCAGAGTTGAGTGTTATATTAAGGGAGAGGAAATTAATGCAGAGAAAAGAACCATGGATGCGAAAATATCGAGTTAGTAGAAATTTCGAGATGATGGAACAACGGAAGAATCAGAGCATAATATTGGTTTGCGAGAAATCAATTTTCAAACCCACTAAACACAATGAGGGAGTTAATCCTTCATAATGTCTACCATACCAAGATCATTCATGAACCCCACACCCCCATAGGAGATTCCATGGGAAGCAAACTGGGTAAATGGTGCAAGTATCACAAGATATAGAGCCATCATATCGACGACTGCCAACATCTAATGCGGGAAATTGAAAAGTTTATTCAAGGAGGTTTCTTATAGAGATATATACAGGGAAATCCCAAAAGTTCAGGAAGAAGAACCTCTCCTCGAAAAGAATATCGTCGGGGAACTCCCTAGCCACGAAGGAGCCAGAGTACTAAGGCGGTTCACGATCTCGGGCGAATGTACCACATGTTAAATATGATTGTCGGAGACTTCGCAAGATATTTGACATGTGATAAAATTTTCCAGTGCGAAACCCATTGAGACTAAAATCTCCTTGATAGAAATCAGATTTTCCGACAGGGAGGTGAAGGGAATCATACCCCACGAGGATGATCCAATAGTTATCAACCTTCATATTCAGGACTGGAATGTCAAAAGGGTCTGTGTAGACTTCGACAGCCAGGTTGATGCCCTTTTCTAGGTGCTTTTTAGGGTTTAAAAATAGATTCCAAGCTATTCCAATCTTTTGAGGGCTCGTTGGTCGATTTTTCAAGAGAACAGGTGCAGGTCATGGGGTATGGAGCCATTATAACTACCTTCAAATAGGGCAGAAGCGAGAAGATCAAAAAAGTGAGGTATATGGTGGTGAACACTCTTTCCCCATACAATAACTGGCTTTTCAATGTCCTGAATGTTGTATTTTTAACTATTTACTTAACAAATAAAATGCTCTTTAATTAACGAGTGAGCTAGGGTAATCAAGGGTAATTAGGAGCTAACAATAAGGTACTACAAAGAAAATTTAAAGTTGAGAAGGAGGGGAAAGGCAAAATTATACTCCCCATCTAACTCCCATAGAGTTAATTGCATGGTATTAAACCCATGGGCGGACCCTCAATAAGACAGGTTGACACCTATGGAAGATTTGAAAACCATGCATATGGGTTCTAAAATCCATTAGACCACCCAGATAAGGACTATTTTGACCAAAGAAGATGAGGCAAATATTGTACAACTATTGTAGAAGAATTTGGATTTGTTCACATGGGCACTAACTAATATTACCAGAATAGTTCCATATACCATCTGTCATCATTTAGTTATTAAGCTCCGGTATAAGCCTATCACTTAGAGATAACACAAGGAATGTGAAGAGAAGAGAACAACCATTTCAGAGGAAATGGAAAAAATGAAGGAAGTTAGGTTCATACAAGAGATTAAGTATCCAACATGGTTAGCTAATGTCGTGATGGTGAAGAAGACATTTGGAAAATGGGCTATGCGCATATATTTCATTGACCTTAACAAATCGTTCTCTAAGGATTAGTATCCATTGATGAACATTGACAAGCTAACTGACAATGCATTGGTTTCTGAGTATTAAGCTTTATGGATGACTACTCGAGTTATAATTCGGTAAGAATGAACCCTAATTATGTGCCGAAGACATAATTCATGGCCAATCCAACAACTTCTATTACGAGGTTATGTCATTTAGGTTAAACGCATGGGAAATATACCAGATGTTGATGGGAACTATTTTCTTTGAATAGATAGGTCAGAATCTAGAGGTTTACATTGACGATATAGTCGTCAAAACTCTAGGTGAAGGGAAACACATTGAAGATTTGAGGGAAACATTTGCAATAGCAAGGCAGTACAATATGTGCTTCCAAATAAGTTTTCATTTGGGGTATAAGCTAGGAAGTTCTTGGGTTTCATGCTAACAAGAAGAAGGATTGAGAAAAACTCACACAAATGTCAGCCGACCATAGACATGAGAAGCCCGACTTTGGTGAAAGAGGTTCAACAATTAACTAGAAAAATGGCATCATTATATTGTTTCCTATCATGTGCATGTGATAAATATGTTCATTTCTTTGGAATGTAAAAATAGTCAGAAAGCTTCTAGTGGGAAAAAGAGTGTGAGGGGGATTTTTAGAAGTTAAAAAAATTCTTAGCAACTCAACCCATAATCACTTGCTCGAAGAATGAAATTCCCTTGTATCTCTACTTATTGGTCACTACCAATGCCATAAGTTTAATCCAAGTTAAGGATGGGGATGAAGGATAAAGGTCGATTTACTTCATCGGTAAGGTCTTGAAAGAGGCCTAGTTACGTTATCAAAAGATAGAGCACTTGGCTTTAACAATCGTAATCACTAACAATGCCTTAATTTCAGTCCCAGTTTAGGAAGAAGACGAAGGAGAAAGGTCGATTTACTTCATCAGGAAGGTCCTAAAAGAGGCTGAGTTACGTTATCAAAAGATAGAGCACTTGGCTTTAGAGATCATAATCACTGTAAGGAAGTTGAGGGCTTCTTTCCAGGGACACACGATTATCGTAAAAACCAATTACCTTATAAAATAAGTACTGAAGAAGCCGAACCTAGCCAGAAGTATGGTAGCATGTGTAGTCTAACTCTCATAGCATGGTGTCGTAACTCAAAATTTGACCTCCCATTTTTCCTTTTTGCATGAGCATGTGCATTCGCATTGCCGGCATATGCATTAGCATTTTTTTCTCTGTGATTTTGGTGCAGGAATGTTCAAAATCTCAGAAGGTTTCAAAGCCTGATTAATCTCATCCTCACAAAGTCATCACATCATCAATACAAGCAAAATACAAGGGTTTACATGCCTATTTGTCAAAGCAAAGAGTCGAAGATCGAAACCATGGCCATATCGCCTTGTTTCAAGCAAATTGGGCAAGTTTTGGCTGTGTTAATCGATTAACCATTTGCTAGACAAAATATGTTAATCGATTAACACATGTATTTTGGCAGATTTTTCTGCATTTTCATGACAACAACTTTTCTTATACTTCTTTGGGGTTTACTTGGTTCTAACATAAAGTGGAATGATCTAGACACTTCAAGACACTTCAAGAATCCACTTGCATTCGCTACAATACATCATTTTCAATCAAGACCACCATGTAACTTCATTTCCAAGCATGAGAACCATTGGATTTTGGACTTCATTGGGATGTTCCCACCGAGTTAACAAATAACTAACTGAGTCAACTTTCGACTCGGTGAGTTAGATGTAACTAACTCTAAAGCTAGCTCCAAAGCAAGCTCCAAAGCATACTTCAAACCTAGCCCACTCCAAACTTCCACTCTATATAAAGAAACTTTCATATTTGTGAAAAGGGACCCTTGGAACCTTCAACCATTTTTCACTATTTTCACTTGATCACTCTCTCATTTCTCCCAATTCTCTATGAATTTTCTACAACTTTCTCACATTCATCTTCATCTTATTCCCCAAACCACACACAAAAGCTCAATTTCCACCATTAGAGTGTAACAATATTCACATCAAAATTGTTATTCTCTTGAGCTAAACCTACATTCTATTACATTTCTACTTGGATTTATGGATTTACAGTAGTTTCTACTTCAATTCAAGTAATCGTTTCGATCGTCTCGGTGCAAATTCGTATTCGGAGCATTTATCGTATTTTTATCGGTTTCACTACGATTTGATCTCAAGCTTGGAATTCTCTGGTTTTCTTTGCTTATTCTCACCACATTTTGCTTACAACAACTTCCAAGGCAATCCTCCGCCTTGTAGGTTGGTAATTCTTACTCAATTGACTGTTTTCGATCATTTTCGCATGTTCGCAATGTAGATCCAATAGCTTGTTGATGTTAATTAATCATTCAATTGTTTGATTATTGATCTTGATGTTTGTTGGAGTTAATTGGTGATTAACTGTTTCGATTTGATGTAATTTTCGTGAACAATTGCATGACATAACATGTGGATGATTGAAGAAGTGATTAATTGCTGGAAGTGCTTTTGAAAACTGATTTTCTGCCACTGTCCCAGTGTTAATCGATTAACCATTTGCTAGGCAAAAATGGTTAATCGGTTAACACCTTTGTTTTCAGCATTTTTTGTTGTTTTTCAAGGGTTAATCGATTAACCATTTTTGCCTAGCAAATGGTTAACCGATTAACACTGAACCAGAATGTGATTTTTGAGCTTTTTCATGCTTATTTGGATTTCTTTCCTCATTTAACTTCCATGGTTTGATATGCTTGATATTTTTGGATGTTTTATGAGTTGTTTAACCTCTGTTTGAAGCATGTATGTAAACTTCAGTGCACGATTTATCGATTATGAAATTGTTTGCATTCTTGAAATTGTATGATCATATTGCTTTTGTATTTTCTTGTTTACATGTTAACATGATTAGTGATGCATGATAATTGATGTTTTGTCATTGCTTTGCAAGTTCACTCTTTATTGCATTATGTTTGTTCTTTATTGAACAAATTTAATTTTGTATAATCATTATTCATCATTTTTGCTTTGACGATCTTTCGACTCGTGTGAAAGATTCTTGGCTTATTTATCCCTTTAAACGATTGATCGAAACCTTGTTTCGATTAGTTAATCTTCCCTCTTTCTTCTCTTTAGGATCTCTTAGAGCCTTGTTCTCTTAACCCCTGCTGAGTCAGAAGTCTGCACAATGCGTTGGAGCACTGTACAAGATTGCGATGTTACTCTGTCGATTTCAATTTCTGCATTATCCTCTGAGTGCTAGAGAAAGCATAAAAATGGATAATTCCTACACTCATTTTGATTACTTTGGGTAGGGGATGAATGACCCTGTGTCTGGAATAATCGTCTCTATCTCCAGACTGTAGTGTCTCCCAGTTCCCAGCCGAATCGATCTTTGATCACTCTTGCCCCTTTAATCTTTCCTTTGATCAGTCACCATGTCCTTAGTTCAAGACCACTATTTCTTGGGTTAACAGCCAACACCTTTCCTTTTGGTAAATCATTGTTCATTGATTCCTCAGAAGAGTCATAATCATTCGTTCATTGGTTAATCACCTGTTTTTTGGTTAAAACCAATTCTCTTCGCCCCAACGAAGTTGCAATCCTTATCTTCGGTTAATCACAGTCTGTCTGTTAAATATTGAATCCCTAACGGAGTCCGCAACCTTCTCTTGGTTCTCTCTCTCTTCTGGATTGGTTAACCACTGCCTGTCAGTAAAAACACCAATTTGACTCATTCCTCAGTTAACCACAGTCCGTCTGTTAATATATGTCGCTCCCGGGATTTTCATCTTAGTACAAACGCGAAAGTGGCACCGAAACAGAGTCGCCAGCAATGTGTATTTATCCCAAGAGAGGGAAAGGAAACACCGCATAAACCTGAAGAGAAAGGATAGAGCATGGTCTTGCGACCAGAGAAATGGGTTCGGGAGTCAGTTACGCGAGAGGAAGGTATTAGCACCCCCTCACGTCCATCGTACCCGATGGGATCCACGCTTGCTTGTCTCGATCAAAGGGTGTAAAGAAAGGATATTGGAAAAAGAACTGAAAAAGGAAAAGGAAAAAGAGAGAAACAAATGTAGGGAAAATAAAAGGAGTGCTCGCATGGGCCCTACCCCACTGCCTACGTATCTCATCGGGAACATGAGAATCAGAGCGACGTAGTTCCCCTCACTAGGGTCGCTTTGTTTGTGTTTTTTAATGGAAACGTCACAACGCGCGTTCTAGCAGTTTAGGTGTTGCGGCTCGCTGTAGGGAGACTTAGGCGTTACCTGTTTGCGGTAGAACGGATGTGACGAGTCCTTAAGGAATGATTGAAGGAGATGAGAAAAGAAATAATTGTTTGTTTTTGTCTTTTAGGAGAGAAGAGTTTTGATCGTTTGTGTGTTTAACATTTATTGTATTAAAGTCTCTCATATAGGATCGAATATCTCGCATATCGACCCAAGACGGGACATATGCTAAACATTCTGAGAAAGTGAGAGAAGACCCATCACCATCTCATTCCCACATGAAAGGCCTTAATACAATGTATGCTATGCCTTTATTAAGTATTTTTTACTTTCTGTTTGAAGATGAGAAAAAAGAGACTCAAAAGCGGATCAAAGGCGAAAATCTAATGTAGGGGACTAAGACTCACCCTAGTGTTAGCATGCTTGGAGATCCTATGGTTAGTGAAGTTTTAAGAAACCTAACCTAAAAGAGAAAGAGGGATAGCACTACCTAATGCATATCCTACCTCACTTTAATCAAAGATTAAAGTTGAGCTGGGGTCCCTAAGGGTGTGGATAAGTTGTACACACAAAGCATTATATCATGCTATTCATAAAAGAGAAAACAGAAATTAACCAACAATGAGCAATTGAAATTATGGTCAACAATGACCAAGAATAACCAAGTTAGAATTAAAATGCTAAGTAAAAAACCAAGATTAAATTCTAGTAACAAAAGATTAATCTAAGATTAAAAACTAATTCTAAATTAGTTCAATGTAATTCTAAATTAAATCTAAAAATATTAAACCTAAAGTTAAATCTAGAATTAACTCCTATTAATTTCTAAAAAGGCTAATTCTAACAATTAATCCAATTAAAAGGGAAAAAACTAATCTAAAAAAACGAAGATTAATCGCCTTAAACCAAATAACCAGAATTAGTAATTAAAACTAAATGTAAAAAGTTAATTCATAAAAAGAAACAAGATTAATCCTAATTAACCTAATTAGTATCTAATTAAAAACAATAAAATTGAGAAAGTGGGTGCAGTCAACAATGCTGGGTGTTTGGAAAAGGATGTCAGGCGAGGGGGCTTCAAAAAGCTGGCCCAAAGCTTCTTCTAGGAATATCAGAGGGGGCGCGCGAGAGGAAAAGAAGGGGTGGATAGAAAGTTGGTATGTGGTGGTGTAAAACAAGAAAACAACACGGGCTCAAGGCCCAGTCCATTGAAATCTGAGTTGAAAGAAAAGAAACCCTAGGAGACTCACAACAAAGCACTCCTCAACCTCATTCCCTCTCACACCGTTCGTCCGCCGCTTTCATCATCTTCTTCTTCAACGATTCGCCACCATCAAACTCATTCTCCGACAACAAAACCAACGGCTCGTCGTCAACAGCTCGTCCCAAGTCCTTGCCCTCGCGTCGTCGTTCTTAACGGAATTCTCAACAAGACGATTCAACACTCCGTCATCGTCGTCAATCGTTGAACGGAATGTCTCACCACGACGGCACAGCAAACGCGAGTACATCACCATCCTCAACGCGTCGATGTTCACATCCTTCGCGACTTCCGCATCACGAATTCGATCTAAAGCTCATCTTCCACCTTGACGAAGCTCCGCCGTGAAATGAATGCCTCCGTGACGCTGCTTAACATCTCCTCTCGATCTCGCTCAACAAGCACTCGCTCAGTTCTCACACTTCATCTCTCCGTCACAACCTCTCACCGGATAAACAAAGACGTCGCGTTGGAGTTAGACTTTTCAACATTCCGACGCTCTCACAAAACGAGTTCACTCACGGCACGATCAACAAACAACATCAAGTAAAGTCAACAGAGAGAAAGATATTTGAAATACCTATTGGAGTCGCTCCGATGGCGCTTCAATCCGCGAATCTACTCCAGGTATGCGTATTTCTTCGTTCTTGCTTTTTCCTCTTTGATTCACTTCTCCTTCTGTTTCAATTTCCTTGCCGCGTCGTGATGTCGTTGTTACACTTTGTGAAATCGCTTGCAAAATCTTTGCTGTTGTTGATTCGTTGCGATGCGGATCGCTGTTGGTGAATTTGTTGTTACGATCTTCTGATCTTCTCAATTTTCTTCTTCCATTTCTCGAAATCGAGTTGTTGTTGCCTTCTGCTTCTGCTGTTGTGTTGATGTTCTGAAGTTATTGTGATTTGTTGCAGGTTTCTTTGAAGTTGCAGTGATTGAAGTTTGTTGATGAGAATGAATTCGAGAAGAGCTCTGAATTGAAGAGGATGAATTGCAGAAGATTTATGAATTGATGAAGATGAAGTTTCAGTTGAAGATGAGTGATGAAAAGCAATCGGAGAAGATGAATATTGTAGAGAAAAAATTCTGTTAGAAGTCGGTTATGGTGGTTAGAAAACGGTTAGGGAGAAAAAATGACCGATTGGTTGTTCTGATATGGAGTTTTTATATTGTAACTTTCTGTTGTGGATTGGAAATTTTGGAGAGAATTGGAGAGTTGAGAGTGATAGATTAGTTTCTGAATTTTTCTGTAATGAATTATGGTATGAATCAATTGGTTGCAACTGTCATTGGTATTCTTTTTCAGCTTCGAGAATATGGTTTTTTATGTAGAATTCTGTTATTAGAATTGTGAAATTGATCACGAGTTTGTTGCTGATGGAAACATTCTGCTATGGCCTTTTCTTTTTTTGTGAATTAAATATCAATTGATGTGTAATATTTTTGTACAAACTCAATTTCCATGCTCCATGCTATTTTTCTGATCTCCTGCGCTCTTTCAAGTAAAACTTGTTATGAACCCCTTTATGTAACTTTCTTCTTGCGGAATTGTTATTTTTCTGGTGTGCATCTGCCATATATTTTCTAAAAACTGATGTGGAGTTATGGACCAGGATGATGGAACTGATGTGTGCTGGTTTGTTGGCGGCCCTGAACTTTTTCTTTTTTGTAAATGGGCTTTAATGGACATTGACAGATGGTTTGGAATGTGTGAAGAAAATTGATTTTTATTTGAAATGGATTGGAAAAATTGGTTTAATAGAATGGACTTGTTGAATATGGACTTGTTGGAAAAAGATTTACAAATGGATATTGAATATTAAATTTGGAATTAATGAAAATGGTAAATGGATATGTGTAGCAAGTGATTTAATATAGATTATGGATTTTGGATTTAAAACGGATGAATGGGTTAGGTATTAAAAATGAAATGGATAAGGTAAAAATGATTTGGATAAAAAGTAAAAATGGATATCAGTAAGAAAATATGGTTTTATGTAAGGAAATGGACTAGAATGGATATTTGGATAAAAATTGGATTTGAAAATGGGAGAAATTTAGAATGAGAATTTGGATAAAAAGTAAAAATGGATAAGATAAAAAAAGTTTAAAAATTGGTTTAATGGTTTATGAAGTGGATGGTATCTCAATTTCCAAGCAAGTCACATGATCAATCTTAACGCATTCCACCCACATCAAGCTTCAGATCCAAAACAAACTCGTATCCTTAATGGCTCTCCCATTTTCAATCAATAACCCTAGTTGACTTGAACGCATGTAATTCTAACCAATGACTTTCAGTTGACGACTGTCCACAAATTCAACCATGAATGAGGAACCTTGATTCACCTTGACTGTACATTGATGAAATAAATGTCTTGAACAGAGAAGACACCAAACCATGATTCGCACCCAAGAAAGCCTGACCCAACGCCTCTGATGAATCCTATAAAATAGGAAAACCCTAGGCTCTTGATGTACACTGATGACCTGCTGAATCACCCCTGAATATAGAAGACACCGTTAATAAGAAAACTCCTCGATCCCATGTCTTAAGAGACCAATGCAATGATATGATTATGAGTTATGACCTAAATGAAAATGCAGATGAAAATGAAACATAAGCCAAAAAAGGTAGGGCAAATTTTGGGGTACTACAGCTGCCCCTATTCAATCAACTTGGACCTGAAGGGATGATTGCAACTGCTTTCAGACATTCAAGGTATAAGGTGATTGAATACAAAAAGAACCGCAAAATTTGCACTCTATGGAGAATAAGGAAAAGGGATATAAACCCAACCAAATGAACCCTACTTGGATAAAACTCTGATGGAAAGAAAAGCACTGGAGAGATGTCTTTTGTACAACGCCAGACGACTACTGGCCTGCCACACTACGGGTGGACTTTGCTCATCTGCCACCCGAAGATGGACTTTTGCCAATCCACTGTTGGACTTTTGCCCAGAGGTTTGTAGAATCAACGACCTTACAAAGATGACTCCGCTGGGGATAAGAGGGTAGACCATCAACTCTGAGATTGATGGAAAAAATGGCATTCGCTCTGAGACTGAGAAAATTTGGATTTAACATTAACACTGAGGTTGAGGAGAAGGTAGACATCAACTCTGAGGTTGAGCAAAAACCATAACTTCAACTCGGAGGTCGGAAGAAGGATATATGTCAACTCTGAGATTGGTAAAAGGGTATACATCGATTTTGAAACCGGAGATAAAACCCTTGACTTTAACTCTGAGGTTAGGTGAAGAAAAGCATTTTCATCAACTCTGAGGTCGAGAAAAGGTGTACAACAACTTTGAAGTTGGGAAAGAAAGGACGTTCATCAACTCTGAGGTCGAGAAAAGGTATACGTCAACTTTGAAGTTGGGGAAAAAGGGATATTCATCAACTCTAAGGTTGAGAAAAGGAGGTGCGACAACTCTGAGGTTGGTAAAGAAAAGGATATTCATCAACTCTGAGGTTGAGAAAAGGTATACAACAACTTTGAAGTTGGAGAAGAAAAGGATATTCATCAACTCTGAGGTCGAGAAAAGATATACGACAACTTTGAAGTTGGAAAAAGGCTTCAACTCTGAGGTTGGAGAAGGAATGTACGACAACTTTGAAGTTGGTATAAAGAGGCGTCAACTCTGAGGTTGGGGATCACTGCCTTGATTGAGGGTTGATCTGGACCTTCACACAAGGTACCAAATCTGGCTTATGCTTCGATGCATGTTTGAATTTTCTTTCTATGGCGTAATGCTCCACATGAAATGGAAATGCTACGCGTTTTGAGGATGCAATGCAATGATGATAACTATATGCAAGAATGAAATGACATTCCGTCGAGGAATGCGCAGAACAGAACAAGCAAACTTCGCTGAGGAAGGGATCACCAATATCTGATCTCTAGTAAGGAGATAACCAACTGTACCATCAATAACCACTGGTGATGCCAACTCTGTCGAGGAACTGCAAGCTGAATTGCAAACTCTGTTGGGGAGATGCCAATAAAGATTGGATGTTGAACCGCTGAGAATGCCATTAACCATTGGACTTTGGCTTACGGGGAATTACCGACTCTGACTTTTGAGGAAGAGAATACTCTGACTTCTCACCATCTTTAAACTGCTTGAGAATATTCCATCATCTTATCCTGCTGAGAATGAGGAATCCACCTACACTACTGGGGGTAAGGAATCTTCATAAAGAACCCCTTTCGATGTGAGAACGATTCTCTGCTTGGGGAAGAATATCAATTCCAACACCTTGCTGGAAAAAGATACCTTCAGGTTCTTTACTGGGGAAGAGACTTAGTATTTCAAGTTTCTGCTGATCAACTGCATATTGCTTGTCAAGAGTGAACAACGGTTTCTTCCTGATTTGCCCCAGACCACAGGGTCCATTGGAAGAAATCATCTCAAGAGGATTTTACAGAAGACCGGGCGTTCACACTGCCCCCAGGGTCTTCAAACTCTTGGAGAGATTCATCGGATCTCGACGTAACTGCCCCGGACTGTATGATCTGTGAAGGAATTTGCCCCAAGAGGACTTGTAGTGACTTGACATACTCTGCCCCAGTATTTTGAACCTTGAAGAGGTGCTTCTGATTAACCGTCTTCTGGAGAGGATAACTTCTTACGCTTCAGAGGTGGCCTGCCTCAATATGAGCTTTGAAGTGGATTTTGCCCCTGATCTTCGAATGAATGCCCCAAAATAACTGGACTTTAGAGAGATTTCTCGACGTGACTGCCCCAGATTGGCTACATCTCATCCCGACTTACTGGGGAAAGCCCACGACACTGAGTCTCTTGGAAACATGCCCCTTGATATGACTGTCCTTCAGAATTTTCAGGCATCCCAACTCGGCAGGATCAAGCTTCTCGACTAGCATTCACTGTGTGAGCTTCATTGATGCTTAGGCACATGTATGCAAGCAGAACAAGTTTATTATGAGAATGATAATTCTAATGCAACAAACATGTTAACCTTGAAGTTTATTGAAAATATGTCACCAAACCTGTGAACGAGTCACTAGTTACGACATCGATTTTTGAATGGAACACAATATGCACATGCAATACCAACAAAAATCTTATTAGCACAACTCATGGGAGTCAGGAACGCTATCTCGTTTAAGTACGCCTTCAGAATAAACCCTGTTTCAGTTAGGACTTTTAAGGGTTGTAACGTGGCCTGGTTCACGGTTTTAGAAAAAAGGATTTATGGCTCAAAATTTGTTTGTACCTACCCATTCTCCTTAATGTTCTTCAGTCCTACGTTCAGTTAATTTGGCACAAGCGCTCATCTCCCAAAAGGATTTTTGTGAGGATCGATGGTTAAGGAACCCATGAGGTTTTTTTTTTTTTTTTTTTGAATGTCAGTCACCCCTTTTGTCTTCCGTGTTTCGGTCACACGACTTGTTCTTTATCGAGGATTTTCTCTTGAGCATTTCTTTTTCATTTTTCGCTTTTTTATTTCCCTGATTTTGCCTGGACTGATTCTTTCTGAGTTCTTCAATTTTGAAGTCCAGCGGGATGCCCTAACTTTTGCCTAAGTCACTTGTTTTCAATTTTGGACTTAGCGGGCTTTCTTTTTTTCTTTTTCTTTTGATTCTTTTTTTTTTGAACAAATCGTGTGACACAGGCTGTCTGACTTACTTGAGAGGGTGGTGACTACCTCATTACTTTGAACACTGATGGATAACCATTGGGGTTTCACATCTCTTGACCTCCTCAAGGTAATGGATCCTCAGATGCACACTCCTTTTGAAATATGAACGCTTGGTCAAATTACTGACAACTACCCTGCCCCTGGTTAAATGTGAGGGTTTTTTCGAATGAAAAGAAACTCCTACTTCAAGGCTCAAAGGGGTTGACGAGGGTCTATCTCCCTTATATCTCCGGTGTTTAGGGATTGAAACAATGCCTGTACATCCTCAACAGGGTTTTATCCAAAAGCATACAACCAAAGATTTTGCGTTTTTACCTCATCATCCTCCCTCCAAGAGTTTAAGCAAGAAAGTTGGTATTGCAATGCGCAGAAACAATATATGAATGAATAAAAATGAACTACTTCAAGAAAAACATACTCATTGCATTAAAACATCATTCAGAATACAAACAAGTTTTTTAGGCATACAATGCTTTAACAAGAAATGAAAAACTACAAATGAAAATGCAGTAAAGAAGCTGAAGATTGCCATCGCCGAGGAGGCTTGATTATGTCTGGACGTCCTTGTAAACTGAGTTCTCACTTGAGACAGGAGGCTTCAATTGATGTACATATCATCTTCAGTGAATGCAATGATCTCTGAGTCCACCAGGTCTTGCACCTTGTGCTTGAACACGTTGCAATTTTCAATGGAATGACCCGGTGTGTCTGAGTGATACTCGCATCTAGCATCCAAATCATAATCAGGAGGAATGGGGTCAGGGACAGGCTTGGCATCCCTTAGTTCAACCAGAGAACTCTCAAGTAGTCGGGCAAGAACATCACTGTGAGGAATAGGGAGTGGATCGAACCTTCTCGCAGGCCTTCGTGATCTTTGTTGTCTCTGTTGCTGAGGAGCATAAGGTCGCTGATACTGAACAGGTTGTTGAACAACAGAAGGAAAATACACAGCACTGGTTTCTCCTTCTTTTCCCTTGGAGGACCCAGCATAAGGTTTCTTTGCATCTTCAGCAGCAATTCGAATCTTTCCCGTTTTGATGCCATTTTCGACTCTTTCTCCTGCCAATACAAGACCTGAAAATCCAGCTGACACACATCCAACCAATTTCTCATAATAATGCCCCTGAAGCGTATCCATGAACATATCAACAAGCTCTCTTTCCAACATCGGAGGTTGGACTTGGGAAGCCAATTCACGCCACCTCTGGGCGTATTCTTTGAAGCTTTCGTTTTGTCTCTGAGAAAGACCCTGCAGTTGTATTCTATTGGGCGCCATGTCCGTGTTGAATTGGTAGTGCTTGATGAAAGCTTCTGCCAAATCTCTCTAGCTTTTAATATGTGTTCTCTCCAAGCTCATATACCAATCTAAAGATGCCCCAGTTAAGCTTTCCTGAAAGAAATGCATCAGCAGCTTCTCATCATCCGTATAGGCAGACATTTTGCTGGAATATGCCATGACGTGGAGCTTAGGGCAGGTGCTTCCATTGTATTTTTCAAAAGTAGGCGCCTTGAACTTCGGAGGAACCTTCACACCTGGGACCAACCCTAAGTCATACATGTTCATACCCAAATCACTATGGCCTTTTAAAGCATTCACTCTCTCTTCGAGCATACGAAGCTTCTTGTCCGCCTCAGTAGGGAAATTCATCTCAGCATCGTAAAATTGTTCATCCTGATTATCCACCTTCTGATGAGGAACATGAATCCTAGCAGCATTTCCTCTGGATTGACTCATAGGAGAGGGTGGAGGAAGATCAGCACTTGGAGAATTCACAACTCCGCCCGGAGTATTACCAACAACCTTCTCATTACCAGCCTCTGGGATAACAACAGTCCTTTGAATAACTGCCTCTAGTTCCTCTTGTTGTTGAGCCATGCCCTGCATCATTTCAAAGAACTGAGCCATACGAGTCCTGAATTCCGACAACTCTGCTCGCGTCTGATCCATGATCCTTCTCTGATTGCTTCAAGTTGCGTAGTGGTGAGAAGTCAGGTTTGCAGTTCTGGAGACAATAGCAAGTCAGAATAAGAATCCCCTTCTGAGAATACCTGTTATGCATATGAGTATGAAAATGCAAAATGACATGCGATGCAAATGCAAAGACACGGGATCAAGATATCCACAAAGCTCTGGATAAGTGTTGTGCTGATGACTGAATAAGCTCATAGGTCTGCTCTGACGAGAATATCGAAACACCGGAATATCCGAATGATCAGAATACGAGAACACCAGACTGATAAGTCTACACTGATAGGAAATCCAGAATACCGGGTATGTTGAAGGTCAAGGTTACCTGCAAACCTGTAAACACCCGCCCATTCTCACATGTGGGTACTAGGATGTTCAGTATCCCGGGCTCTCAGGTCGAGAAATGATGATACGTTCACCCTTTCTGGTTTGGCATCATCATCAATCGAGGAGGCCTCAACTAATTCTCCAAAACGAAAGGTCCTCAGCTTCTGGTACTGAGGTCGAGAAACAATAGTACATTCATCCCTCGGGGTACAGTACTATCGCCAAACGAGGAGTGCCTCCACTGATTCTCTTTCAAAAAGGAAATCCTATGCAAGTTCCAAAGTGGGCCCTCGGGTGCGAATGGGTTTACCACAGAATGTGGTCTGCCACTGTCACCACTAAAGAGGGATGTTTCCACTAAGGTCCTCAATGATCGGTCACCAGAGTCGACAGTTCCTCAAGAGAATAACTACTGGCCTGCATAACATGCAGTAGCAGAAAGCTCCCGATAGAACCTAGTCTGGTTGTGGGTCTCATGAACGACAATACGTGGTCACCACCACGCAAGTGTCATGACTATCCACTCTAATACCTATGTGTATGCTCAAGCCTGGGTAGTGGGCTTATCTCTCAAAACACCCATCCCGCCAAACAGAAAACAGCACAGCACAACAGTAATAATATGATATGTAGTGCTAAAATGCGGTAAATACAGTAAAGTAAATAAACAGCAAAATAAAGCACAACAGTAAACACCCAATGAAAGAAGACAACAAACAAGCGCTAGGATTGACTCGCTAAGGATGGACCAGCAATAGGTCAACCTCTTATCCCCAGCAGAGTCGCCAGCTGTCGCTCCCGGGATTTTCATCCTAGTACAAACGCGAAAGTGGCACCGAAACAGAGTCGCCAGCAATGTGTATTTATCCCAAGAGAGGGAAAGGAAACACCGCATAAACCTGAAGAGAAAGGATAGAGCATGGTCTTGCGACCAGAGAAATGGGTTCGGGAGTCAGTTACGCGAGAGGAAGGTATTAGCACCCCCTCACGTCCATCGTACCCGATGGGATCCACGCTTGCTTGTCTCGATCAAAGGGTGTAAAGAAAGGATATTGGAAAAAGAACTGAAAAAGGAAAAGGAAAAAGAGAGAAACAAATGTAGGGAAAATAAAAGGAGTGCTCGCATGGGCCCTACCCCACTGCCTACGTATCTCATCGGGAACATGAGAATCAGAGCGACGTAGTTCCCCTCACTAGGGTCGCTTTGTTTGTGTTTTTTAATGGAAACGTCACAACGCGCGTTCTAGCAGTTTAGGTGTTGCGGCTCGCTGTAGGGAGACTTAGGCGTTACCTGTTTGCGGTAGAACGGATGTGACGAGTCCTTAAGGAATGATTGAAGGAGATGAGAAAAGAAATAATTGTTTGTTTTTGTCTTTTAGGAGAGAAGAGTTTTGATCGTTTGTGTGTTTAACATTTATTGTATTAAAGTCTCTCATATAGGATCGAATATCTCGCATATCGACCCAAGACGGGACATATGCTAAACATTCTGAGAAAGTGAGAGAAGACCCATCACCATCTCATTCCCACATGAAAGGCCTTAATACAATGTATGCTATGCCTTTATTAAGTATTTTTTACTTTCTGTTTGAAGATGAGAAAAAAGAGACTCAAAAGCGGATCAAAGGCGAAAATCTAATGTAGGGGACTAAGACTCACCCTAGTGTTAGCATGCTTGGAGATCCTATGGTTAGTGAAGTTTTAAGAAACCTAACCTAAAAGAGAAAGAGGGATAGCACTACCTAATGCATATCCTACCTCACTTTAATCAAAGATTAAAGTTGAGCTGGGGTCCCTAAGGGTGTGGATAAGTTGTACACACAAAGCATTATATCATGCTATTCATAAAAGAGAAAACAGAAATTAACCAACAATGAGCAATTGAAATTATGGTCAACAATGACCAAGAATAACCAAGTTAGAATTAAAATGCTAAGTAAAAAACCAAGATTAAATTCTAGTAACAAAAGATTAATCTAAGATTAAAAACTAATTCTAAATTAGTTCAATGTAATTCTAAATTAAATCTAAAAATATTAAACCTAAAGTTAAATCTAGAATTAACTCCTATTAATTTCTAAAAAGGCTAATTCTAACAATTAATCCAATTAAAAGGGAAAAAACTAATCTAAAAAAACGAAGATTAATCGCCTTAAACCAAATAACCAGAATTAGTAATTAAAACTAAATGTAAAAAGTTAATTCATAAAAAGAAACAAGATTAATCCTAATTAACCTAATTAGTATCTAATTAAAAACAATAAAATTGAGAAAGTGGGTGCAGTCAACAATGCTGGGTGTTTGGAAAAGGATGCCAGGCGAGGGGGCTTCAAAAAGCTGGCCCAAAGCTTCTTCTAGGAATATCAGAGGGGGCGCGCGAGAGGAAAAGAAGGGGTGGATAGAAAGTTGGTATGTGGTGGTGTAAAACAAGAAAACAACACGGGCTCAAGGCCCAGTCCATTGAAATCTGAGTTGAAAGAAAAGAAACCCTAGGAGACTCACAACAAAGCACTCCTCAACCTCATTCCCTCTCACACCGTTCGTCCGCCGCTTTCATCATCTTCTTCTTCAACGATTCGCCACCATCAAACTCATTCTCCGACAACAAAACCAACGGCTCGTCGTCAACAGCTCGTCCCAAGTCCTTGCCCTCGCGTCGTCGTTCTTAACGGAATTCTCAACAAGACGATTCAACACTCCGTCATCGTCGTCAATCGTTGAACGGAATGTCTCACCACGACGGCACAGCAAACGCGAGTACATCACCATCCTCAACGCGTCGATGTTCACATCCTTCGCGACTTCCGCATCACGAATTCGATCTAAAGCTCATCTTCCACCTTGACGAAGCTCCGCCGTGAAATGAATGCCTCCGTGACGCTGCTTAACATCTCCTCTCGATCTCGCTCAACAAGCACTCGCTCAGTTCTCACACTTCATCTCTCCGTCACAACCTCTCACCGGATAAACAAAGACGTCGCGTTGGAGTTAGACTTTTCAACATTCCGACGCTCTCACAAAACGAGTTCACTCACGGCACGATCAACAAACAACATCAAGTAAAGTCAACAGAGAGAAAGATATTTGAAATACCTATCGGAGTCGCTCCGATGGCGCTTCAATCCGCGAATCTACTCCAGGTATGCGTATTTCTTCGTTCTTGCTTTTTCCTCTTTGATTCACTTCTCCTTCTGTTTCAATTTCCTTGCCGCGTCGTGATGTCGTTGTTACACTTTGTGAAATCGCTTGCAAAATCTTTGCTGTTGTTGATTCGTTGCGATGCGGATCGCTGTTGGTGAATTTGTTGTTACGATCTTCTGATCTTCTCAATTTTCTTCTTCCATTTCTCGAAATCGAGTTGTTGTTGCCTTCTGCTTCTGCTGTTGTGTTGATGTTCTGAAGTTATTGTGATTTGTTGCAGGTTTCTTTGAAGTTGCAGTGATTGAAGTTTGTTGATGAGAATGAATTCGAGAAGAGCTCTGAATTGAAGAGGATGAATTGCAGAAGATTTATGAATTGATGAAGATGAAGTTTCAGTTGAAGATGAGTGATGAAAAGCAATCGGAGAAGATGAATATTGTAGAGAAAAAATTCTGTTAGAAGTCGGTTATGGTGGTTAGAAAACGGTTAGGGAGAAAAAATGACCGATTGGTTGTTCTGATATGGAGTTTTTATATTGTAACTTTCTGTTGTGGATTGGAAATTTTGGAGAGAATTGGAGAGTTGAGAGTGATAGATTAGTTTCTGAATTTTTCTGTAATGAATTATGGTATGAATCAATTGGTTGCAACTGTCATTGGTATTCTTTTTCAGCTTCGAGAATATGGTTTTTTATGTAGAATTCTGTTATTAGAATTGTGAAATTGATCACGAGTTTGTTGCTGATGGAAACATTCTGCTATGGCCTTTTCTTTTTTTGTGAATTAAATATCAATTGATGTGTAATATTTTTGTACAAACTCAATTTCCATGCTCCATGCTATTTTTCTGATCTCCTGCGCTCTTTCAAGTAAAACTTGTTATGAACCCCTTTATGTAACTTTCTTCTTGCGGAATTGTTATTTTTCTGGTGTGCATCTGCCATATATTTTCTAAAAACTGATGTGGAGTTATGGACCAGGATGATGGAACTGATGTGTGCTGGTTTGTTGGCGGCCCTGAACTTTTTCTTTTTTGTAAATGGGCTTTAATGGACATTGACAGATGGTTTGGAATGTGTGAAGAAAATTGATTTTTATTTGAAATGGATTGGAAAAATTGGTTTAATAGAATGGACTTGTTGAATATGGACTTGTTGGAAAAAGATTTACAAATGGATATTGAATATTAAATTTGGAATTAATGAAAATGGTAAATGGATATGTGTAGCAAGTGATTTAATATAGATTATGGATTTTGGATTTAAAACGGATGAATGGGTTAGGTATTAAAAATGAAATGGATAAGGTAAAAATGATTTGGATAAAAAGTAAAAATGGATATCAGTAAGAAAATATGGTTTTATGTAAGGAAATGGACTAGAATGGATATTTGGATAAAAATTGGATTTGAAAATGGGAGAAATTTAGAATGAGAATTTGGATAAAAAGTAAAAATGGATAAGATAAAAAAAGTTTAAAAACTGGTTTAATGGTTTATGAAGTGGATGGTATCTCAATTTCCAAGCAAGTCACATGATCAATCTTAACGCATTCCACCCACATCAAGCTTCAGATCCAAAACAAACTCGTATCCTTAATGGCTCTCCCATTTTCAATCAATAACCCTAGTTGACTTGAACGCATGTAATTCTAACCAATGACTTTCAGTTGACGACTGTCCACAAATTCAACCATGAATGAGGAACCTTGATTCACCTTGACTGTACATTGATGAAATAAATGTCTTGAACAGAGAAGACACCAAACCATGATTCGCACCCAAGAAAGCCTGACCCAACGCCTCTGATGAATCCTATAAAATAGGAAAACCCTAGGCTCTTGATGTACACTGATGACCTGCTGAATCACCCCTGAATATAGAAGACACCGTTAATAAGAAAACTCCTCGATCCCATGTCTTAAGAGACCAATGCAATGATATGATTATGAGTTATGACCTAAATGAAAATGCAGATGAAAATGAAACATAAGCCAAAAAAGGTAGGGCAAATTTTGGGGTACTACAGCTGCCCCTATTCAATCAACTTGGACCTGAAGGGATGATTGCAACTGCTTTCAGACATTCAAGGTATAAGGTGATTGAATACAAAAAGAACCGCAAAATTTGCACTCTATGGAGAATAAGGAAAAGGGATATAAACCCAACCAAATGAACCCTACTTGGATAAAACTCTGATGGAAAGAAAAGCACTGGAGAGATGTCTTTTGTACAACGCCAGACGACTACTGGCCTGCCACACTACGGGTGGACTTTGCTCATCTGCCACCCGAAGATGGACTTTTGCCAATCCACTGTTGGACTTTTGCCCAGAGGTTTGTAGAATCAACGACCTTACAAAGATGACTCCGCTGGGGATAAGAGGGTAGACCATCAACTCTGAGATTGATGGAAAAAATGGCATTCGCTCTGAGACTGAGAAAATTTGGATTTAACATTAACACTGAGGTTGAGGAGAAGGTAGACATCAACTCTGAGGTTGAGCAAAAACCATAACTTCAACTCGGAGGTCGGAAGAAGGATATATGTCAACTCTGAGATTGGTAAAAGGGTATACATCGATTTTGAAACCGGAGATAAAACCCTTGACTTTAACTCTGAGGTTAGGTGAAGAAAAGCATTTTCATCAACTCTGAGGTCGAGAAAAGGTGTACAACAACTTTGAAGTTGGGAAAGAAAGGACGTTCATCAACTCTGAGGTCGAGAAAAGGTATACGTCAACTTTGAAGTTGGGGAAAAAGGGATATTCATCAACTCTAAGGTTGAGAAAAGGAGGTGCGACAACTCTGAGGTTGGTAAAGAAAAGGATATTCATCAACTCTGAGGTTGAGAAAAGGTATACAACAACTTTGAAGTTGGAGAAGAAAAGGATATTCATCAACTCTGAGGTCGAGAAAAGATATACGACAACTTTAAAGTTGGAAAAAGGCTTCAACTCTGAGGTTGGAGAAGGAATGTACGACAACTTTGAAGTTGGTATAAAGAGGCGTCAACTCTGAGGTTGGGGATCACTGCCTTGATTGAGGGTTGATCTGGACCTTCACACAAGGTACCAAATCTGGCTTATGCTTCGATGCATGTTTGAATTTTCTTTCTATGGCGTAATGCTCCACATGAAATGGAAATGCTACGCGTTTTGAGGATGCAATGCAATGATGATAACTATATGCAAGAATGAAATGACATTCCGTCGAGGAATGCGCAGAACAGAACAAGCAAACTTCGCTGAGGAAGGGATCACCAATATCTGATCTCTAGTAAGGAGATAACCAACTGTACCATCAATAACCACTGGTGATGCCAACTCTGTCGAGGAACTGCAAGCTGAATTGCAAACTCTGTTGGGGAGATGCCAATAAAGATTGGATGTTGAACCGCTGAGAATGCCATTAACCATTGGACTTTGGCTTACGGGGAATTACCGACTCTGACTTTTGAGGAAGAGAATACTCTGACTTCTCACCATCTTTAAACTGCTTGAGAATATTCCATCATCTTATCCTGCTGAGAATGAGGAATCCACCTACACTACTGGGGGTAAGGAATCTTCATAAAGAACCCCTTTCGATGTGAGAACGATTCTCTGCTTGGGGAAGAATATCAATTCCAACACCTTGCTGGAAAAAGATACCTTCAGGCTCTTTACTGGGGAAGAGACTTAGTATTTCAAGTTTCTGCTGATCAACTGCATATTGCTTGTCAAGAGTGAACAACGGTTTCTTCCTGATTTGCCCCAGACCACAGGGTCCATTGGAAGAAATCATCTCAAGAGGATTTTACAGAAGACCGGGCGTTCACACTGCCCCCAGGGTCTTCAAACTCTTGGAGAGATTCATCGGATCTCGACGTAACTGCCCCGGACTGTATGATCTGTGAAGGAATTTGCCCCAAGAGGACTTGTAGTGACTTGACATACTCTGCCCCAGTATTTTGAACCTTGAAGAGGTGCTTCTGATTAACCGTCTTCTGGAGAGGATAACTTCTTACGCTTCAGAGGTGGCCTGCCTCAATATGAGCTTTGAAGTGGATTTTGCCCCTGATCTTCGAATGAATGCCCCAAAATAACTGGACTTTAGAGAGATTTCTCGACGTGACTGCCCCAGATTGGCTACATCTCATCCCGACTTACTGGGGAAAGCCCACGACACTGAGTCTCTTGGAAACATGCCCCTTGATATGACTGTCCTTCAGAATTTTCAGGCATCCCAACTCGGCAGGATCAAGCTTCTCGACTAGCATTCACTGTGTGAGCTTCATTGATGCTTAGGCACATGTATGCAAGCAGAACAAGTTTATTATGAGAATGATAATTCTAATGCAACAAACATGTTAACCTTGAAGTTTATTGAAAATATGTCACCAAACCTGTGAACGAGTCACTAGTTACGACATCGATTTTTGAATGGAACACAATATGCACATGCAATACCAACAAAAATCTTATTAGCACAACTCATGGGAGTCAGGAACGCTATCTCGTTTAAGTACGCCTTCAGAATAAACCCTGTTTCAGTTAGGACTTTTAAGGGTTGTAACGTGGCCTGGTTCACGGTTTTAGAAAAAAGGATTTATGGCTCAAAATTTGTTTGTACCTACCCATTCTCCTTAATGTTCTTCAGTCCTACGTTCAGTTAATTTGGCACAAGCGCTCATCTCCCAAAAGGATTTTTGTGAGGATCGATGGTTAAGGAACCCATGAGGTTTTTTTTTTTTTTTTTTTGAATGTCAGTCACCCCTTTTGTCTTCCGTGTTTCGGTCACACGACTTGTTCTTTATCGAGGATTTTCTCTTGAGCATTTCTTTTTCATTTTTCGCTTTTTTATTTCCCTGATTTTGCCTGGACTGATTCTTTCTGAGTTCTTCAATTTTGAAGTCCAGCGGGATGCCCTAACTTTTGCCTAAGTCACTTGTTTTCAATTTTGGACTTAGCGGGCTTTCTTTTTTTCTTTTTCTTTTGATTCTTTTTTTTTTGAACAAATCGTGTGACACAGGCTGTCTGACTTACTTGAGAGGGTGGTGACTACCTCATTACTTTGAACACTGATGGATAACCATTGGGGTTTCACATCTCTTGACCTCCTCAAGGTAATGGATCCTCAGATGCACACTCCTTTTGAAATATGAACGCTTGGTCAAATTACTGACAACTACCCTGCCCCTGGTTAAATGTGAGGGTTTTTTCGAATGAAAAGAAACTCCTACTTCAAGGCTCAAAGGGGTTGACGAGGGTCTATCTCCCTTATATCTCCGGTGTTTAGGGATTGAAACAATGCCTGTACATCCTCAACAGGGTTTTATCCAAAAGCATACAACCAAAGATTTTGCGTTTTTACCTCATCATCCTCCCTCCAAGAGTTTAAGCAAGAAAGTTGGTATTGCAATGCGCAGAAACAATATATGAATGAATAAAAATGAACTACTTCAAGAAAAACATACTCATTGCATTAAAACATCATTCAGAATACAAACAAGTTTTTTAGGCATACAATGCTTTAACAAGAAATGAAAAACTACAAATGAAAATGCAGTAAAGAAGCTGAAGATTGCCATCGCCGAGGAGGCTTGATTATGTCTGGACGTCCTTGTAAACTGAGTTCTCACTTGAGACAGGAGGCTTCAATTGATGTACATATCATCTTCAGTGAATGCAATGATCTCTGAGTCCACCAGGTCTTGCACCTTGTGCTTGAACACGTTGCAATTTTCAATGGAATGACCCGGTGTGTCTGAGTGATACTCGCATCTAGCATCCAAATCATAATCAGGAGGAATGGGGTCAGGGATAGGCTTGGCATCCCTTAGTTCAACCAGAGAACTCTCAAGTAGTCGGGCAAGAACATCACTGTGAGGAATAGGGAGTGGATCGAACCTTCTCGCAGGCCTTCGTGATCTTTGTTGTCTCTGTTGCTGAGGAGCATAAGGTCGCTGATACTGAACAGGTTGTTGAACAACAGAAGGAAAATACACAGCACTGGTTTCTCCTTCTTTTCCCTTGGAGGACCCAGCATAAGGTTTCTTTGCATCTTCAGCAGCAATTCGAATCTTTCCCGTTTTGATGCCATTTTCGACTCTTTCTCCTGCCAATACAAGACCTGAAAATCCAGCTGACACACATCCAACCAATTTCTCATAATAATGCCCCTGAAGCGTATCCATGAACATATCAACAAGCTCTCTTTCCAACATCGGAGGTTGGACTTGGGAAGCCAATTCACGCCACCTCTGGGCGTATTCTTTGAAGCTTTCGTTTTGTCTCTGAGAAAGACCCTGCAGTTGTATTCTATTGGGCGCCATGTCCGTGTTGAATTGGTAGTGCTTGATGAAAGCTTCTGCCAAATCTCTCTAGCTTTTAATATGTGTTCTCTCCAAGCTCATATACCAATCTAAAGATGCCCCAGTTAAGCTTTCCTGAAAGAAATGCATCAGCAGCTTCTCATCATCCGTATAGGCAGACATTTTGCTGGAATATGCCATGACGTGGAGCTTAGGGCAGGTGCTTCCATTGTATTTTTCAAAAGTAGGCGCCTTGAACTTCGGAGGAACCTTCACACCTGGGACCAACCCTAAGTCATACATGTTCATACCCAAATCACTATGGCCTTTTAAAGCATTCACTCTCTCTTCGAGCATACGAAGCTTCTTGTCCGCCTCAGTAGGGAAATTCATCTCAGCATCGTAAAATTGTTCATCCTGATTATCCACCTTCTGATGAGGAACATGAATCCTAGCAGCATTTCCTCTGGATTGACTCATAGGAGAGGGTGGAGGAAGATCAGCACTTGGAGAATTCACAACTCCGCCCGGAGTATTACCAACAACCTTCTCATTACCAGCCTCTGGGATAACAACAGTCCTTTGAATAACTGCCTCTAGTTCCTCTTGTTGTTGAGCCATGCCCTGCATCATTTCAAAGAACTGAGCCATACGAGTCCTGAATTCCGACAACTCTGCTCGCGTCTGATCCATGATCCTTCTCTGATTGCTTCAAGTTGCGTAGTGGTGAGAAGTCAGGTTTGCAGTTCTGGAGACAATAGCAAGTCAGAATAAGAATCCCCTTCTGAGAATACCTGTTATGCATATGAGTATGAAAATGCAAAATGACATGCGATGCAAATGCAAAGACACGGGATCAAGATATCCACAAAGCTCTGGATAAGTGTTGTGCTGATGACTGAATAAGCTCATAGGTCTGCTCTGACGAGAATATCGAAACACCGGAATATCCGAATGATCAGAATACGAGAACACCAGACTGATAAGTCTACACTGATAGGAAATCCAGAATACCGGGTATGTTGAAGGTCAAGGTTACCTGCAAACCTGTAAACACCCGCCCATTCTCACATGTGGGTACTAGGATGTTCAGTATCCCGGGCTCTCAGGTCGAGAAATGATGATACGTTCACCCTTTCTGGTTTGGCATCATCATCAATCGAGGAGGCCTCAACTAATTCTCCAAAACGAAAGGTCCTCAGCTTCTGGTACTGAGGTCGAGAAACAATAGTACATTCATCCCTCGGGGTACAGTACTATCGCCAAACGAGGAGTGCCTCCACTGATTCTCTTTCAAAAAGGAAATCCTATGCAAGTTCCAAAGTGGGCCCTCGGGTGCGAATGGGTTTACCACAGAATGTGGTCTGCCACTGTCACCACTAAAGAGGGATGTTTCCACTAAGGTCCTCAATGATCGGTCACCAGAGTCGACAGTTCCTCAAGAGAATAACTACTGGCCTGCATAACATGCAGTAGCAGAAAGCTCCCGATAGAACCTAGTCTGGTTGTGGGTCTCATGAACGACAATACGTGGTCACCACCACGCAAGTGTCATGACTATCCACTCTAATACCTATGTGTATGCTCAAGCCTGGGTAGTGGGCTTATCTCTCAAAACACCCATCCCGCCAAACAGAAAACAGCACAGCACAACAGTAATAATATGATATGTAGTGCTAAAATGCGGTAAATACAGTAAAGTAAATAAACAGCAAAATAAAGCACAACAGTAAACACCCAATGAAAGAAGACAACAAACAAGCGCTAGGATTGACTCGCTAAGGATGGACCAGCAATAGGTCAACCTCTTATCCCCAGCAGAGTCGCCAGCTGTCGCTCCCGGGATTTTCATCCTAGTACAAACGCGAAAGTGGCACCGAAACAGAGTCGCCAGCAATGTGTATTTATCCCAAGAGAGGGAAAGGAAACACCGCATAAACCTGAAGAGAAAGGATAGAGCATGGTCTTGCGACCAGAGAAATGGGTTCGGGAGTCAGTTACGCGAGAGGAAGGTATTAGCACCCCCTCACGTCCATCGTACCCGATGGGATCCACGCTTGCTTGTCTCGATCAAAGGGTGTAAAGAAAGGATATTGGAAAAAGAACTGAAAAAGGAAAAGGAAAAAGAGAGAAACAAATGTAGGGAAAATAAAAGGAGTGCTCGCATGGGCCCTACCCCACTGCCTACGTATCTCATCGGGAACATGAGAATCAGAGCGACGTAGTTCCCCTCACTAGGGTCGCTTTGTTTGTGTTTTTTAATGGAAACGTCACAACGCGCGTTCTAGCAGTTTAGGTGTTGCGGCTCGCTGTAGGGAGACTTAGGCGTTACCTGTTTGCGGTAGAACGGATGTGACGAGTCCTTAAGGAATGATTGAAGGAGATGAGAAAAGAAATAATTGTTTGTTTTTGTCTTTTAGGAGAGAAGAGTTTTGATCGTTTGTGTGTTTAACATTTATTGTATTAAAGTCTCTCATATAGGATCGAATATCTCGCATATCGACCCAAGACGGGACATATGCTAAACATTCTGAGAAAGTGAGAGAAGACCCATCACCATCTCATTCCCACATGAAAGGCCTTAATACAATGTATGCTATGCCTTTATTAAGTATTTTTTACTTTCTGTTTGAAGATGAGAAAAAAGAGACTCAAAAGCGGATCAAAGGCGAAAATCTAATGTAGGGGACTAAGACTCACCCTAGTGTTAGCATGCTTGGAGATCCTATGGTTAGTGAAGTTTTAAGAAACCTAACCTAAAAGAGAAAGAGGGATAGCACTACCTAATGCATATCCTACCTCACTTTAATCAAAGATTAAAGTTGAGCTGGGGTCCCTAAGGGTGTGGATAAGTTGTACACACAAAGCATTATATCATGCTATTCATAAAAGAGAAAACAGAAATTAACCAACAATGAGCAATTGAAATTATGGTCAACAATGACCAAGAATAACCAAGTTAGAATTAAAATGCTAAGTAAAAAACCAAGATTAAATTCTAGTAACAAAAGATTAATCTAAGATTAAAAACTAATTCTAAATTAGTTCAATGTAATTCTAAATTAAATCTAAAAATATTAAACCTAAAGTTAAATCTAGAATTAACTCCTATTAATTTCTAAAAAGGCTAATTCTAACAATTAATCCAATTAAAAGGGAAAAAACTAATCTAAAAAAACGAAGATTAATCGCCTTAAACCAAATAACCAGAATTAGTAATTAAAACTAAATGTAAAAAGTTAATTCATAAAAAGAAACAAGATTAATCCTAATTAACCTAATTAGTATCTAATTAAAAACAATAAAATTGAGAAAGTGGGTGCAGTCAACAATGCTGGGTGTTTGGAAAAGGATGCCAGGCGAGGGGGCTTCAAAAAGCTGGCCCAAAGCTTCTTCTAGGAATATCAGAGGGGGCGCGCGAGAGGAAAAGAAGGGGTGGATAGAAAGTTGGTATGTGGTGGTGTAAAACAAGAAAACAACACGGGCTCAAGGCCCAGTCCATTGAAATCTGAGTTGAAAGAAAAGAAACCCTAGGAGACTCACAACAAAGCACTCCTCAACCTCATTCCCTCTCACACCGTTCGTCCGCCGCTTTCATCATCTTCTTCTTCAACGATTCGCCACCATCAAACTCATTCTCCGGCAACAAAACCAACGGCTCGTCGTCAACAGCTCGTCCCAAGTCCTTGCCCTCGCGTCGTCGTTCTTAACGGAATTCTCAACAAGACGATTCAACACTCCGTCATCGTCGTCAATCGTTGAACGGAATGTCTCACCACGACGGCACAGCAAACGCGAGTACATCACCATCCTCAACGCGTCGATGTTCACATCCTTCGCGACTTCCGCATCACGAATTCGATCTAAAGCTCATCTTCCACCTTGACGAAGCTCCGCCGTGAAATGAATGCCTCCGTGACGCTGCTTAACATCTCCTCTCGATCTCGCTCAACAAGCACTCGCTCAGTTCTCACACTTCATCTCTCCGTCACAACCTCTCACCGGATAAACAAAGACGTCGCGTTGGAGTTAGACTTTTCAACATTCCGACGCTCTCACAAAACGAGTTCACTCACGGCACGATCAACAAACAACATCAAGTAAAGTCAACAGAGAGAAAGATATTTGAAATACCTATCGGAGTCGCTCCGATGGCGCTTCAATCCGCGAATCTACTCCAGGTATGCGTATTTCTTCGTTCTTGCTTTTTCCTCTTTGATTCACTTCTCCTTCTGTTTCAATTTCCTTGCCGCGTCGTGATGTCGTTGTTACACTTTGTGAAATCGCTTGCAAAATCTTTGCTGTTGTTGATTCGTTGCGATGCGGATCGCTGTTGGTGAATTTGTTGTTACGATCTTCTGATCTTCTCAATTTTCTTCTTCCATTTCTCGAAATCGAGTTGTTGTTGCCTTCTGCTTCTGCTGTTGTGTTGATGTTCTGAAGTTATTGTGATTTGTTGCAGGTTTCTTTGAAGTTGCAGTGATTGAAGTTTGTTGATGAGAATGAATTCGAGAAGAGCTCTGAATTGAAGAGGATGAATTGCAGAAGATTTATGAATTGATGAAGATGAAGTTTCAGTTGAAGATGAGTGATGAAAAGCAATCGGAGAAGATGAATATTGTAGAGAAAAAATTCTGTTAGAAGTCGGTTATGGTGGTTAGAAAACGGTTAGGGAGAAAAAATGACCGATTGGTTGTTCTGATATGGAGTTTTTATATTGTAACTTTCTGTTGTGGATTGGAAATTTTGGAGAGAATTGGAGAGTTGAGAGTGATAGATTAGTTTCTGAATTTTTCTGTAATGAATTATGGTATGAATCAATTGGTTGCAACTGTCATTGGTATTCTTTTTCAGCTTCGAGAATATGGTTTTTTATGTAGAATTCTGTTATTAGAATTGTGAAATTGATCACGAGTTTGTTGCTGATGGAAACATTCTGCTATGGCCTTTTCTTTTTTTGTGAATTAAATATCAATTGATGTGTAATATTTTTGTACAAACTCAATTTCCATGCTCCATGCTATTTTTCTGATCTCCTGCGCTCTTTCAAGTAAAACTTGTTATGAACCCCTTTATGTAACTTTCTTCTTGCGGAATTGTTATTTTTCTGGTGTGCATCTGCCATATATTTTCTAAAAACTGATGTGGAGTTATGGACCAGGATGATGGAACTGATGTGTGCTGGTTTGTTGGCGGCCCTGAACTTTTTCTTTTTTGTAAATGGGCTTTAATGGACATTGACAGATGGTTTGGAATGTGTGAAGAAAATTGATTTTTATTTGAAATGGATTGGAAAAATTGGTTTAATAGAATGGACTTGTTGAATATGGACTTGTTGGAAAAAGATTTACAAATGGATATTGAATATTAAATTTGGAATTAATGAAAATGGTAAATGGATATGTGTAGCAAGTGATTTAATATAGATTATGGATTTTGGATTTAAAACGGATGAATGGGTTAGGTATTAAAAATGAAATGGATAAGGTAAAAATGATTTGGATAAAAAGTAAAAATGGATATCAGTAAGAAAATATGGTTTTATGTAAGGAAATGGACTAGAATGGATATTTGGATAAAAATTGGATTTGAAAATGGGAGAAATTTAGAATGAGAATTTGGATAAAAAGTAAAAATGGATAAGATAAAAAAAGTTTAAAAACTGGTTTAATGGTTTATGAAGTGGATGGTATCTCAATTTCCAAGCAAGTCACATGATCAATCTTAACGCATTCCACCCACATCAAGCTTCAGATCCAAAACAAACTCGTATCCTTAATGGCTCTCCCATTTTCAATCAATAACCCTAGTTGACTTGAACGCATGTAATTCTAACCAATGACTTTCAGTTGACGACTGTCCACAAATTCAACCATGAATGAGGAACCTTGATTCACCTTGACTGTACATTGATGAAATAAATGTCTTGAACAGAGAAGACACCAAACCATGATTCGCACCCAAGAAAGCCTGACCCAACGCCTCTGATGAATCCTATAAAATAGGAAAACCCTAGGCTCTTGATGTACACTGATGACCTGCTGAATCACCCCTGAATATAGAAGACACCGTTAATAAGAAAACTCCTCGATCCCATGTCTTAAGAGACCAATGCAATGATATGATTATGAGTTATGACCTAAATGAAAATGCAGATGAAAATGAAACATAAGCCAAAAAAGGTAGGGCAAATTTTGGGGGTACTACAATATACTGAGCTTCTTTTGAGTTAATCACCTTCTCTTGATTAATCACTTATTCTTTTTTGGTTAATCACAGTCCTTCTGTTAAAACCAATACCCCGGTGAGGTAGTAACCTTCCTCATTGCACTACGAGGATACGTAAGCACAAGATTGCAAAATCTTGCCGAGCCACATTCTTCCACCTTCTTCTTCCTCCTCCCTGGTTCCATGAACTACGGAGCTCTGAATTCCTCATTGCACTATGAGGATACATAGGCATGAGGGCCCCAATCCTCCACGAGCACTTTCTTTTTCTTTTTATTTTCTCTTTAGCTAGTGGCCTTTAGATAGATAACACATCCAAGCATAGAAGTAAGCAAAACAGTTTCCGTCGAGTACGACGGATGCGTGAGGTGCTAGTACATTCCTCTCGCATAACCGACCCCCTCACCCGTTTCTCTTCTCTTTTGGTTTTATCGATACTTTTCTTGTCCTTTGGGACTAAATAATGTTTGGTGGCGACTTTATTGTATCTTTGAGTGTGTGATTCACTCAGGTATAATCCCGCAAGCTTCAGTTGGCGACTCTGCTGGGGACGTCCTTGCACTTGCAAGTCGGGGTCTCGCCTAATTTTGTTTGCTTTCTATTTTGTTAGGGTGTTTATCTTTATGTTTTACTTGCTTTATCTTTATGTTATTTACTGCATTCTTTACTGCTTTAAATATTCATATGTTGCATACTTTGGATATATGATATAATTTCTGCTGTTGTTGGGATGGGTAGATGTTACTTGAGAGATAAGCCCACTACACATGCTTGAGCATACACACAGGATAGAATCGTGGATAGTCGTGACGCATTGTTGGATGCGGTATAGCGGCAAGCAGCAAAAATATTTATTTTAGGAAGAATTCCCTCCGGGATTTATGTCGTGTCCACGGTGATCAATTCGAGGGAAAGAATGTCGTTCGACAGTCTCTCGCGTTAATGAGTTTAGGTTTAAAATGGGTTTAAAGTAAATGCGAGAATTAAAACTTATGAAAAGAAAAAGAATTCATTCTTGGAGAGTAGAGAACTCTCGAGTTTACATTTCATCTACCCTATCAAATACTCAAACTTACTACTCATTTGCACGCAACCTGAATCACTCGTCCACATTATCACGTATCGCCCACATTAAAGATTGTGTCTAACGCAAAGTTGAGAGAAAAACTGTATTACCATCGTCGACTCTCTCGCACCCGACTCAAGATGCGGATGGCATTAAGCTTCGATACTCATGTGAATATTAAGCCTCAATCTATCTATAGAGTCAAGAACCTAGTAAATGTTCATCCTAATTCTGGATTCAAGGAGGATATGTCTATTGTAACTCAAATCCATGCATAAAGCGATTAAAACAAGGATAACACCAATAGAGATTTGTAAAGTAGCTCGCATACAAAGCCATGAGCAATAAATATACATACTATCAAAGTAAACTTACATACAAACTCACACCAATGGAAACTATAAAGGGAAGAGAGAAGAGGAATCAAAATCTCTCGCGATGTCAATCACGATCCAAGAATTATTCGCCTCCAATCGTCGAGTTGCAACCACCATTGATGCTTTTCTAAGCTCTAAACTATCAAAGAATGAAGGTTTGATGAATTGGGAACAAATACCCCAAAACATACCTAAAAAATGACTGAAAATGAACTTATAGTATTACAAAATCTGTCACGTTCGCTAAGCGAACGTTTTACTCGCAAAACGAGCCTCAAAAAATGGCACTTAGTGCCTTGGGAAGTTCGCTTTGCTAACTTTGGTCCCTTTTTCTACTGTCTCGTTCGTTGGGAAGTTCGCTTTGCTAACTTTGGTCCCTTTTTGCTCCCAGCCCTTGTTTTGACCATAATTTTTGAACCGTAACTCGGATTGACGCACGGTCGGAAGCGTTAGAAAGCTTATTCAATGGTCTATACAACAATGGTAAAATATCATTGCTTGAATACCTACAAAAATGAGAGAAAATCAATTAAACTCAATGATATTTACACTATACGCAATATATACACTAAAATGTAAAGTAATCGTATTTACAAACAAAACGGTGTTTATTCAAACGATATTAACCAAAAAGTATTGATAAGTGCAACGAAACTTATATACAAAAATAATTACATTTTGCACTTATCAAACTCTCCCCAACTTAAACTTGTTTGTCCTCAAACAAGAATCAAGCGACTCAAAGAAACAGAGTGACAACCAAACAATCACGAATCAACAAATTTTGAAAAACGGAAACAAATGTATGGTTCAAATGAAAAACGATACACACAAAGTAAATACTTACCACTAAACTACGATGATAACATAGTCACGAAACAAATACAAAATACAAAAATCATGCCACACCATCCTAAAATAACACAAGTTCAAATGTGAATCACACCTAGCAAAAATAATCACCAGTAGATGAAAAACACAAAATAAGGTACTTATCACTCACACAACAATCATGCAAATAATAAACTAAATTATGCAACCATCCAAAAATTCACATTGAACATACAAAGGCAAGAATCACAAGGGCTTTCAAGGTTGTAGCGTGGTCGGGTAAACAAACAAGGGGAATTTATAACGGTAATTAAAACAAAAACTTGCCTAAACCTAAGGGAGTGATCAACTCACACAGACTTAAACTCAAAATTCCAATCAACTTCTTCCAAAATCCCAAGTGTTACACAAAACACAAAACTTATTTAGCACAGTTATTTGAACTCTTTTTGTTTCCTTTCTCAAGGATTTTTTTTCTTTCTTTTTTTTCCTTCTTTTATGTTTTTTTTCATATTTTTCTCTTTTTTCTTTTCTTTTTTATCCTCATAGAAACCAACCAATGAGTAAACAATCATTCTCTCCCCAACTTGAATTCAACTACATCATCATGTGAATACTCCCTACTTTCTAAGGCAAGGTAAAAATTCATACAACAACACAAAGTTGAGGGTTCAAGAAAAAACAAAATCCATTCAAAAAATAAGTGAACTAAATACTCATAGATAAGCATTAAGTTCAAATAAAACATGAGTCAAAAAGCTCAAAGGGGTTACAAATGATCACACACTCACAAGGTGAATAACTATTTGGCTAGGTAGTTGTGCTCAAAATGAAACAAAATGCCTTGATCCTTTTCATGCTTTCATATAATCAACACAAACAAAAGATTAAGCATAATAAAATCCAGTTATAACAAGAATGTTTGTACTCCGCGCATATATAAAAAATGGAAAGCTACCTCACAAAAAGGGTGGGAACTAAAGTGATTCACAACAAGAACAAGTATACAAAAGAATGAATGACATGGAAGTTTGTAAAATGCCTAAGTATCATGAATATGCTAAAGTCAAGAAAGCGATCAACACATACCTTGAACGTGTACAAAACTTAACAATATCATTACCATACATCCGCAAGTTGAAATGATCAAACTTGGAACATCACCAAGCATCCTCAAATAACTCAAGACAAGCTCAAAGGCAAACACAAAAACTATTAATATAAACAAACTAAAAGACCGGGTGAAAATGGATTAGACAAGTTGTAAAGTGAAGAGTTGAGAATTTCACGAAAAATCCGAGTGCAACTTGTTTAATGAATGCTCACCACACTACCTAAGCTAAACCACAACAAAAGAAAATAATACAACATGCTTGTTTTACGTCGTAAGCTCGGCGCCTTTACAATGCTTAGCTAGCAACTTCCTTCCTTCATGTCATGGTGATGCCTCACCGCGTAAACCAAAAGAAAGTGCCCTGACTAAACACTTGAACAAACGTCAAAATGTACAATTATCAATATAAACAAGTGAAGATATACATTATGTACGATATCTATAAAACTCAAAAACAAAGAAACTATCGCAATGCGAATCAATATTAAAACCAGTCCCCAGTAACGACGCCATTTTGTTGGATGCGGTATAGCGGCAAGCAGCAAAAATGTTTATTTTTGGAAGAATTCCCTCCGAGATTTATGGCGTGTCCACAGAGATCGGTTCGTGTGAAAGATTGTTGGCTTGTTCATTCCCTTTGATCGATTAATCAGAATCTTGTTTCGATTAGTTAATCTTCCCTCTTTCTTCTCTTTAAGATCTTTTAGAGCCTTATTCTCTTAATCCCCTACTGAGTCATAAGTCTGCACAACGCGTTGGAGCACTGTACAAGATTGCGCTGTTACTCATTCGGTTTCAATTTCTGCACTATCCTCTGAGTGCTAGAGAAAGGATGAGAGTGGAGAATTCCCACACTCATTCTGATTACTTTGGGTAGGGACAAATGACCCTGTGCCTAAAATAATCGTCTCTATCTCCAGACTGTGGTGTCTCCCAGTTCTAAGCCGAATAGATCTTTGATCACTCTTGCCCCTTTAATCTTTCCTTTGATCAATCACCACATCCTTAGTTCAAGATCACTCTTTCTTGGGTTAACAACCAACACCTTTCCTTTTGGTCAATCACTATTCATTGATTCCTCAGAAGAGTCGTAATCACTCGTTCCTTGGTTAATCACCTGTTCTTTGGTTAAAACCAATTCTCTTCTCCCCCAACGAAGTTGCAATCCTTCTCTTCGGTTAATCACAGTTTGTCTGTTAAATATCAAATCCCTAACCAAGTCTGCAACCTTCTCTTGGTTCTCTCTCCCTTCTAGATTGGTTAACCATTGGCTGTCAGTTAAAACACCAATTTGCCTCGTTCCTCAGTTAACAATTGTCTGTCTATTAACATACTGATCTTCTTTTGAGTTAATCACCTTCTCTTGGTTAATCACTTATTCTTTTTTGGTTAATCATAGTCATTCTATTAAAACCAATACCCCGACGAGTTAGTAACTTTCCTTTTGGTTCAAATACTCGCGCCTTTGGGTTAGTAACCTTATTTGGTTCAAATACCCTTTTCTTCGGTCAAGTGTTGCTAGTTCAGTCAATGCACCGAACTCCTTTGGGTCACAACCTTCGCTTGGTTCCACATCTGTCCTTTTGGGTCACAACTTCTGTTTCATTCCACACCCGTCCTTTTGGGTCACAACCTTCGCTTGGTTCCACACCTGTCCTTTGGGTCACAACCTTCGCTTGGTTCGTCCTTTGGGTCACAACCTTCGCTTGGTTCTACACCCTTTCTTTCGGTTAACCATTGTTCATCAGTTAACATACCGAGTGCCCCTGAGAGTCGAACACCTTCTTTTGGTTCAATACTCTCCCTTTGGTTCATCACAGTTCATATATTGACACCAATCCCTCTTTCCCCACCAGAGTCATACTCTTTGCTTCGGTTAACCACTACCTGTCAGTTTATATACCGAATCCCCAATGGATCTTGCTTTGTCTCAAGTCAATTTCTTTGCTCCTTTATTTCCTTGGAATCAACACCATCCCTTTGTTTTCTCCTTCGTGGAGTCGCCACTATTCCTTTACCTTTCTCACTTGGTTTTGACACCATTCTTATGTGTTCCCCAATAGAGTATTTCTACCTCTTTTCGCTATTGGTTTTGACACCATTTCCTTTTCTTTTTCCGTCTTAGTTCTCCAAACTACGTAGGCTCTGAATTCCTCATTGTACTACGAGGATATGTAGGCACGAGATTACGAAATCTTGGTGAGCCACCTTCTTCCACCTTCGTCTTCCTCCCCCCTGGTTCCATGAATTACGGAGCTCTGAATTCCTCATTGCACTATGAGGATACGTAGGCACGAGGGCCTCAATCCTCCACGGGCACTTTCTTTTTCTTTTTTCCTTTCTGTTTAGCTAGTGATGTTTAGATAGATAACCCATCCAAGCCTATAAGTAAGCAAAACGGTTCCCGTCGACTACGACGGATGCGTGTGGTGCTAGTACCTTTCTCTCACATAACCGACCCCCTTACTCGTTTCTCTTCCCTTTAGGTTTATCGATATTTTCCATGTCCTTTGGGACAAAATAAAGTTCAGTGGTGACTCTGTTGTATCTTTGAGTGTGCGATTCGCCCAGGTATAATCCCGCTACCTTCACATGGTGTCTCTTCCATACCCAAAAACAACATCAATTCCTATACACTAAATAATTTTATGGTCGAGTTTAGCATGCCAATGGAGGTGGATGTCTCACACCTACTAATTATGTTTGAAGGACCTGGAGAGGTGTTGTTAGAGTAATCACTATGTTTCAAATTCAAGGCTCGTAACAATCAAACAGAGTATGAGGCCTTAATTGTATAAATAAATTTGGCTCAAGAGATATAAGCCGCTAATCTCTAAGCAAGGAGTAACTCCCAGTTAGTTACCAACCAGATTAGAGGTGATTATCAAACTACTGAGCCTCGACTGACTAAATACTTACAAAAGGTTCTATGGATATCCAAAGGCTTCCAATCTTTCAAGACAATTCATATTCCTTGTGAAAAGAATAATCGTCCGACATACTGTTGAAGCTCGCCATTACAAAGAGGTTGGACCTTAATAAAACGATAATTTAAGAGGCCTTGGAAATCCCAAGCATGAAGGCTAAAACCTCCTAGATGATGGCGCTGGATATGAGGAAAGGGTGGATGTTACCCACCATCAAATATTTGATAAGCAGGAAATTACTACATTACGGGGAAAAAGCGAGGAAAATAAGAAGACTTTTGTCTAAGTATGTCATGGTGTTGGACAAGCATTATAAGATGGGGCAATCCACTCTTATGTTGAGGTGTTTAGCAGAATGCGATGTATACCTAGTGTTAAAAGAGTCACATGAAGGCATATGCGGAAGCCATGTCAAGGGAAGAGCATTGGCGAGCAAGATGTTAAGAGCCATATACTATTGGCCAAAGATGTTGAGAGATAGTTTTGAGTTTGTTAACTAATACGACAAACTTAAGAGATTTTTAAATTTTATACATAGCCCAACAAAGGTCTTGCACTTAATAACTTTGCTTTGGCTTTTCTACCTGTGGAGTGGACATCCTATAACCATTCTAGCTAGCACGAGACAATTAAATTTCCTATTGGTTGGGGCCGAATATTTCATAAAACATGTTAAAACTGAAGTTTGTGGCCAAGATGACGACAGATATATCATGTCAAATCTATTGGAGAAGCATTACTTATAGTTTCTGACTAGCAAAAATCATTGTCTCCTACAATAGGACACAATTCAGTAGTTCTTTGTGTTCAACTTTGACAAGCATCTAAGAACACAAACAAAATCTAGCACCTCTAAGTGAATGGTCAAGTAGAATCAACAAATGAAATTTTGTTCCTCAAGAGACAGATGTTGGACCAGATGTTTGGGATAACTTATCCAACTTGTTATACCAAGATAAAATCAATATGGAAACAACACATAATTAAATTGAAAACAATAAAGAACACAAGAGAATTAGCAACCTAGTTCAGTGTAAACAACGCCTATTTCAAGGAAACGACAAGTCACCATCATTTTTCTTCTTTACGAATCATTTGATACGAGATTTGGTTCAGCCAAATTACTGATAAATCCATTTCAAATTTATCATCTTAACATTTTAACAGGTTCCTTAATTATATCCGTTGAGTGATACCATCAACGTCAACACCTTGCTCACATCTGTTGAGGGATATCATCAACATATAGAGCATCTAGAGAAACGCCATCAAGTAACCACTTTTTCTTGTACACCTAAGATATTTTAGGATGCTCTCCTATATTTTGATTTAGATATGTATTCTATCAGTAACATACTTACTAAGGGAGTGTTGAGATGTATTTCCTTTAGAATGAGATGGTCCTTAATGGTCCTCTATTCTTTAGTTAGACATTGATTCTCTTAAATAGATTTCTTTAACTTGAATTTCTTAATTTGGACATTTGAAATTTTTCTTTCCCTCGATTGTCATCTTCCAATGATATTCTTTAAGGGATACTTACAAAATTAACAATCTCCACTTCTACCTACTAGGGGTTAGTTCATCAAAGGTAACAAGTTTATCCATAGTCATGGTACTTTTGAAAAAGAGGTTTTAAAAGGATTACACATTAAGGTTTTTATAGACCATGGCATATACAAGAATTAAACATATTTTATTACCTTTGTTACATAACTTACTTAATATTAAGTAATTTGTGCAATAAAGCTATAATTAATTAGAACAACTAATGGGTAAGATTAAGGATCTTACCAAAACTCAAAGATTAAATGATTTTGTGTTGTTGTTGTGCAAAGAGATTTCTTCTCGCATAGGAGTGGAACTATAAAACATATTTATTTCCTCAATTGTGTCACTTGAAGAGCAACTATCAGTTCTACATCACAACTTGACTTTTCTACCTTTGGTATCCATATCTTTTTGGGTCCTTTGATGTTAGTGGAATACATATTACGAGCATACACCTCTCTATTTTTATGTTCACAATGTTTTTTTATAAAAGTATGAAGGGTGATGTCCTTCTTTACTCCCATGACTCTTTTTTATAAAATAGAACATGGCAATATGGCCGCCTTTATTACATTAATTACATTTTAGGGTTTTGCATTTAGATGTTGGTTGGGAATTGCAAATATTTCTAAAGCTTTTACTGTAGTTCTTAGGTTCATAACCAAGACCGACCTTATTGTAAGACGCCCTTTGGTTTCCTAATAAAAGATTCAAGTTGTATGTCCCTTTTGTGAATTCATCAAGCATATTTTGAGGATCATCAATTTTATTTTCAAATTATTGCATTGAGCACACTTGATAGATTCATCTAAGGCTTAAGGAGACGAGAAAAAGTTTTGAATTAGATCATATTGTCTCTCTTTAAGACTTTCTATTTCTTCCAACAAGTTATTATTTTTCAATTCAAGGGAAGAGATAATGTTTTTGGAGGTAGAGATAATTTGTTCTAATTTACTCATTTATTTTGTAGCTTCTTACAAATTTGAAATAAATCTTGATAGGAAAAGCGAGAGGTTACCTTATCGTCTTGATGATTTTTCGTGAGACAGAGGTTTGCGTTTTCTTTATCTGAAGATTCCATATCATTGTTATCCCAGGATATGCATGCTCTCTTTTTGGATTTCTTGAACTTTCTTTGATTTTGGTTTCTTCTCGAATTTTAAGGGTAGTTTGGTCATATATGCCCTTTCTCTCCGCATTGATGACATGTGGGAATGGATGATGAACTTTCTTCACTTTGCTTATGGAGTCTTGAAGTTTATTTTCCGACCCTTAGGAACTCCTTGAATTTTTGAAACATGACCTTCATGAATTTATTAATCTCACTTTGACAGTCTTCATCTTGTGATTCCATATCTTTTATGTTAGTATCTTTAAGTGGAATACTTTTCCTATTGTTCTTTTTATCTTTTTCATCATCAGCAAGTCTTTTCAGCTTCATCTCACATTCCCGTAATTTACCAAAGAGGGTATGCGTATGTCCATGGTTGCTAAATTATTAGATTCACAAATCATGGTGACTTTAGGTTGCCAACTATGGTTTAGGCATCTAAGAATCTTTATAACCAATTCTTCATTTAAAAATACTTTTCCCAATGTTCTCATATGACTTACGATATGGGTAAATCGTGTTTGCATTTAATAAATGCTCTCTTCAGTTTTCATTCCAAAGAGTTCATACATAAAGGTTAGTGTGCCAACCCTTGCCCTCTTCACCTCAGCAGTACCTTCATGGGTGATTTGGAGGATGTCCCACATTTCTTTTGCAGTTTTTCAGTGAGAAACTCACAAAAACTCATCAAGACCGAGAGTGGTAGTGATGACAACTTTTGCTTTCAAAATGCGCTGCACATTTTCTTTATCATCTTTGGTCCAATCCTTTTCAGGTTTATTTTCTACAACACCATTAACTATGTTTATAGGAATAAATGGATCTTCATTCACAACCTTTCAAATACCACGATCCATCATTCATATGAAAAAAAATCATTTTCTATTTCCACAAACTATGCACTTCTCCATTAAAGAATGAGGGTTTGTTTAGTGAATAACTTGAAGTTATATCATCTATTAAGACGATTAGTACTTAATATGAGTTAGACTCTGATGACACTTATTGTACGATTGACTTTAAGCACAAGAGGGGGTGGATTGTGGTATATAAAATTCGTGATTATTTTTATGCTTTTCTCGATTAAGATCGTGTTAATAGTTTCTTTGAGAGTAAATGGCAGTGAAAATAAAAGCAAATGATAAAAAATAGAAAATATAGAGAGTAAGGGTTAGAGAGATTGCACCAGAGAGTTATCCAGGTTTGGCCTAATGTTGGCCTAGTCCATACCCCAAGAGATCTTCTTTAGATTTTGACTAAAACTTTGAGCTTTTACAGGTTATACCCACAAACCTTTTGATACAAGCTGATATTTACAATCACTTACCCCCAATCAAATAAGAAGCTTTTATCCAAGCTAAAATAACAATCAAAATAGAGATTTTCTAGACTAATCTCAAGAACCAAACAGATATTTTAAGACTGGTTAATCTCAAGAACAAAACCCTCTTCTTCAAGACTATCACACTTTTAAAAGTGATCACAAAGGCACTTCGCTCAAACAATTTCTTCCCCACAAGTAGTGTTCACTCAAAAGCACCAAGGTAACTTTAAGTGAAGAAAAATATTTCTAGAGAGGGAAGAATAAAAATAGAGAGATAAATACAAAATGTCGCATTAATCACACTTGATAGATTCGTCTAAGGCTTTATATGATGAGGAATAGTTTTGAATTAGATCCTATTGTCTCTCTTTGAGACTTTCTATTTCTTCCAACAAGTTGTTACTTTTCAATTCAAGGGAAAAATATTGTCTTCCAATCGATTTTATTAAGGTCCTAATTGATTGGGTAGTTCACAAATATCTTCCAATTGATTATTTTAAGGTCCTAATCAATTGGTTAGTTAAAAAAATGGTTCAAAAAGATGGATGACAATATCTTAATCACCTGGATAAGGTTTGAAATTTTTTAAAATATATTTGATAGATAAAAAAAAGGTTTCAAGTGTGTGTGTGTGTGTGTGTGTTAGTTGCCTTAGTGTCTTAGAAGTTACTTCCATACTTTTACAATACGTTGGTCACTCAAATAGACACGACCAGACGAGCTTTCACACTTCTTCTCCTTCATAACTCTAAGGCCTTCAAGATTCTTTGCCAAATGCATTGATCATATAAGTAATTCAATGAAGTCTTTATTCTCCTACTAGATGATGTTTGATATTTCCTTAAGTCTGATCACTATCGTGAGAGAGTTACCACCAACTTTATCAACTTCAACAGTCATTGTTGTTGTCGTCATCAAAACTTTAGGAAGGTTATCAGTAGGATCATCAACTTCATACATGCAAACACTTATATCCACAAACATGTGATAATTATAAGATTTCACATGTGAATGATAAATCAATCCAATGAGGGGTTTATTATTTGACATGTTTTATTATCAAAGTTTGACCACTACAGCAAAAGTACCACTAGCAATTTATATTAGTGTCCAAAGACTCAATATTGACGGTGCACTGGGTATCTTGAGATGAGTTATACCATTATTTGAACATATCAATGAATAAGGTTTTCTTTTATGTGGGCATATTTATAATGTTTATTTTGTTTTATTTTAAGCTACAATTGTCTCGATATCTGCTAATATGAATTCAATTTCGGTCCTTAATGAGAAAAATTTTAAGGAATGGAAGAAGAACATGGAAATTGTTCTTGGTTGCATGGATCTTGACCTTGCATTAAGGATGAAGCCACCACCTTCTCCTATGGAATCTAGTATCTCTAAATAGAGGAAAGATTGTGAGAAGTGGGATTGCTCCAATCGCACGAGTATCTTGATCATTAAGCGCGAAATTCCCGAAGACTTACTCATTTAATTTTAAAGCACTAAAGCTTGAGTTGTCGAAAGACTTACTCTTTCATTTAGTATTACTCTATCTTCCTTCATATTTCAGTCAGTTTAAGATATCTTATAACTGTCAATAGTAGAAATGACCTCTTAATGAGCTCATTTAATTTTGTGTGCAAGAGGAAATGTTAAATCAAGATAAGACAGAAAGTGCTCATTTTGTTGCCACCTATAAAGGCAATGGCAAAATAAAGAAAACTAATGAGCCTAAGAATGAAGTTGCAAATGTTCTAGCACAAAAGAAACAAAAACAAATCGATAACTGTTTCTTTTGCAAAATGTTTGGACATATGAGGAAGAAAGTCCTAAATATCACGCTTGGTGTTTAAGGAAAGGTACATTTAATACTTTAGTCTGTTCTGAGGCTAATTTACCTTCAGTACCTAGAAACACTTATTGCAGATACTCAGGTAGAGGAGCCTTAGCTGCTGTTATGTTTGGAGGATGTCGTAGTAGCCTTCTTCATTATTTATCGCTTTTGAGTTATTCTTAGTTTATGCATTGAGCGAATTATCCGCATGTTTTCATAAAATAAGTGTTTAGGGTTTTAGGGTGTTACACGCTTCCGTGAAATGGGCCATTTTATAGAAAGTGCATATAATAGGGTGTGTATTGACTTGACAAGATTAGTCGTCTCAGAAACATTCTTTCCATTTTTTAGTGACCTAACTCAAAATCTAACCGAATGCATTATGCGTATAGGGTGATTTTCAAAATCATTGTATTTTATTCAAGTTTATTTGAAATCAAGATGTCCTATACCACAAGCATTATTGGAGTGGACAACTGATTCCATAAAGGAACCTGAAACTTGGCCCGATAACTTTTTGAATATGATGGAAGAATTCACCAAGTTGAGCAAGATTGAAAGAGAATCAAATCAACAAAAGTCAAAGCCAAAACCACCCAGAAATATAGATTTAGGCAGTGACACATGTTTTGATGCACTTTTGTTTTTATCTAACAATGTATTGAGACAGTGACTCATTTTTTAGTATGTAATATTGGATTGTTTTTATCAAAGATGTAATCTTGATACAATTTGATATATTTTAATGTATATCTAACATTAATTATATAAATATTAGCCGTAAAGTTTTCTATTTTAATGAAAAAGTTTTTGGGTAAAACAATGTTTTCCCGTGAATGTTGATTTATAAATTCATTCAATGTGATGCAAACATCCTCTTCTCATATGTTTTGAGTAAAACAATATTTTCTATCGATTAATAAAAGATAGTTTTCGCTAAAATCGACCATTTCATGAGTTACTATTGTAAATTCAGCAAGCTACCATTTTCTTATAAATAGGGAACTAATCATGAATAAAAAATCAAGTTGAATTTTGTTAGACAAACACATCGTGTGATTTTTAGAGATTTGCTTATTTGGTTCTGGATTGGACCATATTTTGAGCTTATAAAAAAATCAAGTTTCTTGTGGTGATCTTCACTTAAGACTTATTATGATTTTTGAGAGAGAGAGTCTCGTGTGTTGTACTTTAAGAGTTGTTACAAGATATTACAATAAAAATTACAAAGAATTAGTCTTCCAAATTTATAAAAATATCTCTTATTTTCTACCCAAATATTTTTCAAATCTCTCTTTCTCTCAATAAATTAATCACAATTCAAGGTGCTTATCAATCCCTTTAGATATCATATTCTTTTTTCTTTCAAATTTTTAGAATAAGGAATCATAATCTCTATTGTTTTATCTCACTTAGAATTCATTTCACCACTCTCATAAACAATGTAAAGAATCACACACACACACACACACACACACACACACACACATAGTCTGAGACAACATTGATCAAAGTGGCTATAAATTGCTATTATTCATCAAGGCAATTAATATCCACTTTCTCCACCACCTTTTAGTCCGAGACCTTTCATCCTTAAGTCAATATTGATAGAATAGTGGGATAAAATTTATAGCATTTCATGAGTTACTATTGTAAATTCAACAAGCTACCTTTACCTATAAATAGGAAACTAATTATAAATAAAAAATCAAGTTGAATTTTGTTAAACAAACACATTGTGTGATTTTGAGAGATTTGCTCATTTGGTTCTGGATTGGACCATGTTTTGACCTTATCAAGAAATTAAGTTTCTTGCGGTGATTCTTACTTAAGGCTTATCATGATTTTTGAGAGAGAGAGAGAGAGAGAGAGAGAGAGAGAGAGAGAGAGAGAGAGAGAGAGAGAGAGAGAGAGAGCATCCCCTTGATCCATTGTACTTTAAGAGTTGTTACAAGAGATTACAATAAGAGTTACAAAGAATTAGTCTTCCAAATTCAAAAACACATATCTTATTTTCTACCCAAATATTTCTCAATCTCTCATTATCTCAATAAATGAATCACAAATCCAAGGTGCTTATCAATCCCTTTAGAGAATATTTTTACCCAAATACCCCACTTTTAAAAAAACCCAAAAAAACTCACTTTTCAATTTATTTTCCAAAGTAACCCACTTTGGGGTACTGATAACGCAAAATTATATAGTATATTTGACCTGATTTACATGAATTTTAATCGCGTTATCAGTTATTTTATCTGATTATTGTCTTGATTTATCTCTCAATTTTTATGATTTCAGGTGACTTGATTTTAATAGGATTTAATTAGAAAAGGAAGAAAAGAATTGGAAAAGGAAAAGAAAATAGAAGAAAGAAAGAAAGAGGAAGGAAAGAAATGAGAAAGAAAGAAAAAAGAAAAAAAAATAAGGTGTGGGGGCCACCACACAACATAAGTGGCGTCTGTCACACTTATGTGTGTGGCGCCCACCACACCATAAGCAACCAAAAGTGGCGACTGTCACAAGGGAAAAGAAGGAAGATGTGGCGAGTGCCACATATGAAAAGAGGGAGAAAAGTGTGGCGAGGGCCACACTAAAATTAGGGGAGAAGTGGCGGTTGTCATACCATTTTTTCTCCTATTTCTTTGCCACTTCCTTGCAGTTTCATTCAGCAATCAACCTGATTCTCACGTAAAAACTTCTGAAGCCCATTCAACACATTTGATATAAATACTAGAAGACGATTTCAGGAAAAGGGAGCTTGATATTTTGCCAGATTTTTGTTTCGTAGTTTTTAAGCAGCTTTTCACTTACTATAAAAGCAATAGTTTTTCACACTGAGAAGCTATTACAAATTAGTTTTAGGAATTATTTTCTGTTCGTTGAAGTTCGATCGTGTACTGAATTCAAGCTTGCCTTCATAATTCCAGTTTTCCAGTTTATTTCCATTCCAGGTTTTCTTTTATAGCTTATTTCTTTTACTATTATTGTTTTTCGTATTTAATTACTAAATCATATTTTGCATCTTGTTTAATCACTGTAACTGCATGTTTATTTTACAAACCATGTCTGGCTAAACTATTTGGCATCGGTATGTAAATATGATCGGTCGGAAGGGGTTCGATAATTCTTGGCGTAAACCTTTAACAATTTATTTTTCTGGTTTTGATTTCTTTTTCTTAAATTAAACAACTTTTATTACGAGAGTAAAAAGGTAACGAAGGTTACGATCAATACAGCGAGAGCTTGGGTTTTTAACCGAATAGCTGAAACTAAACATTAATTCTAAATACAGCTAGAGCGCTTTAGAATTAATTAGGATCTACTTATTTCCAAAAAGTATTTTTAAATGCAAATGAGAGAGCGAGAGCAATCATTCTGATTTGAGAGTATAGTCTGAGTCAATAAACACGAGAGTGTGAGATGAAGTCTTTTAAATGAGTATTTTCTACTGAATAATATTTTGACCTTTTAATAACGCCTATGAATTATTAAATCCCCGATGATTGATAAGTTACATATCGATATTCCGTCATATCTTGATTTAAATCTAGTTTTAATTTACATTTATTGTAATACCCCGTATTATTTAAATGCTCAATTGGATATCAGATGAGATCAGATGAGTATCTATATGCTCTATCTTTGATTAATTGGATTTATGGAATCCTCTAAGTACTTTAAGTATTGACATTGGAGATCAATAGAGCAACTAGAGAACTCTGAAGAGATCAATTATTTTATTAAAGAGACGGATTAATATTTATTAATGCAAGAAAGTAAATTTGGTAACTCTAATAATTGATCAATTGGGTTGAAATGATAAAATATCAATTGGAGGTATTTTACTCTATTGGATTGTATTATATATATATATATATATATATATATATATATATATATATATATATATATATATATATATATATTTGTTGAGAAGGAAAAGAATAGAAAGTGGGAGAAGAAGAAAAACAGAAAAAGAGAGAAAGGAAGAGAAGAGAAGAGGGAAGAGAGGAAAAGCTCAAGGAAGAAGAAGAAGCCATGGATCATTATCATCTTCTTCAAACTCCTCTTCGGTTATCAGGTGGGTTCTAGCTAGAGACTTTAGTTTAGAAATTCTTGAGGTTTTAGAGTTAGGTTAGATTTTAAGAAAATGAACAATTTTACAAATCAATGAAATCTAACGGCTGAAATATGTTATAAATTGTATAGAACAACCATTATATATGTATAATCATCTGTTTATGCTTGGTTGAATGTTTGAAATGGTTTTGATTGGGATTGGAATGGAAAGAATCCAAGAAAACAGATTTTTTGGGTTTCTGCAATATGGTTAATCGATTAACGCTATGGGTTAACCGATTAACCAGTGAGAAATCTGGTGTTTTACGTGAAAATTGATCTGGTTAATCGATTAACCATTTTGGTTAATCGGTTAACAAAAAGTTTCTGAATTTGGTTAATCGGTTAACCAAATGTGTTAACCGATTAACACTGTAACTTTTTGGAAAAATACTTTAAAAATCCATATATTTTGAACCGTGTTTGCGATCGAGGAATTCTTGGTACCTATGGAAAGCTACAGAGATATTCTACACAATAAAGGTGTAAAATATCGGTTTAGATGCGCGATTAAATAATCGGAGGAAAACCCAAAACGTGTAATTATTATGTTTATTTGAGAAAGGCAAAAGAGGCATAGAGATGTTGAATGCAATTATGATTGTTTCACTTTATGTGTTTATTATATAATTGTAATATGCTTTGCCTGAAATTGTTTAAACATGTTATGAGAGTATATGCATGTTAATATGAAATGGAATAGGAAGAGTGAGGGAAACATCAACCTTAATAATAGGGGAACCTAGAATGACTAGGAGGTTCATGATTCTAGTTGTGGCTAGGATTGATAAACGATCTAGATGACGGTGCTCGTGCGTTATATGCCTAGGTATGCATCTTCGACGAGTGATGGTCTAGATGAGTGTAAGGCCCTAGTATGGAACATGTGGGAGTTCGTTGAGTAATTGATACCTAAGTAACTGTGACCCGCGTTTTGATCCTCTTATGATGGATAACCGGGGAGGTTGCTTAGACGATGGTATGATTGACCCGTGTTGAAGGGCCCCTGGTGCGGGTTGGCCGGGAAAAGTACTATGTGTAGATAACTGTGACCCGTGTTGGATTTCCCTTTGTGGATGGCCGGGGAAAGTTATTTACCTTAGCATCAAAGACTCATGTCGAAAACTCTTTGGAAGGGTTGGCCGAGAATGGTTGTCTACGAATTTAAAGATCCGTGACCCGTGTCCATAACCTCTTGTGTAGGCTGGCCGGGGAAAGATGCCTTGGTGTGTGTTACCGATTAGTGGTAATATTTGAGTTGTTGAACTCATGAACATGTTTCCATATAGGGTGAGTTTTTGAAATTGTGAGAGTGTGAACTCAAGAGTCCTTTCCCCTTTCCCCGGACTTGAGTTAGGATTGTTAGAACCGGTTAAAGCCGAGAGAATCTATAAGATAGGGAACTCACTGAGATTTGATGTATCTCACCCCACTATAGTTGCTTTATTTCATGTGTGGTTTGCAGGTTTGATTTACAAGTGGAGCGATGCGTGGATGTTTCAAGAGAAGCTTAGTTAAGCTTATTTTTTTGCTGTGTAATCTTTTGTTGTATACAATTGAGGATATTGTATATTATTCTTAGATTTTTATTTTTGGCTAGTTTCCATGCCTTGTGCCATATGTTGTATTTATGTTTTAGAAATGGACAAGTATGTGAACTATGTCAGTAGACACTTTTGATGTGTCAGTACCAAATAAAACACTTGTATGGTATTATTCTAGATGAATATTATACAGGGCGTTACAGTTGGTATCAGAGCAGGTCGTGTCCTCGACCTAGCCTTGAAACATCATAAGTAAATCTATTCCTGCCTCTTAAGTGTGTCTTGCCATCATGAAACTTAATATCATACTATGTAGTGTTGGGCCTGATCAACCTAATACTATGTATGTGATAGGTAGAATCATGATTGAGCGACCGCGAAGACTCCGAAGTGTTGTCGAAACTTGTGCTGTGAGGGTAGGCTCAAGCCAAGAGTTAGTAGTGTGGAGTTTTGGTCAGCTTAGTTGAGGTATTGAGGAGTAAGTAACAGTCGCTAGTAGAGCTAGATTGACCACTAATCTGAATAAGGATTTCAAGTAATCTCATTCCGTGAAAAAGAAAAGTGGTTTTGTGGAACGCGTGGCGTAAGGTCCGGAAGTGAGATAAGTTTTGGTGCTTTAATTTCTAAGGTCGTTAAGGTATCTTGAATGGACGAGAGTACCTTAAGGAATGTGTTCGGAATAATATCTTCCGACTGGTTAAAAGTTGAGAGTTAAGGACGTTCGACTTTTATGGGAACTTAAAGTAGTAGAGAAGTGTGCGAAGGAACACCAGGATGTGTCTACATGCTTCAAGTGAAACAAGTGTGAGCCGAAAGAAGAGTAAGAAGTGAGTTGTGTATCTTCAGTTATGCGTGGAGATTAAGTTCAAGGTAATACATCAGGATTTCTGTTTTCGGTGAGAGATCAATTTAGAATTTGTTAAATTACCCAAGGAACCGTATGAGGTATTGTGTGGGAGAAAGAATGAGCCTCAGTCAGTAACGGAAAGTGTAGTGCTACGGACCGAAAGAAGTTTGTGTTGAGAAACAGAGTAAGTACCTTGAATTCATGGAAAGTTTAGAGAGATGGGTTTTATGTTTAGACCTGCGAGGATTACAATGGAGAGAGAAGTAAAACGCTTTGTGGAAAACGGTATTAATAACGGAACTTATTTTGGACAAATGTGTAAGATATTGCTAAGGCTAAAATTTAGAAAGTGTAATCACGAATGGTTCACCTGAGAGGAGCCTTTTAGTATGGCGTGAAATGAGAAAGTTACACTTTGGTATTGAAGGACGTGTAGTAGTAGCATTGTGGTCGCAAGTGTACGTGTTAGATTCTTATTCTTGAGACAAGTGTGAAGGGATGTACTTTATGGGACAGTGAGTATCGTATTTTAGGAAGTAAGATTGTGATAAAACAACGAGAAGCAAATCAGGACTTATTACGGACTAAGTGTAAATCATGAAATGATTTATACCGGAAGGGTTTTGTAACTAGTTGATGAGAATTATCGGTTGCGAATCTTCCATTAAGTAATTTGGTGAAAGTGGGGTGTGTAATGGATAGTAAAGATTAAGAAATCCTGGTTAACATGTGCGAAGTGATGAGAAGGTTCTCCAAGAGGATGCATTGCCCCGAGTTATTTTCAAGTGTAGAGGAACTTCTGTATTTGTGAATAATCGGAATATATGGAATCTACCTTTTGTTGGACTAAGAACGTTGTTGTTTTAGTTCTCACCCAGTGGTTCAAGTGAGAGAAGAAGGTTGTACGCTTGATATGAGATGTCCATCGTTTTGTGGTATAGTGTAATGGTTGTGTATTTGGTTTTGCTTATGGATGAATCGAGTGTGAATTGTGGCTAAAGCTTTAGAATGTCATGATTTTTGACTTTCAGCTAAGAGTAGTTGTTTGAGTAGGAAAGCGAACTACCCCGCTGAAGTTTTGTAGTGTGACCGCAACATAATTTGGAATTTACCTTGTCACTTGGTTGGAGTGTGTCGTCGGAATGTTTGACTCTGTCGATTTTACCTTCAGTGGATCATGGCAAGAGAATGTTATACAAGTTAAAAAGCCACGAGCTGAGAATAATATTGTGGGTTAGAGCAAGCCAGATTGATGGTTTTGAATAGGGAGGTTTTTTTTTGAATTATGAGAAATTGTGTATTTTCAGTTCCTGCAGCGGTGTTAACCGATTAACACGATGGGGTTAACCGATTAACACGTGTATGGAAGGTGTTTTACGTTGGATTTTGAGAAGTTAACCGATTAGCTCCGATAGGTAATCGATTAGCATGTGTGTAAATTGTGAAATCCCTTAGGAACCATCATCTGCGTTTTGTTACCTTATGTTTCTCTGAGTGGAGAGTTTTGTGTGAATGTAAAACGGAATTCTAAGTAAATGAAAGACGTATTCGTGGTTGAAAAACCGGAACTTGTGGAAGGATGTTACTTAGTCGATCATCTGTTTAGATGACAAAGGAATTTGACTACAAGGAAGTAATCTTATGAACTGGATTGGGTATGAGAAAGTCTTAGGCGCATTGTTATTATTACTGTTGAGAACTTTAAGGACGAAGTCAGAGATTACTCACGAAGTATTGAATTGTAAAGATCGTTTTGGTGTTTTAATTGTTGGTGTTAGTAAGGTATGAGCGGTTGGTCAGAGTTTAGTAAGTGTTATCTTCCGTGAGTTCATGGTATGGGATTTAGACCGTGAGAGTGGTACCAGTTGTGTGCAGTTATGTTTTACCCAGAGGAGAATTTTTTTTTGAAATTCTGGTACAGATGTGTGATGTCTTTGTGCAATGTCACAACATCGCAATCTGTTGAACAAGGCAATAATGGAAACAGTAAATAACACACTGAATTGTTCACCCAGTTCGGTTCAACAACCTACATCTGGGGGCATACCAAGCCAGGAAGGAAGTCCACTATTAGTAGTATCAAATTACAGACTCAACAGACCAGTTGACAATCTACCTAATTTAATCACTACCCAATGACCCATCTACCTAAGTCCTCCCTAGGTAAGAGGCTCCATCTCACTCCCAATCATCGCAATGATGTCTAGCAGTCAACTACACCGTCACTGCATCAACAACTTATTTACCAATGACTTTTCTAACACAGAAAACCAGAAGACACACTTCCATGACTTTCATTGGAGTTGCTTCAAAGCTTCCTCCAAGAACAAACCCAAACTCATTACCTACAGGTTTCTGGGTTAACCACAGTGACCATCTCACAACCCGAGTGGTTCACTTTGACAAAGCCCTAAAGATCTACATCTTGGACTCGTACCTCTTCTAGGTTACAAGCATTCTATTTATAATATAATCCCAACTAGATTTGGGCCTTCAAACATATCAAATCTTCTGTAACAAATCTGCAACAGATCCTGCTTATAAATAGATCTTCAATCATATCTTCAATTAAATCTTCAATAATTAACTACTCAATCTTCAGCTCCACATAATATTTCCAGGATATTATGTATCTTTTAAATCTTCACTTTTTAATTCAGCTGCACGATCTTCTCCACACAAATAGGCAAGATCTTCTCCACACAAATAGGCAAGATCTTCTCCACACGAATAGGAACAATTCTCCATGTTTATTTGCACAAAAATAGTAACAAACTGTTCTCCACAAGATGTGCAGAATTAATTGTATCAGACTAAATCTTCTCCAATAAATCCGCCTGCAATCTCTCTCAGCAGAAAATATCACTAACAACAAAACACGTGCAGCCCTAAAACATCACACTGATGTTCTGGTATAGTAATGTCAAGACATCACTTATAACATCAGCATACAAAACTACAACCCTAACAACCTTAACACAAACTGAATGTTAACTAAACATAACAAGGCTGTTAAAACTCATGTTGAAACATCAACCATGACATCAACATTGTTTTACCAAAATTCTAGCCAACTATAAGAATTAACAATCTCCCCCTTTGGCTAATTTTGGCTAAAACAATTCCAGCCTACATCAGAACAACTTGCAGCCGAAAACACTTACTAACATTCACAGCACAACCTGCAGCAATACTAACCAGCTGCAGCAACTAGTAACTCAGCATAAAACAAATTCCCCTCAAAGCAAGAACCATCATACCAGCTGTTCAAACACGATTACTCCCCCTCAAGCCTATACCAACAAAACTAGGCAACACATGGGCTGACTCTCCCCCTTTTTAGCCACAATTGGACAACCATAGCAGCAAGCACAAAATTTCAAAAGCAACCTCTGAGTCATCCAACCAATATACTCATACTAGAGCAGACTAATCTCCATCTCACAATAGCTGAACAAACCTACTTCTCTCCCCCTTAATTTCTGCACTTCTGCACTATAACAACATCAATAAGCTACATCCTCTGCAGCATATTCCTTGACGTGATTCCTTAGCAGCAATAAGCACTCCCCCTCAATGCAACACTCAGCATCTTAGCAACAACATCTTTGATACTCTCAGCTCTTGGCTCTCTTGGGATACTTCTCCCCCTATCTAAGATAACCAGTGCTCCTTTGCAAGAAGAACATAAGACTCATCTTCATGTCTTCAAGAGCGCACCCTCTGTTCAACACACCTGCTGAACACATTCACATAATGCTTAATCCTCAAACAATCCAAGTACCACACTAGTACAGACAGAAGTTCTCCCCTTATATTTCACAACTGATGCTCCTTGACCAGTACATCATAACATTTGGAGAATCCAGATACAGTCTTCAAACTTCTCCTCAGAAGCATGTGCAAACATGATTCACATGGCTAGATCCAATTGTCCTTTGCTGCAGAATCCATAGATAAGTACTCCCCCTGTCATGGTTAACCAATGCTCTAGATGGAGATTAACATTTGAGCACCTGATCTTCACACACTTTACTCTCACTCCTAGAGGACACATCCAAGTATACTGCTCACAAACCCAATCTCTTCAAGTGATACTTGCAACAGAGGACAGAACAGCCAAAAGAACTTTCTGATCAGATCACAATTCCTCTGCCATTACATTCACTAGTAGTTGTTGATACTAGAGAAGTCTTCCAAATTAGTAGTCATGCTTTGCCAGAACATACTACTCAAAACAAGCTCAGAATCTCCACATTCTAATCCACACAGCTAGAAACACCTCTTTTGACAATAATGCTTGAGCATTCATCTCCACATGAAGTTCCAATTAGGCTATTCATAAGGAACATAAGAATCACCAACCTCCTTCAAACAAACTGTTAGATAAGGATCAAAGTCACATAGATCCCCCAACTCTCCAAAGGCAGTCATTCCCTATCATACTCTTCATCTTCAGACTTCCAATCACTCAATACCTGATCTACTTCAGTCTTCTATACAATCTTCATCCAAGGTAGACCTTCTACTTCATCATTCTCCCGTATGACTATGTAGACACTCCTTAGGCATAATGTAGTCACCAAGTTCCTGAACCAGAGCATAATCATCCTTCACCAAGGATATCCAACCAGATAATGTCCCAACATAAGTTAGAACATCTGCCACACACCAAGACATCATCACCATGATTCTTGATATGTTCCACCAACTGGATTTACTATAGCATAGTAATCCAAAGAGCTAGAGAATTAAACTCTCATACACCTTTAAGAAGAATAATCTCCTTGAGTCTTCAACTCATCACCCTTCTGCCCAAGAGTAACTTGTTCCAAGACAATCCTCAATAATAACCAGTTGCCACACCAAATGTCACAGTTTGATCACCTCATACATGAATCCTCACATTTATCAGAACTCTCACAAAGATATCTTGATCCACCAAGAAAACTTGATCTTCAAGTCACATGTTCCACTTGCTCAAAAGCAAACACACTTAGACTCCCTAAGCCATGGTCATGTAACATCTTCTCCTTCCTGCAGCTCCCGCAAACTGCCATGAGAACGATCTTTTTGAAGCATTCTATTGTTCATTCCTGTAGATCATCCTATCATAAGCTGATGTGCCACATCACCAGCTGAGACTTCTGATGTTAAGCTAGATGTCAGAACAGTATGGTATCCAACTGTTAAATTCAGCTCTTCCTTCTGCCACTCAGAAGAACCTCCTCCCTTTGCAGAAACAGATTTCCATGCTCTCATAGACTTGATTCAACAATCAAGTTTGAGTAGACAACCTCCATCCTACTTTGAAACTCCAAAGACTTCAAACCTACCACATCTGAATCTTCAGAAAATAAGTAGTCCAAGACTACCCCATAGCAATACTAAAGAAAGTCACTTCCCTTGGTAGAGCCGTCAGTAAAAAGCCAGAGATAACTGCCACTTATCCTCGACCTTCACAACTAGAGCAAACACCATGCTCCCAACCACTTAGATCAGAAATAAGCTAATCCAGGCTGTAACCGTCAAGATTATTATGTCTTCATAGCTCCCATCTTCATCTTCAACAACACCAACACACCACGAAGAGAAATAAACAGCCACACATAGAAAAGTATATTCTCAATACTTCAACAGACTTGCACTTTTACATCAGACATATACATAGTCTCCCGTCAATGTATTTTGTCATTAGTTAAATGCACATCCTTATCAAAAGCAGATAAATACTCAACTCCTGTCAAGGTAACCTTCTCACACAACCGCCATCTGCTGATTCTACAACCATGACAACCATTATAACAACCAAAAAAGCCTTCCAGGTAAGGTTAATGTCTTGATCTTTTACTCCACCCTGAGCAAAGAACTGAAATGATGTTTCAACATCAGTTCTGACATTTAATCATAACTCCTAATCATATTCATCCACACATATCTCTTGCAGGGAACATAAGAGAGCATAGCAGCATCTTCCAAAATTAGACCAACAAAACTGCAGTAACTTGTATAGCACACTCTTCCAGAGGCTTCTTCTAATAAGCACAAGGTTCAGACCTGCCACCCTTCCACAAACAATCTGCTCCTTTGAATCCTTCAAGGCACAAAACTGAAAGAGCTCAAGCAAACACTAATTGACCACCGGCTGATTTACACTGCTACTACACACAGACTCTTGGATGCATTTTCCCTATAATATTGTCCTCAGACTGTTTAGCTCAAACAAGGATCATCTCCTTCTCTTCTGCTATCAAGATTACTACCTTTCTGCAACCAGCTCCAGCTGAGATGTTATGACATTATGAACAACATCTCAAAAATTGTTCAACTTCATAGCTTCAGTGATCCTTCAAAACAGCTACAATCTAATAGGTCTTTGACTTAGCACTGCTGATGTGTAGCGCAATGACGAGACATTAGAATTGACATATTAAGCTCAGCTTCTTTCTTGATGAAACTTCCTCCAGTTCACCAGAACTATATTTGTCATCATAACCAGGCAGATCCTCCTAATTAGGTCACTACAACTAAGCTTAAGAGATAACTTATCAAGATCTTCACTCCCGCATGAAAGATTTGACAGTGATACTCTTTTGCTTTGGCTCCACCCTCTTTTTTTCACCATCAAGAAAATTAGGAGGAATCAATGTTCTGGACAGATTGGTCTTCAATGCCTGTTTTGAAAAATATTCTTCTTCCATGTCATACAGTCTTTAATAAGATCCATTCACCTCTTGATCACTTCTTTCCCAAAACAAAGATATGAGATAATCCTCAAGTATCTTTGGCATCTCTAACCACACGGTTGAAGCTGTCTTACATAAACTACAACATCAAGGAAAATCCTGCTGAGGAGACCAAACCCTATTGTCTAGAATCTCACCACCAGAGATACAAGAACCAACCAGGGTTACATCAGATACCATGCAGCGGAACACACAACCACTCCTCAACAACCTTCAGGAACTATTCAATAATCCTTGCACACTATCAGCATAAACCACGTGCCATCAATACTTTATCATGAATAGTCCAACCTTCACTCTAAGGGATCATCCAAACAACTCTCTTCCTTGCTCATGAACTAGAAAGTATCTTCCCAAGACCTCATCCAGAAACAGACAGGATGCCTGCTCTGATACCAATTGAAATTCTGGTACAGATGTGTGATGTCTTTGTGCAATGTCACAACATCGCAATCTGCTGAACAAGGCAATAATGGAAACAGTAAATAACACACTGAATTGTTCACCCAGTTCAGTTCAACAACCTACATCTGGGGGCATACCAAGCCAGGAAGGAAGTCCACTATTAGTAGTATCAAATTACATACTCAACAGACCAGTTGACAATCTACCTAATTTAATCACTACCCAATGACCCTTCTACCTAAGTCCTCCCTAGGTAAGAGACTCCATATCACTCCCAATCATCACAATGATGTCTAGCAGTCACCTACACCGTCACTGCATCAACAACTTATTTACCAACGACTTTTCTAACACAGAAAACCAGAAGACACACTTCCATGACTTTCATTAGAGTTGCTTCAAAGCTTCCTCCAAGAACAAACCCAAACTCATTACCTACAGGTTTCTGGGTTAACCACAATGACCATCTCACAACCCGAGTGGTTCACTTTGACAAAGCCCTAAAGATCTACATCTTGAACCCGTACCTCTTCTAGGTTACAAGCATTCTATTTATAATATAATCCCAACTGGATTTGGGCCTTCAAACATATCAAATCTTCTGTAACAAATATGCAACAGATCCTGCTTCTAAATAGATCTTCAATCATATCTTCAATTAAATCTTCAATAATTAACTACTCAATCTTCAGCTCCACATAATATTTCCAGGATATTATGTATCTTTTAAATCTTCACTTTTTAATTCAGCTGCAGGATCTTCTCCACACAAATAGGCAAGATCTTCTCCACACAAATAGGCAAGATCTTCTCCACACGAATAGGAACAATTCTCCATGTTTATTTGCACAAAAATAGTAACAAATTGTTCTCCACAAGATGTGCAGAATTAATTGTATCAGACTAAATCTTCTCCAATAAATTCGCCCGCAATCTCTCTCAGCAGAAAATCTCACTAACAACAAAACACGTGCAGCCCTAAAACATCACACTGATGTTCTGATGTTCTGGTATAGTAATGTCAAGACATCACTTATAACATCAGCATACAAAACTACAACCCTAACAACCTTAACACAAACTGAATGTTAACTAAACATAACAAGGCTGTTAAAACTCATGTTGAAACATCAACCATGAGATCAACATTGTTTTACCAAAATTCTAGCCAACTACAAGAATTAACAAATTTGAAGGTTATCTTTCCAAGTACGAGTAAGAATTAGACGTTCTGAAGTTAAGTATGTGACTTGGAAGTCGTTTATGAAACGGAACGAATGAGGAAAGTGGATTCCGTTGAGAAACGTGGCATGTCCTTTGAGGGTGTGTGTACGTGTGGAGTGTTGTATGTGGATTGGTGAGTAGTATGGAAACTCACAATTTCGCTTTGAATGGTTTAAGTTTGATAAGGGGTAACTCGCATATGATTTAGTCCTATGTTGGTGTTACGTTATTAGTGATTGATACCACGAATCAACAAGAAACATTGAGGGAATTAGAAATCGTAAGAAGAATTGATATGGAATGTGGTAACTAGGAACGGAAGCTGTTAAGCTATTTTGGATGTATTATTCGAGTTAGAGTGAATTTCGGAGTTGTATATGTTATGGTTGTAACAGTGTAACTCCGGTATCTTCACCGTCTGGAGAGTATTGGACCGATGTTAGGATATTGTGTGTTGGCGAGGAAATTGTTCTACTATAAGACGTCAATAAGTTTCTTGTACCATTGGTTAGTAAGGATCCCAGTGGATAAGTGTGTTTCTCTGTGGACGGTTAGCTAATTGACAGTGCTCGAGAATTCGTAGTGTTCTACTATTAGAAGTTGAGTTGCACAATGGGAGGTGACAGATGAAGAGTTCAGTCAGACTAATAAGGATTAGAATGATTGTTACTTGTAAGTGTGGAAGTAAGGAGATCTTGTTCTAAGTGTGTTACCTTTTGGTGTGACACGAAAGAAAGGGAATGTCAGATTTAATGAGTACCGTGTATAGTGTCAGACCAGAGGGAACTGGTAAAGAAGACGTTTGACTAATTGTGGAGTGATTTAGAACGTTGAAGGATTTACGGAGGAATAGTTGGCGGTAATTGTATGAAGTTAAGGAATCACCGAATTACCTCATGAGGATTTGATGAGTGGTTGTTACCCTGAACCAAGATAAGGTGTTACGTTTGGTTGGTGACTCGGTAGAGGAATGTAGAATGGTACACTCCTTCCGAGGTAGGATGCGACTAAGTCTTTTTTTTATGGAACAACTGATGAATTGAGGAAATGCAAAGTTAGAAATTAACTCGATATTAGAATAAGAGTATGAATAAGGACGTGAAGTTTGATAATTCGTGAAATTAAGAATTAGGTCTGCGAAATCAAGTTGGATTAAGGATACGTCAGAAATTGTAACGGAAGTAAAGTTAAGAATGAATCTAAGACAATGATACAAGTTGCGGTTATTGTGGAATAGAGGAAATTCGGGGGCGGATTTCAATTTAAGGGGGGGAGAGTGTAATACCCCGTATTATTTAAATGCTCAATTGGATATCAGATGAGATCAGATGAGTATCTATATGCTCTATCTTTGATTAATTGGATTTATGGAATCCTCTAAGTACTTTAAGTATTGACATTGGAGATCAATAGAGCAACTAGTGAACTCTGAAGAGATTAATTATTTTATTAAAGAGACGGATTAATATTTATTAATTCAAGAAAGTAAATTTGGTAACTCTAATAATTGATCAATTGGGTTGAAATGATAAAATATCAATTGGAGGTATTTTACTCTATTGGATTGTATTATATAATAATAGTATTATATATATATATATATATATATATATATATATATATATATATATATATATATATATATATATATATATATATATTTGTTGAGAAGGAAAAGAATAGAAAGTGGGAGAAGAAGAAAAACAGAAAAAGAGAGAAAGGAAGAGAAGAGAAGAGGGAAGAGAGGAAAAGCTCAAGGAAGAAGAAGAAGCCATGGATCATTATCATCTTCTTCAAACTCCTCTTCAGTTATCAGGTGGGTTCTAGCTAGAGACTTTAGTGTAGAAATTCTTGAGGTTTTAGAGTTAGGTTAGATTTTAAGAAAATGAACAATTTTACAAATCAATGAAATCTAACGGTTGAAATGTGTTATAAATTGTATAGAACAACCATTATATATGTATAATCATCTGTTTATGCTTGGTTGAATGTTTGAAATGGTTTTGATTGGGATTGGAATGGAAAGAATCCAAGAAGATAGAGTTTTTGGGTTTCTGCAACATGGTTAATCGATTAACGTTATGGGTTAACCGATTAACCAGTGAGAAATCTGGTGTTTTACGTGAAAATTGAACTGGTTAATCGGTTAACAGAAAGTTTCTGAATTTGGTTAATCGGTTAACCAAATGTGTTAACCGATTAACACAGTAACTTTTTGGAAAAATACTTTAAAAATCCATATCTTTTGAACCGTGTTTCCGATAGAGGAGTTCTTGGTACCGATGGAAAGCTACAGAGATATTCTACACAATAAAGGTGTAAAATATCGGTTTAGATGCCCGATTAAATAATCGGAGGAAAACCCAAAACATGTAATTATTATGTTTATTTGAGAAAGACAAAAGAGGCCTAGAGATGTTGAATGCAATTATGATTGTTTCACTTTATGTGTTTATTATATAATTGTAATATGCTTTGCCTGAAATTGTTTAAACCTGTTATGAGAGTATATGCATGTTGTCATACCCTAATTTTTGACCATAAGATCCCACCATCTTTGTGCATCATCCTGCATAGCATACCACGAATTTTATCATGCATAGCTAACCAATTTATCAGACTGTGTTTGTTGGTTTTCGTTTGTGCAATTAGGTGTTGTTGCAGAAGGTTCAAAGGTCATGGAAGTTGTGTGTGTGCCCATGGTGACTCTGGTCCCTTGCAAATCGTGTTGGATTCTTGTGAAGATAGAGAAAGAATATGCCCTCATTCTTATGGCCCCTTAGTCAATACAAGGTCTTTTATTCTCGAGGTCTCTCAGAGGTTTCTCTAAGGAGGATAAGGGTTTTCTATCCGTTGACGTGGCACGTGGTCATTTAAAAAAAAACTAGTCATGGTTGTGCGGCAAACTGTGTTACAAATTGTATCGAAGGATTCTTCAAGGCGTGTTTTCTTGTACCAAGGTCATTTGTGATTGAGTGGGTGATAAATGTCAAGCAAGGCTTTGTTCTTGAAGATTAGATCATGGTTCAAGTTCCTTTGATTCTTAAGAGAAAGTATGTGGATTTTCTTAGTGGGCCGTACACTTTGAAGTGGTAAAGCTTGGATAAAGATCTTGAATTAAGGAAACTCTCAAAGTAAAGTTCAAGATTCATTTTCTTTTACTAAAATTCAAGTTGATTCATGACATTTAAATCCAAATTCAAGGTTCTTTTCATAATAAGATGCAAGGTGCGAAATTAAATACAATTCAAAGTGTTCAAGGTTGCTCTACAAGTCAAGCTCAATCCAAGATTTTCACAAGTTGTTTGCAAGATCCACAAATTCAAGAATTTCATGTTATAAAAATCTCAAGAGCAATAGCGAGTTATGGTTCTAATTGAATAGTGTAATTACATTACATTTTTTCGCAAAAAAAAGGATCATAAACGAAAGAGAAGATTTACACAAGTCAAGTTCAAAATTGTGGAGCTTCTTATGCCATATCAAGAGCCACGTACATGCACAAAACTTACAGCCGCAAAACTTGCTGAGCCAACCACGATACCACAGTACTATGGCAGAAAATTTTACTTCAGTATGCATCACAAATGTAAAAGGTAAAGTGCAATGAGAGGCGATTTCTCATGAGTTTACAAATTGTTGCTTGCCAAATACTCTTCAATTGTTCAAAAAAAAAAATGAATTCCACTCAAGTCCTGCTATTAGCTTCCAACATTCCACTTTAAATGACACCATACAAAGTCTAAGCTGCTACCTTATAAAGAAGGCGGTGTCGAATTCCTAAGCTAACATGTTCAAAGCATGTTGCTGCACCCTGGCCCACATCATCTTCATTTAGAGTTTTAACAAACTTCTCTAAGTATGTCATGCCGACAATACTCTCCCTGCAAAAAACTTATTTCATCCGATGCTGACGGCTTGCGCTTATCATGACGTTTACATTACGGTACCTTAAATTTTCACGGTTTAAAGGAGCCTTCCTTCTTAGGGCCATTCTCGTTGGACCTTCATTGTCAAAGCTATAAACACAAGATGAGAAAAGTAGCAGTTCCAGCCAATCTTTCAACAACAGTCGATCTTGCTCAAGTATCCATGTTAGGACTATGTCTTTCAGGAAAGGAGGATGCCGTAAGTTATACTGCAATGAGTGCAAATAAATTGTCAGCCTTCAAAGCTTGCTGCAAACAATTATCAACATTCAATGAGAAAATCGAATTGAATAATTGGAATCAAAATATGTACAAACATGTTGAACCGAAAACAGCAAGGCATTTCACAACTCATATCATGTTTCCAAAACAAGTCACGATCATTTCCAAAACAGAAACAAATCATCTTCATCAAATTTCCAAAATCACAAAAGGATTAAAGTGCATATCTTCTTCCTAAAATAAGATCAGACAGGATAAGTCAGAAGCGGCAAGTTTTTGAATCGCAACCAACACGACCAAACAAGTTCAAACCAAGAAGGAAAGTGATTCATTATCCTTAACGACCTGTTTCAATTCAAAATTATCTATAAAAGGAGGAGATATTCACACCATACAGACATCAGAGAAATTCATCAAAAGAAAATCACGAAAAAACTCACCCATCACACATATCATTGAGAATTCACAGAGAAAAATTTCACATCACAAACACACTACTTCACAGAGAAGATTCAGAGGATATCATTCACAAATCAGTATCACAAGCATCGCAAAGTTCTCACCAGATTCCAACACAAAACCATTCGCAGAGCAAAGCATACACACCATTTGCAGTCACAAGATTCACAACTCACACGCATGGCACTCCAACACGCCGCCCCCATAACCTCCGACGAAACACCAACACCCCCTATTCATACATCTTGCAGAAGGAAGGAGAAGGGCCCGTACCTGGAGATTATCAATTTCGCCGACGAACCGCTGCGCCGTGAAATCTTCGATCGGTATCTTTTTTATTTTGAATGCTTTATGATTATTGATGTCTTGATCCTTGATGATTGTGTGACAACTGAATTTTAGCATTGAATCTTATCGTTTATCTTTCTGGGAAATATGTTGAACTTGAGAGTTTTAAGAGTGTGAAGAGGGGGACGACTCGCAGACGGAAAGGGAATGAGAGCGGCGAGAGTGGGAGAGTTGGAACAAGATACAGGGGAAAGGGTGGGAATCGAAAGCAGGGAGAGCGAGAGAGTGAGAGAGAACGAATTGAGAAACTTGAGAGAAAGGGCGATGAGAGGAAGAAACTGATCCCTTTCCTTTTTCTTCTTTAACCTAATGTTGTTGTTGTTGCTGGATCGGTGGGTCAAACCCGCCTCTTTTTTTCTTTTCTTTTTATTAATTAATTTATTTTATTTTATTTGTTTTTTTATGAATTCTCCTTGGGCCTGGAAACGAAGCCCAATCGCTTTTCATTTTTACACTCCCATAATTCCCACCTACACCTTGCTTTGTTCTTATTTTAGATTATGTTATTTTTTTTTTTTATTCCATTCAAGCCTTTGATTTAATTTTAACTTATTTTTTAGTGTTAATTTAATTTAATTAAGATTTAGCCTTTTGACTTAATTAGAATTTAATTTTAATTGGGATTAATTAGTTCATATATTAATCAGTTAGTTTTAACTAAATTTTTTAATTTAAAAGTTAATTAATTAATTAGATTTATTTAGAGTTTTATTTTAGTCCTTACTTATAATAAATTGTTAATATATTGTTTTTTTGTTAGTTAATTCTAATTTAAGACTTAACTTCTCAGTTAGTTTATTTGTTAAAAAAATTGAAGAAAAATGTCAAAAAAAAAAACATTTGCTTTTCTCTCTTGATATTTTGTTTATATTTATTTATATTTAAAACCCAAAAAAATTCAGTTATCCTTTAATTAGTTAAACATAAAATTTTTACTTTTATTTCGATTCTTATTCAAACCTTTTTTTCAAAAATAAACTCTCGATTCACATCGAGCCATTTTTTTCCCCTGTAAGTCGATTGCTCTTTAAGCATCGCCATCAACCTTTAGATCTTTTCCTTTAACAGATACCCTTAGCAAGCAAACAAATAAATAACATAACTAATAACAAGAGGTTCCTGTAGAATACTACAGACGTTTAGGATGCTAATACCTTCCCTAGGCGTAACCAACCCCCGAACCTTAGATCTTATTAGGTTTTTCGATCTTTAACCCTTTCCTTTGGATAAAATAAAGACCGGTGGTGAACTTTAAAATTTGCGATTCAAGTTAACCCAATAGCTTGGTATCTGATACTCACCGCAACAGAAATGACGACTTCACTGGGGATCTTAACTTAGAGGGTTATGCCTAACTTGTTTAGTATTCTTGTTTTTCTTGCTTATTTATTATTTTGCTTGTTTATATCTGTTGTGCCTGATTTTGCTGTGTGAAGGGGTTCTTGAGTGGTGAGGAGTCCTACACCCGGACTTGAGTGCAATTATGATAGGAGATGATATGGTCAAGGATACTTTGACGGAGTCGATTCCTGAAATGTTGAATTGAGAAAATCATCGCTCAGTTTAGGTTCTTTTGAAATTAATGTTGTTTGAATGAGTCCATTTGTGAAAACGACATTAATTTCGACCAAGAACCAGTGAGACTGAGGACCGTAGTACCTTTAACCCCACTTGGCCTTTTAGGATGTAGTGCGGTGACTATGCGGGAGTCTATTTCCAAATAGTTGTCACGCGATACTACACTCGGACAAGATTCTCTTGAGAATATTATTGACTAACCGAGTAATTTGGGAAGTCGATAATATCCGAAAGATGGATTGTAGACTCCGGGAACTTTGTAGAACCCGTTCGGCAGATACATTTGAAACCATAGTACACACCTATTGGGAAGGGTAGACCATGGCTCCATGCTCGTGATCTTCAAACCTAAGCCTTGGCTTGTTTACCTGTATATGTGTATATGTGTATTCCTGTGTTTATGCATCCATTCATGCATTCATGAATCACCATTCGGTTTCAAGGAACTCAATTGTTCTTTCCCTTGCAAAATCAATAAAAAAATCTTGGATTATAAAATGAAACTTTTTTCAGTCTTTCCCGAAGTGTTTGCAACCTACTTTTGAGTTCCTTGAAACCATTGCATACATCCGTTTGTCCAGCAACTCATTCCCAGCTGTCTCTATCTTCCAGTGTCACCTGTGAGTTGTCAAGCTGATTCCTTGACATCGATATCGGACTAGAGCTAACTACAGACGCATAATGGCAGAGCAAGAAGCACACAATGCTGAGATGCGAATGGAGATCGACGACCTTAAGTCAAGCATGGCAAAGCTCACTTAAATGCTCCAAGTTTTGATTGCTAGAGGAGAACCACCTCAAAGGACTGTCATCCAAGAAGTTTCAACTGCTGATCCTCAACATGTTCAGGTGCCACCTTCAACTTGGCCAGAGTTTGGTTTACCTCACAACTACTCTCCACCTCTTGCATCTACTGGTATGATTGGTCAGACTGTTGGACCAGTTTTTCAAGTTCCAGTTTTATCCGAGCCTAGACCTGTGGTTCATGCTGTTGCCCAGACTACTCGAGCTCCTTTCGAGAACCCTCTCTACGAGTACAATGCTGCCAGTGCTCAGGGTGAAGACCGTGAAGACTTTGTTGAACCTGCGATTGTCCGTGAACATTTTTAGACCATAGACAAGAGACTTAAAGCCGTAGAGGGTACTGATTTCTTCAACATTGATGCAGAAAACATGGGTTTGGTTTCTGACCTTGTTATGCCTGCTAAGTTCAAGGCTATCGATTTTGTGAAGTACAAAGGTGATTCTTGTCCAAGAGCTCATTTGGTCATGTATACCCGAAAGATGGCTGCTCATGCCAAGAATCAGAAGTTGCTTATCCATTGTTTCCAAGACAGTCTGAGTGGAGCTTCTCTCAAATGGTATATGAATCTTGAACAGAACAACATTCACTGTTTCCAGGATCTTATTAATGCCTTCATGAAGCAATACAAGTACAACCTCGACATGGCTCCTGACCGCCGTCAGCTGCAAAACATGTCTCAGAAGGATAAAGAGTCTTTCAAGGAATATGCTCAGCGCTGGAGAGAGTTGGCTTCCCAAGTTGAACCTCCTCTGGCAGAGAAAGAATTAACTGGATTGTTTATGGACACCTTGTCTCCATTCTACTAGGAGAAGATGATTGGTAGTGTTTCATCCAGCTTCACTGATTTGGTTACTATTGGTCAGAGACTCGAGGAAGGACTTAAGAATGGTAAAGTATCCAAAGCTACTGAATCTTCTAATGGAGCGAAGAAATCCTATGGGAACTTCCAGAAGAAGAGAGAAGATCAGACCAATGCTGTTATGTTTGAAACCAGAAGGCCTCGTCCTCGACCACAGTATGCTAACCACCCTGATGTTGCTGCTGTTACTCCTGTTGTTGCTGCTCCACGACCAGCTCAAGCTCCTCAACGTCCAGCTGTTGGACAGAATCAGTACCGTAATAGGAATAATTTTGATCCTATTCCAATGACATACACTGAACTTTATCCTGGGCTAGTTCAGAAAGGTTTGATTACCACAAGGCCTTTGCCTCCTCCTCCAAATCCTCTTCCAGCCGGTTATAGGGCCGATCTTCATTGTGAATACCATCAAGGTGGCGCAGGCCACGACTTGGAACATTGTTTTGCATTGAAGGCTAGAGTACAAGAGCTGATCAGAATTGGTATTCTCTCTTTTCGTGACACCAATCCAAATGTCAAGAACAACCCTTTGGCAGAGCACGCTAAGTGAAGCTTCAGCTGACTTCAACAGACTTTAGTGTTTCAGACAGGACAACTCACTCTTGTTTCTGACTAGTCACTAGACTTTTGTTTCTTGTTGTTTGCATTTTCCTTATCTTGTATTAGCTGTTTGCTTTTGATTTATGTTTGTACTTTCATAATTAATAAAATGAGCATTGCAACTTTTGGATTCAATTTCATTTGCTTTGTTATTTACATCTTTAGCTTTATCTTTAAAAAAAAAAACAACGAAAACAAAAACAAAAAATTATCTCTTTTCCACTTTCTTTTTGATTATGCAAAGATTGGAGGGAGGATGATGAAAATGTAATACTCATAATTGTTGTCGGTATGCTTTCAAATCAAAACTTTGTTGAGGATGTAAGGCATTGTTTCAATCTCCCAAACACCGGAGAAATAAGGAAGATAACCCCTTGTCTACCCCTTTGAGCCTTGAAGTAGGAGTTTCTTTTCTTTACAAATAAAAACCCGCGATCTTAACCTGGGGCAGGGTAGTTCTCAGTTAACTGGATTGTGCATTCAAATACAAGAGTTTCATGCAAGACACCTTTCATATAAAGGTTGCATTCACAGTTTTCCTTCGCACGCAACAAGCAAGTGTCGAAGATGTCCTTCAAGTCAAAAGTCGATGATGGTTCGTCGTAATCATTAAGCCAAACGGTCACTTTCTTTCAAAAAAAAAAAAAGATAAAAAAAATCAAAAAGGAAAAAGCCCACTAAGTCGAAACCTGTGAAGGAGACTTAGGCAGACAAAAAACTGGGGCATCCCGCTGACTGTAAGATTCACAAAAAACAGTTCAGGCAAAAGTTAGGGTTAATAAAAATGAGACCATGAAAGTCCTCAATGAAAAAACAACCAAGGGTTATAAGGAAGTAGTGACTGCCATCTCAAGAATCCCTTGACTTTTGAACCATCAACATCACTATCATCAGGAACCTGAATGCATAATTTGAATTAACTGAGTGTAGGACTGGAGATCATCACGAAGATTGGGTGGGTACAAATAAACTTTGAGCCTTTATCCTTTGTTTCTTAAACCGTGAACCAGACCACGTTATAACCCTCAAAAGACCTAATTGAAGCAAGGTTATTTTGAAAGAATACTACAACGAGGTTGCGTAAACTGACTCCTAAAGATCTTTGCAGATCATTTTTTTGGCATCACGCCTTTTGCTTTATCTTTCACTTTTAAACGTCTTGAAGCGCCGTGTTCTGACCAGTGACCCTATTGTTTTACCTCTTTCCAAAAATGATTTTGATTTCAAAAGTTGCATGAACTTTGCATTTACTATGTTTATATGAACACTTCTGTTTGCAATCTGGCTTCCGCTTAAGGAATTTTCAAACATTTGAGAAATTTGGTCGGTGATCTAATCAGGGGCAAGTTCCTTCCATATCCTGTCGAGAATCAATTCAAGATTTGTGGTTTAGCGCAAGTCCTTCCCATAATTGGTTTATACAGAAGACTTTTTCAAGACTCATACTGGGGCAAGTTTTCCAAGTGCACAGTAATTCAGTCATTTTCAGCATCAATACAAGCTGAAGCAGTGATCAGTTCATCTACAACAGTCAGCTAATCTGGGGCAGTTTACTTGAAGAATCCCCAAGCAGCTCTATCCTTCCTATAAGGATCATCAACTTGATACAACTTACCAGTGTGGCAGAGATTGTGTTCAGTAGCATCTCTAGTCCCTAAGCAGAATGGCAGTGATCTCCGTGTTGAGGAATCAGTCTTCCAGTCTTGTCTTCTCCACAAGAGAGTCGAGCCCTGGCGTCGACATTTGCATTTGCATCTGACCATATCATGGCATAATTCATATACATGTGCATAGCAAGAGTGTCATCCTCATTTGCATTCTCCATAGGTCGTGTTGTTATTCACGTCTTACCTTGTGGTCAAAGTCCAACTTACTTGGCACCTACCAAACAGATATTGTCACATTTATCCAATGCTTTCTTAAGTACGTCTTTATTCATATTCGTTCAATGCTTTCTTGGACGTTGTGGTTTCTTTATCTTGTTCACATTCATCTAAAGCCATTATTAGATACTGTGATTATACCTCTCATTCAAAGCCATTATTGGATGTCTGGTTTCTTTACTTTGTTCACATTCATCTAAAGCCATTATTAGATATTGTGATTATACCTCTCATTCAAAGCCATTATTGGATGATTGGTTTCTTTGCATTCAATTCCATTCTTGAATGTAGTCTTTGTTCACAGTCATCTAAAGCCATTATTAGATATTGTGATTACACCTTTCATTCAAAGCCATTATTGGATGACTGGTTTCTTTACCATCTGATGTTCTTCCGGATGGGTCCCTCTTTCTGATGTTCTTCCAGATCGAGTCCTTGTTCACTTTATCTAAAGCCATTATTAGATATTGTGATTATACCTTTCATTCAAAGCCATTATTGAATGTCTGGTTTCTTTACTTTGTTCACAGTCGTCTAAAGCCATTATTAGATATTGTGATTTTATTTTCATTCAAAGCCATTATTGGGATGTCTGGTTTCTTTACCTTGTTCACTTTCATCTGAAGCCATTATCAGATATAGTGTTTATACCTTTCGTTCAAAGCCATTATTGGATGACTGGGTTCTTTGTGTCCGATGCCTTCTCGGATTACATCTTTTGTCTCGTTCTCATCTGTTGCCTTCTTAGTTTACCTTTCATCCAAAGCCATTATTGGATGTTTGGTACTTTTTTCATCCAATGCCATTCTTGGGTGATGTTTTCCAGATACTTTGCTTTGTTTCAATTCGTTTCTGACACAACTGTAACACCTTTTCCCCTGTGGCACCATTCCCCATAGGATGCTCGTCTTGCATTCATTCCACATCATATCACATCATGGGCCAAAAAATTGCGCATGTTTGTATTTAAGTCCCTCCTATCTCGTCGAGACGAAGATTTTAATCTCCATATCTCAGGATAGAAGAAACTTAAATAGGGGCATCTGTCATACACTAATTTTTTACCATAAGATCCCACCATCTTTGTGCATCATCCTGCATAGCATACCACGAATTTTATCATGCATAGCTAACCAATTTATCAGACTGTGTTTGTTGGTTTTCGTTTGTGCAATTAGGTGTTGTTGCAGAAGGTTCAAAGGTCATGGAAATTGTGTGTGTGCCCATGGTGACTCTGGTCCCTTGCAAATCGTGTTGGATTCTTGTGAAGATAGAGAAAGAATATGCCCTCATTCTTATGGCCCCTTAGTCAATACAAGGTCTTTTATTCTCGAGGTCTCTCAGAGGTTTCTCTAAGGAGGATAAGGGTTTTCTATCCGTTGACGTGGCACGTGGTCATTTAAAAAAAAACTAGTCATGGTTGTGCGGCAAACTGTGTTACAAATTGTATCGAAGGATTCTTCAAGGCGTGTTTTCTTGTACCAAGGTCATTTGTGATTGAGTGGGTGATAAATGTCAAGCAAGGCTTTGTTCTTGAAGATTAGATCATGGTTCAAGTTCCTTTGATTCTTAAGAGAAAGTATGTGGATTTTCTTAGTGGGCCGTACACTTTGAAGTGGTAAAGCTTGGATAAAGATCTTGAATTAAGGAAACTCTCAAAGTAAAGTTCAAGATTCATTTTCTTTTACTAAAATTCAAGTTGATTCATGACATTTAAATCCAAATTCAAGGTTCTTTTCATAATAAGATGCAAGGTGCAAAATTAAATACAATTCAAAGTGTTCAAGGTTGCTCTACAAGTCAAGCTCAATCCAAGATTTTCACAAGTTGTTTGCAAGATCCACAAATTCAAGAATTTCATGTTATAAAAATCTCAAGAGCAATAGCGAGTTATGGTTCTAATTGAATAGTGTAATTACATTACATTTTTTCGCAAAAAAAAGGATCATAAACGAAAGAGAAGATTTACACAAGTCAAGTTCAAAATTGTGGAGCTTCTTATGCCATATCAAGAGCCACGTACATGCACAAAACTTACAGCCACAAAACTTGCTGAGCCAACCACGATACCACAGTACTATGGCAGAAAATTTTACTTCAGTATGCATCACAAATGTAAAAGGTAAAGTGCAATGAGAGGCGATTTCTCATGAGTTTACAAATTGTTGCTTGCCAAATACTCTTCAATTGTTCAAAAAAAAATGAATTCCACTCAAGTCCTGCTATTAGCTTCCAACATGCCACTTTAAATGACACCATACAAAGTCTAAGCTGCTACCTTATAAAGAAGGCGGTGTCGAATTCCTAAGCTAACATGTTCAAAGCATGTTGCTGCACCCTGGCCCACATCATCTTCATTTAGAGTTTTAACAAACTTCTCTAAGTATGTCATGCCGACAATACTCTCCCTGCAAAAAACTTATTTCATCCGATGCTGACGGCTTGCGCTTATCATGACGTTTACATTACGGTACCTTAAATTTTCACGGTTTAAAGGAGCCTTCCTTCTTAGGGCCATTCTCGTTGGACCTTCATTGTCAAAGCTATAAACACAAGATGAGAAAAGTAGCAGTTCTAGCCAATCTTTCAACAACAGTCGATCTTGCTCAAGTATCCATGTTAGGACTATGTCTTTCAGGAAAGGAGGATGCCGTAAGCTATACTGCAATGAGTGCAAATAAATTGTCAGCCTTCAAAGCTTGCTGCAAACAATTATCAACATTCAATGAGAAAATCGAATTGAATAATTGGAATCAAAATATGTACAAACATGTTGAACCGAAAACAGCAAGGCATTTCACAACTCATATCATGTTTCCAAAACAAGTCACGATCATTTCCAAAACAGAAACAAATCATCTTCATCAAATTTCCAAAATCACAAAAGGATTAAAGTGCATATCTTCTTCCTAAAATAAGATCAGACAGGATAAGTCAGAAGCGACAAGTTTTTGAATCGCAACCAACACGACCAAACAAGTTCAAACCAAGAAGGAAAGTGATTCATTATCCTTAACGACCTGTTTCAATTCAAAATTATCTATAAAAGGAGGAGATATTCACACCATACAGACATCAGAGAAATTCATCAAAAGAAAATCACGAAAAAACTCACCCATCACACATATCATTGAGAATTCACAGAGAAAAATTTCACATCACAAACACACTACTTCACAGAGAAGATTCAGAGGATATCATTCACAAATCAGTATCACAAGCATCGCAAAGTTCTCACCAGATTCCAACACAAAACCATTCACAGAGCAAAACATACACACCATTTGCAGTCACAAGATTCACAACTCACACGCATAGCACTCCAACACGCCGCCCCCATAACCTCCGACGAAACACCAACACCCCCTATTCATACATCTTGCAGAAGGAAGAAGAAGGACCCGTACCTGGAGATTATCAATTTCGCCGACGAACCGCTGCGCCGTGAAATCTTCGATCGGTATCTTTTTTATTTTGAATGCTTTATGATTATTGATGTCTTGATCCTTGATGATTGTGTGACAACTGAATTTTAGCATTGAATCTTATCGTTTATCTTTCTGGGAAATATGTTGAACTTGAGAGTTTTAAGAGTGTGAAGAGGGGGACGACTCGCAGACGGAAAGGGAATGAGAGCGGCGAGAGTGGGAGAGTTGGAACAAGATACAGGGGAAAGGGTGGGAATCGAAAGCAGGGAGAGCGAGAGAGTGAGAGAGAACGAATTGAGAAACTTGAGAGAAAGGGCGATGAGAGGAAGAAACGGATCCCTTTCCTTTTTCTTCTTTAACCTAATGTTGTTGTTGTTGCTGGATCGGTGGGTCAAACCCGCCTCTTTTTTTCTTTTCTTTTTATTAATTAATTTATTTTATTTTATTTGTTTTTTTATGAATTCTCCTTGGGCCTGGAAACGAAGCCCAACCGCTTTTCATTTTTACACTCCCATAATTCCCACCTACACCTTGCTTTGTTCTTATTTTAGATTATGTTATTTTATTTTTTTTATTCCATTCAAACCTTTGATTTAATTTTAACTTATTTTTTAGTGTTAATTTAATTTAATTAAGATTTAGCTTTTTGACTTAATTAGAATTTAATTTTAATTGGGATTAATTAGTTCATATATTAATCAGTTAGTTTTAACTAAATTTTTTAATTTAAAAGTTAATTAATTAATTAGATTTATTTAGAGTTTTATTTTAGTCCTTACTTATAATAAATTGTTAATATATTGTTTTTTTGTTAGTTAATTCTAATTTAAGACTTAACTTCTCAGTTAGTTTATTTGTTAAAAAAATTGAAGAAAAATGTAAAAAAAAAAAACATTTGCTTTTCTCTCTTGATATTTTGTTTATATTTATTTATATTTAAAACCCAAAAAAATTCAGTTATCCTTTGATTAGTTAAACATAAAATTTTTACTTTTATTTCGATTCTTATTTAAACCTTTTTTTCAAAAATAAACTCTCGATTCACATCGAGCCATTTTTTTTCCCTGTAAGTCGATTGCTCTTTAAGCATCGCCATCAACCTTTAGATCTTTTCCTTTAACAGATACCCTTAGCAAGCAAACAAATAAATAACATGACTAATAACAAGAGGTTCCTGTAGAATACTACAGACGTTTAGGATGCTAATACCTTCCCTAGGCGTAACCAACCCCCGAACCTTAGATCTTATTAGGTTTTTCGATCTTTAACCCTTTCCTTTGGATAAAATAAAGACCGGTGGTGAACTTTAAAATTTGCGATTCAAGTTAACCCAATAGCTTGGTATCTGATTCTCACCGCAACACATGTTAATATGAAATGGAATAGGAAGAGTGAGGGAAACATCAACCTTAATAATAGGGGAACCTAGAATGACTAGGAGGTTCATGATTCTAGTTGTGGCTAGGATTAATAAACGATCTAGATGACGGTGCTCGTGCGTTATATGCCTAGGTGTGCATCTTCGACGAGTGATGGTCTAGATGAGTGTAAGACCCTAGTATGGAACATGTGGGAGTTCGTTGAGTAATTGATACCTAAGTAACTGTGACCCGCGTTTTGATCCTCTTATGATGGATAACCGGGGAGGTTGCTTAGACGATGGTATGATTGACCCGTGTTGAAGGGCCCCTGGTGCGGGCTGGCCGGGAAAAGTACTATGTGTAGATAACCGTGAACCGTGTTGGATTGCCCTTTGTGGATGGCCTGGGAAAGTTATTTACCTTAGCATCAAAGAATCATGTCGAAAACTCTTTGGAAGGGTTGGCCGAGAATGGTTGTCTACGAATTTAAGGATCCGTGACCCGTGTCCATAACCTCTTGTGTAGGCTGGCCGGGGAAAGATGCCTTGGTGTGTGTTACAGATTATTGGTAATATTTGAGTTGTTGAACTCATGAACATGTTTCCATATAGGGTGAGTTTTTGAAATTGTGAGAGTGTGAACTCAAGAGTCCTTTCCCCTTTCCCCGGACTTGAGTTAGGATTGTTAGAACCGGTTAAAGCCGAGAGAATCTATAAGATAGGGAACTCACTGAGATTTGATGTATCTCACCCCACTATAGTTGCTTTATTTCAGGTGTGGTTTGCAGGTTTGATTTACAAGTGGAGCGATGCGTGGATGTTTCAAGAGAAGCTTAGTTAAGCTTATTTTTCCGCTGTGTAATCTTTTGTTGTATACAATTGAGGATATTGTATATTATTCTTAGATTTTTATTTTTGGCTAGTTTCCATGCCTTGTGCCATATGTTGTATTTACGTTTTAGAAATGGACAAGTATGTGAACTATGTCAGTAGGCACTTTTGATGTGTCAGTACCAAATAAAACACTTGTATGGTATTATTCTAGATGAATATTATACAGGGCGTTACATTTATTTTCTTGTTTGCATCTTAACCTAAAAAACCATTAGCCTTAGATTTACGTAGTAGCATTAGATAACGGTAAGTTCGATTTTTGGTCCTTTAGGTTTGATAATCTTTAAAGCTACGCGATACGACTGTGCACTTGCAGTCACGAATCATTTAGACATACAAAGTCGCGATCAGGTACTGATAGAGTGCATGCGCCAGATGAATTGACGACTCCTTTGTAGAGTAAAGAGGTGTCGCCAACTGGATTAGAGACACCATATGACGTTGCCAATCCAATTGGTGACAGTGTGTTAATTTTTAAATGTTGTCGCCAATTCATTTGGAGACAGGGTGCAATGTGTAATTTTACTATAAATGCAGGTGATGCGATCAATTATTTTTACATATCTTCTCATATTCTTGTATTAGTGATAACATGTATCGTCCCCGCTACAGGAAAGTGATTTATTCGAGAGAGAAGCCTCCGATGGAGATGCTCTTCTGGAACATCCAAAGTTTCAAGCAACTACAGAGGGAGTTGAATCGTTGGTTAAATGGAGACACGCCTAAAGGGGAAAAATTAGAAGTATTGAGAGACACGATGCCCTGCGTGGGTGGGTACGAGTTAATACTGACAAGGATGCGAGGGAAGTGATGTTTGGACCAAATGGTATCAGTTTGATTGTTGTAATCAGTTAGGAATGTCGTGTTTATCTGTTCTAATATCTATTGTATGTGTTGTATATGAAAAATACAAGAGAACATTGCTTATGACAGTTGCATAAGACGACAATAATAATGTCTTTCTCATTGCATTTGCTCTGGTTGAAGGTGAGACCGCTGCTGGTTGGAGTTTCTTCCATAAGAATCTCAAAACACATGTGGCTCCACAAGCCAATCTCTATTTGATTTCAGACAGACATGCTGGTATTGAGAATACTTACAATAACCATGATAACATGTGGCATAAAACTTCATGCGGGCAATCAAAGACAAGAACCTTCGTAAAAAAGTTGTGAATGCAGGGTATGCTCTAACTCAACCATCATTTCAATACCACCGTGACGAAATTAGATTGTCAAATGCAAATGCAGGAAAATGGTTGAATAATATTCCATTGGACAAGTGGACAAGGGCATTTGACGGTGGATGTCGTTAGGGCCACATGACAACAAACTTTGTGGAATCCATGAATGACGTCTTTAAAGGAATTAGAAACCTTCCAATCACCGCATTGGTGAGATCAACCTATTATAGGTTGGCATCACTTCTCGCAACAAGAGGCGAAAGATGGAGTACAATGTTAATGTCAGGTCAATTATTTAGTGAATGCATAATAAAAGTGATGAAAGAGGAAACTATTAAAAGTAGCACACATGCAATTACAGTCTTTGACCGTCATAGGCAAACTTTCAGTGTACAGGAAATAATGGACCATAATGAGTGGAGGTCAAATTTATCCTATGCTATCAAACTAAACAGATGCTGGTGTAACTGTGGCAAGTGCCAGGCCTTTCGTGTACCTTGCTCTCATGTCATTGCGACATGCACACATGCTCGTCAAGACGCTTACAACCATCTATCTGATGTTTACAAGGCCATTAACATTATGAATGCCTACAACGAAGGCTTTGCAGTGTTAGCAATGGAGGAATATTGACCTCCATACCAAGGGGACATAGTTTGGCAAAACGATGAGATGCGAAGAAAGAAAGAAAGGTCGCCCAAACAACACGCGTATAAGAACAGAAATGGATACGACTGATAAAATGATAATATTATGTAGTATATGTTGTCATCTCGGACACAATTGAAAAAATTGTTCCAATGTCGGAGCAACCTCTGAATCATAATTTAGTTTCTCCTTTCAATTGTTATAACCTTAGATTTTGATATATTAATGACTTTTTGTTACAACAAAGTTAACAACAAACAACACATATACAACACATACAACATATATCAGAATAGGTAAACACAACATTTCTAATTGATTACAACAATCAAACTAATATCATTTGGTCCAAACATCACTTCCCTCGCATCCTTGTCAGTCTTAACTCACACCCACCCACGCAGGGCATCATGTCTCTCAATACTTCTAATTTTTCCCTTCAGGTATGTCTCCGTCTAACCAACAATTCAACTCCCTAAGTAGTTGCTTGAAACTTTGAATGTTCCAGAAGTGCATCTCCATCAGAGGCTTCTCTCTCGAATAAATCATTTTCTCGTAGCGACGATGATACATGTTATCACTAATACAAGAATATGAGAAGAGATGTGAAAATAATTAATCACACCACCTGTATTTATAGTAAAATTATACATTGCACCCTGTCTCCAAATGAATTGGCGACAACATTAAAAAATTAACACATTGTCGCCAATTGAATTGACAACACCATATAGTGTCTCTAATCCAATTGGTGACACCTCTTTAACTTACAAAGGAGTCGCCAATTCATCTAGCATTTGCACTCTATCAATACCCCAAATTGAGGTATTTTAAGAAATAAATTAAAAAGTGGGTTATTTTACAATTTAAAAAAAAAAGTATTTAGATAAAAAATTCTACTTCATATATTTTTTTCTTACAAATCTTTAGAATAAGGAATCATAATCTCTCTATTGTCTCTCTAAGTTTATCTCATTTAGAATTCATTTCACCACTCTTATAAAAAAATATAAAGAATTTCAAGCCACTACTAAAATAATCACAATTGTTGGCAGAGGAGTATCGTGACAAAAATTTGTACTCTGGTTGAGATATATTCAAAGCCATTAAGTTTCTCAAATGAATTTGAGTATTCTCTTATTACTCCATCTCTCATATTATTATGAGATTTTCGTACTTTTTAAAATAATAATTAGTTATATTGATTTTAACAATAAAACACATATAATTTATTAAAATGATCATATTAATTTTTATAAAAAATAATTATATTAATAATAAATAGTGGAGTAGTTATATAAATTAAAAAAATAAATAAGGATAAACTAGTAGAAAGAAATAATAAATTATGTATTGGTATTTTAAATGGATAAATAATTTAAAACAAATATAAATAGAAAAGAGAATCCCTATTATAAAGAGAAGTAAATGTAATATTTTTGCTAAACTTTTTTTCTCTATAATTTAATTATTGTTGAGACTAAAAGTGTCAAAATAAAATATAAATAAATTCAACAATCAAGTAGTATTATTGCGATCAAGTAGTCCTTGAGCATTCAAATTTTTTTTTGGGATATAGCCAAAGCTACCCCATTCTTCCAAATGTGTTTGACCCTATAGAGATCAATGTATTATTGACAAAATAATATTTAATGTTGTATTAATGTACAACATGCAAATAAAAACATTTTTTTCTTTCTATAAAACAACTAAAAGAGAACAAGGGAGTAACAAAATGTTACAAACTTACATGTTACTTGCATTACAAACTCACAATGGTACCACACTATTGCCAATCATTCATTAGGGAGTTCTCCATTGAAGCTCAATTTGAATCCTTCCATTTTTGGAATCAATAAGATTATACTTCGCATTGATTCTATTGTTGCTAACAACATCAGATAAATTTATATCCACATATCCTAGTGTTTCCTGATTAGAACAAGGTATTAACAATAATGTTAAAAACAATAAGAAAAAGATATATAGTGAAAATAGAGCCCTAATCTATTATGCATGAATTGATCTTTAGTGTTTGTTACCTTAGGATGGAGTAGACCTAGCTTTGAGGAGGCACTTATCACTTCAACATAAATCCTCTCGTTAGTGGGGGGTTCATCTAGCGTAAATTCAAATGTTTCACCCCATCTTGGATCTCTATTTTTCCTTACATGCTGTTCAATTTCCAGAAACAATTGTCAAAATGATTCAATGTATAATATAGTACAAGAGTTTGATTGTTGATGAATATTTTGTATGCTTGAACATCTTATAATATAATACCTTAGTTTTTCTTTCCTCTCCTTTAAATAAGAGTCGCGCAAACGGATTTGTATGGTGTTTTCCTTCAAGATCTTCAGCTTCATGAATGGTAATCACAAGCAAACCACCAGTAGCAGGTGTTCCTTCAGGAGCCTTTTCTATTGCATTTGAGTCTTCTGCATTCATGGATAACTCATCTTCTTTAAAAGGATTGTACGTAATCTCCACAACGAGCTCTCCTCGTGACTTCTCATTTTCAGGATCATTAGGTTCAATTGTCTTGAGTAATTTTAAAGTAAGTTCACTTGGTTCATTTGGTGTAAGATCTTTCAAGGGAATTCTATTCAAACCCATCTTCTCATGCTTCCCAACCTAATTAACCATAAGAAATTGAAGTAACATGCTTGAAAATATGTTACAAGAAACTACTCCCTCCGTCTCATAAAAAGTGTCCTATTTGAGCAATGCGCGGTTCTTAAGAAAATGATTAGATGTGTTGGTTGTAGTGAAAAAGTTAATGTCATTTACTAAAATACCCCTATTAAATGTAGTTGATAAAGTAGTTGAATAAAGTGAAATTTAATGAATAGGGGTATAGTAGTGAAAAAATAATAATAATTACAACATTGGTAATGTAAATGGACAATTATTTTGAGACAAAGAAAAAGTGCAAATGAGACACTTTTTATGAGACGGAGGGAGTATTATGCAGTGAAATATTAGTTGCTTGATTAGCATCTTCATATACTACTTACCTTTTCCCAGTCAAAAACAGTAAGCATTAAGGCTTGAGATTCTGGATCTTTAATCACCACTTTAAATTCTTCATTCCATTCTGGATTCAAGTTCTTGTATTTCACAGTTGTTTTCTTTGAACCAAGTTTATCATCTTCAAGTTTAAGTTTCACATAAGGATCTGATGCTCCCATTATATCTTTCTTTCTAAGCTTCAATGCTCTCACAACCTTCACATGAAGGATTCCAACTGGCTTTTTCATTGCCCTGACAAATTATACAATAAAGTTAAATAATCAATCTAATTAACACCTAATAATAATGTTATAATAAATAGATTAAAGGAAGAAATAATGATATACTTTGATGGATCCATTATTTGCACCTCTAATGCTTTAGGCCACAAATACATGTTTGCAACTTGATCTTTTATAATTTCCTGAAATAAAGAAGCAAGAGAAGATATCAATGCTAAAATTTTACACTATAAAAATTTTGCTATTCAGCAAACAATTTAGTGACCGAGATATATCAGTGTCTTTAACGACTGACTGATTTTCCAAACCGGTCTTTAAATCAGTTGTTAAATGATTTTGCTAAATAAATCGACCACTAACTGCTGATGTCTTAGAGACTGATTTGACTATTTCGATCTTTAAATCAGTTGCTAAATCGATCACTATATCACAGTTTTTTTTTGTAGTGTTACAAGCACGGTATTAATGGAAGTGCTATAGTATATACTACCTGAACAATCCTGTAAAGACCCGGAATAGACATTGCATCAGCTCCAAGCAGTTTTAGTCCAAAATCAACATGTGGCTGCAATCGATGAATCAACATGTAACGCTCAATTAACCTGTTTATCCATAAAGACCTAAGAAATAAACATCATGTATACCTTCTCCATGAGAGACACGTAAATATTGGCGAAACAAGGAAAACTAGGAACCAAAGGCTTTAGTGTTATGCGTGGAGAAGCAAATAATTGAAGATCAACAACCTGCAATCGTTTAATTTAAAGCATATAAAGATCCTTCAAAATATTTGCATTTTTTGATGTTAAAAAGGTGCACGAATGAAGTTACTAATCAAATACCTGAACTGTGGCTCGCAATCCAAATGCTTTAACTGCAACTATAATGTTAGGATTCCCAGCCCATTTCATTGATAATTCCATAATCAATTCCTTTTCATAAGTACTATAAACTTTCATTCCTGCCATAGTATATATTTAGGTGAACATAAGCATTATAAGTCTGAACTTATTACACTTGTTCATTGCTGAAAGGGTCATATTGATGGATCAGATGGGAAAAAATTGGATCATGAAAGTTAATTTTTGAAAAAGATTCATGCACAAAATGCTTAAAAAAGCTGTTTTCAGAGAGCTCTAAAAAAGTTGTCTGTAAACAAACTTCATCACAAACAATGTCAATACATCACAAGCTTGAAGCAAATTGTGTTGAGACACTCCATTCACATTTTAAATATAGCACAAATAACTAAGCCACCAAATACGCAGCAACCTTACACACAGAAGAAATAGATGCCAAAAGGAACAGCCAAACCAATTTGGCCGGAATGAGAAACTTGCCCTGCCCTGTCATAAAATATCCAAACAATAAAACAAGATCTCTAGTCAGTCTCATTCCATTCCACCCTGCTCTATTCTATTCCGCTCCGTTCACATCAAAATATCCAACATGGTCTAAAATCTATCCAATTACGGATCATTTTTCTAACTTGTGCATACTCATTTCGACTAAAAGTGGTCTCAAATATGACCAATCTAACCACATGGTAACATTGGCAGCCACCACCAATAGCACTGTATCCAAAAAAAGCCAAACACTTTTGAGGCTTTTTAACAAACACATTAGATGCAAAATTAAAACTGACTAAAACTAACAAAACAAAGAGAAAGCAAAACAAAGTAAACACAAAATCACCAACAAATACATAAATGTAAAGTGAAAATAGAACCTTGAAAAGTTGGTGGTAAAGAACCCAAGTTAAGTTCCTCAAATTCAACTGAATCAATTTTATACTTTGGAATTTGTTCATCAATAATTGGCTTTGCTATAGTTCTTGCAGTCTTACAAATTGCCTACAACATTCAATTATTGCTAATTAATACTAATTCTTCAAAATTCAAAATTCAAAACAATTGCATCAATAACAAATTAACAATACAAAATCTTAATACCTGATTCAAATAAGGCCACATATACTCAACAAATTTATTAAGCCAATCAAGCTGCAAAAAACAACAATTTTTTATCAACAATCACATAAAAATACTTTTCCAAAAAACTTAAAATTTTTCAAAAAAAATGAATAACATACACGATCATAATCTGGATTTTTAATCCAAAGAGGTATCTCTGGAAGCAATTGTTGCACAGTTTTCAAATCTTGTTCACCCAAAGGACTAAATGTTGGTTCCTGAAAAAAAAAATCATACCAAAAAAATAAAGTTATATTAATTTCAATCTAGTCCTTCAAATCAATCAAATTTCAATTTGGTCCATCTGCAAACTAAATTCATAGATCTCATAAAAAAAGTAGTCAACAGCAATAAAAAAAGTGAGAAATTGAAAAAACTAACTAACCTTAACATGAATTGATTGAAAGTATATAAAAATATAATAACCAATTAATAATCCAATTGAAGTTCCAATTCCAAATCCCAAGAAACCAGTTATGGTACTTAAAATTCCCATTTCAATTTCAATTTCAATTTTTCATAGCAAAAGTGGAAAGTTTGAAGTGAACAAGTAGTTGTTGTGTGAATGAGTGATTTGAATAAAAAGTATCTGAAATTAGAAAAAGAAAAAACAAGGAACATGTATATTTATTATTATGTTGAAAGTGAAATAAAATGGTATTTAATTTGTTTACCTTATATGATAGGCCACTTGATATCCACATATACAGTTGACAACGAATTTGTTATGACTGTCGGCAACATTATTCTTTCAAGATATTTTTGATATTAGTATTAATTTAAATTTGTGATTGATATCATTAAATATATTTTTTTTAATAAAAAAACAGCATTATTATTTTTTGGTTTTGTTTTGGTATTTGTAAATATTTTTATATTATTTTTTATCTTTGATATTTTTATTTTAATCATTGTAAAATAATTTATATTGAAATTAATTCTTTTAATTTTTGAAATATTTTATTTTTAATTCTCTAATATGTGTGATATAAAACTAAAATAAAATATTTTATAAATTACAGATAAATATTAGTTATAATCAATTAATTTTACAAAAAAAAGTAAAATAAAAGATAAAATTAAAAAACAAAATAAAAAATATTTTAAAAGTAAAAAAAAACTAAACAAATTTTTTTATGCAATAAAAAAACAAAGACGGATAAAGTAGCCTAACTGATATATTATAATTTAGTTAAATTAGTATAATATGTTTGTTTAGGATTCAATATCTGATAAATTATTTATTTATATTTAATATTTATTAATGTAATTAAATTGTTGATATTTATAAATTAATAATTTTAAAAAATCTTTAATAGACAAAATGTGTATTGAAATTTAACTTTCTTAAATTTAATTATAATTGGATATTTCTATTTTTGTTTAAACTCTAAAATAATATGTCATATATTTTAAATTACCCTGTATATGAAATGATAAAGTTTTACTTTTAATTTTTTTAACTAATTTCCATGGATTATTCCACATGCTATTTTATTTAAAATATATGAAATCAGTATTTTGAAGCTAAAGTATTAAACGCATGATTCTCCTGAGATAATTATCCATAAAGATAGGCACGTGTGCTTTCTTTATAGCCTTTTTGGGTTTTTGGCATTTTAATATTCTTTTGTCTTGACTTTGGCCCCTATGTGTCCTAAGCAACATACAAATTTTATGGTTTATGCCAAAATAAATAATTGCTTCATATATAAAAGCTAAAACACTTTAGAGTCAAAGAGGCTAAAGCATTTGAATTGCATGAAGTTTTATTGTATCAGGGCAAGTGGGTGTTGTTGTTTACTATGTGAACTAATTTTTGGATTTTCCTAGAAGGAATTCAAATAGTACACTAGAAAAATGACCAAGGGTAAAATGTAGTATTGTTTTATTTTCTCCTAAACTAGCGGGGTACCCGTGCGTCGGTGTGACGCGCATTTGTCTACATTTAAAAAATAAAAAAAATTATTAGAATTAATAAGAGTTAATAAGTATAAAAAATAAAATTTCTATCATTGATGAACTTGACCCGTTAACATTTATGTTTATAAAAGTTGTACATTTAATAGATTTTATAATTACAATGGTTGTATATTTACGTTAAAGTATATATATTTTTTTGAATTATATAGATAAATATATTGATCAATGAGAAACTTGACCCGTTAACATTGTCTTATTTTTTTTTTAAATAATGTTATGTTTTGTGTTAAGATTGTTTCATGTTATTTGTTGAAGACTAATATTTGTACAATATTTGTCAAATTTATGAATGAAAAGAAAATTTATTAGAGTAAATAATTTATAATTTTTGTAATGTATTGTTATTGACTAAAAATTTATAATGTCTAAATAATTAACTTAAAATTGAATAAGACAATGTAAAAAGTAAATTTAATAAAGCATATGAAGATGTAGAAGTCTAAATGTTGATATCCAGAAACATTGGAAATACAGAAAACATAGTCAAGGACCGACTTGAAATTGAAATCTAAGTAAGAGATTTAATCAGTAAATCTAAATCTCCTTGCAAACATATAGTTCTCCCACGTGTAGTCCCGCTCATCGTCATCATCCGAATCAAGTGGTTCGTCGTCCCGTTCTTCGTCTCCATCTGAATCAAAAAATTTCAGTTTCCTCACTTTTTTTGCTGATTTCGTTTTTCTTTTCCTCTTTCTTCTCTGTTGCAGTGCATGACCGTTACGTACCTTAAGAAGAAGAAAACCAGTTATAATTATAATTGACAACATGAAAAAATAAGCCACTGTAAAGATCAACAGAATACATAAACATTAATCTTTTATTAACTTTAAAAAAATAAGTGGGATGTTGTTGATGTAACCCAGCCGCAAGCTAAATGTACTTATACACGGGCTACAACATGCATGGAAAACGAAATTCTACCGGGGGGAAAGAGGTGTTACAATATCCTGAGAAAAACGAAGTATTCCCTGGCAGGTTTGGAATGTGAATCAACATGAACAAATTATCCTCAGAGGATCATTGAATGTGACAGCTGTAAAGTGACACATATAGTATAGGTGATGATATGCAGACATAAAAAGTCAAAGTCTAAAATGCAGACAAATATGAAATGTACCATGAATGAAACATTTCGGTGTGTCAAGGTCATCTGATAAGAAAACCATTCCAACTTTATTCAAACTACTGTACTTGCCTGAGATATGAAAACCATTCCAATCAGTGGTCAAACAGATATTCAACGAAAAATTAAGAAAAAATGAAACAGATATTCAAATCAATCAAAACACTAAAATTTGAATATATCAAAATCACAATAAAAATGTTAGGATTTAAAATTAGTGTACTTGCCTGAGATATGAAAGCCATTCCAATCAGTGGTCAAAGTCGAAAAACAACACCCAATGCCAGCTGCAATGGTCATTGAAGAAATTAGAAGTAAGAAATGTATGGAAAACCTATTAAACAGAAACAAAGTTTGTAATGCAACTGCTACACCTGCTGATACAGAGCCAAACCAAAAACCTGCATCAAAGGCAAAACACACTGAAATGGTTTAGAGAAAAATGAGTGTATGCTAATAAATTGAGGAAAAACATTTAGGATTTAAAACTACTGTACTTGCCTGACATATGAAATATACATCAATGATTTCAAACATAAAATATTAACGACAAATGGCACATTGTAGAACTAATAAGCTTACCTTATTGAACGAACAGATAGAGAAAAACTAAGTTGTATAAATGTTTTTCAACTTGCAGGTTTCTGCTCCACTGAAGGAAATTCTTATGCCTTTTATAGAGTAGATGAAGTTTTATACTTGTATTATATGGCATGAAGGAGACATCTTCACCTGCAAGTGTACCTCTATTGTTAGCTAACATACAAACATAAAAGATAAATTTAAAGCATTAGAATTTAATTTCCTTGTAAAGTATCTCTTACTAAACTATTTTACCTTTAAAAGTGCAACTTTAATAACTGTTGGTACATGTATTTCAAGCCACACATTTTCATCAATTGTATCAAATGTCTCCTGTCAAAAAAGCCAATCATTACCATATCTTTTAAGAATTGCACAAACATAGATTAATCTCTTTACACAACACACAGAATATTCACAGACGCATAATCAGTGTGCGAAAATGAACAAAATAGAAGAACTCAAAATGCGATACAATTTTATAATCGTTACCAATTTGCCGAATTAGAGACACAATTCAACACAACAGCAGCCTACCGTTATTATGTTCGTCGAACCGGCATGCTTCGCAGTGTTCCAATTCTGCACAAAATCACAGTTTAACCTGCCCAGATAATGGAGAGCACCAACACAGCATAGGGAAAACAAATTTTGCGAGTTTGAAACCGACATAACAAAGTATAACAACCTTATACGTAGTTTATTCAGCAGCAACCAATTTAAAAAATCAATAGCAGCAATCATATGACACCAAATGCACAGAAATGAAATTGATACACAAATTTAACTGCAATCATATGGTTAATGCTACTGAACTAAAACAAAAGGATACTATCACAACTCACAAACTTCCTTGCTGCTCCCGATAACAACTTATCTTAAAAAAATAGCTCTACAACATTCCTTCGAAGAGACGACATCTTTCTCCTGTAACCCATTATTCCTCTGAACTCATCGTCATCAAAGGCAAAACACACTGAAATGGTTTAGAGGAAAATGAGTGTATGCTAATAAATTGAGCTAAAAAATTTAGGATTTAAAACTACTGTACTTGCATTATTGAATGAAAACCATTCCAATCAATGGTCAAAGTCCAAAAACAACACCCAATGCTAGCTGCAATGGTCAATGAAGAAATTAAAAGTAAGAAATCTATGGAAAACCTATTAAACAGAAACAAAGTTTGTAATGCAACTGCTACACCTGCTGATACAGAGCCAAACCAAAAACCTGCATCAAAGGCTAAACACACTGAAATGGTTTAGAGAAAAATGAGTGTATGCTAATAAATTGAGCTACAAAATGTAGGATTTAAAACTACCGTACTTGCCTGAGATATGAAAACCATAACAATCAGTGGTCAAAGTCCAAAAACAACACCCAATGCCAGTTGCAATGGTCATTGAACAAATTAGAAGTAAGAAATGTATAGAAATAAACCTATTAAACAGAAACAAAGTTTGTAATGCAAGTGCTACAACTGGTGATACAGAGGGAAACGAAAAACCTGCATCCGACATTTGGTTATTTCAAAACCCTAATAAAAACCTAACATTTGGTTATTTCAAAACCCTAATAAAAACCTAACATTTCATCATGAGCAAATGAACAAACAAAAAGTAAAACATGAAGAACTCGGTTGTTCATGTCAAAGCTCCAAGCCTGCGAAATCAGGGAAGAAATTTAGGGATTTTGACATTACCTTCAAACACAACAAATCAGTGTCAGATGATGAGAATGCGAAAGTCAAGAAATCGTTGCTTCAAACCCAACAGCTGAGACAGAGACGATGAGAGTGAGATGGAGGATGATTCGGAAAGTGAGAGAGACGTAGAAAACCGCAGAGTGAAAAGGGGAAAGGATCACGGTAAACAGATACATAGTGAAAAGGGGAAAGGTTGAAGATTCAATTTTTATGTCTGAATGATATAGAGAGAGACATCAAAATAAAAGATATAATAATACTTTACAAAATGAGAAGATATGAATACTTGAAGGATAAACCATCCACGTGGCAGTGTGAGGGCCAAGAAGGGTAGATGCGTCTTTTCCAGAGCATCTACCTTTCTTATATGGTAGATATCTTCTTTTTTTGATAGTCTTTATTTTCTCAAATCTTTAGTTTATTTCTTCATTTTTTTTTCTTTCTTTTCTATTGGTTGTGTCTGGCTTAATCCGAACAAGTATTGTTCTGCATATATACCTTCAAATTATATAATCACAAATGTTGTTTAAGGCATGTATTTGTTGATTTCTCTATGTTCTACGATTGTCTGGTCCATTATTTCATTTCTTATTTTTGCAGGATCAGTCCACAAACCTTCAACAATTAAATATATTTTAGGGTTAAATAAGTTTTAAGTTCCTATAAATATAGCGATTTTCAATTTTGATCCCTCTAAAATTTTTCATTAAGAATTGGTCCCTATAAAATTTTCCGTCTCAATTATGAGTCTCTGACATTATATGGGACTAACGGAAGCTGACGTGTCTGTCTTGGTGGATTAAATAATTAATTTATTTTAGATTACATTAACTGATGTGGCATGATTTGTATGATTGAAATTAATTAACAGAAATTTTAAACTAAAAAGTATAAGCCAAGGGCCCAAGTCCCTTAAGCATTACCCAATCCAATTTAATACAACATATGGGGTAGTTGTCAGATATATAAACACCAACATTGTTTAAAGGAAAAACGATGTGGGATCACCACTACAATTTAATACATCGTTTTTCCTTTAAACAATGTTGGTGTTTATATATATGACAACTACTACCCCATATGTTGTATTAAATTGGATTGGGTAATGCTTAAGGGACTTGACCCCTTGGCTCATACTTTTAGTTTAAAATTTCTGCTAATTGATTTCAATTATACAAATTATGCCACATCAGTTAATGTAATCCAAAATAAATTAATTATTTAATCCACCAAGACAGACACGTCAGTTTTCGTTAGTCCCATTTAACGTCAGAGACTCATAGTTGAGACGAAAAATTTTATAAGGACCAATTCTTAATGAAAAATTTTAGAAGGACCAAAATTAAAAATCGTTATATTTATAGAGACTTCACATTTATTTAAGCCTATATTTTAACACATATTGCGGTTAAGAGCCTTCACTCACTTTTTTTTTCAAATTTATCTTGCAAGTTATAAGTCTTATACAAATTACAATTCTCAAGAAAATCTCACTTTTAAATAAAGCTAATAAGGCACAACACTAAGTTAATAAGACACAACACACTTTTTTGGTTTTTCAGCACTACGACAATTTTCGTGGAAATAAAACAATAGAGAGTGTAGAAGAAGAAAATAAGGTTTTTTAATCAAAATTTTAGTGCATAATAAAATAAAGATAAATCTCCTTTATATAGAAAAAAATTTTGCTAAAAAAAAAAGAGAATTTTTTATTACACTATATAGGTTTCTTAGGCATCAAACAAATTTTCGTTTTTACTCCCTGTTTTTGGATATGCACATTGATACACCTCGAGTTTTTACTAAGAAACATTGATACATAGTGTATGACTAGACAACTCTGTGAGAGACACACCACTTGTCCACCTAAAACCTTAAGGCGATAGGTGAGTAGGTTTTCCCACTTATAAATGCTCAAGTCACCACATTTCTATCCAATGTGGGACTATTTCCCCACTTATATAACATTAAAAATGTTTGAAAATTATGTTTGAAAATATTTGAAAATTATATTCCTGATTTTTAAAAAACATTATATAACATTAAAAATGTTTGAAAAAATCTCGACTAATAGTTTTTTTTAATAAAAATTTTAGAGTGTGATTCCGATAACTAAGCAATTGGAATATTTGAGAGAATGCAAAAAGAAGCTGGAAAAAGTGATTGGTAAAGATGGAACTGAAAATCATATGAAGAAAGCAGTGTTTTTCATGAGTGCTGGAACAAATGATTTTGCTCTTAATTATTTTACTCTTCCAGTAAGAAGATGTGTTTTTTCTCTCTTAGGATATCGGCAGTTCTTGATTCAACGTGTCAAAGAATTTTTATAGGCTTGGTTCAATTACTAATTCTTGCATAAACATATAATAATTTAATGATAATAATAATAATAATATGAGCTTTACTATATTTTGACATTGGTGTGATTTTTGGCGTTTGTTAAATATTTATTTATTTGGTAAATTTTCTTGATTTGCTTCTTTCACTTGTTACAAGTTAGTGATGATATTTAGAAGTATAAGTTACTTACAAAACTAGTGTGATTAGTGATGGTTAATAATTTTCAAAACTAGTGTGATTATAATTTTCAACATTATTAATGTTATATAATGTTATATATTTTTCCTGATATACAGATCAGGAATTATTCCTGATATGCACATCTGAAACAAATCAACGTTTTTAAAAAAAATGATGCGTCTGAATGTTCATATCTAAAAATTGTGGGCAAAAACGAAAATTCGCGTGATGCTTAAGAAACCTATATGGTGTAATAAGAAATTCTAAAAAAAAATATAATGTGATTGTTGATGATTTGAATTTTTTTAAAAATGCTGGGATTCAAACCCACGACCACGTGGTTAAAAGCCACACGCTCTACCAGCTGAGCTAAGACAACTTGTTATTTAGTTTTACTAAACTATTTTACTCATATAAAGGATATAGTTGAATTTTTTTTAATTACATGGAAGCATACAACGGAATCCCATGCTAACCTTTGTGGAGTGTGTTCTTTCAAAACTAGTAAAAAATCCTGCGGACGCACGGATTATTGTTGTTTAGTTTAAAATGAATAAATTTAAAAACATGAAAGAATAAATAAAAATAAATAATATAGAGGTAGTAAAGGAAACATAGATGGAGAAGTTATAGAAATAGGTTTTAAAAAATTGAAAAGGATTAAAAAATTAGAAAATAAATTAAAAATCAGACATGTGCAACATTAAAAAGTGTGTAATAATAAAAAGTGAAGATTGAGAATAATAAATAGAAAATTTGAGAAAAATTTGAGAAAAAAAATAAAATAATGAAATGTTGTAAAAAGGGATAATGTGATACAATGTAGAGAAGAGGAGGTGTAAAAGTAAAAACAGTGTTTCCAAAATAAGTGAAAAATACAGAAAACCGTAAATTAGTGTTGGGTTGTGTGACGTGTTGTAGTGTGTGGCAAGTTGTGGGGATAAAGGAAGTGAAATGGGTTGAATGAAGTAAACGTGTGAAAATTTTAGGTTTAACTTGAGAGGTTGGAGCTGAAGCATTCTCGACGCAGCCGAAGAAAAGAAGAAATTCGATGGTGAGGAATGGCAAAGCATGGAACGGGTTCGCCATGGAAGAGGTAAATATGTAATAGATTTCTGAAAATTGAAGGTTTTGTTTGTAACTATGATGTGTTCATATTGAGCTACCTGGGACCACGATGAAGCTTGAATGGTGAATGTTGTTTCTGAAATATGTAATGGTAGGTGCTGGGTTGTGTTTTGCACAGTGAAAATGAATTTGCATGTGTTGTAAAACATGAAATTAGTGAAAGTAGGATGGTGAAGGTTCTGAAAATTTAATTTGTTGGTATTGTGATTTAAAGAACAGTTAAGTCAAAATGTAATAGATTTGTGAAAATTCAAGTTTTTGTTTGTAAGTATGTCGTGTTCTTGTTGAGCTACATGGAAACGTGTTGAAGCTTGTATGGTGAATGTTGTTTCTGAAATATGTAATGGTAGGTGCTGGGTTGAGTTTTGCACAGTAAAAATGAATGTGCATGTGTTGTAAAACATGAAATTAGTGAAAATAGGATGGTGAAGCTTCTAAATATTTCATTTGTTGGTATTGTGATTTAAAGAACAGTTAGGAAAAAAAAGTTTTGATATAAAGTAATGTTGTTTAGGGTACGTTTGTTTTTTAAGCTCACATGCAATTTGCTATGTATATTATAGTTTATGTTCAGAAGTGTAATAAGTTTTGTAAATTTTTGCAAGAGGAAATGAAAGGCCTTTGGTAGAGCAAACTGACAGCCGAAATATTAGGGACTGTGGATGTGGTGAAAGAGAAGAAGCTGTTGTTGAACTCAAGGCAGATAAGCAGAATAAAGGGAAATTGGAAATTGAAGTGGGAGATATGGATTTTGAAAGTATGTCCAAAGTAAATGTGATTGAAAAAGATTTGAAGGGCAACACTACTTCAGTTGAATACAATGGGGTTAAGAAGATAAAGATGTTTGAGTGTGGGGAGGGAAGTCAAGAAAGGGGAAAACGCGAAATCTGGGAGACTGAGAAGGGTAAAGAACATGCAGCTGAAGTTGTTGAAGGAGGAATATGGAATAAGAACCTGCCAGATAAAGCTATATCATCTGACAGCGAAAGATATTGAAAAATTTGAATTAACGATGTTGTGCTGAATTTTTTATACATATTGAAGATTGTGTTTGTCATGTTTTGTCTTTATCTGTAGTTATGATGAAGAGGGTTGTCACAAAGTGATGGGTAGTCACTTGAAGTACTATGTGTGGTTTCGGAAGATTCGTTCCGGACGGACGGCTAGGAATAATGTTTTGGTAAATGTTAAGTTTCCTGTAATTGTATGATAGTGAATTATTATTATAGGGACATTGATATAAACATAAGATTTGGTTTTTTTTACAGCAACTGCCTAAGCGAGTTATCAAAGAATGTTTGAAAGAAGGGGAAAGTTAAATGAAGTTGTGTGATGGAAACCATAGAAAAATCTATGATTGTCAGTTGCATTGGTCGGTAAGGAAGTACTCCACTGAAGTTTTTATTGGTCGTGGTTGGTACGAGTTCGGGAAGAAAAGAGAACTTAGAGTTGGTGATAAGGTTGTCTTCATCATTCGCACGCCTCCAGCAAAGGAAATTTATGTGAAAATCTTAAACCGTTGAATGCGACAAATGGTCATGAAGGATGATGGGTGGTGAAAGTTTAAAGTATATTGTTGTTGGTGATCATTTGAAATGTGATGATTGAGTTGGAATGTAAATTATGTTGGTATCATTATGTAAGCATGTTAAACTAAGTTGTTGATGTTTTTTGTTTGAAAGGATTATATGAGTATTTTATTAAAAAAATGGTTATTTAGTTAAGGCTAAGTGTTACTGATAAGAGAAATGGTTTGGTTGTATTTGTTTGCGTGTTGTGTATGGGTGATGTTTTGTATTTGGTTACAGATTTTTGTTATGGAACAGCTTAAAATTGTGACTAAGAAAGTTGGAAAACGCGAAGGGGCACTAAAATTATTCCCAGCAGTAGTAGAAATAGTAGAAATAATGATTTAGAGCAACTGAGTCAAAATGGATTTAAATATAGGTTGATAAAAAATATGAGGAAATTAAAATAGTTATGAAAATTATGCGCTGCATTTGTGGTAATAATAAAATTTAAATAATTGAACAATGAAGTGAGAATTCATTTCGATAGATTATGGCAGTAGTTATGAATTCACAAAGAGTTGCATAGGAGAGTATCAAAATAATAAGAAAAATACATCAGAAAAGTTGGGTTTCCCATAAGTGAAGCAAAAACAAAAAAATGGAAATAAAAGAGTGTAAGGTTTCCAAGGCACATATAGAAATTGATGAACGCAACCACCTGTAAAATCAACAACAATGTCATATAATAGGAAATATAGATGAATGAAATGCTATGTGTAAAGATGTAAAAGTATTATACCTAGACAACATTATGAAAAATTTCTTTGAAAACCACATTAGTTGTGTAGTCAAGTGGGAGTTTATTTTTGTTATGAATCAATATTTTCAAACCAGCTTTACTTTTGACTCTTGAGATTGCAACATAGAGTTGTCCGTGACTGAAAACATCTTTTGGTAGATATATACCGACATAGTCTAAGGATTGGCCTTGAGATTTGTTGATTGTCATTGCAAAAGAGACAATAATTGGGAATTGTCATCGAATAAGCTTGAATGGCCATGGAGATTGCGACGGAGACATGGACATACGGGGAATGTAAATAGTGTTTCCAACATGAGTACCTGTAATAATCTTAGCCTCGATAACATGATTTGCAAGTCTGGTTACTGTCAACCTTGTTCCATTACAAAGTCCTTCCGATTGATCTAAATTTCGGATCAACATTACGGTTGTTCCAATCTTTAACTTCAATGAATGGTTAGGTAATCCGGAAGTTTTTAAACAACTAAGAAATTCAGGAGTCAAATGTTCAAAAGCATCATTATCATTGCCTTCCGATCTGTCTATTGAATCACTACTTAAATACTCTTTTGCATCCCCTAAAAAAATAAAACATTTGAATGAGAAAAGAAATAGGTAACGTTATCAAAAAATAGTGTATGATATGTAGAAAGATGCTAGAGTAAATAAGATATGAATGTTTTCAAAAAATAGTGTAAGATATGTGGAAACATGGTAGAGTAAAGATAGTTGCCTGGAATGATGTTTGTAATGTAATCATTGATTTCGTCAACAATCTCAATAGTTGATGCCAAAATAGCTCTGCTCTGAAGGAAACTTGAATTTTTGTAATTCTCAAGTAGATTTGGATAAGTAGAAGTAACAATCTTATCAATAGGATCCACATAATCAGTTAGCAACAAATCGGCCGGGATCGTAATTTTTGCATAACCATCGTTTGATTCATTGAGTTTTCCATCTCCCACTTGTAAAATCCAGTTAGAGAAATTCTCAATATCACTTCCATCATCTGAAACAGACCCGGTTTGCAATCGCATGTTTTTGGTAAGTGTTAGAACCTTGCAATGATCCCAAATGTAAGAGGCATTAATACTTGAATGAACGATATCAGACCTAGTGCCTCGTGGTACAACAGGAAGAATTTGTCTAAAATCACCACCAAATACAACAACTTTTCCACCAAATATTTTGTCAGAAGGGTTTTTTCCAACACCCATGATGTCTTTTAAAGACTTGTCTAGTGCCTCAAAACAGAATTTGTTTGCCATTGGAGCCTCATCCCATATTATCAGCTTTGTTAGTTTTAATAGTCCAGCAAGGTCTGTTTTTTTGGTAATGTTACAAACAGATGATTCCAAACAGGGAACTGGTATTTTGAATCGTGAATGCGCAGTTCTACCACCCGATAATAGTAAATTTGTTATTCCACTCGAAGCAACATTTAAAACAATATCACGATGTGAACGCAAGGCTGCTGAAAGTGTGTTCCACATGAATGTTTTTCCGGTACCACCATAACCATATAAAAAAAAGATACCTCCATCCTGTTCCTCAACAGTAGTCATAATTTCGTTGAATATCCTGTTTTGTTCATCTGCATGATAAAAAATTAAATTATCTTAACAATAGTAATGTATTTGTGTTAGACATAAAGAATAATGAGAAAGCACATTTAAAATTGATTATTAATAGTGTGTATATGAATATTTAATATTAGTAACATATTATTTATGGAATATGAAGAGCACTGGCAGTAAGGAATGTTTGACGCATTATTTTATAGACAACGAAAAATTTGAAGCACACTGGCTGTAAGGGATTTCCAACGAAACAATGTATGTAGGTTCCACCAAAATCATTTAATATTAGTAAGTGAAAGTGTTAAAGAAGTTACTTCCAGATATAGTAAAGAAATGAGTTCCACCAAAGTCATTTAATGTCCAGCTACCACATTATTATGACTCGCCTATTAAATGAATAAACTACACATGTCGTGTAGCATGCATGGTGAGTAAAAATAACATTTATGAAGTATTGTTTCCTTGCATGTTATTTATATCCTAACTACCACATTAATGCCCATTGCTTGTCTATAAAAAGGCACACGTACAATGCATTAAGCAGCTTGTGTACAAGTTACTTAAAGAAAGAAAGCAAGTAAGAATGGAGCCAAATCCCATTGAACTATCAAGTGACAGTAGGTATGGAAATTTGTTTTTATCAATAGTTTCGAATATTATGATGAATCAGTTCGTTTCTACACATTGTAACATTATTTCGTTGCATATGTATCGACAACTATGAAACCGATGATAGTGATGATGGATATAACAGTGACGAAAACTATACATGGAGGGTTAACATAAAGTCTGGAAAATTGGAAAAAAAAAATGTTTTGGTTTGTGTCTATACATGCATGTTATATTTGTTTTACCGTAAACCAATTTTTTTTAATGTTTATAAGGGGTTTGACTTTTTTTTGCAGCACTTTCCAAGAAAAGCTTCTGAAGAATGCTTGTTATGGAATCAAACTTATATTGAGATGATAGATTTGGATATGGGTAACAAATATGACTGTGAAATTTTAAGTGCAAACCGAAACGTTTTTTTAGAAGTATATCGGTAGAGCTTGGTACAACTTAGTAAGGACAAGAAAACTAAAGAGAGGAAATATGGTATATTTCACTTTAGTTAATCCCCCAGATAGGCTATATGTTCAAGTTAGGGATAGATAAAGTCAGTTTGGGTTTTAAAAAGGACGGTTGGTTATGCAGTTCGTATTATAAGTTACATTATGTGATGAAGTTATTTGCAGTATTAGTGGTACTACGTGATGTTTAAGTTAGTTTTATTAAGTAGCAGTATTAGTACGTGAAGTAACTATGGTTGTACCATGTTGTTTAGTTTTGAATGATTGTGAAATGTATTGTTGGAAGTATTATTATGTAAGCCTTATGAAAATGTATTATTGGTGATAGCATGGTGTTTAGTTTGTAAGCATTGTGATTGTATTGTTTTAACTATTATGAAGTAATATTTATGAAAATGTATAATTGTTAAGTGTAGATTTCATATGTACTGCTGGAAGTATCATTGAAAGTGACATAAAACGTAGAGAAAATAAATGTGATGAATGTGCGTATAATGAATATTGTTTGGTTAGGAATAGAATACCACATGTTAAAATAAAACAGCAGAGCTGAAAAAAATATTAGATATTAAAAAGTAAAAGTGCAAGTATTTTAAATAGAACCTGATAATTTTTGAAACAAGTCTTGGTATTTTGAAGTTTGCTCAGAAATATCATATTGCCTTTCATCGTATATCAATCGATTTCCAAGAAAATCCAGGATGTAAGCATCGGGGTATGGCATAGGCTTAAACTCATTCAAGCTTCGTTTGTTTTTTTTGTAACTGCTTCTCGATCTCTATCAATGTTAATTGTTGTATTTCATGATCGGTCAAAGATAAATCTATATAATATGGTTAAAAGAAATAAGAAAAAATCATTATGGCATTTTGAAAACATAGTAATGGATGAGATAGCAAAGTAAGAACAGTAGTGGCAAAGTACCTGGATTCATTGTCAATCTTCTTTCCTCGTACAGAATACCGTCAGATAAGTATTTCCATGTGTTTCGCCAAACATGTTCAGGACGATTCATCAAAGCTGATAACAACATAGTTACAAAAAGCTTTCTCAAGAATATACCAGACCCCCAGTTGTAAGCCTCCTTTATAGCATCAATGAATTCCTTGTCATCCTGAAGAAAGCCCAAAGCGTAGCACGCCTCTCTAAAACTTGCATGTTTAAAACCGTCAACTATTTTGAGATCATCATAACATGTTGGGCCTTTTTTCACTGTTAGCAACATCCTCAAGTAATACAAATCACCAGTTATTGGAGGAACCCAAATCAAGCGACCAATAGTATAACCTCTTTTCCTCGGTTTCCATTTTCTGGTTTTTTTGACGTAAACAAACTTGGACACGAATTGACCATATGTCAATGTTTTGGCTTCCTCATATTCCCTATTTGCCGCAAACCATGAAGTAAACATTGACTCTGTGACACTTGCTTTTAGAAGGACATTTCCGATTTGTTCGAAATCTTTATAGTAAACTGAGTGCTCGCCTTCCAAGTGAAAGAACAATCTTTCTACATCCGGTTTTCTCCCATGGATAGAATACGAAAAAATTCTCCAACATGCTTCACTTGGAGAAACGTACCGACAATCAAGGTATTGTTTTATTTCATCAACATCTGTATTACCGGTAGTAGTTATTGGAACAATAACCGCCGAAATTCTATCTGAACCCTTGTTGATGTATTTGAACAGATACTTCATTGAAGTACTTTGATTGCACCATTCCATGTTTATGTGTGCTTCATATTTCATTAATAAGCTTGGGTTGTGTGGGACCACATGGCTGCTGTTAAGTTGTATTCCATTCTTCTCGATGGTATGCCCATTTTGTCTTCTTCTATAAATTGGATAACCATCTTGATCAACTATAGTGACATCTTGAAATTTCTTTGGGTAATACTTGGAACATCTTCCATCATTCATACATGGACACTTTGGGTTTGCTACATCACACGGACCGTGTACCATGTGGTTTTTAACCAAATCATACAATCTTGGATGTTTCAAAGGAGCTGGGACCTCAGCAGATATAATTTTATCAATGTCACCAGGTGTTGGATATTTGTTGGATGGATCCAAGAATATAAGGATATGAGCATGTGGCAAACCTCTTTTTTGGAATTCTATTGTGTACATATCTGTTAATGAAAGAAAAGAACTATATCAGTGGAGGATGTTGTTGAACAAATTAAATAGAGACACAAAGGATGATGTTGAACAAATCAAATAATGATATAAACAAACTTACAAGCAAGAACTTTTCCAAGGAAACTTTTTTTTGTAATGTCTGATAAGAGGTTATCAAACTTCATTTTGAAAATTCTTGCAATGATGTCTGGTCGATCGTGTGGATTCAAGTTTAGGGGATCCAAAGCTCTTTTGATTTCAGGCCAATTAGGGTTGCAAGTAAAAGTAATAAATAGGTCTGGGAATCCTACTTTACTACAAATGGCCATTCCGTCATAGTATAACTGATCCATAAATCTTCGACTTCCAACATACGAAGATGGTAGGACAACTCTTTTGCCAATGGATGAACCACTTGTGCCAGGTTCGTTTGTTTCTTGGTTAAGGTTGTTATTCTTAGATACTCTAAGTTTCGATTGGTTGTTTCTTAGCCATTTCAACCGCTCTCCCTCTAGCATTGTGTAACCATCCACCAAAAATTGTTGGAACAACCTCCTAGATGATAAAAGTGTCCTACCCTCGTGACACCTCTTTTGAATTCGGAATGCAAGCCATTCTCGAATAGTAAGCCTGTTTCTTATATTGTCTTCAAAAATGTCAAGATCTCGATGTGCAACATTAGGTCTATAACCATCTTCTCCATATGGGAATATCAATGGATATTGAAAAGCCATATAGCTTGCATGATACTCGTCAATCCGTTTTAGCTTTCCTCCTTGCCTCTGCATAATTATATCTCTTTCATCTGCCATGTCAATGTCCCCAACAACTAATGCAGCTACTTCTGATACAGTAGGTTGGTTGTACACTCTACCATCTGTTGTTCTATTTGCAATTAGTCGTAGTTGCAAGTTGTGGACATTCCCTTGGTTAAGTCTTTGTCTTGCCATTAGAAAACTCTTTACATGTGTATTATTGTTGTACAGCATTTTCGAAAGTTGTTTGACAATGTTTGGATCAATGTTATTGTTTTCCCTGTAGA